>CM024569.1:8976238-10299053 GCA_014182515.1 Eucalyptus microcorys
CTTGCTGGCCCCTTGTCAGTTAGAGCTAATCTTGTTGGCCTTCACTGGCTACCCTACAAAAAAGATGAATAGTAGTGCAAAATCGGAAAACTAAAAAATTAGAGATGGTAGTTTTGGAAGATACTAAAAAATTTAACTTTAGTTTTAGCATTTTGTAAATGTTATTTCAAAATGTTGGTCCCTACTTACTTTGTGTTTTTAGCATTCCCAAGGTCAATATTTAATCGAAAGCTACTTCTAAAAACCCGTCAAACACTCCCAACATATTCCCCGTTAGAAAAGTTGAACCAAAGGCACACATGACGCCGGCGCTTGAGGGGAATGTTTCCGAATTGGACGGAGGATTAGAAAGATAAAACTCTCTCTCTCTCTCTTTTACGAGTAAGGCGTTTAGTGGACGGCGGAGAATAGAATAAGGCTTTACATTAACTTTCAAAAAAAAAAAAAAGTTGATAAGATAAGATTATTTTATTCAATATCACCCGCATTCACTGCTTGATTTGCTTTCCATAAAGATAAAGATAAAGATCTCGTATTTAATGTCGGCCGCATCTACGCCTTTTTACGGTTTTGTTCGGTGTGGTTCGAGGAATCGAAATGGTCGTGGGGTCCTTAGACTTTAATTTTGTCAAACGTTAGGTTAATGTAGTCTCTGACTTTGCTAAATAAGGGTTGTTCATTACGGCCTTTCTTGTCCATAATTGATCACGAGATCGAGGTGCGTCCAGCTCTATCTCGAACCATCCCGTCGCGATTGATTGATCTCTCGAAATGATGTAATGGGTTTTAAAAGCGTACCAAAAAGAAACAAAACCCCAGGAGACGATGACGAAAGGCCCGGTGGTTTGGAGTTTCCATCACCTAACCCTTCAATGAATCTTTCTAATTGAAGAACTCCTTGGCTTAGTTATTGCCCATCAGTCACGTGGGTCTTATCACCCCCTCGTTTGGCTTTGGCAAGTAAAAGAAAGATGCGAATTGAGAGGATGCGAGGAGAACAAAAAGCAGGGGCAAGGTGCTATCCTCGTACCGTGGTTAGGTCCCAACCTAAGCATCGTGATGGTCGTCGTGCCCTAGGTTAAGTCTTGTCAGGGCTTGGAGAGATTCGCCGCCGTTCCCTCTTTCTCCTATGGTTTTTTGTTCATCAGTATTCTATCGTCTTTAGTATGCATCATCATTTCTAGTTCGATAAGAGCTGAACTATTTCTGACTTGTTTGCGCATATCTTACTCTTAATAACCAATATGAACCATGAAATACCATAGCTTAGCAAGGTGATCGACTAAAAGAAAGGTTCTGATACCTCATTAAATATTTAAGAAAAGCCTAAAGAGAAATGGTGATTTTTCACCGTATAATTATTAATTTTGATTTGTACTTGAAAATACTTTCACGATTATGAGACCTAAAAGTATATTTGTGAAAAATAACTTCTATTATGTGCGGATTATATTCACACTATGCGTTGAACTCTACATAAAATATATATGTAGCCTTTAGATCAGACCAACGTAGATGATCTGCACAAGCTGGACGGGGTCAGGAGATTTCAATTCACCCAAGCAGACATGGAGAAATAATTTATACCATTTTTTGGGGCCTTAAAATTTGCACTAGAGTTACCGAAATTTGGGCCAAAGATCAGACATGGAAAATAATTTATGCAATTTTAGTATTTTTTGGGGCCTAAAAATTTGCACTTGTGATACCAACATGTGGGCCTTTATTTTCGGCCCAATATCTTGTTACCTACTCACTTTCAATTTTGAGGCCCGTTCCATTTCTCAAACCTAATCTTCTGCCATCATTTGAGCCCACGTTGCCAAAAAACCAAAAAAAAAAAAAAAAAAATCTCTGCTTGGAAGATTTATTAAGTCATTTGACAAAGTTACAGGAGAAAAATAATGGTTGGATGATAAACATGTAGAATTGAAGCAAATTATCTAAGAAATCTTTAGATATGTCGATCAATCGCAATAGTGTTATAAACATGGAAATAAGCCGGAGATAGGAAGATCAACATGCTGGCATTTACATGGTTCGATAATCCACTGTGAACTACAAAGATTTGAGCTTGGATAAAAAGATTCTCTTGCACCTAAGCCCATGAATTTTTATTTTTATTTTTATCAAAAAGTAAAATATTCATCCAACTGAGAAAGATAGTTAGGCCCATTAAATGAAGCTTGGGATTACACCCAGTCATTCCTCACAATGTTTCGTTCAATCTTTTAGAGCGCCCATGATAAAATTTCTACTTCTTTATTTCTCTGTTTCTCTGTCCCCGGAATAAGTTTGGAACAAAAATCCGTTTGATAACGCAATTTGATTTCTTTATTTCTTAAACATATTTTTATTTCGAAATAGAGAAATTGAAGAAATCATAAACCGAAATTTTTAACTTCTTAGTTTTGAAATAAAATCGAAACTGAAATCAAACCATATAAAAGAACATTGCGCTTTCTTGCTAACTTAATTCACTTATAACTAAAACTTCACAAATTATTGCTAATTTTCTTTTTCTTATTTTGCTCGTGTTTTTTTTTTTGCATTTTTTTTTTTGATAACTTCCTCTTTAGGATGAAAGGCAATCGAATGGGTCCCCAATTTTCAAAAAAAAAAAAAAAAACGACCAAAGTTCTTAAATGCTTACTTAAAAACAATGGGGCTCTTTCCTCTTAGAAAAGGCACGCGTGATCGATTGAAGAAAAAGTTCTTACGTAATAGATGAATAAAAAAACGTGCCTAGAAATTTAACCTTATTTTTTTACCGATTCAAAATTCTTGCAAAATCAAAATAATTAGATTGTTACACAATCTTGAATTTTAATTCGAAGGCAAGAGATTCAAGAGAATCTCTCTTTTGCTATGCAAGGGCCATTAAAGGTTCATTGAGCAACAATAAAGAAATTAGGGATGAGCAACTGGACTAATTCAATTCGAGAATCAAAATAAACCGACCTTCCCCCGATTGGTTCCTAACCATAAACGTTATTTTAAGGTAGAATTCTCATATATTCATTTACACCATTAATTTTATATTGTTGATAATCTTGTATAATACTAATTTTTGATAAAATGACAAGGCTATATAGGTGCCATTGATGGCACCCATATTCATGCTTCTGCAGTACTTGTCTGAACCTACGCAGGATGAGCTTGCAAACAATACAGTGACTGGGGAGGGTAACCAAATAAATACGCTTAGGAAAACAATTGCTAATAAAATAGCAAAGGATAATAATATGCCGGAAATTTCATGAAATTGTATTTTCAACTTTTGTAATGTATTAGTATTATTTCGACTATTATTTTGTATTTGAGGATTTCCTATGTTGTTTTAGTATTATTTCGACTATTATTTTGTATTTGAGGATTTCCTATGTTGTTATCTAATCAATTTCTATTCCTAGAAATAGAAATTTTGTTACATTATCAAACGGATTTCTGTTTTAGAAATAGAAATTTTGAGTCGTTGTCGACGGGTTTCTTTGCTCGAAACTTGTCCTGAAATAGAAATTAAGAAATTGATTTACGGCGAAATCAATTTATGTTCTAAAAATTTTGTCATGCACACCTTAAATATGATAAAATTTTCACTTGTATTACTCTTTCTCTATCCCGAAATAGGTTTGGAATAAAACCCGTTTGGAACGCATTTGATTTTTCTATTTACTAGATTTTTATTTCTCCATTTTGAAGACTCGAAAATTTTAACTTCTCGAGGCCTTAAAATTTTGTCATGCGCACCCTTAAATGTCTTCCTCGTAATACTCTCAACAACTTTGTAAACATCGACGAGAGAGTTTACTATGTGATTTCTCCATTCACACTCGAAATAGGTCTAAGGGAGGCCTTAAATCATGAGTCTTATGTAAACATAGACGAGAGAGCTTAACATGTGATTTCTCCATTCACACTCGAAATAGGTCTAAGCGAGGCCTTGAATCATGAATCTTATCCTTGCCACCTTTGCCGCCGTGATGGCGGCGCATTGACTCGAGTGGCTAAGCGTGTAGCGTAGATGTTTGAACTTAAGTATTATGCCATTTTGTCAACATGCGATAAATTGATCTTTGTAATCTTTAGTCTTAAACTGAGTTTAGTTCACTTAACTCCAGAAAAGTCGCGAAAAAACAGCTGCCAGTCGACTCCCACTATTTCAACGTCCAAAATTCTAGAAGGCGTTTTTCTTGTTCCCCTAGACTATTAATAGCATGGAAACTTTGGTGCGAAAAGAACCATTTTTTTCTTTCGGACCATTCCTTAAGATTGTCAAATTTGAGCTCCTAGGGGGCCTGCACGTGGCCAGGTAAGAATCAGACTCTCGTTGCGGCGACTCCAGATCCCAAAATTCCGACATTGGTAGGTACATCGTATGTTTCGGGGTTTGGAGTTATATCCACAGCATTCATGCACCTAAGGTATTCATGGGGCTGGAGTTGTCTAAGTGCAATATGTTGGCCTCGCTCGAATAAGGGGGATTGGATCTTGATTCTTACCCAATCTGTATCAGTTCAGTCTGAGCCACTTCTAATTTATCCAGATTTATAAGAGTTTTAGGGCTATAATTGAACCCATCCGTCTAACTTTGTGAAATTAAACAAAAAGTTTCGAGCTTGGAGATTTGGAATTGAAGCCGCGAACCAAGACTGAACTGCACCGAAGGAAAATGACTAGATTGAATTGATTTGGTTCACATGGTTTAATGTTGTCCTTTTTCCCTAGGAGCTTCTATGGTATCCCGAGTAACAGATCTGCCGTTGTAACTTGGAAAAAGGCGGTATCCAATGCCTGAATTCTGTGGCGACCACAAGAGTTTAAAGAATAAGTTCCAGCAGGGCTTTGAAAACGGTACCTTTAGGATAGGGCACTCGATCCATCGGGGAAACACGCGCCTCCAATCCCAAAAGGCCATGAATTTCAAAACTCGATACGCGTGCGAGCCAACACTTCAACTACTACGGACTTGGCCTATTGCAATCGCTGTCTAGTCACTTTTTAAATTGGTGGCTCGTGGCTCGTGCGGGACCGATGCGGCCGATGCGTACGCGGCCGACTGCTATATTAAAATCAACTCGAGCACCGCTTCAACGCGAGCGTGATTTCTCCGCGTCAAAAAAGACTGCCGCACTCCCGGAGAAAATCCCGGACCCAAAGCGCACCAATTTGCACCTCCAAAACAACAGGAAAACATGCACAAAAAATTTGATTTTACAGGCTTCTATCGAGAAACCCACGAATGTCCCACTTCTCGAACGGTTCCAATCGGTTCGGACGGGAGAGGGTGAGATGGGATGGCCACATCGCCCTCGTACTAGCTCGGCACGAGGGGCACGTTGTTCACGGTCGGTTGACACTATAGTATTGTCCTTTTTGCGTCGGAGCCGCACGTTATTTTCGGGGAGCAATCACCGGAAACCTCATCTCTCGCGAGCCGTCATCTTCACATGTCGTAAAGGGAAAGAAAAAAAAACGAGGGAGACCCCATTTCGATAGATGCACGAAATTGTCGTTTTGCAAAAGGAGAAAAAGGAGGGAGGAAAGGAAATGCACGTTAGAAAAGGAGAGGAGGAAAAAGCTCTTCCGGCCCCATCGGAAAAGTTCCGGGAAGTCGCTGAGTCTTCTTGCGCGTGTTTAACGGGCGGAGGAGTCAACGGGTCAAAGCCTCCGAAATTTCTACAGGCTCGCATTCGCCGACCCCGGAGAAGGCATTCCATTCCGCTAATCTAAAGTTAATCTCTTAATTAAAGAGCAGAGAGTAAGTGGTGTAATTATTGCTGCCTACCGGTGTAAAACGTGATTTTCACGTCAAGACCGAGGTCTTTTGGAAAATTTAAATAAAGGGTTTAGACCGGGTCGGGACCCGATCTTAACCACCCACTATTGGAATATTCGGTTTAAGATAATGATGGAACACGGATTGCCCAAGAGTGAGCTCATCGCCATAGCCCTATCGGTTGTGAGCAGAGAAGCCCAAGACTGATAACACGCCTAAGTTTGGGGTTGTACTTTGCAAACCAACAAGAGTTTTTTTTTAGACTCATGATATGTTAGAAAAGGTGTTACGACTTATCTCACTTACTACTGAAATATCTAATTTAAAGTGTTAATAAAGCACCAATTACCACTGGACAAACCCATCACCACAATCCCATCGTGTGTGAGTGGGGAAGTCCATAACAAGCGACACACCGAAGTTCATGCCCGTCCTTTGCAAATTAACCAATGTTTCTTGAAATTTGTGATAGACCAACAAAATCGAGGTTGTGAACTTCAACTTGCGAACCAAATCTTAAACTACTTGACCAACCACCTAATTGATATACATAACACTAAACATGGTTTCTATATTTGTTTTTAACGCCAAGTTTTAGGAATTTCTAGGAATACCAAGGCTGATTTACATGCATTAAATGATTTGACATGCTCTTATATCTGGTTCTCGAAAGATGAGCCGTTGATCATGTAAAGGCTCATTTACAGTATGCCACACTACTTTCATCTAACAATTTAGTACATTAATCTTACACTCCGTATATTTTGCAGAAAATTAATAATTTATAAAACATTTTTAAAAAAAAATCACCGACATCACTTATAAAAATGAGTAAACGAAAGATATAATCATCATTTATGAAAATGTTTAGGTGTATATTTTTATCACTAATGGATCATTTTCCTTTTATTAATTATTTTAAACAATACAAACAATTATTAATAAAATATTCTTTAAATTATTCATTTTCTGTGCAATCATGTTTAATAAAATAATATTTAAATTATTCATTTTATGTTAAATAAATGAAGCGTTAGTACATACATTGCATTACTCATTTTTTTCATGCTGCCTAGTCAATTCCAGCACTAACATTTTCACCTCTATATAACTTGACAAACTTGTGATATCATCTAAAACCACAGTCCAAATCATCACCCTCTCCTCCTCCTCCTCCTCCTCCTCCTCCTACTACTACTACTTCAATCTTTCTGCATATCTCTATCAGTCGACCATCATCTATCAGAAATCAATGGATTTTGATCATGTCACGAGAAGCCAATACGATTCACCATCATCGGTTCGCACTGAAGAAGTAACGTCGGACGTGAGGAAAGGTCCTTGGACTGCCGAAGAGGACACCTTGCTCGCGAATCATGTGAAGATCCATGGCGAAGGCCGTTGGAACTTGGTCGCTCGTCGCGCAGGTCGTTTTCTTATACCTCATCGCATCGCACGACGTGAACTATTTCGCGCTCCTCTCTCGTTAACCCAAGTCGAAAATCCTCGTGGATTAGTTGTGTTTTGCTGAAAATTTTTTGGATCGAAATGATGCGCGCAGGATTGAAGCGGACCGGCAAGAGCTGCAGATTAAGATGGCTGAACTATTTACGCCCCGATCTAAGGCGTGGAAATATGACTCTCGAGGAGCAGCTGTTGATTCTTGAACTCCATTGTCGCTGGGGCAACAGGTACTGCACTTACCCCCACGAAGATTTGTATTTTTCTCATGTCTGCGTGCGTTTTATGTAGACCTAACGAGTTTTGAGTCTAACGTTGGCGATGATCGACTTTAAGGTGGTCGAAGATAGCTCAACACTTGCCCGGAAGGACGGACAACGAGGTAAAGAACTACTGGAGGACGAGAGTGCAAAAGTTAGCCAAGCACCTCAAGTGCGACGTCAATAGCAAACAATTTAGAGACGCGATGCGCTGCGTGTGGATGCCACGGTTCATGGAGCAGATCCGGGCATCGACGGGGCAGTTCCGGGCATCGACGCAAGGCCCATCGGATAGACCTGCTGAGGACCCTCCACAACTCACGGAATCGGGTCAGGATATCCGGTTTATGATGATCACAGAGACTCGTTGCCCGAACTATCGTCGAGCATGTCCTCGTCCGACTCTTCGGACCCTCGGTTTAGCAGTTCACCTTCTCCTAATCAAGCCGGTGGAATTGGCTCGGAATGTTTCGGGCTCGGATCGGGTGATGGCCCAAAATATTGGACCGGGTGTTCGCAGTGGTGGCGACCGGGCATGGATGCCGGAGAGCAAGAAGACAGCAACGGTTGTTTAGTCGGAGAAGACTCGTTGGAGAGCTTGTGGAATGAGGAAGATGCATGGTTCTTGCAACAGCAGCTTCTTGAGTAGGCTTTCTGCTTATAGCTGAAATGAAATAAGATCATTTAGGGCTGGATCTCAATCCCTGGTATACAAATTAGTGTACAAATATACGGTGGCGCAGCTTAGGTGTAGAAGAGCTGTTCGTTTTCACTTTCAGATGGGTGAACTCCTCCTGTGATCTGTCGAAGGTGGACGGACGGTGGCAAGTCCTCCTCCTTCAGCCTATATATCGATTGATTTTATTGATAGCAAGAACCGTTCGTCATTTCAATTGAAAATCACCCAAGATTTTCGTATCATCTATTGTACAAGAAAAGACACACCCCGGGTATGATCCACGCTCAAATTATACTAATTATGTGGTTCGGCACGCATGGTTTTCAACAAGGTCATTGTGATCACTTGGGTAAAAAGTACTACATGGTGAGATGAGAACCGCCTTTTGAATCTATAAAAACCGTATTAAGGATCTTACCAACTTAATGTGATCTAAGATTAGGGATGTGCAAAAGAACCGAAAACCGCTCGGATCACCTAGAACCGAACCAAATATTCCCATAGAGACTGTACTATTTCCTAGTTCCAATTTATTGGAACCGATGAGTATTGGTCAAGTTCTCCGTTCCTATTCACTTGGATTGGACCAAGGTATATATTTCTAATTTCAGCTCACTTTCGATGAAAGTGAAAGCCTTTCATGCCTTTTGCAATTTACTCGCGATCCTCAAAAAAGAAAGAAAATGAAGTAACCTCATCACTACTCACTAGTTAGTCCTCCATTAGTCCAGTTTGCCTCATCTCACTCTCTGTCTCTCATGCCTCCAACTCTGTCATAGACTCGTAGTCGCTGGGGGTGAGTATAGTTAGAGTAGGCGGTTCCCACCTTAGAATTGGGAACTGCCCACTAAGAACTGGTTCCAAAAAATTGGAATCGAGAACCGCCCATTAGTTTTATGAATTTACCCGAGAACCGACCACTGGTCCAATTTGGTTCTCGAGTGGGTCCATAGAATTGGTCCCACGATCCCTATAAAATTGCATTTATCAATTAATATCAAGTTGAACCTAGTTTTTATTTTAGAGCACCAAAACCTATTTGGCCTTTTATTTGGCTCTTAATTTCATATCATGATGACAAAGCATTGCAAGATTTATGGACATCTCCAATAGGTCCTCTCATTCCTCTTCGTTTGTTTTTTTTGGTTTTGATTGAGAAAGCAAGTAAATAAATTATCAAAATGGAAAAAAAAAAATAAGTAAGGGATTAGTCCTATTACACACCCAATAGACAAAATTTGTCAATAATGTTTAATAACTACCAATATACATATATGTGCATAATATTTGGTCAAACTACTACAAAATAATTAAGTAATTGGATGGAATTTATATATATATACACCGGTTCGGTCTAGGTGGGTGGGTGGGTAGTTCTACAATCGGGAATCGGACTGGTACTTATCAGTTCCACTAAATTGGAGATAGGAATCGACCGACCCCCATGGAAACTGTCGGGTTCCAGTCCGGTCCAATTTGATTCCGGGAGGTTTGGGCGATTCCCAGTTCTTTTGCACATCCTTAGTAGTCACCTCATCTCGCTCTCACGCCTTCAACTTTGTTATAGACTCACAATCACGCCTCGCCTCCGGCCCTTCCTCCTCATAGTCAGCCTTGCCTTCCTTTTGCATTCTCACTTAGATTCACTAGTGTAATGCCTCTCTCTTGCAGTCGTTATTAAACGAGCAACACCAATCACTTTGCTCTATTTTAATATGTTAACATAATTACCTAAAATGACATCTTCTCTGTTAATACAAAAATCAAGCTCCGTTTTGAGCTATTTGTCTGATTTCAAATATCCTACATTGATAGAGTTTGAGTCTGGTTGTGAATCTGAGTTTGCAATATTTGTAGTCAGTTCCTCAATCAATTGCATATAACATGTTTGATAGAGTGCCTCTAAGTTTATGAATGAGAAGCAGCTCAAGATTTTGTTCGATTTGATGACATGTTGCTTGATTTGAGCAAGTGATCTATTAACATGTCTATGGAAGTGGAGAAATTTTATGATACGATGATACTAATAATGGAAGAAAAGTCACCAAATTTTATGATACGATGATACTGATAATGGAAGAAAAGTCACCAAAATATGGAGGAGGTGAAGATGGCTTTGAAGAAGCATCCAACACAAATAAGGTATTTAGTTATTGTCATCCTCTTAATAAGTGAAAACCAACAGCCTGGCTTCATTTTTTGTAAAGGCATAACTCACGGGAACGGAAAAGTTGAGTTGTTATACAACTATTGTGGGCCAAGTATATGTACCATGTTGATAGCAATACTTCAAATATGTTGAAGCACTTGAGAGAGTGTAGTGTTGTAGTGATTGCGGATCAATTCCATGGACCTGAGTGGTCCATGAAACCAATGAGCAATTCTCAATGTCCATTTTGTAGAACAGATTTTTAGTGGATGATTCCTGGTTAGGAAGAACCCACCTCGAAACTGATCACCATATCCGGGACTATTAGTGATCAAGGATCCTATCCATCTAATGTGACCTGCGACCATGGATGGCCATAGTATAAACTATGTAAATGCTAACAAGTAGCCGGTGCAAACTATGGGAAAAACCTCAAAATCTGAAGTATGATTCAAAGGGATAAAATATATCATGACCTAGTGCTGACAATAACAATATGTAAGCACACATAACAAAAACGTCATATAGGAATTAAAACAGTCAGTTTGCATACCACATACTTACCATTCATATACAGACAGGTAAACTATGTCGCGAATGTTCGACAGCAATGTGCTTCATCATGCATCGTATTACTTGTAAACGGGCAGCGTCGAAAATTTCGCCACTATGAGATGGTCAAACAGAGAGACTGAAACTAGGAGGAGAGGACGACGTGCTCCAATGATGTATCAAGAGATTGGAATTGTGTTCATTCATTCATTCTTATTACGTTGTCAATGAGACCGGCGACATCGATCCTGATAAATCGAATCGAAAGCCCTTGGAAAATCAAGCGTCTCCATTTGGAATTCTGGGAACATGAATCGGATCTCGTAGGTGTATTCCTCGTCAATGGGGAAAAAAGGATAACCGAATTCAATGAATGAAAATCGCCTCCTCGATTGAAGCGCTGACAGCCGCAACCCTTGAAAATTACGAGATTCGAGCGATGGATTTTGTTGAAATTAAGGGCACGCGATTTCGCAGCCCGCGTCGAAAAGGACCTTTTCCATGAATTACACAAGAGACTCGTTCCCAGTATAAAAATAATTAATTCATTTTTCGATCAATATCTTTGTCAAGAGGACGACGTCAGAGATGCACGGAGATTTGGTCCAAAGGTAAGCGAAAGATTGAAATCTCAGGAGTAACATGTGTCGTTGGATATGGTCCGGTCTCCATCGTGAGATCTGAGGATGATTGATTTGTGCAATATTTTCATGGCCCGAAAAAACATGGGAATCATCTAAAGTTCAAAACATCATGGCTTAAAAACAAATTCTTCTTAATAAAGGTCAACATAAAAAGAAAGGTGAAATGACAGCTAACATTGAGAAAATTACCAAAAAAGTCCTAAACCTATTACAATTATGTCAAATTCAATCCTAAACTTATTTTTTGATCAATTGAGTCCTAAACCTTTATAATTCTTCCATATTAGTCCATCTAGCTAAAAATGACCGGCTAGCGTCGGTGAACAACATTTTTTAATAATATTTTATTTTTTCAAATATTTTATTAATTTTTTTTTTTTTTTTCCCCTCTCCCTCCTTCCTCCTCCTCCCCTCCTTCTTCCCTTAGCTTCGGCGACCAGCTAGAGGAGAGGGCTGGCCGGTTGTCGGATTGGACTAAGGGGGCAACCGGATCCGGTGGGGGG
Source organism: Eucalyptus microcorys (assembly GCA_014182515.1). Lineage (NCBI taxonomy): Eukaryota > Viridiplantae > Streptophyta > Magnoliopsida > Myrtales > Myrtaceae > Eucalyptus > Eucalyptus microcorys. The sequence continues at coordinate 8,988,266 of CM024569.1, forward strand.
CCTCGCCCTCGCCAATCGGCGAGGGCTCGCCTCGCCTCGCCCGGCGCGCGCCCGGCGGCGGGCGGCGAGCCCCTACCGCATCCGGCGAGGCTCGCCTTGCCGTCGAGGCGCAAGGCGAGCCCTCGCTAGAGCAGCGGCCTCGAAGGCCTCACGCGACCCGCACCGCCTCCTCCTCCTCGACTCGTCGCCCTCGCCGCCCTTGCCGCCACCGCCTTATTAGGGTTCATTGGTGTCGACACTACAGCCACCATCGCGTGCGATGGAAGCCGGCCCCTGGAATCACATGCGGAGGGGAGAGAAACCATGGCTCCCTGCAAATCGGCGAGGGCTGGCCTCGCGTCGGCTGCAAGGCGAGCCCTCACCCATCCGGCGGGGGCTCGCCCTGCCGTCGCTAGGGGCGCATCAACTAGTGAGGCAAGCCCTCGCCGGATCGGGCGGGGCTCGCCTCGCCGGACCGGTGACGGCGAGGCCCTCGCCGGATCTAGCGAGGGCTCGCCCGCTAGCCACCATCGACCCGCCCCCCCCTCGGCCGATCGCCGAGCCAAGGGAAGAAGGAGGAGAGGAGGAGGAAGGAGGGAGAGGGGAAAAAAAAAAAAAAAAAAAAAAAAGAAAAAAAGATTTTTAAAAAATATTAATAAAATATTTCAAAAAATAAAATATTATTAGAAAAATGTCACCGGCGCCAGCCGATTGCCACGTCAGCGTCGGCCGACCATTTTTGGCCGGATGGACTGATCGGGAAGAATTGTAAAAGGTTTAGGACTTAATTGATCAAAAAAATAAGTTTATAATTGAATTGGCACAATTGCATTAAGTTTAGGACTTTTTTGGTAATTTTCCCGCTAACATTTGAATTGATAGATTGCTAATTTGCATTTCTTATTTTAATGTGTTGGTGTCCATACTCCCCCCAATCCCTTTCTATATCTTTTTCCTCCTAAAGAGGAGGGAATACCCTCTTAGTGCTTTACATCTTGGAAGTCTTGAGGTTTGGATTGAATCAGGATGAAACCTTTTAAGAAGTTGCTTAGATCATGAAGTTCAAAACATCATGATTTGCAAAAGCAAGTTCTTCTTAATAAAGATCTCCATAGAAAGGAAAGGTGAGCTAATGGTGAGTATTTGAATTTTTAATCGTGTGAATTTCATGCGGTTAAGATTTCGATTTTCGCAAGTCGAAGATGGAGATCATGACGAGTTGTGACATGAGCTCCACGCCACATCCTAACAAAATAGAATATGTGCCTAAATCAAAACGATGGGGTTTTTAAATTTTTTATGAGTTGCTTTTAGTATTCCTCTTGTTGTGAGATGTTCGGTACCAATTAACAAACTGACTGGTCCTCAGTCAGGCGTGCCGATTCTCCTATTTCGCAAACATCGAATAATTATCAAAACACAACTTCGTACTCATGAGAAAAATCGATCAGTTGAGGACACATGATATCCACCTTTCATCTCACAAACGTTGTCTAACAGTAGCTTTAGCTAGTCCCAACATATCAAAGTCGATGTCATTTTCGTCTGCTTGAGCGAGATTATTAGTAGTTCCAATATTAGTATCGGTATTTTGCTGGTGATAAAATAAACGTCAAGACATGTGCTAGGCATGGACTAATTGTGCACAATTAAAAATTTTCTCAGTTAGAATGGAATCTAGAATATTAAAGGGTTAATACCCTGAAAAACCTCAAATTGGTACACTTATAACAAATTTACCCCAAATTATTTTTTTTACCACCGAAAATCCTAAATTGGTATACTTTTGAAAAATTTACCCTAAAATGATACACTTGTGACAAATTTATATTGATTTTCGTTAAATTTTACCGTCAAATTATTAAGTTAAATAACACGTGACAGTTAACCGATATACCAATTTGGGATTTTACGCTCCATTTGTCACAATTTACAATTTTTGTGATTTTTTTGTGGTATTAATCAAATTTAGTGGAGGGTATATTTGTTACAAATTTATTAGTGTTGGGTTTTTTGTGGTCGAATAAATTAGTTTGGGGTAAATTTGTTATAAATGTACCAGTTTAGGGTTTTTTATGATCAGTCGAGGTAAATTTGTCATAAATGTATACCAGTTTGGGATTTTTCATGGTCAAAAAAAATAGTTTAGGATAAATTTGCCACTGATGTACTAGTTTAGGGATTTTAGGGTATTAACCCAATATTAAATTGTGTTCTATATGGCCATTTTCCAATACTGGTAGACTAGGACTATGACCCGGTCCATTTGGCAATGTGAAACCATTGATGCCATTTCTGTCAATGTCGCTTAACATTTTTTCCAACACCAAAAGGGCCAAAAGCCATTGATGTCATCAAGTAAAGTTTTCGCTTGGACTAGGACAAGTCATAATGAAGCCACATTAATACAAAGTTCCGTATCTTTTGGGCCGACGATAAACCTTCTCGATGAGGTAAACCACGAGTCCAAATCTCCGCCTCATAAAATTAATTTCACTCTGTGTTAAGAACCGAACCTAACCTCATATGCGCAAATTGCACCCAAGTGTCCATTCCTTGACTGTTTAACCAAATTCATAGTATGGCCTCTCATACTTTTTTTATTTTTTTTTAGTCTATTCTAATCTAACTCTCAACTCACTCTCGGACTTTTGCTTTATCTTTTTATAGAGTGTAGGAGTCAAACTCCACATCTGAAACTAAACATCCCCAAATCAGAATATGGGGAATCGAACTCCCCCACTTCTCAAGAGTAGCCATTGGAGTAAACCCCAATGATTTATCATTTCAAATCGTGTTTTCTGCTACTTTCACAATTTCATTTATGTCTAACTTTAAAAACTTAAGTGCATGCAGGTTTACAAGGGGAATTGTCTAATAACTCCTAAACATATTATACATATGTCAATTAAGTCACATACTTTTTAATTTTGTCTTAAAAATAATAAGGACTTGAAGTGTTCTTGTTTTCTCAAATAAGGGTCTTAAGTGAATATTATTTTAAATAAGAATCTGAAATAGCTAAATCGTCTCAAATAAGAGCTTGAAGTTGAACTTGTTTCAAATAAGGGCCTAAATAGTCATTTCAATTTCAAAAAGAGCTATAACCTCTCTGGTCAAAAGGCATTTAATCGTTTAAATTTTTTAAATTTCTTTTTTTATTTCTTTCCGTTTTCATTTTTGTTTTTTTCTCTCCACTGGCCATGGCAAAAGGTCGCTGAACTCAGATAAGGGCAATGGTTGCCACTACTGGCGTCGGGTGAGGGCAAGGTTGCCCTCGCCAAATGTGGCTATGGTCGCCCTTGCCACCTAGCCTAGGCAAGGCGACACTTGCTCGCCTAGGTGTGGGTGAACCTTGTCCGACGCCAGCAAGGGCAGCCATTGCATGAGGCGGCGATCTCCATTGGCCATCAACAAGACATGGCGATGGTTGGAGGAGGGAGGGGAAATATAGAAAAGAAAATAAAAAGGAAAAAAGTAAATAAATTTTTTTAAAAGATATAGTTACAATTTTGTTTACTAAAATAGCCCTCTTCCAATAGCCGACGTAATCATCGGCTAAAGGCCTTTACTTAAGATGATTTAGCCACTTTAGACCATTATTTAAAATAATGTCCATTTTAGGCTCTTATTTGAGAAAATGATGAAACTTCAAACTCTTATTTAAAATTTTCCCAAATTATAGTGAAGTCAATTTAGCCAATTTTTCGTAGGAAAGCACTAATATGTGAATGTACCACATAGGATGACTTAGGATAACTAAATACCACATTAGCTATTTCTTGTAAAAGTTAGTTAGAAGAACTACACTAGAATTTTATGTAAATGTTTAAGACAAAATTGAGAAGTTTATAATTGGTTCAACATCCATACAACAAGCTTAAGTTTAATGGAACAATTTTGTCAAGGCTTACATGTTATTTAATATTTAAAAACTTTCAATTCTTCTCCTTGGCTTAAGATTAAAGTGTGAAACAATTTGTGCAAAAACTTAGGTGTGTTTGCACCGATTGATTCACCAAACATTTTTCAAAAAATGATTTGTTATATCACTCAAATACGAATGAATGAAAAATATTTTCTATCACTCATGGAAATAATTAGGTATAAATTAATTTTGATAATAACAATATTTTTATTCGAATAATTTTTCTAAGCAATATTACAAATTATTTTTCTCAAAATATTTTTTAGATCTTGAGTTACCTTTAACTTGAGAGCTTTGGTCTAAATTATCATATATAAGAATTGGGCTCTCAAATGAAGCAAACCATCCCATGTCCTTCACAAGTAGCTTAGCTAGGCCCAACATATCGACATCAATGTCACTTTTGTCTGCTTGATCGAGATTATTAGTATTTTCAACATTAGCATCAGTATTTTGCTGGTGATAAAATAAATGTCAAGATGTGTTTGGCATGGACTGATCGTTGACAGTTCAAAAATTTCTTAGTTAGAACGGAATCTAGAATATTAAATTGCGTTCTAAATGGCCATTTTTGAGTCCGAGTAGACCAAGACCAAGACTATGACCCGGTCCATTTGGCAATGCGCACCCATTGATGCTATTGCAGCCAATGTCGCCTAACATTGTTTTCAACACCAAAAGGGCCAAAAGGTTCTGAACCATTAATGTCATCAAGTACAGTTTTTACTTGGACTAAAAAAAGTCTGATGAAGCCACGTTGACACAAAGTTCCACATCTTTTGGGCCGGAACAAACCTCAATTGATTAGGTAAAACACGAGTCACAATCACCACGGCATAAAATTAATTTCACTTGGTGTGAAGAATCGAACCTACGTCATATGCGTGGTTGGCATCCACGTGTCTATTCCTCGACCATTTAACAAAATTCATACTTTTGCCTCCCACAGTTTCAAATCGTGTTTTCTGTTACTTTCACAATTTCATGTTTGTCTAACTTGAAAAACTTGAGTGCGCATAGGTTTACAAGGGGAATTATTTAATTAGCCCTAAACCTATTATATCGATATTAATTGAATCATAAATATTTTAATTTTTCCCTAAATCTTTGTCATTTTAGCCAAACTTTCGCAGAAAAACGTTGATGTATTGACGTGTTACATGAGACGACCAGCGATGATTGGATCATCACATCAATCATTTTCGGCAAAAGTTAATCGGAAGGACTACATTGAAATTTCATGTAAAGATTTAAGACAAAATTTTCAATACTTGAGGAAATAATTAGATATAAATTAATATTGATAATGAAAATATTTTTCGTTGGCTAATTTTTCTAAGCAATATAACTAAGTATTTTTCGAAAAATATTTTTCACGTTTTGAATTTTTCATTAAATAAACGCACCCTTATGATTACCCTTTAACATAAGAGCTCTATAATACCGGATATAAGAATTGGGCTCTCAAATGAAGCAAACCATCCAATGTCCTTCAAAAGTATTAGGCTGCAAAACTTGCAACAATGGTCCATTAGTCATTGCTGGAAAAAGAGAGAGAGGACAAAAATTTGTAGATTTAAAATAAAAAATTCATCGACGAAATTTTTAAAAATCATTTTTATATTGGGAAATAAAGCTTTAAATTCATGTGATTCGAAATGATTTTCACATGTTTATGCATCCACGCGATTAAGTACCGTTGTTTGCATTAAAATTAGCAAGGGTTGGAGAAATGCTAGGCAATAGGCATGTCATCTTGATTGCTGCCTAACATCGTTGAGTCGGAAATTTCCACGCAACCATAGTGCCTTATACGATAAATATATGCTGATGATCGAGAAAGGAAAATGAACTCGATCTTTGATTTTGAGGTTGAGGTCTACAACGATTGGAAGTTGGAACCCTCGATCGTGGGCTCCCGAAGTTGATGACGAGAGATCTCGAGCAAGGAGCTTGATTTTGTCTACCTTGAATCTACGTTCCGCAAAAGTAGATTGCATGAAATTGAAGATCAGGAAAGTAATGTGAAAGATAGTACGATTATATGATTAAAAGATTGAAATAAAATGACTATTGTAAACTTCTCTCCAAAATTTAGGATCTTATCTACTTGCAACTTCCTTCTTATCTAGATTAAACTTCCTCCATCTTTAACTTCTCTTCAATCTCGCTAATCTTCATCTAGCGGTGAATTCCAGCAAGTTAGACATATTTTTTTTTAGTGAAATGGATAGATCAAAGGACCTTCCAATTGATGAAGTTTCATCACAGCCTAAACCTTTCATCATCCGTATTTATAGTTTCAGTATGCGCCTCATGTACGTATACGGGTCGTATTTTAAGTAAAGAATCCCTTTATAGGTATCAAAAGGAATAGGATACGGCCCAAGATATGACATATGGGGGAATGGAGCAATCAATGCAATTTCTAGGTCCCTTCTTCCCCTACCTAAGCAGTAGTGAAGCGAACACGCCTAAAATTGGTGGGCTATGTAGAATTGGCCCTCCTCTGGAATCCATTATCTTTTTAAGACATGTGAGTCTTTCTTGGTACTTCATGATATGTTATTCAAATTTTTGAGTTGATTACAAGAGCAAGCAAAAAAAAATCATTTTGGACTTTGGAGTACAGCTCTCTCTCCACCAATGCGAGATAGGATTGGCTTTTGATAGACAAAAGAAAAAAAAAATGAAAAATTGATGCAATGCCCAATCACGACATGACAAATTATGAAGAGGGTCCCCATGAATTTCATGAAAAATGAACACGGGATGGGGGTGGGGGCTGATGGACTCTTTTGCAGTGGATAGTGGTGATGCTAGTGGTGTCAAATGTCAATCTGCATGTAGGTCAGCTCAAAATGTATGCTCTAATATGAGGTAAGCATGATGTCACCGTGATTGCCGAGGGGAGATTGAATCTATAGTGTACCTAAACATCCTAATGAATGCTTACATGTATTTGCATGCAGTGCATGTGATTTGTTGAATTTAATGGACATTTCATGGGCGACCTTAGTAAACAAAGAAGCTCACTCTCAAAAAGAACGAAAGAACGAGAGAATATTATCTCGTAATTTCACCAGCTGATAATAAGTAAGAAATTAAGCATTGGGAATAATGGGCTTAGCTTATGCAAGATATTGTAAGTCATCATGCAACTTAGGCTTCAAAACTAGTTGTTGACACCTAAAAATGACTCAAAAGTTAGTAGGAGATATTAGGATTGAGTTGTCAACAGGATATCAAGTAACGTGATTGCAAATTGATGAGAGCCCAATGTAAGATTGATGTCATGCAATTTACAGTGTCATCAATGAAAAGAAGACCGGAGGAGTTGTTGACGTAAAACGATAGGTGATCATTCGATATTCAATGAAAAAGTCAAATCAGAAGAAATCTTCAAGAGTAAGGGTATGCGGTTTTTTTGACAAAAAGGAAAAGGTAAGGGTATCTTATTGAAAATCGTGAACGCGAAGTCGAGAATTTCAGAGGCAGTTGAAGTTGTGATTTAGAAAATAAGCACATACCGACAATTACACTTTGTGCGAGGCCATAAAAGGCCGAGTAGAATCAGTTGCAGAAGATTTGCGATCACCAATTTTTAACAAATTTTTTGCAGTTCAGTTTACCGATTTATCATTATTATTCGCAATTCTTTATCCTTTTAGTTCGATTGGCATTAGTAATTCATTCTATATGCATGGCTTCCTTTTTGAGTTTTCACATAACTCAATTCACTCAAAAAACCAAAAGTCCAACCTTTGATGGAAGGTATTTCATCGATGCCCATTGTCGGCAAAACACTAGTTCAAGGTGACATTTATTGGTATGGTCATGCTTGAACGCCTCATATTTAAGAGAAAAAAACTAAGGCACAGTTCTTGTCATGCTATAGTTTCCTCGAAAATTATTTGAGCAATTCAATATAGATTTACAAAAATCATTTAATGAACTTCCGACCCTTTATTTACTGTTTTCTTCCTCAGCTGTGTCGACTACAATTAGAAGCAAGAAAGAGAAGGTCAATCTTGTAAATAGAACTCGAGATTCCCACATTCTCTTCCATGAAACTTTCGTTCCAGTATATATAATGCATCCATCTCCATCAAGAGTCCAACTTTTTCATACCAATACATGCATACTGCTTGTACAATGTCCAGCAGTGTGTCACCCACCCAAATGCTCCTCTTTCTTCTCTCCCTCTGTATCTGCAACATCTCATTGGCTTCTTCATCCTCGAGCGAGGATGGTGCTTTCCGCAGATGGGTGTCGTGGAACGTCGAAAACTACCGTCGTGAGACTTCGTTGAATGCAATGTTGACGGCTCAAGCTCCCGGTATTCCTGGGAAGAAAGTAGTTGATTGGAAGCTGTGGAAAGCAGAGATGAGCAAAATACGAAAGATGGTGAGCCAAGATGGAACTGGCGATTACAGGACGGTTTCGGAAGCTCTTAACAGTCTTCCTGCGTTCAACACCAGGAGAGTCATTTTGGTGATCAAGCCTGGCATTTATAGGTAATGTCTATCTAGTTTCCACCTGGCTGCAATTGCACTCTACCCACTCAGGCCTTGCGCCAACACTCGGTCGAAGACTTGAAGTTTCGAGTTTAGAAACTTGAAAGCCGTACATCATTTTCTTAAAATTGGATTGACTGCCGCTTTATGATCACTTTTTAACTATGTAGTTCATCCAAAACTTTAGGGGTTTCGAAGTTTAAAAACTGCCTTTAAAGCTGGTGATAGAAAGTAGGTGAAGATCTGATATGTAGCTGCAGATACTAGGTAGCTTGAGGGTTAGGTTTGTGAATGGAAGTCCTAACGATACGGTTTTTCATGGAGGATGCAGAGAGAAGATTAATGTACCGAGACACATGTCATTTGTGACATTTTTGGGAGACTCAACTAGTCCACCAACGATCACTGGGAATGACACGGCATCCGTGACTGGAAGAGGTGGAACGCCATTGAAGACGTTTCAGAGTGCAACCGTTGCGGTTGACGCAGATTATTTTGTCGCCATCAACATCAAATTCGAGGTAACTGCTCGACTATGCTGCCATCATATATCATATCGAGTTCAGATTTCATTTACTTAGTTTTTCAGTCCAAGCAGTGGCACAGTCCCTTATATTCATCACAACCAGGTCGAAAATATACTCCTGCAGTCGATCTGCTTAGCCGAGCATTCATACAGTTTGATACACAGAACTTTTCCGCATCGAAGAGACTGAATCGTTCAAACTTTGTGTCACCTAATTTCATGGTTTGAAATTATTCTCTGAGCAAAAACTGAGTTGCTTCTTTTTTTCTTTTTCATTTTTTCCCTCTTCAACTCCTTTTGGGAACTCGACAGAGAGATATCGCACTTAGGCCTCGAACTCTCAGTCCTTGGGATGAAGAACCTGTGGATGAAAACAGAAGATGAAGCCAACGAATTGTCTGCATCCACAATAAAAGAACAAAAAGAATAGAACTGAGGCACCCGTACCTCGCTATGAGCATAGAGATTCCATCTGCTTGCTAAGGAACAATCCAAGAATCCAAAACATCTCTCAATATTTTTTAATTATTTGAGTGGATCAAAATCGCACTGAGTTCACGGGTTGTCACAAGAAATGCAACTGCTCTGCTTTCTTCCCTGAAAAATTGACTTATCTTCCGTGGCTTTCATGCTTTGGACCACACTCTGACATCCAGTCCTACTAAGAATAAGAATGTGCATTCTGTTTTTCTTCCCTCCTCCTTTTGGTTTAGTACTGAGAATGCAGATGAAGAACAGGCCGTCCTACTTCCACATTGTAATTATATTCATTTGATAAAAGGCAGTCTGATACTTTTTCTGAGACCCGGACTGCAGATCTGTTTGTTAATTAATCATTAGACTCTAGCAAATCTATTATCATCCTAGTTTTGATGTTGAACCATGAAATACTCTCAGCGAAACCACTCATGGCGTGCAGAACACAGCTCCACATGAGGTCGGATCGCTAGGAGAACAAGCTGTGGCATTGCGGATCTCAGGCACGAAGGCGGCGTTTTACAACTGCAGCTTCATCGGGAACCAAGACACTCTCTATGATCACAAGGGCCTTCACTATTTCAACAACTGCTTCATCCAAGGCTCTGTGGACTTCATCTTCGGCTATGGCAGGTCTCTATATGAGGTACTTTCGTGCCAATTTAGACCATCTGTCCTTTGATTGTGAGCCTACAGAATGACCAAACATGGCATAGTTTGCGCAGAACTGCTATTTGAACTCCGTCACCAAGAAAGTGGCCTCCCTCACGGCTCAAAAACGCACGAATGCCTCGTTGGCGAGCGGGTTTTCTTTCAAGAACAGCACCATCACAGGGAGTGGCCTCCTCTACCTCGGCAGGGCATGGGGAGACTACTCGAGGGTCATTTTCTCTTACACTTTCATGGACAGGGTGGTTGCTCCCCAGGGATGGAGCGACTGGGGTGACCCGAAACGTGACGCGTGAGTTCAATACACTAACCCAAGAGAAGGCTAAACTAAGATGATAATGACGGAACTGTTTTCCTTTTAACTAGGGGGATAGCATGAAGCTCTTGGTACAGAACAAAAAGGAAGTCCTCAGCTGACTACATTTGAAAACCGAGAAATCATTTCTAAAGCAACTGTAGAAGCCGAAGTTAATCATCTCAAACAAACAATATTTGGAAGACGAGTATCGACAAATTTCTCAAAACTTTTCACAGTAGATAAGCACGAAACAAGAAGTAGAAATGACAGAAACCCATTTCTAAACCAACTAAGCTAGAAACACTGAAAAGCAAGGAAAAGAGTGGGACTCTACTTTCACTGACAAGAAAATTTTCATTTCCTTGCGACAGACAAGTCTACTACGGAGAATACAAGTGCAGCGGACCTGGAGCTAACACGACAGGAAGAGTACCATGGGCGACAATGCTGACAGATGAGGAGGCTCAGCCCTTCCTAGGGACTTACTACATCGAGGGCGATACTTGGCTCCCGAGCCTTTGAATTTCTAGGAACATATGCAATCTCGCTAGAGAAGGCCAAGAGACTACTAAAAAAATTGGTCCTTCATGTTCGACCAAAAAAAAAAAAATTTGTTCCTTCATGCCAAAGATCTTCATTTTGGCATTTCTCTTTCTCTCGACTCTATTGAAAGAACTTTTGGCGCAATTAAAAGCAAGCTGACTATTGACATAGTCAAAGCACATAAGACGATCATAAACTGTTATATTGTAGTTCTTAGCGTATTCTAGAATCCCAGACAGGGGAGCCTAAGAGAGCCGCCTTTGGTAAAATGCCCGCCCCTGATGTAACCCAACAGATATTCTAGATGTTTAGAACCAAGCAACCAATTACCTTACAGTCACCAATTAAAAAAAAAATAGAATGAGATAAAAATACGAAACACAACAGAAGAGTCCATATGTCGGTCGACATTAAGCAATGAAGAGTAGCATGGATGAACTGTGATCCTTCTTTTCCTTTTGTTTGTTTTGGGCGAAAGATATCCTGCAATTATTACACCAACTACACAAAGCCCTAAAGTACAACAACGTATCCAATGTATAAGAATGATCTGAATAGTAACTTTTAGGCATATCAAATGCAACAAACTCTTAGTTACTGAAGATGTACAGAAGACCTTGTCTTCTCCCTATTGATAGGAACATTAATTTAGCATCTTGTCTTTCCCCATACTCACAGGAAACTCTTATATCATCCCAAAATGCTGCAATGCACCACATCAATTCTTTCTGAGCATCATTGACTGTATGTCCATTGTCACATTGATATCCTCAGCAGGAATCCATCTGGAAATAAGGAAGAACTAGTCATTAGAAACCCATTCAGGAGAAACTCATGTACAAATCACTCATCAATAATGAACAAGATGAATAATTGCTTGAGTATCTTCTTTTCTGTATGCAAGTAATGGGGGAAGATATCCAGAAAACCTCCATTCTTAAAGTCAGGCTTTGCCTCCTATGCACCTTCTAAAGTCATTATGTGACTATACCCACTGAATTTTTAATTAACAGGGGAATTGCAATCAACAAAAGTGAGATTTGACCATCTTGTCTCACCTTTATTGTGTGATCTAGCAAATTTATTGTGGCATGCTAACCAGTAAACACAACATTAGTAATATCAGGGAACTTCTCCTTGATTGCTGCTTTAACCCCAGACCCAATGGACTCAGGTCCCACGTACTTTACACAGCAGTCTCCGGCCTCAACAGACAACACCTCGACGCTTCCGCCATAATTTGCAATCGCTGGTCTCAATATGTCGAGATGGCGATTCACTGCCTGCATTTACCAAGTGTTGTCATGACCAGCAAGTGAACTTATCCTAGTTTTGCACATGCGCATTTTATTTTCCTTTATGTTGGCAAAGAACTAACCTCGGCAGTACTCTCCCTCACTTCATCATCATATACCTGACGGATCTCTTTGACTGCATCGCCGAATTTTTCCTTTAGTACCCTTTCAATTCCCATCTGCATGGTGGTGGTTGAACTGGGACAGCTCTCACACGCCCCTGAACAGTCAATTTGGTTGTGAAGGGAATTCTCAACTTCGTTCAAATGAACAGTCCTCAAGAAAGCTCACTTTGGAATCACACATGCTTCAACACAGAAATCCCACAGGCTCATTTAAATGAAGCTTTAACTCTATAATCATGAATCCCTCAATTATATCTCCACAGGATCAAATCAATTTACCTTTTAGCACTCATCCAGTTCATCAGCATTGCAGGAGATCCAGCTCAGTATTACATAGTCTACCCATTCACATATATATGTACCCATCACAACAACAGAAAATAAACATTTTCCTTCAACCACTATGCGTTCTCAGGGCAGTCAAGCTTCACCAATTAGGCTGCTAGAAAATTATTTTGAAGAATCCTAACGGGGGACAACTAAAAGCCAAGTCTCCTCTTACAGAACTAAAAAGACAAAAAGAAAACAAAACAGTGTTAAAAAAACGTGGAGCATTATAAATCGGGTAAAGCAAATCCTTAGAGACAGATAGGCATGAAAAATCGAGGCAGAATCAGTTTCGAACATCCGAAGAACATTTTCTTCTGTGCCTTCCATATACAGACGAACTCTATCTTCGTCATGTTAACACCAATTTCCATACTGCTATGTCATTCGAGTTCAATTGCCCAGATTTAGGAATGTAAATGCAGGCAAGGATGGCAACAGAGACAAACTTATTATCCCACTTAAACGATTGCCCAGTTCAAGTTGTAATCAGAAGCTGAGCAAGGTGCCAATAGACCAGCCGTAAACTCTGCTCTCAATCACTCCACTGATGAAAAATTGACCCGACCCACGACTCGGTCCACGAAAGCAAATTCAACCAGTTCGCTATAATTCAAGAAAACCCAGAAGACGAAACTGGGTCAATCACGCTCTCACAAAAATTCCTCAAGAAAAATCTCGAAACCAGCGAAAATCCAAAATTTCCGAAACCCGACGAAACACAGAGGAGCAACTCGCCCAAACCGACCTTGAAGCCTGAGAGAGACGACGCCGTCCTCAACGGAGACGACGTCGACGTTCCCGCCGTCGGCAATCAGGTAAGGCCTGACGTCCTCGAGGACCAGGTCGACGTTCGGGGGCGTGAGCTCGAACGTCTGGGCAGAGTAGAGCCCCGGAGAAGGAGCAGAGGAGGACCCAGCTGGGGCGCCGGAGCTCGAAGCTCTGGAGGACGCCCTCAACGGCGGTCGGTCGCGAGACGAGAATCTGGGTCGAGGAGGGAACGGGAGATGCGGCGGCGGCGGGGGGGCGGTGGGGTCTCGACGGAATCGGCGGGCGAGGAGACGGGAGGCGGTGGAACTTGGCGCTCGCCAGGGACGCCATTTTCCGGGCGGCGGGATGGGATCGGGGAGTTGGTAGATGCAGAGACGAACCGAACTGGGACGAATCGAGGATGGTTGAACGTCTTCTCAAGAAGAAGAATCCTCCGTCGATATCGAATTACTACAGCCAAGAGAAATTGCTGTCTTCTGGTTCTGAATTATTCACGAATGGATTATTTGTTGTATCCACAGTATATATAAAAAATATTCTTACATATTCGTATTGCATGATAGATATGTGTAATTGTAATCGGCTTCCTAACCCAATTCTTCCACATGTCGACATTAATACGGACCGCCGTAAATACGCTAGCTTTTGCCCTATATCTTGTTGTGTTGTTAGGTGAAAAAAAAGTATGCGATAGGTGACTCTCATCTAATATGAAAATGAATTGAAATTGAGAGTTAGAATAAAATCAAATTTTCTACTTTATCTCTCCCGAATCACCAAAATTTTAGGGCAAAATTAGAGATTTCTGTGGATTTTTGGAGCACAAGGGAGCTCTTGTTTGGAGGGAAGATGCTGGAGACGGTGAGAATGGAGAGGAATTTCTAGGGGGTGCTTAAGAGAGATGAAGTGCAGGAAAATTTGCGAGATTTCATAAATTTCTGATCGATAATGAGTATCCTTTGAACATGTCATTTTTCACAATATGAGTTATAAAGAGGTGTGTTGCTAACTATTTGAATGTTCATCTTAAGATGAATGAAGATTCATCTTCCTCGTTAGACTGATCATTCTCTTTAAATTTGACTCTTCGTTATAAAGGCCAAGAATGCCAAATTTTCCATGTCGGATCCATGTCAAATGACTCCATTGTGATGTGTTTCCATGTTTAATAGGATTTTGGTCAAAAGCTAATAGAGAGTGAATACTAATAAATGAGTTCAAGATAAATGTATCATGGTTATAATTTGATATTGAAAAAATAACACAAATGATCCTTAAATTTTGGAGTAACATGTAAAGTTATTTATAAACTTTTAATTTATTTAATATGGTCCAAAAACTATTGATTGATATTCAATGCAGTCATTTTGTTTGTTAAAAACGACGAATCATACGTTATTTGATGACGTGTATTGCCATATGTTGAGTAGGATTATTATAAATGACAAGTCAACATATCAATCTCTTTATCCATGTACTTTAGAAAAGGTTCTAAAGGAAAAATAGGACGATAATCTAAATATCTTACTTGGATAATTCAAATATTGTTTATTGTTCAAATTTAGCGGATTGAAGTCACATTGCAAATTTGTTAACTAAATTTAATGGGAGAATGATACTAAATATTTTCATATAATTTAAGAATTAGATTAAATATTACCTAATAATTCAAAAATTATATTAAACAAATGAACATTTCAGGAACGGCTATATAAAAATTATGGCAAATCTAGAAATCCCGCAATTCATAGCCAAACCCTTATATCCCTAGCATATGATCACCTCAGCAAAGGCCATGGAGGAAAACTTCAACAATGGGTGGGAAAAAAGGCACGAAAAGAGTAGATACAAACTAACATACCTCAGATTTGGACTCCTCCATCTTCAAACGTGCTCATAATTAATGTGGATGGATCTTAAGGGTGCGTTAGGTGACGATTCTGTTCCCTGGAACAATTTTTGAGCAAAAGAATGCGTTTGGTAACTGTTCAAAATTTATTTTCCCATGATAGAAATGTGTTTGATAGGATTTTAAATTTTTTTTTTTTCTTTTAATTTTTTAATACTTTTATTATATTTTTCTTATTTTTCTCTTTTCTCTTTTTTCTTTTTCTCTTCTCGGTGGTGGCGGCCACCGGCTAGGCAAGGTCGCTAGCTTGCTAAAGCCTCGCCAAGCTAGGGCGAGGTTTGGCGAGCTACTAAAGGCACGCGCTGGCCAAAGCAAGGCTTGACCTCGCCCAACCAAGGCGTCGCCAGCCCTCATTTGGCCGGTCGCCGGCCATGGCTGAGGCCGGCCACCGGCCAAAAGGAAGAAGAAGAAGAAAAGGGAAGAGAATAAGAGAAAAGAGAAGGGAAAAGAAAAAAATTGAATTGATTCTAGGAATTGTTCCCAAGAACAAGAAGCAACTTTTTTTACTTCTTTATTTTATTCTAAATCATTCCTAGGAAAAAAAAGAAACCAATTTTTGTTCTCAGGAACAAAAAATCTACCAAATAGATTTTTGTTCTTTTTTTGCTCCCAAAAACAAAAGAACAAAATCAATATTATCTAACAGGCCCTAAGTTGAAGAAACATGGGAAGGGGTTATAACTTGTGTTTGCCAAGACAGCTGAGGTGTCCTCATAGATGGATTTGCTTGCATAGTGTGGGTTTCTTAAGCAATTCAGGCGGAGGCAGAGGCGGAGGCGGAGGCGGCACTACAAACCTAAAAGTACTTCGAAGGGAAAACTAAACTAAAGATGGAGATGGAGATCGACAGCTCTGAACTGATGAAGGTGACGATTGAAGGCACACAATAAGTCAATTGGGAAGCATACGAGCTTATCATTGAAGCCCAAGCACATGTGAAAAACTTTCCCAACCTGATAATAGCCCATTACTGAAGAGAGAGCAATTAAGTGGTGGATTGGGTTGTCAGGCCTATCGAAACAAATCTCTACCAGCTAATTAAGTATCTTATCCCCCAACTTGTCTTTTGAATTACTTTTATCACTAAATACTAGTAAATGAGTTTAAGATAAATGTATCACGGTTATGATTTGAGATTGAAAAATAATATAAATGGTTCTTAAATTTTGGAGTAATGTGTAATGTCATTTATAAAATTTTAATTTATTTAATATGATCCCAAAACTATTTATTAATGTTCAAAACATTCATTTGGTTTGTTAAAACAACAAATCATACGTTACTTGATAACGTGCATTGTCATATGCTGAATAGGATTTTTATAAATGATAAGTCAACTTGTCAATCTCTTTATCTATGTACTTTAGGAAAAGGAAAAATAGGACAATAGTCTTGATGTCTTACTCAAATAATTCAAATATTGTTAATTTTTCAAATTTAGCATATTAACATCATATCGCAAATTTAGTCAACTAAATTTGATGAGAGGATAATTTTGAATATTTTCATATAATTTAAAAATTATATTAAATATTTATTAATAGTTTAAAAATTATATTAAACAAATGGACATTTCAGGAACGGCCGTACGAAAATTAATCGGATAATTTTTTCTGTTGAGATTATTGGTGGAACCAATACTATATATATTTCGTACGGCGTCGATAAAAACCCAATCTTACCCTCCCCGCCATCGCCAGCCTCTTTTTACCAAAACAGATTCCTCGGGTGGCGGAAAAGCTCGCCGCCTCCGCACCGCCTCCGGCGGCGATCTCCGGCGCCGCCCGCTGCCGCCCCGCCCCGACCTCGCTTCCCCTCTCGCCTCGGTACGCTGTCGGTCGCGCCTCCGCAAATGCGTAAGGCCATGTCTTCCTCTTCGCTTCTTCCTCCGTTCCGATCGAACTCGTTCGCGAGTTGAAGCTCTTCGGGAAGCGTCGCCGCCGCCGCCGGCGCCGGAATCGGCGGTGCTCGGAGAGGTCGCTCACCGGTCCGTCTGTTTTCTCCTTATCCTCTTCTTCATTTTCAGTTCCGTTTCGCGCCGTTTCGCAGTAGGAGCTGGAGCTGGCTAGGGTTTGGCGCGCGCGCTGCCGTTATGGAGGAGGCTGTCAAATGCAGGCGCCAGAAGCTGGTCCTCTCGAGAGGCTCGGCGGTGGAAGTCGCGCGCGGCGACGGCGGCGGCTCGGGAGGCGCGTGGTACGCGGCCAAGATTGTGGATGTGGAGTCGCCGCGGAAGCAGTCTGGCAAGTCGAGTAGGATTCGGAAGGTTTTGGTGGAGTATGAGCAGTTGGTGAGCGAAGGCGAGCCTAAGCCTTTGGTTGAATCGGTGGAGACTCGGTATGTGAGGCCTCTTCCTCCGTCGCGGGAGGGCGAGCAGCGCGGCTTCGAGTTGGATGACTCGGTCGAGGCGAAGTGGAGAAATGGATGGCGGCATGGGTTTGTGAAGATGGTTTTGGAGGGCTCGCGGTATTGCGTTTGTATTGATGGTGAAGTAGATGATGCTGTGTTTGAGGGCAGCGATTTGCGGGAGCATTGGAGCTGGAGCAGAGGGAGATGGTATCCCGCCGCGAAGAAGAAGGAGGAGCAGGTATACAATCCACCCTTGGCTTCTCTGGTGAACAATGAGGGTTGCGACTTTTGCGATTTTTCTCGAGTGGAATTGGTTGGTTCAGTGGTTTCTTGGATGGTTTCTCTGTTTGTGTGATTTTTCATGTGGCTACACCGCAAAGCTCTCTTTAGTTTTACTAATTCTAAGTGAAATTTTTGGAATTTGTGGGTTCTTGTATTGGAGTGCACGATCCCCAATTAGTAGGTTTTTTTATTTGCTGTATTAGTTTTTGCATCAGGACCATAATATGTATTACAGTCACTATGTGCGTGGAGATTACTATTCCTTTTCTTTTGTCCATTGAGAGTGCTCTATTTTGACAGAATAAGTGCCAATACCACTAAGGTAGTTGTCTATTATTATAAGCTACGGCAATTTGATGGTGGGGTATTATTCATGATACATACTGTTTTGTGGCAATCTCCCCATGGTGTCTTTTGTTATAATTTCTCATGTCGTTGACTTCGAGAATTTTTTGACTTTTTTTTTTTTAAATCTCTTGTATTTGGGAGTGTGTGAATTTTTCATTTTGTCCTTATTGGATCTTTAAATGCTTTCTTGTATCTAGGTTTCTATCAAATATCATGCCTTTCTTTTTACTGCCTTTATACCTGTTTATGACTTGAAGTTCTCGCATTACTTCCCATAATGAGTCTGTTAAGAATGCATTTAACTTAAAGAGAGAATGAATTTCTAAAATTTAATGTGATTGTATATCGTAGTCTTCGCCCTTAATGCTTTAGTAGATAAATCTCAGGTCTTATCTGCAATATGTTTTGCCTCAGCTTAAGCAGCAATAGCTCTTAAAGGCTAGAGATTAAGGTGATTGAATTCTATAGTTGAACATGGAAAAGGTTGGCTAAACCCCTGTCCTGCATTATCTCCTTATGTCCCATCCCTTGGTTAGGACAAATTTTTTAGCTTCCATGTCAACTCATGGTACCATCAGATTATCAGCTTGCTGGGACTTGTTTGCTACGTGCAAACTATGGTTTAATTTTGTGCTTCTCTCTGCTATCCCGTGCTGCATGCACTTCAAGTAGCATGTGCAAACTCTATATGAACCAAATGGAACCGCATGTATCTATGGCTTGCAGAAGAGGAGACAGTAACATATGATGGAATTTTGGTGGAGTTTTGTATCAATTGTGTTTAAATACATTACCTTCAGAAGTTTCTTCTGTTTTCTTTGAATAGACAGCAATTCTTGGCTTTGTGACTTGGCAATTCTCTTGAAGATTAGTTGTCTTCTGAGTTCAATACATGCAGACCGGAAGTAATGATTTGTTATGCTGCATTAGATGTCAAAATTTTGAGATTTCCATAGTTTTTATCATGACCAGATGGGATTAGTAGATTTAATTTATTTTTGTGATACTTCTTGATTTTAGGAAGCTCCTTTGACTGTAGACAATCTAGGGCCATCAGAAGAACCACATGATATTAAGAATATGCCTAAGGTTGGAACAGAACTTGAAGTCCCAGATGTTTTGGAGGAAACAGTGAAGATGCAGCCAGTTTCACGGACTTCGAAGACTCCCTACGCCTTGCGACCAGCTAAAAAGAAGCGTGGAGCCTTGATTGGAAATGCAGCAAGTCGACGACTTCTGAAGAAACTAAGTGAAGGCACTGCAAAGGTGCCATCAGTTGCAGCAGATCAGGCAAGAGAGCTGCTTATGGAAGCATCAAGAGTGCTAAATGGTACAGCCAAGTCTAAAAAAGGGATCTCTGGTATTGGAAGGTTAAAGAAAACCATAATTGTTGATGATTCTGTTAAAAGTGTTGCTGGGATGGTGAGCTGGATTTTTTTCATGTTATCCTCCTTAAACTTATTTTTTTCTTAATATGTAAGCATATGCTCTTATAGAGAGAAACTTGACAATATTGAGTTGGATACATTTTGAAGTGAGACTTGCTTCTGCGGATGTTCTAATCTATTAATTCAGGGAAAGATGAATTATGTTGTTCTACTCAAGAGAATAGCACATACCAAATTATGGGGTCTATGCTAGAATTGTGGTTGCATATATTGGGTTCTGCATGCTAGTTGTGTGAAAATGCACATTTTGGGAAGAAATTGATGTTGGATACCATAGAAGAGCCTATCAAAAGCGGCTGCAACTAGAGTTTTGTTAAACTTGACTGGCTTGATTGGGCAATTTTTTGTTTGCTTCTCCCTGTTCCAGTGTAGAAACAGTAGCCGGACTAGTTCCTGTCAAGTGGGTTCTATTTGTTTAGTGAGAAAATGTAAAACAAGATATTTGCGGCTAGGTCTGTATGACACTTAGTAATTAAAATGATGCCTCTTTGAGTTCTGGTATCCTGGGGGCTTCAAATGACACTGGGCAATGGGCTTTTGACATGGGTGTTTTGTCATTGTATTGTAAATGATATATATTTAGTCAGCTACAAGGTATAAGCTGAAAATTCTAATGATATAAGTTATTCATATTGTCATCTTGACGTGATGTGCAGGAAAATGAGAAACAGAAGACAGTTGAATTTAATGACACTGTAAAGTATGCTATTCGAAGAGGGGGAAAATTTGCCATCTCTAAGGCTAAATACATGAACACACATAAACCAGGTACATGATGTTAAAGCATAAATTACAGTATTATTAGCATAAATTTTTGCTTTAGTGGAAGTTTTACTCATGTTATTGCAGGTAAGGGGGACGATGCTGGAAGTTCCATCAAGAGAGTTGTTCAAACATTAATGCAAGAAGACGGTCTTCCAAAATTGAGTTGCGTCTTAGGGTTGCAAGCTGAAAGGAGAAGTTTGATGTTTGCAGATACGGATCAGCTTCTTAACAAAGAGTTGGTGAGGCTCCTCCTCAAATTAAATAAGGATGCAATCTATTTGCCAGTGATGTTTTTTTTGGGAAAACAAGAAAGTGATAAGAGGAGAAGAATCGATAGGAAGGGATAAATATGGGCCTCGTTTGATGCGGATATGGATGGCAAAATTAAGCTCAAATTTTTTTATAGATACGGGGAACTCAATGTTTTTATGTGATGCATTTGTTGATTGTCAATTAAGTAGAACCCAGCTTTTCATTCATAAAAGCACGCCGATCTTATTTTAGCTCTAATTTTTTCCATAGATATGGGGAACTCAACATCCCTTATGTGATGCATTCAGTGATTGTCAGTTGTGTAGAACCCAGCTTTTCATTCATAAAAGCACACTGATCTTATTTGAGATAGCCATGACTTCAACTTGGTCCCATAACTTAGCCTGTGTTAACTATTAATCTCTAAGGCAGACCTCCTTGATATTAGCTTGGTGTACCCACTTAGAGAGGCTAGCTGGGTGCTTCTTCAGGACTTTGTTATCCCTCTTACGTGATACTTTATGGCAGTCTTGCAGGTGATGTCCTGATACCTGTTCTTGTGCAGGGTAAAAATGAGCAGAATTGCGAGGGAAAGAGTCACAAAAGGAAGAGAAGAAAGCCACAGAAGTTGGTGGTCGTGAGACCTGAGGTTCCAGAGACAGGTACTCGATCACACCAAATTCATCAAAACATTGTAGGAAACAAAACAATTGAGAGCGTACCCCACATGAAAAGGGAGATAAGAAGCCAGTGATAACTTACTACTTGATATGCTAATTCTCCAGGATCAGATACTTACTGAATGATAAAACATGACGGTCTAAGGCTGTGTCTCTTGCCAAGTAAAGATGCAAAGAGAGTAAGGACGAGAGGAGTAAATGAAGAGATAGAGAAGGTTCTGTTCTCTCTGTGTTTAAATAAATGAAGTAAAAGGAATGGGAAGTGGAGAGAGTTTATATGGAAATAAATGTGGTAAAACGTTGGAATTTACTGCCGTACCCTTCTAGTATGTAACTCTGCAAGCATATATGCCGTTTCTGTTGACATAGCTTAGAGTACAACGCCAACATTAGGAAATAGAGGTTAAAATAGCAATTGCTCAACTATCCTTGTTAGGAGGATATAGAAGTGGCGGGCTCAATTGGCAATTTTCCCTGTCCAATCCTCTCTGCCAAGAGTGTGAAGTTAATTTCCTCATCAACTCTTTCCCAAGATTGAATTCTTTTCCCCTCACTTTTCATATTCTGCCAAACTTGCTGTAAAAGATCCAATTAGTGTATGCCCCTGGCCATGATCCACAGAAGCATATAAGTATATGTCTGATGTAGGCATGGAGCACAACGTAACCAGTGCTGTGGTTGGTGAACCAATTTCAAAGGATTATGCTACCTGGAGAGTTCAACCACCTTCAAGGTTGGAAGCATATCGTTCAGGTAGGGTGACAATGGCCAAACTATATTGAAATAATGCACTTGTCTATATTTGCTGGCCAAGTAAATTGGGTATAGTTGCCTTAGCAAACAGTACATTCTTAGCTGTCGCATTAATCGGGAAGAATTGAACCTTCAATCAACTTGGGGAGTGAATTCTTTTGACTACTTGGTGGAAATGGTGGATTACTTTGTAAAGCTGTCAGACACGCTTTTGGCATTTTACTTGGGAATAAAAAAATTTCTTAGCAATTTTTGATTGCTTGTTATTCGTGGATGCAGCATATCTTACGATATGCTCCCTCTTCTAACTTTCCTGAGAAACCAAGTTATGTGCACATGAACAATATCAATGCGTATTTCTTCATCTCATACAGATCACTAATGGTTAATTTTTCAATAGCAAGAATATATTGGTCCAAATTCATGAGTACCATGAGAGATTCTTAATGTGGTGCTATATTCTGCGGATTGAGATCTCTGTTATTATATTCCAGGTGGTCCAGATGCGTACAGAAGGGTGGGAGCCAATGATTCTGGGAATTTCGAGAAAAAGAATGAGTTATGCAATGCTGAGACATCTAACACGAATGAAGATCAACCTCTATCAACATGTTCTGAAGGAATACGCACACCGATGGCCATTGAGGGATCAAGTAAGTTAGCTTTAGTAGGCCATGGGCCCAGCTCAATTGTGTCAATCTTTTGAGGCAAAAGAAAAGAGTAATTAATGTCTTGAACTGTTATTTTTCGTATTAATGTCATGAAACCTGCATGACTGATGTGTTAGGTGAGAGCGTGTCTGGCGAGAGTAGATGCTTATTCGCGAAATCCTCGCCTGTTTGGAAGATGATTGAATCAATGGAAATTTTCCAAACGACACCGCAAAATCCACATTTCAGTCCTCTTCGGGTGTGTAAAGAAGGATATCGTGAAGGAGCAGCTATTGGCATCATGGCAACTTTTGCATCTTTGACCGAAAAAATATCCAACCTGATATTTGATGACCCAAGATGCCATTTTGATAGCTGCTTGGAGACTCTTTGTGACATGGAAAAGCATGGATTCGAGGTTACAGCTCTGCGGAGTCACTTGAATGAGTTGCTAGCAATTAAAGAGAAGCAGGAACTGCTTCAGGATGGGTTAAAGGACGCTGAACTTGAAATTGCTGACAAGGAACGCAAAGGGAGAGAAATTAGTGAAGAGATGGAAAAAATTGATAAGAAGATGACTGAGTTACGAGCAAAATATGCAGTGCTGAAGTCAGAAAAGGAAAAAAAAGATGTTGAGATTGCCAGGTTGAGGATGAGCTTGAAAGGCAACGATGAACAAATTTCACGTGTGCGGCTTGAGTTTGAAAAATTGGCTGCTCTTCTCCCTTGGAAATCAAAGTGATCATCCAGATATTGAGGTTTGTTGCCTTGGGTCTCCTAACTGTTCGTTCATGGTAGAGTTTTGCATTATTTGCTTGGAACATTTGCCTACTTGAACTTCATAGTTCTACTTGGAATAGTTGAGAATGCATTTATATTCCTCTCTCTATCCGGTAGATTAGGATCCTTCTTGTCACCTCTTCCTATCAACTTAGTCTAGTCTCCTTTAAGATTGGAATTATTTATATATGGTGTATGCCATCGAAATGCAAATGTTTCATGTGGCCTGATTGGTCTTTCACCAGAGATTCTGCCTGATTTTTAGCCATTGAACACCATTTCAAAATGCTGAGAGAAAACAGAGTTGAAGTAAATAATGTATTAATTTGTGGTGAAAATGGACATTTGCCCGATTTTTATTTGCACATATAGGACAAATGACACTAATACTACGTCTACCCAGTATATTCAATGCTAGGCTTACAATGAGTATAAGGACCTCCAAAAATTCTCTTTTCTCCCTATGAACTTTAAAAAAATTCATGGGATGATTTATGAATTTTTAATCAATCTCCAAGGTAAGGGGTTGAGAGATCTATAATAGAATAGAGTACTATATATTTACCAGGAACCCGTGCACAAATAGATGTATGATACAAAATGAATTTCACATGATTGCTTTGATAGAATACTTTGAACTTTTATTTTAATATAGATTTCTGTACCTCCTGTTTAGTGTATTCTAGCTAGCACTAAGTTTTGAATGCGATTGTCTTGGAGGAGTTGTGGTCGTTGTGATTTTGATCCTCCATATGCAAAAGTTGCCAATCTCACCTTTCTTCACATGGTCGATCAGTTTATGACGGACAGAGGCCGGTTCAATTAGGTGAAACTCCAACTTATAAAATTTCCATGAATCCGAATGGGGCAGGCGAGATTTAGTACCTGTAGTTGATGTTCTTTAATTAATTAGGTGGTCGTTCCATCTGTTTCTTTTCCTCTTGTCCTTTTGGTTTCTTTTTTTTTATGAAAAGATGTGGTCCATGGTCTATCCGTCCTCGTGCTTTGTTCGAAAGGAGAATGAGAATGAAAATGAAAGAGAGACGTGACCTATCAATTATCACTCACCTTGTTTGGATGATGACAAAATGGTTTGAGCTTGATGCGTCATATAGCTCGATGTTGTGTATATTACCAATGTGTATACATCTGACTTATTTTCAATTCATAGAAATACTTGGTCCCCTTGCACGAGCTACGCATTTAGGTAAATTAATTTTCTTTTGACTTTATGGAACGTGGAAAATTGCTTCATAGCAAATATGAAAATACTAAAATTCACACGAGGACGAAAGCAAATCTATGATCTCTAAATATTCCGAGTTCGTTGACGAGAAAAGAAAAGTAACCGTGATTTAGAAATACGGTGTCAAATTAGCTAGAAGGGTTTTCTTCATACCTGTTCTCTAGCTCTCCTGCTTAGGCAACTTAAGAGCCCTACCCTTTTAGCTGATTGTTGCCAATAGCACCACCAAGTTGCTGAATTCTTGATTGAGAACATTTGACTGTCCATTGAAAGTATGAAAGTTGAATGTAAGTGAATGGCAACACGTAGAAAGTCAGATACTGGGAGATAAAAGTTAATCAGTAACACTCACGAACTTAATCCCAATCATATCCTTGAACTTTATCGGGTTCAATAAACGTGACTCGCTGTCAGGAGTCCAATTGCAAACCTACAGCATTTAAGCAGTTCGAAAACCGAATCTAACTCAACAATCTGCCATAGTAATAAGAGAGGCAAGAGAGAGTGTGTAGTAGTTACAAAGACGAGTCGAATGCTCAAATCATCAGTAACCACTTGCATCTGCTCATTTTTCCCCTTGGTACCGAATGCATAAGAACCTACAAAAGCTGTCAAGCCATGAGAAATTTGCATATAATTGATGACATGCTGTTTCTGATGAAAATAATCTTCTTCTATTCAGATTTCACCTCTTGTAATCATGAACAAGTATATAGTTCGAGGCCCCGGCAGCACATCCTCACCGAACAAAGTGCATCAAAGATCGCACGGACTTGTTCCATTGTTCTTGTTATGATTAATACCACGAAACAAGTAGCGGAACAGTAAGTCAGTTGATTCGAAAACATGTTATTAATCCTACCTTTCCTTCTTCAGAGAACCAATGCTCGATGACTGCTAAATATCAATTCATTTCTCCTCGACTGTCCGGTCTTTTGGCAATTTCCTCTACAGTCGAGCTTTAATCAAAACCTGGCTTCAACTCACCCTTGCATTTTCACCGCCTTGTACTCATATTCAATTTAATCCAATCCCTGGTTGATTTGGTTAAAGCATGGATCAAGTTTGAACTTCGACCGAAAAAAGGGACAGAACATAAAGCATTTCATAACTTATTTGCAGTAATACAGAGAAAGGAAGCACTCCATGTTTATATCCTGATAATCCTCCATATCACACCCTCTCTCTTTCGTGGCGTATATCATGCCAATCCAAGAAATTCATAGGCGCCAAATGTGAGATTCTCATCACGGTACCAAAAAATTCCCTAAGAGTAGCTTCTCAGAACTGCTGAGACGGGTATGCTAGTGCCATCAATAATGTTATAGTGAGTTAAAATTCTGTCGCGATAGTAATTCTAAACGTCACTAAATCCTCCTTAACATGACGGATAAGTGCTCATCTGGTAAAATGGCGTTGCTAAATGATATTTTTTTTTCCGTACTGAACGGCTAGAAAGAGCTCTAGCGAATCTGGAACGGAGAGTTCTTTTCCCTGCAGCAGCACTTCCAGCACGAGGCTCGGGTCACACCATCCTTTAACTCGAAGCAATCTGCCTAGAGCATGGGGACTTTTCAGAGGATTGTACACGAGGTCTGGAGATCTACAAGACTAAACTTAGCCCCGTTAGCAGAGAAGTTAAAGGAAGTATCAGATGCATTATGGAAGCGGAGCAGGCAGAAACAGACAAGAAGAAATGTACGGGGATGAGATCCAGAATTTATCGGCTGAAATGAGTAGATAAGAATACAGTATTCTTCCACGCGACTATAATTCAAGGGCGATAGAGGGATCCTTACCGAAAATCAATGAGCGGAGACCCCACCGTCCTTAAAATTCAGACCCAGCAGTTTTTCTAGTATCTTTACTGCTCATAAAGGTGTTGCAGCTTCCATCTAATCTTGAAAATTTGCCCCGGTACAGGGACATAAGATATGACAGGTCTCTCAAACAGCAAGTGACGGTCTAAATGGACTCTTTTATCCCAATAACCGGTCAGTGCTTGACAAAGATGTATGCAAAGAGGCGCAAGAGTTCTTAGGGCGCATATGATAAAATTTATACTTCTTTATTTATCTGTTTCTCTGTTCTTTGGAACATGAATTGCCCCGGTACAGGGACGTAAGATATGACTAGTCTCTCAAACAGCAAGTGACGGTCTAAATGGACTCTTTTATCCAAATAACCTGTCGGTGCTTGACAAAGATGTATGCAAAGAGGCGCAAGAGTTATTAGGCTGCGTATGATAAAATTTTTACTTTTCTATTTCTCTGTTTCTCTATTCCTCGGAACAGGTTTGAAATAGAAATCCGTTTGGTAATGCAATTTGATTTTTATGGCCAAAAATTGATTTCTCAATTTCTATTTAAGAAATTGAGAAGTTAAAAATTTTAGTTTCTGAATTCTTCTTCAAATCTATTTCTGGAATAGAAATCTGTTCCAGAAATAGAAAAATTAAATTGCATTATCAAACGAATTTCTGTTACAAACTTGTTTCGAAGAATAGAGAAACAGAGAAATTGAGAAGTATAAATTTTATCATGCGTGCCCTTAGTCACCGGGAAATCTACACCCTTCCTGAGTAGGACATATACACAAAGTGCCAAACCCAAGAGATTTTAGACCAAATTCGATGTCCAGGCAAATGCAGTTTTGCATGTAAGATTTTGCCATAGTCATGGCCAGTAGGTTGAAACCCTAGTTATTTGCGCTTGTTTCCAATGAACAAAATGCTTTTGTACATGGAAGACAAATTTAAGATGATATATTGGCTGTACGGTAAGTCATTCATCAATGGAGAGTCCAAAGGGGCAAGAGGAATTGTCAAGAAACTTCGAAATTAGATACGATGAAAGCCTACGACCAAGTAGAATGAGATTTCTTGAAGGCTTGTTAAAAGAGGGTGAGGATCCATGATATACGGGTGAATCAGGTGGTGCGACGTGTGAAGACTGAAAGCCTCTCCCTTACTTTCGACGTACAAGGCGGCCTGCTTTCCACGTATGTTTTCATTTTGTTTGCAAAGGTCTTGTCGATACCATGTCGAAGCCGGGACTGAAGGCTCTATCAAAGGAATTAAATTTGAATCGTCATCGTACAGCAACGTCCCTTCCGCTGTTTCCTAATGCCAACTAACCGCTCGGTACCATTCTTAAAAACTGTTGCTCTCACGTCGTAACCATTAACTCTCGTGGAAAAACATCTTATGAATTTCACTCGTTGGTGATCACGACTTTGTCAATGAGCTTGTAAAGGTTGGTAGAAGTGTAATGACCCAAGATACCATCGCTGGTCCTATGAATGGCTGCGATGATACCGATGCGCGCCTTTTTTATATCAATGCAGGCCCCGCTTTGCATTCGCTTTCAATGCGCTCCTCGTTCCTGCGGCTTGCTCCGTGGACGGCCACGCAATAACGTTGTACTCGATTTGATGATTTCTTCCTTCCTCTTTTTTCCCTTATTATATTCAAACGCGATAAGTTAGATAGATTACATCACAGTGAAAATCGTATCTAGCTTAGTAGAATTTTTATAGATAGGCATAATACGAGACGGTTCGGTGCCATCTGAACCCGGGACAGTACATTGATGTTAAAAAAAAAAAGAAGAGGAAAGAATAATGTGTGCATGCTTGATTCATTTACGTCATGTTTATAGTCAAGACTCTTTAAATTCCAGACGCATGCACAAGGCCACCATCTCGTCTAAGACGAGTAATTTCTCTGATTTCGGCCTCTGTTGGCCTCGTGAATTCTGGCGATTCTCCAATCATGTAGTCGATGGGTTCTGAGATATCTAGGAGAAAATGACCGCCATGTGACGGCTTCTTGAGAAATTTCCACATGTTCCATTGAATGACATGAGGGGGTCACGATAATGATTGGTTATCCTCGATTAATTGACAATAATGATGACTTTTTTTTTTGGTCAGAGATAATAATGATGATTGGTTGGGGCAGTAATGGGTGGGGTGACAGCAACACCCTATATTTTAGTTAGCAGTTGAATGCTAATTAAATAGTAGAATAAATGCACTCCAAACCCTTAAATTTGTTATAAAGCCTAAAATTTTTAAAACGTGTAATTAAATCTTAAAATTTATTAAATTAGTACAATCAAGTTCTTCGCTTAGTTTCATCCAAAAAATGATGAATAAAAAATTTTGAAATTTGAGAAAATGATCACTTTAGTATCAACTCGATTTTTAAAATTGACATTTTTAACTTTCTTCGATTGTTGTGACTTGTCGGTGCGCCCAATTAGCATTAATAGCCCTAAATGATGCCGTTTAACACATGATTGCCCCAAATTTAACTTTTTATCAAACCCTAACCCAACAATAGATCATTTGGGGGAAAAGTGCAGCCTCTTGCTCAAATCCTAACCTCACAACAGTAGATTTGAGGCAAAATTAGTAACTGAAACTTGCAATAGACGTCTACTACATCATTTGTGTTGTTTTGTCTCACCGGAATTGCAATTTTTACCGTGGGATTTTGAGGGAGGAAATGGAGTTGGGGTAGAGAAGGAAGAGGATGTTGCCCTTGCGGATGCCCATGGCTAAGAGGCGGGAGGCGTGGGAGTCAACAAAGCGCCAAAGTTTGCGGAAGGGGACGTAGAGGCCGGAGGAGGCATCAGTGAAGGTGGTGGAGCTGCGGTGGGAGTAGGTGGTGATGAAGGAAGTAATGTTGAGGTAGGGGTTGAGAGGGAGGAGAATGGCTGTAGAAGGTGGAGCTGGAGCCGCAGAAACCACTTTTGGGGTTGATTTAGAGTTGGTTTGGTCACCATTGAAGAGAATTTTTACTTCCTCTAAGCTTGAGCTTCAATGTTTTGGGATTAGAAAGAGAGGAGAGAATGAGAATAAGTTTTAAGGCCAAGTCATTGTCCACGTTGGATGTCCTCTAAGAATGCCACTTAGATAGTAAATTATCATAAAAAATGTCACGTGAGATGAATTGTAGGAATTTGTCATCAAAAACACTTAAGTGATATGCCAAAAAGTTTGGCATTAAAGTAAGTGTTGTACAAAAGTTATGGCACTTTTAGTATTTTTTTCCCTTGAAAATGCTAACATGATTTATTTTTATATATTTTCTCTTTCTTACATGACGTTGATGTTGCTAAAACATATAAATATAACTAAAACAACATCCTTTTTGTCCAATCCTATTTTTTATCCTAAATTTTAGTTAGATTAAAAATGAAAATCCTAAATTTTAAATTTTAAAAAAAAAAAAAAGAAAAAAAGAAAAAAAACATGTGAAGGCCTACAACCCTCACTTTCATTGCCCCCACAAAGTTGGAAATGTTGGCGATGGTTAGGCGATGGCCAGCAGCAGTTGCTGGCCTTCACCTGTGGTCTTTGAGGGTCCCAAGCCACCAACTGGGCCTTGGCAACCACCACCGGCCATTGATGGTGGGCCAACATTGGTGATTTTTTTTTTTTTTGGTAATTAAAGTTAACTAAAATTTGGGTAAAAACAAGGATTTGAACCAAAATGACACTGTTTAGTCTTATACTTTATGTTTTAATAACGTCAAGGCCATGTAGAAGAGAGGGAAAAAAAAGAAAGTCACATTGGCATTTTTCGTTAGCTAAGTTGAATGGAGTTAATGAATGGACTTAATTGCATCAATTCAATATATTTTAAGACTCAATTGCACTATTGTGACAAATTTTAAAACTTGTAGTGCCCTTATTCTTTAATTAATAGCATATATACTAAAAGAGTGCATGGGGTGTTCTATATGGTCAAAATGTTTATGCACACGGTCTTATAAGAAAGAGTGTATGCCCAACATATGTGAAAGACTCTTCCCTCTCAGCAAGATGCGTGCAAGTCAATATTACAGGAAAAGAAGATCGCCGGCTTTGCTAGATTCACACATTGTACTCATAGCTGACAAAAGAGTTCCAGGCAGCTCTTCATCTCCGGATGGTCTATGTGGGATACCTTGGTGAATGAAATGATATCATCCGCATATAGAAGATGTGTGATTTGCAGGCTATTCCTTCCTGCTTTAATGCCATGACTCTTCCTGGCATGTTCAACGCAGGAAAGAATGTGAGATAACACTTCCATGCTCTGAACAAAGAGTTAAGAAGAGAGTGGAACTTCTCGCCGGAGTCCTCTCGATATATTTATTCAACCATAAGGTGAACCATTAACAAGTCGACACAATTGAAATGCATTTTTGAATAAGTTTTCACATCTGGGATCAAACCCCAAAGCTCATAGAATCTCTAGAATGAATGGCCATTGCATGCAATCATAAGCTTACGGCATAACCAGCTTGACTCCCAGCCAATCTTTTCTTCCTCCGCTCTTATTCATTTTATGAGACAGTACAACGGTTATGACAACATTTTACGCTATCCATCTCCCAAGCACAAAAGCAGCTTGAGTATCCGAAACAAGATGAGGCAAGAGCAATATCAAAATCGCTCGAACTGTAAATCCTGATAAATTACTTATTGGAAACGACAAATCCTTATGAGTTGTCTGTAGATATTAGGTGTGGTCTGACTTAATTGTTTCACAGGGACTGCATGATGTCTGCCTATACAGCTTGGGACTATAGCTAGTGGCAATGGTCCACGAAGTTCTATAAAGAGAAGGCAGATTAGTGTAGGACCAAGAGGAGGGACTTCATAGCGTTGAGCTCTCTCAAAAGCTTTGCATAATGGGAAAGAACTACAGCATCCAGGGGTTGAAGGAAAGAGATAACTATTGTTTCAACTATATAGGCGCCTTTCCTTGTATGAAGAGGAGGTGAAATTAAAGCTCATAAAAATCGTCACTTTATCTTAAATTTTATTGTTTGAGAGGTTAACGCCTCATCACTGGACTTATTGAATGGTCTTGATTTTTTCTCCCTTTCTTTTTCACTGTGAGAGAGAGAGAGAGAGAGAGAGAGAGAGGGGTTAACGCCTCATCGTTGGACTTACTAAATGGTCTTGATTTTTTCTCCCTTTCTTTTTAATTGTGAGAGAGAGAGGTTAACGCCTCATAGCTGGACTTATTGAATGGTCTTGATTTTTTCTCTCTTTCTTTTTCATTGAGAGAGAGAGAGAGAGAGAGAGAGAGAGTCTTTAGGGTTTACACATTATAGTCGTGGGGAACCACTTGCTCTACATCCCATGACTCTGATTGTATACATGGTGGATTGGTGATAGCACAGCACTACATGGAACGTGAGATGATTGAAAGCATGCGATGGGGGAGGAAAAACAGCATTGATTCTGCTGATGGATTCCAACCATATCATATGATGTTCACGTCGGTATCTTAACATCATTCGTCAATTATCTAATCTTCTCTTCTAAATCAACGTTCGACATAGTAAAAAACATCTTCAAAGCATAAAACTTACAGGGTTTGTGCGTCATAGGTAGGAAGACAGAGCATGCAGTAGCCATGCAGGCTCAAGTACATCAAGCAGCAATACTAAAATTACCGCGTCCGCATGCACCGTCTTCCTGGACTGGCGTCTGAGGAATGACCTTTGGTGAAATACTGATGGAATACTTTCTTGAAATAGCGCATTGAATTGAACATTTACCCAAAAAGGGAAGACAAAAGAATTTCCCCGCATTGCCTCGCTTGGCAGAATTCGCTGTTTGTACGGGGACTGTCTTAAAGTAATTGAGCCAGCCAAGTACAACCACTCAAGACCTCTCCTTCCATCCTTTTGTTTTTTTTAAACCTTCTTTTCTTTGAAAAGATCAATAAGGACTCATGATACAACATATAATGGATAACCTTATTTGGTATTAGACAAGTAAGTCATAGATTAAGTCCCAATAGAACTTCACATCATCGCTTCATTAACTTTCCATTTCAACATAATCTTATTAATGAGGGCCATTGAGAAACTTATTAAAAGTCAACTAACATATCTTGAATTTCTAGATATTAGTAGAAAATTTTGAGTTCAAATCTTTTCAAACCCCTTATTTGGCCCTTAATTGTATATCTTAACGCTTTATTCTTAAATTAAAATTTAATTTACATGTGAGGCGAAGTGTTAAAAAGTTTCCTCTAATAGTTTAAACTTTTAAAACTATTGACAGTTTTCCCACAAAACTTAGGCATGATTTTTTTTTTCCTTATGAAATTTATAGTGCATTAAAATGGAATGCTATTTAATTAAGTATGAGCCTAATGATAACCTTCAATGTGTTTGCTATCATGACCCTTCTTAAGTAAGACTTTGCATATGTGATATTATTCTAAAAACGTCATCCATTTTTATCTTTTAAGTATCCCGCATTGCTTACGGGAGGTATAATCTTTATATGTAGTCTTTCTCTACCTTTTACTTTAACATTATTCTAACTTTATGATGTACAAATCAGAGAGTCGAGTTTCAATTTCATGTTATCCTCTTGCCATTTCTACAAACTCTCAAGAATCAGATTTTCGGGGAGGATCACTGGCCACTGGATCACGAAAGAATTAATCTCGACGGTTCATTGAGAACTGTACATCTTTGTCTAATTCAATACTACAATGTGTTTCCGAAGAAGCAGAAGCAAATATCTACTTACATGTTGATACGCAAAAACACAAGTTGTGTAATAAATAAAGAGACAGTGAGATGTCAGCAAAACCGCTCACCGGCTTCAACCAACTCATTAAATCACCATCTGGCCTTTCCTAGCATTCCTTACAGCAAGCTTTTTTTTTTTTTTTTTCCTTTTTTCTGAGAGTTGATTTATCTACACTGAACTTTCACTTATATATATGCTTACCATAACTTTAATATTCGCATGTAAGTTTCATTAGACTTAACGTGAGATGCTCAAGAGTAGGAAACATTAAAATAAAAAGAATTTGCCCAGGAGTGTCGGGGAACGCTTGCTACTCAGTCGGTAACTCTCAGTGCACAGATTTTTCCATGTCATATGAAATCATTATTTGAACAATCAAACTATGCTCCTTTGGGCATTTATGATTGGTTAGGACACTTGTTGGTAAGACTCGATTTAAAAATTATTTGTGGTGGATCACCTATTTGGCTCTCCTCACCCTCCTTAAATTCACCTTCCTTAAATTCAAGTCATTCCTCGAACTCCCCACCAAGGTTGTCGGGCAGGGCCGTGTTAATCTCGCAAATGGACTCGAGAGTAATCTCTCTCTCTCTCTCTCTCTCTCTCTCTCTCTCTCTCGGCTAAACTGAACAACAACGCTTGGCATGGTGTTGTGCCTCAATCAGCATTTTTGAACCATAATCTGTAATGCTGCATGTAACTTGTGGGAAGAAGATGGTGGGAGACTGATGGGTTGTGGAGGTTTCTGTTGGAGAGGCTTTCCTTTTTCTTTTTAATTGTGTTCTTATGTGAGTTGAGTCTTTTAGCTTACGGTGGATGTCAAGATGGATGTGCAGGTATCATCTTGTCTTTTATAGCATGCTCTTCGAAATACAAGCCTTGGTTTCTGTCGCTTTGTTTTTTGATTCTTCTTCTTCTTTTCTCTGCGGGCTCTGCATGCAGTTTTTAGCTTACTTTTTGACTAAAAAAAGGTTCCTTAGGCTATAAATTCCACTAACGGTTTCAGCTATAGTTTCTAGAATTCCTCAATCATCACACTTCTGTTTTTTTTTTTGTTATTCCCCAAGAGCTCTCTGAAGGTGGCGAGTCCTTGATGTCTTGAGTGCCAATTTTATCACACTCATATTCACCAGAATTGCAGGGTCTTAGCAGAGTAAGTTGATTTTTCCAGGACCACATTCATACTTCCAAATTTTTAAGCTTTCGGTCAATTCCCGCTGCTGTTCCAATGACCACGTAACTGCTGATCCAAATGGGTTTTTTCCCCTTCTATTTTTTAATAGAACTTTGATTGGGCTTGTTTAGTGGAAATTTCGTTCTTGTTGTGAAAATTTTAGCTTCGGAATTTTATTTCTTTGGTCAACTACAGAGTGTCACATCAGTGTTTTTTTTTTTTTTCACATCAGTGTTAATTACGTTGAGAATGGCTCATTAGTTGGCATTGCCGTCTCTTGATTCTTTATTAAGTACATCTGAAGGATCTCTGAGGACTTGACTGGAAACTTGATGATGAGTTGAGACTTTCTAGGAGCATCAGCGCTTGCTTCTTTACGCTGTTGAGCACCATTCATGACTTTTTGTTGAGTTCGCTTTTTCTTCTTTTTTTTTTCTTTTTTTGTTGTTGTTGTTGTTGTTGACATCTTTTGCTGATGATTTTAGTAAAGTTCCATCAGCTTAGTCTTTGGGTCATCCATGTTTTGCAGATAAAGCAAATGAAGGTTTTTGCGGCCAAGGTTGAGGAAGGAAGGGAGGGCCGAGATGGAAAGCCCTCGGTGGGCCCTGTCTATCGAAACCTACTTGCCAAGAATGGATTTCCTCCGACTGATCCCAACATAAATACAACATGGGACATTTTCAGGTAATTCATGTTGTCAACTACGCATATCAAAAAGGATGGGCAACGAGTGTTTTAATCTTGCTCCGGCAAAAAAGTACAGAAACGAAAAAAGCCTCTCTTCAATGGTTAAAAGAGAGTTAGAGGAAGCAAATGGAATGGGACCTGCGTGCGAAGCAAAATCTTGTCGTGGAAAATCTTAAGGTTGAATTACTTCGAGTGATAAAAAAGTAAAGCATCATGAATGCGATGTCATGGATTAGTTTAAAAGGATCTATCGATAACCGTTGCTAGATTCCACTCATGACAGGAATGTATTGTGATGCAGGGTATCCGCCGAAAAGCATCCTAAAAACAAGATGCTCGGATGGCGCAAAATAATCAGCGGAAAGGTTTCATTTACTTATCCATGAAATGTTGCAATCTTCGGAGCTACTTTTTATTCACTAGAAAAGCGGGTATTATGCGCAAAAATTGCACAACTATGAATTCGTTTTTCAATTCCGAAGTGCTTTCATTTTGTGCTGCAGCCAGGACCTTATGCCTGGAAATCCTACAAGGAAGTCTATGACGAAGTCTTGCATATCGGTTCTGCATTACGTGCATCCGGCGCTGAACCTGTAAGAATGCGACAGCTCTGGAATTTTTCGATAGAGATTATCACATGGAAATACACATGCAGAGATGGATCAGATTAGGTGATTTAGAGCAAGTCTCAATCTTGTTTCATTGTTATCTTTGTCCCCTTTCATAGGGCTCCAAAGTGGGAATTTACGGAGCGAACTGCCCACAGTGGGTTATGGCAATGGAGGTTCATCTCTCTTTCTTTTTGTCTTACCCAATATGATTGCCGCCATTTTCCTCCCCTGCTCGATTAGCTTTTACCACTTTTGAGACTATTCTAAATGGATTTTGGGAATTTGGTGTAGGCTTGCAACGCACACAGTTTGGTATGCGTGCCTCTCTACGATACCCTCGGTATTGTTTCTTCAAGGAATTTCCTGATCTAATATCTTGAACTGCATATGAGCAAGTGTCTCGTGCTGTAGAGCCATGTCTCCTGTCTGACTGGCTGGTTGCTTTGGGCCAAAAGTTAAATTTACTAGAAAAATTGGTCAGCCTAGCTAATAAAGCAACACGATTGTGTTTGCCATTAAATGATCTTGCATGTTTGCAGCATATGTTCTTTTAGAAAGACTGGACAGAAGAATAAGTAATAAGCAGCCTTATCCAGATTGCAATTCTATCTGCTGGTTTCCAACTAAATAGGTTTAGTAGCATTTTCTTACTTTCATCTGTGTTTATTGAGCCTAAGTTGAGGATTTTCTTGGAGGCAGGTCCACGAGCTGTTAACTTCGTACTGGATCACGCGGAGATAAATTTTGTTTTCATCCAAGATAAGAAAGTAAAACAAGTGAGTACCATGAAAGATTTTATCTTTCTGCTTTTCGATATAATCAGATGGTTTCCTAGTGATATCAACATGCATGGCGGCCCTAAATCACACTGAATTCTCCTTGATTCCTTGATTTGCAGCTTCTAAATCCAGATTGCCTTTCTGCCAAAAAGCTAAAATGTGAGGATTTCTCTGATCGCTATGGGCTTCTTGCAATTGCTGGAAGTCTAATTCATGGAGGTTAAATTTTGTTTGCAGCGATCATTTGCTTTACGTCTTTGGCAGAGGGCGAGAAAGAAGAAGTGGTTCAAACAGGGACTATACCTTATACATGGGATGAGTTCCTTCAGATGGTGTGTTTCTTGACATTTTCACCTTTAAAGATCTGCAGATATCAGGGGCTCAAGAGCATTATGTTGTTGTCACTGTCATCTTTTTAATTTTCGTTCGAGAATAATCTGCCGGGTTGCTAGTCGATGAGATCATTAACTGGGAACATGGCCTTAGTGCAGCCTCATGCTGACCTCTGAAATATCTGAATCCCCCGATGTTACTTTATAAAAAATGCATAAAAGCTATGGGGAGAAATAAACGAAACTGTTATCCTAGTTTGTGAATCTCACAAACAGTGTCGGCCTTGATTATCTCTTTCCTCATTTTAGATATTCGACTTTAACCAGGGAAAGGAAAATCCGTCGGACATTTTGCCACCTCGGCCTTTTGACATCTGCACAATCATGTACACCAGCGGCACCAGTGGAGATCCGAAAGGCGTTGTTCTGACACATGAAAACCTCGCAGCTTTTGTAGCAGGGATGGATCTCTTTTTGGAGCAATTTGAAGATAAGGTAAATTAGATCTTCGGTATTTAGTTAGTCTTTGAGAATTTGATCTTTGGTGAGTTTTGACACGGCTTTTTGAGGACAAACAGATGACGGTGGACGATGTGTATCTATCTTTCTTGCCGCTTGCTCACATTCTTGACCGTGCCATCGAGGAATATTTTTTCCACAAGGGCGCTTCCATTGGCTATTATCATGGGGTATGTCACCAACATTATATATTCAGTTACTCAACCGTCTGTCATGCTAGCATTCTTGCACCAACCAAAAAATTCTATTCATTCCCCTTATGCAAGTTCATACATGCTCTCTTGACTCATCGGGCAATTAATGTCTTTTCTGCTCCTAAACTTCCTGTCCCGTGTTTTTGAGCACTCAATTGAAGTGATTCATTTTCTAAGTCGTGCTCATTCTCTCGATGAAAGGACTTGAATGCACTGAGAGATGATCTGATGGAGTTGAAGCCAACGTTTTTGGCAGGCGTGCCTCGAGTATTCGAAAGGATACATGAAAGTATGGGAAGTGTCCCTTCAAAGTTCAGATGAATGCAAAAGAATTTCTCACTACACTGATTTTGTTTCTTTACTTAGAAATTTCCTGAAAATAAGTTCTCTATGTTATAGGCATTAAAGTGGCGATAGAAGAACTCAATCCTGTCAGGCAGAGGATATTCAATCTTCTCTACAGGCAGTAAGTTCCTTTGGTTTGTTGCCGCTAATCGATCTCTCACCCTCATCAAGACAGCAGAAGTCTTTTTGCTCCTACCAGAAAAAAATAATTTGTGTGTATGATTGCCCCTTTTACTTATACAGCAAACTACACTGGATGAATCTTGGATATAAACAAAAAGGCGCATCGCCATTGGCGGATTGCCTGGCTTTCAGGAAGGTTGTCCCATGTTTCAATTTTTTCTATCTTAACTCATTACTCACCACTCATGTCCATATTTGCATGATAACGCCGGAGGTGTTTGCTCGCCTGGAAAAGGAAAAGTGGTTTTCCCTGCTGAATTTACTTAAGAGCCTTGCAGGTAAAAGCTAAGTTAGGTGGCAGGCTTCGCCTTATAGTATCTGGAGGTGCGCCACTGAGCACTGAGATTGAAGAGTTCCTACGGGTTACTTCCTGTGCTTTTGTGGTTCAAGGCTATGGTAATGAACTGCATCATTAGCACATTCTATTATTGTTTACATTGACTGGAGCCAAAAAAAAAAGGCTTAATTACCCCTCCTATAAACAGTAACTTTAATCAAGCCAAAAAAAAGGCTTAATTTGTGTTTATCTATTAATTTAGGTGTATTTCATATGATAGTTAATTATACTAAGTTGGTCTGTTGAAGATTACTTATTTTCATCTCATTATCTAATTGAAAAGTCATACTTCCAATGTTCGGTACGGGTCTGCTATTAGATAGTCATCCGTATTAGCTTGATCTTAAGGCATGCTTTCTAGTTTGGCTTAAGGTCATTAAATGGATTGCAGATGATGCAACTCAACGTTGTCCAGCTTCTACATGAATTATGATCTAGTCACATTGAAATGTCTTCAGGCTTGACCGAAACGTGTGGGCCAACAACTCTCGGATTTCCTGACGAAATGTCCTTGATTGGATCTGTCGGCGCGGTGTCCGTATACAATGAGATGCGCCTGGAAGAAGTTCCGGACATGGGCTACAATCCGCTGGGGAACCCTCCATGTGGCGAGATATGCTTTAGAGGAAAGATGGTCTTTTCAGAATACTACAAAAATCCCGAGTTGACAAGAGAATCTATAAAGGATGGCTGGTTCCATACAGGTATGGCTGACATTAAATTTCGCATGCTCTCCCTCGGTGAATGGACACCAATCATCATGACAGTACTTATTAGCAGCTTCTGTGATCTTTCAGGGGACATTGGGGAAATGCTTCCTAATGGCATCGTCAAGATCATTGATCGGAAGAAGAATCTTGTAAAGCTCTCCCAGGGAGAGTATGTTGCGCTCGAGTATTTGGAAAACGTTTATGGAGTTGCCCCAATAGTGGAAGATGTGAGGCATCATGGCTTTCTGTCCATCATCTGTATTGTTTCCCCAATCACTAGATTGGCGATAGAAAACAATCCAGAGTTCTCACTTCCCTCATTTTCATGCTTGTTAAGATTTGGGTATATGGGGACAGCTTCAAATCAATGCTAGTCGCAGTCGTTGTACCGCACGAAGAGAACACCAGAAAGTGGGCGGTCGCCAACGGTTACCCAGGGTCCTTTTCCGAACTTTGTTCTCTCAATCTGTTGAAAGAGCACATCCTTGCTGAGTTCAGAGACATCGCTCAACGAAACAAGGTATATATGCTGTCGGATATCAGATAAGCCTATACAATCTAAGTTGATCTAGTCCATTTTAATTTATTGTCTGTTGCTTGGAATCGATTCACTGCCGCTTTTCCCACCAGCTGAGGGGCTTCGAGTACATCAAAGGAGTCATCCTCGAACCGCTCCTCTTCGACATGGAAAGAGATCTGGTGACCGCGACGCTCAAGAAGAAGAGAAACAAGTTGCTAAACCACTATCAGGTAAATATCTCATTCCCTTCTCGTCAAACTCTCGGCATTTGATGTCTAACTCAACAACGGACTCCACGGCTGTTTGGACAGGCGCAGATCGATGAACTGTACCGAACTTTGGCTGGTGGGAGACAATGAACTTCAGTAATCGCCTAGAGGTTGAGGACCATTAGGCAACGACTGCTTTCGATCCATCGATGTCGCTGCTATGACCAGCAGGTTGCTCATGGTTGGTTGTACTAGCATCCTTGTGTTGAGTTTTTCGCATGTCCATAATTAGCTGAAAACTGTGATGCGGAACACCGACTGCGGAAGTTTTCGTTCACAAGAAAGCTCGTGTTGATTACAAATTTGTACTGCATTTGCCCTTGTGTCGACCAAGTGGCAATTATGCAAGAATAATCTTCAGGAATTTTTATCTTCGACCCCAGTGTGATCGTCTTTTTCGTGAATGGCAGATCTACAAATAGCTATTGTAAATAAACATCACAGAAAACACAAGTGGCCGGTAAGGCTCGCGGCCCTCACCTCTGGCCGGCTGTTGGCCATCGCTAAGGCATAGCGACCGGTTAGAGGAAGAAGGGAAGGGGAGGAAAAAAGGCAAAAGAAGTGAAAAATATTAAAATTTCCGAAAAAGTTAAAACATCATTAAAAAATTATCCACGTTAATGTCAATTATGCTATGTAGGATTAGTTATGCTATGTAGGATGATCGACATCCATCTCAGCGATTTCCAACCAAACTTGATTGGATGGACTCGATTGAAAAGTTTTATAACTCAATTGGCAAAACTGGAAGTTTCAATATTTAATTTTTAGAACCTTTTTGACAATTTTCCTGCCATTTATGTGTGGGGTGAAGCAACATCCCTAGTTTTTAGATTTATTTTAGTTAGCAACTAAATGCTAATTAACTAATCGGATAAGTACACTCGAAATCCTAAAATTTGTTAAGAAAGTATAATTGAGTCCTAAAACTTTCAAAAAGTGTAATACAGTTCTAAAATTTGTTAAATTAATGCAATCAAATCCGTTGTTAACTCCTATGACAAACGGAAAATGCTAACCACCTTCTATCTAAAGGATCCACAAATGGTCATTTCAAACTACTCCATAAGACTTTCTAACACATTTTCAATCAAAGGTACTAAAAGTTTGATCCCATCTTATGCTAGAAACACACTCTTAATAACTCATACTATATTAAAACTCTACCATTTTCAAGACACGAGTATGTAAATTACAGAAGTAATAATAGCACTCACCTTGCAAAGGTGAAAACCATCCTATGGTGAATACTTAAGCCAACATCCTAACATATTATTGAAAAACGATATCAAAAATTGAGTAAAACATTATTCTAATGAATGACTCAATTAAACTACGACTATTTGTTGATAAAATGACACCCGCACGTCAACGAAAATTTTGCCCATAGCAAAACCCATTAATGCTCATTGTACGCTGCTCACATGTTGAACTTGTTCATGTCATAACTTCCTCCACTAAACTCAAGCAAACTTACAATCCGTAGAAAGTCCTTTCAATGAAGACCCCTAACTTTGCCGACCCATTTTCTAGCCAGAAATTAATGAAATTCAGCCTCAAAAGGTACTGTTCAATAC
Source organism: Eucalyptus microcorys (assembly GCA_014182515.1). Lineage (NCBI taxonomy): Eukaryota > Viridiplantae > Streptophyta > Magnoliopsida > Myrtales > Myrtaceae > Eucalyptus > Eucalyptus microcorys. The sequence goes on from CM024569.1 coordinate 9,029,973, forward strand.
TATACAGCATGCACATGCAACTTCAAAAACTTGTTCCAAGTAAATCAGTAAGTTCATTTCGAGTTCCGTAAAATGTTATAATTTTAAAACAATCTAAACTATCATTTTTATATATATAGCTCGACAACTCTTTAATCAAAACAATAACTCTGAATTGACAAAAATCTGAATTTCATGCCATAAATTCGATAATTCCTTTGATTAGACGAATAGAAACTTTGGTCACTTACCCGATGTTGCAAAAGATAACTAATTTGACACATCAGGATGTCCCGATCGGCTATGCACAAAGATTTTTCTCTCTTTTCCCTTTCTTTCCTCTTCACGAGCGAGCCCTTCTTTCATTTTTTTTTTTCCCTTGCTTTGGCCGTTCTGCTGCCTTCTTCTTTCCTTTTACACTCACTCGGCTATTTGTTGAGAAGAAAGGAGACGATGGTTGGGGTGAGTTTGGCTAGGGAAGATATGGGCTTGGGCTCATGTATTACCATAGATACCATCCTTTCGTCTCTTTCTTTCGGCTAAACTGAACAAGAACGCTCGTCCCATATATAGTCACCGCATGGGCTTGTACCTTAATCAGCATTTTTTGACCCACAATTTGTAATTTTGAGTGTAAATTGTGGGAAGAAGATGGTGGGCGGCTAATGGGTTTTGAAGGTTTCGGTTGGCGAGATTTTCCTCTTTTTTTCTTTGTCAGTGTGATCTTATGTGAGTTGAGTCTTTTTAGCCTCCGGTGGACGTCAAGATGGATGCGCGAGAAACGTAGCATCTAGTCTTTTATAGCATGATCTTCGAAATACAAGTCTTGGTTTCTTTCGCTTTGGTTTTTGCTTCTCTTTCTTCTTTTCTCTGGGGGCTCCGCATGCAGTTTTTGGCTTGCTTTTTTTTAAACTAAAACATGGTTCCTTGGGCTATATATTCCACCAGTGGAACCAGCCATAGTTTCAAGAATTCCTCAATCTTCACACTTCTCTGTTTTTTACGCTATTCTCCAAGAGTTTTCTGAAGGTGGCCAGTCGTTGATGTGATTCACCAGAATTGCAGGGTATTAGCAGAGGAAGTTGGTGATTTTTCCAGGACCACATTCATACTCTCAAGTTTTTAAGCTTTCGGTCACTTCCTGCTGAATTTCCATTGAACACACAATTCCCGATCAAAATGGGTTTTTTCCCCTTCTTTTTTTGACAGAACTTTGACTGGGCTTGCTTAATGGGATTTTCATTCTTGCTCTGTGAAAATTTAAGCTTCAGATTTCATTCTCTTTGGTCAACTACAGAGTGTCACGTCAGCGTTAATTATGTCGAGAATGGCTCATTAATTGACGTTGCTGTGTCTTGATTCTTCATTAAGTACATCTGAAGGGTCTCTTGAGGACTTGACTCGAAACTCGATGATACGTTAAAGACTTTTTGTGAGAATCAGTGCTTGCTTCTTTATGATGGTGGGCATCATTCATGACTTTTTGTTGAGTTCGCTTTTTTTTTTTTTTTTTTTTTGACATCTTTTGCTGATGATTTTAGTGAAGTTACATTAGCTTTGTCATTGTGTCATCCATGTTTTGCAGATAAAGCAAATGAAGGTTTTTGCGGCCAAGGTCGAGGATGGAAGGGAGGGCCGAGATGGAAAGCCCTCGGTCGGCCCCGTCTATCGGAATCTACTTGCCAAAAATGGGTTTCCTCCGACTGATCCTGACATAAATACAACGTGGGACATTTTCAGGTAATTCATACGACCATGCATATCGAAAAGGATGGGCAATGAATGTTTTAATCTTGCTCCGGGAAAAGAAAAGTACAGAAACGAAAAAAAAGCCTCTTTTCAATGGTTAAACGAGAAGCAGAGGATGCAAATGGAGTAGGACCAGTGTGTGAAGCAAAATCTTGTTGTACTTGGAGAATACTAAGATTGAATTGCTTCGAGTACTCAAAAAACATCACGAATGCGATGTCATAGATTAGTTTAAAAGGATCTATAGATAACCGTCGCTAGATTCTACTCATGACAGGAATGTATGTGATGCAGGGTATCCGTTGAAAAGCATCCTAAAAACAAGATGCTCGGATGGCGCAAAATAATCAGTGGAAAGGTCTCATTTACATTCCGTGATATGTTACAACCTTTGGAGATACATTTTATTCACTCGAAAAGCGGGTGTTATGTGCAAAAATTGTATGCCGATGAATTTGTTTCTCAATTCCAAAGTGGTGTCATTTTGTGCTGCAGCTAGGACCTTATGCCTGGAAATCCTACAAGGAAGTATACGACGAAGTCTTGCATATCGGTTCCGCATTACGTGCATCTGGGGCTGAACCTGTAAGAGTGTGAACACTTTTGAAATTTTTCAGTAGAAATTAAGACGTGGAAATACTCATGTATAGATGGCTTATAGGTGATTTAGAGCAAATTGCAATCTTGTTTCAGTGTTATTTTTTCCCCCTTCATAGGGATCCAGAGTGGGAATTTACGGAGCAAACTGCCCGCAGTGGGCTATGGCAATGGAGGTTCGTTTCTCACTTTCTTTTTGTCTTACCCAATCTGATCGCTGTCGTTTCTCTCACCTGCTCGATTATAGCTTTTACTGGTCTTGAGACTATGCTAAATTGATTTTGGGAATTTGGTGTAGGCTTGCAATGCACACAGTTTGGTATGCGTGCCTCTCTACGATAACCTTGGTATTGTTTCATCAAGGAACTTCCTGTTCTGATATCTTGAACTGTATATGAGCGATTGTCTCAAGCTGTAGAGCTGTATCTATCCTGTCTGAGCGCCTTGATGCTTTGGCCTAAAAGTTAAATTTACTCGAAAAGTGGGTCAACTAGCTCATGAAGCAACATAATTGTTTGCCATTAAATGATCAGCATATGTTCCTTTAGAAAGACTGTACCTAAGAATGAGTAATAAGCAGCCTTATCCAGATTGCAATTCTATCTGCTGTTTTCCAACTAAATATGATTTAGTGGCATTTGCTTGCTTTAATCTGTGTTTATTGAGCCTAAGTTGAGGATTTTCCCTGAGGCAGGTCCAGGAGCTGTTGATTTCATACTGGATCACGCAGAGATCAATTTTGTTTTCATCCAAGATAGGAAAGTGAAAGAAGTGAGTACCATAAAAGATTTTTCCTTTCTGCTTTTAGAGATTATCAGATGGTTTCCTAGTGATATTGATGTGTGCAGTGGTGCTAAATCACACTGAATTCTCCTCAATTCCTTGATTTGCAGCTTCTAAATCCGGATTGCCTTTCTGCCAAAAAGCTAAAATGTGAGGATTTCTCTGATCGCTATGGGCTTCTTGCAATTGCTGGAAGTCTAATTAATGGAGTTAAATTTTGTTTGCAGCAATCATTTGCTTTACGTCTTTGGTAGAGGTGGAGAAAGAAAAGGTGGTTCAAACCGGGACTATACCTTATACATGGGATGAGTTCCTTCAGATGGTGTGTTTCTCTATATTTTCACCTTTATAGATCTACAGATATCAGGGGCTCAAGAATTTTATGTTCTTGTCACTGTCATTTTTTTTCCCATTCTACAATAATCAGCCAGGTTGCTAGTCGATGAGATCATTAACTGTGAACATGGCCTTAGTGCGGCCACATGCTGACCTATGAAATCTGTGAAAACCCTGATATTACTTAATGGTTAATGCATAAAAGCTATGGGGAGAAATAAACGAAACTGTTTTCCTATTCTGTGGATATTGCAAACAGTGTCGGCCTTGATTATCTCTTTCCTCATTTTAAATATTCAACTTTCACAAGGGAAAGGAAAATCCGTCGGACATTCTGCCGCCTCGGCCTTTTGACATCTGCACAATCATGTACACCAGTGGCACCAGTGGAGATCCCAAAGGTGTTGTTCTGACACATGAAAACCTCACGGCTTTGGTAACAGGGATGGATCTCTTTTTGGAGCAATTTGAAGATAAGGTGAATTAGATCTTCGGTACTTCATTTTGAGAATTTGATCTTCCAGTGAGTTTTTGACATGGCTTGTTGAAGACAAACAGATGACAGTGGACGATGTGTATCTATCTTTCTTGCCACTTGCTCACAGTCTTGACCGTGTCATCGAGGAATATTTTTTCCATAAGGGTGCTTCTGTTGGCTATTATCATGGGGTACATCACCAATATTATATTCAGTTACTCGACCATATGTCATGCTAAAATTCTTGCATTGACTGAAAACTCAAATCACTCTCCTTATGCGAGTTCACACATGCTCTCTTGACTCATCAGGCAATTAATGTCTCTTCTGCTCCTAAACTTCTAGTCCTGTGTTTTCTAGCACTCAATTGAAGTGATTCATGTTCTAAGTCATGCTCATTCTGTCGGTGAAAGGACTTGAAAGCACTGAGAGATGATCTAATGGAGTTGAAGCCGACGTTTTTCGCAGGCGTGCCTCGAGTATTCGAAAGGATACATGAAAGTATGGGAACTGTCCCTTCAAAGTTCACACGATTGCAAGAAATGTCTCACTACACTGATTTTGTTTTCTAACTTGTAAATTCCCTGAAAATAATTTCTTTGTGTTATAGGCATTAAAGTGGCCCTAGAAGAACTCAATCCAGTGAGGCAGAGTGTATTCAATCTCCTCTACAGGCTGTAAGTTCCTTTGGTTTGTCGCAGCTAATTGATCTTTCACCCTCAGCAAGACTGCAGAAGCCTTTTGCTCCTACCAGAAAAGAGCAATTTATATGTATGATAGACCCTTCTCTTATACAGCAAACTACACTGGATGAATTTGGGATATAAACAAAAATACGCATCGCTGCTGGGAGATTTGTTGGCTTTCAGGAAGGTTGTCCCATGTTTCAATTTTGTCTCTCTTGATCTCATACTCACCACTCATGTCCATATTTTCATGATAATACCAGAGGCGCTTGCTCGTCCAGAAAAGGAAAAGTGATTTTCCCTGCTAAATTTACTTAATCGCCTTGCAGGTAAGAGCTAAGTTAGGTGGCAGGCTTCGCCTTATAGTATCTGGAGGCGCGCCATTGAGCTCTGAGATTGAAGAGTTTCTGCGGGTTACTTCTTGTGCTCTTGTGGTTCAAGGCTATGGTAATGAACTGCATCATTGGCACATTCTATTATTGTTACATTGATTGAAGCCAAAAAAAAAAAAGGCTTAATTGCCCCACATTAACGGTAACTTTAATCTTCTTTGATGTTGATTTGTGTAGTCTACTAATTTAGGTGTATTTGATATACGATAATTAATTAAACTAAGTTAGCCTGTTGAAGATTACTTATTTTCATCTCATAATCATATTGAAAAAGTCATACTTGCAATGTTTAGTTTGGGTCTGCTATTAGATAGTCATCCCTATAAGCTTGATCTTAAGGCATGCATTTAGTTTGTCTTATGGCCACTAAACAGATTGCAGATAATGCGACTCGAACATTATCCAGCTTCTACATGAATTATGATCTGGTCACATTGAGATTTCTTCAGGCTTGACCGAAACCTGCGGGCCAACAACTGTCGGATTTCCTGACGAAATGTCCTTGATTGGATCTGTCGGCGCAGTGTGCGTATACAACGAGATATGCCTAGAAGAAGTTCCAGAGATGGGCTATAACCCACTGGGGAACCCTCCTTGTGGTGAGATATGTGTTAGAGGAAAGACGGTTTTTTCAGAATACTACAAAAATCCCGAGTTGACAAGGGAATCTATAAAGGATGGCTGGTTCCATACAGGTATGGCCGACATTAAATTTCGCATGCTCTCCTTCATGTGAATGGATACCCATCTGCATAAGTTGCATCATGACAGTACTTACTAGCATATTCTGTGATCGTTCAGGGGACATTGGGGAAATACTTCCTAATGGAATTGTCAAGATCATCGATCGGAAGAAGAATCTTGTGAAGCTCTCCCAAGGAGAGTATGTTGCACTCGAGTATTTGGAAAACATTTATGGAGTTGCCACAATAGTGGAAGATGTGAGGCATTATGGCTTTCTGTTCGTCATCTCCATTGTTTCCTCAATCACCAGATTGGCAATGGAAAACAGTCCAGAGTTCTTACTTCCCTTATTTTCATGCTTGTTAAGGTTTGGGTATATGCGGATAGCTTCAAATCAATGCTTGTCGCAGTCGTTGTACCGCATGAAGAGAACACCAGAAAGTGGGCAGTCAAAAACAATTACACAGGGTCCTTTACAGAACTTTGTTCTCTCAATCAGTTGAAAGAGCACGCCCTCGTTGAGTTCAGAGACATTGCTCAAAGGAACAAGGTATGTGCTGTTGGATGTCAGATGAGACTTTAGAACCTGAGTTGATCTTGTCCACTTTAATTTATTGTCCATTGCTTGGAATCAATTTACTGCCGCATTTCTCACCAGCTGAGGGGCTTCGAGTACATCAAAGGAGTCATCCTTGAAGCACTCCCGTTCGACATGGAAAGAGATCTGGTGACCACAACGCTCAAGAAGAAGAGAAACAAGTTGCTAAACCACTACCAGGTATATATTTCATTCCGTTCTTGTCAAACTCTCAGCTTTTGATGTCTAACTCAACAACGGAGGACGCCCACTTCGTCGCTGTTTGGACAGGTGCAGATTGAAGAACTCTACGGAACTTTGGCTGGTGGGAGACCGTGAACATCATTAATCACCTAAAGTCGAGGACCATTAGGCAACTGCTGCTATGACCAGCAGGTTGTTCATAGTTGTTGTACTAGCATTCCTGTGTCGTGTAAGTTTTCGCATGTCCATAATTAGCTGAAAACTGTGATGCAGACCGTAATGACGAACACCAAATATGGAAGTTTTAGTTCGCGAGAAAGCTTGTGTCGATTACAAATTCGTACTGCATTTGTCCTTGCGTCAACCCAAGTAGCAATTGCGTAAGAATCTTAAAGAATTTTGATCTTCGACCACGATGTGACCGTCTTTTTCGTGAATGGCACTTCTATAAACGGCTATTGCAATAGACATCACAGGAAAAACACCAGACACCTCCAACTCAGGTCGATATAACCATCCTGGACAACGAAACAAAAGTTCGAACTAGGATGTCCGGACAATAGGAGAGTAGAAATCAAGCTAAATTTCGATCAGACAGGCCCCTCGAGATTCAGTGATTGTTGGAGCAATGGCTTAAATATATGACTATAGCAAAACCTCGAACTCGCACATGAAATCAAGTGAATCATCCAGTCCGAAGTTCATCTATTTGAGGTGGGTTTTCAAAGAATTCAAGGATCTTCCACTCTCTTTAGGGATCAAACCAGAGACCGGGTTCGTGTTACAGTTATCATGTCATCGTCCTTACGTCTGCTCTTTTTAATGGAAGCCTTCCGACTGCAAATTTGATACGGAATGCCACGGGGAGTGATGCCAATCCTGCAAGCTCTTTGTTCGTCAGCTCGTGCACCCATCATGTGCAAGATGGTGAGGAACAAAGCCTTCCCTTTCACGAGTTTTGCTAGCATCCGCGCTCTTCCCCCGACGGCTCCACTGAAATCTGGCCTTCAAAACACGAACTTGGAAGATGCCCGCGAAAGCTTTGATCGCGTTCCCACTCCTGGTGACGTCTTTTATTGGAACAAATTGCTCCGGGATTATGTTCGGAACCGCCCTTTGCATCAAGCCCGAGGCTTGTTCGACGAAATGCCCCTTAAGGACGTCGTCTCGTGGAACACGATGCTTTCGGGTTATTACAGAGCTAAAAGGCCAGAGGATGTGTATGGTTGTTTAGGAGAACTTGGGAGATGCGGCGTCTTGCCTAATGCATACACCATATCCATGGCCATCAGCTCCTTTCTGGACACTAGGTTCAAAATTTTAGTCCCCCAAATTCATGGCCGTATAGTTTGTTTGGGGATGGTATCTGACGTCATTGTTGGCTCAGCACTGATGAAAGGCTATGCAAATGTTGGCAATCCGTTAGCTTTGGAGAGAGTTTTCGATGATCTTTCGGCGAAACCTGCTTCATCATGGAATGCTCTGGTGAGTGGTTACATGGAAATGGGGCACGTGGAGAAGGCAGAGAGAATCTTTCACTTGATGCCGGAGAGCCAGAAGGATGTTGTTTCTTGGACTTGTTTGCTTTGTGGTTATGTCAGGAACAAAAGGATTGACGAAGCTCGATCTGTTTTTGATAGGATGAGCGTGAGGGATGTGTTTTCATGGACAGCGATGATCAATGGATATGTGAGGAACGACAAGCATGAGGATGCATTGAAGCTGTTTGTCCTAATGATTAAATCGGGGAGCCAGCCAAATGTTTTCCATTATTCTTGTGTTTTAAGTGCGTGTGCGGGGGCATCTTCTCTTGTCGTGGGTCAGCAAGTTCACTCGAGCATCATAAAGTGTGGGATCCCTGAATCAGATGATGTGATTGTTTTGACCTCCCTTGTCGATATGTATGCAAATTGTGGGGAAATTGATGCTGCGTTTTGCATCTTTGCAAATATCCAAAACAAGAACATTGCTTCATGGAATGCGGTTATGGGAGGATATGCCTGGCATGGGCCGGGAAAAAAAGCATTAGAAATTTTTGAAAGCATGGTTGAAAATGGCACTAAGCCCGATGCCATAACTTTCATTAATCTCTTGTCAGCATGTGTTCATGGAGGACTGGTTGAAGAAGGTGCTAAGTTCTTTGACTGCATGAAGACAAAGTATGGGATACAACCAGAGGTAGAGCACTATGCATGCATGGTAGACCTGTATGGAAAGGCTGGACAGCTCGAGAAGGCAAAGAAGCTAATTGAGGAAATGCCCATGGAGCCCGACATCGTAGTCTGGGGTGCATTCATTGGAGCTTGCACAATGCATTCAAATTTGGAATTTGGTGAATTTGCCGAAAAGGGAATTAGAAGATTGAAGGAACATCATCCTGCATCATATACAATGCTGCTAAAGATTCATGGTGAAAATGGATCGTGGAGCAGAGTACTAAATTTAAAAAGGCTGATGAGAAAATGGCATGTGAGGAAGCAGATTGCAGCTAGTTGGCTTGATACTTCTTAAGAAATGATGACTAATCATTATTTGTTATTGAATGGATATAAAATGTTCTAGAAGCACTAAGCTTTCAAAAATTGTATTTCCAGTTCCTAGTTCTTGTCGCCAACATCTTTATCCAGTGAAAGACGAATCTCCATGATATGACCCACTAAGCAACGGATGCAGACCAATTTAAGGGAGTTGCATCAGATTTGAGTGCTAGGTCACTGTTTCTCGTCATACATATCTGATCTGCTGATATAGCTTCTCTTCTGAGTTAAGTGACTCACATGTTCACAGTATTAAACTCTGTGGTGCACATTACTGCCCATAAGACTTCAGTACTTACAGGGGAGATTTGATGTTTCTGACTTGGTCCACGTTGGTATCATTATTTCTGAATGGTTTCATGACAACACATTCAAATACTTCCTAGTGGTCAGGCTATTAAATAAATGCTTTGTGATTTCCTTTCACAGAAAGCGGGAAGAGTGGTGAGGGATGAAGAAGCTGCAAATAGTAGTGAAAGTGGGGCAATTGTGAATTGCGACATGGTAAATGAAGATTTTGATGTAGTACTACTGTTGGAATGCATGCATAATGGATGAAAAGGGGAGTGCTTTTTGGTGTATTGCATGATTAAAAACCACTTTACTTTGGAGAAAATGCTATGGGACCAGAATAAGAATTTTTTTTTTTTTTTGTCGGAACCAGAATAAGATTGACCATGCTTTTATGGGACAAGATGCTTAATACTGAGGCAGCAACATGTGCATCAAGCAAGTGTAGAGTGGAGGCAAATGTTCTATCGGATTCTTTTGCAGGTGAGAAAAGACAGAATTAGGAATGCACGTAGAAGAGACATTGGGTTGGCTCGGATGACAGAGAAGTGAGTGACTCGTTTACTATGATCTGGACACACGATCTTCGATCCTTCAAATGGTATACAGCCCTTGTGAGCTTGAATACTCTAAAGATATTTTCCAACGTTAAACCAGCAAAACCATTTAAGTGGTAACCTTGGCATTGTCATACTTTGGTACTGTATGAGTGGTTTTATATATTAACTTTTTCGGTATTTCAGGGACTGGAACGAGGAATGCCTGGCAATGATGTGACTTCCAAACAACAATTTCCTTGTCTCTCTTCAGACGACCGTGCGTAAGTCATGAAGTTCCAGCTCTAGTCTTGTAAGAGGTAACAGTTCCTTCATCTACTTCTTTTCATTAGGATTGGTACTGAACTATAACCATCTCGGAAAAGATGTATTGGATCGAAAAGGCTAATCAGATTCTATTGAAACAGATCCAGTTGGCAGCATGAGTGGTTGATTCACTTTAAAGCTTTATTTGTTTCGCATAAAATGAATAATTTGAAAAATATTCTTTAAAATGATTGTTTATATTGCTGACAAAAATGAACAAATAAAAAATATTTCCTTCTTCTGTGAAATTTTGAGACAAAAATTATTGTTGATGAATAATATTTTTATTGACTAATTATTTCAAGCAATACGAGTAATCATTGTTACAAAAATATTATCAAAATCATTTAATTTCCACTAAACAAATGGATCCTAATTGTTGTGTCATTCTTTCCTGCTTATTTTTGCTTAGCAAATCAGTGAGACATAGGGATGGGAAGCTTATTATCCATGTTTCTTTTCAAGCACAAAATGCTAGATTCAACCTGGGGCCGTTTTTCAGTGGTGGCTGATGATATCCACCTCATTTTTAAGTTCAGTGGCATATTCTTTTTGGGGAGTGTTTGCTATTCCCATGTCTTTTTGAGTTCAAGATCCTCATAACGCATCGGGAACGTTTGTCTTGCGGAAATTTCTTTTCCGGCAACTTTTTCCACGTTCTTGGACGTTTGACAGATATGTAAGACTTTCAGTAGCAGGCATAAAAGCTGCTATTATCAATGAAACCCATCCAAAGGTTCAGTCCCTGAGGTTTGATGGAAGTAGTGGACGGATGGTCTATCTTTTCGGATATTCTGCTGTTCAACTTTGCGATCGGTGGTCATGCGATTTCAGTGGCGTTGAGAGTTTCTGTTGCCAGTTTTAGATGTATAATTTATGAAGCTTCAGAATGAACTGAGAATTCCTTCATCTGCTTCCGACTGAGTTGTAAAAGTCATTGTCCCTTTAAATGTTTTTTGTGCAGAATCAAGTTAATCGACGTCGCTGCTATTCCATTGCAGGCAATGAACACACCAAACTCGCACTCCCTCAATTGGACCTTTCTCAAGAACCCCGCACTGGGAAATTCTAGCATGATCCCAGTATCATGCGAAGTCCAATTCACTCATATTTCACTCGTATTGTTGGATGAGATGAGGCCCGGACGGGAGCGCATGCACATTCGGCTCGCATACACCGAAGTCATGCAATAATGGCCCACCACCTCCACCTCCAGCTCTCCAGTTTCAGGCAGAACGACAAAGCTGAGCCCAGCATGAGAAGAGATCATTGAAAACACCATTTACAACCATGGAACTGCACAAACTGAGAATTACCATAATCTATGTAATGGCTCGTAATATTAAGTTGATCTTTGATAGACAAATTCCGTCTCTCTTGAGTCTGCCAAGCCGGGAGATTCAAGAATTGAAATGACGCACCTAATGAAAATATAGCCAAACCTTTTCCTGCAATTTACATGTCTGGCAATGTCCAGATTCATTTACCTTGTGATACAATTAGAGCACGTGACTCCTTATCACAATCTGTCCGTGTTACCATTACCAAATGTAAAGATGCTGCGGAAGATGGGAAAATAGAAACATCTGCCGGTGTAGAAATGAAATTCATTTCTTTCCACTAGGGTTGAAGCCATCAAGTCTTGAAACAAATTGCAATAACATTACTATTGGAACAATACTATAACAAACTAACACTGATACAAAAACAGGGCTACTCTTGTGTTTCGCTGTCAACCACTTAGCAATGCTAGCGCCCAGAATGCATTGGAAGATTCCAAGAACCTCAGCATGCTCTTGATCATCAACCCCAAGATCATGCACCCTCAAAATAAGGGCTACAGGAAGCATGGCTCAGCCAACTGAAGCACAGTATCACTTCTTGTTCTTGCTTTCCTCCCTTTCCCTTTCCTTCTTCTTGTACAGCTTCTCAAGAACTCTCTTAGCCTCACACTGCGGAAAGTTTACCAAATCGTAATAGTGCGGTGCTATATCAACCAGCCTGCAGTCAAGGAAGATAAGAAGAATGATCAGTAATGAGAAATAATGAATGGCGCTTGCCAGAGAGAGAGAGAGAGAGATAGAGAGGTACCAGTCGCCACGAACATCGGTAACTGTCCGTATAAAATTCCTGCTAGTCAAGACGTATTCATTGTAAATAACCCACTCAGGCTTGTGATCCAGACAAGTCGAAGGATGCAAGTGCACGACCTGGAAAGAACACACCGTCATTTGAGACAAGAGAGCAACAATTCTCACCAAAATTGATACACAAAATACACTCAGGAAGGATTATACAAAACTAACCAAGAGATATTTTATATACCATAGTAGATTGTTCCTTTTTTAAGCTTAAAAAGCTAAAGGTCAGTACCTGATTGTCCTTGACAGTTAGGTAATGTCCCGTCCTCTCCAGATGGGCCACCTGCATGAAGTACCCAGCAAGCATAGCCTTTCTTATGTTGACGTAGTAATCACGGCTGTTGAAATCTGTGCTGCATAGCTTGAGGTTAAACCTTGCCATGATGCGGACAAGCTGTTGTCTCACATTATCGGCAGCCTTCAACGCCCTGTGATTGACAAAATTCTCATAGCACCATGATGAATCCTCATCTGGACCACAATGACAAGTAAAATCAGTATCACCAACTGGAAACAACAAGAAAAACTACACAATAAATTTAAGGGATTGCAACTCACTATTCTGCTTGTAGGCGTGGTATACATTCAAGAGGGTAAGGTGATCCCCATCAATGTGTCCAAACCTAGCTTTAGCTTCATCTGCAGCCTTTTGAGCCTCCCTAGGCCGGACAAAGCAATTTGGTACTAGAGAAAAAATTGGGTATCACAGGAGAGGCCCACGGAAGGTCAGCGATGCATAGAGGCGAGAAGATACCATTTGCTTCAAGAGATAATACTGAGAAACTGCAACTATCTGCATCAGCACTTACTTAGAATCCTATGGTGCATGCCAACGAAGGCATGGAACCCAGACAAAACAGTTGCTGATGACAACCTAATGCGACACTCAAAAATCTTACTCTACACATACATGAGCACTTGTGTACCCAAGTGAACAGAAGCATGTCTGCCATCATGAGCATGGCAACACGACTTTTACATGCCAAAGAAAAGACAGAATTTCCAAAAGGCAAAATGGAATGCAATGCAATGCAAAATGCTGTACCAATGAAGCTTCCGACTCATAAGAAACATAGCAATGAATGCACGAAGAAATGAAAGTACCTGAAAGCATAGCTGAGACTGACAATATTTCATTTGAACAGTTGAACTCTGGACTAACCACCAGCATCTTTGACATCTGAGGATCCAAAGGAAATTCACTCATGATTTCCCCTAGTTTGGTCAAGTTCCCATCATCATCCAATGCTCCCAGGTAATTCAAGACTTCCAATGCTCGCATCAATGTCTCAGGGGCAGGAGGATCCATGAAATCAAAATGCACAAGATCGTCTATGCCTAGTTTTTTCAAGGTAAGAACTGTATTTGCAAGGTTAGACCGTAAAATTTCTGGATAAGTCTGCGGCTGAAGATCCCCATGGAAACTTTTTTCAGTATAAAGCCTAAAACATTTTCCTGGCTGAGTTCTTCCAGCACGTCCTGCCCTCTGGTGTGCACTTGCCTTAGAAATAGGAGATACCAATAATGATTCAACACGCACTCGAGGGTTATACACTTTTTGCTTAGCAAACCCAGGGTCGATAACGTAAACTATACCATCTATGGTCAATGAAGTTTCTGCAATGTTTGTTGCGATTACAATTTTCCTACCAGGTGGACCACCCTCCTTCAAAGGAGGAGGAGCAGGTTCAAAAATTTTCTGCTGCATAGCCGGAGGAAGAGTTGAATACAGAGGTACTGGTTTAACAGGACCAACTTGATCCCCAGCATTACCAATTTCTTTAGTAATCTTGCGGCATGCATCTTCAATTTCTTCTTCCCCAGTGAGGAAAACAAGTATATCACCTGGAGGTTCACACGTATGAATCTGCACAACCGTACGGATAGCAGCCTCTAGATAATCTCTCTCAGGTTCCTGAGTATAGAAAATCTCCACTGGATGAAGCCGTCCAGGAACTTTCATAAGAGGCGCACCACTAAAATAACCTTGAAATTTCTCAGCTTCAAGTGTAGCACTCATAACAACAAGCTTCAAGTCAGGTCTATTCCTGAGAACTTCCTTAAGGAGCCCAAATAACACGTCCGTCGCCAAAGTTCTCTCGTGAGCTTCATCAAGAATTATAACCTTATAGCGTTCTAAAAGTGGATCTGTCATTGCTTCTCTTAGAAGCATACCATCTGTCAGATACCTGAAAGCAATCAAATGTGTATAAATATTTTTCTGATTGACATAGGGATACTAAAGACAAGCAACACAACCATAGTAAAATCGCAAAACAACAGAATTTAAAGTCATCAACGTAGCAATGAAGAGCTTAAAGAGGAAAAAGGTGCTTACTTTAAAACAGTTCTTGCACTACTGCAGTCTTCAAAACGAATACTATAACCAACTTCTTCCCCAATAGTTACATCCATCTCCTCTGCAACACGTCGAGACACAGACATCGCAGCCACCCTACGAGGTTGGGTGCATGCAATCATCATCTTTCTACGTTTATCTGGAGTCTCAATATCAATGGCTTCCAGTACAAACTGGGGAATCTGTAGTGGAAAATCGTTTGCTCATTTAGCAGCTGACTTAGAATTACATAAAATTCATCTGAGATCAAAGACTAACATATTAAGCCGGCCGCCAGCACTCAGAAATTGACAGAAACCTCGAAAAACTTTCCGCAAGGACAGAATGCAAAGCACAAAAAAACCAATTGGTCCGATAATTCCTTGCCCACCAGTGCTACATCAACTCTATATGACTAGACTATCCCAACCAAATTTCTTGCCTGAAAGCAATACTAGCCCAACCAGCTTAGATAGCTGGCTTATGTATAGGATTACAAACCATCACCCAAAAGTGGCAACGAGAGCAGTCTCATAACCCCACCCAAAAATACCACTTTTCAAACAAGAAAGCATTCAAAGGATATGAAACATGTTCCTATCAGAAGTAGTCAACTCACAAGACAGACCATACTTTCGAAACCTGCTTCTAAATGAATCGACTTCACCAGAACAAATTCACAAGAGGAGACCCCGAAAGCGAAAGCTCACTCGTCTATCTTCCAATTTGATTTCCCCTCATCCCCACACAAAAAAAAAAAAGAACCACATATAAGAACGGACACACAACCGAAGCACGCCCGAACGAACTAACCTGAGTGGTTTTACCGCTCCCCGTCTCGCCGACCAGGATCAACGTCTGGTTGTTCTTCAGCACCTCCAAGAACTCCTCTTTCTGGTGCCAGACGGGCAAAGTCCGCCGCTTCTCCAGTATCTCGTAGTACCGCTGCGAGTAGACCCTCCCATTCCATCGATTTATCAAGCTGCTCGCGTTGCCGTTGCCGCCGCCCCCGGCCATGACGCCGTTGGACTTCGTGATCTTGGAGGAGACCGACGTCTCGTCCACCACGTCGAACAGGCTCACCTTCCTCTTCCTCTCCGTTCCCATCAATCGCGGCACCCGGGGGGACGGCCCTTAACGAGGGGGAGGAGGAGCCGCCGATCGCCTCCGGCGGAGCTATGGTTGGCGGGTGGCGCCGCCGGCCTGGTCGGAGCTGGATTGGCGGAATCCGGCGGTCCTGCGGGGGATTATTAAAGCCCTAGAGGTGGAGCGAAAACCCTAGAAGGGAGAAGGAAGGAGGAGGGGACAGAAAGAGAGAGAGAGAGAGGGGCTAGGGCACGGCGCAGAAATACGATTAGCAATGGACCAGAATTATTGAAGAGTCGCCGTTTCGCAACTTATAGTTTATTATCTTTCCCCCCCTCAGCTTGTGGGATAAGTGGCCTTTAGCCGGTGCACTGGAAAATCAAAGAAAACGATACTAACGGATTAATTATTCTAATCAGAAATTGAATGAGTTTTTTTGAATAAAAATATGTATTTGATAACGACATAAGATTTTTATTTCCAAAATAAAATTTCGTTATACAATGACACGAAATTTCTCCCGTTTAGACAATGACGAACCACGGGCGATGAGTGGTGAGTGGCGATAGCAAGGGCCGGTAGGGGGTAGCCAGCTAGTGACTGGTGGCGGTACGGTGACCAATGGCAGTATGGCGGCAGATGTCGATATAGAAACTAGCGATAGGGACTGGCAATGAGCGGTAATAGGTGGACAGCTGGCTAGTAGTGAGAGCAAGCGATAAAAAAAAAAGTTTTTATTTCTCATTTCTTTTTTAGAAATAGAGAAGTATAAATTATTTGCTTTCTATTTCTATTTTAAACCTATTTCGAGCTAAAAATTTATTCCAAAATTAGAAAAATGAAATTGTGTCATCAAAAAAATATTTTTGAAATAGAAATATAATAGTTATCATTCATGCCATAAGGATGAGTTTGGTAACCATTCCGTTTCTAAGAATAATTTCTACTTAGGATTTTTTTTTTTAATTATGCTCCCTAGACGAAGTTCTGAATATTCAAAAACACTTAGTAATTGTACAAAATTTATATTCTTAAAATAAAAGTATGTTTGGTATGGCCTTCAAATTTCTTTATGATTTAGAATTTTTTAAATAATTTTTTTATATTAAACTTTTTAGTAATTTTATTATATTATTCTCTCTTCTTCTTTTGCTTCTAGCTGATCGCTAGCCTTAGCCATGGCCGATAATTGACCAAATGAGGGCCGACGACCTTGCTTGCCTCGGGAGAGCCTCTCCTAACCAAGGCAAGGCCTAGCCTTACCCAACGACGATGAGGCTTCAGTGAGGTCGTTGGCCAATATTCATGGCGAGCGATTGACTAGAGGAAGAAAAAGAGAAATAAAATAAAATGGTTTGGGCTTGATTATTGAGTTGTTCCTAGGAACAAAGAAGCAACTTATTTTTACTTCTTGATTCTATTTCATAAATTTGTTCCCGGGATAAAAATTTTACTAAACGGATTTCTGTTCTTTTTTTATTCCACAGAACAAAAAAATAGAAATAATTACTATTTGGCTGGTTACCAAACATATCCTAATAAAGATAGGTTTCGTAACCTTTTTGTTATTCATAACAATTTATGTTTAGAAATAGTTTTTTTTTTCTGTTTCTATTTCCAAGAATAAAGTAGTAGATTTTTTTTTTTACCTCTTGTTTCTATTTGAAATTTATTCCATGGCCACTTTTCTATTTTAGGAAATAGAAAAATTAGTTGAAGTTACCAAACAGATTCTTTTTCTATTTCAAGTAACAAAAAAAAAAAAAAGAAAAATAGAAAAACAGGATAGTTACCAAACAGGTGTTAGACATAAAAATCATATGCGGAAAAACAAGATCAGATACAAACAAACCTCTAGCCATTATTTGTCGGAAATTCACAGAGTTTCGGTGAAATTACAGGCACACTCTAATAACTTAATCCCCTCGCTTACTGATGGTGTATTTCAAATAAGAGGATTTAAGTTAAGCATTGTGATTACTCTTAAGAAATGAACGATCGTTCCTTTTATATATCATCTCCCATCAAGGTGATTATTAAATGGGCGATTTTCACGAAAATGTACAAAACATAGTAAAATTACATGTGGAATAACTGTTACTTTAAAGAGAAAACGTAGATTTGAAAATGTGAAATCACATTATATATATATAACAATATGCTCTAAATCGATTTATTTTTTTAACATGACGCTCACTTTAATGTTATCTAAATAGTTCGCTTAAAACACATTGGCAAAATTTCTTCATTGGAAAATCTACGTGCATAAGTTTATAGTAAAATCGTCCGATGTGATTAGTTAAGAAAACGACTGTCATCAGAACCGTATGCAACGTAGTAATTTGAGCCCTTTCCTTTGCCCCAAATTGAAAGGGCCGATGTGGGCGAAGCTGAACTTGGAGGCTGAGTAACACCACTCGTTGGAGCATGAGGTCGTGTTGGGCATTGCCGTGACAGGAGTAGTAGTTGCAGGGGCGAGAAGATGGTGGAGAGCCGGTGACGGAAGTCGCCGGAAACAAACACCACGTCGATGTGATGGCACCTAATTGAAGACCCTGTCGTGCACGCATTCGATTTAGTGATTCCAACATTATCCAGAAAGACGCTCGTGCATCCTTTGTTGCTTGTTCTTACCATGTATTTTGGAAACCAATGTCGGAATGAGAGAACCCATTTTGTCTGTGTTCGATCGAGGTGGTCAAAAAGCAAAAGGCTTAGTCATAAAATAACGAAGCACGACGATGGGGTCTAGAGTTTTCAAAAGCAACTTCTCATTTACCCGTAATATTTTTGATTCGCAAATGAAAATAGGGTCATTTTCGGTTGGAACCTAATTTAGCTCCCAAATCATCAATTAAGGGTACAGAAGTGGCTCAACCGGTGGTGCTCCATACACTTTTAGTGACGTTATTTCACCGGCAAATCATGTTGGATGATTTTTGTATTAAATTAATGCCGTGCAAGATTTTCAAAGAAGTATAATCATCAACATCACTCAAGTGAACGCTTTTGAAAAATTATGAAATCAAACAAGTGTCACACCGTAGATGTGACACTACAAATATCAATTTTCCCCCAGAAAAAAATAATGAACATTACCTTGACTATTCACGTGTCTATAAGCTCACTTGCATCTCTGTCTTCCCCTCTCATTTCCTTTTCATTCCCGTTCTACTCATTTGACTAGAGAAGAGGTGCCGCGACGGCGCCGCCTCTAGCAACCGCCCGAAGGTTAGCGTTGGTTGCAAATCTTCCCTACCTATGCAAATACGTCATGAATATCATATGTGAAGGTCATTGCGAAATGAGCTCCGTAAGCACGACGCTTGCTATTATTTGATATCTGTCAAATGAGCTACAAATTGGAAAAAAAAGAATGCACTAAACAGGCTATATGTACTTAGCCAAAGACAAGGATTAAGGAAAGCAATCTTCCCCATGTCAACACTTATCCCGTGAGTTTCCTCTTTGAAGAGAAAGAGGGACAGTTGGAATAATTGCTGGGACTCGAATGATGGATATGCAAGCGTGATAACTTATGTTGTACTATATCTCCAAGAATCTGGGAACTTTTGCTTGCACTGTGTTATGCAATCTACTTATCGAAACGGATAGCATTCGAGATTATATAGAATTATGAGCTTAATATCTTAGGTCAAAACAAGTTGATAGGATCCCTTTTTGACATCCCATTGCCCCTTCCTCATGGCGACATGGGGGAGAAAAAGAGAGGAGAAAAATGGGGTGAGGTTTGAAGTAAAATTCACTTATTAAATTAAGTGAAGCCTTAAGTAAAATTAATTTTATTTTATTTAGTTGCATTTTTGTTATTTTTTTCTTTGAAATATCTCAAATCTTCAAATTTGAATACAATTCTTCTCTCAAGAAACGATCTTGAACCTATAGTCTATTCAATTCCTCGTTTGAACCTCACCTTTCACTTTAAGGCGAAGATTTCTTTCTTTTTGGCCTTTTTCGTTCCAAAAGGAGGCATTCATTTGTTCTCAAGTAGTTCCATAACAAAACATAATAGTTTATGAATAAAGGATATTCTAAAGAGGCCCCGAGGGGCTAGTAATCCAATCAGAGTGAGAATTTCTTTGATGGGTTGTGAACTTGTGGTGACTTAGTCAACAGGAGAATTAGTATCACGAGAGCAAGAAGGGCTTACTTGATAATCATTCTATTCTTAGAAACAATTTTTGCTCGAAAATAATTTTTTTAGATTCTATTCTCAAGATTAATTTCTAAACATTCAAATGTGTTAAGTAACTATACAAAATTTCTATTCTTAGAATAAAAATACGTTTGGCACGACTCTCAAATTTTTCTATGACTTAAAATTTCTTTTAATTTTTTAAATAATTTTATTATATTTTCCTCTTTTTTCCTTTTCTTCTTCTTTTTCTTCCTCTGGTTGATCGCTAGCTTTGAGAGAGTCTCATCGGCCCCTAGGGAGGCTCGACCTTACCCAACCACTAGGAAGGCTCTAGCGAGGTCGCCAACCATCGTTGAGGATGGCGACTAACTTGAGGAAGGAAAAAAAGAAAAGGAGGAGAAGAAAATAATGAAAAAAAGAAGAAGAAAATTACTTGATTCTTTATTATATTACTTCAAATCTATTTTGAGAAACAAAAAAAAAAAAAAAAAATAGCCGAAATTATTAAATGTATATTTATTCTTTTTTTAGTTCCCTAAAATAAAAAAATTACAAATAGTCACTATTTAATTGATTACCAAACAAAATCTAAGTTACTATAATATACTTAAGTTGGGCCAACATCTTACAACATTCCATAATATAGGAGCCAGGGTCCATGGGCTTTATTCTCTGCCCATTAGTATATTTACCACAATCTTGCAATCTATCTCACAATCTCACACGTTGTATCTTTCGACAACGATGGATCTACTTTTTCTAGTAGCACGATAGATTGCTAGATCTTCGATAGCTAAAGCAGATGTAGCCTAGACAGTTTTCGCGAATCTGGCAAATCCAGCAACTAGAGCTCTGGTGGAGTTACGGCATGCAATAACCACCGAACCTATTAATTCGCCTTCAACCCACGAAGCATCCGTGTTTAGTTAGAGAGTTCCAGCAGCTAACTATGAAGATTTCGCTCGCATAGTATACTTTAATCGAAAAATCAATCTTTCGCACCTTTCGCTTGATGAGAAAAATAGTTTGGATTCTACAAGATCAAGTCGGCAAACTCTCCCAAATCGGGTGAACTATTATTCATTCAATTCGTGTTTATTTTGTCTTCCAAAAGCTCATAAATCATCGAGCGCCAAATACCATCGTCGCTCCATGATCTCATCGGACCGAGTCGTTTACATGGCTAGTGTTTGTGAGGCTTGTCCCCGGACCATGTGGGACATTCTTGCTACGAACCTTGGAGAATGACAAGCCTACCACGGCCGGCCCCTTAGCACGCACTAGCTATAGTTAAGTCCTATAGTTAAGTCTCAATAAAGTGCCAAACATTTTCAAACTTTGGTCAACCGAATTGTAAGTCCGCCGTCAATGGAATTTCAAGATTGGAGAAATACCGGCTCTTTATAAACCTCACTTGCATTCCATCAAATTCCAATCCAATCCGTCGACGTCGCCACGTAGGCGCCGGAATAGTCCTCAGAATCGACGGCGACGGCGACGGCCGATTTCCCCCAAATCCAAAGAAAGAATTAGGGTTTTTCGTTTTTGTTCTCTTCCTTCCTCCGCTTCGATCGGAGCAGCGAAGCATGGACAGGCACGGAGGCGACTACGACGGCGACCCCTACCACCGCCCCCGCCACTACCCCTCCGACGACTTCCACTACCCCCACCACCACCACCCGCCGCCGCCGCAGCCCCACCACCACCACCCGCACCACCAGCCGCCGCCGCAGCAGCAGCAGCAGTTCTACGATGACTATCCCGACCACCATCCCCACCCGCCGCCCTACGACGGCCCCGACCCCGACTTCGACCCCCACTACGGCCAGCCCCAGCACCACCCCCACCCCCACCACGTCCCCGGCGATTTCGACGGCCCCTTCTACGGCGGCGGCGGCGGCGGGTTCCATCCTTCCGACAACGGCGGCGGCGGCGGCGGCTACGGCGGCCCCATGCCTTTCGGCGGCCGCAAGAGAGGTATTTTTCACTGTCTCGAGTGATTGGATTGCGTCGGCGTTTGCTTTTTATCCCGTTTTGCTGCGCGGTCGTCGTTGCTTGAGTGATAGCGCGGTTCTGGGGTGAATGCAAGGTCGGTCTGATTATTCCTGGATAAGTCGTGTGCTGCTGTTGCTCCTGATTTTGAAGTGGAGGTTATGGCGATAAATTGGTTTTGTTTTTCGTTTAGGGCGCACCGATGCTATGGGTTTGGCCAAGCTTTACGTCGCGGAAGTACCGAGGACGGCTGCTCGAGAAGATGTAAGTCAATTTGAACATTTTGGGGGATGCACAACTTCAGTTGCATATCTAATTGGAAATGGAATGGGGACTCGTTTGCTTTTTCTTCTTGTCGTTGGTTTGATTTACTAGTGTGAGTGTCTGTTGCCCCTTTCGATGTTACAAGATCGATGTTCGGACACTCGTATGCGCTAGCTAAATATGGTCTGGTGTATAGACAAATGTCTTTGCATAGTACCTAAACAGTGTTTTTTAAAACGC
Organism: Eucalyptus microcorys; assembly: GCA_014182515.1. Lineage (NCBI taxonomy): Eukaryota > Viridiplantae > Streptophyta > Magnoliopsida > Myrtales > Myrtaceae > Eucalyptus > Eucalyptus microcorys. Next base: position 9,052,349 of record CM024569.1, read on the forward strand.
ACGCTGTCATCCATAAGTAAACGTGTGTTCATAATGTCATCGACATATGGGAGTTCATAACGACCAAATATGCATGGAAGGAACTGTTCTGTCTTCTTGAATAAGTTCCGATATTTTTCCTTTTTCACTATTTCTAAAGCAACTTTCCTGGAACCCAGGCAAGACTTATGCACTTTGAACTCGTCAGTCCATTTCAAGAATGCTTTTGGCTTCTCTTTCTTCAGTTTGCTTATGTAATCAGTGCATGTTTCCTGCTTTTTCCATTCAATTGATGGATATGGTTTCATGTTAGATCCAACCCCTGTTTGAGCAATATGGGCATGTTGTTGAGGTGGTTCTGCTCTGGGATAAGAGGACTCGCCAACAGCAAGGTACTGAGTTAATGTGTCCTCTTTTTAGAATTTCTGAGTTTTTTTCATGTTTCTGCAGTACCTGAGTTGACCTTTCAGAGGCATATTTGGTCGAAGAAATTTCATTTATTAATCTAAGAGGTGTTCTTCCCAGAGCCTTTCCAGATATGGAGGAGATGCGAAATTGTTTGTTATGGACTTTACATGCTAGTTCATTCAGTGCAAAATCTGAATGATATTGACAAGTTGATTTTAATTGTTGTTAAATAGCTACTAGCTATGCTAGACCCAACAAAACTCTTCAATATTAATGAACTCATGCTGAACTTGCTTCTCAATTTAAAGTATCTTGACGAGGGAAAGTTGGATGTTGCTATATCATATCACTTATTTTCACGATTCAAGATCAGTTGCTGGAGACTTGCTTCAAAACATAGGGTGAGGAACACGTTTTTCACTTATGCATGTTTCTAGCATGCACAGCAGATCACATAATGCACAAAAAATGGTTTGGAAATGATAATCATGACATTATTTTGTTTTTTACATTGACTTGGTGGAATTTATCTTTAAAAAAAAGAAAAAAAATGCAGAGCTTGGGTATAACCCAATTAGTAATAGGTATTGCCTGTTAATTTTTGAGTCTAGATATCCATAATTATTTAATAGTACAACAACATCCACCAATTTTGTTCCTAGGTGGAGTCCATTCAGGGATCATTTTACACCATGAGAAGTGGTGGTTATTTGTTGCCTAATGCACTGTTTTTGTCTTTTACACAAGCTTGGGACCTTCTATGAAGAAGGAATCTGTCATGTGTGGAGTCATGACTTGTTTGGTATTTTATCACAATGCAGTGAGGATCTATTTTTCTCAACAGTAGATATGACAGTGCAATTACTTGTCTAGAATAATTAATTGGATGGTGTTGGTGATCGCAGAAACAGTTAAAACAATTAAACTGGCTAATGTACCATAGCTTTTTTTTGTACACTGAAGAGAGCAATTTAAAACTATTTTTTTTTCCTTTGGATGGGTTCCAACTGTCTTCTGAATTTGGTGGTTGGTCAATTAATGGAGTTTCTTTGATAATTAATCATGGCATGTTCCCCTTGGAGCTACCATGCTGCTCATAAACATAGGCGCTGGAGAGGAAGTAATTAAAAAATTTTGGTAGCATTTTCCAGTTTTTGTTATGCTCATTTGATGCGTATGTGGATTATCTCTCACTTGTTCAGTTTGCTTGTGTTAGTGCTTGGATTTAGTACTTTTTTAAGGTGCCTGCTCTCTTGCAATCTTAAACTATCTTTTCATGCCGAGATGGTTTATTTTCCCTAGTTCTAGTTTCCCTCTCGTTAAATGGTCATAATCAATTTTACTTCGGCAGGAAGCTGCTTCGTGAAATATGCTACATTAGAGGAAGCTGACAGGGCTATTATAGCCTTAAATAACAAATACACTTTCCCTGGGGTAAGCACATGGCTTTCTCCCTTGTCCTTAGCATTTTGTACTTGTGTTTAATGAATATTCTACTCAGTGTGACAAATTATTAATCTTAGGAAGGATCTGCAGTTAAAGTTAGATATGCAGATGGGGAGCGAGAACGCCTTGGTAAGTTGTGGAATTATTCCTTTGGCACTGCATTTCTGTGGGATCTCACTTGTTTTCTTCTACAATTTTACATGATAGTGCCTCAACCATTTCCTCCTATTAAAGTCAGACATGCAGATGGGGAGCAAGAACGCCTTGGTAAGTTATGGAATTATCCGTTTGGCACTGCATTTCTGTAGGATCTCATTTCCCATATACTACAAGGAAATTTATTTGTCAGGCATTTGTCCTAAGAGGTGACACTAGGTAAGCTTCCAAAAGCTTAAGGGGTGATCACTTGGTTAGGGATTTAGCGTAATTAATCAGATGTTCTTTGTGATCACGAGTGCACGAGATTGAACAATAATGCTTTGGCTTTGCTGCTTTTAAGGAAGTTTATTTGTCAGGCATGTATTCTAAGAAGGATAACTAATCAAAGAAGTCTATCTTTAATCTTTTCTCCTGAAACAAGTAATCACCCCTTCAGCTTTTGGAAATGTATTTAGCGTGAAGTGGACAGAAAATGGTCAGTGATTTATGTCATTTAATTTCTGTAATTAACCAGATGTTGTCCGTGATCATGAGTGCAACAGAGTAAACAATAATGGCTCGGCTTTGTTTCTTTTTCTTCTCTTAGGAAGAGGAAAGTGCTAAAGTTATATCTTTACTAGGTAGGCGAAGAGATTGAAGGGATTCTTAGGGGATCCATTCGCTTTATTATTATGTTCGGAACCATGATTTTTCCTTTTTCAACCTTTGGTATATTAGACGGTTCTCTTATATCTGCCTTTGTCTTTAATCTCATGCAAATTGGATTAATATGCTCACCAACTTAGGAACAATGATTATTGTTTTTTGGCTGAGACATGTGTTTACTGCTAATAAATTCCTTTCTTTATTATGATTCTTTTGTTTTGTGATTGATTATCAGGGCATGTTGTGGATAAGTTATATGTTGGAGGTCTGAACAAACAAGCTTCAAAATTAGAAATTGAAGAAGTATGCTCTGGACCTACTGAGAATCGCCATTTCATTTGGCTTGGACAGATAGCTTGTATTCTGCTTCATTTTTTCTTCATAATTATCTACAGCGCACTTGTCCTTAGAATATGGAGGACATACATATCTATGAATACAGGTGTCGTGTTCTGTTTATAAGTATCTTCTTGGGTGGTTTCCCCTATCAGTATCTCAGATAGATCGTGTGCATGGGTTGAGTGGCCAATTTTAGGCAAGAAACATCAAATAATTGACTTTTTGTTTTGACACCTCGACACTGAACTGCAAGGTGGAGGCCTTTAGAGCATTTTCATGTCAGATGACTCATAGTAATGTTGGATGTACAGAGCGCCCATGTAGTGTGGAGATCATGCTAATGTTGACATAGGATGGTGTGTCCAAACAGTGAGCTCAAGTCAGATCTATATTTGAAGGGAACTTGCTGCAACGGACACACATGTAGGGTAAATTTCTTTAGGCATTATGTCTGAAGCTTCTTGAGCATCAGACCTAAGGCTCTGCAATTATCAAACATAGACTAAAATTTCATCATGCGATATAAAAGCAAAGACTGGTTTAAGTTTAGCTTATTGCATGAGAAAGTGTAGGGGGAGAATTACAACCATAAATACACTGTTGAACTCCTAATCCAAGTCGAAGCAGCAAATTAGGGAACCTACTTCAGACAGAAATAGGACAGAACTAGGATGGGAGTTGAACTCTACTTCTAATAGAAAAAACTGATCAAAGAAATTATTATTCTAAAGAAGAAAGAAAGGAACTAGCCAGGAAAGAGCCCTCATCCTCTTGACTTTATTTGGGTCGTAGATCAATTTAATAGTCTGTCTTCACCAAAACTTGGTATTGCTGTCGATATCTTGACAGGTATGAAATTGACAACCAGTGCGTGCATGAACATGTCCTTCCGAAATTGCTCTATGTAGGATGTTGTTAATGCTCCACCTCATTTCTGCTAGTGTTATGCATATGCAGAGGACAGGACAGATGCTATTATTATTGGACTGGATAAGTTGCACTTGTGGTCGAGAAATTAGATTTTTCTTACCCAGTTTTATTTCCTGTACGCTATCTAAGGAACTTTTTGTGTTTTAGATATTTGCCCCTTATGGTGTTGTTGAAGAGGTCTACATAGTACGTGATGAACTGAAGCATAGCCGTGGTATGTCTTTGACCTTTCAAACAGTCCCTTTTTAATTGGCACGAGCATGTGAGATATCCTGGGCGTGGATGCATTTGTCTAAGATTTGTCTTCTTATTGGTAGTTTCATTGTATGGGCTCCACAGTTACCATTTGATGACTACTCTTAGATTTGCCTTCCACTGAACTTATGAAGTAAACACCATTTCCCTCTTACTCAAGTCATCTGCATTTTTTTAATTGTCTTCTTAAATGGAATGGTTTGTACTCAAGACTTATAACCTCATACACTTTCTCATCTGAATTGGGTTCCTCCTCATTACTGGTGCTCTTCTCTTTCTTCTACACAAACTTGTGTTTCATGACACATTCTCTTCTTTTTTTGTTCTCTCCATATTTTTCCTCACCTTTCTTTTGTTTGTCTGAAGGTTGTGCATTTGTTAAGTACTCTCATAGGGACATGGCACTGGCTGCAATTAAAGCATTGAGTGGGAATTTTACTATGAGAGTAAGATTCCGATCAACTTCCATGTTCTCTGCTTCCTGCTTTGTGGATGTTGATTAACTATTTTCTCCATTCGTTTGCTCCAGGGTTGCGAGCTGCCATTAATTGTTCGTTTTGCGGATCCCAAGAAGCCTCGGAATGGAGAACCAAGGTATTTCTTCTTTCAAACTCTTTTCTGGAATTTTTGTTTGGCATTCAACTAGTTCTCAATATGTGGCACCGAAATCTTTGTTTAATACCCTTTGGAATTGATGCAAAGGGATTGTTGTGTCTCTTTCAACTTCTATAGTCAATAACTTCTGTCACTGATTTACCTTGAAATATCTGCTAATGCCTTTCAATATACATAAGCTGAATGACATGGTCTATCTGTTTTGCAAAGTATTAAAATTATTGTGTTCCTTTCCTCCTAAGACAATTTGAGGCTTACATTGGGACCTAAGTGGTACCAAGGTCTTATCGTACGTAGGAACTAACTGTTTTACTCATGTCATCTGTGATTTATGCACGGATAAATTACTTGGTGTGGCAGGATTCAGGAAGGGAAATTACTCTATGGATTCCTGAAACTTGATGTATTTCATTTTCGCTTCCTTTTAGTTTTTTCTTAAATCAAATTACAGCAGTATAGATCTAGGTTGTTTCTACCATGACCAAGGAACAGTTGCTGATCAGGCGCTGGCTGCCATTAACACTTCTCCTTCCTCTCTTTTCCCTTCTTTATGAGAATTATTCAAATTTGTTGGCCCATTACTCATAGGCCCACACGGAATTTTGGTGAGCCAATTGGAGGATCTATAGCTCCTAGCGCCCCAATCACCAAGCAGCAGATTTCTACACATTCACAGCCGGTAGCTGTTTCTCAGATTGTAGACCGAGGTACTGCAGATGACGGCATGATGCAAAATCCTTTTCCTATGGCGCAGCCAGCATCTTCAGAGATATCTCAAAAGTATGTGCAGACAGCACAAATTCCAGAGGTTACTGGGTCATCACAACCATCTGCCCCCCAGGCACAGAAGCAGCCACATGTGCTCCCGCAATCAACTCAAAATTCCGAGCAGCGGCATAGTTTTCAAAGTATCAGGCAGGAGGTACTGTTTAGCTGCTAAAAGCATCTATTATACTATATTGTTCATGGGAATTTATCCGCTGCTGTTACGATTGTACAGGAAATTGTATCCTTGGTGTTCATTTCTTTTATTCAGATCTTTATTATCTAGTTTGTTCTACTGTCTTCTCAGTCTCCTCGGTCTAGAGACAATCCTCAGGCAGTTCCAAGCACTTCTGGTTTGTCTCCTGCATTTATTGAGATGGAAGATTTAGAGTGTGATTGGAGTCAACATGTCTGCCCTGATGGAAACAAGTACTACTATAATTGTGTTTCATTGGAAAGCACAGTAAGTATTATGTCCCTGAGCAGTGACTGCTCATAGTTTACGAGTTCTTGCAGTGGAGGTGATTTGTATTTGTTTAAGTTGGCTGCAGTGGGATAAGCCGGATGAGTTTGCAAGATATGAGCAAGAATTGGAGAAGAGGCGAAAGCAGCAAAGTGATGACAAAGGTTTTACTACGATCGCGCCTGATTGTTCTATCCAACAAATTGCTCTAGGACAATCCCCGTCGCATCAGAATACTCTCCTTTCTCAGGAACTGAAACTTCATGCACCTGCCCTGGTTCGTGGAACATTTTTACTTGATCTTCCAACTCGAGAACATCTTATTTTGTTGTAGTTGCAATTCGGAGTTGCTCGTCTTGATATATAATTGATGCAACTCTTTTATCTGCATTGAACATGGCCCCATTTATGGATGTCCTTTGTTATGAGTGCTTCTTTCCAGGAATGTTGTTTGAGTACCATCTTCTGGCATTTTTGTATGGTTTTTGTTGACAAGGGCCGAGGTGCAACTGTTAAACAGCTAAATAAAGAAAGATTGTCATTTTCAATGCACTGTTTCTCATTAACAAAACCACTTTTATGTTTCCTTAATTGGAGACAAATTCCTTACTCTCCGACCTGCTGTTATGTTGCAGGAAAAGGTACATTAGGAAGGAGCTTCGATCTATGATCCAACTTGCATTTAACAGGTAATATGGGTTTTCAAGTTGGTGACAAGAAAGATACTCGTTTTGGTTCCATTAGTTAGATGTATTTTTCAGATTTTGGTTTTGTTGATTTGGCCACTTATCTTTATTATAGAATAATTGAAATTTAAGGTTTTTTCCCCCTCAATCTGCTCGTTCTTTTGGAGAGTCAAATCGTCTAATTGTACGCTCTTGCTCTCAACTCCTCGCTACACCTACTATTCTATGTTTGTGCAGATGGGAAGATAACGGGCAAACGGATGGGGGATTGGTTGGAAATTGAAGCTGAAGGGTGAAGTAGTCATCTGACATTGTGATATTACTCCACTACATGAGGGGGATACTTTGAGGGGATACTTTCGGTTCCTCGACATGGGAGAGAATCCCTGTGAGATAGCTAGCTAGACGTTGGTAGAGTATAATAGTGTTGTAGATTCTTCTTTTCTTTTCTTTTCTGCCTCCTTTTGGTTTCTGATTTCTGTTATATGTTTCTCTTCGGAATCTCGCACAAAATCTTGAAAATTCAATGCCGCGCAAGTTCAGATTGGAGATAATGCTTCCATGACATAATTTATTTGCGATGTTATGACTGGGTTATGTGCATTATTGTAGGCCATCTATGCAAGACTGGGATTATGCGGTGTATGTATTAGTAGGTGAAGCGACTGCGCACGCGAGGATGTGCATTTATATGAGATATTGGATGCTTGAAGTTTCTCAATTGAATGATGTTCTAAGCTGAACGCGATTGTATAAAAAAACACTTTCATTGGCAAGCCGCTCATCATCCCAATCCAAGAATATCTTAAATTTAAATTCTTATAAGAGACAAATTTGCAAGGATCATCGCATCAGGTGCTTCTACCTTAAATTGCATTTCCCTAGGATGTCCTGTCAGAGTCTGCAGCAGAAAAAAAAAGGTTTTTAACTTCGGCATGGGCTATGCCTTTGCACGCGCACTCAACAGATATGGTGCCATCATCAAATTTCAGCAACAATATCATCTCTCAACGGCCAAAAGAAGGGTCATCCTTGCACGTTCTCAGAGTATGTGAATCCTCTTCATTTCAGCCATTGAATGTTGCGGCCTCTACAAACGATCAACGTGATCTAACGGTTGAGATGAACCGAGCCCAAATACGGAAAAAAAGAAGGGCATCACAAAGGTGCAAAAGGAAAAGCGAAAGAGAGGCGCCACTAAACTCAGCAATCCAATGTGGGTCGGTGGGGTGTGGTTGATTTATTTCCCGCTTTGAGGACTTCCATGCATGAATCAAGAGAAGCGATAGAGCACTTTATTCCTCCCCAACAAATCCTCAATATCTATATACTAGGTCTGCCATAAATAGTATTCTATGTTCCAAGACATAAAAAAGAGAAAAAGAGAAAGGCAACACATACGCACTTTAGATGAGAAGCTTCCGCAGCATTGAGTGGTTTTCTTACAGAAACATGCTAAATACCGCGAGAGAGAAACAGCTGCGAATCCCCCGGCTTTTGAACGAAATTAAATGCAGATTCTCCGACAAACACAAGAGCACAAGACAGAAGGGATATGGAATCGGGATGAATTAATGTGAGAGATCTTGCCATTCATAGAACTCCTCTCTTCTGATGGAAATATGTGAGCATCATGCACATCGAGAGGCGTGGCATGCACAAACCGGAGATTTCTCGAGCCGGGCATGAAGCGGCAGGCGAACCCGCGCTCCGTAGCTTAGGAGCTTAATGAAGAACAGAACAGAACAGCCGTATAAGAACAAAAGATCATGAACTTCACAATACAGGATTAGTGCCTAAATACCTCTGCATGAGCAACGTAACAATACATGTCATGAACACTATAAGTGATCAGATGGAAAGTCCATCACCGGCGCTTCCCCTCTCTCTCATTTTCAGTCATTCATCAGTGAAGAAAGAAAAGAATAGTATGCACTTGTCAATATCTCGTATCAGCTATTACTACTCTTCCTCCTTGAGTACATGAGAAGGGACCATGTCTTGAAGAAGCCCGTGGTCGGCAAGAAAATTAGAAGGGCCGGGACTGCAAAAACGCCTCTTGTTCAAAAGTACAGCTGCATTTGTTGACCCCGAACTTGGAACCACCGCATTGTTGTTGCTCATTGACCAGTTGTTGGCATAGGAGTGTAGTTGATAGTGATGGGCATGTTGTTGGGTTAAACTCGCTCCCGGCATGGCAGGCACGGAGAAGGCGGTGGCGGCTCCGGCAGGGGGAGGCGTGACTCCAGCGAGGATCGACCGGGGCATGACTGGGCTCATGTGGTTGTGCTGGCCTTCGTAGGTTGTCACCACGGTGCTCGGGTCGCTCACCAACCGCTCAACTCGCTTCTTCACATTGCATGAGGCACTAGTGCAACGATAGTAACTCCTGCAATCGACCCACCGAAAAAGAAAGGGCAAAACCCCCCACATCAATACCATTGCAATGATGATCCAATGCAAATGAGTCACCCTAAGCTACACAACAACACAAAAGGAGGGGACAAAACCACAGAGAGGTGTGACTTTAACAGGTTCTCTTGAAATGAATATTCTAATCGTAAGCTGCAAACACACATGTGGATCGTCTTAATTCTCTGAAAACTCACAGATGCTCTCTCTCTCCCTCTCTCTTTTTTTTTTCTTTAGTTCCTCTTCTTTTTCCTGTTTTTCTATTCTCGTTGATTGTGTCCAAAATGAGAATGATCGGTACCTAGGAAAGGGGCTGTTCTTGACAGCTTTTTGGCCGTACTTTCGCCACCGGTATCCATCTTCCAGATGATCAACCTCGCTTTTTGTCATGAACGCCACCCTGGGCTGCCTCTGTCTCTTCTCGTTCGTCTTCTTCGCTTTCAACCTAATTCACACACAGGCACACCCACTTGGTGATTAATTTACAGAACAGACTCCTCCCAAATGAAGTTATCAGAAAAGCAAACACAAGACCCTAAAATCTTGCTTTTATTTCTGGGGCCAAAACATGATTTTCTTGCAGTAGGTACGCACTGCACCAGAAATCCTTATGTTGCTTGCTTCACCTTAATTGATCCCCAATAATTTCTAGGTTCATGTTTAGGTGCACCCGGTGAACCAAAAAACCCTAAAACAGCACACCCACGAAAAGGAGGAAGAAAAAATGGAAGACCCATTTCCAGTATCCACTCCCTCGCTGGAGTCTCAGCTCACTTGCACTCCGAAGGAGCAGAAACAGAAAAGAGATCGAGCCGAAACAAAGAAAAGACTCACTGCTTCTTAGTCTTCTGATGCTCTTCTTGCTCTTGCGTCTCCACTCCTTCATCCTCAACCTTCGCCTTGACCTGCTGCTCCTCCTCCTCGTTGTTGTTCAGCCCGTCGTTGTTGGACGCGGAGGATATGGAGGAGGAGTTGGGCGTCGCCGGCGGGTTCACGACCTCCGACGACGACTCCATCGCATTGCTGGTCGGAGGTTGGAGCGGCACGTCGAACAGCGAGGGGCTGGAGTCTTGATGGAACCCCAGGAGCTCCATGAAGCCTGAGGAGCTGGCCATCATGTTCCTGTCGAACTCGGAGAAGACGAAATCCGACAGGCCTCCGCGCCCGTGATCGGCGAACAGTAATGATGTGGACCTGTCGATGTTCTCCATCTTCGCGCGCTCTTTCATCAGGCTGCTCGAGAAGAAGGGGGGGGATGGCTAGGGTATGGTGCAACTTCCGACCAAGGATTCACCACCGATATTCGAACTCGAGGAAGAGAGAGAGAGAGAGAGAGAGAGAGAGAGCGAACTCTAGGAGATGTGCAGCTAGTGGAAGGAGAGAGAAGAGGGCAGGTTCGATCTGGGTTTATAGAGAGAGAGAGGGAGAGATGTGAAATGAGATTTTTCTTTTCTTTGGGAAAATACTGTGCAAAACTCACTTTTCTGCTCAACGGGAAAGGAGGGAATCGAACTGCATAAACAGTTTGGAGCCACATGCCGAACGGGTTATATGAATAAATTATGGACACGACACCGTTTAAAATATCTATTCATACATAAAAATAAGTGACTCTCGCAATTCGCAGCCCATCAATCAGTAAACAAATCAAGAAGATTAGAAATTTCGCGTTCATGGTCCATCAATCAATCAGAAGACACATCAAAAGATTAGAAATGAGAGAAAAAAATCATGACTCAATTATCTACCGATCGAAATACCTCTCGTGTTCTACGCAAGTGGAAGACTGATAAAGAAAAAAAAGCTTCAAAATTTTTTTCTTTTTCTTCGGTAAGATGTGAGGAAATTTTTTTTTTGAAATTGGGTGTACAGTGTACCGTCGACCTTTCCACCTTCTTCTTCTGCAAATTAAGAGGTACGGCCACGGACCACCACCATCACCAATACCACCGGCCATGTCGACAGAGGTTGACCGGCAAATGTAGGTCAAAGGAGCGTACGGACGCCGGTCGGGTTCGGTGGGCGGGGCGGAGGAGGGAGGGACCGCATCACGTGTAGCTCCTGGTTCTTGCCGGTGCCGGTAAAACGTTGACCGCCGAACTCGTCTCGGTGTGAACGAGGATTTGCATGGCACGTGAGGTGATTGCGGCATGATTGATGCCCTCCCCCACCCCACCCCACCCCACCACACGCGGTCCCCGGTTCCTCGCACGCGCACGTGTGAACCGAATCGTCGAACCGGTTTATAAAAAACTGACCCATCAAATTTACAATTTTTAATTCCACCTGGAAATTGTATATGCATATATATTTTTTTTTGCTATGGATAAGTTGAGCTTTCCACACGATGAATTGTTTCGTGGGTCTTCTGAAAATCCGCATCATGGCTGCTCTGTACCTATATTTTATGTATTTGAATTATACATGCTATATATACGAAGCGAGAAGGAAAGATGACATTCGATTTACTTTATTGCTGAAAAGATATGAGCCATGATTATATCCAAATTAAAAAAATTTCGCCTTATGGCGATTGCTTTTTCCGTTGGTACCAAGATGTAGAGGCTTCACTTGCGAGAGTGTACGTGACCAGTGGCCAGGAAGTCGATTCGTATGTGTAGATTAGATGCGCGATACTTTATGTGCTACCAAAGTGAAAATAGGTTGTTATCCGGGTCCAATCATATTTTGGGTTGCTCTCACGAGCTTTGATTTGCATTTTATGTGGATTTTTAATCGCTTTTTTTTTTTTTTTTTTTTTTCGCGAGGCTGAACGGATCAATTCACTGTTAAAGGTGAAGTCTCACGTAAAAGTAATTCTTGAAGACTTTTGTGGAGTCTTCCTATAACAAAACAACAAAAGTAGGTTTCACAAAAATGAGCTTGAAACGAGAATTCGTGTGTCCTTAGGTTAAGACCTCTTATTTGTACTCCTAACTTTCCCTCTCTGATTTGAAGACTGACCATAGGACTTTTTAGGCGCTTTGCACCGAAGAATGCGGGAGGTGCGAGATTTGCGTTATGCGACAAACAAATTCAAAGCAAGAGTCACTCCAAATATAATGGACAACAATGGACAACCATATCGATACTAGTGCTCTACAAGTACTTCATATCGATCTAGTAACAAATATCGTAAACATGATACATATCCGTAATTTTTTTTTTTATGTGACTGCTAACAACAATACTTGGTTCAGTAATTTCAACTTCAACCAAGGATCACCCGTGCCCAAAACTACGCTTTGTTAGTTTAGACTTGTGCCAAGACTTATTTACCAACGCGCATGTCTGCCGCAAGTTAGAATTATGAAGACGTACCTAATGCACCATGACACTTGGGAAAAGAAAGAAAGAAGGAAGGAAAGAAGTGTAGAATTTGGCTATGGTGGGAACACAAAAAAAATTCCATCTTATTCCATTCGCGAAATTGGAGCATCTGAATCTATGGTGGTGTGAACTCAGGACTGCAACACCCGTTCGCTTTTCGCAGGTGTCGATCCCGATGCCCAATTGAGCCTTTGCTTCCTTTTGCAGCAAGAGAAAATACCCACGGACCGAAAATGACACCATGAATCATCTATATGCTAAGGCAGACGTAATAATCTTTTATTTCTGTTCTAGAATTATTATTTTTTTTGTTTCAAATTTATTTCCGAAATAAAAAACCCATTCGATAAAATCATTTCATTTTTCCATTTCTAAAATTCTAGAACAAAAAAAAAAAAAAGAAATAATTTCTCTCTTTTTTTACTTCTCACCGGAGGACTCGAACACCTTGTGCCCGCTCGGGACAGAAAAAACCGAGCTTTATTGTCGAGGCGACAGGTCGAAAAGATTAAGGGGATGGTCCTTTTTTCTTTTTTTTCTTCCCTCCCTCCTAAAAATGAAAATTTTAACTTATTCCTATAAAGAGAAAAAAGGGCGGGCAAAAGAAAAGGAGGAAAAAGGAGAAGATAGAATCGACGTGTGATTGCTTTCGCTTTAGGTGGGAACCCTCGGATTGTATGATGATGAAAGTTCATGCACGTGCGGCCTACCACGATCAAAAAAAGGAAAAGGACACATAAATTTCGCCCCAAGTTACACTAAAGTTCCGTGTAAGACCGTCTCTCTCTCTCTCTCTCTCTCTCTCTCTCTCTCTCTCTTTCTCTTTCGTGCATTCAATTATTTGGCCCGTCTAGGTATTGAATTAAAATTCTTTTTTTTTTTCTCTCTCTTTTGTCATTTTGTTCCCGTTAGCTAGAAAGAATGAAGAGTTTAAAATGGCGACGGAATTATTTCGGCTAGCGCCAATAATTTAGGGTACGCAACTATATAAAATTCGTGCACAGAAGATCAATACGTGATTCTTATAGAGTGCGTGCATATGAAATATGAACAAAATCGACTGCTTGTTCGAGGTGGAGATCTTTTCTGGTGCAGAGCGATTTATGTGAATTCGGAGTGACACTATTCATACTATTCATTGTGCACCGTTGACGAGTTTAGCCATGTTATGTGTATACTATAGGTTGCTTTTTATTCGTTTCCAAGGAACTAGATATGCATATGCATAAAGAACTAGGATATCTCACGAGTTAATTGTGCATGTGCAAACCACGTCAGTCTGATTCACAAAGTTCGGGAGAAAGTTAAACGCTGAAATCTAAACCTTGCTTTATCTAGCTTTCTCGCCGAAAATGTTAAAAGTTTGTTTGGGATCAAGTAAAATAAGTAACATAAAATAAAGTTATGAAAAATTGTCCAATATTCGAAAAAATATGAAAAAGTGATATGTGGATCAATATATCAACATTCATGCATCACAAGAACTTTGTGTGGCTCAAGTTAAAAAAATAATTCAAAGCGCATTTGTCCAATTACTCAATTTGTTTTGCAGAATATGAATGATTTGGAAAATATTGTTCTAAAAATGATTGCTTACATCAGTTGAAATAATTATTTAAATAAATATTTTCATTATTGTTAACAATTTATATCTAAATATTTTTTATAGGTGATGAAAATATTTTTAATTCATTTATTTTTTGAAGCGATACAATGAATCATTTTTCAAAATAACGTGTTCCAAATCATCCACTTTTCATTAGACAAAAAACCTTAAAAGTCTATCCAGCCACTTCTTTAGCTACAACTATATTTTCTTGTCATATCATTTTCGGGTTGAGATACCGAAGTCCAAGCAAAATAGAGTGTCGGCTACTTAAAACGTTCTATGTATATACTACCTATTTAAGCATAAATCCAAAATTCGTGAAGTCATGCACCGTTGTAAACTTTAGTAAAGAGAAACCCTAACAGGTTTATAAGATGAGGGTCATGAACCAAACCATACCAAATATGCGAGATTTGAAAATGAAATATTTAAGCCATAACTAGCACTAAGTTGAAAATGAAATATTTAAGCCATAACTAGCACTAAGTTGAAAATGCTGAATATGGAAGTTCGATAAGGAATCTCTCTAGGAGTCGAGGGGGCGCTTTATAGGGCCACGGTAGGCTGCTCAAAGCTTTACGCGATTTCAGTATATTCCTTTTCCTAGGGTTTTGCTTGTGACATACGCCCCTCGATCTTATAGGCCCCTTTTGCTTAATCTTTTCCTTGATTGAATTGCTAATCGAAATAACTTTTTATAATTTACGTCAACGTCATGCTCGTAGTGGCAGGGATTGTATACAAGATATTCGATAAAAAAAGAAGAAAAGAGAGATATAGAAAAATCCCATTTTCGAGTGGCCGATTGACTAGGATGGTTACTTGTTTCGTACGTTTAGGAGCTCAAAAAGATTAAATAATAGTACGACGGGATTAGATAAAAAGAGATTAGCCATTGCTTCTCTAGTCGCCATCTTCTGTTTACCGAACCAGGGCCTGGGGTCTAGCGCCCCTGCTTTTGACCATTGCCTGCGAGTCTCCAATTTGATAGTAGTTTATGTTTATGAATCTAGGGTTTGAACGTTTCGGACAAAAGAGGAGCAGCTTGTGGCAGTCATATATGTGTATATTAAGGAAATAAACAACGACTGCAATCAACTCTTTAGTTATAGTAGTAAGCTTTTCTTTCGGGAGAAAAATTTTGCGTACCTTCTCGTCTTTTTTTAAATCATTCTATCTAATCACGTCGACCTATTCGTCAGTGGATCTCGAGTTACGTGCAGAAAGGGGAAGCCAACAATGGAGAGTACCCGGTTGAAATAGTGAAGTTGCTGTTCTACTAATCAGTCCCGATTATATTTATCCCTAGGTTTTGTGAAGAATACGGCATCACTAACCCGAATTTAATAATGACCCATTTTCTGCGGTATTGCATTTTGGCCTAACCAGACCAATTGCCTTTAATATCTAGCTATAGCAACTACACACACCATGAAAAGGGTGTATCAAATCAACGTCATAAAATAATACTTCAGATTGCGATTACTCAATTGCGGGGCTCATCACAAGCCAATCCCCATCTTATCGAGGAATGCGCAAAGGGCTAAGAAAAAGTTTTAGCGACAAGATTGTGTCGAAGATTAAAGGACGAATATCAAATTTAGGTGCATGATACATTTTCGATTCTCTCACCCCTCCTCTTGATGTGAACGATTTCTAGTCCAATTCATCGACTTAGGTTTAATTTTTTTCTTTTTCCAAACTAGAGTCTAATCTGGTGATTAGTGGCGGACTTCTGCGGACCCGGCTTAATTTACTTTAATTTGCACAAATAGTCTTTCTTATCATAAATAGGCCCGGGCCATGCGTGGACCATTCCAAAAATTAGGAGGGAGTCGCGATTGTAACTTTCCTCTCGAGAATGCTTCGCTAATCAAACAAAATCACTTCTAATTTTTTCAAACATGGTCATCGGTAATCAAATTGAAAACTTTTCACCAAGGCACTGATTAGGAAAAACAAATGAAACTTTCGCCGTAAACCGCCAGCGTGAATGAGAACGATAGCGACTGCAACGTGGAAAATAATTCCAGCTTTTGAAAAATCTATGTTCGATGGCTCAGCAAAATGGTCATTGTCTTAGTAATACTATATATTAATAACGACCGTTTTGGGCGGGTGCTTTATTTTAAAACGAAATTCGTTTTTGTCTCTTTCACCTGATTTATACATCAGTAATAGATTTTCATATATATTTTTCAGGGATTTGGGGATTCCTAAGCCAATGTTCGCAGCTTGCTAATTGGATTGGCGACAGATTTCCCCCACCATTCACCTAACCCCACCTTAATTCAATTTCACGTGCCTCGCCAACTTGACCTTATCTTCTTCCGAATTCGTCCTCGTCCCTTTTGGAAACCCTTCGTAGATTTCGTGCCCACGTACACGTCTCTCCCGGACAAGCATTGGATGGAGACGGGAGTTAGATCGGATCTCGCGGGATTGGCCCCCTCGCGGCCTCACTCATTTCGAAGAGATATCAAATGTGCGAGTGTCGCGGTCGCGGACTGGTTCTAGGGGCTCGCGCTCCGTCCTTCGTGCTTTCGAATGAACCGTCCGGGGCATAAATTTTTCTCGGACGAATACGTCAAGATGGTCCTCAGACAATAATTAGAGTCACAAAAGGCGTTCGTCCGAAGTGACATTTTGCACCTAGACTTGGCACGACCACGACTTGATTACTTGAACCAAACACGATGTTTCGCACGCCAACGATGAGATCAGATTTCGAATCTCAAATCCCCTTTCCCCTACTTATCTCCTCACCACCATGCGTTGAAGCGATCTACTCGAAATCTGTTCTCGTGACAAAATTCAGGTCAAATTCGAATAAAAACCTAATTCGAAAAACACATGCAACACGATGACTTTTCAAATGGGGCAACGAACCCAAGGTGCGCTGGTTTCTCCAAGGGAATATCGCGAGGGGCGACCGCAGATTTCGAAGTCAAAAAACACTTTGGCTCCACCCGGCCATACATCCTTGATCTCTGTACCCCGTTTTTTAAAACAGCTTCGGGGGGAGGTGGTCAAACTGGAAAACGACAAGGCTCGAAGGTATAATTACGACGCGAACGTGTTCATTCGAGGGTTTTGATGATAAACATGGATCTTGAAGCGATTCGCAAGGATCAGGAAGGGTGACACCTGCCCTAATTATGTTCAACAGCCCATGTGCCCATCAGAGAGAGAGAGAGAGATGAGGAGAGAGGAAGAGAGGTTGTCGTCTTGATCATGTGTCGCGCACGTAAGCCAAAACCATGTTTGCCCTAAGTTAACCTACCCTAGTGATGCCTCCTTGTCACATGCATCATCTTTTCCTCGTCATTTCACGTTTTGTTCGGCGTTTGATTAGTAAAGTTATTTCGTAATCTGCTTTCTTGAAGCTTCAGGGAGGGGCGTGAAGCCGAAACCGGCGCCCTCATGAACCCTACTTGACACGAATTCGATGAACAAAAGAAGCCGAAGTTGATGTCGATGTCGAGCCTCTCGCTAAAAGAAACGTGCGAGCGCTCGGCGTGTCCTGCATAAAAGGGGCACCTGCCTCTGTCGCGCGAAAAATCGCACGAGAGGAATACAAAGATCATCATGGTGTCTGAATCGGTAGAGCAAAAGCCGGTCGTGCAGGACGTTCCTCTTTTTACTTTGCCGGGGGCGATGATGTAAACGTGGTCGATTTTTGCCGACAGCCATCTCGCTCGGATCCGGACACGGTTCCTTTGCTTGGGACGGCGTTGCTTGCTTTTTTGTCGATGCTGCGTTCCGATTCCTCGGGGCTCTTCTGCTTTGACTTGCCTAACTTCGAATCCCATCAATTTCACATTGTTAATTGAACATGACGGAAAATTCATTCGGCTCCCGCTTCCCAAAAATGCAAAAGCAAAAGAGGAGAAAATTTCCAAAGGGAAAGCTTTGAATTTGTGCGTAGGGTACTGGAATCGTTCTAGAACAATGATATGCTAAAAATTTAGGGTCCAAGATTGAAATGCGTGTTCGGCCCTGTTTTGCACGATGAAGATCGAGTTGAACCTCGGTTCACAACACTCAGCCGCCACACTACCTACTTACATTTGTTGATTTACTTATTTTCTATCAAAAGAGTCGGTTTTGAATGCTCGGTCCTGTCTGAACGAAGATAAACAGCTCCTGAGTGGCAAGAAATGGCAGGGGTCGGGCGAGAGCCGAGTTCAATCCCTCAGAAAAGTACTAAGACAAGATTTTTTTTAATAACAAAAAAGAAAAATATTGTAAAGAAAGAAGAAGAAAAATATTGGAAGGGGGCAAAATGAATTTTCCTAATTTGGGGTTTAGAAATTTTCATAGTCTAACAGATGGGCTGATTCATTGGGCCTAGGTCCTGTATTCACATACATTTTAAAAAATGTGGCCCAATACAATGGTCAGAATGAGATAGCCCAAGAAGAGGGCGGTTCAAAATTGCCTTTTACCAAGCTTAAAAATTCTTCCACTGCGTTTCTGCCCTTTAAATATCCAGAAGAAGATACGGATTGATTGAATTTTTCATGAGATCATTTTTTAAATTGCTTTGATAACTTCCTTTTCCTAAACTGGAAAAGTGGAGTTGATATTATTCACTCAGATCTTACAAAAAGTATCAATACCAAATCGAGCCCGATCACGTAAAATGCTTTATATAACGAATCTCACATTGGTACAACACAGCTCAATCTATGATTACTGTCATTATTAAAAAAAAGCGGAGCGGCTGTTTAGCATTGCCATATGTCAACAGGGCTCTTCTTCTGTGCTGGGATATACAATCGACAACTTATATTGTTCAGTAACCGATATAATGTAACGTGATGGAATTA
Source organism: Eucalyptus microcorys (assembly GCA_014182515.1). Taxonomy (NCBI): domain Eukaryota; kingdom Viridiplantae; phylum Streptophyta; class Magnoliopsida; order Myrtales; family Myrtaceae; genus Eucalyptus; species Eucalyptus microcorys. The sequence continues at coordinate 9,071,222 of CM024569.1, forward strand.
TTGTGTTGATTCATTCTACTAAATCAACTTGGTTATTTTTCACAAAGATTAAAATCCACACGGAATTACACTCACTCCCATATATCTTTTCATATTGTGATTGGTTTCGTCTGTTATATTAAAAATTCCAAATATGTGGATCGTCTAACAAGTGCAGAGCGCGATGCATCCCTATAATCCTAAATTAGCATATTTCTCATATTGTAGTTCCCAAGGATAAATTTTTTTTGCTCCAATATCTTTTAGGCCAAATCAACAATAACCACTTCAAAAGCCATAAATACTTCAAGATCTGTTCGATGAAAGCAAACTATAATACAGGTCAGCACATTAAAAGAATGTGTAAATGAGGAGCTCCCATCATGCTCTCTCTTCAGACAAATTCATGAATCAACCAATCTACTCTTAAATAATGAGGACGACAACATCAAAAGGTGCTAACAGTAGCTTCGGATTTATCTGACCTCGAACAAACTCCGGCCAAGAATCGCATTAATTAAACACATTTAACAACTGGAAAATAAGAAGAAGAAAAAAAATGGGTAGGAAAGAATGAGGCTTTGGCTTCTCTACAGGGTCGTAGTTTTGAGTAATTACTGGTCACTAGAACCTGAGAACATGTCAACCACCATTTGCATCATCTTCACTCTCATCTCGAGAGCTAGTATGTAATCGGCCGTCTCCCGGAACAAACCTTCCAAACCCATCGACTCGCCGTTCGGGACCAGCGTCTTCAACGTCCGGACCCGCCGCTCAATCTTCCGCGAGCACCTCGCGACGCCCCTCGAGGCTCCGACCCTGCTTCTCTTCTCAATGTTGTTCAGCCCTCTTCTCCTGATGATCCTTAGCCTCTTCTTGGCCTGAAGCCTCCTCTTGCTCGCGGCCGGCCTGCCCCTCGGAGACACATTTGAGTCATCGGAGTCGAGACCCTTGAAGCCGAGGGAAACGATGAAAGAACGTGGAGAATTAGCCCCCATAATGGTGAAACGGTATCAAATGTGACTGACGAAGCTCTCCCTATTGATGTCCTGAGCGGAGAGGGGGAGAGAGAGAGAGAGAGAGAGAGAGAGAGAGAGACCTTTGCGTTGCGTTGTGACATGAACATGGCACGACGGGGAGGGCATTTTATACGGGTGTGACGATGCTTGGGAGCTAGGGTTTGGTGGCAATCCGGAGGATAATGCGATTTAATTATAATCACTACGAGCAAAAAGCAAGAAAAGTGGTGGTGGGGACCGCGCCCCAGCTCGACCGGAGGGCTTCCGAGAGAGTGGGATAGCTCAATGGGAAAATGCCAAGTGTACACATACACCTAAGCTAAGCGTAGAGAGCGTTGTGTATCATTATTGTGTTGATCGTCTACTCTCTTCCGCTAATTATTATTACTTTGAGCATGTTCTCGCACCCAGCGCAAAAGATGCACATGTACCCACATGATTATTCTTTCTTCATCACCAGCACCACCACCACCACCACGACCCAACCCACCACCAGCCCTCTCTCGAACCACCACCACGGCCACCACGGCCACCACGGCCACCGTTTCCTCCACCACCGCCTCCATTCATCAGCTATTACCTCATCAAACCGAGCTGGATTATTCTTTCAGGCCGCCCACCCTTTCCAAATTCAATGCACTGCGGCGTGACCCTTGTGGCCTAATACTTCCAGCTCAATCGAGCGTGAATGCATGTTTCGTGAACCTTTTTCTCGGGGATTCTTAAGTGGTTAGCCCATGTTTCCTCATGGGAAACCCCATTCATTAAACTATAAAGAAGTGCAGAACCACGGTGGGTTACCTGTCAAAATTTTGTTTAGGAACGGTGGACAACGGAGTCATTGATGTTGGATAAGGCATGTTTTTCTTTTCCCTTTTATTTCCCTTCTTCTTTAGGCTCTGACATTCATGCACCCATTTTCGATCATGTGACGATGATGGGGGTGGGTTTTTCTTTCGAAAAAACGTTATTTAATATCCTAAGATCATGTTCTAACATGTTTTCCCGTGTAAAGTACAAGCTCGTGAAGAAGTTCGATCTGCCTTCCGGGGGCAAATCTTTTTGCGGGTAGACAAAGATGCAATGCATCTCCTCGCCAATTCGATACACATGACCAATGTTCGCAGGCTCGATACTTAGAATCTCCTTTTTGAATTATAGATGGGTTTTTTGGATGTTTGACACGTTAATTAATTGGAAAGAATTTCTTTACCAAAATTAATTGGAAAGAATAGATTCACGGGCGGCCCCTAGAGTGACAAGATGTGCACATTCCTATTTTTCTTGTTACTATCTTTTAATAGTAGTCAAGGTGATAATATGAATGATTTTCAATATTTAATAGGAGGCAACAGTAATTTAAGATATACTAGAGAAAGAGTTATGCAGACTCCCCCACTTCTTCTTCTTTTTTTCCTGAAAATCAATGTGGGTATATTTAGCACTTCTTTTTTTGTTGAAAATGGGAAAAAAAAAGATGGAGATCTATTAAACCCTTTCTGCTTATATTGATTGGTAAGATCACTTTAGCTGATTTACATTTTTATTCAAGAAAATTACCTGATTCCTTTTACATTGCACCTATTAAAAATAAAGCTGTATCTTCCTCTTCTTCTTTTGCTGTAATGTTTTATATCATCAGTAGCCATTTCTCCTCAAGATGTCTCAACTTTCGAATTTTTTTAATTTTCCTCGTCATCACCGGCGCTACCATCTGTCTATCATTTTCATAGGATATCTATATAAAAAAGTACACATAATTTGCCCCCATCTAACCAAATCAGAATCGTTTCCATGCTCTTGCCCGTTTGGATAAGCTCGAGAGAAACCTCTGCACATGAACTAGAAACGTGGGCACTGCTTTAATGCTAATTAATGAACCAATTCATTTTCTTTTCGGCCGTAAGAAATTAGATGATTCAAATGCATTGGAAGGGTACACGAGAAGCGAGCCCATAGAATGTATGGCTGTATCCATGTGACCGTGGCAACTTCTGTGCGATGCGATCTGAATCTGTATTTTGCTAGCCCTCCTTCGAAGCCAACAACGGTGGCCTTTTATTCCTTATCTTCGTGTCCCTTTTTCTCATTCAAATTCCTTTATTTTATCTCATTTCTTTTGCTTGTATTCTACAACAAGAAGCTGCGTCCTCTTTGGTTGGCTAATGGTGAGTTGTGCGATGATATCGCCAACTTTTCTTTTTTTTTTTATTTTTCTCTCTTGCAAATGACGGCTGTTGCACATGCATGGCTCAATCAGACCCACATAGCTCGTGTAGCTCTTTAATTTGCATTATTGCGTACGCGTTCTTTATTTCTCTTTTGTATTTCCATCTTGTGGATTTTTCTCATTTGATGTTTTGCATAGGCATGCGGTGCAATTATTGGGGTTGCCCTAGCTTAGGTCACGGTGCTCTTGTTAGGGCATCCATTTTGTCCCCGTGCGGATGATCTATGATGGGCGCATTTATACTTGATATTCCTCCACTTTTGATATCCATCATACACATGACAAGTTGCTTCCTTTGATTTATACATATTTTTCCCCACCCTTTTCGGTTCATCGTGAGTCTTGGACATTGGAGTAATGGTTCTTGCAAGAGATATCTCGTGCAAATTTATGTTGGACTTCTTCTCTAGCCAAATTGTTGTCTCCAATGAGCATTTGACACTATGGATTAGCTCTAAAGTATTCTTTCCCTTCCCTTCGGGAGACGCATTTCAACAACATCCTGACTTCTTAGTGGCATGTGTCCACCTCTTTAAAAACAGATTATTTAAGTATTTGTCGACATTACTAAGAACTAATCACCAAAATGACATTATCTTCTCGAAAATGGTCCTTTCAAATTCTTAAATTCTCACTCACTCAAACCAATTTATAATCAGAGGAAAAATAGCAAAATAATTTTTTCTTTTGCACAAATGGTCAATAAACTTTGACCCAATGTGTAATGTGATTCATAGATTTTTAATTTATTCAATGTGACATCCCTAAATTATATGAAAATATTCAATGTTGTCCATAAATTTAAAGTAGTTGAAAGATAACATTGAATATTTATATATAATTCATTGACCAGTACGAATATTTAAAGAAAATTCGGAGACGGGACCAAATAAATTAAAAGTTCAATGACCATATTATATATTAGGCTAAAATTTATGGACCATTTTATGTCATTATCCCAAAATCAAACCACTCAAACCCTAAACTCGACCGCAGCTGCCATGCCCATCACTTCTCGTTTGGCTGTTGCTCGCCATCGACCTCATGATACTGCATGCGGAGGACGGGTCGTGGCAATGCCGACCTCGATCCAAGGCCGCCCACGATTGTGGGGTGACCTTAAATCGAGGTCTCGAGCTGCAGCAAGACCACGGGCGACCTTGGTGACCTGACAGCTTTGACCTCAAACAGAGTTTCTAACCGCGGCCGTTGCCATGGAAATCAAATCACCCTTGCAGGTCTATTCTGTGGCACAGAGAGAGAGAGAGAGAGAGAGAGAGAGAGGTGGGGGAGGACGGCTGACGGCGGGGGTAGGGACGGCGGTGGATAGCGTCGACAGAGGTGGTGGGGTGGGGTGGACGGTCGCAGACGATGGTGGGTGGTGGATGGGGGTTGTGGGTACTGGAAGTTATTATTTGCGAGATAATTCGAGGGATTAGAATTTGCAAGGAGGAGAATTCGGGATTTCCTACGCGGGATTTTGTCCGCTAACGGTATGGAAGTAGCCATTCGATCCAAAGCAAGGTACATTATTTGTTATATTGTCTCAAGAACGGTACAGATTCACAGAACATGACAGTGACTACGAAACATTACCAAATTCTTGCAATTTAATTATGTCGGGCTGGGCGACCATCCAATCAAAGATTAGGTTTAGGGTCGCTTAATCAATGATGAGTGTGGTGGCGCAAGAGATTAGATGGGGGAGCTACTCTCGGTTGAGGAGGGAGGGAGGGGGTCCAATAGCACGTGTGATTAGAACCTAAACTCATCGATAAACCACCTAATTATGGTGCCGAATACGGCCCCATATCAGCACGGGGAATCGAATGGAAGCCATGTTCTCCATGTGCACGAGGGAAAGGGAAGCAAGCATCTATCGACCCCCTCCCTCCCACCCCCATGTAGATTAGAGCTTTTAATTTTCCTCTCTCTCTCTCTAATTATAAATTTAATTTTCTTCCAAGCATTTTTAATTTCTTTTTTGTTTTTATTTTGGGCGGGGGGTGACCTGTCGTGGCTTTGTCAGGTACTTTTGAGAACAGATGGGGTCAAGCTGGAGTGCACACGTGGCGCAGGAAAGTGGAGTTTTGGATGTCCACACGTTCATGTGGTCGATGCGAGGCATGGGGGAGGCTTTTCCGAACCTTCGTGTCCAAATCCTCATGTGCTCGCTGACCTGGACACGTGCATTTAATGATTTTTTTTCCCACTTTATTACATATACACACACACACACACAAACATGCATACATTCCAGAGTTGAGCAAGTTGAATAAATGTGTTAAAAAAAGGGTAGTTATCTTTGAATTGATAAAATGAGGAATGGTGGTGGATGAGACCCATCATTATTTTCCATTATTGTTGTTTTTATGAAAGATATCTTTTTTGAAGGATTAAGAAACGAGTCGATTAAGCGTTTCTTCTTTGCATATGCATTATATATATTTATGAATATGAATATATATTTTGTGGTTGCATAAGCGAAAACCTATATTAGACGGTCAGCGCGCTTGATTTTAGTCTCTTGCTCCCAATGTTAAAATGATATTCTACACATTGTTGAAAAAGCCCAAAAGAAAATACTCAATGATTTCGGCCTTGTTAGGGTTATGTGGAGGTTGGGTTTGTTGGGCCATTGGGCATGAATGCCCAAAAGAACGACAGCGATGTTGCTTTTTCTGGATCAATAAAGGTTGGGCCATGAAGTCGTGGATCTCATCGTCTTCCCCCAGCCACGTAGCTGAACAGCTGGGCCCCTAACAGTGCACCCAAACCCTTTTCCAAATTGGGTTAATACCACAAAAATCACAAATTGATATACTAATCGGGATGTCAAAAATATTGGAATGGGACCGACCTGACCCTGTTTTTGGTTCAAGTACTATATGGTTCGGATCGCGAACACATATGTACAAGTCGGTTTTTGGGTATCACGAAAATCTGAACTATTGATAGCCTTAAGTCTTAACCAATACTATATTTACCTTAAAACTAATTTTTGTTTCACCAAGAATTTTAATTTGGTCCTCCATTAGTTTCCATTAATATCTCATTAAATTGTCGATGAGGAAACACGAGTGACAACAAAACTTAGACGATTGGCGTGGGTCCAACGTGGAAATTCAACACAAGTGGATAACGTAGTCTTGAGAAAACCAAATATGAAGGAAATGATCCGAGATTGGAAAATCTGCTAATTTTTCCTTTTCGTCTAATTTCACAATAAGATTTTGGTAGATTCGTCGTGGATGCATTAGTTTGTAATATTTTTGCGACATAAAAATTAGTTTACGGTAAATGTAATAAATTTGTGCAAAAAAATTAGGAGTTACCTAGAACCAGACTAGACCGGTCTAGAACCAACAGTTCCTATGATGACCAATTTAGTTCTTAGTTCCAATTTATTGGGCCTGGTGAGTACTAGTCCAATTCCTAGCTCCAAAGGTGAAATTGTCCAATCAAATCAGATTGGTAAATATATGATTTTTTTTTAAAATTTTCTGTTTTAAATTTTCAAAACAAAATCCGAGTTTCCTTTTTGTATCTCTGTATCTCTCACCTCACTCATCTCATGGTGTCACCTCCCTCCATCACTCTCGTTGTTGGTGGCTCGCAACCTCGTCGATCCCCTTCTTACTCTTGCTTTAGATCGTCTTTGGCCTCGTTGCTCCCTCTGTCACTCTCGCTCTTGATCGCCTCTGACCTCATCGTTCATTCTCAAGTCTCATGCCTCTTCCGAAATGGGAACATTTTGAACAGTTCCATGAATTGAGTCCAATTCTTAGGTAGGTCAATGAAACTAACAAGCAGTTTTCAATTCTAATTTTTTGGAACTGATTTTTAGCCGACGATTCCTAGTTTCAAGGTGAAAATCATCCACCTTGAAACCAATCATCTCCATAATTTAATACATATGCACTCATTTGAAATCTTTGGCGGAATTCCTCTTGGTGCAAATCGCAGAAAGGAAGAGGTACAGCCCCAACAACGGCCGCATGAATCAAGCAAGACAAGACAGCACCATCAAAAGCTCAACGCCGACACAAACTAGACATTCCTGCTTTTCCACGTTAAAGGCGGTTGATTTAGTTAGTTTTGGTTGGAATCTCTCTCTCTCTCTCTCTCTCTCTCTCTCTCAAGTTGGTGGTCTAACTCCGCAACTTCCCATGCATCTGTCTTTGTCATCGACAACCTTCCTCATGACAACTCCGTCGCTTTTGTCTGCATATTAACGTTCGCCGCCTAAAAAAAGAAAATTATATATATGTTTATTATTTTGATTGGGCCGACCGCAAATTAGTGGATAATATCCTACTTTGTTTATTTGGCTCTGGAAACGCGTCTTCACAAAGCTAATGACTCGGTCTCTCTCGCTCATCAACTCACCTAACTTCTTTTTGCACGGAACGTTAGCTGAAAGAACAGTGTCTTATGTCGGTTCCCCGACAAGCGCCTCGGACCGAGCCCCGTTGTCCTCCTGCCGTTCGCTCGATTCTCTGCCTTCCTCACGCTTTTTTAAGGAGAATATCAAAAGAGGGTCCTAACTTGCTAAATCTTACTAAATGCACTTTTAAAAACATTAGATTTGTGTCCATTTCAAGAGATTAGCCTTGACCATATATATCTTTTCAGTTCCCAAAATATCTTGACATATGTTTTCTTCTTTTCCAATCAACTTAATAAGTGTCTCAAGAACACCGGTTAAAAAAATCGGTTTTCCCGATAAAATCTTTCATTTTTCATACATCTTTATGAATTTGCCATAAAGGTTTACAAGCTTTTTTGGAACAAGCGATTTATGCATGTATGAACCATATATAACGTCATCTTTGTGTAAACGTGAAAGGATCTCGACTTTTGACTCATTCAAAATACCTCTCATTGAGTCCAATAATTATGTAATGAGTCGATTAAGTGTTCGGTTTATGTTTATAAACATGGTATATACGTATATAGGTATATGAACATATATACTTTGTGGTTGCATAAGCAAAATCCTATATTGGATGGTTAGCGTGCTTGATTTTAATCTCTTGCTCCCAAAGTTAAAATGATATTCTATACATTATTGAAAAAGCCCAAAAGATAATTCCAAATGTTTTCGGCCTTTTTTGGGATCTGTGGAGGTTGGGTTTGGGCCTACGCCCAAAAAAACATAAGTGATGTTGCTTTTTCTGGATCAAAATGAAGGCTGGGCCATGAAGTTGTGGATCTCATTGTCTTCCCCAGCTATACGAAGATAAATAGATTACCAACATAATGTTCTCCAATTTTTGTCCAACTTCGACATTCTCTTCATATGTACCAGCCTTGAAATAGATTATGTATCTTGTTGTGCCAGACTGCTTCAATGCTATGATTCTAGGTTTGCTAATCGTCTTGTAGTTCCACGAACCATCTTGGGCCACCACGATATTAGCCATAGACGATGCAAACGGAGACTACAAGAGTATTCTATTGCCAGGCCTCAGCCAAGTAGGGAACTCATTGGTGTAGTTCGGTGTAGCATAGGTACATAGTTTGCGGACAAAGCATTGCTTATCAACTTGAAATTGTTATTTGGCATCAAGGGCAATGTTGTCTGAGACGCCAAGCTTGGTGAACTCGGCCCGACAGGTCTCGAGGTTGAGCTCTCTTGAGGGCAACTTGCTTCAAGGCTTTGAGGAGATTGGATTTTCACTTGAGAGCGGTCTGGTTATGGCTCTAGGTCAATAAGTACTTATATGGTTGTGGGTAAGGCATTTTGCTACACCATGATTTCACATTGCTGGAGGAATAGCTAGAAATGGTTTGAGATAGCAAAAGAGGCAAAAAAGAGAAGGATCATGAACATTTTTATAATAAAAGGGTTTTCCTTGGAACCAACATCTAACATCAACTTAAGAACAATAATTCCGAAGATAGGAATATGGAATTTGTGTATTTCAACATACATATTAATGAAGAATACATTGATCTATTTATATGTCTTATTACATAACTATTTTAATATAATATCTCAATCAAGATATGCACAATTAAAGGGAGATCTACGTGCAATATACGTGCAATCTTGAGTGATATGGATAATTAACATAATAATCAAAACATCTCTAACAATGGAAATTACTTTAAAGAAATCCTTAATTATTTCTAACAATATTAATGAATTCTATTTACTGCATAAAATCTAAATATCATCTTTCTCTGTGAATGAATCGTGATAGAGTCAAACTTTATGCTTTGCTATGATTTTCTGCCTTTGCAAAGCTTAAAGACTAGATGTGTAAGGGATGCCATTGGCAAGGAACTTCGAAGCCTTTGTTGCGCTTGTGATGACATGATAACTTGCCCACTTGACCCTATTTGCAGTCAATGACCCAAGGACCGTGTTCATATACTCTCCATAGTAAAAAGTCGTAACGGCAAAGTCACCATCCCACTTCAACCAATCGGCCGAGTTAATTAGGCTATCAAAATAAGTCTTCATGAAAACAGTTCTTGAATATTTTTGCCATGACCTTCCAAGGTACATTTTGACAGAGCTTTGAATTGATTTTAGGTATAAAATTGCGATGACTTTGTAGTTGTGGATGGAGATGCCTGTATTTTTGTTGGGATTGGTTTGGCCTATGCAATGAAGGTATTGACCTTGTTGGGAGGGTGTTTAGGCATGGATGTTATAAATCTGGAGAATGACTGCAACATTTTCAAAGATAAAGTCAATGGTGCCATAGAAGTCACACTCTTTATAGAATTGTCGCTCAGAATGAACATAAAGGGTGTCATGATAACCCTCAAAGCCACATCGATAGTAGACCAAGAGGTCGGAGTTGGAATACAAAGTAATTGTTTGGTGATTTGGCAACGGCAATGTGTCAAAAAGTGATGTCTTAGGCGATGAATCTGTCACCACAACAGTCTATACATACTGGCCTTGATATAGATTATATAATTTATTGTGCTAGATCGCTTTAATGTTGCGTTATAGATTTGCCAATCGTTTTGTAGTTCCCTGAACCATCTTGGACCATCAAGATGTTAGCCTTACATGCCGTGGACAAAGTTTGTAGGAGCTTCTAGTTGCCTAGCCTCACCCAAGTAAGGAAATCATTGGTGTAGTTCGGCATAATGTAGGGCACACAGTTTGTGGACAGAGCACTGCTTATCAACAGCTTGGTCCCTAATAGTGCACCCAAACCCTTCTCCAACTGGGATAATGACACAAAAATCACAAACTAACATACCGATGCCAAAAATACCCGAACTAAATTGACCCAACCTAATTGTGTCTTCAATTCGGATACTATATGGCTCGGGTCATGAACACATATGTACCAAAACATGTTCAGGTCCATTTTGGGTAATATGGAGATCCGACCGTTGACACTCTTAACTAGTACTATATTTACCTCAAATTATTTTCATGTCATCAGGAATTTTAAGCTAGTACACCAGTCACAAATCTATCCTTTATTATCTTCCGTTGATATCTCATTAAATTTTTCATAAGGAAACACAAGCAGCAACACAACTGGGATGCTAGAAGTGTGATGTGGGCCCAAAGTGGAAATACAACACAAATGGTGGCATTGGTTTGGGAAAACTAAATTCGAAAAAAATGAAATTGAAATTCGAAAATCTGTTAATTTTGCCAAAAGAGCCCCTTCGCGTCTTGAAAATCTACTAAAATTCCGAATTCCGTCTAACTCCACCCTAAGATTCCAACAGACCTGATGTAGACGCACTAGTTTGGGATATTTTTATGACATGAAAATCAGTTGATGCCAATTGTGATACAAGCCGACCGGTTTGAAATCTTTGGTGTCATTACTCGTTATGATAGTCCACAAAAAGCATGACGCAGGGCCCCACCGGCGGCCGCATGAATCAAGAAAGCCAACCGTCAAAAGTCGAACGCCGACACTAACCAGACATTCCTCCTCTTCCAACGTTAAAGGCCGTTAATTCAGTTGGTTTTGGTTGCATCTGTCATTGTCTTCCACGACCTTCCTCGTGATTGCTCCAAAGCTTTACTATATTTTGCCCCAAAAGCAAAATTCTTTTTTTTTTTTTATATGTACTTATTTTTTTTAATTGGGCCGACCACGTTCCACAAATTAGTGGATAATCCCATTTGCTTAATTTGCTCCGAAAACGCGTCTTCACAAGCAACCGACGTAGTCTCTCTCGCTCATCAGCTCACCAAACTTCGTTACCCTCTCTTTGCATGGAACGTTAGTTGAAAGTGTGTCCCAACTTGTTAAATCTTTACTAAACATTTTTGAGAAAAAACATTAATATCGTCTATTTAAAATAATTAGCCTCCACTGTATATCTCTTTGATTTCCAAGGTGTCAGAAGATTATATTTACTTTTCCCATTAACTTAACTAGGGTCTCGATGATGTTTGTTAATACAAACCCTCCCAATAAGATCTTTCATTTTTCATACATCTTTTTGAATTTGCGACGTGGTTTTTACTTGTATGAACCATATGTAATGTTATATTTATATAAACATAAAAGGATCTGACTTTTATGTTCATTGTGTCCTAAGATCCCGTTATATTCGTTTTGTGTTTTACTAACAAGGACGTCTCCCACGGAGGCTTGGAAGATTTATGTGAGGATGTGGAATATCCTTGGCTCTCGAAATTTTTATCATGTCAAAATTTAGGTGACATGCATCCACATATCTCGAGCTTGATGTTGATTATGAAAACAATCGATAACATGGGTTCTTATATCTATCGCTATATAGTAAATTTGAAACATGACAAAGGGTTAGTTTTCACGATCATGTTTCATGATATAGCCTATGATATTCTTACTGTTTAATGTATTTATAACTTGACACTTTCATTGAAGATACTTTATAACTTCACACTTTCACAATATAACAAGCTGACGCAAAGAAAGGAGATGCTTGGAAATGATTCCAAAAGATAGTGTTTATTTTTTAATAAAGAAGTGCATATTACAATATCTTATGCGTCTATTTATAGGGAGATTGCCATCTAAAAAATAACCAAATAATTGAAATCGAATAACAAAATTAAGAAAAATATATTGATAAAAGGGAAAGTTATCAAAACATAACTTGAAAATCTGCAAACTTCATCTAAAGTCTGTGACATCTCGGAAATTAAGGAAAACGCGTGAATCAAATATTGTAACCCTTTTGTAATCTCAAAGATCACATAATCATCTTTGATTTGTGAGATCGTTCGCTCTTATGACACTTTCAAATGTTTCTATATAGACATTTGCATGTTTTCTACATCACAATCATAACATATAATATGATCATATGTCAACATAATTAAGTATAAAAGCGTTGTAAAACAATTTCACGACCATTCATCACAAACAAGCACGCATATCATACGTAATTACATTATAACAAAATTTCCTCTTAATGATATTTGGCGATTGTATATACTTCGACGTCGAAAATTACATAATGTGCATACATATTTTGCCTTGCGTGGCGAACCGAGTTATTTAAGGAAACGAAGTTATACTCTCAAGATCGATGTCGATCGTCACCGCACGTGGGAGGCACGAGAACTTCACCTTCCTTCTGCGGCTTTGCATGGGTGGGGCCACTTCATCATCGTGGGTTGGACTTTTCTGGTGGCTCTGAGTCGTGACACGTGGAACTAAAGAGACGTCCTTTTCCTGACTACGTGGCGCCACCCGTCTTCCTTGCAAGTCTTCGCGTGGCTGATTACGCAAGCTCGCAATTTTTTCCGAAATCTCTCTCTCTCTCTTTCTTATTATTCAGTTTTTATCGATGAATATTACAATTATAATTATATATGTGCTTATACATTATAATATGTGGATCGATTCTTCTAATCTTTGACAAAGGCTTTTCCTCCATAAAAATCTTTAGTTATGTTTTCTCATATTACGTCTTGTATTAAGATCCAATTAAAATTAACGTGACATTAATCTTTTTCATGAATTGAGTTTCAGTACTCGATTTATTTCTAATTATATCGGGTTAATTTATTGCTATATCGCATGACATCCTTTAGAGGCTTCTCGTTGGGATGTTTCTAGCATTTTGCATAGGATTTATCCACTCATCTTTTAGATAGCCGCGGCGCATTAGAAAGACGTGCCAAATGGAAGTTTCCCATTCCACCTCACATCTTTATCCAACCAAACCCAACATGCCAAAAGAACAATAAATAAAATTTTTAAAAAAGATCTTGGCAAATTAGGAAGGAAAATACAAAATAAACTTTAAATTGACATATAAGAGTTATATGGATGATTATTCACACCCATATATTCTCTTAATTACATTGAACTGACTGGCTTGCCAGACTAAAAATTAAAAACGCTCATCTCAAATTAAACCTCCTCTTGGGGCATAGATATAATTAATAACATTATGATTAATAATACGGGCTCGAATTGATTTAGAAGACGAGACCCACGGTCGAGACGCCACCTTGTTCCTCGACCCAAGGGAGATCGACGGTCAGCTTGCCGTCCTCGGGCGACCACCCGAACTCGGCCACGGCGCCGTTCACTGTGCACTTCTTGGGCACCCCGCTCGAATATGCCAAGAACACGCCCCCGCCTTTAACCTTGACATTAGCCCCGAAATCGGGGTAGTCCAAATCTATTATCGTGCCACCGCAATTGAACATGTTGGTCAGTCCGATGGGTGCGAATTTGGTGCTGCTAGGTCCGAGGTGCATGATGGGCACGAAGCTGAAGATCTCGAAGCAAGATGGCTGGATGGTGATGTCGATCGGGTCGGAAGTCGGGGCGGTCAGGATGAGCTGATCGGCTTGGCCGAGGTAGACCGCGAACTCTGGGGCTGTGCCCATTTGGGTCGAGCCCTTGGTCTGGTCCCATTCGATGTCGGTGGTGTGGACCGACCCGGACATCGGCTTGTAGCACTCGGAGTGGCCCTTGATCCTCTGCTCCTTGGGGTCCCAGCCGGCGCCTTGGCAATTGAACGCCCCGATCACGCCGCCGTACTGCGACATGGCGAACAGATGAACAACTTAGTCTAAAACGAAACGATCACAGACGAAATCATAGTAAAATGTGGCAGGATTGCACGCATTTGGTTACCTTGTTGAAGTTCCAAATCTTCAAGATGGTCTTGTTGTCGAAGAGGGGGTTCCTGAAGAGGCAGTCCCTGGTGGGCAGGGCGAAGTGCTGGCACTTGGGGATGGTCCCGTCCGGGTAAACGAGCTTCTTGATGAGCTCAAAGTCGTGGCCGCCGACGGAGTCGCTCACGTAGACCGGCCCGCCGCAGATGGCCCGCGACCCCGCATGGAACTTGGCGCACAGGTGGTCCGACTGGAACATGTCCCAGTCGGGCTGGATGATCTGCCCCATCCACATGCTGTTGTAGGCGCAATGGATCATATGCACGCCTTGCAGCCAGTACACCCCCATCGGGTCGCCGTTCGGGTCCTGGAACCAGAAATCGTCGCCTGTCGAGCACCACCGGTTAACCGAACTCATTAGCAAATTCGAACATAAGGCATAGTTTATCTGAACATTCTAGCGCGCAATCCGCTTCGTTCTTCACTTACCTACTCTTCCAATGGAGATCTGTCGCGTCCCGAGGAAGAAGAAGTCGTTGCACTGTTGCATGCTCGAGATGAGCCCGCTTCCCTTGAAGTTCTTGGAGAGCGAATCGCTCAGGCCCTTGTAGTATGCCTTCGCGAGCTCCACCCTGCCTCCATAGTCCTCGCTCACGTACTCAAGAGTCTGCAATTGTCACGAAACGTGAAAAAACAAAGTAAAAAACAGCAAATGAATGCATGAAGGATGTACTGGGAGAGCGCTTACATGGATGACGTCCACCTTGACTCCGGTGATGCCGACGCTAGCGAGGTAGGAGTGCATGGAGTCGTAGAAATTTCCGGCTTGGCTGGGATCAACGAGCCCGATCCCGCCCTCGACGATCTTCACCACAGCGAGGTCGGTCATGGTCCCGCCAAGCCCCGGGGAGAGCTTGGTCTGGACGACCTTCGACTTCAGATGGGTAGACCCGGGTCGAACCCCGCCCCAAGCACCGCACAGCGCGTGCCACACGTATATGTCGTCGAGGCCCGGGAACTTCTCCCTCAGGTCCCTGGTGATGGCCTTCAACCCGTAGCTCTCGCTCTTGCAGGCGCATTTCCCGCACCCTCCCGCGCCGCTAGAGTCCTGTCCCTTTTCCTCCGCTCCGAACAGCTCGTCGATCTCTTTCTTGTGCTTCTCGATCTTCGACTCGAGCTCGGCCAGATCCTTGGCCCCGGACTGGACCGCTTTGTCCCGGTCCTTCTCCGCGTGCTCGACCTCGATGGCCTTGTTGATCAGCATCCTGGGCTTCTTCGGGTCGAAGGATGGCGCGTCGGGACCGAGCATCGACCCGGCCCGGTACTTCCTGAACTTCTCGCACTCGTCCAGCCGGTGGAGCCTCGCGGTCATCTGGGTGCCGCCCAGGACCAAGTTCTTGGTGTCCTCGTTCGGGTCCTGCCCGTCCAGGTTGATGCTCTGCCAGCCGTCGTCGATGATCAGGAACCTCGGAGACACGCCTCCTTCGACGAACTCCTGGACCCCGTGCCAGACCCCGGTCGGGTCGACGGTGAGGTAGAAGGCGTCCCACGTGCACCACCCGAACTTGTCCACGAGCGGCGGGACGGTCTTCTCCTCCAGCAGCTTGAAGGTGTTTAGGTGCACCCGGATGGCGCTGTAGGCCTCCCTCATCACGTTGTACGGGTTGTCGGACACGTGGACGTACACAATCGCGTCGAAGGACGAGGTGGTCACTCGCTTGGACCCACTCTCCGCGCATATGGTGAAGTGCCCGTCCCGCCCCGGGTGGAGGGCCGACCGGAAGGGCCCCTCCACGATGGGGAGGATCAGGACGTAGGACGAAGCCTCCGGGACGTTGAGCAGGACCCACTGGGTCTCCATCTGGAGGTCCGACCCGGACGACCCGACCCACATGGTCGACCACCACGTCTTGAACCGGAAGATGCTGAGGAACTCCCGGTCGGAGAACCTGCCGAGGGAGTTCGTGAGCCGGTCGGAGGGCTTGTCCTGGGTGAACCCGAGGAAGCAGCCGCGGCTGGCGGTGGAGTCCACGCGGAGGAGCAAGGGGATGGGCGCGTCGGAGGAGCGGCGGGTGGAGGAGAAGTGGGTCAGCGAGACGTTGCTGGGGACGTCGGTGAGGACGGGGACGCCGTCCACCGAGAGCTTGCCGCCGGAGAGGTTGAAGTGATTATTTTTGTTCGGTGGCGCCATTATCAGCAGACAACGAAAACGGGGAACAATTCAAACGAAAGGGATGAACAGAACGAAGCGGAAGGATGTTGATATATAACACGGAGGGGGTCACTGATTATGGTAAGTTTTTTTTTTTTTCTCTTTTTTCGGAGGGAAGTTTTTGTGGAGTTCGAGTGAAAGATTAGGTCGATCTTGCTGCAATTTACAGAGGAAGAATATGGAAATATTTACGGTGAATTGATACGCTCGACAAATTTAGCGGAGGGATATCGAACAGAGGCAAGACGGATGAGAGAAGATGGAAACTGCGAAAGATTGTTGTCAGAAAGCGAGAGAAAGAGAGCGAATCTTCAACGATTGCATGGATTAATGCAGATACTGAGGGCACATATTTATAGAGATCAGGGTGGGGAGAAAAAGGGGCGACTGGATAACGTGAAATGGACCGTGGAATTTCTTTTCCTAAAAAAATAAAAATGAATAAAGAACGAAGGCGGGGTTTGATTTTTTTGGGGGGGAGGGGAAGGAGGCTGATAAAAGGAGCATGGAATCAAGAAAAAGCGTTCTCAAGGATGAGAATTTTGGGCGGCCGGATTGGATGGCGACTGGTGATCTTTTCATGCTCTGTTTCTTCTACTTCTTCTCCTCTCTCCGTAGTTTGAGCTTTTTCGAATGCAAACAAAACGCCCGCCTTTCTCCCTCTCTCTCTAGGAGATTGTGTCCTCTGCTGGGGAAGTGCATGCCATCGGATTAGAAAGGAGATTGAACCGGAAAGAGCCGCACTCCGTATCGATTTTCACGTGCACGTCGCTGTCTTATACTCCCCTCTCTCTCTAAGTTCAGGTGTAGCTTGTAGGGTTGAATTTGCTCGGTGGTGCTCCGTTCTGCACGCTGGGATCGAAGCAGTTGATGTGAACCTTGACGTCACAGAGCACGGGCATGGGACGGAAGACGAGATGTACGCTGGAGACTTCCGAAATCGAGATTAGACGGTGTTGACCACACGCAAAAAAAAGGAAGAAAAAAAGAAGAGAAAATTAGACCATGCGTAAAGCCATACTAGATTTTGAACAGGTTTCGTCATCGTGAAATTGAAAAAAATCGGATCTTCCTCTCTTGGGTTATTGAAAGGTCCTACGTCGAGATTTGACTAATTTTGGCTTGCAACGTGTTAAAACGCGATTGGTCGACGAAGCAGCTAGTTGTCTGCTTTGAACTAGACCACTGTGACCGACCAAAAAAGAACTAGACCATTGGGTAGGGTAAACCGTAAAGCTTGCATTGCATTTTTTAATTAAAGAAAATCTGAAGTCTCTCCGCCAACAACCATTCTCTTGAAAATTTGTTATTCGTAGGGTCACGGATAAACAGATTCCAATTTGTTATGAAAATCATTTTACATGTTTATACTTCAGGAAGTTTTATGTAGAAATTTTGATAAAACATAATTATATATTTGGTTCCCTACAGTGTTGTCATAAAATTTGATTTTATATTTGGTTCCCTCTTGATTCGATATTCTTATCCCGAGACGCTTTTCTTGATTCTTATCCTCTTTAGTTAAGTAAATATTCGTGATTTCTTTTTCCAATTTTTCAAATGCATGTTTTTGAAAAATTTGATTTTGAAGTTTCAATTACATCCTTTTCTTTAAGCAAAAATACATGTTGATTTCTTGAAATTAATCAAGATTAAATTTTTTTTCTATTTTTTTTTCACATGTGTGTGTTCAGAGAATTTTCAAAGTCTTATTGTGCTTAATTGCTTATCCTATTTTCAGGGGCACCTCTATATTTTCTCCTTAAATCTTTCCTCTGCCAATTTGTTTACATGTCCGCATACATGTAATGGATGTCACCAATATCTTATATTAAAGAGATGATCTTCAAAATGTTTTTTTGATGGCTTTTTGCGAAAAATTAGAATTTGATCTGTTAAATGTCAAGCCATTTTTGAAGATATGGTTGGATGTTTGTTTGTAAAACAAAATAAATGTGCTTTCGCTTGTCTCAAATAGGAAAGTGGGAGGAGATGGGCTAATTTATAAGTATGAGCATTTTTAGTGTTTTTAAAGGAAATGTTGGATGTGGATTAGACCTCACAATACTCGTGCACTAGTGCGTGATTATTAGGTGCAATAAGCACTAACCCTTTTAATTTTATTTTATTTCGTACGGTTATTTTATTAACCTTTGTTAATTGGTTGTTTTTTGTTTATTTAGTATTTTGGAAATTATGAAAATTCAGAATTTTATTTATTGATTTTTATTATTATTATATTATTCCGAATTTTTTCTATGTGTCTTTTCAAGACAACATTTGGAAATTATATTTATTTAATTTGCAATCTTCCTAAAGGTTGCATTTGTTTATTTTGCAATTACTTTCAAAATGATACTTTTGTTCACTTTGCAACATTTCACAAAAAATTGCCTATGTTCTCTAAGATTGATTTGTGTGTGTGTGTGTGTCAGTTTTTGGCAAAAACAAGAATGAAATCATTATCTTTTCATTTGTTTCCTAAAGAAACCTTGAGATATATTAAAATTGTTATCTAGTATTCTCATGTAAGATTTTGTTGTATCATGGAGGATATTTGCCATGACCATTAGCAACATTGTATTCTTAAAGCAAATGATATCACATATCCTTAATTTTGAAATCATATTTAAAATGATTTCCTTAATTTCACTTTCTTCTTTAAAATACATGCCCGACCCGTTGATTGCTCTATTATTTTGAAGTCATATTTTTCCAACAAATATATATCCTTAATTTTCTCACTTTCTTCTTTACAAATACGTGTGATTTTCTTCATATGTAACAGAAACAAAAACAGGTAACGACATTGAGAAAATAAGTGAGTGAGCTGATTCAAATTATAAAAATAAAAAAGCTATCTGTAGGACATGCTGCATTTAGCATCAAAGTAACTTCCAAGTTATTGTACTTTTAAATAATAAAACAAGTTATTTAGTAAAAGTTTGATTAATTTTGCAGTATATATTGAAAACAAGAGGAGTTCCTCTTCAGTTAGGTAATGTATATTTTGCAGTATTGTACTCTCCTACCGTACCTTGCTGCGTCCTTTTCCTTTTTATTCCCCCTCATCCTTTTTTTTCCCAAGCCGCCATAAACGTCTATATTCTACACGTATGGTATAAATTCTTCGGCCTAGAGAATAGACCTTGCCTCATAAAGTGGTAGTATTGTCGAAATATTCTCTCACATGGCAACGTGATCTATATGACTTTTTATATAATATGCGATCTTCTTTTACCTATTAGTTTACATTTTTAAATTAGACTTTTCATTGTACTGCATTTGTCCAATGCAAAACCTTGCATAAGAGCACAATGGAAATAACCTTTCTTGTATATATTACCATTCCATGATAATGTACAGACTAGCTTATGTGCACCACGATCATAAGTCACAAGCTCTTATTGTCTTCGGGAAAATTGTTCAAAAAGTCTAAAATCTATTGTATGGTGGCTACTTTAGCTTTCAACTTTTCAATTTAATCAATTCAATCTTAAACCTTTTGACGATTTTCTAATATATTCCATACAAACCAATTTTGGTCAGAAAATGCTGACATGCTAATTTAGTTAATACTAGCCATCAATGTGGTATGACGGGAAATGAAGTGGACGATTTTACAATATTTTTTTTATAAAAAAAATTTCATTTCTTCTTTCCCCTTATTCTACTTTAAATCTTCTTCTTCCGCCAATTGCCCGGCCTCGATGATGGCCAAGGAACGATACATTTATTCCGTATAAAAGTGAGCCTGGTATGATGCATTTTCTTTTCAAAAGCTGTAATTCTTGAATCTGCCTTTGTTCCATTTATTCCCATAACATTGATTGATAAGTATGGACTCCGGACGCATCTTCTTCTTCTTGTTTTTTTTTTGCAAGTGCATAAAATATTTCCATGTCCCAAATTCAGTGGACGATTTTCATGAATATTCTTCATGTTGAAAGAGGGAACCAAGCTTTCTTTTTCTAAATTATTTTTTATTGGCAGACAATCTCCTTTGTTCGATTGGAATAAAGCATGCCACTTTTTATTATGACCCATTTGAAAAGTAAAAAAGTGTAAGTAAGAAGGTATAAATAAAGTAGATGAAGAGGTATTTTCCTTATCCTTCACTTGAATCATATACGACCTTGCTCCTCTATCTCTCCTCAGTAGTTCTATAGCATGCGCCATGATGAAATGGACAGCGTATGGTCAGCCAATTTTGAGGGAATATACTATTCTATTTGGATACTAAAGTGAGGGTAATCTATTTATGCGATTATGTCCACATCCTGTTCGAGAAAAGCGGCTGTCTCACAACTATGACGTGATATAAGGCACGGAATATACATGTCGGGAAATTTTAGATGGTTCGAAAGTTACGAAATTTTAGCCAGACCTTCTATTCGGAACTCAATGCATGTCTTGTTAAAGGAAGCGATGGAGGTTTGAGGTTATCTTTTTTGTGGTAATTAGGGTTTGATGCATATGCATGTTGATATGGGTAATTTTAGAAACACGTGTATATTGGCCATATCTCTTCATAACATAAATAAAAGAACTCATCGAAGGGCTTTGACCTCAAATTTCTACCACCGAACTCATGGAGAACCCTTGGTGAACCATAATCCTATAATATGCTGTAATGCAAAAGTAAACTAATCTTTAATACTTCAAACCTTTCATTCGTTATGTCACTACTTAACCAAGAAAAATTTTCAATTTCAATGCATCAATTACACATGACACAAGAAAGATAGTATATCGAAAACGACAATATTGAGATGTTAAGCAAGTGTCTTCGGATACTTTACAATAAAATCTTTTCCCTCAAGTCTCCGACGCTAATCAAAAAAAAAAAAATATATATATATATATATATATATATATATATATTTTTTTTTCTGATATTTGGTAAGTCAAAATATTTCCAAATCAAACCAAATCCTTTGAACATTATCTTCCCTTTTTAATTTAGGCCAGTAAAGTACTCACCACGTAGCGAGGCTGCGTCGAGGACGGGATGAACTGAAGTTCGCCGACATGTGATCTTGCACTTTTGTCGAAGTAGGAAACATCAACACGTTCGTGTTTTTTGACCGCCGTTTACCCTTTTCAAGGTCAAAAAGACGGTTAAGTCCAGGTAGTTAGCGGCGGTTGAGGAGGTTACAGTTACAGGTCCTACACGTCTTGAAGCTTTTGATTTCTATTGGGCCGACCATAAAGATCTTTGGTTGCATAATCCTCCGCAAAGTTCAAAGCGTCTTGAGGGGATTACGTGTTTCGCGCTTAGACAATCTCTTTTCTTCTTTCTTTATTTTCCCTTTTTTTAAGGACTCAATGTCTTTTCATTTTAAAAGTCCGTAGTGAAAGTTCACGCCTAAATAGATAATTAATTTAAGTTTTTAGTGAAACGAACACAAACACAGGAAGTAAAAAAATGATTCTTCACAATTGCTAGGACCTCTGGTACTATCATTAATCATTCCTTACATTTCAATGTGAGACTCAACGGATGGACCGAAGTAGGACTAATCTTAAATCTTTGTTCTTCAAATCAAACAAACCGACTTCAAAATGTGGGGTGAGAGAGGGAAGAGAGTTTGAATTATTATTTTTACCATCATTGTGAGGTTTATGAAATTAGTTCAGACCCTAAGATTGGACCATATTAGAAGATCACAATACTTACCATATCATAAGAAATATAAAATATGTCATGATATCATTGTAGTTATCGAATGAGTTATTTTACAACACAATTAGTACCGTAAATAGCGACTTTAATAAATTCATAAACTTGTGATTTTTGCCAAGCGAAAAGGAGGTAATATGACAAAGACCAACTACCTTACTTGATCTAGATTGCACACCTTGAAAAGATAAAATTACAATTAACTCAAAAGATCGTAACAAGCACCTAAAAAGGCATAGAAATCAAATCCGAACATTCCTATCAACGCCTGGATTGCAGCCGCGACATGTTTCCATCATCTACGCCACCCAATGGAGACCAAATCTAAGATCTTGCGATCTCAAGTATCAAAGATCAAATGAAGTATCGTGTCCGAGCCAAATGAAGACCAAATCTAAGAAAACGACTTCGATATGACTCCATATGCACGCGAATACAACACAATCAGATCATTCCATGATTTTAGAACAGTATGATCATGCAACTTTTTTTTTTGGTCAGTAATCATGCAACTTTAGGAGTCGAGTTTAAATTTTGTCCCGGTTCTGACCATTTTGACCAGAGATCGGTAGTATCGAAAATTTAAGATTTTAAAAGTCATATCCAGATTTGGGCCACGATTAGTGTTGGAGAGAGCCCAACTATGGTCCGACTTGCCGATTCCGTTTACTGGACATCTTGGGTTGCATCATTGGGCTGGGCAAGTGAGCCTGCTTGGTGGCCCGACCACCTTCGTAGTTTAGTACAGAAACGCAATGGTGGATTTTTTGCGAAGGTTTGGATTGAAGGATCCGTAAGCTGTTCGTTGACTCAGGCAAGTCAACTCCGGGGGGGATGCGTGCCCCTATTTAACACGACATATTGATATGACCACGACGAGAAAGGAACG
Source organism: Eucalyptus microcorys (assembly GCA_014182515.1). Classification (NCBI taxonomy): domain Eukaryota; kingdom Viridiplantae; phylum Streptophyta; class Magnoliopsida; order Myrtales; family Myrtaceae; genus Eucalyptus; species Eucalyptus microcorys. Next base: position 9,094,299 of record CM024569.1, read on the forward strand.
CGAAAAATGCATACCTAGCGACATCAACCGCCAAAGGAGAAGAAGAGCAGGAGAATGTGCACGATCGCTTGCTTGCTAGGAGAGAATCGACATTCTCTTTATTGCGATACATACATCGTTACAACACGGTGAGCAACTACGAAGATGAAATGCTAAGCAGTTTTAACCTACAGCGTTTGCAATAAGCTCCGTAGGAGATATCAAAGGCGGATTCAGAAGCCTTCTTCCCCACCTGTTCAAAGCCCGACATGTTTCTTGCTTCCGATTCCCCCGCCGACACCTACACCGCCGCCGCCTCCTGCTCCTGCTCCTGCTCCCACACCAGCACCACCTCCCACTCCGGCACCTGCCTCCCACTCCGGCACCTGCACCTCTGGCACCACCGCCGGCCCCTCCTCCGACACCTCCGCCAACACCACCTCCCGCTCCTACACCTACACCAGCACTGCCGCCACTTCCAGCTCCTACTCTGCCGGTGGCTCCTCCTCCAGCAGCCCTCCTCCACCCGCACCCCCTCCTACACCCGCACCTCCTCCTGCTCCACCTCCGACGCCAACGCCTGCTCCACCACCACCCCCGGCACCTACGCCGCCACCCCCTGCACCTCTACCCGCTCCACCTGCACCGCCACCGCCTGCCCCACCTCCAGCTCCCCGCCTACTCCACCCCCAGCACCGCCCCCTACACCTCCACCAACACTAGCCCCACCACCGCCTCCGGCACCTCCTCCTACTCCACCTCCGCCACCACCCCTGCACCACCTCCGCCACCACCCCTCCACCTCCAGCGCCACCGCCCACCTCCAGCGCCACCGCCACTGCCTACACCTCCACCAACACCCCCACCACCACCTCCTGCCCCAGCTCCACCGCCTCCAGCACCTCCTCCAACACCACCTCCTGCACCACCGGCTGCTCCACCACCACCTCCGGCACCTACACCACCTCCTCCTCCACCTCGACCAGCTCCAGCTCCACCGCCACCGCCTGCCCCGCCTCCAGCGCCTCCACCTACTCCACCCCCAACGCCGCCCCCTGCACCTCCACCAACACTAGCCCCACCACCGCCTCCAGCACCTCCTCCTACTCCACCTCCGACACCACCTCCCACGCCAACGCCTGCTCCGCCACCACCCCCTGCACCAACACCACCTCCAGCGCTACCGCCTGTTCCACCTCCAGCGCCACCGCCCACTCCGCCACCAGCGCCACCGCCTACACCTCCACCAACACTAGCCCCACCACCGCCTCCTACACCCGCACCTCCACTGCCTCCGGCACCTCCTCCAACACCACCTCCCACACCACCGCCTGCTCCACCACCACCTCCGGCACCTACGCCACCTCCTCCTCCACCTCGACCCGCTCCACCTCCACCACCACCGCCTGCCCCACCTCCAGCACCTCCACCTACTCCACCCCCAACGCCACCCCCTACACCTCCACCAACACTAGCCCCACCACCGCCTCCAGCACCTCCTCCTCCAACACCACCTCCCACACCACCGCCTGCTCCACCACCACCTCCCACCTACGCCACCTCCTCCTCCACCTCGACCCGCCCCACCTCCACCTCCACCACCCCCTGCCCCACCTCCAGCACCTCCACCTCCCACCCCCAACGCCGCCCCCTGCCCCACCACCGCCTCCAGCACCTCCTCCTACTCCACCTCCGGCGCCACCTCCCACGCCAACGCCTGCTCCGCCACCACCCCCTGCACCTACACCACCTCCTGCACCTCCGCCCACTCCACCTCCAGCGCCACCGCCCACTCCGCCACCAACGCCACCGCCTACACCTCCACCGACACTAGCCCCACCACCGCCTCCTACACCCGCACCTCCACTGCCTCCGGCACCTCCTCCAACACCCGCACCTCCACTGCCTCCGGCACCTCCTCCAACACCACCTCCCACACCACCCCTGCTCCACCACCACCTCCGTCACCTACGCCACCTCCTCCTCCACCTCGACCCGCTCCACCTCCACCACTACCGCCTGCCCCACCTCCAGCACCTCCACCTACTCCACCCCCAACGCCGCCCCCTACACCTCCACCAACACTAGCCCCACCGCCTCCTCCTGCTCCACCCCCGACACCTCCACCTACTCCACCCCCGACACCCCCTCCCGCACCAACGCCTGCTCCACCACCTCCGCCACCGCCAGCTCCTACTCCGACACCACCACCACCACCATAGCAGCTAGCTGTGCTGCTGACCTTGTAAACCTGGCCATCTTTTTGGCTCACACAAACCCGAACATCTCCTTCCCTCGACTCTTTTCTATAGCTATGGCTTTGTTTTCAAGACGCCTCGCTTCTGTCACACACACAAAAACTACTCCGAACAACAATGTGGCAAGCATAACTCTCGCAACATCAATTAAGAACTTCCCCATGATCTCTCTTAATTCACGCCAAGGCTTGGAAGGCTGTATACTATCGACTCACGTAATGCTCGTTGGGATTGCATGTAAATGCATTGCATATAGGCTGGGTATATATAGGGAACGATTCGAAGGAAATTGAAGTCTAGTAATCATGATATGAAACCACTAAGTTCTCAGTGGTATCATGTGGCCTGAAAACTCATCGCCATGCTTCGACATGCGTCACAATTCTACAAACCCGTCTTTCGCATCAAAAACCCTCAAGATCACTCTTTCCCCCGTTTAGTTGATTTTCGTGAAAAACCGTACACTTGTCAGCTCCGAAATAAGTATAATTCAATGTGGTTGAGATAAGATGATTGATGAACTTTCGAAGATAATCTAGATATCTCCCTGCAAATTTTTGACATTGATGTTGCTCAGTGGGTTCTAATACGTGCCCAGATTGAAGTTGAGCTTTGGATAAAGATAAAGTTGTCACAGATGGAGAAGGTGAAGTAGGATTCAGATTTACCTAGTTCATCGAAGCTGCTCGCAAGGTTCAAAAGGATAGCGCCATATATATATTCAATAATCTCGATAGCGTAATAGTTATATTCACTTGAAGCTTCATTTTTAGGGCAAAGGAGCGATGTTACAGTATTAAAAGGGAAAAAGAAAACGTTCCAGTTCTTAAAAGAAATAAAGCAAGCCCTTCGATCTCTGCATATATAAAACTGATCAACGCATTTTTCGTTTTTAAATTTGGAAAGGCAAACTTCCAGTTGAGTTTTCTATTATGCTGGTGGCATTAGATTCGTTGAGACATGCATGCATGGTAAATCCAGCATGAAGATGTAATTTACGTACGTAAATTTCCTGGTGCCAATGCCAGCTCCCCCACTATGGTCGTCGAGATCACCATAAATTGTACACGTATAGAGCTTTGATTTCCCACTATAGTACGTCAGAGAGCACTACGAACCATCCGGATCTCACAGCTAATCCTACACCCACTAAGCAAAAGGGGGTGAGGTTTGCTGTATTGGGGAGTGTTGGTCGGTCTATTTTCAGCCCACTGCAAACTACAGCTAACCCATTTTTGACTTTTGCACGCGACGCGGCCATGAGAAGCTTCTGGTCTCTAGAAATATCATTATGGGAGAAGCAAGGGAGATGAAAGGCCACGTTCTTTCGCATCATTCACTTCCTCACTATTTTTTTAACTGTGAGCAAATCTCTGCCCTTGGGATGGACATAATGAAATCTAGACAAGAAAACTAATATCATCTCATAAAATAAAGTAAAATGAAGGTTCGGAGGTTCAAGTTTTAATTTGTATTGGACATGTGGCATGTTTTATTCAGAGTCTACTCTAGTAAAGTTGGCCACCCCGCATGCCAATAATAATAATAATAATAATAATAATAATAATAATAATGGAAAGAGATGACTTATGTCAAAACAAAATAAACTTTATTTGGAAAATTTACACAAAAAATTGAAAATGTAAGAACCACTATATTATGAAACAAAGAGAAATATTTCTTATGCATAATTGAGAATTTGGATAAAAAACTCTTTTTACGTTTCTACTATTTCATAAACCTAGTGTCGATATTACTAAATTAGAAAATTAAGAATGAATGAATCGGTAAGAACTATGCAGGACAAGGTTTTATAAATAGTACTTAAGTATCATTAACAAATAAATTGTCAACAAAAAGTAATCACGTCGACAAAATTGTAGATTTGAAAAAGATTGAGATAGAAAGCCCATAAACATGTATAATGAAATCTACAAGGAAACGAAAAGGAGAATGAAGAAACAATCATTATTTATGTTGTATGAAAAGATATCATCAATAGAATGAAGAAAATCCAAGACAAAAGCTTGAATTAGTAGATCTTATTTGGATGGAGCCTTATCTAGTGCACACCGACTGGTGATTCGCGTGCATCTTAGGAGATTTGTCAAGGCAAAGTATTGCGATATCCGTGCAACAAAGTTATTTTCTCTTTTAATATACCGTGCATGGCATGAGTAGCAAAGCTGGCTAGTGATTGTTTAGGTTTCTAAAGTTAAGTCCATAGACAATGAGATAGAAACAACTTGTTAATCAAATTACAGGTAATCATTATTTTCCTTCTTTTGTTTCTCCTTTGGAAAATAATAGGTCCTGAATTTGTTGCTCCAAGACCATTGATCATACGTTAGAATGTGGCTCTCACACTATACTAAAAAGAATAATATAGAAGTCTAAACTATTAAGTGAAGGAATAATTGTACAAAGCTTAGATATGTCAAAATAAAATGATATCTTCGTGTCCATGTCCGACATCATCATGTCCATGTCTAAACCTTGAAATTGAGTGTGCAACCATCCTTTAAAAGATGAATTTGTTAAGAGCATGACATGGAAATCTCCAACCCGTCTTTTTCGAAATATCAACATGGCGTTTAATCTTGTTTGAGTTGAGTGACTCAATCTATCATTATTAAGTTATTAACATTTCCAGCCGAATAAAAAAATGAATGGAAACCATGGAATTATTTTTTGTTTAACTCATGCTCGAACAGTAGCTCAACTGATATGAAAACACATATTATCCTTATTTTTGCATTTTGATTTTGAGAATAAAAGCGATAACTCTAAGATTGAGATGTGCCTTAAATTAAATATATACGATACGCAAGAGAATACGATTTTGGGTCCTATCCCATTTCTAGTTTATTTCATGATATACTTGTATTAAACAATTTATAACACAAATATCCAATCATTTAGAGGTTCGGGAATGTTTTGTAAACATCACAAATTGGTTAAATTCAAACATTTAACTTAAACGAATGAAGAGGCAAGTGCACAATCATTTAAATTACTAATAAATACAATACACAATCTCTTTATTTCATTGCACTTTATATTACATGAGAGTAAAGACCAAAATCAAAAGATTGATGGTCTGAGAATGTAGCTACACGACCGCATTTATGCAACATTATTTTACCATAACATACACGCGCATCATTTCCATTATATTCCCAATTTCTCCACCGACGCTGGTGCCTCCCCACCAATGCCACTACGGCGGACTTCCCCTTCCTGTATCTTCACCTCTTCCACCGCCTCCACCTCAACCTATCCTGCCGCCGCTGCCTCCAACACCTCCCCCTACTCCTCCTCCGATGCCGCCGCCAACCCCACCTCCTACTCCACCGCCTCCACTTCCTCTTCCACCACCATGTCCACCACCTCCTCCTCCTACGCCTACGCCTCCACCAACACCTCCACCTACACCACCGCCAATACCTCCTCCAACACCACCTCCGGCTCCACCACCATGTCCACCGCCACCGCCACCTCCTCCTCCGCCTACACCTCCACCTACACCACCACCTCCACCACCATCCACCACCTCCGGCTCCACCACCATGTCCACCACCTCCTCCTCCACCACCACCGCCAATACCTCCTCCGACGCCACCTCCGGCTCCACCACCATGTCCACCGCCACCTCCTCCTCCGCCTACACCCCCACCAACACCTCCACCTGCACCACCACCAATACCTCCTCCAATGCCACCTCCGGCTCCACCACCATGTCCACCACCACCACCTCCTCCTCCGCCTACACCACCACCAATACCTCCTCCAACGCCACCTCCGGCTCCACCACCATGTCCACCACCTCCTCCTCCACCACCACCAACACCAACACCTCCACCGACACCACCGCCAATACCTCCTCCGGCTCCACCACCATGTCCACCTCCACCACCACCTCCACTGCCTCCACCCCCACCAACACCTCCACCTGCACCACCACCAGCACCTCCTCCACTACGCCACCTCCGGCTCCACCACCACCTCCACCACCCTCCACCTCCTCCACCACCGCCACCTCCACCTCCTCCACCGCCACCCTCCGGCTCCACCACCATGTCCACCGCTACCTCCTCCTCCGCCTACACCCGCACCAACACCTCCACCTACACCGCCACCGCCACCAGTGCCACCTCCAACACCTCCACCTGCTCCTCCTCCTTTACTGCCTCCGCCTCCTGCACCTCCACCTCCCCCTCCCCCTCCAGCTCCAGCCCACCCCCACCCCCACCCCCACCTTACCTCCAACACCTCCTCCGCCTCCAGCACCACCTCCAACGCCACCACCAATGCCACCACCAATGCCACCGCCAATACCACCACCGAGTCCACCTCCTGCTCCGCCTCCACTTCCTTTGCCACCACCACCTTCTCCCCCGCCAAACCCACCGCCTCCTCCGCCACCACCTCCTCCAGCTCCTGCACCATGGCCACTAGCGTAGCAGCCAGCTGTGCTGCTCACCTTACGAACTTGCCCACCATGCAAGGCCTCGCATACTACCGCATCCCCTCGCCTACTACTCTTCGCCACAACAATGGCTTCTTTTTCAAGGCGTCTCGCTTCCGTCGCACACGCAACAACCGCAGCGATCAAGAATGTGGCAACGGCGACTCTCACAACACAACCCGAGAACTTCCCCATATTTTGCACGCAAAGACTAGACCACATAATTAGACAAATTAGAACGTTGTGCTTGCTTAAATTGCATGGAAATACTTGCAGATAGCTTGGTATTTATAGGGGAAGACACCAGAGGAAACCAAGTATAATAATCACGACGTAACTCCACTAAGCTCTCAGTGGCTTCGTGTTTAGCCTTGACAATCGTCACCATGCTTTGACATGCGTCCCAATTCTAGCAACCCTTCAAGTTTGCCATTCTTACTCCGCGATCATTTTCGTGGAGAATCACGATGATTTGTAAACGTGTCAGCTCGCTACAATCAGAGCGTTCATGTGTAGTTCCTTTAACAATCTAGATCCCACTGCGTTAATATCCACAATACTCTTGGTGGATTCTCATACGTGCCTTACTATAGATTGTGGATAAAGTTGCTAGAAATTTATGGGGGACAGCTATGCTTTTTCGATGAGTAATGTGTAGTGAAATACATAAAGCAAAAATTACACATTTCCAGTAAATGAAAGGTGATACCCTGATCTGCATTTTTTGAAATTTTATATATCGATCCTTTTCTGAATAATCAGCAGGTCTTCCCGATAAATCTACCGTCGTCGAACTCTTTTGGCTGTATCTTCTTGTGGGTTATCTCTGGCAAGGGGTTTCCAGCTAAGATCTTCTCAAGTTGGTAGCACAGTCACGTCGAGTCATGCATGCTCGAAACTCAGAAGCTAGGAAGACGACGAGTCAATGTCAATGTCGCTTTTGACTTTATAGCGTTGATATTGAAATGAATATACACGTATGTTAGCCTTTATATTCCACTAAATAGTGGAGGGGGATACAGCTAATCTTGCACCCACTAAAGCAGGATGAGTTTAGGTTTCGTCAATGTGTGTTTATCAATCTATTTTTAGCCCGTTCCGAGGAAACCCTCCTCAAATGTCGTGTGTTCGACGGGTCGCGAGAAACTTCAGGTCGTGAACTTCTTCTTACAAGAGATGACGGCAGGTACGAGGGAAATAATTTTTTTAAAGGACTCCAACAATTTTTTAAAAGGACTCCAACGGTTTAAATTCCAAAAAGTTTAGCATATATCGCTTGATATATTGATTTTTATAATAGATTTTTTGGTGCCCTAAATATTAGTCATTCGTTTTAGTTTCATGCTCTCAAGTGCTGGACATTTATGGTTTCACATTAGGCTCGTGGCGGAGGCAAAAGAAATAGACATGTGAAACTGAGGTGGTGTCAAATAAGCGGTATGCCAAGAAATAATCAGCTAGGAAATAGCTTTGCTAGGAAGACGGCATTGTTGTTTATAATCGATAATGGTCTTACTGTGACACTACAATATTTTTTTCTAAAAAGATTGGGCAATTGAAAGAGTTTTGGGAATGAGAAATTGGGATTTTTATGGTACCATAGAATTTTTTTATTATTATTTTTGTTTTATGTCATTTTCGATAAAGTTAAGACAAACCCGATGATAAAATTAGTATTTTTCCTGTATTATGAAATATCACGATATCATAAAAAGATAGTACTTTATAAAGTTTAGCACTTGCTTACAGCAAAAATGTCGTGAGTCTTTTATAATATCTTAAAGCAAGTAAAAAAATTGCATTTGCATTGGTTACAACTAAATATCGCGACATTGTAAAATTTCAAGATTTTTTTTTGGTCATAAAAATATAAAGATTATATCAAGACATTTTGCTTCTTAGTTTCGTCAGGCAATCTGTTGTAAATTAAAAGTTTGCACTTTAGGAACTTGTGAACTTGAATAAGATTAAATGTAAAAAATTGTACAATGTCATATTATTTCAAATCTGTATACTATGAGGTTCTATGATTGGTTATAACGAAACATAATATAGACTTTTTATAATATCATAAAATAAAGAACTCATTTTGACATCTTGCACTTGATTACTAACCAACGATGGTAGGATTTTGACACATCTTAATGCTATTGATCATTCTAAATCGGATGGTGAGCTATGGAGACTCTAGTGTAATTAATCTATTAATGCGAAAATGGCAAGCATCCAATCTTGTAATATAAGTTGTTGTTGATGCACAAACCAATTAGCGATATATAAAAAGTGATAGAATCTAATTTTACTTGTAATTATTTTTTTAATGAATCCCACTTTTTTTTTCTTTTCTTAGTGAAAGTTTATGCCACAATGCTCAACATCTATCAAAATTCATTTTCTCTTGAAATACTACGCGGAACGCGGGAAATCTGCGCCTCCTGCCCATTTTGACATTCCTCCGCAGTAGATAAAAAAACTAGAAAAGGTTAAGCCCCCCTCCCAGGTACATTGTAATAAATTTGAACCGAAAAAGTAAAAAACAGACCACCATTAATATAAAGTGGGGAGAAAGCACCTACGACGGCCCTCATACATGTATACGCCTCACAAACTTGAACTTATAGTATTCCATTCACTCGAAAATTTGGTGAAGAACGTTTTTTTTTTTTTTTTTAATTTTATTTATGAAAAGGACTAAAATCGAATATAAAAATTGACGACTAGAATACATCACCCCTAATTTATTACTTAATAAAACATAAAATAACTTTCTAGGAGGCTGTGAATAGAAATTGGTATTTAAGCGCCTATCAATTCCAAGAGAATCAGCAAGACAATTTCATTTTCTGGGAATATTATGTTTACATTTTGAACTCAAAATAAAAGGCTTAATAGTTTTATGATGTTTTTAAGCAAAACAAAACTATCATTATCAACCATAAGTTTGAAGTAACAAGTTTATTTACGGCGTTGGGTCAACCTCAGTAATAAAATTGTGAAACCCATGTTGTTTTTGCGAAATTGAGTCATGACCAAGACACCAAAAGTTTTGCTTATACGGATGAACATATCCCGACACAAGTGGCAAAAGCACCCCTAAAGAGTGACCCTCTTGTTTTGTGACGAAAAATGCGTCGTGAGACCCAATAGTACTCCATTTAATTCACCCACGTGAGACCCAACAATATCCAATTTAATTCACCCTGAGGTGGAGGATCTCAATTGATCATAATCGGAGAAATGCTTGGTCCACCTCCTCATAAGCCTTGATGTTTTACTTCACGATTGTCCGAATTATTTGTATTGAATCCCAAAGGGAAAATAAAATTGTCCTAAAAAAATGATTTGTTCCTCTACCGACGAAAAAGCCACAACCTCACTCACAAAAGTTATACTTCAATCATGATAAAGACTCAATCCCCGTCAACCAGCAAGATTTGAATCAATCATTGACATAAACCTACCAAGAAGAATTTTTTCAAATGGAACTCCCGCCTTTTTGCTTGGCCTCTATGCAATGCAAATGATCCTAATTAAAGAATCGTCCCCAAAAATATAATCTACACTCAGAAACTTCATCTTCATTAAAGCGCAATTTGACTACAGAAACTGTTATAAACTCCAGAAACAGACAGTGTTCCGACCGCCAGCGCAGATTTTAGGAGAAGTGAAGTTGGAGAAGTCATTCAAATTCATAATTTACAAGGATTATTAACAGCTTACACCGAAAGGTCAGATGATATAAATAGGCTACAAGGGCAGCGTTTGCAATTCCGAGATTTTATGAATCCCGCCACTTGCAGAATGACTTCTGTCATCCTGAAGTACAAGAACCTTAAGCGTGCCGGACTCTCTCAGCCACGCAGCCACTACAGAACCTGTCGATATGAACCTACCTATGTTGCACTTGGCTAACCGAAAGGGTGCGCCCATGCCAGTTAGGAGGCCCTCAATGGCTCGTCTAAGTGCACCGTCACCCACTACTTTACTGTGTTTGCCCCATCCCGTCAGAATGCTGCAAAAAAAGTCAACTTTAGGCTGTCAATGGAAAGTGTTCCCAGATATTGTTCTTGAAAAACACTACTTAGATTTTTTAAGCTCAAAAGAATGTGCACAGCAGAATGTAATATCAAAGGCTTTCAGAACAATTCAATTTCTTCAGAGATTTTCTTATGAAATTTATCCGCAAGCGGTTTATCAAGTTTTGCGGGATCTGCTAAGTGAAAATATCTGAAATCATTATCGTGATGCCTTTCAAGACAGAATTTGTTCTTGTATAGAGAGTTAGCAAAAATAAAGAACCACTGTTCTCAAAGATCAAAACTGTTATCAAACTGGATAGGATTCTAGACTCGTGCTCAACTTGCTTACCTCAGCAGTTTAGGCAGCTCATGACCTTCATATACAATAGATCGTATGTTCAGCAACCATGCATGAACCATGGCCCGAGCCGCCCCTGAAGACATGAGGTGCAAATCTAGGCAAGAGTCTGACCAGACATTGTCCCACACTTGGCGACGTTTGCCTTCAAGGACAACCATTTGGGCACCACGTCTCTGAAAAAAGAATGATACAAATATTAATCAAGTCTAAAAAGAACGTGTAATGATTTTCTTGACAAAGCAAATAACATATCTTATGGACAGTGCTGTTCTACAGACCTGACCAAAGTGCCAAAGCATGTCGGTGAGAGCATTATAAAAGGCAGATGCAGTTGCAGGGTCCATCTGTCTCACTTCATCAAAAAGGGATTGGGCTTGAACCCAAACAGTCTCCCTGTGGCCCATCAGAAGTCCATGCGCCACACCATAGAGTTGATTGTCAAACATGCGAAGTTCCTCCAAAAGCATGGAAGCATCTTCAAAGGAATTACAGCGGCTGCATCCAAACATTGAAAGGGAGTGAAATGGGTCAAGGCTATATGAAGGAATTATGAATGATAGGATTAACTTGTTTACTGGAGAAAACAGTAAAAACTATTCATTTCCAAATCAAAAAGGGAAGGTCCATGGAAGAAACTAGGGAAATTATTTAGACAACTTTGATCAATTGGCATGTAGCAGAAGTTTTTCTGGGAAATGAATAAAAATGGCTTAAAGAGAGTACAAAAAAAACATAAGAGAAAAGTTCTCATTAAATGTTTAGAATTTCTACACTAATAGACAACATAAACTAGATAGATGACTAATATGAGCATGTAGCCAAGTAGTACCCCTGGAAACCATAAAAGCATCCTACTTAAGTATCTACTCTCCACTTCATTCAGCAAGTAGAGTCACCTTGCCTTCAAGAAGCCTCTTCTCCAGTACCATGAAATAACTATATCTTGATTAGAAGTTTGAATTTCGATTGTCAGACCAACTCGACTTTAAATTGATAGCAGTCAACAGGACGCTCAAGGCACTGAAAGCAACCATCCTCTTCAAAGGCATCCCACTATTAATCTCATCATATTTAGCGTCTAGACTTAAATTTTCTAAAATGACTATTTATCTACCACGATATTCCCCGCACGAACAAGATACCGAAACTTATAAGAACCTGACAGACAAGAGACAAAGAGTACCTGCATGCATTCAAAATAGCAGAAAAAGTGACGACATTGGGTTTGATTTCTAGCTCATGCATCTTCTTAAACACTCCCAGAATGCAAAGGATTTCCTGTCTGCCTCTGCTGTCTTTCTTCAAAGGGCCTCCCCTCTCAGATGCCAGCTGCCCAAAATACTTCATGATTCGGCTATCTCCTTCCGCATCTGCCATTTTGTTCTCTGCAAGATCCTCAATAAGCATTGGGCACGAAGATCTATTACCACCAAAGTCAGCTTCAGCACTCATGTATCTACCAAAAGCATCAATTATAGAATTGTAGGTGACGACATTAGGGCTTATACCCTCCCTTGTCATCTCATGAAGCAAAGAAACGGCAGATTCTACCAATCCATTCTTGCACAGAGCATCAATAAGTGCACTATAAAGGACAACATCAGGCTGCAATCCTGATTGCTTAAGCCCTTTAAAAGCATCCATGGCCTCCCTATACAGACCAGCTTTTGAGTACAGGTCAATCAGGGTCGAATAGGTCAACAAATTGGGGTACACATGCACTGCTTTCATCTCCTTATACACTCTCGTCATATCATCATATTTTCCCTGCTTGCCATAACCTCCCAAGAGTGCATTATAAGTTACAACGTCCTTCACAACGCGACAATCATCCATCTCCTTACAAATATCTACAACCTCCTGAAAATCACCAAGCTTTGAATATATCGTGAGCAATGTATTATATGATACCCTATCTAACTCAATACCTAAAAACCTCATATTATTAAAGATACTCAATGCCTCATCACTCCTCCCGGCCTTGGCATACCCATCAACCATTGTACTGTAAGTGACTACATTAGGCAGGATATTCTTTGCGGGCATCTGCGACATGATCTCAATAGCTGAATCCAGTTGACCACCTTTGCATAAAGCATCCAGAAAAGTATTATACGTGACAATATCCTGGTCGATCCCTTTATCCACCATCTCATAGAACCAATTCTTTGCCGCCTCCCAATAACCCCCACGACTGCAAACCGCAAGAAGAGAGTTATAAGTTATCCTGTCCGGCTGTACCCCATTCTTCAACATCTCATCAAAAATCCGCAACACCTTGTCTAACTCCACGCCCCCTTTACCACATGCATCGATCACCGCATTGAAAGTGACCAAATTCGGCTTCAACCCACTGTTTTTCATGGTCTCGAAGGCCTTAATCGCCTCCCTGCTATTCGCACTACGGCCATACGCGCTAATCAAAGCAGAATATGCATAAACGGTATTACCATACCCTTCCCTCAAAGCAGTGTCAAACACACTCCTCGCAAGGTCGACCTTCCCAAGCCTACCGAGAACACTAATCGCAGAACTAGCCAATTTCCCCTGCTCATTCTTACGCCTCTCTCTCCGCACCGCAAACTCGAAACACCGAACCACCTTCCAATGCTCACCTCTATTGCCGAATTCCCGCAGCAAGAAAGTATAATCATCGGCCCCGCACAGCTTAGACTGAAACGTGAGCAACACATTCTCGAGACCCTTCTCATCCTTACCATACCGAATGGCGTGCTGGAGGGCCTCGTCGGCGACGGAGGTGTGGGGGGCGCCGACGCTGTTCTTAGGGCGGCCGAGGTGCATCTTCGACACGAACCGGGTCGACCGGCGGCCCGAGAACTCCGGCCCAAGATCCGATTTTGGGGCATTCAGAGCCGGCAGGGAGGGGAATCCGGGGTCCTCGTCGGCGGCGGTGGCGGTGGCGGCGGCGGTGGCGGCTGCGGCGGCGGAGGCCGCGTTGGACGGGCCGTGCGGCGACGGCAAGGGGGGCTTGGCGAGGGCGACCTTGTGGGCGGCGGCCCACTTGGGGTTGTTGCCGCCGCGGCCGCGGTGGTGGTGGTGGTGGTTGTGGTGGTTGGGGTTGGGGTGCTGGTTGTTCTGCGGGTAGGGGTGGTTCTGGTAGGGCTTCGACGCGGCGAGGGAGCAGTGCGGCGGCGTTGAAGAAGCCATCGGATTGGATTATACTGTCTGCAACTCGAGATCGTACGGACAGATTCAACAGCAGCTGGAAGAGAGAGAAAGAAGAGAGAGAGAGAGAGGTCAGAGAGGGTTTTGGCAGGGTTTGGTGGAAGGCGAAGGAGGATGAGGGAGAGGAGACGACGGTGAAGACGATGGAGGAGCCATTGGATATGGCGGAGATTATAGAGAGAGAAACTGAAGAGAGAGAAAGATAAGAAACGAGAGAGAGGAGAGAGAGAGAGATTGAGTGAATGACTGGAATTTCAGCTGGAGCAGCAGTGAGTTGCTTATATTTATATATTTATTTATTATTTTTTTACTTTTTTTACTTTTCGTGCTTGAAAATAAAAATTTCGGACATTGGGAGTTACGCCCGACTTTTCCATATTTTTTTTCCTATTTTTAAGGAGGGTGGGATTTTAATTACGCTTGATTATGTACGGCAGAGGATACGTCGTGTCCCGCGTCGTTTCGGCGACATCGTTTCGGTCCGGTGCTGCGCGGGACCGCCGCTTAGCGGTGTGGGCTCGGGGTCGCGGCCGTTGAGATTTTAGGTGAGGCGTTGAATGCCGAGGATCGTGCGGTGCTCGACTGTCCCGTCGTTAAAAGTTTTTGGGGGAGGGACAGTCAAAGGTGAGCTGGGTTTCCTAGGTTGGCTGGATGACATGAACGCTTTGTTTTGTAGCCAGTTAACTTGGGAAGTGAGGATGGACAGAGATTTTCTGAGTTTTCCTTGGGGAGCAAGGCTACTATTTCCCAGAAACAACAGTAATAATAAAGGAGGAAATTTAAAAAATTAACAAGGAGGGTTCTTTTGGTTAGAAAAAGGAAAGAAATCGGGTTTTAATGGAAATTAATTTATGGCGTTGGGATAACAATCCGACGCATCGAGTAAATTGTTCATTTTAGGAAACCGATTTTAAGAATGCCATGGTCTTGCCATTTCTAGCTCGTCCTCGGATTACTTTACAAAAAGAGAGCAAATTGGATAAGATTGTGAGGGCATTTGGTCTTTCTTTTTCTTTTTTGGTAGGTTTGTAAGCATTTGAATCGACCTTGCCATTGCGGTCCTGCTGCCATATATGAACAAGAGGACAAATTAGGCAACGAGGCAGCCGAAACAGGAATGTTGTGTGATTATTGCTCTTTTTTTTTTATTGATTTTGTTCTTCAATTTTTGGAAATCTGGTTGTTTGGGTAGCTGGATTTCCTGATTAGGCGAAGATAAGTGTTTTAGGAAGATGGATATGAACAAAACAGAACGTGAGGATTTGGGGGTAGTGTATAAATTGAGCAGTTGCGTTTATTTGATTAGAAATTTTACTCCGTGTAATAAGAAAAAAGGGCAACTTCCACAAATAAGAGAAAATTCGGAACGATTTTCTTGAGACTAGCAAATGTGCTTACACGATCGCTTGTGTACTAAAAACTGATATTTGAAAGAGTAAACAAAAGGTTTAGTCAAGAAATACCCAAATCATTTAATAATGGAGAGATTATTGATAAATAAACAAAATAGCAAAATATATATATATATATATGCAGAAAGAGAGAAAAAAATTAGCGTTTAAACATATCCAAATTTTAATAACGGAACACACCAGAGATAAAATAAAACTATGAATTGACGCATTTATCTATGGACATGATACCTATAAAATAAGTAATCAATGTTTTTTTTTTTTTTGGTAGGAAATTCTCTTGCCTAGACCCAAAGGTCCTGTGGACCAAAGTGAATCGCAAACCGTTCACTTCAATTATAAACTTATCTTCCATTGTATCTTATTAATAAATGATGAAACACGTTGAAGTTCATTAATATACCCAAAGCATGGTCATTTGGGTATTATATTGACATGACTAAACATATCATTCTTATGATTTGTCATTGAATACCACGAACCACTCACGAAATCTAGTTATTAGATACGATTTCTCTATAAAATCTTGCAAGCCGATATAGTCCTTTTGTAATACCTAGTCTATTCCTTGCTCGCAGTACAGTACAGATTATGTAAAATCACGATAGCATCATCTTACAGCTTTATTGCGGTAACAATCTACTTCAATGGTAAATGATGATAAATGCATGTCCACATCCCAAACCGTATAATTTCCATCCCGTATATTACTAGAGAATATCCCGTTATTTTATGATATAAAATATCCGAAACCCTTCGGGAATCTGTAAATATTGACTGCCCCTTGGCCACCAACTTACTTTGCGGCTAATAGTAACCTTTTCGTTTTTCGTTTTATAGCCAGAATTGGATAATGTTGACAGACGCCGGTTGAAATAGGATAAACCGGATTCGTTGACCAGAATTTCTTGGAAGACTAGGCGTATCTTATAGGAGGAAGCATTGAATAGGTATATTCTTCATTTATTCCGCCACACATCAGAATGTTCATTCTTCTCCCTCTCGCCAGTTGGGACCTGCCAGGTCATGCAGAATTCAAGGGACCTCCTTCACGAAAGCAGCCCAATTCAGATTCGACGCGTATCAGAATAGCTGCTCGCTTGCGTGCCCGAGTAAAGGAATAGGAAAAACAAGAATGACCATTGCACTAACAAAAGGAGCTACTCCACGGCTGAAACTGAAAGAGAGAGAGAGAGAGAGAGACAGCAACTAAAAATTTATAGAGAACGAAAAAATTGTATATCAAAATTTTGAATTTCTTGAGACTTCGAAAAACTAGGGAGGAAGATGCTTCGATCGATGTAAAACTCGCTCGAGGACTGAACATAACTACTAACATCAGTTCACGAAAAAGGCTAGAGAATTAGATCGATGTCAATCTTCGACCTTCGTCGTAAGCGGTCCAATTGCATCACTCCCACGGAGAGAGTGGCCCAATGAAACTGAGGACTGTGAACAAAGCATAAACTCGAGGCACGTCCCACCATTTGTCCGTTTGACTTTGCTCTAGAACTTGTGCTTTCTCACGAAGGAGCTTGAAAACCGACCAAGTCGACTCCGGTGCTTCTAATGCTGTTATGGACCATCAGAACTAGAATGTAATCAGAAGATGGAACCTAGTGGGACGGTGAAAAAGAGGTCCTCAGTCAGTATGTCTTCTTTCTAACTACTGGTTTTCTCACTTCCTTTTTAGCAGCTCCGTTGAATCCCGGTGCCGATGCTCCGACTGTGGTTTCGTATAAGTCCTTCAACCTTCACATTTGAACATATGCGAAATGAGAAGATTAGGTCTATTGGTAAGAAAAATTAACGAGTAAACCAATGGAGATAGGTAAAAGCATATAACCACTATGCTATTCGAGTTTCGAATTACCTTGGCATGCTGACAAACAAAGCAATCACGGAGACTCCAGCAATAAGAGGAAATACAGGTGCAGGAGTTAAATCCTGCAAAGCATAAAACCAATTAGGTAATAAATAGCCACATGCACAGGAAGAACCATTATCAAGGAAAGAAGCCATCTGGGGGATAATTTAGGCAGCACTTTCAAGAAAGGTCTTCACTGTTTCCATGAGTTTTGGACCATGGTAACTTGAAACATTATCTCCTTTCATTTTGCTTTCATTTTTTTCTTGATTTCCTTGCAGATATCGAGAAGAGTGACAGTGAAGTCGCAACCAACCTGTTTGTGGTAATTCTCAATAACTCTGTATCTGAGAGGACCAACATGGATCTGAGATGTCTTTTGTAGGTCAACCTCAATAACGTCAGACTCAAACTTGAATGCGTTAGTAGCAACTTCAGACCGGATCTGAATGAGGTGTTTGCTCTTAGGCAAATCCTTCACCTGGAAGAAGTTGGACAGAGGGAGTGGGAAGACTGATTCAATCTTAGATGGGTCAATGGCTGATCTTATCTCAACCATGAGCTTTGAGTGTGATTCCCACATTTTTTGTCCTTCAACATGGCAACTCAAAATGGTTTTCTCTGGCTGTTCAAAGACCACAAAATCCATTCCTTTAATATCCTCAGTTTGGACCTGCACATATCAAGCAAGATCAACAAATTAGAGCCTGCAATGACATCCCAGTAAAGTACATCAAACCCCTTACTCTTCAAGAGGTGTTTGCCAGATAAAAGTGTAGCTCATTGTTTGGTTGGAAATGCAAAAAAGAAGTGCCTGGAGATTCATGAGTGAAAAAGATACTACAGGGGACAGGTAGGCATAACAAGAAATACATTATCTCAGGACTTGGGACATTAAGTCAAATTCAGTTAAACAAGAATATGAAGAAAAAAATTAAGTACGAAACACTCATCCTCAATAATATGCATTTAATGATGGAAATACCTGAATAATAACAGAATCTGGAGATGCTCGCTCAACCATAGAACTTCCTAGGCTATCCTTCCTTGCTACTCTGATTGTGTATGTTTTGCCAGGAAGAAGTCCTCTCAGACGGTAAGTTCCAGATGAATCTGTCAATGACTGCTCATAGAATCCTGAATCTGAACGAGCTTCAACGGAAACACCTTCTTTTGGCAGGCCGGATAAAAGAGTGACAATGCCTGTAGCACTGTACAGTAATTTAAGAAAATTCAGTAACATGTCTCAACAGACCAAAATATTTGCAACAAAAATGCTCCTGCAGCAGTGTCTCAAGGACTTGATTATTCTACCTTTCAAACAACAGACCATTGTCAAACACAAGTGCCACATTTCGCAATTTATGGAATATACAACTTGAATGATATAATATAAGAGAATTTTAGTAAATCTTGTGACGAACATAAGTAGCTAAGCAGTTAACAATCACATCATGAAGGGGATAGTCCAAAATTCTGGATCCAATTAGGTTTCTAGAAGCACAAGTGGACAACCGTTAAGCTTTAGGGAAAAGATCCAGAAAATAAACAATTATTGCCATATTACTTCCAAACCTAAAGACAGAGCAAATGTGAATATTAAAGGATAAAAAATATGGGACAAAATGGGAGGCAAAGAAAAAGACATATAAGGAGAACAAAAAGTCGTCTAAGTAAAACAAATCTTATAAAAACATCAAGTTACATGAGACTCTAAATTTTCATCACTGTGCTAAGTCTGCAGTGAGTTTAACACCAAAAAAAAAAAAAAAGCATCACTACGTTATTTCAGCTTTTACAAATACATGTAAGCTATAAATATAACTGAGCTTTAACGGACGGAATATGTACCTGTAAGCAACTCGGGTTGCCTGAAACACAATTTCTCTGGACTCCCCAGAACCAAGTTCTATCGCCTGTGCTGCAGGTGAGAAGGCGTACTCCTGCAAGACATCACACAATTTAATCTCTTAGTCAAGGAGTGAAAATTAAACTTAGCTACATCCAACATTAAAACAAAATTTTGCATTGTGAATGAGTGCGCAGCCTAGTGGCTGGGCATGGTGGCTAGGGTGAAATAAGTTAAAGAGGAATCAATGATACTTTAACTCTGGTTGCTGCAGAGAAACATCTCCACAGATAAAATACATCTAAAATGCTTGAAAAGCCACATCTTCACCTCAGAGTACAACAATTTATGATGAAGCGTCACATGATAATGAGATAATTGAATTTCATCATGCTTCAAACAAGGCAGATAGATGGTACTAGAAAGCAGACAAAGTCAGAAAAGACCAAAAAAAGAAAACATCAATTAAAGCTCCACATATCGATACCTTAAGAAGAGGACGCAAATAGAAACTCCCAGGGAATAAGTTATCAAAGAGGAATGTTCCTCCAGCCCCAGATACTGAGTTGTTTCTGTAACCATCATCACCGCTCAATGACAGTAGCACAGAAGGGATGGGTTCTTTTGCATCATCTTTGGAATGAACACGAACAAATACTTGACCAAGCTTTTGACAGGAAAATGAATAACGCCCAACTCTCTTTAGATGATAACCAGGCTGCATGAGGAAATGAATTTAGAGCCAACATAAGAATTCAGCTATTTAACTACCATTGGCCAAAATAGGAACCCTTAGTGTCAACCAAAACTGATATCTATTTTCTCACAGATCAAGACATAAAACTAAGCAAAGAGCAAGAAAAGCACCAACATAGTCTCTTCTTGCCATTTCTGGTACTAGGAAGGAAATGCAGCAAGGGATAAATCAAGAAAAAAAATTAATAGCCAATTGTTGAATTGATAGCCTAAATTGACCGTTTGTGTTGATTGATTACTGCATCTTTAGAAAGACAAAATGAAGCCTCGTGAAGTGGCTTGATGCTCACCATGGAAGTGCACTCTAAAGATGCACTTGTTAAGATCATTCATTGATGTTTGGTTTGCGAGATGGAAACAAGAGAGGAATATGGGAGAGTTTGTTTGTGTGGTTTTTTTTTTTTTTTGGGGGGGGTGGAATCTCACCTTTTCCCTCCAATCCATTCTCACAAAAATTTCAAATTTTCTCAAATGTTTCATAACCACCTTTCATTTGCTCCCCCTCCCTTCTCTCCCAAACAAAGCATAAGACAATGCTTGCAGCTATACTCAAAGTTCTTTATTTTTTATGTGAGATGTTAAAGAGTATCGAAACTAATGCTATATCAGACTCTTATTTGGGAACAGAAAGTTGAAAAAAAGGCACAAATGCCATATCAACAAGTCAGTTTTTTGGGGCCAGAACACATATGAGATTCAGAAACATTTTCAGGTAAATTAAATGAGTTCCACATGGGCCAGGGAAAATCGAAGAATACGAGGGAGACATACCTTTGAAGCCTCAATAGTGTAAGTAATATCATCATACAGAGGTCCTCCAACAAATGAACCATCTGAGCCTGTTGTAGTTCTAAGGGCTACTTCACCTTTCCTTAGTGGACCATTCTCACTGTCTCCTGCAGCTATAACCTTAACATCAACACCAGGAATAGGGGGCGAGACTGATCCTTCAATGTATAACCCAAGTCGACCAGAGAATGGAGGAATTGAGGATTGACAGCCGTCATTTGTTACCAAAATCTGTCAACCAAGTAGGGAAATCAGTTACTTAGGTTCCAAGGGAAAATTTAAGAAATACAGGTGATGCTTTTCAGACATAATTAGAGAGCTCACAGAGAGGAGCTAAAATGGAAGCAAGCCCATTAATGATTACCTGATGCTGTCTTGGATAGAACAAGATCTTCTTTTCGCTGTCATCCCTGCAATACATTATAGTTGAAGCATGAACAATCAATGCCTCAAGGAAGGTTACCGACAATAGCAAGAAAAACAAGTATTCTGGCCATCACCACATAGGCATTCCATTAATAAAACATTAGATGCCAAAAAAGAGCAAGGAAAGATGTAAGTGTAGCTGCTTGGCTGGATATGATGAAAGTGATTGGAAGGATTAAATACAGGACAAAAATGGACAGAAAAAAAATGTTATTCAAGAAAAAAGATAAAGGGCCAATAAACATGATAAAGAAGAAAAGGATGATCACTTTTAAACAAGGTTATAAATTGCGGTCCCAATCACAGAAGTGGCCCCACTGCAATAGTCACCGATGCAGGCATTTAATGGCCACTGAATTGTGGATAGCGGTCAAAGCAGGCATAAGTTTTCAAAATATTCACTCAACAGACATAACATTTATAAATTGACATGTCTGGAATTAACATACATTTGTGTTATCATCATAACATTAGTTTTGGGGCAATTTCTTTCATTTTCATCAGCCCATTTAATAATATACTTAGCAATAGTTTTGCTATAACAGAAAGGAGACAGACTAATAGAGGAACCAATAAAACAAAGACAGAAGACATCAAGCATGTGGCTCGAGAATTTCGTTTTTTTCAGATTACAGTTGTAATACAAAACCCACCCACCACCCCCCAAAAAAAAAAAAAAAAAAAAAAGAAAACCAAACGTTAGGCGTAAGCATCATTCTAGGGTAGAACCGAACAAATATAAACTGGTCCAGTTCAAAGTTTTAAAATATGCAGGATCAGTTCTAGGTTCCAAAAATTGGAGCACTTGTTCCGACGAGCAGATTCTAGGTTCCAACCTACAACAAATTTTTGTATTTTTCTTATTCTCTGTTTTTGGGCGATCATGCAGCATTCCATGATGTCCAACGATGAGTGTGTAAGTTGAAACCACTAGTATGAGTTTCCATTTCAAACGATATCCATGACTGAGACTTTTACTTTATTAATGTTTCATATTTTTTTGTGTCTAAATATAAGTTGTGATCAATGAATTGTAGCAAGTGGCCACTAGAAGTGATAATTCATGACAATCATTCAATTAAGAGTACAGGTGGAACCTAGATAGACCTTGGAATCGACCCTAAAACCTACGATAGGGTATGTTCCAAGTTTTAGGGTATGTAGGGTAGGTGGGTGGATTTCAAGTTCCAAAAATGAAGGAACTTGTTTCGACAGATAGGCTCCAGGCTCTAGATCGAACCACTCACCCTACCAAGCATTGTTGTCTTCTTCTTCTTCTTCTTCCAAACCAGCAGACAAACAGACAGACCAAAACACACAGATGACAGATCAGATTTGCGCTATCATCACAATAGTGGCCACAATGAGTTCTATTGCCACACTAGCACTTGGTCTGAATTTGATTCCTGCTGCTACCACTATCTAAAATACTGCTTTTAAACAAATAAGAATAATAATGATAGTGGTGCAGACAACACAAAAGCCATTACGCATATATACCTGGAGTCTCGAGGAATTAAGGTTAATTTATCTCCAATGTTCCCCCACACAGAATACTGGTATGCAGCAGTCTTTGTCTGTTCATCTCCATCAGATACAAGACTTGCCCTGGCAGCCTCAAAAGCATTTCCCTCATTACTTATCACATCCACAGTGATATCTTCTGGTAATTGAAGCAAGCTTGGATCAACATTAATAAGTCCTTTGAGAAGATATTTCTCTCCTTTTAGATTAATGGTCTGCAAAATAAACATGCAATCAAATAGTGAAGGTAGGTACTGGAAATCAATTGCTCTTGTAATCAAGATAAGAGAAATTTAAGTATCATACTGAAGGATCTGATGTATCAATTTTCACCGAAGAACTTCCAAAGAATATACACGAGTCCTCAAAGCGTAGTTCATGGACGCCAGGAAATCTCACGCATATGCGTTGGGAACCTTCCTGCACTTTCCCAACATGAAAAATGAATTCACTTAGACATATGTGGCTTTACTTAGACATTATTCAAATCTAAACTTCGATTTACAGCAAATCACCTTTATTTTCAACTTTAGCGATGAACCATCTGGTTGAGTCATAACAGCATTTACATCATGGGTGGATACGACATTGACCCAGTAACCTTTTTGAACAAATACAATTCCCTTTACATCCTCAGAACCAACGTCAAGATCAATGATGCTCTGCTCCCAGCACCAATTATCTTCTCCAGCCTTTGATTTTAGCGAATCATGCCTCACCTGAATGAAAAATAAAACAAATGGAGCGATATTCAGATGGTATTTCTTAACTCCCAGTTTTCGCTATAGCAAATCCTGAGAAACTAGTCTTCCAATGTGCTTGCATCAAAACATGACTATAGTTTTAACTATAAAAAGAAAAGTAGGAGATTGATAACTACCCATGGAAGGAGATTAAGGACTAGACACTTTACCTCAAGCTTGTACTTCCCAGGGAAAACTTTTGCGAAGAGGAATTCACTGTTATCGTCAGTCAAACTAACTGTCTTCTTCTCTTCATCATGTTTGCCAGCCATTCTTGTAAGAGTAATTGAAACCGATGGGCCACATTTCTCTTTGCATTCAACATGACCGAATAGGTTCACTAATGCCTTAGGTCAGGAAATAAAAGGGGAGAATAGGGTTAGGTTCCAAAATCCAAAATAAAAAATGGAGATCCATACATTTCTACATTGACAGCATGGTTTAAATGAGACAACCTTACAAAATGCACATTTTCAGGCATTATCAAGAGACTCCAAGTGAGAAATTTGATGCAATTTCTGCAAGCTTTTCCATTAGGTGGAAAAAAGAAAAAAGGAAAGACAGCAAAAGACTTTATAACTCATAATCCAAAAAACTCCTTATTCAATGTAGTCAACTACTGATTCCAAATATTTTAGATAAATTTACAGAATTCAAAGGATCTCAGAAAAGACACACAAAAACAGATAAAAATAATTGAAAAAGCAAGTTTGGTAATAAGAACCAGTACCTGAGAAAATTCAACATTTAACATTGGACTTTTAACAGTAACATCAGTATAAGGGGGCATAAAAAGAAGTCCAGATGCAGTCTCTGGAGTAGCAGCCAGAGCAGAGAGGCGATATTCACCAGGCGGAACCTAAATGACATTGGAGAAGAGAAAGATGTAGCTGATACGTGCAAGGATAAGTGATCTTGGATATATAGATACGAGAGATCATGAACAGAGAAAAAAAACACAAAAAGCAAAGACCAGAGTCCAACTTAGCTATCATCTACTTCAGGTGCAGATACCAATGCAAAATCAGTACATTTAATTATGAGGCTGATTAAGAATAGATCAAACTTGGAAATCCTCTTTATTTAAATAGTTCTACATTCTACCAGCATATCAGTCCTGGTTTGCACAAACCTTTTCAGTATTTCTACTGCTCATCTACATAACTCTACTGCATCAGGCTCGGAAAATAATAACTTTTAGACTACAAAAACACAACCCAACTCTGGTTGGTCCTGCAGCAGATTTCTGGATCCATAAATTCAAATGATGAATCAATTTAATTAGGCCAAATGAGGTTTTAGTTTCTAGAATGTGTTTTTGAGAACCACTAGAAAAGCACAGAGAGAGAGAGAGAGAGAGAGAGAGAGAGAGAGAGAGAGAGAGAGAGAGAGAGAGAGGGAGAGGGAGAGAGCAAAATACCATAAATTTCATAAACTAGACATATTTGTTGGAAAAAATATCCCGAATTACTCAAAAAAAAAAAATTAAATGAAGCAGGTCCTCACTTGAAAGCTTTTTCTTCTGATTCATGTGTTATTCCAAATACATAAATCTATCATACAGTAACATGCAAAGAATAAATGAATCTACCTCAAAGCAGAAATTTCCGCTTTCATCTGTCTGCTTCATTTGAGGTTTCACATTCTCTGGACCATGAGTCAAAGCTACCTGGCGAATGAAACTATAATCATATTATCATCCAGGATAGAATCATTCTGAACAAAGAATAAATCATATCTAATACCTTTGCTCTATGGTTAGAATGGACCATACGAACCACACCACACAGGTCATAAGAAATTGCTTGGATATCTGTAACTGAAGCCATATTAGGCAGCACCTGAATGGACATTGAAAGAAAAGAGAAGCAGGCAGTCAGGAAAAAAGCCAGCCTCAAATGAAAATTAGCAAGTACAATACAAATATAAGTTGATATATATATTATATTGCTAGCAGTATAAAGACCAAATACAATATTTTCGGTCAAAATGCATTCACAAGTTCAATGATATTGCATACCAAATAATCCTTCAATGTTTTGAACTTGTAATGCTCCTTTACAGCTTCTATTGTGTAACGATTAGATGTCACCTGCAATCATTTACAAACAAAAATAATCAATATTCACAGATAGTTCATCAATTTGAACTACCCTACCCTAAAATACCCCTAATATTCTGCCACAAAGGTTTGAAATTTGGAGACATGAGGAGGAAGTAAGTGAAATTATATAATTTACACAAGGTTGAATCCCGATATAACATAGATAAACCATGCACACATTATATCAAATAACACAAGCTTATTTTATAGCAAAGAACAGGAGAACAAAATGACACATTGAAAGAAAGAGCTAACCAAGTTTATGTTCAAGCTACAGTAAATAGATCCACAGGAACTTACTGCCATAGGTAAGATCTTAGAAGCTTTGTTTCTTGAGTAAGGAAATTTAAAAAAAAAAAAAAAAAAAAAAAAGTCAACAAATAACAACACAACAAAAGCTTCAGGAGGACTTCAAGCACAAATTAATAGATCCTTGACATCTAGTATAGCAAGCACTCTGTTTCAGGCCAGCTGCTCACAGACAAAGTCTAGTAACTTGTACCTAGTACATATTATCACATTGCAATGTTCAAAGAAGATGCAGGTTTAGGAAGTCCGCAGGTAATGAAAGCAAACCATATGATCCACTTATTTCAAACTCTTTTTCTTTTACTCATCAAACAGATCCATATATGTATACTTACAAGAGTAGACCTTTAGTCTCTATAGATTCTGAAGGACTAGAAGATCAGTTTATTACTAAGCAATATGATACCTTCTAACAAGCATTCGCTTATGAGTTCCCACTTGAATATGGTGAAAATTATCTTACAAATTCAATCCTGGATATGCCTTCTAACGTATTTTGGAAGCTGGTGTAATCAAACATATAAGAAAATACAGTGTAAAAGAGTAGGTGGAGATCTTGCTTAGGGTAAATTTTAACTAAGTAGAACCACACATGTCAGGAAAAGCCCACTAAGGAAACAATACCTGGTCAAGCTTGTACCGTCCTTGCTTGTCAGTGATAGACCTTTCATGACCATCAACTATAATCTTAACACCCTCGACTCCAGCATCATTCCCATCAACAACTCGACCGCCAATAGAAAATCCAGTAACCTAATTTAAGAGTAGTGAATAGTGATAGTAATTATTATCTGATATCAGAACCTGAGCGACAATACATAGGTCACTATTATTCATCAACAAATCATTCCACAAGCAGAATTTCTCTCCGCGTGCACCATATTATGTCACAAATGTACACTTTGTCATGCAATACATGCACAAAAGAATGAAAGCATACGCCTGCCTTGTAGGAACTTGAAAGTGTGATGGAAGAGTCATTTTCATGGAGAAAACAACTCCGTACCAATAAGCCACTAGTGCTACAAGTAGGCATTGGAAAAGACTAGACAAAGCCTACATCACAAGAATAATATGATGTAGCAACTGAATCAGAAGCTTCATGATTGCCAAGATTTTTTATTATAGAGAATTATTTGATAGACACATCAATCAGTTCTAAAGACTATATGAAGAATCTACACTTCAATCTTACTGGACCTTTTACAAGTTGTCAGTCTATCAAAGGAGACTGATATTGATTAAGAGAATACAAAGATGGCATTTAGAACCACCCTCAAGCAGTGGCAACAATTTCCGGAAAAAGGGCAAACTTAGAATGCACACATCCCACCATGGAATAAGCTATGCAAGATCATTATCAGGAGACAAAAAGGAAAATAGGGAGACTGAATCTATCCATGACACATGTGAAACTGTTATACCTCATATTCTTACAAAAAGTGAGCAATTGGCAGATAATAAAGTATCAAACATTGGCCAAGCAGGCATCTCAAGTTTTCATGAACATTTGTTGTAGTGAGGAGAGAACTGTAATGGACACGTGCGCGTGTGAAGGATGACATGCTCATGTATTAAGTGAAATCAAATCAATTTATAAGGAGCTTGATATCTTTATTTTGTAACAGCAGACACTAAAATCCTAGTCCATGTGATAAAGATAAAATGAAAAGGCTTATCTTGCTTTATTCTTTTTTGCTTAACTGTTACCTGAAACTTTTGGGGAATCGTAACATGCTGATGCTCAACGGAAATGGATAAGACTGGAGGTGAAACATCAAATACAGTATTTTCACCCTTGTAGTAAGGTTTGAGCTCATAAGTTCCTGCAGGATTTTCATAAAGCTGAGCAAGTCTGACCAAACTTGAACATCACTAAAATGCATTAATTTGATCTCCAAAGGCTCAAGCATCTCCAAGTATCTAAAATTAATGCCCAGCCCCAAAACATTGATGAAGGAAGTAAAGCATGGTGCATGCTCCTATAAACCTCAATTTTGTCGGTCAAAACTCCAAACTCTGAATGATGCCCTGAAACTAAGGCAATCAAAAATAAAAAATTCTATTTTCAATCTAAGATTCCAGCTCAAAAGAAAATATAGTAGCACATCCACATCCATAACAAGCAGACTTAACAATGTTCAAATCTGAAGAAATAGACAAATTGCAATTGTCAGACCATGAGGATCCCACTAACCACAAAAGGAAACATTGGAGAGACATGATCATGGGAGTATGTTCTAATACTTCACGGGGCAATATTGGAAATCAGTATAGAACTGAATATAGAAGAAAAGCACGGAGGTAACATAGATCTCATTGCTCTTGCATTTTTTCAAAAGTTCCATCATAAAGAAGCACAACTTGGTCCATTTAGGTACAGTCAGTTTCATTTTCTGATATGTCAGCAAAATTTTCAGGATTCATTTAACCCCATACCATATTACGAAATTTAGACATTTACAAGCCCATGACTGCTGAATTAGCATACAAGACAACCACGGGACAGGGAGGAGAAACCGAGAGTGATGTATCGGGCGAGAGAGGAAAGATATGTCAATTCAAAGAACAAAAGCAGTACCACAGGGGATGGATTTAAACACGAATTTTCCATCAGCATCAGATGCGGTATGACAGAGAGCTTTTCTCTGTGAAGGCAGAATCACATGATCATCAACTTGCGGACAGTCCACCTCAACAACATCATCCGAGAATAGGTAAATGTGAACTCCCAATATTGGATTACCCTACGAAAACAACAATTTTCTCTTATTGTAAGATTGGAACCACTTATAAAACAATAACACCCTAACACAGTGAGGCCAACTGTAGATACAGATTTAACTTAGATAGCCAACAGAAAGAGAAAATAGCATGTGCACAAGGTATAAGGAGTAAGTATAATAATGAGTAGAACTGTGTCATCAAATACATGAAAAAAAATAGGGTCAGCATAAGTCTTGCTGTAAATATTAACTAGAGCTATTCTATAAATTTATTGTGAATAAACAATAGTTGGAATCCTCTCTGCCACGTGAATACATTCACCAACTTAAAAAATAAAAGAAAAGGATGAACTGACAGTTCAGTTATAGATCAACAAGAAGTGCTTTCAAAACAGTGAGAAAGGTAAGACTTTTACCATACGAATAATCTAAGGAGTTCAGTAAAAGCTTTCATAGATAATCGTGTTTTCTTCCATGGGAAAATTTTGATGTATGATCCAGCTGTTAAAGAAAGTTTCAAACAAAATGTGGAGGATGCACATTTCCATGCAATCCTAATGGACACCTAAATTTACCTGGGCAACAACAGATCCACGGATGTCATACCCTGGGACAAAAAAAATGTCATTTACAATGCCATTTCCAAATCCCAGTTCTATCTGCAGATAGAAAAAATTCAAGTCAATGATCAGGAGAGTAAAACAGATTTGGACAAGCAGCAAGTTATACACAGTCATCAGCAGCACGATATAATAGTTTGTTTCTAAAACTGATTATTGCTTTGCAGTTTCCTTCAATTGCAATATTTTGGTTTGGATGAGTATAAATCCTTGTAAAGTACACAAAGAGAAAAAGTTTGAACAGAAATGATAAAGTCATCAAATTCAAAAGTATCCAACCTCAGTTGAACCTCTGACTTCAACATTCAAATCTGGATGAGAAGCACGTAAACTGTATATCCCTGTCTTCCAAGAAACACAATTCAAGAAGTTCACAATGAGTATGGCATACGCAGAGTAGGTTTTATAGGCAACTGAAATGTTGTAGTGTATCATGTTAAACATGTACATATTATCTTGTAGTGTATTGTTTTAAACATATACATATTATGCGGTACAGAAGTTCATTGTTTAAACTATCTGAACAGGAGTTGCCAAAGTTGCAAACAAACAAATTACCCCATAAAATACCAGTTAAAACTAAAAGAGTAAATGAAATTGTCTATACCTGGAGTAACATTTTTGAACTTGTAGCTTCCCTCAGATGACGTAGAAACAGAAGAGACGATATCACCAGTAGAAGACAAAAGGTCAACAATTACATTTGAAGGACCTTCATTCTTACGAGAACAGCTCTCACCACCAACAGCTCCAACAACCCTTCCTGAGACCGTGAACCTATCATATGGAGAATTGCACCAATATGCAACAATCATGAGCAGACAGCTTGATGATGAAAACTTTACACAATGAAGAAATTAAAAGATTGCATCAGACAAACCCAGTGAACTGGAAATTAATGTCATTGTTGTTGTTGCAACCAGCACTGTCTATCACAACAGGGACCTTCAACATAAAGAAAAAAGTAAGGGAAGACATATTTAAGAACATGCATATCTGTCAGAAAGCAGAATATTTTGCATAAGCAGTGGAAAGAACCTAACAAGACAACAGAGAAACTCTACTTAAATAACAGCAAAAGTAACTGACCTTATCTGGAAGCCATGACCATCCTTCAAGTCCATTAACTCTGAGTTCAAAAGAACCCTGCAAGTATCCTTAGCTTAGATGGCAAGAATGCAGGGAAAAAGTAACATGCTCAAAGAACTTACAGTAGAATCAATTCTTTGTCAAGGATGCAATATTTAGGCATTATAAAGCATCGTTTTGTTCCACCGTAAGTTATTCACGTAAAGAAACGTTTAGATCTGATTCACTCATATGGAACCTTTAAAAAGATTGCATTTCCACTAACTTGCCATAGAGCTCTAATAGTTGACTCCAATTTGATTTTCCAAGTGGCTTTACGTGTGGACTATTCGGAGGAATTCATGTAAAATTAATGAGCTTTTTTTCGCTTTTCCTTTTTTTTTTTTTTTTTTTTTTGAGAAGGGGGGTAGTGGGGTGGGAACTGGGAACTAGTGGGGCAGGAATATGAAGCAGTGGAATTTATCAACCAATCTGCTACTTTAGGGTGAGTTTCGATCAACACCTTGTTTTTAGCTCTACCTTTTGGGTGTGTGAATCAAAGAATGCTAAAAATTGTTTTGCATTGCTTCACCATGGACAATGCAAGTTATTAGACAGACAAAAATCTTTGCAGCCAATGCATAATTTTTCTCAAAAGAAATTAGAGAAGATCAAAACAAAACCTCAGTCTATAAGAAACTGAATGATTTTTCAAAAACATGACATTGACTTCCTATAAGTTTAAGTGTTCTCTCATTTCTTCCACCTCAACTATTTCTTTCCGGCACTTCCAGTTTTGCATGCCTCCCACTGTGCTACAATTTGTATGAAATTAATAATGAAACCAAGCATGTCATAAGCTTTACGTAAAAGTGTCAAAGTTAATCAGCCAAAAACAAAAAGAAAGCTTAAAAAATTGCTGAAGCACAATCACAAATAATATAATCATCATCGAATTGCAACAACTTCAGAAAAAAGAAAAAGCAAAAGAAAGCAATACCTTGTCATAAACTGGAATGAAGTAATAACCATTGGGGGCACATTGAGTTCTGTCTTTTACCAATCCATCTACAGTGCGGAGTTCAACCTGTGATTTAGTACCGCAAGACTTTTAAGCATAAATATCGACATAAAAGTGCCTAAAACTTAACATAGCACAAAACGACAGAGTAATCACTCAGGCATACATGCAAAACCATGACATCGTACATCTCTGCATGGTGATGCATAGAAGCTGATTCATGAACTATTTTGATTGATCTTAAAGTGAAAATCTTCCTTGTCAAGGTCACTCACCAGAACATTGACCATCCATGTCAAGACCCAGCGAAGGTGAAAAGTTTGTTTCTCCAATTCTAGTCTAGCAACAAGGAATATCCAGGCTAATACACTACTTTTTTCCAGGATAAGTGACATTTTCATGTAACCAAAGAGATGGGGTGTCAAACAAACTGGATGATGGATACATGAGATTTTGCACACTGAACCTTGATCTAAAAGATGAGACCTTACTACAAAACTAATCGAAGAATGGAGTGTGAGAAGGCAAAGTCGAGCCCACACAGTTCACTACTAAACTCAAGTTAAAAAAGTCAAGGCTCAATATGTTTCAAGCTAGAGCTAGAGTAAATCAAGTACTCGATATACTCGAGCTCTGCTTAAATCAGCTTAATTCACCAAAGTCATTTCTCATGCAAGCCGCAGAAAGGCTAACACAACGACTCGAGCTCAAGCCCGAAGTAGCTCAACTCATCTTCAATTGCAACCTAGTCAAGAACATCCCCCACTCATCTTGCAGAGGAAGCACGGGACGAAAAGAGCAGTTTACCGTGCGCAACCACTTCGTTCAAAATTACCATAGCAGCGCAACATGTTCAAACGCTTATTTGGACTCGATACTTATTAAAACAGTGGAAGTTCCTTCAAGACCAACAGTCTGGTCTTGCCAGATTATAAAGTGCACCAAATTAATCAATCCCCGTCCCGAAACCACGAACTACGGAAACCTCTGAGCCTTTGCTTCATCGCTAGGATCATTGCAGAACAGAAAGAGAAACCGATTAAGAAGAGCGCGCGCGATGCGGTTCAATTACCGCGATTTCGGAGTAATCCAACTTCCCGTCGCTCGGCTTCCTCGACTTGATCAGAGCCTGACTCGCCTGCAACCACCACAAGCAGCAGAGATCAAACCACCGCCACTCTCACCGAGAAGTTCACCTCAACTAGTAGCATGACGCCGGACGAGAGACGGTCGCCCCCGTTCCGATCCGCGATTCCTCTCGCCCCGCACGAATTTGACAACGGGAAACGGGACGACGTTAGCCGGGGGAGAAAGTCCCCCGATCCTACCTCGACGAATCCGCCGCAGCCGTGGATGGAGTCGGCGAGGGCGGAGGAGGCGGCGGAGGAGACGGCGAGCAGCAGGCAGAGCAGAGCGCGCGTCGCGCGGGGCGTCATCGGGGACAGCGAGGGAGTGGTTGGGGATTCCGGCGGCGATTCTCACGCGGGCATGGATCCCCTCCGGCCGATGGAATCGGGAAGCTGCGTGGGGGTGTCTGATCGGATCTAAGTGCGACTGAGGGTTTATGTTGTCCGCCCTTTTTTATGGGTTTTTAGATGCCGTCGCTCGCTCGCCGGCTGGTCCCGTCAGGACCCGAATCGAAGTGTACCGCGAGGCAAAATACTTCGGGACATGGTCCAAGGTGAACTATAAAGTCTGGTAATTAAAAAAAAAAAAATTATTGTAAATTAGTGAAGAAATTAGATAAATTTCACAACAATCAAGTGGATGCCGGTGATCGGCTCAAATGAGAGTTGGTAACTAATATGCGTTATTATAATAATTGATAATTTCAAAATGAGTTGATAGTTGCTTGTAAAAATTAATGACTTTTTAACCTATTGTTAAGGTCCACAAAATTAAATGTTTGGTGGACTGACGCTATTTGGATTCTTCGAGTGAGGGTGGAGCTTCTAAAACATTCGCTCTCGTATCGGGTATATCATCATTTACCGCTAGGGTATGTACAAGAGGTGAATGAAATTAGGATCGAGAGCTTTGAACTCCTTCGCCATTTTAAGGTTTTTCTCAAGGAGCCTGACGGAATTGTGAATACAAACACGTAGCACTTTACCACTTCGCCGTCTTTAGCTTGGTCCCTATGGACCTCACATAAAGCCTACTCGTCGAGCTTTTCTCGAAATAGTGTTTAAAGGTGTCCGGTTGCTTGAAGCATCAAACTCATGCCTCTTCCTTACAATTTCGAAAAGCTTTAAAAAAGAGTCCTATCATGAGTGCCAAAGAAAAATGTATTGTATAAAATTCAATCCAAACCAATCTAATAAACAATTGATTGGATAAACCACCAAAAAACTTGTTCTCGAGCTCGATCACAAATTGATCAAACTTTCACAAATCAAGTTTTACAAATCAAATGGAGATGGATTTGAGTGAAAGTAAGGCATGCCGATGTTGGGATTATCTTACAGCGATGGTGGAAGGGATTGGTGATCAGTTTATTAATATGATAGAAAATTTAGCCATTTGAATTAGGTTTTTGAGGTGAAAAGAATTTATTTCAATCTAAATGGTTAGTAAATTAGTCTATTGGAGAAGTGAAGTACAAAACCTGAAAATTAAGTGAAACTTGAAGGAAGAGGGTAGAACTAACACTAAACTAGAGCGAAAATGTGAGAAAATTAATGGAAATGGAAACTGTTTGGCAATATTAGCTAATTTTTCAATTTGCAAATTAGTAACTAGAGAGAAATTATTTCTTTATTCCCAAAATAACTTCCGAAACCAAGTCATTTTATTGTCGAGCCTAGCGACCTTACCCAGCCACTACGAGGTTGGCCTTACCCCCCGGGGCTGGCAAGGTCATCAGTTCTCATCTCTAGTCGATCGTCAACCATTGCTGAGGCTAGTGAATGAACCTAGACTTAGAACCAGGGAAGATGGAGTCAGTTTTCTGCAAATATGTCTTCCCACAGTGGGCGAACAACTCATGTTCAAGCCTTTCAGGGATAGCCTTTTAGTAGAAAACCACTCTACCATTTAGTTCAGAGCCTAAAGACACTTAGAGATGCCAAGATGATAACGTTTTTAACCATCCGAGCTGCATTTCTCAAAAGATTCTACCAGGCTGAAGAAGAAGAGAAGTTTAGAAAGTCATGAAGAGTTTTCACAAAACACTCATTTTACTTCAAGGAACTCTGCCCAACAGATTACATCCTCCTTACATTTTATAGGCAATAAGAGGTCACACACAAATAAGGACCATGTTCACGGGTCTTGAAACAAACAGAGGAGCTAGAAACTTCCGGTAGGGAATTATTCACATGGTATGAACAGTAACAGTGAACAGTGACTTCCCTAGCCTACTGCTACAATAAAAGTGAACAGTGACTTGTATGGTCAGTAGTCTCGTCCGTCGCGAGCATTGTAGTCATAGTCTGAGTCGTCTAAACTATGCAATGTTAGAAGATATTCTTCATATTTTTGCTCAAGTCCTGCAAGTGAATTTGGTGAGAGAATTTGGTTCAACGAGGATGCTTCCGCTTGATTCTAGGAGGAGTCTGTTGTGTCAGCAGGAATGCTTAGCTAAGGCTAATTGGATGGTTGAGCATAGTAAGATATGTCCATGCTTGGGGATAAAGATAAAGGTCCTTGATCATAGGGGTCTTGGGAAAGAGGACATCCCCATCGTGCATAGGGGTCTTGAAAGGATTGTGCTGGGTTCTTTGTGTCTGTCATTTCATGCTCTTGTGATGATACAGCTTGTCTGAATTCCTCAAGTACTTCCTAGCTTATGGTGCTATGCTATAATGATCTCATGCAATGGGTACATTATAATTCCATGCATCTTCAAGAATGATTTTGTTTTCTTGACATAAAACCCTTTGGAGTTCTCGATACTGGTGCTCACAGTAACCAACAAATCCTAGATAAGATTTGTGAATCCGAGCTTCTATTTTGTGCGGTTGAGGTTTATAGGATGTGATACTTATAATTTGAGGGGCATTGGTAATGCTGCCATTATTTGTGACAAA
Organism: Eucalyptus microcorys; assembly: GCA_014182515.1. NCBI lineage: Eukaryota > Viridiplantae > Streptophyta > Magnoliopsida > Myrtales > Myrtaceae > Eucalyptus > Eucalyptus microcorys. The sequence continues at coordinate 9,129,815 of CM024569.1, forward strand.
AGCCCATGGTCGTCGGAAAAACAAAATAATATGGACCTCAAGGTTTGGCTATGTGGTTCTCAATTCCTTTTGCAATAGGTATTTCCAGTGAGTGGGGGGATAAAACCAATAAAGAAAATCTAAGAGATTTTATCACTCTCTTTTTCAATGTTTCCTCTCCCGAGTCCGAATATCCTAATGAGTTTGGTAATGAATCTTCTGATTGAAATTTCAATAGCTATTAAGTATTTATTGGTTAAATACTATAATAACCATCAAAATTGGTCAGAGAAATCATCTTCCTTCCAGATTAGAGGATGTATGAAAGGATAGTCCGTATTTAATCCAAATGGATAAAGAATCGAACCTCCAATGAGTCTGAACAGATTTGTGTGGCATTGCCACATGAGATTATCCAGATTTTGAGTAAGGCTGCCATTCTAGATTTGCTCAATAATCTCCTGGGGGTATCGCCAGCTTAGCCAATATTTTATCTTCTCAATCTTGTACTTTTCATTGTGATGAAGAGTATGAAAAGCATGTCTCGTGATGTACATGTTGATTTTCGCTGATGCTTTTGGTCTTGACAAGAAGTCAGCAAGCATATTCTTCTTTCCAGCAATATGTTTGGATTCAGCCCATTGAAGCAATTGAGAATTTGAAACCTGCTTTTGTTTGAACTTGGTCATCTGAGGGAAAGATGCCATATCCAATTCCAACAAGAAGTAATAGCCAATGAGATGGAATTCAAACTTTTTTATCCCATTTTTCACGGCCAAAATTTCTTTGAAAGTGGAATGATAATACATTTCAGTTTGAGAAAATTTTCCACTTTTATAAGTATAAACAAGTGTCTCTTACCATCAATTTCTTCAAACAGAATGGCTGCCCACTATTCATCACTAGCGTTAGTCTAGAGAATCATCTTCCTTATTGATGGGATTTGTAACGGATGAAGAGTCTGCACAATCTCCTTAAGTTCAGCAACTGCTTTAGTCTAAGATTTTCCCTAAGGTGAGAGATTCTTCTTCAGCATCGATTGCAATGGGATCAGCAGCTTTGCAAGATTTGGAACAAAGTTTCTGAGATAATTAATTATCCCAAGAAATTGCTAAACTTGTTTTATTGTAAAATTCTCTTCAGGAAATTTCAGCAATTCCTGAGCAATGTGTGGCCCTGGATAGCATGTCCTTTTGTTAAGGTACAAACCAAGAAATTCAATTTCCGTCTGAGTAATGTTTATCTTTCTTTGAAAAAGCATGATCCCATGCCTTTTCACAATTTCTGTGAACTGCTTAAGAAGTTGGCAGTGCGACTGCTCATCAAGATTGTAGAGTAGGATATCGTCAATGTATACTACTGCACTTGACAGAATTGGTTGGAAAATTTGACACATGACCTTCTGGAATAGAGATGGTGCCACCTTTAGACCAAAATGAAGAACTTTCCATTGGAAATGTTGGTTCGGAATACAGAATCCTGTCTTGAGTCTATATTTAGGATGGATGCCAAATTGCCAAAATCCGGCTTTGAGATCGAATTTGAAGTAGATGTGGGCCTTGGTTAGTCTAGTAAAGAGGGAATTTCTGGAGGGTAAATGGAATTTGTCATCTTGGAGAAAAAGATTAAAAGGCTGATAATTAATTACTAGTCTCATTTTTCCTCTGTTCTGCTCGGCACGTTTGTTGACATATAATGCTTTACAAGTCCATTGAGAATTGGAGATTTCAATAAGGCATTGCTGTAATAGTTCTGTGCATTCCCTTTAGGCTAAAACCAGATGTTCTGGCTTCAATCCCACGTGACTTGCCTTGGTTGGATTGATATCTTCATTTTTTTTTTTTAAAGGAAAGCAAACAAAGAACTTTGGATTTTCCCATAAAGGATAATAACATTTTTGAGCAAATTCAGAATGGGATTCCGAACAGAATTCCAACAACTTTTGCATAATCGGATCTAACAGACTCATTTGAATGGAAAAAAGCCTTTGAATATTGACGAATTCAGAAAATTAATCCTTATACTTAAGACATTTTCCAAGAATGATGTAAAGTTGAGAAATTTGAGTCATGATATCCCAACCAATAATCAAATCTTTGTTGGGGAGACTGGATCCAAAGATTTTTGTGGTTATAGAACACTTGAGGAAAAACTGAACAGTTACTGGAATAGTTCTTACATTTGTGGAAAAAGTACCTCCTGAGGCAGAGTTGAAATATCGAACACAAAAAAGTCCAATATTCTTCAAGAAGAATTTTAGTATCTAAAATTGAAGAACTTGCTCCAATGTCTATAAGGGCAATGACAGTGATAAGCTTGGCAAACTTTGAAGTAATAATTTTTATAGGGAAATGGGAACAATGAATTTGACTTGAAAATATGTCAGTGTTTTGTTTTGAAGAAGTAGGAGATATGTGAAAAATATTTTCAAGATCTTAATCTGAATCAGTTTCACTAGGAGTTTGGTAACAAGGAATAACACAAAGAGTTTGTTCAGATGGTTCTTCATCCGCAGAGAATAAAGATTTGATATCATCATTTTCAAGAGAAATACCTATTTCATTCTCTATATGATATATCAGATGATTATAACATTTTTTTGCTTGGGAACACTTTTTGGCAAAATGTCATTTCTCATTGCAGATGAAGCATCAATTTGATTTTTTGTGGCCTGAGTGTTACACCTCGATCCTCTGAACACGTGCCTATCCCTCCTTGGTCGATTAAATAGCGATGTCTCAAGACACATCGCTGACCCATTCAAATTAAATGCGCATGCGGAAGCATATATAAAATCCTCAGACAACAATATAATGGGATAGAAAAGCAGGACCACATTTTTTTTCAAAACCACAACACACATTTTTATATATTAGTATAGTTTATATACATTACTACCCGTTATATACAAGGTCTAAAACCGATTGTTCTAAGACCAACTATTCAGACCCGATCGCTGAACTTTCTGAGTCCATAGGATCTGGACAAGACGATAGGTCCTCCACATCACTCTCAGGCAGGTCTGCTAGGCCCTCCTCATAGGCAGCATCAATCACCTCAGTAGGGATATCAAAATCCCTAAAGGGACTTACTCTAAGACCATAGGGAGTGGTATGAAACTAGGCTGTGTATTGATCAGGTGTCTCCTGGTGTGGGACTTCCAAAATCCAGACTGAGGTCACTACTAACTCATAGGTCCAATCACTTATAGGATCGGGGAAGACAATGATTTGTTTAGTTATCCTCACAAGATGACCATGATTCCCCGGGGGAGTCGCCATCTGCACACCTGAAAATGGTTATACAATAACCAGTGAGGCAACGTCTCAGCAAGTTCTATCCCCTAAAACCCAATTAGTAAACCAATATACTATGGGCTGCCTATGCACACACGAGTCAGATGGCTTACTTTGGCCTCATATTCCACTTGCATATCATTATAATTCATAATAGGCACCCAATTATTCAACACAGATCGAACTATCGATCAATCGACCTAATCGATTACATGTCATTCGGACCATTCCCTAGTCATTTCAATCAATACTATACATTTCTCCACAATGGAATATCTAGTCGTCGAGCCCACGTGCATTCTCCAAGACGACGTACCAAGTCTCCGAGCCCATGTGCCTTTTCCAAGACGACGTACCTACTCAACGAATCCACGTATGTTTTCCAAGATGGGATATCTAGTCATCGAGCCCACGTGCATTCTCCAAGATGACCTATCAAGTCTTCGAGCCCACGTGCACTTTCTCAAGTGACCTATTCGCCAAGATGACATACTTAATCATTGAGCCCACGTGCATTCTCCAAGTGATGCATCAAATCATCGAGCCCACGTGCATTCTTCCAGGTGATAGATCAACTCACCGAGCCCACGTGCATTCTTCCAGGTGATAGATCAACTCACCGAGCCCACGTGCATTCTCTAAGGCGCCATATTCGACAAGGTGATATACATCCTATCATTATTCAAATTCCATAAATTCCGATATTCCTCATGGTTCACCAATCTATTTCTAATACTAACAACCGATACCCAGTTGTTCCTCAATCAAATACTCCAAATCAATTCATTTAGGAACATATCATAAAAATCTACAATTAAATCAATTATGTACAAACCAAAACTCAAATAAATAAATGGACTGCACCACGACAATCAGTATAAAATTCCGGTCGTCGGCTATCCTTGCCTAATTTTCGGAATATAATTAATTAATTAATTCATTCCGAAAATTATTAAATAAATACAATAAATTCAATTTAGGCCCGTAATGCCTAATTGGAAGCCGAGACGAGCCCGGAAATTTATTGAGACTCATTCAATAAATACTAAGACCTATTTCATTGCTAACTATACTAACCATTTGCCTAACATGCATAGGTAAATCCCTAATTTAATTATTCTAATCTAATCTATCCACCTAATTGCACTTAATTAAATCTAATCAACCCATCAGCATCATTAGCAAACTAAGCAAGGATTAGTGAGCAAAACTCACCTGAATTAACATCAGCTTGGGTCAAAATGACGAGCACGCAACGAAACTCGTTCCTTTCCAAAGCGGTTCCGCCAATTGGGGTCGGGACGGCTCAAAAACGGGCCACGAGACCTACAAACCCTTGGTGCAAAAATGATGAAATAGGCTACTGTGGAGCTAATTTGAACACGGCTTGGACTAAGCTTGATGGTAGCGGGTCGGAGTACGGGCCATGGCTGAAACGGCTGTGAACCAGGCCAAACTTTGGCTGCTGGACCAGCTGGAAGTGGACTCGTGGGCACTGCTGTTGGGCTAAAACGGTGGCCCAACTTGGAAGGACGATAGAGGGCAGTTTTGGTGAACCAAAGGTCAACACCCGAAAGAGAGGCGTCGCTGGTTGATCAGTGGGAAATCACATGATAAGCTTGTTGAGTGTGGTGGGGCACTTGACAATGAAAGGATTGAGTTTTTCCATGGAAAAAATACCAAAGCTCTTGTGGAAAAACAAAAAGGTTGTAGAAATATGGAAGGAATGACCCCCATGGTCCTTTTTCCTCCCTCTCCTCTTCCCCCCTCCGTGCAATCCCTTCTCCTTCTTGGCGCCATGCGCCTACTCTTTTCTTTCTCTTTCTTCCCCTTTCCCTTTCATTTTCTCCGCTGCAAAACCTTTTGTCCTCTTCTTCTTTAAGCTAGTTTATTTGGCCATTCCTGCTCCTCTTGGACAACAAACCAGCGACTACGAAAACAGAGGAAAACTCTATTTTGACGTCACAAGTTTTCTGGACCCATTGAAGTTTTAACCCAACTACCTCTATATTTCACTTCTCTTTGCTGTGGCCTTTATTTGCCGAGCAACCCTCTCCACCAGCAAGCCCACGACTCTCTAAAATCAACACCGCCATTTCCATTGTTCGCAGGAAACTCTTCAGTCTAGTTTACGGCTTTTGCGCTTGCTGTCCTTGCATTACTCGTCTCCCACCGGCCGAGAGCAAGACTTCTCAGCCCTGTTCCGGGCTAACCAGAGCCACTCCGGCGTCCCCGGAGGTTACGGCTTGACCATTGTTGCTCAACCAACACCGGTAGCTTTGGAATTCTAATTAGGTGAGTTGTTTTCCTAAAACTTGATTAGGGGCTGTGTACCTCTGTTTAGGGGTTTAAATGAGTTAAGAAAGGATTAGAAGATGTTAAATATAGTTTAGTGTTAGTTTAGAAAGGTTAGATTAGCTATGGAAGATTTTAGTTTGGTTTAAATAGCAAAATTTGTGCTTGAGAGGACAGTTTAGCCAAAGACAGGGGATGTTCGCTAGAACTAGTTTTTAGACAGTTACGGTTTGCTATTTTTATAAACTGAGATATGTTGTGATTTTGAAGTGATTTCCTTCTGAAGAAATGTTTTAAACATCTTCAATAATAACATATAATTTTCTCAGGATTTTTGGGAATTAAAAGGAAAACGATTTTAGCTCCGTGATCTTTAAACAAAAAATCGAACTACACTGGAAAACCCAACCTATTAGGATTCTATGGGTCATTACTGACCCTTAGGGTTCGAATTTCCATACGTTTCCTCACAAAGGTTTTTTTTCATATCCTCTAGTTTAACATACTCGAATTTCAAATCAAATGGACTTGTTTCGGACCCTGAACTAAGCTGATTTCGGAAAACAGACCCCCTGGAAACTGACCCGGTTTTGGTGCTGGGTTGAGTAAATTACTGAGCCGAATCCAGAGGGATCTGGGCCTCGGTGTCTTCATGAAAATTGGTTGTTCACATGTTCTTTATCACATGTCCAAGTTTGAGAATTTTTCGAGTTCATTTGAGTTGATTTCTGGTGCTAAACGATGAAGTGCGCAAATGGACAGTTTTACCGGTTAAGGCGGGTAGTGACGTGTGAGTGTTTTTAATGACATGTTTGCTGGAAACTTGCTTATTTAGTGATATGGTTGAGTTGCACATCTAATTGTTGAATTGTGAAATTGGATAAAGCTACATGAGATTCCGTCACGAGCCTTTGGGGCCGGACGATGGTCCTTCGGGAATGCCCCAAGTCAACGGATGCCAATCGCAGTGGATGCTGGACCGATGCTCCTAATCGGAATGCCGTCTAAATGTAGACATTGCCGTGCTCGACAGTGCAAGACGATGCCTGGTTATGCCGGAAGACTGTTATTTGTTGCATCAATTGGGGCCCATATGCTTATGTTGATATTTATGTCCTTACATATACTCATGTTAAAATATTCATATGATTTGAAAGCTCGATACTGTTATGTATGATTTGATCGACACTGACATGCAGGGAAAGGCTGGTATGAAAAGAGTTGTGAGAAACGTGATTAGGTTGCATATAGAGTATACCCTTCTCTTAATCGGGATTTAGGGGATTAACTTGCTGAGATGTGATCTCACCCCGTAGTGGGCTAAAATTTTTCAGATCCCTAGATGGAGGGTGGACAGGCAAGAAGCATAGGACTGTAGGCAATGGAGTATGGATGCCTCAGTAGCTTCTGCCAAATATTGACGGGTCTACCGTCTGATCTGGATAGTGGGTGACCACTCACCCTAGTCTATCGAAGAGTCTGGCAAGGTCGTAGGTAGAGACTTGGCCCCATGGACGAGGAGCTCGGAGCGTAGATAGCCTAGAAGCTCTTCATTTTGAAATACACCATGTTTTGCTAGACTCTTCGTACATAGTCACTGCTGTAAAAATATGTGTGGTTTGTAAAAGTATAACCTTATGTTTGCTATCCCATTTCTGTATTGTTTGGAGTTTATGATTACGCTTCCGCATGCTTGGTAAAATGAATGGGTCGGCAACAGTTCCTAGGATGTTGCAAAATTATATCGACCACGGGGGATGTGCATGCGCTCGGAGTTCGGGTCGTGACAACGATCCTGCTGGGCCTAAGATTGCTCGGTGCTGCTACACTCTTAGTACTAACCTACGGCGATCCTCTTACACTCGCGTCGGCTTAAACCGGCGCTCTGCCACAACCACCTCGGGCACCGATCCTCGTTGGCGTTCTTTCCCGAGTCACAGAGGCTACCGTCCTCTTACTAGGAGTCCTCAACTCCAGATTACTCAAACTACAGGCTCTTTATAGAAACCTGTTTACTAATTCTAATATCACATTAGAATTTGAGTGACTCACAAACAAGCTACAAATCAGCTATCACAGACATGCACCAGCATGAATTTAAAGGTCTTTCCTACTACTATTTCAAAGATCATCGCATCTTATCACTCCAATTCCTAACCATTGCTCTGATACCACAAAAAGAGGATGTCACGCCTCAATCCTCCAAACACATGCCCATCCCTCCTTGGTCAATTAAATAGCGATGTCCTAGGACGCATTGCCGACTCATTCAAATTAAATGTGCATGCGGAAGCATATATAAAATCCCCATATAACAATACAATGGGATAGAAAAACAGGACCACATTTTGTTATTCAAAACCACAATACACATTTTTATATATATGTATAGTTTATATACATTACTACCCGTTATATACAAGGTCTAACAAAAAGGTCGATTCTCAAAATTAGTTGTTCTAAGACCAACTATTTAGACCTGATCGCTGAACCTTTAGAGTCCATAGGATTTGGACAAAACAATAGGTCCTCCACATCACCCTCAGGCAAGTCTACTGGGCCCTCCTCCTAGGCAGCATTAATCACCTCAGTAGGGATATCAAAACCCCTAAGGGAACCTACTCTAAGACCATAAGAAGTGGTATGAAACCAGGCAGTATACTGATCAGGTGTTTCTTGGTGTGGGACTTCCAAAATCCAGACTGAGGTCACTACTAACTCATAGGTCCAATCGCTTCTAGGATCGGGGAAGACAATGACTTGTTCAGTTATCCTCACAGGATGACCATGATTCCCTAGGGGAGTTGCCATCTGCACACCTAAAAATGGTTATACAATAACCAGTGAAATAACGACTCAGCAAATTCTACCCCCTAAAACCCGATTAGTAAACCAATACACTATGGGCTGCCTATGCACACACGAGTCAGATGGCTTACCTTGGCTTCAGATTTCACCTGCATATCAGTACAATTCATAATAAGCACCCAATTATTCAACACGGATTGAACTATCGATCAATCGACCTAGTCGATTACATGTCATTCGGACCATTCCCCAGTCATTTCAATCAATACTATACATTCCCCACGATGGAATATCTAGTCGTCAAGCCCACGTGCATTCTCCAAGACGACGAACCAAGTCTCCGAGCCCACGTGCCTTTTCCAAGACAACGTACCTACTCAACGAATCCACGTACGTTTTCCAAGATGGGATATCTAGTCATCGAACCCACGTGCATTCTCCAAGATGACCTACCAAGTCTCCGAGCCCACGTGCATTCTCTCAGGCGACCTATTCGCCAAGATGACATACTTAATCATTGGGGCCACGTGCATTCTCCAAGTGATGCATCAAATTACCGAGCCCACGTGCCCTTTCGAGATGCCATACTTAATCACCGAACCCATGTGCATTCTTCCAGGTGATAGATCAACTCACCGAGCTCACGTGCATTCTTCAAGGCGCCATATTCGCCAAGGTGATATACATCATATCATTATTCCAATTCCATAAATTCCGCTATTCCTCGTGGTTCACCAATCTATTTCTGATACTAACAACCGATACCCAGTTGTTCCTCAATCAAATACTCCAAATCAATTCATTTAGGAACATATCCTAAAAATTTACAATTAAATCAATTATGTACAAACCAAAGCTCAAATAAATAAACGGACTGCACCACGACAATCAGCATAAAATTTCAGTCATCAGCTATCCCTGCCTAATTTCCGGAATATAATTAATTAATTCCGAAAATTATTAAATAAATACAATAAATTCAATTTAGGCTCGTAATGCATAATTGGAAGCCGAGACGAGCCCGGAAATTTACCAAGACTCGTTCAATAAATACTAAGACCTATTTCCTTGCTAACTATACTAACCATTTGCCTAACATGTATAAGTAAATCCCTAATTTAATTATTCTAATATAATCTATCCACCTAATTGCACTTAATTAAATCTAATCAACTCCTCAGTATCATTAGCAAACTAAGCAAGGATTAGTGAGCAAAACTCACCTGAATTAAGATTAGCTCGGGTCAAAATGACGAGCACGCAACGAAGCCCATTCCTTTCCAAAGTGGTTCCACCAACCGGGGTCGGGACGGCTCGAAAACGGGTCACAAGACCTACAAACCCTTGCTGCAAAAATGATGAAATAGGCTGCTATAGAGCTGATTTGAACACAGCTTGGACTAAGCTTGACGGTAGCGGGTCGGAGTACGGGCCATGGCTGAAACGGCCGTGAATCAGGCCAAACTTCGGCTGCTGGACCTGTTGGAAGTGGACTCGTGGGCGCTGCTATTGGGCTAAAACGGTGGCCCAACTTGGAAGGACGATGGAGGGCAGCTTCGGTGGACCAAAGGTCAACACCCGAAGGAGAGGCGTCGTTGGTTGACCGGTGGGAAACCACACGTGAAGCAACAGTAACCGAACACAAAAATGGTGGGGCTCGGGCAAGTTGGTGGGGCGCTCGTGGGCAGCAAACATGCGAGGGAATTGAGCAGCAACTGCATAACAGAACCGAAGACTCCTTCGGTCTTGATGGGGGACGACACATGGAACAAAAATCGAATGAGACAGGGGCGTCGTCCACGGTGGTGGACCAGAGAAGACCAAAGAAAAGCAAAAAACTAAAAAGGAACAAGCAGAACATAAAAAGATAAGAACAAGACTAGTCAAAAAGGAAAATGAAAGCAACATAGAAAGTTAAAGGGAGCAGCTGGCCGCACGAACGGATGGAGAGGAGGAGAGAGAGAGAATGTCGGCCAAGAGAAAAAAGAGAAGGAAGAAACGTGCGTGAAAGGAGGGGGATTCGTGCAAGGAGAGAGAGGACGTGCACTGTGTTGACACCTAAATTTTGCCTAATCATTTAGTAATTAGTTACATGAAAAAAATTAAAAAAATAGTAAAATTGCATTTCATGTAATTGCATTTGCATTGGTACCAAAAAGCAACATGACGCAATGGCCTGCGATCGAAGGGATGGTCTCTCTCAAAGACGCAAAAGAGTGAAAGTCAAAAAAAAGAGAAAGGAAATTCTTGCACGTCCATTGTTTCTCCCTCATTAATGCATGCACATGCACGCACAAAATAAGGAGGACGTGAAAATTCTAGAGAAGCCGCAAGCGTGAAGAAAGCAAAGAAAAAGTTCTCCACTGCACACGCGAGAATGCCGAAGAAAGTCTGCAAGAAGATGAGCTCACAATTTTATAATATTTTATAGTGAGTTGTTGCAAGGAATTCTCTCCTTCCTGGAGAGCAAAACGGCTGGAGTAAGTCCATTATCTCTCGCTCATTAATGCATGCACATGCATGCGCAAGAATTCGGCGGACGTGAGGAGCCTCGAAGAAGCAAAGGGAAGCCCATAATATATTATAATATACTCTCTCAAGTGTGGGTCGTTCATTTTGGTGAAGCAAGGAGAAGTGTGTTAAAGAAAGAAGCAAGTAAAAAGCAAAGAAAAGTCAATAGTTGTGGCTAAATTAATGAGTGTCAGGTGGTGGCCTCCTTATTTGAAAAAGAACCGAACGTGAGCACCAAGGAAAAATTACGGCCACCTCCTGTTCACACTAACGTCGGTTGGACTTCAAGAGCCCTATAAATACGCAAGGGGGGAGGCCACGCAAGGAGAGCGAAAAAGAACGAAAAAATTCCCTTGAGAGGATTGTGAAAGCTATTAAAAAAGAGAGCCCGTGTGGAGACACATGAGTTGAGAGAAAGGAGGGGATTAAAAAAAGGAGAGACTCTCGTAGAAAGAAGAAAATATGGAGTCAGGGGGAGGAGATTAAAAAAAGAAGAGAAAAAGCATAGAGAGAGACTGCAGAGAGTGAGACGTGAGAGAGAGACAGAAAAAGAAGTGACCAAGCAACAAAAAAAAAAAAAAAAAGACAAAAAGTTAAAAAAAGAGGAAAAGACCCCTATTGTTCATCTTCTTTGGAGGTTCCTTGGCCGCTCGGCTGCCCCCCTGCGCCGACCGACCCGCTTCCACTCCGCCCCGTGACGGCCAGCTCTGCTTCGCTCCGGTCCCCCTGCGACGACCACCGCCGTCCACTTCGCCCCTAGCCGCAACGAAGCTTTTGCTCCTATGCCGTTCGACCTCAGCAGCAAAACTGCTGTTGTCCGCCCAGTCGCACCACCAGTCACTGCCACTCCGCTGGCCATCCCCTGTGCGAGCACCACCCACGTGCTTGCACCGCCGTTCGTCGCCCTGCCGTGGCCGTGACGACCGCAGCCTTCCGATCCGCTTCGGCGTCCTCCATTCCTCTCGCAGCTCGTCACCGCGTCGGAGCCCCACTCACCCGTCGCCGGCCTCAACCCGACGACCCACAACTTGCTTGCCTCCACCCGTAGCGCCCGACGCCCCCTCGCCTCCGCCGCCGCCGCTCGCCTCCATCGCGTCCGCCAGCCTCCGCCTGCAACCCGCACCAGCAGCGACCTGCAACTTCGCCCGTCGCCGCGCCTCCGCCCGCCCATCGGCATCTCCTTCCAGCGAGCTCCGAGCGCACCACCGTCTACGCCCGCCACCGCTGTTTCTGCAAGCAGCACCTCCGCAGTCGCGAGCACCAGTAGCGACCTGCAGCTCCGCCCATCGCCGAGCGCCACTCGCCTTCGCTGCTGCCCGACGCCCGCGCCTTTCGCCGCTCGACGCCCGCACCTCACCTGCAACCAGCAGCCACCTCTCGCTCGTCGCCACCACTACAAAGAACCGCCGCAGCAGCCCGCCCGAGCGCCATTGCCGCTGCCGCCCGCGCGCCGCCACTCCGTCGCTTCAACCTCCGGCTTGAGAACGTTGCTGAGTTCTTTGCCTCATCGAGTGTGTCGCTGCTTCCTGGTCTTTCAACACCAGTACTAACAAAGAGTCCAAACCAGTCTCCATTGATTGCTGTGCCACCGTGATCGAGAAGCCCAAAACCGCTGCTATCCCGCTTCTGTCCGTGTGCTGTTGTTTCTTCCCTACAGGTGCACCAGCGACGACGAGCCGTGCCTAAGCTACCCCCACAAGGCCCGCGACGAGCTTGACCAAGAAGCTGCTGTTGCGTTCCAACCGCCACAGCCCGACCCCGACGCGAACCGCCGTTCATGAATCTTTGGCGCCGATCCAAATAAGGTAGTTTTCTTTAACCAAATTTCTTCTCAATATTATTATATAAACTGAAATGTTTGATGAGGCTTTAGGCATTACCTAATAGGATATTATTGGAAAAAATCACTATAATTACTAATTTGGTCCGTAAGATTTCGGACCATTTTTTTAATTATGTTGATTTTGATTATATTTTGGTTTTTGAAATCATTATAATTATTAAGTTGATCCGAGAGACTTCGGATCAATTTTGTAATTATTTTGATTTTTCTTGACGGTTATGATGTTTAGGTTAAAATAATCGTTAATTTAATCCGTGAGACGACGGATTATTTTTTCAATTATTTTAATCCTTCATTTGATGAATATCCTGAGTGAGTTGGGTACAATGCTTATTTGGTAATTGTTTGTTTTGGAAAACACTAAAAAAAAAAAATCAATCAAATCTTGCATCGGAATATGATGGCTTCATAAATTAGAATTGCATTTTGCACGTCATGATATATATAGGGCTTCATGATAGTATTATTTAGTTTGAATATGATTGCATGTTGAGATAATTTTGGAATAGATTAGGAGAGGATCTAAATAACTTTTTTTTTTATATATAAATAGGGTTTTAGATAATGTTTGCATATTTTAATAATCTCATTTAATAATAATAATAATAATAATAATAATTTTTCTTAAATAGAATAGGGTCACATGTTTAGAATTTATCTAGTTAGATTTTAATATTAGATTGCATGTTACGACTACTTAATTAAGATGAGTTTTCGAATTAAAATGGGATTTAATCTAAATTATTTCCTAGCTTGAGTAAGATAACTTGTCAGGTTTTGTAGTCAATTTTCAGTAATTATTTCGAATTTCAATAAAAAAAAATACCAAAAAATATCATATACATGTTATCTAGGTAAGTTTTCATTTTAAAACAAGAGAAAACCCAAAAAAAAAAAAAAAAAAATAGTTGCTTGCCTTATTGTATTTAATTCCGCAATGTTTTTCCCCTTTGAATGTTATCTTTAATGTTTGTGCACCCGTATGATCACTTTAGTGTTTTAGGCTAAAATCAATCCAAGCTGCCTGCAAAACATTTTTTTGAAATAAAAGAGAAAAGGTACCGAAAGGGCGTTAGAGAAATCTAGCGTAATCAAGTCCCCGAACTCATTTAATCTCTGGTTCGTAGGAGTGAAGTAATTTTCCCATTACTTTACTTGGGTTTCTAATCGACCCACCAAAAATAGATCAGTGGCGACTCCATGATAAAAATCCTTTACATATAAAAAACTTCAACCTAAGTCGCGAATTGGTATGAGCCTGGGAGAGCTCGAGTTAAGTCTAGACTTAGCAATCCATTAGCCGAACCCTTAGGTGGTCCAACCCGCTTCGGGGAGGTCGCGACACACTGGATGGGCAACTTGAGCCGAAGGGAGAGTGCGTGTATGTGTGGAGGGCTCGGGTCCAAAGGAAAAGAAGGGGATAACAAAACAAAATCAAGTTATAGTTTTGTTCAACTTCCACACAACAGTTTTAATTGGTCAAGTTAGGCCAAATTCTATACCCAATTGTCCAATTTGAAGTCCCGCTGAAAGCCAAAATAAGATGGTCCTTCAATCCCATGAATTCTCTTCAAAACCGGCTTTTATTTCATTTTTCTCGGCATTAAATTTTCCGAACAAACAAATCCGGTTGAGGTCTAATTCGAATACAAAAAAAGCCCAAACAACTTCCATTCACCGATTCACTTACACCAGATGCCAAAAATCTTTTCAAATCGGCCAATCTGAATTTCTGTTCATTTTCCGAATCGTTCATCTCGATTTTCCGTAAAAACCTCGAACTTGCTGGAAATTCCTCAAAAGGTGAGTCGACGTTCCTAGAATGACTCGTGACACGACAGGACTTTCAATTTCCGAAATCGCATTCAAATTCGCGGTTATTTTCAATCAAACACGTTTTTAGTGTGACCTTACCTACAGGGTAACTTTTAGGAATTTTTTGTGCAAATGACCCGTGGTCAATTTTCTTCGAACCACACGTACCTCTTCGACACATTGGCAACTCTCGGTGGTCGTAAAAATCCCAAGGTTTCAAATACAGACACAGGGTATCCAAAATGACAAAGAATCGGTTTAGTGTCGATCGACGAGAATTTTGCAGTTTATTGGATTCACCCAAGTTTAACTGCACATCTCAGTCGAATCGGCCTATCTCCGGTCTCTGATCGATTTCAATTGTACCGTAATGACCTTTACAGACTAGCACGGTCGAGCAATCGATCCCTAGTCGAATTTTCAAGTCTATTACATTTAAAATCCCTTAATGACTTCACAAGATAGATCAGTTATCTCATGAGTGATCATCTCAAAGAAAAACACTATAGTCACGTTAATGAAATGCCCAACTTATCCCATCGAAATCATAACTGAAAATCAGGATGTCACACTGAGCGATCTTTCCTTTTGCGTAGGTATCGTCATTTCTTCTTTCTTCGGAAGTGCTTAGAGCCATGCCTGGATTTCTTTAACTAGAGCTTCTTGAAGTGCTTCTTTTTTTTGGAAAATTTTCCACAAGAACCATCACAGTCTTGCTTGAAGCATTTGATCTTTAGCTTCTAGCGAGAACGGGCTGTATCAAGTTCTCTGTTATCTGAAATATAAGTCTGGATCATTTGGCACTTTATACACAATTCTTCAAGGCACAAATAGATTTCTTGTTGGATTTCTCCCAATGGAATATCCTGAATTCTTCTTTGTCTGCTGAGAAAAGTTCTCTCAACCTGTTGGGATAATTTTTTGGGGATGGAAGTCAGGAAGACGTGCTTCAGGTTTGGATCAGCTCCAATACCATAGAAGAGCTTAAGCATTTCTCGATAATGTTTATCAAGATGTTTTTTTCTGGAGAGAGCAACATCTTCTTTAAAAAAAAATTCTCTCATTTGAAGCTCTTGGAGGTTAGAGGGTTTTCCCACAAAGAAATGGTATAGAAGGGTAATGGCATGACCAAAGTCAAATGAGAGTAAAAACTGAAGCTGGTCTTGTCCGTCACAGATTGCCACCAGTGTTTGAGGCAACCTGTAAATCTTGTGACAAAACCAAAAAGGACATTGTACTTATCCTAATCAGTAAGGGCTTTGGCATTTAACCAAGTACGAAATTCTTCAAGTCTTTCTGGCCATTTGTGATAGGGAATATCATCAACAGTAAAAAATTGTTTTGATGTAGTAGACCCATGCTGGGAGAGATTATTTGGCTGAACAACCTCTGGTTCAGAAGAGTTTGATTATATATTCTGGTTTGGAGGATCGGCCATGAATATTGATGAAGTTACTGGTACAATATGAAATGAATCAATGGTAGGGATTGAGAAGGATGAGGAGGACGAGAGGGATATCGAATCTGATTCAATATCAAAGATGTTTGGAAAAGCTAGTTCTGCTGGAAATAGAATATGGTCTGTCAGAATGACAGGATCAGGCTGTTGAGTAACAGGATCAGACTGTGGTTCTTGATTGCCTAAATCTCTTAAGAAAGATTCTAATGGATTCGACAGCATCATTTGATTTGGCTTTTCCCTTATAACAAGCGAGGATTCTTCAGACATCTTCTCCTTTCTCTTTTTTTTTTTCCTTATTCGATCTAGTTCTTTGAGGCAATTTCGCACCTTAGCTACATCTGTCTTATCTTGTCTGACAGGAACATCTGTGAGAGTAGTAAAGATAGACGTCTAGGGTGGTGGAGGCAAATGCTCTGTCCGCAAAGTAGTCGGGAATGGATTGAACCTTCATTTTTCAAGGAGCTGGATTTGCCTTTTGAGCTTCTCTATTTCCACCTTAAGACTTTCGAGATGATGATACCCTAAATATTATCCGGATTCCAAGGCATGAAGCTTCTTTTGCAAATCTGAAAGCATCTTTTTGGTGGTTTCATCATACCTTCGAAGATCTTGTTGCACATTAACAATTTTAGAATCAATTGCTTTGAACACATTGTTATGTGCTAGAAGAGTTTCCGATTGCCAATTTAGGACAGCTTCAACAACAAGGGTCCTTTTCTGTCTTCCATGTTCATCCACATCAGTAGGGGCAAGTATCTTAGAAACATGTTGATATCTACCTTATGGATCAATGAATTATTTTGGACCAAGAAATGAGAGTTTAGAACTTTCTCGAACAAAAGGAGGAAAGTCTGTTTCATGGAACATGGCGATGGAAGAACTAGGTGGTGTTTCTGCTGAGCCTCAAGTGCGAAGGAATGCTTCTTCGCCCACTTTAGGATTGGCTTATAAAATGGGGAAAGAGCTAGTTTTTGCTGAGGAGGAGATGGAGGAGATGATGGTGGTGGATATTGCTACAAGTCACTGAAGAAGAGAGGAAAAAAAAGAAAAGAAAAGAAAATATCAAAAAATTATTTAAAAAATCAAAAGAAATTCTTCGTTATAAAAAAATTTGAGAGTTGTACCAAATGTAATTTTGTTCTTTTTCTATTTCAAGAGTAAAATTTTTATATAGTTAGCAAACACGTTCAATTATTCAAAAACTAGTCCAGGAAACAAAATCAAGAAAAACTATTTCTGAGTAGATATTATTTCTAAAAAAAAGAATGGTTATCAAAAGCACCATAAGTGTCTCTTCTTCCCTTACGCTCTTTCCTTCTATATTCCTAGGATTTCCTTCGGCAGTTATTGAAATTCGCGTGAAATCCCTTTCTCAAACTCCTCTTTTCCATGATCTTCACCACTTACGTGATTTCGGTCATATTATTCTGGAGCGATCGTATTTCTTGCAATGACTTTCTCCTCTCTCACGAGCTGACTATATTGTGCAACCGTTTCTGCTCTTAACTCAAGTAAATCGAGGTACTCTATCTTTAACTTTGGTCAAAGTAACCTCAATGCATCTTATCGAGATGAGCAAGCCAAGGTTAGGCTGGATGAACTCCAATCGAGGTTGAACTAAATATAACTTGACTCTTGCATTTTATTCGTTCTTCTCAACTTATGCGCAACTTGAATCTAATTATAAACATTTCGGCCATAAATTTACACTACCAACACGTAAGCTTAACGATTTTAATTCTACTAACTTTTCAATTTGGTGAGGTCACATGCCTTATGCTTATATCCTAAAACATATGCAAAAACCGAAAAGAAAAAAAAAACCCTAAATTATGTCTATTGTAGTGCATTTATTTAAACTTTTTTCCGTGACATCAAAATTCTAAAGCTTATATCTATGTAACACATTTACCCTCTTTCAAAATTTTGTAAATGAGAACTATTAAAAATATGCCCATATGGATGCTAGAAAGTAGAGAGTGTTAACATGGCACCCTATGACTTAAGTAAAATAAAAACAATCTTGTTTTAGCTAAAAAAATTATCTAACAGAATCTCGAAGGATGGCAAATATGTTACATAGATACAATTTGGGTTTTTTTCTTCTTCTTATTTTATGTTACAATAAAGTGTTTACGTTAAATGTATTACATTGGACATAATTTGAGATTTTTAATGTCACAAACTAAGTTTATAGAAATATGTTACGGTGGGCATAATTTGGGTTTTTCGTGGCTTTTTCTCCTAAAGTATTAAGTTTTAACCACTAGCTTATTCGATCTATTTATAAGCGTAGTTTTTGTACTTGATCCTTTCAAATTAATGATTACTATTTTGCAAACCATGTCATGTTATAAGGGACACAACAAATTACGAGAAAATAAAACGCATTCTACTATTGAAATAAATTGAGATTAGAACATTATAAATGTTATAACTTTTATATGACGTTCATTTAAGTGTCACAACTTTTTTTCGACCACTTAAATGTCACGATTTCTAAAAAATGTTCACTTGAATATCATAACTGTTTAAAAATGTTCCCCCAAGTGCGAAAAAAATTGATTTGGCATGGCATCCATAGTGAATATTTTCAAAAAGTTATGGTATCCAAGTGATCTATCAAAAAGTTACATAATATTAAAGTTTTTGAGAGAAAAAGAGTCATGGCACTCAAGTAAAAGTCATACATAAGTTAACACACTCATATGATCGAAAAAAAGAGAGTCGCGGTACTCAAATAAGTAATGTACGAAAGTCATAACACTTGTGATGTACTTTTTCTTAAGAAAATATTATAATTGAATAATTACATATTTAGATTATACTAAATTATTTCTTGGTTTTTTTTTTATCCCATTTGATATAGGGGTCCTCGAACTAGGAATCGCCTGGACTAGACCAGACCAGTCGATGTGGTTCAATTCTCGGAAGTGTCGGTCTAATTCCCAATTCCTAAAAATGGAACTGGTGTCCAAGTAGTTTGGTTCTTGATTTCAAGAGGAAATTTGACCGACTAAATAAAATTTTTTATTTTATTATTTCCTCTAAAAAATTAGTAAAATATGAACTAAATACTATTTCGATCTAGTTTCAAGTAGTGGGGAAAAAAGTAATTGAAAAAATTAAGTGATTGGTTCCATTAGATTGAAACTGGATCAAACAGATTGTGCGGTCCAGTTATGATCCCAAGACCAATCAGTCCGGTCTTGACTCTAGTTTTTGGGAATCGAGAACCCATCATCTCTAATTTGATTATATGCACGAACTCATGTACTTATTTTGCTGGAGATAGTAACCGTTGTACTTACATATCCCCACATTCATCATGTACGACACCTCGTACTAATTCCTCTCACACGTAGATAATATAGAAAAATCTTTAAAACGACAACGAAAGGAAAACGCGACGTCATTCGTTCGGCATTTCCGATATCGCGGAGCCACCGAGGGCCGCACGACCGAAGTCAAACCTTTGACTTTTCTACGATAAATTCCAGAGCTCGCGATGGCGACGCCACCCCGTGGGCCTCTCTTCGTCATCGTCGTCTTCTTCTTCTTCTTCGCAATGCCTCGTCGCCGCCGGCCGCCGCCCCTCCTCCTCCTCCTCCTCCTTGGCCTCGCGGCGTTCGCCGTCGCGCGCGTCGCCTCGCACCAGGAGTCCGGCGAGTGGCGGTGCGAGTCCGACTCGGCGGAGATCCGGCTCCAGGCCGAGTTCAGGCCCGGGGTCGTCGCCGTCGACGGCCGCCCCGGCGACTGGGACGCCGTCGACGGGTCCGAGTTCGCGCTCCTCCCGGCTCTCGACCCCGACGCCGATAAGGAGTTCAATGGCGGGAAGATGACCGTTAAGGTGCGCTTTTTGGATATGAATTTGGAAAGTCTTCATCGTATCTTCAAAACTGTAAAGAGCGTTCGATGCTGCGCAAAGTAATCAGGTGTGGCGAAATTGGAATTGTTGCAGGCTCTCCACGACGGCAAAGACGTGTTCTTCTTGTTGCAAGTGGATGGCGACTATGTGTACTCTCCAGGGTAAGCTCAAGTGCTGGAGCTTGCGTTTAGAAATGGAACCGAAATCGACGAACTTGGATGGATTAAACTTGACATGCTCGACTGAATTAGCGGCTTCTGCGTAAAATGGTTAAAGCATTCACTTTGATTCTTACATAGGCTCTGTGATGGTTTTGAGGGAGTGAAGTGTGCGGCTGGCGTAATCCTTAGTTTGACTGTCATGCTTAAACTTATAGTTTGCTCCATTCTTGTCGTTGCTGGTAGAGTTCTACGTATGTAGAGTTTGATCTAGATGAGTCATGTCGAGTTGAACTCGCATTAGTCCTACTTGGTAAGTTGTATTATGCACATGATTCATTTCTAAACTGGATTACGTCTTTAGTCCCCCTTCTTAACCATTTAAGGGCGATGAAAGACGGCAAAAATGATGTCTCTTCCTTTTGTCTTTTCCTTTCTTTATGCAGCAACAGTAACAAATGCCCCTCAGTTGCTCTCATGTTCCAAATCGGTGAAAGTGCTACCTATCATGATGTAATCTCTCGAATTTCTGTCGCTTTGTTCTTTTGTGTGTTTGCCTTTTTTGGCAGTCCACAGCATGTCAATGGAAGTTTTCTTTTCCTTCTAGTCTCAGAATAATATTTGTTATTGATAGATGGGCGGGTGTAAGGAAGGAACGGACACTTGCACCAGCAAGACATGTAAAGGCCATGAAGTTGACATGATGCACTTTTCAATTGGAAATGCCATACCGGGAAGACTCTATGGTGGAAATCCTATTGATAATGCCGAAGGAAATGGTGGCGACAGGTGACGCATCTCTTAGAATACTTTCAAGTTCATGTATCTTGCTTGCTAAATTCCATATCTAACATTTAAGTTCCTGCAAACAGGCTTGGCCATTTGGTTGATCTTTATGCTTGGACCCCACACTGCAGATATCTCGATGGAACTGGGCCTTCAGGTATTTTCATGGTTGAAGAGATTCTTAATTCTTTTCCTTAGATATACAGTATCTTTATCAATTTCTTATGCTGAGGAGAGGTATCACTAACCATAAATGGGAAAAATGAGGATAAAGTGCCAAAGAAGGTGATGGCAAAGCATATGTCACACAGAAGTCATAAAGTGCATTCAAAATCAATTGTCACATTTTTCCAATATTCCCATCGTAGTTGCTATATTGACAGTGGACAGATTATCTGCAGATCTTGTGCTTATCCTCTTAACTGTATAATCAAAGATGGGTCTTCTTGTCTATCTAGTGCTTTCTCCAACTCTGCTTGATATCTGCATCTCTTCAAGTCAATTTCCATGTACCAAGGTGACAGGTCCTGATTTTGTACTTCAACTGTGCCTGACTTGTACCTTCATATACCCTCTCTCATGATAAGATTTTTCCCTTATTAAGTTCCAGCTCTGTTGCTCATTTAATTGCTGATTAGCTTTACCCAAGTCTATGTACCGGATTTATTATCTAAATTGCATAATAAATGACAGTTGTTACAAATCATATAAACTTGTGCACCATGCAATGCAAGGATATTGCCATCTATGACATTTCGATGCAATACTCTCTGTTCTAGATGGCAAGGAAACATATAGACCTTTGATTACTCCTAGTTGGAAAAAACGTGTGATTTATCCCAGTCAGTGAACAGATTCAAGAAATCTAGCTGGCTCATTGAAAAGGCAATTGATCATCTTAAGAAAACTACAGAATATAGTTTGTATGTTGAAGTAATGGAAAATCCTCACTTAATGCTCGTCATAAATAAATAGGTGCCTTGATCTTGAAGGGAATCAGCCGCATGGCTATTTATTATATTTTTCTGATAAGCTGCTTATGATATAAATTGTCAAAATATAATTGATGATAAGGATGATGAATATCCCATGTCTGCCATGTGCTTGCCTGAAATGAAAGAGAATTTAGTTCTTCGAATTAGGCATGGGATGGCCTGATAGAAACTCTGTTTTCTTGACCCGTTGAACCTTGGTACAACTGAGACAATTTTTCGGCTGGGTCCATTCGATAGTTTGTCTTGATAGTGTCTGATGCTGTTTTATAGAGTGAGATGTCAAATAGGGCTTGAAATCCTCCTTGTTTCATGGCCATTGCATACTTCTGAATTCCGCCCCTTCCTCCATGCAACTGTACCACCAGATAAGAGAGTGAGAGAGAGTTTAAACCCTGGATGGAGAGATGGAGCACTAATGTTTTAATTGTCTGTCTGTCCACTTCAGGAAATGATTCCAGTGCGCAGAACAACTGGAGAGGTGCATGGTGGCACAGCAGCTTGTCTTTACAGTCTGGTACTTTATGCTTGCAATCCCATGAATATATAAAGTTACTTCGACATTTACCTATGCCTGTGCCTGACGTGCTTAATCCTGCGAGTTTGTCTGATTTCTGCCTATTCATGTGTTTGGAATGCAAATGTGACTGTATATTTAGACCATAGGTTGCCCATGTCATAGCTCCTACTAAATGACTAAGTGATAATCCCACTTATATAACAAGGAAGGTATATAGGCATTTGAAGTTTCATGCTGCGGTCCTCTGTGACTTAGCTTCTCTTTTAATTAGCCAGCATGGAATGCTGGCTAATTAAAACCTTTAGCTTTTGTTCTTGGTGCTCTAGCAAGTGACCAATCCATAGTTAGTTTCATTGGTCCTGTTCCAAGCTGGCTAATTAAAACCTTTAGCTTTTGTTCTTGGTGCTCTAGCAAGTGACCAATCCATAGTTTCATTGGTCCTGTTCTGTATAATTGGAGCGGAGAACCCAACTGACACCCAGTAGGTAAAGGTATTTTCAGGTGCCTGTAAGTCCTTGGCATAACTAGATTTCTCTGTAACTCTACAGTAACATTTCAACATCTCACTAGCTTTTCACCTAGATGATAAAACTCTCAACTGTGCTTGTTTGATTTACCATTCAGTGAATGATTCTCGCTCAATTTATTTACAATAATAAATGAGATACACATATGTTAGGTTTTGTCCAAGAAGACAGTCCATATGGATCAGATGGTGGAAAGGGCACATATTACTTTGAATTTTCAAGGCCTTTGAGAACGATGGATCGCCTTCAACAGGTATGGTAGCTTTATTAAATTTTGCCATACAGTCAGAGGATATAGGCCATGGTGCCATGTTCTACAAAAACGTGTTAAATCAGAAAGTCAGTCTTTCTTATATCTACTGTGTTAAAGCAGATGAGCGGGATTAGATTATGTTAAAGTAGATGAGGGAAATTGGGTTGTCAGAGCAGGTCATCATCATTGTCATAGTGAATTTGATAGCATTTTTTCTACTGCACGTTCCTTCTAATAAGCTGCTTAAGAAAACAAGACTTGGAATGAGTAGAACATAGTTTGCCTGTTTACGAAGTCAGTGCAATGGGCCGTGATGAATTTTGGTCTGGAATTGAATCGACTCACTTTACCTTTCTCGTGTTGTTTTGTCTTTGCATTGTTAGCTGTTGTATTTGGATGAAGTGTGACTGAGATACTTTGGTCTGGCTAGAGAAGGAAGATAGTCATCTCCAATGCGTTATGGTCTTCAATATCAATCTCAGTCTGTGCATGGGTACATAACAAATGGATGGAACCGTTTTTGGATTTGTTTTCCAGCAGTGTGTTTAGACCAACTTTTAGATAGAAGGCAATCTTTTAGTGCCCTGCTGTCTTGGTTGTATTGCGCATTTATTGATTTGAAAGTCCCTTTCATGCAAATTATGAGAATCATGCAGCGAAAAGAATTTTGAATGATTCTTGAAATGTGATGTCTGCAGGATGTTCAGTTCACAATTGGCGAATCGAGCAAAATATCAGCGGCATTCTGGTATCCTGTCGATGGGACTCCATGGCACGGATCAGGGCACTTCACAATTAATTGTGACTGGGTTTCCTTGGATATTACTTCAGCAGGGTCGATGCTCACCAAGTCAACATCAACAAGATCCTGGGATGTGGCAAGCGTGTTCTCCTTGCTGTTCTCTGTGATCGCTTTGTGCCTGTCAATTTTTGCCATCTACTGCCTTTCGAGACCTAGAAGTTTCCAGTTTTCTCCCGTGGAAGTATCTATGGAATAACCATCTGGGTAGTGTTGGCAATATCGTTTGCGAGTCAAGGTGGTCAATCCTTCCACAGAATCGAACAGCTTTGCTTCCATGCCAAATTTTTGTGTCGACATTTGATCTTCAGGTAGTATATTCAATGTTCACAATACAGTCTGCGTCATATATCTGGTCATCTTGTTGATATGAAAGCATAATATAGTTTGGCTTGGTTGATACTGTGTTTTCATGTAGTTTTCGATTTTTACTCTTTATATTTAGAAAAAATGGTTATCTTCTTCTTCTTTTTTATCTGTTCTACTTTTAACTCTCCTCTTTTTTCTCAAACTTTTGCTCTACCTCTTTACAGAGTCTAAAAGTCGAACCCCACACTTATTAAACATTCCCACTCCACTTAATTCCACGTGCCTGGTGGTAAAACAAAGATTACATTTAATTGAATGGGAAAGTGTGAAACAAGAAATAGAGAGAATCATGCAATTTAATCAGGGAACTGATTACGAGAAATTAAAACCTGTACAATGCAGCTTAAGAAGAAAACAACAGTCATTTATATTTTACATCATGGACGGACCTCCAAATCTTCACGTGTAAGAAAGTCGTGGGGATTCTTCAGTGAAGTCTAGAAATCGTCGCGATCACCACGACTGACGCCTACTTCAAAGAAACTAAGAAAGTCGTCTGGATCATATCGAGAATCCACAGGATCAGAGTTCTTGGCGATGGTCTCCACTCCTGAACTTCCATTGCAGGCGGCATCGTATCCACAACCTCAAGATCGGAGTGCATGGAGATGGAGTCCACTCCCATATATTATCCGCTGCGGATGAGTCCTCTGGCAAAGTCGAACAACCGCGATGGCATGGATCGAGTCTTCTTGTACAAGTGGTACTAGCAAAATCTCAAAGAGCCGGATACTTCACGATCAAGGACACAACGTCCTCTGCCGCGGTGCGAGAACCCCCACACTGTCTTGACGCAGTCCACCCGCTAGCTCAGACCCATCGATGACCGTGGAGATAGTCGGAGATGATCTCTTCGGCCGAGGATTGCCAAATGTGCAGGGCTTTGCCGGAAGGGGGAGAAGACAACGACGGCAGTGCAAGTGCCATGGAGGTCGCATAGCTCAGAGGCCTTCTTGAAGGGGCCCTTGCTCTTCTTCGAGTGCGTCACAAGCCGCGCAGCCGGGTCGGTGATCTTGGTGGTCTCTGTTCGCCAGCGCTTAACCATTAACTACGGATTTTGCAAACATCCTTCGCAGGTTTCTTGGTTTTCTTGGAGAGAGAGAAAGAGAGTGGAAGAGGGTTGGAGAAAGTTCGGAGTTGCAGACGGAGGGAAAGTAGCGGAACGGGCATATCTCATTTATACGCGCCAGGCATTGGAATATAATTATTATTTTTTCGACCTTTAACTTGACTTACGTAGAACGTCAAATTGAGCCTTCGAATTTTATTATTTGTGCTGATTGAATACTCCTCCTTTATCATTTGCCCCAATGATTTGTCCAATCGGTTCCTTTTATCTATAACACTCGATGCGACAACTATTAAAATAAGAATAGTTAAAAAGATCACTATATTATAAAATTCAATTTTACATAAGATAAGAGGAAATAAAAAGAAGGAAAAAAAATGCAGTGAAAGTTCTTCATTATAGGATTCTTTTTTTTTTTTTTTTTGGTAACGTTCATTATAGGATTCTTTTTTCCTTTTACACTCTATACAAAAATTTAAAAATATAAATATGTTTAAATAAAATGGATGATGAGCTATATTGTAATTCATTAAGGTTGGTATTTGGGGTAAAGAAAATAAAAATTTTGAAAATAAATGATACTATAAATATAAAATAATACCCGGTTCAAATATTTGCCCAAATTAATAAGAGACAACAATGCATAATACTATGCCTTTTTCTCTTCTCATGATTCAGTGTACTACGCCAGAAATCATCTAGCGAAGTATATGTAGGCAAAACGCACCTAGATTTTCTTAATATCATGAACAAGTCAATTGATATTAAAAAAAGTTTAAAAAATAACAAATATTACAAAAAAATTAAATCATTTATATAACTTCTGTTGCAGTCCCACAAATAAATTGATACCGATTAATCATACATAGTTTATGTGCTATATTTCCCTCCAACCATAGTTAGTGGAAATCGAAATAAATTTCCCCCAATTGCTCTTCTAATTGGTGGGTTATAAGTTGTGGACATCATCAACATGTGAAATTAAATGCAACTGACGTTAATAAAACTCTAAGAAACATTATAAGCCATTTCTTTTTAGCAAAACATTTATCAAAGATAATTGCATTCACATGATTCACTAGCATTTAACTTTTTCAACATGTTCGATTTGGTATAGACATCAATTTGGTTCTTACGCAAGCACTATTGTAAGCACAAGGACTATAGTCGGACCAATTATAAAATCTGAATTCTATGTTTTGAACCCAATCGGAATTTGGCGCATAGATTAATAATATATTAGAAGCCCAAGAACAAGGACTTTTACAGTGCGTTCTATACCTCACTAGCTGTAGTTATCGACCAAGCACAAGAACAACCCGACCAATTGGCTCAAGTCACGACGCATCCGTTCTAATTACCTATAAATGAGAGGATTTGCGTTTCCCTCCCGTCAGAGGTGGGTAAGAGAGAGATTTGGGGAAAAGTACCAAAAAAGTCCAAAACCTATTACATTGATATCAATTCACCCCTAAAAATTTTAATATTAGTACCAATTCAATCCATCCGACTAATTTTGACCGGCCGGTGCTGACGTGAACATCGGCCAGAGGTGGATGTGGCAATTTTTCAAATTTTTTCAAATTTTTTATTGATTTTTATTAATTTTTTTTCTTTTTCCTTTTATTTTCTGCGTTCTTCCTGGTGGTGGCCGCGAAGCCCTCGCCTGCCGTCGATGAGGGTCGCAGCCCTCACCCGACCTCTCCCAAGGCTGCCGGTGAGGCGGCTTCGCCCGGATTTGGGCCAAGCTAGCCTCGCCCGTGGCTGGCAAGGCCATGGCGGCCATCGCCAAGGCAAAGGCGAGGGCCGCCGCCGGCGAGGGTTGCGGCCCTCGCTCGGCCTCGCCCGGGGCCACGGCTTAGCCCAAATCCGGGCTAAGCCACCTCGCTTGCGGCCTTGGGTGAGGCCAAGTGAGGGCTGCGACCCTCACCGACGACTGGCAAGGACCGCGAGGCCCTCACCGACACCTTGGCGATGGCCACCATGGCCTCGCCCGGATCCAGCAAAGCCGCCTCACCACCGCGGCCTGGGAGAGGCCGGCAAGGGCTTCACGGCCCTCGCCCGGTGGCCGAGCCTCACCGGAGGCTCGCCGACCACCGCCCGGGAAGAACGCAGAAAATAAAGGAAAAAAATTAATAAAAATTTTGAAAAAATCATAAAAATTGTCACGTCAACACCTACCGACCAAAATTGATCGGATAGGCGAATTGGTGCTAATATTAAAAGATTTAGGACTGAATTGGTCCAATTGAAAAGTTTATGACTGAATTGATATCAATACAATAGGTTTATGACTTTTTTGGTACTTTTCTTGAGAGATTTGCTTGAAAATTGGAAGGAAACTTTAAATGCTCTCGATTTTTATGAGCCTAGCAAATCTCGACCATTGAATATTGGACCCTACGTGAAACCACGTGATCCAAAAAAATGAGATCCACTGGACTCGCGTGCACCCAATAGCAAACATAGCTTTTTCTGAGAATGCTTCCATGATTCTAGCAAACAGGCCCACTGAAATGACTTGCTATGCTTCGGGACGTAGAACTTCCAAGAAATATGGCAGTTGCAACAGAGCTTACTACAAATTAATTCAAATAAATACTCTGATACAACCTGTATGATTGGCCATTTTGACGGATGCCTTCATATCAAAGCGCTTTCTGCTATCAGAGCGGGCAACGATGACTGTCTAGGCACATACTTCCCGGAGCTGAGTCAACATCGGCAAATGTTTCGGGCCATGCATACAGCAAACAAATGGCAGCGACGACTAAGAGCTCTTCTGAACTGCGAATTGTGCAAAGATTGTCTACCACAGTAATGCTCCCGGCACAGGAGTCATGAGGCACCCACCTTTTCACACAAATTACGGAGCTCATCATCCATTGTTATGTCATCTCTTTCCAGCATTTCACAAATCTCCGGAGCCGTTCTGCCAGCTGCTATGTAAGTTTTCAGCAACACCTTGGAGGCAATCACCTTGACACCCATTTCATTCTTCAAAAGCTCGTAGAACTTGTCGGCAGAGTCAGTGTCTTTAGTTTCCTCGAAGTGCTTCAGGAATGCATCCATGATAACTGCATCTGGATGCCACTCTCCACCTTCTGCTCTAGCAATGACTGCAGCCAAGTGCTCTATAGCCAAATCTACCTCGCCTTTTTTTAAGAAGTAGAGCATGAATACCTCCCGGCCCTTGAAGAACGGTCTATTGCTCCTCCTAATGGCCTCATCGAATAGACTTGAAGCCATTTCTAGCATGTCGTGCTCTAGGCATGCACTTACCGCAACTTTCGCTAACCTTTCATCGTAACTGCTGCAACCAGACTTCCACTCCTTGAAACATTTTAGTAAACCCTCTACATCCCTTAGTCTATGAAGAGCCTGAAGCATAACAAGATAGCTGAAGTTGGTCGGCATTTGAAAAGCCACCTTTAAGGACTCCCAAACCCGATTCACCTCCTTCAGATTAGAAGTGCCTGCATACAGGCTGATCAGGAAGTGGTATGCCTCACGGTTTTGGGGTTTCATAACAGTTTCCAGAGTCCTTAGAGCAGACTCAGCTTTCTCAAATAGTCCGGCCTTGACATAGATCGCAGCTAGGTTGCTATGCACGACCCAATCGTCACACTGACTTGAATCATTTAACATCTCTTGCCAGACCATTTCCACTCCCTCGATATTATCTAAACTCGCGTAGCTCTGCATCCATAATGCATAGGCAAAACTGTCCAAGGAAATTTTTCTCTCCTTCATTTTTTCTACAAGTGAAGGGACCATCTCGGGCTTGCCCAATCTCAAGTACAATGTCATAAGATTGCTGAAAGCCAACCTCATGGAAGAGAAGTTTAGTTCATCCATTTTCTTGAAAAGGGCCAATGCCTTGTCTTCATTAGCTTCGTTACAATAGCAGTGTAAAAGAGTTCCATAAGCATTAAATTTTTGGCTGATTCTGGTAGGCTATTAAAGTAATTCTCAGCTGCATCTAACCCTTTGACCTTTGATATCAGGTCCAAGTTCAGCGCATGCTCTGCATATGCGAAATTGATGTTTCTTTTTTCCATCCATTGCATTACCTGCAATTGAGGTAGAAAGACATTGATGGGTGCACGATCAGATCAACATAGTCAGTTAAGTGTGCCAATGCACATAAAAAGAATTGATGAAGATTGATCCTCATGAAATTGACCAGGAATCAAATCAAAGGTGCGCCTCATAGTTAAAATTATTTAAAGGAAACAGAAGCATTCTTGAACCATGGAGGAAATATGTAGCCCCAATTTATCTGGGAGCCAAAAGAATGAAAGTTCAGTAGTGAGTTGACACAACCGTCACAAGGAAATTTATTTCCCATATTTGTGTAGTGTCACAAGGAAAAAATCGAAGGTACCAGACTATGACAAATAGGAGATAGGAGTTTGTAGTTCAACGTAAATTTCCTCATGGACTTTAAATTCCACCTTACGACAACAAAATTTCCCTCTCTTATGGTTTGTCATTAGATTTTCATCCTTCTAGGCCAAGGTGCCTGTCATCAGACTGATTGAAAGGGAAAATCAAAAGAAAATCAAAAGGGCACACATCAAACTTTAAAGATTAAAAATATGCTCTCTTACCATCTTTTACATCTTAGTTCCCTGCTGTCAAGCATGTCATTAGGCATAATCCGTGAACCTCGATGGCCAAAAGAGGAACACGTAATCTACAAATTGTCAGATCTCATACCCCCCCAAAAAGGAAACAAAAACTTCAAATAAACCAGCAGACGATCTTCTTTGTTGAGAATGATTCTATGTAACTACCGCCCCAGACGAACGAGCATAGGGCCTGGATGCTAGAATGAATGCAATCGACTCCTGAAAAGCGAGGAAGCTGATGAAAGCCACTGAGCTGAATGTGCCTACAGCAATCACTCAGCTAAAAGCATTAAAATCACTGATCAATATCATATCTTCTCTCTCAAACTCATCATTCGTTTTTTTCTTCTATCTCCCTCGGCCTGTCTCTCTTTGTCTGTCAATTTTGAAAGACTTCGCCGAGAAGCCGGGAATCCTATCAAGCCCTGATCAACAGCTGATCGAGGGAAAAACACGAACGCCGACTGAACCATCAAACAAAAATTGAACGGCATACGCACATTATCACTCGGACATCCAACAAATCCGCATCACCGCTACTGCTCAGGCTTCGATGGGGGGGGGGATGAAATCGCGAGAGGTATTTATATATAATCGGGCCAGCGTCGGACGAACCTCGAGAGCGTGCTGGTAGCGGCGGTTCTTGCGCAGCTCCTTGGCGCACCCAACCACGTCGATTTTGCTCACCTTGCGCCCCTCCATGAAGTACTCGTTCAACGTCTTCGACACGCTCCCTCCGAAACCTGCCAGACGAGACAGCCTCTGGTAAATCGGCACCGGCCTCGCCTCCGACGGCGCCGGCGTCGGAGCCTCGGCCACCGCGGATAGCCGCCGCAGGTGCGTCAATCTGGAGGCTATACGTCGGCTAGGGTTCATTTTTCTTCGCCGATCGACGCCCTCCCACGGTGGTTAGCGGCGGGGGGCGGTGGTCCGGTGAGGGTTTAAAGAAACCGAGAGTGACATTTCGACACAGAGCCGAGCTGAGCGTTGGAAACGCACCGTTTCGTCTCAAATTGCCAGGCGCGTCGTTTCGTGAATACTGCTTATGATCGGTATTGTCGTTTTGAATCCCAAAAATGGTAAAATGGCACAAAATAATCTCTCAACTTCAATTCGATGTGTAAGATGATCCCTAAACTTTTAATTTATTTAAAGTAGGCCCTAAACATTAGTTCAACATATAATGTCATTTTTGAATTTTTAATTTATTTAACGTAGTTCATGGATTTTTAATATATGCTTAATTATTCCCTATACCGTATGAAAATGTTCAATATTGTCATTCCATTAATTCAAGTTCAAAGGTAAAATTTGAAGACTTGTTTTGCCAAAACATGTGATAAACTAAGGCTTTATTTATTTTGTGAAAAATAAATATTTTGAAAATATTTTTCTAAAAATTAATTTGTCATATCATTTGAAATAATTAGTTAATATAAAATATATTCATTATGGACGACTATTTATATCAAAATACTTTTGTGAATGATGAAATATTATCCCTTCATTTATTTTTGTAAACAATATAATTGATTATTTTGATAAAACATGTTACGAATTATTCATTTTCTACTAAAACATTTTCTTCATTTTCCAAAAATTAATCTATGGAAACTTTTTTTTTAATGAACTGAAAGCTTATGCTTAAATTCATAACAATGATTTCCTCTTTAAAAATTGAGAACCATTTTTCAAATATATGACTAAATATCGTAGCTTAAACTTAAAACTTTCCACTTAGACACAAAAACACCAATGCCAGATCTTGAGTGCCTGGCATCCAAAGGTCTCTAGTGCTTGGTCCCAAGTCCATTGAGGTTGCATTGATAACCTCAATACCTGTGCCCAAGTTCTTGATGTCAACACTCAAGTCCATTAAGGTCGAGCTCGGGACCTCAACGCTTGCACTGGGTCATTGAGGTAGGCCTCGAAGCCCCAACACTTGTGTCTAGTGCCCCAATGTCTAAGCCCAGGTCCACAAAGAACAAGTGTGGGATCCCGACACCCGCAGAAGTTTCCAGTTTTCTCCCATGGACGTATCTATGGAATAATCATCTGAGCAGTGTTGGCAATATCGTTTGCAAGTCAAGGTGGTCAATCCTTCCGTAGAATCGAACAGCTTTGCTTCCATACCAAATTTTTGTGTCAACATTTGATCTTCTGGTAGTATATTCAATGTTCCCAATACAGACTGCATCATATATTTAGTCATCTTGTTGATACGAAAGTATAATATAGTTTGCCTTGGTTGAAACTGTTTTCATGTAGTTTTTGATATATACTATTTATTTTTTGGAAAAAATGGTTATCTTCTTCTTCTTTTTTGTCTGTTCTACTTTGACTCTCTTCTTTTTTCTCAAACTTTTGCTCTAACTCTTTACAAAGTCTAAAAGTCAAAACCCACACTTATTAAACATTCCCACTCCACTTAATTCCATGTGCCTGGTGGTAAAACAAAGATTACATTTGATTGATTGGAAAAGTGTAAAACAAGAAATAGAGAGAATCATGCAATTTAATCGAGAACTGATTGCGAGAAATTAAATCCTGTATAATGCAGCTTAAGAACAAAACAACAGTCATTTATATTTTACATCATGGACGGACCTCCAAATCTTCACATGTAAGAAAGTCGTCCGGATTCTTCAGCGAAGTCTAGAAATCGTCGCAATCACCGTTACCGACGCATGCTTCAAAGAAACTAAGAAGACTAAGAAAGTCGTCAGGATCATATCCAGAATCCACAAGATCAGAGTTCTTGGCGATGGTCTCCACTCCTGAACTTCCATTGCAGGCGGCATCGTATCCACAACCTCAAGATCGGAGTGCATGGAGATGGAGTCCACTCCCAAATACTATGCGCTGCAGATGAGTCCTCCGGCGAAGTCAAACAACCGCGATGGCATGGATCGAGTCTTGTTGTACGAGTAGTACTAGCAAAATCTCAAAGAGCCGGACACTTCACGATCAAGGACACAACGTCCTCCGCCACGGCTCGAGAACCCCCCACACTGTCTCGACCCAGTCCACCCGCTAGCTCAGACCCATCGATGACCATGGAGATAGTCGGAAATGATCTCTTCGGCTGAGGATCGCCAAATGAGCAGGGCTTGCCGGAGGGGCAGAAGACAGCGACGGCTGTGCAAAAGCGCCGCAGAGGTCGCCTAGCTCGGAGGCCTTCTTGAAGAGGCCCTCACGCCTCTTCGAGTGCGTCACAAGCCGTGCAGCCGAGTCCGTGATCTTGGTGATCTCTGTTCGCCGGCGCTTAACCATTAACTGCGGAGTTTGCAAACATCTTTCGCCGGTTTCTTGGTTTTCTAGGTAAGAGGGTTGGAGAAAGTTTGGAGTTGCAGAGGGGAGGGAAAGTAGCGAGACGGGAACATCCTATTTAACGCGTCGGGGCATTCGAATATAATTATTAAATTGTCGACCTTTAACTTAACTTACCTAGAACGTCAAATTGAGCCTTCGAATTGTTTTTATTTGTGCTAATTAAATACTCCTCCTTTATTATTTGTACAATCGGTGATTTGTCCAATCGGTTCCTTTTATCTCCAACACTCGATGCGACAACTAATAAAATAAGAATAGTTACAAAGATCACTATATTATAAAATTCAATTTTACATAAGATAATGCAGTGAAAGCTCAGTACAAAAAAAAAAAAAAAAAATTCCAAAAGGATGCCGTCGTCTATATTCATTATAGGAATTTTTTTTTTTTTCCTTTTACACTCTATACAAAAATTTAAAAATATAAATGCGTTTAAATAAAATGGATGACAAGCTATATTGTAATTCTTTAAGGTTGGTATTTGGGGTAAAGAAAATAAAATTTTTGAAAATAAATGATACTATAAATGTAAAATAATACCCAGTTCAAATAATTGCTCAAATTAATAAGAGACAACGATGCATTAATCCTATGCTTTTTCTCTACTCATGATTCAGTGTACTACGCTAGAAATCATCTAGCGAAGTATATGTAGGCAAAACCCACCTAGATTTTCTTAATATCATGAACAAGCCAATTGATATTAAAAAAAGTTTGAAAATTAATGAAAATTACAAAAAAAATAAATCATTTAAATAACTTCTATTGCAGTCCCACAAATAAATTGATACCGATTAATCATACATAGTTTATGTGCTATATTTTCCTCCAACCATAGTTAGTGGCAATTGAAATAAATTTCCCCAAATTGCTCTTCTAATTGGTGGGTTATAAGCTGTGGACATCATCAACATGTGAAATTAAATGCAACTGATGTTAATAAAACTCTAAGAAACATTATAAGCAATTTCTTCTTAGCAAAACATTTATCAAAGATAATTGCATTCACATGATTCACCAGCATTTAAATTTTTCAACATGTTAAATTTGGTATAGACATCAATTTGGTTATATTGTAAGCACAAGGACTGTAGTCAGACCAATTACAAAATCTGAATTCTATGTTTTGAACCCATTCGGAATTTGGCGCATAGATTAATAATATATTAGAAGCCCAAGAACAAGGACTTTTACAGTGCGCTCGATACCTCACTAGCTATAGTTATCGACCAAGCACAAGAACAACCCGACCAATTGGCCCAAGTCACGACGCATCCGTTATAATTACCTATAAATGAGAGGATTTGTGTTTCCCTCCCGTCAGAGGTGGGTAAGAGAGAGATTTGCTTGTAAATTGGAAGAAAATTTAAATGCTCTCGATGTTTATGAGCCTAGCAAATCTCGACCGTTGAATATTGGACCCTACGTGAAACCATGTGATCCCAAAAAATTAGATCCACTGGACTCGCGTGCACCCAATAGCAAACATAGCTTTTTCTGAGAATGCTTCCATGATTCTAGTAAACAGACCCACTGAAATGACTTGCTATGCTTCGGGGCATAGAACTTCCAAGAAATATGGCAGTTGCAACAGAGCTTACTACAAATTAATTCAAATAAATACTCGGATACAACCTGTATGATTGGCCATTTTGACGGATGCCTTCATATCAAAGCGCTTTCTGCTAACAGAGCGGGCGACGATGACTGTCTCGGCAGATACTTCCCGGAGCTGAGTCAACATCGGCGAATGTTTCGGGCCATGCATACAGCAAACAAATGGCAGCGACGACTAAGAGCTCTTGCGAACTGCGAATTGTGCAAAGATTGTCTAATTGTGTACGTCAAACCGACCCGTGCCCACAGTAATGCTCCCGGCACAGGAGTCATGAGGCACCCACCTTTTCACACAAATTACGGAGCTCATCATCCATTGTTATGTCATCTCTTTCCAGCATTTCACAAATCTCCGGAGCCGTTCTGCCAGCTGCTATGTAAGTTTTCAGCAACACCTTGGAGGCAATCACCTTGACACCCATTTCATTCTTCAAAAGCTCGTAGAACTTGTCGGCAGAGTCAGTGTCTTTAGTTTCCTCGAAGTGCTTCAGGAATGCATCCATGATAACTGCATCTGGATGCCACTCTCCACCTTCTGCTCTAGCAATGACTGCAGCCAAGTGCTCTATAGCCAAATCTACCTCGCCTTTTTTTAAGAAGTAGAGCATGAATACCTCCCGGCCCTTGAAGAACGGTCTATTGCTCCTCCTAATGGCCTCATCGAATAGACTTGAAGCCATTTCTAGCATGTCGTGCTCTAGGCATGCACTTACCGCAACTTTCGCTAACCTTTCATCGTAACTGCTGCAACCAGACTTCCACTCCTTGAAACATTTTAGTAAACCCTCTACATCCCTTAGTCTATGAAGAGCCTGAAGCATAACAAGATAGCTGAAGTTGGTCGGCATTTGAAAAGCCACCTTTAAGGACTCCCAAACCCGATTCACCTCCTTCAGATTAGAAGTGCCTGCATACAGGCTGATCAGGAAGTGGTATGCCTCACGGTTTTGGGGTTTCATAACAGTTTCCAGAGTCCTTAGAGCAGACTCAGCTTTCTCAAATAGTCCGGCCTTGACATAGATCGCAGCTAGGTTGCTATGCACGACCCAATCGTCACACTGACTTGAATCATTTAACATCTCTTGCCAGACCATTTCCACCCCCTCGATATTATCTAAACTCGCGTAGCTCTGCATCCATAATGCATAGGCAAAACTGTCCAAGGAAATTTTTCTCTCCTTCATTTTTTCTACAAGTGAAGGGACCATCTCGGGCTTGCCCAATCTCAAGTACAATGTCATAAGATTGCCGAAAGCCAACCTCGTGGAAGAGAAGTTTAGTTCATCCATTTTCTTGAAAAGGGCCAATGCCTTGTCTTCATTAGCTTCCTTACAGTAGCAGTTTAAAAGAGTTCCATAAGTGATTATATTTTTGGCTGATTCTGGGAGGCCATTAAAGTATTTCTCAGCTGCACCTAACCCTTTGACCTTTGATATCAGGTCCAAGTTCAACGCATGGTCTGCATATGCAAAATTGATATTTCTTTTTTCCATCCATTGCATTACCTGCAATTGAGGTAGAAAGACATTGATGGGTGCATAATTACATCAACATGCTCAATTAAGTGCGCCAATGCACGTAAAAAGAATTGATGAAGATCGATCCACACGAAATTAACCGGGAATCAAATCAAAGGTGCGCATCATAGTTAAATTTTTTTAAAGGAAACAGAAGTATTCATGAAACATGGAGGAAATATGTAGCCCCGATTTACCTGGAAGCCAAAAGAATGAAAGTTCAGTGGTAAGTTGACACAACCATCACAAGGAAATTTATTTCCTATATTTGTGTAGTGTCACAAGGGAAAAATCAAAGGTACCGGACTCTGACAAATAGGACATAGGAGTTTGTATTTCAACATAAATTTCCTCATGGATTTTAAATTCCACTTTACGACATAAAAATCTCCCTCTATCTTATGGTTTGTCATTAGATTTTCATCCTTCTAGGCCAAGGTGCCTGTCATCAGACTGATTGAAGGGGAAAATGAAAAGAAAATCAAAAGGGCACACATCAAACTTTAAAGATTAAAAAAGATGCTCTCTTATGATCTTTTACATCTTAGTTCCCTGCTGTCAAGCATGTCATTAGGTGTAATCCGTGAACCTCGATGGCCAAAAGAGGAACACGTAATCTATAAATTGTCAGATCTCACACCCCCACAAAGGAAACAAAAACTTCAAATAAACCAGCAGACGATCTTCTTTGTTGAGAATGAATCTATGTAACTACCACCCCAGATGAACGAGCATAGGACCTAGATGCTAGAATGAATGCAATTGACTCCTGATATGCAAGGAAGCCGACAAAACCCGCCGAGCTGAACGTGCCTACAGTGATCACTCAGCTAAAAGTTTCTACTGCGCTATTGATTCGGTCGTAATTACTCGAGCACAACACTCCAATTTAACCCTAAACAGTTTCATGTCTTCTCTCAGACTCATCATTCGTTTTTTCCTTCCGTCTCCCTCCGTCTGCCTCTCTCTGTCTATCAATTTCCAAAGACTTCACCGAGAAGCCAGGAATCCTATCAGCCCCTGATCAATGGGAAAAACACGAACACCGACTGAACTATCAAACAGAAATTGAGCGGCATATGCACATTATCACTCGGACAGATCTCGAGCAATCGGACATGGCTCCCCACGTCTATCTACATCAGAAGGTTTCACTTTCACCAGCATCATGAGGACTAGAGCAATCGAACAAATCCGCACTACCATCACTGCTCAGGGGCTTCGATGGAGGGACGAAATCGCGAGAGGTATTTAGATAATCGGGCCAGAATCGGACGAACCTCGAGGGCGTGCTCGTAGCGGCGGTACTTGCGCAGCTCCTTGGCGCACCTCACCAGGTCGATTTTGCTCACCTTGCGCCCCTCCATGAAGTACTCGTTCAACGTCTTCGACACGCTCCCGCCGAAACCGGCCAGAGGAGACAGCCTCCGGTAAATCCGCACCGGCCTCGCCTCCGACGGCGGCGGCGGCGCCGCCGTCGGAGCCTCGGCCACCGCGGACAGCCGCCGCAGGTGTGTCAATCTGGAGGCTATACGGCGGCTAGGGTTCATTTTTCTTCGCCGATCGACGCCTCCGACGGTGGTTTGTGGCGGGGAGCTGTGGTTTAGTGAGGGTTTAAGGAAATCGCGACATCTCAACGCAAAGCTGAGCTAAGCCTTGAAAACGCATCGTTTCATCTGGAGCAGCTCGGCACGTAGTTTAGTGAAGTCTGCTTACGATCCGTTTTATCGTTTTGAAACCCAAAAATTGGTAAAATGGCACAAATGATATCCGAACTGCGATATGATTCCCAAATTTTTAATTTATTCAAAATAGCCCCCAAACTTTAATTTAATATATAATATTGTTCCTATTTTTAGTACATAATTATTCGATATTGTCTTTTTATTAATTCAAGTTCAAATATGATATTTGAATATTTGTTTTACCAAAACATGTAGTAATCTGAGGCTCTATTTTTTTGTGGAAAATAAATATTTTAATTTTTTAAAAATAATTACTTGTATCACTTAAAATAATTAGTTAACAAAAATATTTTCATATCGATGATAATTTATATTAAAATATTTTTGTGAATGATGAAATATTCTTCTTTCGTTCAATTTTTGTAAACAATATAAGTGATTATTTTAATAAAGTATTTTACAAATTATTTATTTTTTTTATAAAATATTTCTTCATTTTCTGAAAATTAGTTTGCGGAAAATATTTTTTAGTCAACTGAAAACTTATACTTAAATTCAAAAAAATGATTTCCTCGCTAAAAAATTTAACACAATTTTCTAAAATATGACTAAATATCAAGAGTTTAAACTTAAAACTCTATGAAGAAAAAAAAAAACTGAAAATACCAACGCCCGTAAACCTAGGTCTCTAGTGCTTGGCCCAAGTCCATTGAGGCTATATTGATAACCTCGACACTTGTGCTTGAGTTCCTGATACCAACACCCAAGTCCATTGAGGTCAAGCTCGAGACTTGAGCACTTGCAGTAGGTCATTAAGTAGGCCTCGAAGCCCCATTGCCTCTATCCAACACCCCAACATATGGGCCTAGGTCCACAAAGGACTGGGGTGGGATCTCGATACCCACGGTTGGATCCCCAACACCCGAGCATGAGTTCGCATAGGTCGTTCCTAATCTCCCAATGCTCATGCATGGGTCCTTGGTACTCAAGCATGGGTCCTCATCGCTCGATCTCAAGTGGTGTCCAAAGGCTGATGCTTGAGTCCATCGACACTATGCTCAGGTTCATTGAGGCCAAGTTTATCACCCAGTGCTCTCGCCTTGGTCCATTAAGGTTGGCCTTGAGACCCAATGCTTGGATCTAGTCCATGGATGCCGGACTTGAAACTCTAGTGCCTATACTCGATCGCCCATGTTTAAGTTACTAACATTTAAATAATATATGTCTATTTAGGAAAATCAAATCATTTTTTTCATACCAAATAACTAAGAATTATCTGTTATTTACTTTTCACGCTTTAGCAAAACATCAAATAATAATGTTATTTTCTTGAAAAATGATTTCATAAAATATTTTTGAAAATGGGAAATAAATAAACCTAAATGAAAACAATGAAAGAATTAAAAAAATGAAAATAATGAAAAGGTGCAAGTTATCTACCGAAATGTTTTTCAGGAAAGTCTTAGGAAAATGTGCACGGTGGTGTTTGTGGGCAGTGAAAATGAAGCCACTGGTTCTTCCCTCTCCTCTCCCCACCTCTCCCTTCTCTCTCCGCCATCGCCCGCCTCGCAGAGCAAGCCCCAGATTCCCCACCCGTTTCTCTCTCCACTCCAAGACGGTGCGCTGCCTTCAACTCTCTCTCTCTCTCTCTCTCTCTCTCTCTCTCTCTCTCTCTCTCTCTATGTAATTATGATGCCAATTTGGTGGCGTTCATCAGATTGCGGCGGATGATGCGGCTTCTCGAGCTGAGTACAAGCCCGGGGTGTTCGATGATCTGTTCCTCAACCTGTTCCGTAGCAAGATGGTCAAGGTCAGCCCAATTTTCCCCCGACCGAATTTAAGAAACGGAGGAAAAAAACAGTTGTTGGGTCGGCTGCACGTGTTGATCGAGCGATACGCCGCCGTGCGGATTTCTCTTTTGCTATATTCGATACATGCAATGTGTTTGTGTCGCTTTTGCTATGCGCAAGTTATGTGATTTCTTTTGAAACCCCACCCCCCCCCCCCCAAAAAAAAAAAAAAAAAAATTATGTGATTTCTGGGTATGTTGTTGGTTTTGTGGGGGGTGATGTTCATGGTTGTTTGCTTTCAAGGGCTATTATTGACAGGAGGTTGGATGGGATTCGGAGAAGCAGGGATACGACGGGCTGATCGAAGTCGCGCACCGCCTCATGATGAAGGGCTCGAGTAACTCCGACACCAGAGATGCAGCGGTATGGAGCCTTTGTACCACTCGGTTTTCTTGTTAAATCAGCAGAAACTGGAAAATGACATGGCTTTTCCTGAATTATGAATTGCTTTTGTCTATGGAATGTGGAAAGGTGTGAGGCGTGTGTGTGAAGACATGCTTAATTTGTGCTTGAAAGAGCAAAGCCCGCATCTTTTCGTGCTTTACTCTCTGTTTTGCTCTCTCGTGCATGTGCATTGTTCGGTTCCAATATGTAATGGCTATAAGGTATTTCATTTCCCTGGTTGATGATGAAAAAGAAAGAAACTGACTTTGAAACTGATTGTTGACCTGTAACTTTTGGTGCGGACAACAGGTTCGGATTTTACGATCACTGTTCCCTCCGTTCCTGCTGGATCTTTACCAATTGCTCATTGCACCAATAGGAGAAGGAAAGCTAGCTGCAGTGATGGTTGGTAAGTCCTTTTCTATGTGAGTTTCTCGTCTGGCCTGATTTCTCTTCTCGCTCGTGTTGAACAATAGAGTTGTTGCTTGTGGATTTTCAAGAGAGGGGTTGTTTCTTAGGAGCTAACGAAGTTCTGTTTTGATGTGTACGTTGTCCTCAAGCAAGAGTGACTGCACTCACTTGTCAATGGCTCA
Source organism: Eucalyptus microcorys (assembly GCA_014182515.1). NCBI lineage: Eukaryota > Viridiplantae > Streptophyta > Magnoliopsida > Myrtales > Myrtaceae > Eucalyptus > Eucalyptus microcorys. The sequence continues at coordinate 9,170,778 of CM024569.1, forward strand.
TGGGAAAATGCACGGTCAATTCCGTCGACCTTCCTGATGGTACCTCTTGTCAAAGTGGGGTAATATACAGTATGCCTTTACCAGTCTCTAAAATATGAAGAATGTATCTAGAGCAGTAGCCAGAAATGGCCGTTGTGTCCCCATTTTGATGTGATAATATGCAATACAGGTCTTTGTGGAGAGATGCAAGTATTTGGAGGAGAGCAAGTGCGTCGGGATTTGCGTCAATACTTGTAAGCTTCCAACGCAGGTTAGTGATGTCCCCCTGAAACGGATGGTTCTTAAGTAAGCAGATACTCAGTTGATTCAAACCCAACATTAAAATCATCAAGCTCCAAGTTTTAGTTTTTTTTTGTCCTCTTATCCATGAAAAATGTTCTGTTACCTCCTGAAATAAAGCAAAATAAAAGAGGTTTATCTCTTTCTGAGGGGGCCTTACTATTTGTCTAATGCCATTGAACACTTTCCAGTCTTTCTTCAAGGACTACATGGGGGTTCCCTTACTCATGGAGCCAAACTTTGAAGACTACAGCTGCCAGGTATCTGCATATTTAACTTGGAAAATCTGCTTCGCATGCCAGCTTAAGTCTTCATTTGTAGGCCGTTCTCGAGGGAAATTCTTGTTCTTCGAATCCGGTGCTACTTGCATCATTTTGTTCAAAAGGGTCTATGGTTAAACAGGTAGAGTTAAAAGAAAAAAGACGGGCAGGACTGGAGAGAATTGATCTTTGGTGGTTCATCATTGTGTTATTTTTATCGGTCTCGTGCAGTTTTACTCAATTGGTACTAACTGATCGAAGATTTCTCCTTCCAATTGCAGTTCAAGTTTGGCGTTCATCCTCCGCAGCCTCAAGAGGATGCAGCCCTCAAGGAGCCTTGCTTGGAGATTTGTCCCAACGCCATTCGACGGAGAGAAGTCGCGCAGAACACTGAATTAGCGCAATGCCCAAAGGCATGATTGCACATATGCAAAAGCAAGCACTGTACATAGTACTAAAGTGGATTAGGATTACTCTGGAAGAATTCTATGCATAAAGCGAGATAAATGCCCTGAAATTTATTTGCAGAGAATTAATTACTTCCAATCAGCAGTTTCTTATGACGAGATCATTGATTGAATCAGCCCAATTTGTTTGTGATCGCAGCAGAATATGATCTTATAAAGAGCACGTAGATCAGCAACCTTTGGATACTACTTCGCAATAGCGGATACAGAATGGAAGTGTCCTCAATTTTCTTTTGAAGCCCTAACCAAAGCCACGTCATGCTAATGTGGCATCAAGCGGACTAAATAACACGAATGAAACATGCATGTTACCAATAAGTAATGATGTCTTTCTAGATATATCGAACATAACAGTAAAGAAATAAAATTTTGACAAGAAAGGCAACCAATAGAGAACAAAGGCCATGGACAGGCATCAAGTGTTATGCGGCCAGCTCCGGCAAGAACTGGGCTTGTTTGATTTAGGGACTTCAGCTAGTAAGGGTTGAACTTGAAATACCTCGACCGACAGTCAAAATCCGGAGCTGGGACTGACCATGGCCTGCATTGCATTTTCAGCCATAGAGCCGGAGATAGAAATTTTTATCCTGCTCCAAAGTAGCATAAAAACTAAGAGAGCGATGCACTATGGGAATAACTACAGTAGAGCCAGCCAAAGAATATGTAATTTAAATAAGGCATCATAGTTTTTAATGGGAGCATTGTCATCCAACAGCGACTAAACCGTGATGACTCCACTCTACTCCGATTCCTCCAAGAAAAGAGGTACAACTACCTGTAGAATAACAACCAGGCATGCATTAAACCAGGACCCCTCGGGCCACATCTCCTGGGCAATACAAGAGTTATAAACAAAGAAATCATGCATTTTGTTAACTTCAATTGGATTCATTCGAAAGAACTTTTTTTTTTTTTTGGTCTAACTTTCAAAAGAATTTTCAGAGAAGAGAAACACGGCTTTTGTACAAGAGTAAGAAACTCATGTACTCCTGCTACATCTGGAGTGGATTTTCGATGCTGTAGATATGAAACATATTTGAACAGTAACTTACAGATGAGAAACTTACTCAATCTACAAAATTACAGACAAAATAACATCTGGACTATCCTCAGGGATGAAAAGATTCTGTCAACATAGGTCAAGTTTTCAATAAATCAACGGTCCCAGCCAGAGGGACGGCGCCTTTCCCTTGTTTTATCTCTACTGCTGCAGAATTGGAAACAAACAAAAGGTAATAAGAACCCATTTGGGGTAGACTCGCTTAATAACAATGCATATACCAGATGATGGACATATGCAGGAAATGACGCTAACCTTTCTGAACTTCTATGACCAGCATTCTCTGTAGGTCTATGACCGGTAGGATTTACTCCTGATGTGGGAGTACTAGATGACTTAGTTGTCTGAGCTTTATAAGCATCTCCTCCTATAGTACCGCCAGAAACAAATCCAGTCATCGCCGGTCTCTTGCTCGCATACATGTTTGAACTGCTATTTATGCCTTGATTGTGGGAGTTAGAAGCAGCAGCTACAAAGTTACTTTTAAATTGAGCCATCATCCCAGTCTTCAATGAGTTAACAGCTGCTGGTCGACTTGGAGCATTCTGAGATGATGCACTTGACTCCACGTTATATCCTATACCCAAACCATAGTCCACTCCACGAACGCCTCTACCTCCGCCTCCGCCGCTGCCGCCACCGCCGCCGCCACCGCCCCCTCTTCCCCGACCCTTTCTCCCACCTGCTTAAAAAATTATACCATGAATAGGAAACATGATAATCAATTAGCAAAAACTTTTTCCACCATGTTTTATGAGTAATCCAGAGATGGTCATCACAATTCTCTGCACGCGCACGCGTGTGAGTTGCACAGACAGGATGAAGCTAAGCATACCTCCTTTTCTTGAGTCACGTTTGGACCTAAATCTTCCATCCTGATAATTGACAAATAAAATGACTAATCAGAACCTAGGACCATCATAAAATGATAAAAAGAGAGCTTGAAGGTAGAGCTAACTGAACTTCAAGCAAAAAAAGGGACATTTTGAGTCTGAATACATCTTCTGGCAAAAATGTCTCAGTGATTTTAACAAAAAACAGTCCAATTAAAAGAGTATCAAGAGTTCAGGAGCAAACTCCTGTTAAAGGACAAGCCCATCTCACATGTATATTGGCAGCATATGATAAAGGCGCTAAAATTAATAAAATGCAAAGAAAAATAATCATTTGCGAGCTGTCCATCTTAATCATTCCACCATCTTTTCAGTCTCACTCTTTCTCATGGATGCCAAAAGTCACATGTTTGGGATGATCTGCATTTGCAGATTTCATGTAAATAGGCAACAATGCATTTCCTTTTAATTAGGGATGGGGGAGAGGAAGAGGTGGATGAGAAGAGTGTTTAAGGTAGAAATCTCTTTATTCCATCAAGAAAGCTTCAAACTGTTGCTTAAGCCTATATTTGTCCACATTGCCCATTAATTCAAGCTAAATATGGAGAGCTAAGGCATTTATTTTTCTTCTTATCCCACTTTTCCAACCTTCCTCTGTTATAATGACTGCCTACATCTTCTTCCACTGGTAGTTGACAAAAACACAAGGGGCCAGCATCATGTAGGTTAATTGTCAATGCAACACCACTTGTACACATTATGAAGTCCCCACTGGGGCTCATGCATATGGAAGAAAGGTTAACACAGAAAGTTGCATTTTTGCACATTTTGGAAAACTCATTAAAAAAAAAATAATGCAATGGGACATCAAATCCCTCATTCAACGAGGCCAGCATCATGTAGGTTAATTGTCAATGCAACACCACTTGTACACATTATGAAGTCCCCACTGGGGCTCATGCATATGGAAGAAAGGTTAACACAGAAAGTTGCATTTTTGCACATTTTGGAAAACTCATTAAAAAAAAAAATGCAATGGGACATCAAATCCCTCATTCAACGAGGCCAGCATCATGTAGGTTAATTGTCAATGCAACACCACTTGTACACATTATGAAGTCCCCACTGGGGCTCATGCATATGGAAGAAAGGTTAACACAGAAAGTTGCATTTTTGCACATTTTGGAAAACTCATTAAAAAAAAAATAATGCAATGGGACATCAAATCCCTCATTCAACGAGGCCAGCATCATGTAGGTTAATTGTCAATGCAACACCACTTGTACACATTATAAGTCCCCACTGGGGCTCATGCATATGGAAGAAAGGTTAACACAGAGAGTTGCATTTTTGCACATTTTGGAAAACTCATTAAAAAAAAAATAATGCAATGGGACATCAAATCCCTCATTCAACGAGGCCAGCATCATGTAGGTTAATTGTCAATGCAACACCACTTGTACACATTATGAAGTCCCCACTGGGGCTCATGCATATGGAAGAAAGGTTAACACAGAAAGTTGCATTTTTGCACATTTTGGAAAACTCATTAGAAAAAAAATAATGCAATGGGACATCAAATCCCTCATTCAACGAGGCCAGCATCATGTAGGTTAATTGTCAATGCAACACCACTTGTACACATTATGAAGTCCCCACTGGGGCTCATGCATATGGAAGAAAGGTTAACACAGAGAGTTGCATTTTTGCACATTTTGGAAAACTCATTAAAAAAAAAAAAAATAATGCAATGGGACATCAAATCCCTCATTCAACGAGGCCAGCATCATGTAGGTTAATTGTCAATGCAACACCACTTGTACACATTATGAAGTCCCCACTGGGGCTCATGCATATGGAAGAAAGGTTAACACAGAAAGTTGCATTTTTGCACATTTTGGAAAACTCATTAAAAAAAAAAATAATGCAATGGGACATCAAATCCCTCATTCAACGGCAAAAATGATGTCATAAATATGTAATATAAAAAATAGCATGAGGTTCAAATTTTACCTTCATGGCAAGATCCATGAGCTCCACTGGAACATTCTGACCGGCGGCTATCAGACTATTAACCAACTCCCCAGCAAATCGAGCCTCCTTTTGCGTTATTAGGGTATATGCAACCCCATCTTTGTCACCTGCACGACCCGTTCTACCAATGCGATGGACATGCATGTCCATATCACGTGCAATGTCAAAGTTCACAACTGACTTAATTGACTTGATGTCAAGACCCCGAGCAGCCACATCTGTCGCAATAAGAACATGATATATGCCGGATTTAAATTTTTGCAGAATTTCCATCCGAGAAGCCTGGTCCTTGTCACCATGAAGAGCGGCAACTTTGAATCCTCTTTGAGACAACTGTGACTCAATCTCATCCACGGCAGCCTTCTTTGAGGCAAATACTAGCACATCTCCCTCGTCAATCCGCGCAGGTAGTTTCTCAATAAGCCAAGGCAACTTTTCTGCATCAGAAGGAATGACATGGACAACCTGTGTGATATCTTCATTGGCCATTCCCACTTCTCCCACAGTAACTCTTACGGGATCCGAGAGGATTTCTCTGGCTAGCTTCTCGACTTTTCGAGGCATAGTTGCTGAAAATAGTAATGTCTGACGGTCAGGCCTAATTTGGCCAACAATAGACCTTATTTGCGGCTCAAATCCAAGGTCAAACATTCTATCAGCCTCATCAAGAACCAAGTACGTCGCCCTCAACATCGTCAGGGCCTTCACTTTTAGCAGGTCTATCAATCTTCCAGGAGTTGCAACAACTATCTCACATCCCGCCTTCAATTCCTTAAACTGGTCCAATTTGGACATTCCACCATAAACAGCAGAGACACGTATGCCATGGGATTTTGCAAATTTTTTACACTCTAAATATATTTGGTGTGCTAATTCTCTGGTTGGAGCACATATCACCCCGATAGGGCCCTCTTCTTTTGCCAGTTCAGGTTGATCCATGATATGCACTATCATAGGAAGCACGAAAGCAGCGGTTTTACCAGAGCCAGTCTTTGCTATACCGATGATATCTCTTCCTGAGAGCACAATTGGCAAAGCTTGGCACTGTATCGAAGTGGGTTTTTCATATCCTTGTTTCGCAATAGCATTCATGAGTTGAGGAGAAAAGCCACAATCATCAAATGACTTGATCGGCCTTGGGACATCAAATCCCGATACCCGGATAGCCAAGCTCTTCCTATAATCAGCGACATCCTGCTCACTCATCCCTAAAAGCGCAAATTTTGGGCGTCACACCACATGGAGCATAAATAACAAAAGGAAAAATACAAGGAGCTCAACATAATACTGCAGTGCATGGAAATCTGGTTAGTGTGATGTGGGTTTTCATATCTGAAACTAAGTAGTGACTTGGAACAGTCAAAACTATTGGAACGGGGGTGTAATTCACTTACGTCCTTTCATACTAAAAACATTCACATAGCACAATTCACGAAAATGAGAACTCCGCTGCTTGGAACCTAAGACAACATCAGAATACTTGTCCCGAGAGATTAAAGAGAGACTGCAGAAATGTTAATGAACATGAACCAGCAATAATTCTACCTATAATAATGACTAGAATTTAGCTATGCAAAGAAAATTACCACGCAGAAAAAGCAAGCTCAAAGATACCAATCAAGCAGATTCCGACCTATCGGCATAACCATACCAGCAGTAGCGTCTGCAACACTCACCTGAAATCGACTCCTTCTCCTCGTAAAAATCCTTAGTGAAGGGCTCGTAGTCAATCTCACTATGGTCCAGAGCCGGAATCGGCTCTATCTTCTTCTTATCCAGCACAATCGGATTATCGTCCGAATCGTACTCCAGCAACCCGGCGTCCACCGCCTTCGCGGCCGCATAGACCTCCTCGTCCGAATCGTAGCCGGCGTGCAGCACGTCCGACGCCAGCGTGAGCCCGACGTCCTTCTTCGCCCGCAGGAAGCTCTCCATCGGATCGTCGTCGTCCTCCTCGTCCCGGTACTTCTCCGCCTTCTCCTTCGGCTTCGGGGGCGGCGCCGCCCTCATCTCCTCGTGTATCCCCTCCATGAACGCGTCGAGGGGGTCGATCTCCTCCTCCCCGCCGCCGTCCCCCCCATCCCCGCCGCCGTTCTCCTCCCTGGCGGCGTCCTCGGCCTCGGCGTCGTAGTCGATGTTGTCGAGGTCGGTGTCCTCGTAGTTGTCGTGGCCGTGGGCGCGGGAGGAGGAGGAGGGAGAAGGGACGAAGAGGCGCTGCGGAGGCTGGGACCGCTCGAAGTTGTAGGTGGCCTGGCGGTTGATCCCGAACCCTTCGAACCCGAACTTCCGCTTCGACATGGTTCGGAGCTCGCGAGCTCGACCTCGAGCTTCCGGAGATTGCAGAGAAGGAAAGCGAGGAGGGAGAAACCCTAGATCGACGTGCGATTTGAGATGGCGGTTGGGGACGAAGAGAGCTTCGAGATTGCGTCGTGCTGCGTCCGGACTACTGATGGAAGAAGGCTGGTTTCGGCGTACGTCTCCAGTTCTCAGCTCGCTTTCCCCTTTCGGGTCCTTCGTCCGACCCGAATTTGCTGCTTGGATCGGATCGTCGCGAACTCGGGTCGGGTCCGGCTCCTGCCGGATCGGGCTTTTGATGGGAGGCTCGTGACCATTTTGGCATTTGGCTTGGACTGCCAATTCAAGGCCCGGAAAAGGTTGTAAAATATTAAAAGATGGTCCGTTACGCGCCCATGGCTTTGTCACAATAGATTCGAACACGTCCTGGATCGACTTCTAGATCATAGTTGCTCTAGTGAATAGCTAAATAAAATGGATGAGAGTTTGGCTTAACTTTTTCAAGAGGTTTTCGACTTTCAAAACCCCTTGAAAAAATACTAAGATGTTTGGTAGGCCTTTCGAAAGCTTTGACTTTCAAAATGTTGAAGACTCAAGGTAAATAGAAAATAGCTTTTCAAAGTAACATTTGTGGTCGTCAAAAAAAAAGTAACATTTGTGGAATACTAAAATTATAATTAAAAAAAAATTTCTTCTAAAATTATCCACATCGAGTCTTCGGTCTTCCAATTTTGATAATCGTGTTAATTGTGTTGTGCTGTGTGACTCTCTTTATAAATCATGCATGTTCATGTTATACCAACGTGACACAAATTGAGAGTTCACTGAGCATAGGACGCTAAATTTCGACACTTGGAAAATGGGTGTTTGGGATGTCTCAATCATGTAACGAGTGTTTTGGGCGTTGGAAGTGTGCGGGGGTGAGTATCAGGATTAACCTTGGACCGACCATGAACTGGCCCAATCCTATCGCACCAATCATAACTATATAGATTATATACAATATATCTAAAATATATTTTATATTATGTATCTATATATTATTTATAATTTTTTTATAAATCATAAAGAGAAAACCCAAAGTCAAATGGCATCAATAGCATTAAATGATTCCTCATGGCATCCTCCTCTTGTATTTGTTCTATTCTCTTCTTTGTCCTTTTACTTTTTAATTTGTCAAAATCAAAAGAAACAACTTCTCCATTTATACCACTCAACACTTGCCTTGCTCAACTTCTCCCATATCTCTATGAGCAGTCTTAATTGTCTTTATGGTTTCTTGCTTTTAACAAGTATGAGATTTCTATTGTACCTTATGTGAAATTTGTTGAATATGTACTAGTATTTATAGTTTGGTCGCACAACGCCACATTATCAGGAAAAGTACCAAAAAAGTTCTAAACTTTTTGCTTTTGTGCCGATTTAGTTATAAACATTTTTTTTGTGCCAATTCAATTCTAAACCTTTTTACGTTGTGCCAATTCAGTTATTTCAGGCCAATTTTGACCAAATTTTGCTAACCGGACACCAAATGTGATGTGAACAAATTTTAATAACATTTTAATATTTTTCATATTTTTTAAAATTTTGTTATTTTATTATTTTTGTCTTTTTCCTCTAGCTGGTCGCCGAGGTCCGGTGACCGGCCAAAGGTGACGGCCGGCGAGGACGAGGCCGACCTCGTCGGCCACCTCGCCCATGGCTGGCAGGGGTCGGTGAGGTCGGCCTCGCCCTCACCGGTAAACCGGACCTCGGCGACCGGCCGGAGGAAAAAGACAAAAAAATTTTAAAAAATAAAAGATAAAAAAAATTTAAATATTATTAAAATTTGTCTACGTCAATGTCAATTAGGCCATGTCAATCGGTCGGCTTCTAGTCAATAAAACCTGGCCAAAATTGGCCAAAAAAGACTGAATTGGTACAACGTAAAAATGTTTAGGACTAAATCAGTACAAAAAGAAGGTTTAGGACTAAATCGGCATAAAGATAAAATGTTTAGGACTTTTGTAGCACTTTTCCCCCACATTATCAATTGATATGTAACTTAACATGGTAGGCTTGCCTTTTCAAGGAGTATACAAAATGAAAAAAAAAAAATTATCGATTGGTTTCGGATTGATCCTAGAATTGGACCAAACCTATTAGATCGGTCCGATCCTTAGTCCCAGGCTCAATGTAGTCAGTCTTTAATCTAAAAAGTTGAGGACCAACACTGTGCAGTGTTGGTCTTAGGATTAGCGGGTGGATTGGCCCAATCTGGATGATGCTTACCCCTAGAAAATTTTAAAATGTCATCCTCCTTCCACATATAATTACGTAATTTCTTGGTACATCATATAACGTTTATTATCGACAAGTTCTTTACATTAATTCCATTTATCAGTAAGGTGGTTTCGCTTGATTTTCAAATATCGATTTTGTCCATTCACGCAATGTGTGCACACTTTATCGAGGACTTGAAAGTGTTTTCTTCTAAGTAAGATAATGGCGGATACCCTAATGATCCTATGTCCCGATTCCAACTTTTCTTTTCTGTCTCGATCATTAATGTATCTCACAACAAATTTTGCGAACAAAAACACACTGATGCGAATTCTGATGATCCGAACATCGTCTAGAAACGTCGCCAGGTGCCGAGGATTTCCATCGTATGCACATGTTCATAGCCAGTTCAAAGCAAACTAATATCCAAAAGATTAGTACCCAAATAATCTATTCAAAGGTGCCAACTAGACCTAGCTAAAATTACCAAAAATCAGTTAATTTGTTGACTACCAAAAATAGCATTCGCATTCACCAAGTTGACCAGGTCGATAAACCCTATTCACATGCATCTCTCCTCCTCCAAAACAAATCTGTCAATCTTCATCTTATATAATTCCTCCGATCATTCGGAAATCGAACAGAAGGCAACCATGGCGACGTCGAAAGCTCGGGCGCTGTTCCTCCTCGTCGCCGCCACCTCCGCCTTGCTCCTCTCCTCCGCCGTCGACGCCGTCTGCGTGCCCCGCAAGCCTCACTCCTTAGAGTCCGCCTCCCCGAAGACGCTCCCCCAAACTCCCGCCTCCTTCAAGAGGCCGCCGTCCGGCCCCCTGGCCTCGCTTTCCGCCTCCTTCAAGAAACCGCTGTCCGATGCTCTGGCCTCGCTCTCCGCCTCCAAGGCCGCGGTGGTGGTTGACCACACGGTGGCTGACATCTGCCACCAGACCGACTACCCCGACATCTGCATCTCCTCAATCGGTGCCCACCTGAAGGGGCCAGCCGACGCGCTTTCGTTGCTCGCGGCCGAGATCGAGGCCTGCACGGAGAAGATGAAGAGCGCTGCCGCCGAGGTCACCAAGCTGGCTGCCGACCCTTCTGCGTCGCCCGCCACCAAGATGGCCCTCAGCGCCTGTGATGAGAACTACAACTCTGCCCTTGACAGCCTGAGCAGCGCGCAGCAGGCGATCGCCGCGCATGATGCCGGCACGCTGAACAGTGAGCTCAGCGCCGTGATCACGTTCGTCAGCACTTGCGATGACTCGTTCGCCGAGATGACCGTGAATTCGCCGCTGGAAGGGACCGGCCGTATTCTGCAGAAGCTCGGGAGCAACTGTCTCGCCATTGCAACTCAAGCTCATCTGTGAATGTATAGCGAATTATCAATAATTTCGCGATTTGTGTTGCGAGATGAAGTGCTGTTGCGCAGAATGCTATCTCCCAGTTGCATCTAATCTATATACACGCTTTAGTTTGTGCATAACTTTCAACTTCTCGTAATCGCTAGGAAGATTTCGCATGCGCCGCATGTGTAGAAATCAAGGAACTTTCAGACAAACCCTCGTTCGGCGTCCTCGGCAGGTCTGGTTCATTTTGAGTCATCGGATTGATACTAATGTCCTTCTGAAGGAGACGGAGATCCAGGCCTCGAGGAGACGCGGAGCGCGACCGTGAAGATCAGCGACGGTGCTGCTGATCCTTCCCCATCGGCCCCGCCTCTGGCAGCCCGTCCCGCCTGCGAGGAGCTCTAAGATTTGGTCCTCGATAGCCAGGACCAAGGCCGTCGCTCCACGCGACGAGAGAAAGGTCAGGTCGGCGCTCGGCCACCTTGACCGCGAGCTTTCGTGCTCAGTGAGATCGGAGTTTGTTGAGATGAGGGCGGAAATCGCCGGTGCTGAAGATCGACGGTGTGCTGAAGAGGCTGGCGATCACGTATGCCTCTTTCCGACAGTAATTTTATGCAGATCGCTTGAGACTTGAAAAGAACTCCTCAAAACACGAATTCAAAGAAAATACAAAACATGGGGTATGATGGCATCCATGAATAAATAAAAAATAATAAAGAACGAATGATCTAGTTTACCGCTAAACATGCCAATAACATTCCGCAAAACTATTTGACGTTCAGGTTCGTTTGTTTCCAGAAAAATGAATGGTTTGAAAAATATCTTCTTAAAAATGGTTGCTTGTGTGCTTAAAATAATAAGTTAATGGAAAATGTTGTCCAACCGGTCTTACAAACCTTAATTTTAAAACCTTATGATAACATGCCATTAAGGGAATGGAGCCTAGACCTATCAAAATGGTCATAAACTCATTTATTAATCCAATATTTGATATGTTGGATTGTTAAATGGGCTAATTAGATTTAGTAAATAGGTTATAAATGGAGTTAGAATGGTAACGTCTAAAATAATATGGATATTAAAGGAGTTTACAATTTACTCATATCTAACCTAATTTTATGACTCTTTCTTCGCTTTCTTTCGCCCTCATTCGATCTTATTATCATTTGCGCTATGCTCTCACCTTAGTTTGGGTATGATTTTTTTTTTAGATTTGATTAAACATGAAATTTTTTTAGTAATATGAGTTAGGTTGAGTATGTGTTAAGTGTGGGTCGAGGATGAGTTAATAGATTCGTATCAAATTGAAATTGTCAAAATGGGTTAAATTGATTAATTTGAGGTGGATCATTTTAGATCAATCCAAACCTCACCTGATGTCGATGGGTCTGTAAAAATGACACAAATAGTCTTGAACAATGGTTCGGTATGTAATGTGGTTCCTTAACTTTGATTTATTAAATATGGTCCATTAGTTGTATCCCAATATGCAATATAATCTTTAAACTTTCAATTTGTTTAATATAATCCTTGACCATTTGATATATATTTGATTTCGTCCCAAAATAATATGAATATTGAATTTGAATTAATAGAAAGACAATATTGATTATGGACTAAGTTGAATATGTATAAAAGATCTAGGAACCACGTTACATATTGGATTAAAATTTTAAAATCATATTAAATAAATTAAAAGTTTATAATTTACATTGTACATTGTACCAAAGTTCATTGATCATTTGTATTATCGTCCCATAAAAAATCAATATATCCTATCAATCATGTAAACTTTTACCAAACAAATCGGACCCGGCTCCCGAGTTTCATTTTCAAAACCGATCCATCCCAAAACCGAGCGCCTTTACTTAAACGGTCATGATTCGATTGGGCACGGCAGGGAATGGTCTGGACTAGTCGATCCCGGACCAGAAGAAAGGGAAGCTAAAATGAGTTACTGTCGAGTTTAGTCGAAATTGGACGACTGCTTTCTTGCTCCAGCAACCTTCTTATCACCGCCACAAAAAAAAGAAAAAAGAAAAAAAAAACCGCCGTCTCCTTCCTTCCTTCCTTCCCTCCTCTACCTACATACGACCCGCTTCGGATAACTCCCCCACGGTCAGTCCCGCTCCCCCCTCTCGTGCCGTCGCAGCTCAATCTAAGTGCCGGAGACCGAAGCGGCGGCGACCGGAAGGAGGAGATGGCGCACGCGTGCGTGTCGACGGCGGCTCCCTCGCCTCTCAGATTCAGCTCCCTCGCCCCCGCCCCGAACCCTAGCTCCTCGCTCGACTCCCAGAAGCTCGCCCTCCCTCGGAGCCGCTCCGTCCCAGGTAACTCCGCAATGAAAGTGGAGGGTGGGGGGTTTTGGAGGGGTTTTTGAGGGGTTTGCCTAATCGTCATTGTTCCGCCGGTCGGGGTGGGGAGTTTCGCCGAACCGCGAATTGAAGCGGGAATCGAAGTTTTGCGGTTTAGCTTTTTGTAGTAGGTGGCCTTGGGTTTGGTTTGCGAGCGGAAGTATCGCATTTAGAGCGTACGTGTGTTGTAGTTACTCCAGAAAAAAGAAAAAGAAAAAGTGATGGTGACTCGAGCTGTAGAGTCTACATGGATTTCTGATGCAATCGAGAGTCCACTACGAAGAAATGATCGCAGAAAGCTGACCCGAAGCGATTGGTTGAATCATGAGTGTTATATTGCTTTGGGAAATAGAAATTTGAAAAGGGTCTTTTTTTTGGGATAGGAATTTGCTCTCGCTTTGCTAATAATTTTTATTTAGCGTGGGGTTCTGATAGGTCTTCCCTGTTATTGATGAGCAAGACTTGTACTGTAATATCTGCAGGAAATTTAAGAAGCTTGTTTGCAATAGAAAGAACCTGCAGCAAGTAAAGGCCGTTTATTCGGGTGAGTTCTGGGCTCCGGAGAGGAGCTCTCAGCAGGGCATCTGGTCCATAAGGTAGTTTTCAGTTTGAAACTTTTTGGGAATTCTGATGAAAATCATTTTGGGTAATTTGTTATTCATGATACTTGCTTTGTTTTTCTAGGGATGATTTGCAAGTTCCATCTTCACCATACTTCCCTGCTTATGCACAAGGCCAAGGGCCTCCACCAATGGTACAAGAACGTTTTCAGAGCGTAATCAGCCAGCTTTTCCAATATGTAGGTTTCTTTGCTCTAAAATTTGGTTTCACCTATGACTCAATAGCTGTCACATAACTTTTGCTAGCCTTTTAGCTAATTACGGTGGTATCTGGTGGATTGACAGAGAATAATACGCTGCGGTGGTGCTGTGGATGATGACATGGCCAACATTATCGTAGCTCAGCTTCTTTATCTAGACGCTGTTGATCCAAACAAGGTGCTTCTAGTCTCTTGTTATATCCGGCATAAACATCTTGTAGCATTGACAACGAGCACAACAACGACACTTGCTCATATACTTCCTCATATGTCCTGGGCAGTTTGATTGTAAATGCATGTATTGGCATTTTATAGGTTATAAGCAATTGTATGAGCTCTTACACATTTGCTCTATCATTGAATAGGATATTGTGATGTATGTGAATTCTCCTGGAGGATCTGTTACAGCTGGTATGACCTTACCATGGGAACCTTTTTTTTGGTGGTTCATTTTTGTATAGTTTGGTCTTTAAAGAGGTGGTTCTTGGTTGACTTGTTTACCATTTGTCCCTTAGGTATGGCTATATTTGACACGATGAGGCATATTCGTCCTGATGTCTCCACTGTATGCGTCGGACTTGCAGCCAGGTATCGTATTCTTTGACAAGGTTCTTTTTTCCTTGATATGCCACAAGAAGGAATGCCATTTGTTAGTCTTTTAGAAAAGCTTGCAGTCATTGTAGTGCAATACAACGGTTGCCTTGGGATTTTTGGAATTAACTAGACAATTGTACAGATGCTCAATATAAAATTCTTAACAGCTGATTTAGAAGTGAAGCTTCAGGTTGTCAAATTCATGTTTTGAATTTACAATGGTGATGCAATTTGTTCTACCTGTATAAGTGGAGGCAAGATGTTGAAGGATTTTCAAACCTAAAGTATAAGCTATTAAGTGGTAAGAGTGTGCATGTGTATCAGGGTCGTGATTGCTGCATGCATTATCTATGTATAATTTTGAAGACCCTTCTTACATCCAAACGGGTAAGAAAAATAGAGGGAGTACACGAATTAACTTGCACGAGGTGTTGCCAACAAGTGTGGGTTATGATGGGGATTGAGATGAAGGAAACTTGTTTAAGGTTGTCTGGAAGTATAATCTACAAAGCCTACAATAAGGAGATCAAAACTTTTGAAGTGACTTGTTAAGATTTGTAGCATGAAGGTGGAAGACAAATCTTGAACTCTGTTGTTTTGTTGTCAATCGCATGGCTTCTGTTCTGATTGTTCATCAAATTGCTTGAACTCTTATAGCTGGTCTCAGTATCTGTTGGTTGATTGATCCATGTTCTTCTTTACAGTATGGGGGCTTTCTTACTAAGTGCCGGAACCAAAGGTAGGTCATTGTCATGAACTATATCCTCGCTGTGTGAAGCTCTGTATGTTTTGTGCTTTTAGATCCTGACAGTATGTTTCTCATTTGTGACTTTAGGGAAAAGATACAGCTTGCCAAACTCAAGAATAATGATACATCAACCTCTTGGTGGAGCACAAGGTGGACAAACTGACATAGATATCCAGGTTTGTCTATGTTCAGCCTGCATAAACGTCACTTGCATTGATACATATACTCATGAGTTTTCATGCATACACCTATTGGCATCCATGTGCACAGGGCATGGATGCACATGTATGACAAACAAAAACAAATTTGTGGGTGTGGACACAACCATGAGCACAAGCACTCACACACGAGTAACTGTCACAATGAAATCATTGCTCCAGTTCATTCACATGCTACATCTGTAGTCTGGATGAATCTCTCAACTTGAATGATATGGTCATCTCTCTTGGGAAATGACTGGACTTAGTTTCTATAGAATGAAGGTCTGTCCTGTATTGAATCTTCAGTCAGTGAAATTTTCTGTTATGTTTCTGATTATGGGTGGAAATTTGAATTAACTACCAGGCAAATGAAATGCTGCATCATAAGGCAAACCTTAATGGCTATCTCTCTTATCACACGGGTCAAAGTCTCGAGAAGATCAATGAGGACACAGATCGTGATTTCTTCATGAGTGCCAAGGAAGCCAAAGAATATGGACTCATTGATGGTGTGATCATGAATCCTCTCAAAGCTCTTCAGCCCCTGGCAGCTGCAGCAGATTCATGAAGCCACCTTGTCTCTAAGCTTTCTTGGCGGGTTGTTGGGGTTGACCATTTTCATCCTCAAGAGTTCATTTGTGCTAAACAATGGTTGATACTTGTGGCACGAATTTAAAATAGGAATGGATCTCATCTTGGGTAGATTTGTTTTTTGGGGAACAAATTAGTTTACTATACAGGTACTGCTTGACTGTGATAAGTTCAATCTCAACTTTGCTACTTATTTCTTTTGGCCTCTCTTTTGATGCATGGGCAAAGGCTTTTCGCCGCTCAATGTCATTCTGACCTAGTTGTGAGGTCGCAGGAGCTAAGTCGTCTCCCCTGGTCCCTTTAATATGGTCCTTGCCAATCTTCAATCTCAGTGTATTTCTTGTAATTTCCATAACGCAATAATTGTTCAGGATCTACATAATTTTAAGGCGAGAGCTGTGCAACTTTTCAGTGCATCTTGTAGATTTTTTGCCTTCCTCTCACTCTCCTGTGCACTTCGCAACAGCTTTCCCCAACTCCGTTCTTTCCTATTATACAAATGTTAATGAAAGAGTGTAGATATGTCATTCTACCGTGAGAACTGGTGAACAGCAGAGTTGTGTTTCAGAAGCCTTGAGTTGCATTGGTTTGAATTAGCTGGCAGATCCTGATTTTATGAAGCAGTTTTCGCTATGTTAGCTCTCCCGCATCATGCTTTGTTGGCAATAGCAACCGCGATTTGTAATAGAATTTACTGTTGTCAAAATCAAACTCATATCTGGAATTTGATTTGCCTCTCTCTCTCTCTCTCTCTCTCTCTCTCTCTCTATTCTTAGTTCTCGTTCGGAACGGTTCCTTGAGAACTTGTAGACATTGGTAGTGTTAGTGGATACGTCCCCTTATTCTTTCTTAGACGAACAGAAATCTCCAGCTATTCAAGAGTTGTTGCGCTCGTCCGCCAATTTAGAACTCATCATCTTGTCGTACGAGTCTGGGAAGAAGATAATCTAGTCAAAAGAATCAAATTCGGTATGGATGCCAGAAGAACTTTTGTTTGCTTTTGGTGAGACATATGGTATACGTGCATGATGGGTTATCAATCTATTGTCTCAGTTAACAAGGGTTTTGTCCGTCCCGTCTGAACTTCCTTTGAAGTCCCCTAATCGTTCTGCTACCGCGATAGCTGAAGCAAGGCGGTTCACTCTTCTCCCCACTTATAGCTCATTTTGAGCCTACAATTGCAATCCTGTATAAAGTTGTAGAACTCCCCTTCCTCTTCCCCATTTTACCAAATTCAGAGACCAGTTATGTGGACGAACTCTCGGGAAATAATCTATGATATAGTTTTGTCTGTTCTGTCCGTTTGAAAAGAAATTTGGGAATCAAGAACATTTTTCAGTTGGGATTTTATTGCAAGCACACTTGTCCAAAATAGGTCATAAATCCATGTCTTAACTCATATTTGAAAAGTCGAATTGTTATATGGATTAATAATATTCAGTAAACTGATCATAAATGGATTTAAAATGGTAAAGTTCAAAATAATTATATGGGTGTTATATGGATTCACAGTTAATTTAGACACAATTCATTTCTATGACTCTTTTTTCACTTTTTTTCACCCACACTCAATCTTGCACTCATCCACTTTGCACTCTCTCCTTAGGATATCCATGAGTTTTTTTTTTTTTATTATGTTAAATATGGAAGTATTTTAATAATATAAGTCGGATTAAGTATGGATTTGATTAATATGAGTCACTAGATTTATATTATACGAAACCCGATATACCCATTTGACAAGTCTAGTTGTTGGTGAGAGAAAGAACTTGAAACACAAATTATGGGGTCAAATCCAAATAAAAAGAAAATCCAACTTTTTATTAAAACCTTAGACAAAAAATAATAGGATCTTTCAAACGTCCCATTGAAAAGCCAGGGACAAAGTAACACCAACTTCGCTCGACCTTTTGTTCATGGGATAAAAATAACATCTCTCATGAATCCGTATATTCCCTCCATTATATCACTACGTATTGTCCTATATGATTCATTGTGCTAATGTCTATAGCGAGCAATGTCAACCATATTGTCCTATGTGATTCATTGTGCTAACATGTATAGTGAGCCACGTCAACCAACACAAATAATGATGTTACCTTTAATCTATTACTTTTTTTTTTTATGCCAAAATCGATATCATTTTAATGCAATTCACTAAGTAGGTCAACCCAGCGAGCCACGTCGGATGATGTGTGGCAATTTAGCAATGAGAATGGAAGGACTTTCTAGCAGGAGTCGTTTTTGTCCCATGAGTGAAGAGTTGGGTTTTTCTTAAGACGCATGAAAGGTTGAGTTATTTTTATTCCTAAGCAAAACCTTGATTTTTTTTTTCAAATATTATAGATTGTGTCATTTTTATCAAAGATGTAAAATGATTAGATTGTGTCATTTTTATCAAAGATGTAAAATGATTTGGCTTTAAGAGTTTTTGTCTTGAAGGTCCTAAAATTTGTCAAAAAAGTGTAATTAAATTCTAATTTTTTTTAAAAGTGCAATCAAATTCTAAAACTTAATATAAAAATGCAATTAAGTTCTACAACTTTCAATAAGTATAATCAAATCCTAAAACTAGTCTTGAAAATGTAATGGAGTCTTGAAACTATCAAAAAGTGCAATCAACGGAATAACTTAATTAGACCAATTCGACAAGTATCAAGATACAATTGCACTTTTTGAAAGTTGTAGAATTCAATGATATTTCTTGGCAAATTTTAATATCTAATTGTACCTTTCAAAAGTTCTTTTCAAAAGTTCTTTTTTTCCAAATATTAAAGACTTTGTCTTTGTTTTGTGGAGGGGGTTTCCCTTCCTTTTGTTATTGATTGAGTTACCATGACACCCTTACCCCATGTTGACAGTTCTTTTGTCATATTGGGTGCAAGGCCTTCTGTTGGCGTCGAGTCTCCTTTCTTTTGTATATTCTCGTTTCGGTGAAAGTTTATATACACATTACCTTTACCAAAAAAAAAGACTTTGTCATTTATATCTGAGATGGAAAAGGTTCGTCTTTTTGTTGGCCATGTTGCTTCTTCAAAGTGCCACTTTTTCATTTCCACGCCACACTCTACCTCGGCAGATTCCATACGGCAGAGTATCTACACGTCCTTCCCATACAATATACCTCCACAGGTGTCTGATCTCCGGAGTGCGCACGCTTTCCTTTTGGCATCTTGCACGGGGGAATCTGCAACTACTCAGGAAAAATAAGATATTCCACCCCAAAAGAGACAAACCCAAGGGCTTGATGAACCTATGAAAAAAGGCTAGAGTAAACAAACATAGGCCTTGATGCAAGGGGGCGTTTCCGATGATCCCGTGAGAAGCGGTCCGGATAAAACAAGAGTAGTCTCTTCGGTTATCATCGAACTCATAAGTTTTGGTCCGTTATGGTAATTTCATATTATAATTACTGAAAAATTACAAGAAGTCGCGACCAATCAGGGTCCGGACAATCCTTCCCATGCGGAACGTAGATGATATGATTGCCCGGCCGACTTTCAGCCCCTGAAAATCAAGGAAAGTTACCGGGCATCAAGGCTGAAAAATCAAACCTGTTTTACTTTTTCATCGACTCAACTACTCCATCCAAAATTTAGCCTTATCCTCGGACGATCTCCGAGCGCACCCACCCACTCGCGATCCTCGTGCCATCTTTTTTCCAACCTGAGAATCGACGTGGGAACATGGAAAGGTGCCCCCGATGCTAGTGAACAAAAAAGCAAGTGTGTAGTTTCAATTCACTTGCCATCACGCAACGGGCCATTTCGATCCCCCCCGCTATGCCCCACCACCACCTTCGTTTTCGCTCTCTTGTTCTCTCTCTTTCTCTCTCTCTCTCTCGTCTTTTGCAGAGATCGCAATGTGCACTCATCAAGAGGGAAGCGACGTCTAAGACACCATCGAGAACTCAGCACTAACTAAACCCAACATGAGTTTTCATGGACAAAAAAAAGGTTTCATCTTTCACGGGTTACAGTCCTTTCGCCTTCCCGAGGTTGTCGAAGAAACCGAGGGAACAGCGAGGCGCTCTGCGCTCTGCGCTCTCCGATCAAGAAGGGACAACGGGAATCCTGTCATCGATGAAGTGGTTGATCCTGTTGAGGTTCGCGAAGTAAGAGAACGCGGGGAGCTCGTCGAGCTCGTCGAAGAAGTCGTGGCCCTCTTCCGGCTCGGGCTCCGGTTCAGGTGGCACCGGAGCTGCCCCGACACCGCTCGGGTCCTCGCGGGAACAAGAGACTAGAGGCTCTTCGTACACTTGCAGTTGCAGAGCGAGCGTGTCGTCTTGCTCCATCACCAGGTCTTGGGAGGAACAGTTGGTCGGAGATCGGAGGTAGTGGAAGTTATCTTCTCGTGCGCGGTCGGCTTCGTCGATGGCCACGCGGGCGTGTCGATCTCGGTCTTGTTTGTCCCCGAGATCAGGATGTTGTTCTTGATCTTGATCTTCTTGATCTTGATCTTGCTCTGGCACTTCTTCTTGGGCCGAGACAGCGGGAGAGACCGCGACTGCGACTGCGGTTTCTTCAGGATCATCGTCGGCCTCGGACGGCTGAACGGTGGGGTTGAGGGAGTGAATGTCGGGGCCTGGGTGGTTGTGGGTGGACGTGTAGGTGACGACCAGGACCGAAGCATCCGTCTTGCATCGCTCCACTTGCTTCTTGGCCGAGCACCCCTTCGACGTGCTGCATCTGTAATACCCTCTGCAAAAATATCCACGCCAAAGCCAAAAACAAACATCAGGAACTCGTCATATGCTTTGCCATGAGAGGCCTGAGAACAATCATGGCCAGAAAAAAAATAGACTAGAAGAGAGAGAACACAGAGCATTTGCATGGGATCTTAAGACAAGAAAAAGGGGGCGAAAGATGGTACCGTGGGTAAGGCGATCCTTTGATTGGCTTTTGCCCATACTTTCTCCAGGACCAGAAATCAGAAGGTGGCCCTTCGTTCTTCTGCTTCCCCACGTTCGCTTCAATCTTCACCCTCACAACTGTCTTATGGACCAACTTCCTGCAACAAAAGAATCATGCCGCAATCCATTACTCCTAGAAAGATAAAAGGCCAAAAGTCTCGGTTTTTAGAGCGAATCGGAAGGCTCAAAAAGGCGAATGCCGAAGAAGATTTCCCTGAGAAAAGATGCAGTCTATCATGATGCGTGATGCATGCTCATCAAGGCTATTTACCTTCTCTTGGATGCCTGAGCCTCTGGTTTAGTTCCCTCAGGATCATCCATGTCGAGCTTCGGCGCGATAGAATCAGCAGCCATGACAGATTCCACTGCTGCTTCACAAAACACAAACTTTCAAGAAACCCAAGAATTGTTAAAGATTAGGATGCAGCAGGAGCAGTAAAGAAGAGGGTATGGATCAAGGTGTGCTCCAATTGATTGAGAGAGAGAGAGAGAGAGAGGGAGAGGGAGAGGGAGAGGGGCATTGAGGAAGGTAGGGGAAGATGGAGAGAGAAATGACAAGGAGCAAGTTGCTTTCCCTCATCTCTTGTCTCTCATTTATTAAAAGAGCTATATGATCACAACCATGCATGTCACTACTCTCCCAACCCCCCACTAGCCCCTCCCCACCTTCCAATATAATATCTGACCCGACCCACATCGCATAGCTACGCACATCCGCGATTAAAAAAAGCCCGCTAATTTGCTCGATTCGATGAGGCATGTTGGCCCCACTCCTTAATTAATCAGTGGCGATGAGCATATGCTCCGTTTACATCGCCCCTGATGGATTAAGTCGATCGACTTGAAATGTCATCTCAATATCGTTGAATGGGCAAATCTATTTCTGTTCTCGATGCACTGAAAAGTCACAACCCCGCGTGTTTTCTACTTATCATGCTTAATTTGATCCTTTCTTAGTGGTGATTAATGAATTTCGACTGCAGGCGCGTCCGCGCAATTGCTCGCCGCCACCTGGACAAAAGGACGGTCTTTAGCGGATGCGGACACACGTTGGAGCTTTGCCAAGCGCAAAGTTGTGATCACTGATTCACTGGATTTGGAGGAGGCGTGGTGACGTGGCACGTGGCACGTGGGCCTTATAGCGGGCCGGGTCTATTTTTGGGGCCTGAGTCGAGAAGTGCCAACGAAGAAGATACGCACAAAGGGTAAAATCGCAGGTGATTTTTTTAGTGGCGTCTCCTTTTTGGCAATTCGCCTTTCTTTCTTTCTTTCTTTCTTTGGGTTTTTTTTTTGGGTGGGGGGAATCAAGAGGCACCCTCCGTTGAATATGCCTCACTTTTCTGCACTTGTATATGGAATCCAAATTCATGAGATTCATCATCATGAGAGAGGATGGCACCACATTGCCATACTTCGGTGCCCTTCAATGGTGGGTTTCTTCATGGTCTGCATCGAATCCGAATTTAGGGTGTTCTTGTTTGATTGAATTTTTTTTTTTTTTTTGCGAATTTGTTTTCTAGGCTTTTGCATGTTTGGCTTGCTGAAGATGATCGGTCAACAAAAAACCATTTATGATCAAAGAAAATATGCATACTAAGGGTTAGAAAAATGAATTAGAAAATATTTTCCTATAAATTATTTTTATTTATCATGAAGTTTTCTTCTAAACAAACACATTATTAGTCCTCGTTGTTTTGGGGAAAGTTTGACATTATTTAAATGTGAGTTTTTCGGAAAAATAACATGATTCTCCAGTGTTTGGTCAATGTATGAAATGAATCGGAATTATTTTCTAGCATTTGAAAAAGAAGACCTGTTTTTATTTTCCTCAACAGATATGTATTACTCGGATGCCAATGATTTTGGTATGGGCACTTGGTAAACTAGCCACGAGCACTGGGGTGCCGGGCTCGACCTCTAGGACCCGAGACTTATCTTTGTGGACCTAGGTTTGGCCTCTATGGAACTAGGCCTAGGTGTTGGGGTCTTGGGTTTGGGCGTTGGGGACCGAGCACAAGTGTCGAGGTCCTAGGTCATTTCTCTATAGACTTGGGCCTAGGTGCCATGGTCCTAGGCTCAACCTTGGTGAAATCTGGCTCGAGCGTCATGGAACCTAGAAATAGGCACGGATATTGAGGTTCTAGGCCCTACGTTTTTGGATCTAAGCCTACCTTAATGAACTTGCGCCTGACCTTAATAGACTTGGGCCTAGCCTCGACCTCTAAACTCGGCTTGCTGCCAAGGATTCAGAATAGGCGTTAAGGTTTCTCTACTTAGAAAAATTTTTCTATGAAATAGAGGGAGCATTAATTTATATTGTTAGTAGTACATAAAGTAAATAGAACCTCGTATTTTTTTTAGAATTGGATTTCCTATTTTATTCCCTAATATCTTAACTATCTGCTTTTTTTAGATATATATAATTCATGCACAAAAAATATAAATTTCAAATATTTTCAAAAGCAAAATCAAGGAAACTTATATAATTAGTCATTGACTTTTTCTTAGAGAAAATTCCAAACAAGGGCATGAAGTGTCATCATTTTCTTAAATAAGGGCCTAAAGTAAACGTTGTTTCAAATAAAGACCTGAAGTGCCCTTATTTTCTCAAATAAATGCCTGTAGTGAATCCATTTTTCAAATAAGGGCCTGACCTCACTATTTAGTGAAGGACAATTTCATCCTTTAAAATTTTTCCTTTTTCTTCATTCCAAAAAAATAAAAAAAATTAAAACTTAAAAAAAAAAAGAAAAGATGAACATGCATGAGAGGGAGGCTCCTCTCGCTTGTGGCTGCCGCCTATCGCTAGTGGAGGGGCAACGATGGCTAATGGGGTCATCGACACTTGGGTGAGGGTTGGTGACCCTTTGATGACAAGAGGTGAGGGCCAGTGGGCCCGCACTAGAGATGGGAGAGGGCAACGACCCTCTCCCAGATCTAAGGAAGGGTCATCTACCTGGCAGTCCTCGCCTAACACCCCTTGACTTAGGAGGCGAGGTTTGGGTGCATTGGGCGAGGGCCAGCAAGCTTGCATGAGGGTTGTTGGCTAGGCAAGGGCAAGCGACCCTCGCCTAAATCTAGGAGAGAGTCATTAGCCCTTGTCCAGGCACTAATGACCCCACTAGCCATTGCTACGGCCCCACCGGTTATGGGGTGGCGGTTATAGGTGGGAGGGAGCTCTCTTGCCTCTATTTTTGCTTTTTATTTATTTTTTATTTTAAAAATATAATATAATTTAAATTTAAATTTTATTTAGACGAAAATATATTCTTGATTGGTCAAAATTTTTGTTGATTGGCAAGCTAACAAGACTAGGCGCTTATTTCAAACGTTCATAATCACTTTAGGCCTTTCTTCTAGACAAATATAGCTGCTTCATACTCTTATTTAAAAAAAGGTTCACTTGGTCGCCCTTATTTGAAAAAATGAGGACATTTTGGACCTTTATTTGGAATTTTCCCTTTTTTCTTATGAACATTGTTGATTTTATTAATTTGATCTCTCTTTTCATCTTCTCATTCCCGTTAAAAACTATTAACGAGGAAAATCTATTGCATAGATTGATAAATAAACAAAGAATTCAATTTTGAAGTTAGCAAAATTTTAATTTTACCATTGTCCATGTGTATAGAGGTTTAGTATATATAGATATATAAACCTCGACTCACTTGAATAGGTGAAGGGATGATTCTATTGTTCGATTTCTAGAAAAAAAATTCTGCATTCATAGATCTCTGAAAGAGTTCACACATATAAAAAAATGTTTGTAAGAATCATTACCAACCTCCCGACTTTTGATTAATGGTAAACTACTAATAGTTTTATGAAATTGACAACTTTTATTAACAATTTACAGATTACCGAATTTTATTTGTTTTTACCAACACTTGAAATTTACAAATTCATATTTAGATTTATCAATTTTTATTTAAGTGATTTACCAACTTTTTCCAATTAAATTACCAAGTAATATTGAATTACCAACTCTTATTTAAATTATTTACTTACGTATGTATTTTAACTTATAGACTAATATAGCTGTTCACCAACCTTTATTTTTCTCCATATGCCTTAAATTTATCAGCTCCTAAATTTACCAATCTTTATTTGTGTGACTAATCAACTTTTTCCCCAATAATTTTTCAACGAGCTTGAATTATCAACTGTCATTTGAGTTTCTTACCAACGTTTATTTGATTTTTTTTTTTTTTTTTGATTTCTCAACTTCGTATTGAGTTACCAACTTTTGTTTACAGTGCTTACGGACTCATTAATTTACCAACTATTTTCATAAATTACCAACATCAATAAGAGCAATTGGCAACTTTTCTCCGATTAAATTATCAACCAATTTTGTATTATCAACTCGTATTTGAGTTAGTTATCAATATTTAGTTGGTTCTATTGAATTGTCAACTTCTCTTATCTCTTTCAAAAAATCTTCTCCTGTTTGTTTATAAATTTTTAATTACATTTCTTATCAATGTCTTAAATATGTCGTACTATTTGGTGAAAACATCAACTTTTATACTTCAACAAGGGAAAATCGACCCCGCGCTCGATGGCATTCCTTTCTCTGGTTAAGTTTTTTTTTTTTTTTTAATTTACTTTTTGGTTAGTTACATAGTTCCATAAACTTGCTAGGAGAATCAGATCAATCGTGTATCGCGTGCGTCCTTTCGTTCTTCTTTGTTTTTAACCCTGCCAAATTAAATATCATATATTCAAGTCAGTGAGGTCACATTCACAAGAACTTCCACATGCATAAAGAAGTTAGCTTTTTGACATAGAGATAAAGCCTCGGCGCATTTTTCAATCAAGGTACTGTAATAGTGTAAAACCCTGTCGGCAGCTCTCTCTCTGTTCCCAAAAATCCTCCCTAAGAGAAACTTCACCTGCCCGAACCCGAGAGCCTGCTTTGCTCTGCTTTTCTTTTTCTAGACTTTGATTTTTTGTTTTTTTCCTCTCCCGATCTAATCTAGGATTCTTTTCTCGCCTCATTTGGCATATTCTATCGCTCGTCGGCCGGCCACCCAGTGTTTCTACTGGCCTCTTCATTTTCCTGAACCACGCCCCAAGTTTCCGAGGGGGAAGGCTTCATGGGAATCCGAGGTGGCTGCCCTCCTCCCGTAGGAAGTGGTTGGGTCAGCCAATGGGGCTGGAATCTTTATCCAGGCCCGGATCCTGGCCTGGGGGAAGGGCGTAAGGGGTCACTCTCCCCAGGGAGGTTTTCCCTCCGTTTCCTTTCCCATGAGCAATTTAAAGACCTGCTCAGGTCCGAGTCTTCACTCTTTGTGATGATAAATTTATTTGCAGCTGAAAATTTTGTAAGAATTTCGTCACCAGTCCAATCAACGGAATACCCTAAACACGATTCTATAACCTCTCCGAAATTAGATAGAAGCTTTCCTCTCCTGATTAAGGGTCTTCTAAATCTATGAGCTTTTATTTCCCAATTTAAATCTAGATCGGAGAGTTCCTTAGAGTTGTTTGATCCGTAGTGGTTGAACATGTTATTGTTGTTGTCTGTATAACGATTGTGTTGAGGACATCAAATCTAGTGCTGTAGTTTCTAGGAGGGGAAGATCTCAACGTGTGCCCATCACTAACGCTCCTAGTTATTTTTTGATGCCGTAACAAATTTGATCTTTTTGGATGAGAGCATGTCATAGTTGCATAGAGCGCGTTTGGTAACGATTCTATTCTCGAAAACAGATTCTGATCAGAATTGATTCTTTTTTATTCTGTTCTCGGCAACAATTTTTAAGCATTTTAAGCCGTTTGGTAACTATCTAAAATTCCCGATTTTGGAATAGAATTGTGTTTGATACTATGCTAATTGATTATGTTCCAAATAAATTTATTTTAATTTTTAAATAATTTTTTTTCTTTTTTTCTTTTTTTTTTATTTTCTTTTTTTCCTTTGTCTCTCTTGTTCTTCTTCTTGCGGTGGCTGGTCGTCGGTCCGGCGACCGGCTAGACGAGGGCCAGCGACCTCATCGGAGTGTTGCCGGCCCTCGGCGAGGCCAGCCTTGCCGGGGTTGGGCGAGGCTCGCTTGGCCATCGGCGGGATTGGGTGAGCCTCGCCGGTGGATGGGCTTGCCTCCGGCAAGCTCGTCGGACCTCACCCTGGCATGGCGAGCCTCCGGCGAGCTTGCCGGATCGGTTGCCGGCTATCGGCGTTGGACGGCGGCGGACGACAACCGCAAGATGGCGGTATATGAAGAAGAAGAAGAGAAATATGATTTTGATTTTTAGATTTGTTCCCGGAACAAGAATCAACTTTTTTTTTTTTTATTCTTGATTCTGTTCCAAATCTAATTCCGAGAACAAAAAAATAAAAATTTGTTCTCAGGAACAAAAATTTTACCAAATGCGATTATGTTCCCAAATTGTTCCCGAGAACAAAAATTCAGAATCATGCATTGTTTGGATGGTTACCAAACAGGGCCATACTCTACTATGCTTTTTTTTTGGGTTTTGATTTGTTTTTGCAGCTCTTTGAGATTTGCTTTGATTGTAAGCTTTTTATATTCTCTCATGTTTGATTATAACAAATGAATGAAATTTTCTATTGACCAAAAAAAAAAAAAAAAAAAAAAAGACAGAGAGATAAAGCTTATCCTTTGACACTTGACTAGTGGTTGAGTTTAGTACATTAGAGTGCGTTTATTTTACAAAAAATAAATGATTTAAAAAATATTTTTCTAAGATTTCACTTATATCACTTACAAAATGAATGAAAAAAATATCTTCACAATTTATGGAGATATTTAGATATAAATTATTGTCGATGAATGGAAAATTTTTATCGACTAATTATTTCAAATGATACAAGTAATTAATTTTAAAAAATATTTTACAAATAATTTATTTTGTGCAAAACAAATGGAACCTTTCATTTTAAATTCGTGGAGTTCAAGCACTTACCAATTGGAAGAAAAGATGAATTTTCCCTCATCAATATTTTTTTTTCAATTTTCTAAAATTTTGATTTCTTATAATTACACCATGGACAAGGACGACCTCGCCCTAATAAAATAACGAAATCATGCTCTCCGAAGAAAAAACTAAATAATGAAATAGGGCTTTTTTGTACATAATAAATAGATGAAACCTTAGGGACTCCCCACAACTTTTGCTTATATTCTACTTTTTGTTTAAACAGAAATTGACACTAGCGCATGCGGATTTCATTTTACTTGATTTTTATTTTCCTCCTTAACTTTAGTCGGGTCGGCTACATAATTCTGAACTTTTCTTGGCATTTCGGGTTTGCTAAATATGACGTAAACCTCTGAGCATGGAGCCTGCACAAGGAACAATATCAGGGCAAGTTGCTTTTTTTTTTTTAATCAAAAGGGTAAGTTGCTTTTAATATTTAATACGTTTCTAATTTTTTCATCGCATGCTCAATCAATGTAAACTTTCCTGGACACCGATCATTCTGCAAATATGCCGTGTGTATATATATATTTTAACTCGTACTATCTTTATTTAAATCGATTTTGTGTGGATGAGATTTTGGATGAGATTTTCATGAGACGTCATTCATTGTACTGTATAAAATATATATTGTGTACGAATAGATATTTCTTATTTGGAGGGCCGGCGAAGTTTAGTATCATCCAAAAGGTGTCCACATCACGTTGGTTTGTCTAAGTCCATGCATGTCCACAGGATTATCTTCTTCCTCCGTTCGATTGAAATGTCAATGGGCGTGACTTGTCCTTTGCATGGAGGTCACATTTGGGAGTCGCGTAGGACCTACGTACGTTTTGAACAAGTCCAAGGTTGGATATTTTATGAGGAGGGCGCCTGATGAGTACGAACATGTTGGGCAAAAGCGATAGCTTGGAATTTTTTATTTTTCGGTATCTCTTTGAATCGAAATTATCGATGGTGATTATAATTTATCAATTCGGGAATTTCATTACTTTTTTTTGTCAGATTTTTTTTATTTTTTTACCGTTCACTAGTAGATACTTCGCATGCGCCTTTCGGGGCACATCTATATGCATATTTTTTAAACCATTAGATCTATCTCTACATTTTTTTGGGGTCGATTAGAGAAAATTAAAAAAAAAATTATTGACGAGAGATTCCAAGATTAGTCATTCGTCACATCCTGATATAATCCTATCATATATTTTTTGTATTTTATTTTATTTAAATTTAAATATTTTTTGCTCATTCAATATATATATATATATATATATATTTTTTTTTTTTTTTTTTTTTTTGCTTACGACTGACATATATTATATCCATTTGTGCAAGTGAACAAAAAGAGGAAACGACAGAAATGATTCTTGAATTTTGATTTAATGTAGTTCATAAACTTTTAATTCGTTCAATCTAGATTCTGAATCGTAATCCAATGTGCACTACGGTCTCTGAACTTTATATTTACTCAATGTGGACCTTGGATTTTTGCTACATGTTCAACTTCGTTCCTATATTATATGAAAATATTTAATATTACCCTTAAACTAACATTAATGGAATAGCAACATTGAATATTTACATTTAGCGTGTGGGATTAAGTTGAACATGTATCAATAGTTCAAGAATTGCATTAAATAAATTAGAAATTCATGGATCACATTATGCATTGAATTAAATTTGGAGAACCATTTATATCATTATCTCGACTAAAAAAGAGAGGTTCTAGTAGCATTGTAAGTTTTGTGGCCCGTGGACAGTCTGAAGCCCACATACTAAGGTCCGGTCCGAAAACGGCAAGCCATTGACCTTTTCTTGGGCAATAAAAAATCATTGACCTTTAGAAATGGAAGTTTCTTTCTTTCACCTTGCTTATTCCTTTTCTTCCCATTTCTTTCCATCTGATATTTCAAGTTGAAAAGCTTATTGTTTTGTACGACTGCTTAGGGAAAGTTCTATAGGACGACAAAAGCAGGCAATATCGAATGGGCGGAGCACTAGACCATTAGAATTCCATACAATCAAATATCAACATCCATATAAAAAGAGTGCATCAGAGATGAGAATAGTTCTCCCATTTATAAGAATGCAATTAAAGACAAGACTAGAAATGAATTCATTCAAAATAAAACAGGCGGTGAGGCCAATTGAGGATAAGATGAGATGAGGTCACTTTAAATGGTTTGAGCATGTTAAACAAAGACTTTCATATGCTATAACAAGGAGAAGCGAGCAACTTTAGGAACAAGGGTTAGGAGTTACATGGGAATACTCATAAGGACGTGAAAAGCAAATGATAAGAAAAAGGTACAAAGTATTTAGATTCTAAAGTTGATTCGATAAAAAAATCGAGCAAGATATTGTTATGGGACTCTTAAAACAAGCCGTGCCTACTTAGTAAGATAAGCCTTGATTTGATGCAGTTGTTGTTGCACCAACTTTAGTTAGGCCAATTGCAGTTATCAAGGAATGGAAAAGAACAAAGAAAAGGAAAAGAAAATAATAAGATTCGTGGGAGAGCATGAACCATCTAACCACCAGCTGTTAGGGCTCCCATCAATAATGCCCAAAGAGCACTAAACAATGACACGTGTAAATATCCAACTGGCCAGTAAGCATAAAAGCTTCATGATCAATCTCAAAGCCCATTGGGTAAAAACCCCAGGCAGAAGGTGGCGCAGGCCCATCCTCCAACGACCGGACCTTCACCCTTCAACGCGTTGAGATGACCCCAAACCGGTTCGCAAATCAAACACATGTGACTCCTCATTTTTGGAAAAATTACAAGTTGAATCGATATATCTACTATATATACATATAGGACAGAGTCCTTCTCATTTTTTCTTTTCTTTTCTTTTCTGTGTTTGGTGGGCACAATGGAAAATTATTTGAACCTAGTTTTACAAGTACCTTTGGCGCATTACATCAGCGCTGGAACGAGGGACGTGGACACCACTCCACTGACCATTTTGCAGAAATTTAGATAAATAGACGGATTGCCCTTCTTGCTCTGTTCTGTTCTTCCCTTACGCTCGAATTCTATTCAATTCAGTTCATCATTTTTTTTTTCCATTTTTGCGTCCGCCATCATCGACCCGAGACGATGGCGTGGCTGAGCAGGCGTTGTCCGTGGCCGCACGAGCCCCAGTTCTCGAATTCTTCCATCTTGAAGCAGAGCTTCCATGTCCTCACCGTCACTCTCCTCAGCCTCTTGCTTCCTCTCTCGTTCCTCCTGCTGGCGAGGCTCGCGTGCGTCAGCTATTACTCGTCGGTGTTCGCCGACTCGATCCCGCAGATCCTCCCGTTTCCTCTGTCCTTCTTGTTCAATCCTAATCTGAGCCCGCTTCATGCACTCGTGGCCTTTTTCACGGTTTGCACCCTCCTGCACGGGTTGACCGGGAGGATCACGCCGCTGACCGAGCGGCCGCTGCCACCGCCAGGGACGGCATTTCACCAGGCTCGCCTGCCCATGGCCTGGGCCGTCCTATGCACGCTGCAGGTCTGCGTTGGCCTCGGCATTGAGGGGAGCATTGCCGCCGGGGTCGACGGGTCGCCGCTGCGCCTGGGCAGCGCCGAGAGGAGCCTACTGAGCAAGGCGATATTCTTCCTCGGGCTCCACGAGACGACAGCCTACTGGTCGAGGGTGGTGGTGAGGCCGGTGGCAGACGACACGGTGTTCGGCGGCCCGCGGGCGGAGGAGGGGCTGCTCGGGAGGGTGGCGGTGGCGGTGGCGGCGGGGTTCAGCGGGCTGTGGTGGTGGAGGTTGAGGGGGGAGGTGGAGGCGATGGTGGTGGTGCCGGAGGTCAAGAAGGAGCTGATGATGGGCATCGAGGTGGCCGATTTCGCGGGGTGGTGGCTGTATTACCTGACGGTGACGATCGGGATGGTCAGGATTGTGAAGGGCCTCATGTGGGTCGGGATCGTTCTGCTCTGTAGAAAAGTAAAACAGGACTTGGTCGAGCTGTCTTTGGATGAGGAAATAGTCTAAAAGAGGTGGGTCCACAAGCTTTTCCGTCGCAATGGCTTTTGTAATCTGTACTGTTTCCGCGGAGATAATTGAATTCCTTCTTTGCACATTTCTTGGTCAACGCCTAATGTTTTCATTGTACCATCTTCTTCTATCCATTGGCAACTTCTTCTGCATTGACTCTCTCTCTCTCTGGAATATCACGATGAGAGGAGCCTGTCCAGGAGTTGTACTGGCATTGAATCATTGATCATGGTGTGGAAGGCAAGAAAATGATTAGATTCCAACTTCCAGGAGGCAGCTAGTTGGGTTTGGAGATCATTAGTTTAACTTGGGTTCCAGATTGTATAAGACAGATGCAAGTAAATCAATTATTCTTGCAATCATGACAGGAACTGGAAAGGCCAATTTGGGAAAGAAAAGGATAGATAAAACTAATCGAGGAGCAAGAATGTCCGAGAATTAGTGTTTTCTTTTCAAGTTTAGGTCTCTCTGTTTCTTGATACGTGGTTGACTTAGTTCTGGCGAATCCAATGCAATGAATTCTTAACTATATGGGCTTTGCATATGCTTTGTGTCCTAAGAGAAGGGCCACTGTGGTGGACTGAGACTCTATGGCCCTCAAGATAATCAATGGCCATTAGGCTTGTCAGCCGAATAGATTTGATCAAGTAGAGCACCTTTACAGTCAAGAGAAAACATTAGATAGACCGGTCATGCCAAGTCATTGTGAGCAGTCAACGGCTATGTAGCACGGACACTCTCCGGAAGCCTTCGTGTCGTGTCCGACACTCCGACACGTGTCCGACACGCGAGTCTAGAATTCCGACATGCGATTCCGACACGTACATGGTCAATTTTAAAAATTTCTAATACTTGAGGGGTCAAAATATAAATATACACAAAAGAAGTAATAAAAGAAGTAATAAAATTGCTATAAATATACACGCACGGGGTCAATTTCTTTTTTTCAGTTTTATTTTTTAGAATTGTTTTATTTTTTTTTTAAAAGTCTTTTACTATGAAAGAAGTAATAAAAAAAATACTATATATGATAAATAAATAAATTTAAAAATATCATTTCAGCATTTTTCTTTAAACAATGTTTTTTTCCTCTAAGTTTTGTGTATTATTGTAACAAATTAAAATAATGAATGATATTATTTAATATTTTTTGTGTAAATTAATTCTAGGCTATTTTTATTATTATTTATTTATGTATTTATATATAAAAATATATTTAATATATAACGTGTTGGAACGTGTCGAAATTTTCTATTTTTAAGAAGTAACGTGTCGATGTGTCGTGTCATGTTGTGTCGCGTGTCGCGTATCCGTGTCGATGTTACATAAGTTAACGGAGGACACGTGTCATCTGTGGATCCTACCTTTTGAGCCTTGCACTGGTTCGGGACGACGATGACATGTGGTTTGGGACCACCTAATATTTTCTCCGCCGTAGAGCAACGTAGAAGAGAGAAAGCATGCGGCAAACATAAGAGAGAGAGAGAGAGAGATAGCGTGTGCTATTAATGAAGAGAGAGGGGGAGTGCATGACTCAAAAGGTTGGATTCACAGACGACACGTGATGACACGTGATGGCACATGTTGTCTATTGATTGGCTAGGTCCATGGTGACTTGGCATGGCCGATCTACCTAATATTTTCTCCTACGATTAGATGTTCCGGCTCTCTTAAGCACGTTATGACCATGTCTTGGAGACCAATTTCTAAGTACTTCATCATCAAATCACTGACGAAAATCTTGTTCCTCCCTTGAGAAGTTGCGTGGTAGTGCTAATTAGTGCTTACTACCGCAGGTCAGTTGCAGTTTCAAAGTTTTAAGGAAATGGACTCTTTGCCTCTCCCCCCTTTCCGTCCTAGCTTTTATGCATGAATTGAACAAAGGAATGCAACTGAACGTGACCAAAACAGAGGCAGCGACGAGACCTATTTTGAATCAGGGGTCGGTGCTAACTGGACTGGGAAAGTCTAGTTTACACGAAGTGCTGACGTTTGGTTAATGTTTGCAAGATAAGACCGGAGAACAAGAGTTCAATCGATAGGCGGAGTCAAATAATGATCTGGGTCCGACCACCTTCCATGGAACGATCGCAAACTCCTCAGAATAGAATAACTTCAGTGATCTTTGGAAGATGGCAACTCCCTAGTCCTTAACATGTAATGGCTTGTCGTGCTGATGAAGATGAAATGCGATGCCGATAGATGCACCGCCTTGTTTAAATCAGACAATCTGGACAGGCTTTTTAATCAGAGAGAAACCAGCTCGTATGAGGTTGCATGAGCTCAATAACTTGCTAAGCAGAGAGGCCCTTCTTCTTGAGTGCCTTCCTGCTGCGAAGGGAAAACTGCAGAGTGAGGTTGGTGATGGAAAGTTCGAAAAATCTGTGGGATTTTCAAATGGGCTCGCGAACGAACACTTGAACAGAATCGATGGTATCAGTTTTTACTGCGTCCGGTTTTGAAATTGCCATCGAATGGTGGTCATAACTGATGAAGCATTTAAAGCTCTGTATGTCTCCTCCAATCGTTTTGGTCTGAATACGATCAATCATCGATTACCTGGGATAAGCACAAGATTTTAGTGTCAGAACTTTTGAATCGATTATTCAAAAACTTTACTTTAAAAGATTGATAATATTTTTCTGGTTGTGAGAAAGGACTAAATCCGAATACAAAAATTTATCATCATAAATCAACTATTCCTATTTTATCATCTAATAAAACATGAAGTAATTCTATTGGAGGTAATGAAAAGAAACTAGAATCCAAATACTTGTTCATTCTAAGATTAGCAAGTTAGTTAGCGGAGTGATTTTCTTCCTAAAAATTATATTATATTTTAAACTCAAAGTGATAGTGCAACAGTTTTCTCATATCTTTAAGTAAAAGAAAGCTAACATTATCAATCATAAGCTCTGGATTAAGAGGATTAGTGGTGATTTTAGAGTCAATCTCAATGGTGATCTTATCAAATCCAAGTTATATTTCGAAATTGAGTTCCAATTACAAAGCCCAAAATTCTACTTGTGTCAATGAACATATTCATATGGATACGGCAAAACCATCAATCCAATCACTCCCTTAATTTTTAATTTTTAAACAAACCCCATTCATTTTTAAAAGAGCAATAACTCAAGTCACTCAAATAGACCATTTAAATTTTTTTTGCACTAAATTAATTATTCATGAAATCTTGGCACTAAAGTGATTGTCCTTAAAAGTTTTGGTAAAAGACACTTTTAAATTGTACGAGGCGTGATCTGTGTGCTGAACAACATTGTTGAATCCGTCGAAATTTTATATAGAAAAATTAGAGTGAAACCGGCTTCCTATCGCTTTCTTGCATTGATGCTCACACCGGATCGATCATAGAGTAGTCCATTTCCACGAGGCTCCAAACTCTATTGTGCAATCTCCAAACAAAGCAATTTTGGAGTAGAAATAATTGCGAATTTACGAGACGAAGAAAATTGAAGAAAATTTCACGCACCCCCCTTTTTTTCTCTTAGGAAAATGAATAGATCTTTGTGACTTTACACAAATTATTTCGAGCGAACGTTTGCTCCATAATTTCGCTCTCAAGTCTAAGAAAAAAGAAAATTGCAAGGTTAGAAAATTTGCTTCATAACTTTTTGTGTTATGTCACGGCGACATTTTGGCAAATTCCCAATTTTAAAACTTCTGGAGCAACGATTTTATAATTGATCAATCTAGTGTCGAAACTTTATGAACAATTGCTTTAGTACCAAACTTCATGAAAATGTCCATTTAAGTGATTCCGGCAAGTCACGTGATACTTTCCGGTAGTTATCTAAGGGTGCGTTTGGTAACGTTTCTATTAAAAAATTGTTCTAGGGAACAAACTATTTCTGTTTCGAAAAACAAATTTTGAACAGAAGAAGGTGTTTATAATTTTTCGTTTCTTTTAATTTTTTAATATTTTTATTTTATTTTTCTTTTTCTTCCTTTTGGGCGGCGGCCTCGCCCACCACGGTTAGGCTTGGCGTCGCCCGGTGGTGGCCCGGCGAGGCTCGGCCTCGCCTTGGCTAGGCAAGCTCGAGCTGGCCCGAACCGGCGAGGCCGAGCTCGCCTAGCCACTAGAGAGGCTCGGCCTCGCCGGGCCACCGCTAAGCGATGCCGAGCCTCGCTGGTGGCTAGGTGAGCTCGAGCCTCGCCGAGCCACCGCTAGGTGACGCCAACCTGGTAGTGGCCCGACGAGGCTTGGCTGGGTGAACTCGAGCTCGCTGGGGGCCGGCGACCCTTCGGCGAGGTCGCTGTCATCGCCAGCCATGGCTGAGGTCGGCGACCGGCCAAAGGAAAATGAAAAAGAAAAAAAGAAGAAAAGAAATAAAAGAAAAAAATAGGAGAGAGAAAAATTATTTCTTGGAAGTATTCTGGAAATAAAAAACAAGTTTTTCTTGTTTCTTGTTTCTGTTCTAAATTTGTTCCCGAAACAAAAAAAAAAAAAAAGATTTGGAACAAACGCATTTCTGTTCTTTTTTTTTTCTCCGAAACAAAAAAATAGAA
This sequence comes from Eucalyptus microcorys, assembly GCA_014182515.1. Classification (NCBI taxonomy): domain Eukaryota; kingdom Viridiplantae; phylum Streptophyta; class Magnoliopsida; order Myrtales; family Myrtaceae; genus Eucalyptus; species Eucalyptus microcorys. The sequence continues at coordinate 9,207,293 of CM024569.1, forward strand.
ATTGTGTTGATAAACATGGATCAGGAACACAAACAAACAGGCCCCAAGTGACCGCTTTCCAAAAATCACAACACCTATTTTTAACATCACAATGGGTGCCGTATAGAATTGCACCACCGATGTTGTCCCTTTCTCCCTCTGATCCTGAAACGGTAGTGTGCTCGTCTCTATTTGGATACAAGCATTCGGCACCCATCCGTCTCATCTCGCTCGGCTGAGCTTGTTAGGCGAGATTTTCGAACTGTTCGATGGCTACATCCTTGATCGTTTCCCCTTGTTCCCATGTTGACGTTTTCTCCAAATGCATCGCAGAAAGAGTTTAAGGCTGCGCATGACAACGTTTCTTGGCTGGGGAAGAGTTTTTTCCAGAAATAGTTCTTTTCTATTTCTGTTCCAGAACAATTTCTCGAACAAAAGAACCCGTTTGATAACTCGCACAAAATTTCTATTTCAAACAAAAAAAGAACGAAACCCGTTTGATAACTGCACAAAATTTATAATCCAAATTTTAATTTTAAAAAAAAAAAAAATTAAAAATAAGAAAAAGGAATAGATTAGATATTACATAAAATTGACAAGATCAAAATATTATTAGATTAATAATACATTTGCTTAGAAATAAGAATTCTAGTCGAAGATGAACTTGTAACATAAGTGGTATTGTAATGGAACGTGAGCTATTATCTTATATCTGTGTGTGAGGATCTTTACTCATGTAGTTTATAGCCTATTGAATTTAGGTAGCGTTTTGAACTATAACAAATATTGCGGAAAAAGCACAAGAGATATTGGCAGCCAAATTAATTAGTAGTGATTTCCTTGGGACTAAGTTTTTACTCTTTAAAAAAAAAAAAATTTGTAATTCTAGTGCATGCGTGGCTTAGGGATTTTAGTCTTCTAATCTTGACATGGATGTCGAGTTGGGGTTGGAAATTTCCAACTATTGGAATGGTGCATGCATGGCATTTAGTTCATAGTATGCTCCTAAAACACTTAGTAAAGACCTCGGTCTCTTGCATTTTGAGCCGTCGATGCATTCCATCGTGATGCTACTTTTTACCTTGCTTCTTCTGAATTACAAACTATTTCATTTTCGTGTTTCACGTAAGCTTATAAGATTTTGGCTAATTTTGATGAAGGGAGGTGTTTTCCTTCTCCTCTTTTGCTTTTTTTCTTTCTTGACTAGGATGCAAGCTTCGGACGGTGGTTTGTAGGTCTTGAAGTGTCAACTATACCAAATGCTTACAATTTGCTTCTCTTATGTTTGTCCACATTTATGATACATTCAATGGAATTTGTGCTCACAAAGATAGAATTTGATGACCTTAATACGATTAATAGAAATGTATTCATAATAGTTTACAAACACATTGCAAAAGTTTTCACCAAAAAACAAAAACACATCACAAAAGTCGGAAATAAAAAGTCATGGAATCTCTTGCATATTGTGATCCCTTGCCATCATATTTGCAATATTATTCCTGATCATGTTTATCTCAGCCGCCTCATCACCTGGTGTATCATCTAAAACCTCATCTTGTGTAGGTCCAAATGGATACTCCGGATCTCCATATAGGGCAAAGTTCCTGTCCATCTTGTCTTGGTCGCGAATATAATTATGGAGAGTACAACATGCGATTACAATATATGCTTGCTTTCGAATTAAAAATGGAGGCATGTGTCTCAAAATGGAAAAATGGTTTTTTAATGCCCCAAATGACCTCTCGATAACATTTCTCAATGAAGAATGCTTATAGTTGAACAATTATTTTGCTGTTCTGGGCCGTCTAGTTCTACCCCTATAATCATTCAAATGATACCGTTCACCTTTAAATGGAGTCAAAAATCCTGGAAGTGCAACATAACCAGAATCTACTACATAGTATTTTCCTACAATAATATATACATAAATTTGTTATGATATGCAATAGCTATACAATCATAAAGAAAATCACTTGATATAGACAAAGCAAATACCTGGTGGTGGTCGAGGAAATTGCAATTGAGGAGTCTCAAGTGCTGCCGAGAGAACCCGACAATCATTGGCAGATCCTTCCACCCAGCATATACGAAAGTAAATTTCATGTCGAACGAACAAGCACACAGCACATTTTGAGTGGTCGTCCCTTTCCTGCCTCTAAATGGGATCTGTTTCGCTAGAGGGACGGATGCATTAACGTGTGTGCCATCAATAGCACCAATGCAGCCCTGTGATTTTATGAAAGTATAGTGTTAGATAATATTATCAGCTATATATATTTTAATAATGTAAAATTGATATAAAAATTATACCTTGAAGTAACGTCCGTGGTTAGGATCGATAAGAATCTCTTCTAGAATAATATCAAAAGAAGGCGGCATGATCATCTCTTTTGATAATTCGAGAAGTGCTTTTAATACTAGAGTAAAAAACTTACTGATTGTTTGTCCCGAACGTTGAAATCTTTCACACAAATCTCTATTGGAGCTTTTGTGACCAACCATAAATAAGAAAATCCCAACCTGTTCATCTACCCTTACATATCGAGTATCTTTCAGCCAGCCTCTTGCCTTCATTAGATCACATAGGTTGAGAAAAACATGTCTCTCTAACCTGAATGCTTCATAGATCCTATCTGAATGTCCGTAAACAATTTCCCTTACCCATTCGGCTCCTGATAATTTACTGTCCCTAATAGGCTCTTTTGTATGCAAAGACATGTCCGAAATAACAAAAGATAACCATGCTATAATTATGTCAATATCAGTCTCATCCAAATACCATTCAACAGCTGCTACCTCTCCATTAGACACACTATTTGATTCATCTTCCATAGTACCTATGCCCAAACAAATACAATAAAATCAATATAGATATATGTAAAAAAAAAAAAAAAAAAAAAAAAACCAATAACGTAAATAATAGAGTGAAAGCAAATCAAATATAAAAATTCAACACAATCCATCATATCCAAACCACAACACAAATGCAAAAGTCTCAACATCAATATCTTGAACAACAAAATAACAACCAACAACATAAAAAACATAGTCTAATAAAACTCCATGCAATCCACGATACATTCCCTAACATCCACTAAAGACATCGGAGAAGTCCATATCTCATATCACTTGGGGTTTTGATAAAAGCCTCCCTCCACGTGGCATTAACGCAAGCTCGTTCCACAGCTTTGTTGTAAAGATCCGGCTCCAACGAAGGCATGGCAAGTAGGATATCAATCACAATAGATATGGAGAATGGGTCCATAGGTGGTGATGTGACTTGTGAGTTGACAGAACCACTCACAGATTGACTAACCCTACTTTTGATCATCTCCTGTAAGGCTTTGCAGGTGCTAGCAATACCAAATGATTGACTCCTCCTTCTCCTCTTACTATTTGGAGTTTTATCCATCCTATGTTTGTCATGAATTGGAGAAGGAGTTACGTCAGACATAAAAACTTCCTCATCAATATGGTGATCATTAAAGTTCACTGGTCCATCGTCTGCATCATCACCACCAGTGCCAAGTTCATCCGACATCACCAAATCTTCAGCATTTCCTACTGCATACTCCCCAATAGCATATGTATCACCAAATACAGTACACAAGTCGGGATATTGAGGAAACCCATCCTTCTTGAATTTTGCCCACTCAATATTATCCTGCAATTTTCACAATGACGACATATATCATCAATACAATTAAACATCTTGCCATGTACATCTATAGTGATCTCAAAATGATCAAAATGATCAAATGTTAAATCATACCTTGACGTGAGATTCCCATATACTTGGATCATCAACAACAATTGCTTTGTTCACATTATCCCAGCCAAATCCGGATTGTGAAAGCAACTTCTTGAAACTAGCATATTGCTTTTTCAATTTGTTCACATTGTTCTTCAACTGTACTTGAGTATATTGAAGTTCTGCTTGTTTATTGAATTCTTTCCGTATGTTATTCCAGCCCGCTTTGTTGAAAGTACAAGAGGTGCGATTTCCCTTTTTGACCTCTTCAACCAACAAACTGACGTACAAGTTGGTTAGAGGCTCAGTCCACTTTGCGGTGAATGCCTCTTTTTGGGATGCCATGTAACCTTCACTAGTTGAGCATCATATGAGTTCAAGACAATTAAAAAGAGAGTGCAACATGCTGCTTCCTTCTTTTCTCATCACCATTTTTGAGAGTAAAGAAAGACACAAGTACCAAATCCAGTTATAGGATGATATTATCTCTAAACCTTGGATAGCTATTTAGAGCATCAACAACTTCAACTACTCACGCACACGTACACGTGCACACATATACAGCCCCTGGATTGGCTAAAATAGAGCATTGACACACACATACATAACCCCTGGATTGGCTAAAACAGATCCTTTATCATAGCCTATCGCTAAAACAGAGTATCAACAACTTCAACTACTCACGCACACGCACACGTGCACACATATACAACCCCTGGATTGGCTAAAACCTTGATGCATCAGACGAGTAACTGAACTTCCAGCCATGCCACCAAGACAGACTTTGGCATGACCTAATGCAAATCTCCAATTGAAGTCCCAAGGGGAAAAGGGGGAGAGGGGGAGAGAGAGTTTGCCATGAACTAATGCAGATCTCGAGAGATAGACTTTGGCGTGAACTAATGCAGATTTATCCTAGGCAATGTGTTCCTATTCACAAGAATATAAGTTAGAATTGATCAAATGATCTGTTCAATTACAAGAATAGCGAAAATGTTTCTGATTTGAAAAAGATGTCAATCAATCAAGCATAGAACTTTAGCAATTGTTTGGATGTGAGTCAAGATCAGAGAACAAACTACAAGAACTCTACCAAAGATGGCAGAGTACTAACTGTTAATGGGTCAAATAAAGACACCATCAAACATGTAAGCTTTGCCTGTTGTTACTCTCTCATGAAAGATTGTCTCTCCTCTCCTGGCAGCTTTTAAACATGTAAGCATTTGTCAGCTTTTACTCATAGGCACCATTTACCATTCACATGTTGGGCTGCAGAAGAGCCTCTGCCACTTCCGTCCAGTTTCTTTCACTCACAAGAGTCAGAAGCAATCAACTCCTAACTCAGCAATCACTACGAAAATGAAGAAACGCGACATAACACAACACCAAGCACCTGATACACCCATCTCAAATGCAAGCACTGTGGCATTGTAACTCGCATTTCAAGAAAGAAGTGATTAGCGCACCCTACATCAAATCAGATTTTTCTCACCAATAGACCAAAAACAGAATCACGGGCACATCATGTTTTGAAAGAATTTTCAGCTGCAAGAATCGCAACATCCTCTATATATTCAATCAAGCTTCACAATTTGTAAAATATCTAAATTTCAAGCATAAGGATACTGGCGATGCAATGCGAGACGAGCCCAAACCAAGAACAACCCGCAGACGAAATAAATCGTTGATTGAAGAAAGTAATCAAACTCTAGAGAGGGAGTTTCGCACCTTTGGAGCGGGAGATCCGGTCGGAGCAGACTTTGAGGTTGCGGCGAGACTTGGCGAGGAGCTTGTTGAGCTCGATGCGGGACTTCTGGCCGAGCGTGAGATCGGAGGAGGAGGAGGAGGAGGTTGTTCCGTCGACGGGCTGGGAAGAGGAGGCGACGGCACTGCAGGCTACGGAACGGGAGATCCGGTTGGAGCAGATTTTGAACAACTCAGCGAGACTTGGCGAGGAGCTTGTTGAGCTCGATGCAGGACTTCTGGGCGGGCGTGAGATCGGAGGAGGAGGAGGAGGTTGTTCCGTCGCCGCCGTCTGAGGCGGCGGAGAGGGACTTCGCGACGGGTTGGGAAGAGGAAGCGGCGGAGAGGGACTTTGCGAAGGGCTGGGAAGAGGAGGCGATGGCACTACAGGGCTACGGAACGGAGGCCGCGGCGGAGAGGGACTTCGCGACGGGGGGAAGAGGAGGCGAGGGACTTCGTGAACGGGAGGCCGTGGCGGAGAGGGACTTCGCGACGGGCTGGGAAGAGGAGGCGACGGCACTGCAGGCTACGGAACGGAGGCCACGAGACCGGCGACGATAGGACCGGCGGCGAACGGACTGGCGACGACGGGACCGGCAGCGAACGGACTGGCGACGACGGGACCGGCGGCGACAGGAGGTGATGAGATCGGAGAGAGGCAAGCGGAGGAAGGGAGAGGTGAGCTGAGAAGAGGCGTGAGTTGAAAAGGGAAAAGAGAAATTAGGGTTAAGAGAGTCGTTTCTGATTTTAATTCCCGGAAGAGAAGCAATTTTTTTTTTGTTTCTCATTTCTCTTCCAAAACCATTTCTGAGCTAAGTTTTTATTCCGGGGAATAGAAAAACAACTTGGCGTTACCAAATAGGTTTCTGTTCTTTTTTTGTTCCGGGGAACAAAAGAACAGAAATTTTGAGGAAGAGAAATGTTGTCATGCAGCCCCTAAATAATCCATCCGGAGTAGATTTAATGGAGCCTTCTTCCCAACATGGGTGTCTTCTTGCGAAACTGTCATTGTCGAACACTCGACAAGTCACCGTCATCTTTTTTTTAGTGCTGTGCGCAAGTGATTCCTCCGACGAGTGATGTGCATAGAAATCCCTGTCTTGAAATACGTCATGGATAACTAAATCTCCTGGTTTCTGCATCGAGTTTGCAGACAAGGGCCTTCTCACTTCAGCAATGGCGAACGTCTCGTTCTCGTTCCCATCCTTCGGTTTCGACGGAGGGTATGTTCTCGATGGTCTTGATAAACAGGAGAGAGCGACTAAAGGCGAGCAAGAGCATCGAGGTGAAGATGTCGTCGAGCTCCATCCTTTCTTCTCAGGATTTGGAAGTCAGCAAGGGAATCTGAGCAGCAAGGGAGTCCATTTGGCCGACCGATCGCAGCAGCTCGGGGCGAACAGTATGGTCCCGGATCAGCTCAATCTGAATGTTTCCTCTCCAGCAGCGTTAGGATCTGAGGAGAGTCCAGACTTCGGGAATATGCAAAAACCGATGGTGTCTTTGGAGCTCCTCAGCAACTTGACGGTGCTTAAGAAGTCGTAGAGAGACGAACCACGTGAGCCCAATCGAGAGGCTCCGATGGGCCAGCCGAAGCTGTCAACGGAAGAGATAATGAGGTGGCTGGGACTAGGTACATCCAGTTTCAAGATCAAAGGGACAACTGTTTCACCCTGCTCACGCACCCTTACGGTCCGGCCTTTTCCGGCCTCTCCGAGGAAGACTTGAAAGAGGTCGAACTCGTCCAGTTGCTTCTAGCGGCGGCTGAGAAAGTGGGCGACCTGCAATTTGACTGCGCCAGCAGATTGCTTTCGTATTGCGAACTGTTGGCGTCGAAGAGAGCAAGCCCGGCACAGAGAATCGTCCTGCACTTCGTGGAGGCTCTCCGAGACAGGATCAATAGAGAAACTGGACGGAGTATCAGTATGAAGGGAGCCGAAGGAAAGGCAGGATCGATAAGTCGATGCTTGAGCACAAATCTCACGACTCTTAAAATGCACGCGCACCTTCCCTTCAATCAAGTCACTCAATTCACCGCGCTACAAGTAATCATTGAGCATACAGTGTCGGCAACCCGAATCCATTTGATAGATCTCCAGATAAGAAGCGGAATCCAGTGGACCGTGTTTATGCAAGCTCTCGCTGAGCGGAAAGGAGACCCGGTTGAGCTTCTCAAGATAACTGCGGTCGGGTCGGTAGACAGAGAGAAGATAGAAGAGGCAGGTAAGCGACTAGGAAGCATCGCGGAATCGATGAAAATTCCCTTTTCGTTCCAGGTAGTCTTTCTGCCAAACTTAGAAGACATTAGGGAAGAGCTATTTATCTTAGAGGACGGCGAAGCCGTAGCAGTCTACGCACCGTTGGTACTGAGGACTATGATCACAAGGCCAACTTCCCTCGAGAAACTGATCAGTGTCCTCAGGAATCTCAACCCGTCCGTGATGGTGATGACCGAAGTGGAGGCGAACCACAACTCTCCTTCCTTCGTGGCCCGCTTCATTGAAGCCTTGTTCTTCTACAGCGCATATTTCGACTGCCTCGAGATGTGCATGACTCGGGAGACCGAGTACCAGACTATCGTGGAGGAATTGTTCAGCAGCGGGATCAGGAACATAGTATCGATGGAGGGCCACGAGAGGGTCATGAGGAGCGTGAAGATCGACGTGGGGAGGGCGTTCTTTGTGAGGTACCGAATGGTCGAGATCGAGTTCAGCGATGCCTTGCTCTATCATGCTCACCTGGTTGCAAAGCAGTTCACTTGCGAGAGGTTTTGCACGCTAGACCAAGACGGCAACTGCCTGCTGGTTGGCTGGAAAGGGACCCCGATGTTCTCTCTCTCAGCTTGGAAGTTTCGGTGAGAGAGAGAGAGAGAGAGAGAGAAGGAGAGGAGTGTCAATGCCTTTAAAAGTTCATGAAGTGTGAATCTTATTCTGCAGACTATATGACAGTCTCTTCCCGAATCACTACTTGTACTTGGGAAGCAGTTTGCTCCTCTGATTGGTGTTTTCAAGACATGCTCTCTCTACGATCGTGAATCCGAAGTTGTCAAGACGATTCAGATCGGAGATCCTAGAAGAGATCAGTGTAATGTGCGATTACTAGAGCTGAATCATTGCTGCAAATCTTGTAATTTGAGTGGTTTCTGAGTATGCTAACTCACAGCTTTTGAATTGCAATGTAGGGTACTCAGTAACCATGCTCTACTGTCATGAACAAAGGCATATGTACTTGAAAGACAAGAATAGTTTGTACTTTTATTTTCATTTCTTATCAACGACTTAAATTTGCTGACTCTTATATGAGTTCACCTTATTTGAATGATTTTCTAGTTTTTTTTTTTTTGATTAAATCACCAAATTTGTTTTTTTTTTTCATTTACCAAATTTCGTCATCTTTTATTAGTTTTATTTGTCTTTTTTACAAACACATTTAATTTATCAACTCTTTTTATGAATTTACCAGCATATATTTATATAATTTACCAACTTTTCTCATATTGGTCAACAAATAGTTTTGGTTTACCACCGTTATTTTGGAAAATTAACATGATAATTAGATAGTGGGGGGAGGGGCATGTCTGTATTTGCAGTTTTAAATAACCAAATAGTAAATCTTTAAAACTAGCTCATGTGTCTGATCAGGTGATAAGCAGGCAAAAAAAGGAAAAAAAAGTATTACAAGATGAGCATAAAAGTGAACTTTCTCTCAACTCTTATTTTAATTATAAATAAAAGATATTAGCACGCTTTACACTGAATTTGATAGAAGTGATTAGAAAGGAAAACAATAAATACAGATCGTCATTAGATAAAAGATTGGAAGGGATTAAATTATAATGTTAGTTGAATACAAAGGAGGGAAAAGAAAGAAAAAACATGCAATACGACATAAATAATAATAATTTTATATTTAGGAAATGAATATGGTATAAATACATAAGTGATGGGGTGTCCATAAGAAATCGGGAACCGCCCAAAACCATATTGGACCAGTCCAAAACTGGCTATTTCCATAAAAATCGATCCGGTTCTCAATTCCAATATAAATTGGAACTAGTGAAGTACTAATCTAGATTCCCGGTTCTAAGTGTGAATCGTTCACACATCTACTCGAACTAGACCTACACACACATGTATTAGTGTCCACCTTTAGAAGAATAAAGCATAGGCATTGACCTATAATTCGAAATGCTAAGAACTCTAGTGTGTTTCTCAAGTAATCATTGCCCACTCTATTTAATGTGAAAAAGAAGTAATGATGTCTTGTATTCAATTCCTTAAACTCTTCTTGCCAACCCATTCAAAAATTCTCTTTTGGTTGCGATGGTTAGAGAGCACCATCCAACGGAGGAGACCTCGTTTCATGCCGGTGGCGAAAGAGGCGGTGAGAGATGGGCATTGCCTGCATCTTGGCATCTCAACTACTCCATCCCGCTTGAAGCATGTGAGGGATGCGAAAGCAGCAATGAGGGATTAGGATTGGGGACCAGTTTTATGGACCCACTCGGGAATTGGACTAAACTGATTGTCTAAGTTCGGTCGGATTTTCAATTCCAATTTTTTGAAACCCGTCCTTAGTGGGCGGTTCTCGAGTCCAGATAGGAACTACTCACTCATACTGTGCTTGCCCCTAATAAGTGAGAAAGAAGAAAAAAAAATTATTTATTAAGATATAAGTCCTCAAATTTCTTTTCTTATTTGAACAAATTTGGAGACTTTCCTAATTGATTGTATTTTTCTTGAAATGTGCATTTGTTTCATGAAAAATTTAAGATTTTAAAAATATTTTTTGAAAAATAATTAGTTATATCATTTAAAAAATTAGTTAACGAAGAATATTTTTATATTTAATTATATTTATAAGTTATGAAAATTTTTTCCGTTTACTAAATTTTATAGAGGCGCGCTTTTTCCACTTCTTATTTGGCTCACACACTCCATTTTATAGTGTGTTAACCATTTCGCCCATTGCTTTTTCCTTCTTTAAATGTTGTACCGCACATATGGTCAAATGTGGGGTCCATGAGGTCCTTTTTGAATTTGTTTCTTCTTTTTCTTCCACTTTCCTTCTTCTTATTTCTTATGTTGAAGTGTATTGCAGCACTTCTTTGTCTCGTAGAGCCTCACGAGCTTCCTCCCTACCTCACCATAGCCCCTCACAAGTCCTTAGCATGTCTAGTAGAACCAACCCTATGCCGGCATAAGCTTCATTGAGATATAACTCTGCGGCGATCTTTTAATTTTATTATGATTTTTGAAAATCAGAATAAAATAATAGAGATGTTCTAGCCTAAAGGTAATGTGAGCATAGATCTAAACTTGAAAGAGGATAATTTAGATGTATTTAAAAATGCATCTAAAAATAAAAAGCCACTCCAAATACTCAAGAGGATAAAGAGCTTGACACTCTCATCAATGAATCATCCTAGGCAAATCTAGGAATCCCTTGTCAATAAAACCATTAAGATGAAAAAGGAAGGTGGAAGAAAAAGAAGAAACAAATAAACAAAATCCCAAATAGGGCCCACTGTAAAAGGGAGTGTGCAAATAAGGAGCGGACAAAGCACATCCTATTTCGTAAGAGATATAATCAATCATTTTTCGGAAAACGTCTTTCAAATCTTAGGTATTCTACAAAGCAAATACTTTAATTAAATAATAATGCATTTTCACGATCCTTCCTCATTCCTCTGTATCGCTCTTAATCAAACACGGCGTTAAAGAATTTTCGATTTTTCAAGGTAGATGAAAATCAAATTGCTTAATTGGAAAAAAAAAGTCTATTTCTTCTCTATTTTTTTTTTTTTACTAACTATGTCTTCTCTATTTAGATACAAACTTTCGGCAACCTTCCGTCTCATCTCGGTCGGCTGAGCTTCTTAGGCGAGATTATCGCACTGTTCGACGGCTACGTCCTTGGATCGTTTCCCCTTGTTCCCATGTTGACGTTTTCTCCAAATGCATCGCAGAAACAGTTTAGATAATCCATCCGGAGTAGATTTAATGGAGCCTTCTTCCCGACGCGGGTGTCTTCTTGCGAAGCTGTAGTTGTCGAACACTCGATAAATCACTGTCGAGTTATCTTTTTTTAATGCTGTGCGCAAGTGATTCCTCCGACGGGAGTTGTACATAGAAATCCCTGTCTTGAAATACGTCATGGGTAACTAGATCTTCTGGTTTCTGCATCGAGTTTGCAGACGAGGGTCTCCTAGCAATGGCGAACATCTCGTTCTCGTTCCCGTCCTTCGGTTTCGGCGAAGGGTATGTTCTCGATGGTCTTGATAAAGAGAAGAGAGCGACCAAAGGCGTGCCAGAGCATCGAGGTGAAGATGTCGCCGATCCCCATCCTTTCTTCTCGGGGTTTGGAAGTCAGCAAGGGAATTTGAGCAGCAAGGGAGTCCATTTGCCCGACCCATCGCAGCAGCTCGTGGCGAACTCTATGGTTCTTGATCGGTTCAATCTGAAAGTTTCCTCTCCCCCGCATTAAAATCTGAGGAGAGTCTGGAGTTCGGGAATACGCGAAAACCGATGGTGCCTCCGTCTTCGAAGGCATCTTTGGAACTCCTCAGCAACTATTGGACGGTGCTCAAGAAGTTGAAGAGAGACCAACCGCGGGAGCCCAATAATGAGGTTCCGGTAAGCCAGCCGAAGCTGTCGACCGAAGAGATAATGAGAGTGGCTGGGACTCGGTACATCCAGTTTCAAGATCAAAGGGACAACTATTTCTCCCTGCTCACACACCCTTATGGTCCTACCTTTTCCGGCCTCTCCGAGGAAGACTTGAAAGAGGTCGAACTAGCTCAGTTGCTTCTAGCGGCGGCCGAGAAAGTAGGCGACAAGCAATTCGACTGCGCCAGCAGATTGCTTTCGTATTGTGAACTGTTGGCATCGAAGAGAGTGAGCCCGGCACAGAGAATCGTTCTGCACTTCGTGGAGGCTCTCCGAGACAGGATGGGTAAAGAAACCGGACGGAGTATCAGTATGAAGGGAACCGAAGGAAAGGCAGAACCGGTAAGTCAAGGCTTGAGCTTTAATCTCACCACTCTTAAATGCCGCAGGCAACTCCCCTTCACTCAAGTCACTGAATTTACTGCGCTACAAGTAATCATCGAGCATACGGTGTCGGCTGCCAGAATCCATTTGATAGATCTCCAGATAAGAAGCGGAATCCAGTGGATCGTGTTTATGCAAGCTCTCGCTGAGCGGAAAGGAGAGCCCATGGAGCTTCTCAAGATAACCGCGGTCGGGTCAGAATGCAAAGAGATGGAAGAGGCAGGCAAGAGACTAGCAAGCGTCGCAGAATCGATGAAAATTCCCTTTTCCTTCCAGGTAGTCTTTCTGCCGAACTTAGAAGACATTAGGGAAGAACTGTTTAACATAGAGGACAGCGAAGCCGTGGCAGTCTACGCGCCACTGGTGCTGCGGACTATGATCGCGAGGCCAACTTCCCTCGAGAAACTGATCGGTGTCATCAGGAATCTAGACCCGTCTGTGATGGTGATGACCGAAGTGGAGGCGAACCACAACTCTCCTTCCTTCGTGGCCCGCTTCATCGAAGCCTTGTTCTTCTACAGCACCTACTTCGACTGCCTCGAGACGTGCATGACTCAGGAGACCGAGAACAAGACCATGATGGAGGAATTGTTCAGCAATGGGATCAGGAACATAGTCTCGGCGGAGGGCCACGAGAGGGTCACCAGGAGTGTGAAGATCGACGTGTGGAGGGCGTTCTTCGCAAGGTACCGAATGGTCGACGTCGAGTTCAGCGATGCCTCGCTCTATCATGCCCACCTGGTCGCGAAGCAGTTCACCTGCGAGAGGTTTTGCACGCTCGACCGAGACGGCAATTGCCTGCTGTTTGGCTGGAAAGGGACCCCGATGTTCTCTCTCTCAGCTTGGAAGTGTCGGTGAGAGGGAGAGAGGGAGAGGAGAGGAGTCTGACTGCCTTTAAAAGTTCATAAAGTATGAATCTTGATCTGCAAACTATATGACAGTCTCTTCCTGAATCACTCCTTGCACTTGGGAAGCAGTTTGCTCCTCTGATCGGTGTTTTCGAGACATGCTCTCTCTACGATCGTGAATCTGAGCGAGCCGTCAAGACGATTCAGAATTCAGATCAGAGAGCCTAGAAGAGATCAGTGTAATGTGCGATTACCAGAGCTGAATTATTGCTGCAAATCTTGTAATTTGAATGGTTTCTGTGCATGCTAACTCACAGCCTTTGAGTTGCAATGTCTGGCACTAAGTGATCATGCTCTATTGACATGAACGAAGGCATATATACTTGGAAGACAAGAATAGTTTGTACTTTTATTTTCATTTCTTATCAACGCCTTAAATTTGCTGACTCTTATATGAGTTCACCAATCTTTATTTGAATGATTTTTTAACATTTTTTTTTTTCGATTGAATCATCAAACATGGGTTCTTTTTCATTTATCAACTTTCGTTATCTTTAATTAGTTTTTATTTGTCTTTTAAACGAACACATTAAATTTATCAACTCTTTCTATGAATTTACCAGCATTTATTGATATGATTTACCAACTTTTCTCATATTGGGTCAACAAATAGTTTTGGATTACCCACTCTTATTTTGAAAAATTAACATGATAATTAAATACTCGGGGGAGGGGCATATCTGTATTTGCAGATTCAAATAACCAAATAGCAACTCTTTAAAACTACATCATGTGTCTGATCAGGTGATAAGTACGGGGGAAAAAGTGTGACGAGTTGAGCATAAAAGTGAACTTTCTCTCAACTCTTACTTTAATTATAAATGAAAGAGATTAGCACGTTTTACGTTGAACTCGATAGAAGTGATTAGAAAGGAAAAGAAGAAACAGAGATTGTCATTAGAGAAAAGATTTGAAGGGAATAAATTGTAATGTTAGTTGAATACAAAGGAAGGGAAATGGATATGGCATAAATACATAAGTGATAGGGGTGTGTCGTGAGGAATTGAGAACCACCCAAAAACCAAACCTACACTCACATATATAAGTGCCTAGATTTAGAAGAATAATGCATATGCATTCACTCATAATTCAGAATGTTTAGAGCTCAAGTGTATTTCATGTCATTTGTTAGACATTTAGGGCGCGCATAATAACATTTCTATTTTTCTATTTCTCTGTTTATCTATTCTCCGGAACAGGTTTGGAACATAAATCCGTTTGGTAACAAAATTTCATTTTTCTATTTTTAAGACAAATTTCTATTCCAAATAGATTTGGAGTAGAAATCGAAGTTAAAATTTTTAGCTTTTCTAATTTTGGAACATAAATGAGATAATTTTTTTTTTCATTGTTCACTCTAGTCATCGCTTGTCGCCCACTTGCCACCCGTGGGATGTCGAATCGCCCACCCGTCGACTCAAACCAAACCTACACTCACATATATAAGTGCCTAGATTCATAAGAATAAAGCATATGCATTCACTCATAATTCAGAATGTTAAGAGCTCATGTGTATTTCATGTCCTTTGCTAGACATTTATTGCGCTCCTTAAGTAACCAATTGCCCACTTTATTTAATGTGAAAAATAAGTCGTGATATATTTTATTCGATTCCTTAAATTCTTCTTGCCAACCAATTAAAAAATTTCTCTTTTGGTTGCGATAGTCGGGGAACACCATCCAACGGAGGAGACCTTCTTTCATGCTAGCGGCGAAAGAAGTGGTGAGGGATGGGTGTTGCCCACGTCTTGGTACCGCCCGAAGCCTGTAAGGAATGCGAAAGCGATAGTGGGGGATTGGGATTGGGGACCAATTTCATGGATTCACTCAGGAACTGGACCAAACTAACTGTCCGAGTCCGGTCCAATTCTCGATTCCAATTTTTCGAAATCAAATTTTAGTGGACAGTTCCTAGTTTCAAGGTAGGAATCACCCTCCCAAATCATATTTGCCCCTAATAAGTGGGAAAGAAGGAAAAAAAAATTGTTTATTAAGACATAAGTCCCTAAAAATTTCTTCTTATTTGAACAAATTTTGAGGGATTTAGAACGTACTCAAAATTGATTTTACTAATTGATTATCTTTTTCCATTCCTCCTTTTGCTCAAACACTCCATTATATAGTGTCTTGACTATATTACCTATCTTTTTTTTCCTTCTTTAAATGCCGTACCCCACATAGTTGAATGTGGGGCCCATGGGGTCCTTTTTTAAATTTATTTCTTCTTTTCTTTCACTTTCCTTCTTGTTATGGCTTGTGTTGAAGCGTATTATCGGCTCTTCCTCATCTTCCTCCTCCGACACAACTAGGGGTGTATAACCAATTGGTTCTACCCAGGAGCCGAATCGAATTGCCCGAAAAATAGGTCCAAAAACTAGTTCCCATTGGAACAAGTTCCAAATTTTTGAAACTAGTTGTAACTGGTCTAGTAACAGGTCTCGAGTAAATATCTACTCGCGAATCGGATCGAACTACCCTATTTTGGAACGAGTTTCAGTATGAATTTTATTGGCTAAAAAGTCAAAAGTCAAATTTCTTTTTACCCTAAATCCTCACCTCGGTACTCTTTCTTCCTTTGTCCTTCAAAACTCCTCACCATAATTTTTATAGATGAATGGGGAGTAGAGTTTTATAACTTATGTTTCATATTACGTGTTTAAACTTTTTATCATTTATAATTCTATGTGACTACATATTCATCTTATAAATTATTGTTTTTAGCATACTAGGATTTTTGTTATTCATCTTTTACTTTGAATCGTTTCTTTACTCATAGCCTCATATGATTTTGCCATAAAAAAATGAACTAGAAAAAGAAAAAAAAAAAGGTTGTCAAGTAGACCCTATAACTGAACTTGCCAGAATCAGTTCCAAACAAACAGGGGCAGGTTCTAGGGTCCAAAAACTGGGAATAGATTATAATAGGATCAATTTCACCCACCCTGAAACCGATCATCTCTAAACATAGCTATGCACACCAATAACCGAGTGTTCTCACAGAGCCTAACGAGCTTCCTCTCACCTCACCATTGCCCCTCACAAACCCTTGGCATGTTTGGCAGAACCATCCTTGTGCCGACACAAGCTTTCTTGAGATATAATTCTCTCAATGATCCTTTGATTCTTGTCATGATTTTGGAGAATTAAAATAGAAGAGCGAGATGTTCGAGCCTGAAGCAACATGAGCAAAGACTTGAACTTGAAAATGATAACTCTGATGCATCTAAAAAAAGGCCACTCGAATAAAAAACTTGACATTCGCATCAAGAAATCATTATAGCAAGCAACAACATCGAAAAATTAAGGATAAATTAAAAAAAAAAATCTAAATAGGCCCCACTTTTGACTCGCAAGTACAACACAGAAAAAAACGAGGGGTACTATAACCAATGTACTGTAAAAGGAAGTGTCAAAATCAAATAAGAAGTGAAAAAATCTCGATTCTTTTTATAAGCAATATAACTAATTATTTTTTTTTATAAAAAAAAACGTTCTTTAAACCCCATATTCCGTGAACCAAACACACACTAATTAAATAAGAACGCGCTTTCACGATCCTTCCTCATTCCTCTTAATCGCTCTCCATCAAACACGGCGTTGAAGAATTTTCGGTTTTTTCAAGGGGAATGAAAACCAACTTTGCTTAATTAGAAAGAAAAGAAGTCCCACGTCAGTGCGCGCCACGTGTCCGTCCCCAACCCCCAGGACGCGAACACGAGGAGTTCTCACGCTTTCCTCGTTCGGGGCGCTGCGTACGTGCAGAGGACGCTGAGCAAGCGAGGAGCGGAGCTGAGCTCAGCCATGGTGTCCAAGGCGGCGGGTGACTCCGGCACCAAGTCCAGGGTCAGTCTCTCTCTCTTTCTCTCTCTCTCTCTCTCTCTCTCTCTGCCCTTTTTGGAGCCGCCTTTTGGTCGGAGCGGACATGGGTCGTTCGTCACCAGGGTCTCTCTCTAACCTCCTCTGTATCGGAATTGCTTACTGTGCAATCGATACGAGTGAAGATTCGGACCCTGTTCGTTTTTCATCGATCGAAGTCGCTACCCTTGAACGAGGGTCTCGTTTCGTCTGCCACGCGGCGGTCGTATGTCGTGATAAGGCAGCTATTTTTTGTTCTGTCCCGATTCTTGATCAGGGGTGGTTTCCGTTTTAGGTATAGTTGATCGTCGCGAATTCGAGTGATTGATCATCTGGGTTTCTCGATATTCACTTTGGTTCTTTTGTGGTGTGGCAGAAGTGGGGCGGGGAGCAGTCGAATGTGGGTGTTGGAAACTTGGTCTCCAAGATAAATCTGCTCAGAAAGCAAATTCAAGCTGAGAGGACTTCTGCGGTCAAAGTGAGCTGCTCTTGTTTAGCTGGATATGTGTGTGTGTGTGTGTGTGTAAGCGTGCGTGTGTGTGCATGCTTTTTCGATTAATGATTTCACTTGATGAGCTCTGTAAGTGATAGTCTCTTGAGATTAGTTGGCTTGGTAGTGAATGCTGCGATATGGCATGAACCCACTCCTGATTCTATCACGCAGGAGAAGTTTGAGAAAAATGGGAAGAAGGTAGAAGATCATGTACGCCAGCTCTTGTCAGAAGCATCGAAAAACGATGGCCTCGGTAATATACTGTTGTCGAGGATTGAGAATCCTCTTGGGAAGTTTAGCGCGTTTGTTCAAGGATCAGGTGATAAAGATGGCATTCACAGTCACGAATTGTCATCCTTTGTGGGCACCAAGCTTCCGTATGCAGAGAAATTACCTCCATACACCACATGGATATTCTTGGATAGGTACGGCTTGTTGGTAAACATCGTTGGCTTTGGTAAAAGCACTGAAGCCCCACTTGTTAGCATGTTTCACACACGCTCATTGTCATGAGTGCAGGCAAGTGCTCAGACTTCCATCTCTAAGTGATGATTCTAATTGGACACATCTTGCAGGAATCAGAGAATGGCTGAAGACCAGTCAGTGGTTGGGAGAAGACGTATATATTATGACCAACATGGCAGTGAGGCACTCATTTGCAGCGATAGTGAGGAAGATATGACCGAGCCTGAGGAAGAAAAGCATGACTTTTCTGAATCTGAAGATCGCATACTATGGTAAGTGCGTAGTTTTAAAACGATATCAGGTCAGGTATTTCTTATTTGCTTCTAGAGAGGCTTAAGTATAACATGGTCAGGTTTCTGCAACAGGTGGAGAGAGTTTGTTTGCATGTGTCGTCTCTTGGCAAGATAGGTTGACACTTGAGATTGATGGAAGTGGAAATTCAAACATATACTTTGTCATGAAGAGATTAGGAACTGCTTGAGGAAAAGCTGATTTCCCGAAATTTTGAAAGAAAAGCCTAGTTTTCTTTTTCCTGTTAAACATGGTAGAGTATGACAGCTAAAATAACTGTTTTAGTGAAGTTATCCAGACCTTAATAAGTGGAAACTCATGAAGAGAGTCCAAACTTTAATTAGAATTGCCTTATTGATATGAATTGAATCTCCCTGTGATAATTCCAGGATGGCATTTGAGGACCATGGTCACAGTGAGGATGTACAGAACATTGTGAGCCAGTTCGTTGGGGGCACCAAATTAGAAATCCAGGTGATCTAAACAAGATCATGATTCTTTGACAAAAGTATTGAACTGGTGATTTGTGCTCATTTGATTGAAAAAAGTATGTAGTTCATAAGAAAATCCTTCTTGTGTTGACTTGTGATTTGAGAGATATATTTGATTCTGGATCTGCAGGAGAGATACAAATTTCTTAAAGAGAACTATGAAAAGAAACAAAACAAAAATCTCAAAAACTCTGGAGATGTGGGAACTGATAAGGGAATATATCTGGACAAGACCCTCAGTGCTGCTTTAGATTCTTTTGACAATCTTTTCTGTCGTCGTTGCTTGGTATGCATTCAGAGACCATTTCCTTTCCTTCTCTCTGTTTTGGCTAAGGAAGAAGGCATCAAAACCATGCTTATCTTCTTGGGAATTTCCACAGCTATTTGATTGTCGTCTTCATGGCTGTTCCCAAAGCTTAATTATTCCTGTAAGTGGAGCAGCGGCTATATCACAGAATTTTCCCTCCTACTTTAATTTTACTATATTCTTATAGGCTTTTCTTGACAGAGTGAAAAGCAGCCCTATTCTCTTGAGCATGAAGAAGATGGAAAACCTTGTGGTGATCAGTGCTACCTGAAGGTATGTACAACTGAATTTCTCATAAAGAAATATTTTCAATAAATTAAAAGTAGCCTTCCCTCTGGGCTTAGCTTGGGCAGACTCATGTGCGCTTGCATGCGCATGTGCGCAAGAGAGAAGTGGGTGGTGGATGGTGGATGGTGGATGGGATATGGGCCACAGAGTGGATGCCGGTTTAAGTGATGTAGGATGAGGGTACATGTTGCGTGCTTTACAGTTTCCATCATATTATGTGGGGGATGCAATGGAAATGCTTCTAAATGGTTGTCAGTTTTTCTTTAAATAGTCTCAGTCGTCTCCATGTTCAACTCTACTCCTTTTATCCACTCATAAACTGACCTACAGCCATAAGAACACTGTTTATCTGTATCGTGCAATTTGACAATCTGCCCCCTTTTTTTTGAGGGGGGGGAGGGGGGGAGGAGGAAGGTGTGGCAATCTAATATTATTCGGGATTACTTGCAGTTGAATAAGTTGAATACTATCAAGGCTTCATTGGAATTTTCTGATATTGATGTCTCCAATGGAATGAAAAGGGAAACATTAAGAGAGAAAGAGGAAAGCAGGAGATCCTCTAGTGCTGAAGAGCTGGTCACTGCAGATCACAGCACAGGCATCACCCAAGAGCAGCAAGCAATACCTTCTTCCTCAGAAGGTATTGATGTAGATCCACAGTGTCATAAATCTGTTATTGCGGTAGGCACTGAGATTGCTGGAAAGTGTAAGGATATAGAGAAGGAAATTACTGCACCACAAGACCCAAAACTCATTCCTGATGATTTTGGCGGATTCCCTGTTAAAAAACAGAAAATAATGCTATCACCTCATCCTGATGTATCCAGTAAAGCAGAGTTTTACCCGGTCATTGTTGACACTGCAGAGGATTCCACTTTCAGTGATTCTGGCAAACTCGGATTTTCTGGCAGTCCTTCCAGTGATAAGACTGAGGACCTTATTATAAATGAAGAGGAAGATGTCGTGGGGCTACCTGCTTTAGTAAAGACTTCCAGTACTGCTGGAGAACTGGGCGCTATGAGAGATGAAGGCAATGTTGTTGCAGAGGCACCTAAAGTGAAGCGAAAATCTAATGAAATTGCAGGCGAAAGGATGGTGCACATCTGTGAGTGGAAACCTATTGAAAAAGAATTATATATGAAGGGAATAGAAATATTTGGTAAAAACAGGTACAAGATCCAATTCAAGAAGTTCTTGCTCTAGACATCTTTGTACATTCGTAGCTAATACATTGACATTTCATGATATTTTTACACTCTTGAAATCCGGAAGAACAATCCAACAAACTTGGATTTGGTGGATGAGTTACTATATTTTTCTTGTGTCATTGTGAAATCATATTTTGCTAGTCTAATAAATATGAATTTTCTATGGATTTTTCTGGCTAACATAATTGGCATGATCAGAGAATATTGTAATGCTGGTTTATGCAGTCGCAGGACTTCTCTTATCATTCATCTTTTGACTTCTGTCAAATAGCAGTCACAGGCTAACATAATTGGCATGACTAGGGAGGACAAAGATTAGAGAATGCGCTAGCTATGCAATGAACGATATTTCTGTATTAGAATGTTTAGAATAGAGTGATATTTTGGGAAGTAATGACATTAACCCTATTTTTTCTACTCTTTTATCATCTTTTACTAAATTAACATTCTCTTATAATTACATGTCACCAAATGTAATTTTGTCACGTCATACAGGATCCTGAAATTTTCCTGATAATAGACTGCACATGAAGCGGCACAAATTTTTTTTTTCAGAGCATGGCAGTCGCTGTTTCTCATTGAAAGGAAGTAGAGTTGAAAAAGGCCAGTGGCTTTACGGATATATAACAAGTAATATACAGATGGATATGCTGCTTGTTTAATTTGCGATTCGCATATTCTGTATTATAATTAGAGAAGTTTGTACATTTTGCCCTCAATTTTCTGCTAAAGCTTATTCTGCCTTCCAGTTGTCTCATCGCCAGAAACATGCTTTCTGGCTTGAAAACATGCATAGAAGTATCGAGCTACATGCATGATGTTGGGGCTTCAATATCCAATAGATCAGGTGCTGCACCTAGTACATGTTTAGAAGACAATGGAAAAGCAGATATGGATCATGCTACTGTAAGTACAAGATTATCTTCCTGTGAATGAGGACTGATTGTGCTATTCTATTTTCCCTATATTAGTTTATGTTTCTTATTTACTTTAGCTAGAAGGGAGAATGGAAGGTCTATCCCTTCCAAAAGTAGAGGTGATCAACAGGCATGTGGCCCGCTTGCATGCCCAAGCCTGAGAGGTAAATGGGCAGACTTGGGCATAGGCCTTACTTGAGAAAGCCGGCCCACCCATCTTTTGCCCTAGCCCAGGTCATCTAGACAAATTATATCTATATTAATTTTGTGATGTGGTAAGCTTGGCAAACACATTAGGCCTGATCATCAGGTCTGGCCCTCTTTGGGCCTGCCCATTGATCACCTCTAACCCGAAGCAACACGGGCATTCTTTTAAGATTATGCGTTCAAACTAGAAGTGTGTGGACATGTTCATTTTGTAGAGAATTTCCTATCTCCCTATTGTGTTCAATGAAAAGTACTATCTAGCAATGGGTTTTTGTAAGTTTAGCCACAACTAGGAAAGAGAGAAAACAGAAAAGAGAGCAGAAAAAGTACTTAAGATCATTACCATGTAAACATCAGGTAGCAGCTGTATGCAGGCTAAGTTCCAAAATGTGTAGTTGTGGCCTGTGGCTTCCATACTGTATCTTTGAATGTCATGCTTCTCTGAGTCTGAAATTCTGAGAGAACTATGGAAAAATATCTGGATTAAGTTCTACTTAGGGTGACTCTGAACTTTATCACGGGAAATTTTCTAAAGCAAAGATGACCTGATGGATTAAGTTGCAACTTTTACACCAATGTCACAGGAAGAAATGCCTACAAAAACTCGGTTAATTCGTAGGAGGGGCAGAACGCGGAAACTCAAATATTCCTGGAAGTCTGCTGGTCATCCTTCGATTTGGAAAAGAATCGCAGATGGTAAACATCAGTCTTGCAAGCAGTATACTCCATGTGGCTGCCAGTTTATGTGCGGAAAGCAATGCACCTGTCTACATAATGGAACTTGCTGCGAAAAGTACTGTGGGTAGGTTAAATCACATCTAAAAGTCTTGCTTAAGTTGATAAAGTGCATTTAAGGCTCAGCTGAAGCTTCCTTAAGAATTGCTGTTGTTGTGTTGAGGCATTCCCAGATATTACACATCACATGCAAATGTTATTGGCTTTATCCTTGAGCTTCTAAGAAAGAGCCACTTGATGGCTATTTGAAAATCAAAGAAGTGATACGAGCAAACAAGAGAATCAATTTCAGGGTTTTCCTTTCAATAATTCTATGACTTAGCTCTTTATGTTGGACTATGGAAGAAGTGAGCTTCAATTTTCAATAACAATACCTATGAGATTTTCAGGTGCTCGAAGAGCTGCAAGAATCGTTTTAGGGGATGTCATTGTGCAAAAAGTCAGTGCAGAAGTAGGCAATGCCCCTGCTTTGCTGCTGGACGTGAATGTGATCCAGATGTTTGCCGGAACTGCTGGGTGAGGTATGAACCTTATCCCACCAATTTTTCATAAGCGGATTCAGCTATTGTAACTTTCTCTTTGTAATTCATTACCCACTTGCTTTATGCAGTTGTGGAGATGGTTCACTGGGTGAGCCCCCAGGCGGGGTGAGGGCCTATGTGGAAACATGAGGCTCCTGCTAAGGCAGCAGCAAAGAGTGAGTGAATCTTATGGCGGATAAGTATTAGTTTATTATATGTGCAAAACAAAGATGCATGGTCTTACTATATTTTGGTTTTTTATGCGATTCAGATCCTCTTGGCCAAATCTGATGTTGCCGGATGGGGTGCCTTTTTGAAGGTTAGTAAAGAAAAAGAATTATTTATATTTTCATACATTTTTTTCTTATAGACAGAGGAAGCTTTACTAATGCGGTGATCCCTCTGAAGTCTTTTTTAATAATCCCTGTTTTTCCATCAGTTTGGATTCATTATTATTAGAGTAATAAAAAAGCTCATCACCATGTACTTCCTAATTTCTTTTTCTAACTGGCTGATGTGATTTCAGAACCCAGTGAACAGAAATGATTATCTTGGAGAATATACAGGAGAATTGATATCTCATAAAGAGGCAGACAAACGTGGGAAAATCTATGACCGTGCTAATTCGTCATTTCTTTTTGATTTGAATGATCAGGCAAGTATAATCTCTCTCTGTCTCTCTCTACATGCATCTGCATGGGCACACATGTTTGTGTTTGATTGTATGTTAAATATGGCAGTTTGCTACCACAATAAAGGTAGATGCACTTTCCACAAATTCTATGTTAGCTGTTCTGCTGCTCGTATCGGTTTCTTGGCATGTTTTAAGTTGAGTTGCTTTAGGCTTCAATAAAGAAGTTCAAAGCTGAAAGGTTTGTCATAGTATAAACCGATGTTGAATAGTTCCTGGTTTACATGGATTTTTCCTCGGGATCAGCATAATCTTCCAGTCGCTCTTTGCAACATCCATTCCATGATTGTTATTTCATGTAAGTCTATGCTGCAAGTAGATACTCTGGTATTGTGATACTCCTGACCTAAACTGCTGTCACTTCCTGTTGCAGTACGTACTTGATGCTTTCCGCAAAGGAGACAAGCTTAAATTTGCAAATCACTCATCCAACCCTAATTGCTATGCGAAGGTACCCTAAAGCCTCAGTGACTGTTGTCTGGATATATATATTTGTCATTTAGCTTACACCTAGGTATTGTCAGGTGATGCTAGTGGCAGGAGATCATCGGGTGGGAATTTTTGCGAAGGAGCATATCGAAGCAAGTGAAGAGCTCTTTTATGACTATCGTTATGGGCCAGATCAAGCTCCCGCATGGGCCCGGAGACCTGAGAGTTCGAGGAGAGATGATTTATTGGTCTCACAAGGTAGAGCGAAGAAGCACCAGTGATCAGTCTCAGTCATTACTTTCCTAGGTGACATTTACTTTGTAAGATTGGCGGCAGACAGGACAGTTCGCTTTTAGTTCAATCTTTACTTGTAAGGCTATACCATAGAAATCATCAAAACAAAGGATTTGAGTGTAGTACTAAGTACTGTACATATATGTATATATACATCAGAGAGAGAGAGAGGAATTACCTTGGGATGAATAAATATCGACCTAATAAGCGAGAGGATTCAGTGTAATTGTTCTAGAACAAATCAAGGCTATTTGACACTACTGCTTATGTATCTTGCATTTTTCTATTTTCATCCTTTCGGGGTGCCAGGTCTATGCGTACTTTAGCAGTGATTCTGGCCGCTCGCCTTGTCTTCCGCTTGTTGTCTTCTTGTGGTTGTTTCATATCTTAACCAAACGGACATGTCTTGAGGAAAATTCCATCCTCGTCGACCCAACAACGCCCCATTCAGAATTCAAACCAACATTCAATCTGATTTTTCCCGGAACACTTGCAACTCAGTGGGAAGAAAAAAAGGGGGAAGTCAATGGAACGTAGTGCTTTGAAAAATGAAACAAGGGTATAGAACAAAGACCGGTACTATCGATGGCTATCTATTCACCTTAAGAAGCTGTGAAATTCGTCTCGTTCCATGCCATATCAATTTGGGTGTTTCGAGTTTCCTAGTTTTATGAATTTTTACATTATTGCATAACCCTTGCCTGCCGGACAGATCCATAAGCACCGGCCCCGTAATCCACAGCCTTCATCTAAAACTAAAAAGTTTTTGCCAATTCATAGAAGGAAAAAAGCACCACCACATTTCACAGAACACCCATGAGCTCTATGGCCCCTGTTCTCTACACATGAATCCAGAAAAGTACGATTTAGCCGGACTTGGTATAATTTAGCCGAACCCCGATTTCTTTTCCCGAAAATGTTCATCCCCTTCCTCTCCTCATGTTGAGAAAACCGCCTCGACGAGAGCGTGCTTCTTTTTTGGGTACCCAAGCCCGAACATGTGATTCAGATACACCTTCCCGTCCTTCACTGTGGCGGCGGTCGCCACCCTATGCGAAGGGCCCTTGAACCTCCCAACAACAGAAGCGCTCTGCCACCCGTCTAGAGACTCTACCATCGTCCCTGAAGGTTTTCCTGCAACCACAAGCTTGGTGGGAGACAGTAACTCCAGACCATCCCCCATCCTCAGCGGGCCTCCCACTACGTCGATTACCTTCACTTCCTCCCCTCCGTTCGTGACGTCAATCTTGAAGAGCTTGCCGCTGAATGTGTGGACGACTATGAGGTACCCGTCCGGGTGGTATGCGATGCCGTTCAGCCCGACCCAGTTTCTGTACCATTCCTTCGGGATGAACAGCGGTGATCGGATGATGGAGAGGAGCTCGCCGTCCGGCCCGACCTTCCAGATTTTGTTTCCTTTGGCGTCAGTCACGTACGCGTTGCCCTCGGGGTCCAATGCAATATCATCCGCAAAGGTCTTCCCATCGCCTGCGCCGGTTAGGAAAGCATCTTCTTAGGAGGACGAGGGTAAACTTGCAAAGGACGTAGAGCATCATTGACAAAAAAAAAGGGAGAAAAAGGAAGTTAAAAAAATGTCAGCGTAAAGAACAATTCGATTCACTCAATAATTTCTCTCGCTCTCTCTCTCTCTATCTCCAACTTACTTGGGCCACTGAGATGCGTGAGGAACGTCCGCTTCCACGTTGACAAATCGTAGGCCGCCACGGCGGAGTACTTGTTCCCAAACACGTCGGCGACGGCGACGAGCAGCCGCCCCCTCCCCGCGTCGACGGCGAGCCCGAGGGAGGCGTTCCCGGCGAGGTCGGCGTCCTTGATCACCGTCGCCTCCTCAAGCACGGCGGCGGATGACGGGGAGTGGTCGTCGGGGACGGGGACCTGGCCGACGCCGCCCTCGAAGAAGGAGACGAGGAAGCGGCGGCCGGGGGCGTCCCACTTGGCGCACTCGCGGAGGAAGCCGGAGCCGTGGTAGTGGAAGACATGGGTGGAGGGCGGGGAGAGCTCGAGGGCGATGAGGTAGGCGAAGGGGACGGCGGAGACGAGGAGGAAGGCGGCGATCAGCTTGGCGGAGCAGAGAGAGCCGGCCATGTTGGGGAGAGACAGAGCAGAGCAGAGCAGAGGAGAGAGAGTGGAGTTCTGAGGTTTTTGAGCTGGAGTGTCGTGCGTGAGGGGAAGTAATAGGTGGGGGAGTTTGGAAATTCTGCTTGTTTCTTGTTTGACTTCAATTTTCAGTTAGTTTATTAGATAGTAGCAATTGTACTAATGATCATAGCAACAACAATAATAATAAAAATAATACGGCGCATGCTAGTTCTTCGAAGGGCGATGTTAGATTGAAATCAATTCATGTGCAATTAGCGTCAGAGAATACGAACGAAAGGATAAAAGATTCGTTGTTGATGAGTGCTCTCCAGGTAATTATTGTATTTATCAAACAGAAATAATTTCACTTTTATTGACATAATAATTAATTATATTTTTGAAGTTGCAAAGTCCCGTCGATTGATTATGGTCGATTTGCCCGGCACCCATCTTCCGTATGTTGAATTGAGAGATTTGCCATCGTGAATTTATCCAGCACATTCAAGCGAAATTTGCAAAATAAAGATTTGCTTGCTCATGAATTGGAGTTACAAAGGGCGCGTTTAGTAACGCTTTTGTTCTCGAGAACATTTTCTGATTAGAAATGATTCTTTTTTAGAGTGACTCTAAAGTTTATCACGGGAATTTTTTTTAAAGCAAAAATGACCTGATGGATTAAGTTGCAACTTTTACACCAATGTCACAGGAAGAAATGCCTACAAAAACTCTTCGTAGGAGGGGCAGAACGCGGAAACTCAAATATTCCTGGAAGTCTGCTGGTCATCCTTCGATTTGGAAAATAATCGCAGATGGTAAAAATCAGTCTTGCAAGCAGTATACTCCATGTGGCTGCCGGTTTATGTGCGGAAAGCAATGCACCTGTCTACGTAACGGAACTTGCTGCGAAAAGTACTGTGGGTAGGTTAAATCACATCTAAAAGTCTTGCTTAAGTTGATAAAGTGCATTTAAGCTCAGCTGAAGCTTCCTTAATGTGACGGCCCGAGCAGGCGGTGCGCGGGGAGGAGGGATGGCGGTGCGTCCGCGCCTCGGTCCCCGAACGTGCGCAAGGAAGAGGTCCCTCTTGTCCCACATCGCTTAGGGGGGAGTCCTAGACCAGTTTATAATGGTTTGGGCCCCTCTAACCTGTATAACGCGTTTTAAAGTCGTGAGGATTCAGTGTCCAAAACGGATAATATTATATAGTGGGGCCTGGGTCCTTACAAATGGTATTAAAGCCGACTCCCGTAGCATGTGGGGCCACAACGAGGGCGGTGCGCGGGGAGGACGGTCCCCGGACGTGCGCAAGGAAGGGGTCCCTCTTGTCCCACATCGCTTAAAGGGGAGTCCTAGGCCTATTTATAATGGCTTGGGCCCCACTAACCTATATAACGCGTTTTAATGCCATGAGGATTCAATGTTCAAAGTGGATAATATTATACGGTGGGGCCCAGGTTGTTACACTTAAGAATTGCATTTGTCGTGTTGAGGCATTCCCAAATATTACACATCACGTGCAAATGTTATTTGAAAATCAAAAAAGTGATACGAGGAAACAAGAGAATCAATATCAGGGTTTTCCTTTCAATAATTCTATGACTTAGCTCTTTATGTTGGACTATGGAAGAAGTGAGCTTCAATTTTCAATAACAATACCTATGAGATTTTCAGGTGCTCGAAGAGCTGCAAGAATCGTTTTAGGGGATGTCATTGTGCAAAAGTCAGTGCAGAAGTAGGCAATGCCCCTGCTTTGCTGCTGGACGTGAATGTGATCCAGATGTTTGCCGGAACTGCTGGGTGAGGTATGAACCTTATCCCACCAATTTTTCATAAGCGGATTCAGCTTTTGTAACTTTCTCTTTGTAATTCATTACCCACTTGCTTTATGCAGTTGTGGAGATGGTTCACTGGGTGAGCCCCCCAGGCGGGGTGAGGGCCTATGTGGAAACATGAGGCTCCTGCTAAGGCAGCAGCAAAGAGTGAGTGAATCTTATGGCGGATAAGTATTAGTTTATTATATGTGCAAAACAAAGATGCATGGTCTCACTATATTTTGGTTTTTTATGCGATTCTGATCCTCTTGGCCAAATCTGATGTTGCCGGATGGGGTGCCTTTTTGAAGGTTAGAAAAGAAAAAGAATTATTTATATTTTCATACATTTTTTTCTTATAGACAGAGGAAGCTTTACTAATGCGGTGATCCCTCTGAAGTCTTTTTTAATAATCCCTGTTTTGCCATCAGTTTGGATTCATTATTATTAGAGTAATAAAAAAGCTCATCACCATGTACTTCCTAATTTCTTTTTCTAACTGGCTGATGTGATTTCAGAACCCAGTGAACAGAAATGATTATCTTGGAGAATATACAGGAGAATTGATATCTCATAAAGAGGCAGACAAACGTGGGAAAATCTATGACCGTGCTAATTCGTCATTTCTTTTTGATTTGAACGATCAGGCAAGTATAATCTCTCTCTGTTTCTCTCTGTCTCTCTCTACATGCGTCTGCATGGGCACACATGTTTGTGTTTGATTGTATGTTAAATATGGCAGTTTGCTACCACAATAAAGGTAGATGCACTTTCCACAAATTCTATGTTAGCTGTTCTGCTGCTCGTATCGGTTTCTTGGCATGTTTTAAGTTGAGTTGCTTTAGGCTTGAATATAGAAGTTCAAAGCTGAAAGGTTTGTCATAGTATAAACCGATGTTGAATAGTTCCTGGTTTACATGGATTTTTCCTCGGGATCAGCATAATCTTCCAGTCGCTCTTTGCAACATCCATTCCATGCTTGTTATTTCATGTAAAGTCTATGCTGCAAATAGATACTCTGGTACTGTGATCCTCCTGACCTAAAACTGCTGCCACTTCCTGTTGCAGTATGTCCTTGATGCTTTCCGCAAAGGAGACAAGCTTAAATTTGCAAATCACTCATCCAACCCTAATTGCTATGCGAAGGTACCCTAAGGCCCCAGTGACTGTTGCCTGGATATATATATTTGTCATTTAGCTTACACCTAGGTATTGTCAGGTGATGCTAGTGGCAGGAGATCATCGGGTGGGAATTTTTGCGAAGGATCATATCGAAGCAAGTGAAGAGCTCTTTTAAGACTATCGTTATGGGCCAGATCAAGCTCCTGCATGGGCCGGGAGACCTGAGAGTTCGAAGAGAGATGATTTATTGGTCTCACAAGGTAGAGCGAAGAAGCACCAGTGATCAGTCAGAGTCATTACTTTTCTAGGTGACATTTACTTTGTAAGATTGGCAGCAGACAGGACAGTTCGTTTTTAGTTCAATCTTTACTCGTAAGGCTATACCATAGAAATCATCCAAACAAAGGATTTGAGTGTAGTACTAAGTACTGTACATATGTATATATACATCAGTGTAATTGTTCTAGAACAAATCAAGGCTATTTGACACTCCTGCTTATGTATCTTGCATTTTTCTATTTTCATCCTTTCGGGGTGATAGGTCTATGCGTACTCTAGCAGTGATTCTGGCCGCTGGCCTTGTCTTCCGCTTGTTGTTTTCTTGTGGTTGTTTCATATCTTAACCAAACGGACATCCTCGAGGAAAATTCCATCGTCGTCGACCCAACAACGCCCCATTCAGAATTCAAACCGACATTCAATCTGATTTTTCCGGGAAAACTTGCAACTCAGTGGGAAGAAAAAAGGGGGAAGTCAATGGAACCTAGTGCTTCGAAAAATGAAACAAGGGTATAGAACAAAGACCGGTACTTTCGAATACTATCTATTCACCTAGAAATTTTGTTGTGAAAGTCGTCTCATTCCTTGCCATTTCAATTGAGGAGTTTCGGGTTCGCTAGTTTTCTGATCTTTTGCATTATTGCATAACCCGTGCCTGCCAAACAGATCCATGAGGACAGGACCCAGAATTCACAGCCCTTCATCTAAAACTAAATAGTTCTTGCCAATTCAAAGAAGAAAAAAAGCACCATCACATTTCACAGAATACCCTTGAGCTCTTCGACCTCTGTTCTCTACACATACAACTTCAATCCAGAAAAGTATGATTTAGCCGGACTTGGTATAATTTAGCCGAACCCCAATTTCTTTTCCAGAAAATGTTCGTCCCCTTCCTCTCCTCACGCCGAGAAAACCGCCTCGACGAGAGCGTGCTTCTTTTTTGGGTACCCAAGCCCGAACATGTGATTCAGATACACCTTCCCGTCCTTCACTGTGGCGGCGGTCGCCAACCTATGCGAAGGGCCCTTGAACCTCCCAACAACAGAAGCACTCTGCCACCCGTTTAGAGACTCCACCAATCTCCCTGAAGGATTTCCTGCAACCACAAGCTTGGTAGGAGACAGTAACTCCAGACCATCCCCAAACGTCAGCGGGCCTCCCACGACGTCGACCACCTTCACTTCCTCCCCTCCGTTCGTGACGTCAATCTTGAAGAGCTTGCCGCTGAACGTGTGGATGACTAGGAGGTACCCGTCCGGGTGGTACACGATGCCGTTCAGCCCGACAAGGTTTCTGTACCATTCCTTCGGGATGAACAGCGGGGATCGGATGATGGAGAGGAGCTCGCCGTCCGGCCCGACCTTCCAGATTTTGCTTGCTTTGGCATCGGTAACGTAGGCGTTGCCCTCGGCGTCCACTGCAACATCATCCGCAAAGGACTTCTCATCGCCTGCGCCAGTTAGGAAAGCATCTTCTTAGGAGGACGAGGGTAAACTTGCAAAGGACAGAGCATCATTGACAAAAGGATTCACAATGTATTTGATGGATATCCTGATCAATTCCATGAAACAAACAATGTGACATACTCTCGAGTTCCCCTAAATATCACATGGGCCCTCCTATCATAGTGTATCTTAACAAAGTTGGCTCCTTAAAGAGGAAAATGTAGTTCCGAGACGATGAATGACTAGATCTGGAAAATGTATGATGGGAATGACACTACATATAGGAATGCCATCTTTGAAAAATTGATCGAATCATGCAGGATCTACACGGCCGAATCATAGCAGAAGTGACCTAATTCAGACCATTATCGACTTCAGCTTGAGATCGAGCACTTGAATGGAGGAACCAACTACTAATGACAAGTGACCAAACCTTAACCTTCTTGTCTGTCCACGACTTAAAATCTAATTCAAGACACGGAGGAAGGCCAAGTGACCATACATTTATATGATCACAATTTAGCAACTTATATGATACCACATGTGATAAAATGAATGGCAAAACAGTAAATTCCAAAGATCCAAAAAAGCCACAACAAGAAACGGATCGGGACGGATTTGGGTACGCGTGGGCCATGAATCTGGCTACGGTCGTCAAGATCGCCAAATTTTCATGCTTCTAATGATTTGCAAATTTTTTTTATGCCAGCAAGATTTTGATGCTTTATGTGCTTTGTGGTGATGGGAAAGTCGCCCCATTATGGAGGGCAAATATCTAGTTATTGCATTTATTGATAACCGTTAGTGTATTCTTATATATATTTGCAAGTCTCAAGTAGTCAATTTTTCCACTCCAACTTTGCCATTACAACCTAGCAAATCCTCTCCACATGATTTGAAAGGGAAATATCAACCACCTTACCCAGACCCATTGATTTGACCCACAATGAATCAGCCACGAGTACAAGCTTGTCAAGAAATAAAATCCAAACGCAAAAAACTCCATTTCTATAATGTTAATTCGGTGAAAGGACGGGATAATTGATCCGTATGGTTATTATTGTGAACATTATGATAAGGGTCTCGTTGTCAACATGAAATTTTCAATACGAATCATATATATCCGTTCATTAGTAAGTACATGAATCTATTATCAAATCCATGAGGTTGCGGGTGTCTATGACATGGCGACAAACAAATCATATCATCTCGAGTCGTGTCATCGTGCTTTGCATTTAACCAACAAAAAAGATATTGTTCCATACTAAGTTCAGAGGATCGACCAACTACCTCCGGGATTTCACTCAATCATGTCACCACATGATCAAAAACCTTGAATCATAACATTTTTTTTTTCCATAATAGATCTTGTATATAAATAATTTTTTTTTTTGGTAAGATCGAATTTTCAAGAAATTATCTACCGGTCCAAATCAATTTTTGCCGGGTCATATCAAAAAGTGTCACCGCACTACACATGTACGAACGTCCTGAGATAATTGAAATAAATGCCACAAAACCTACTTTTTGCAACGATCATTATATACCGAAAATTTATTTTCCAGAAGTTAGTGTCGAAAAAAGTCTCAGTATCAAATATATATGTTATATAGATATATACTCTGAATAAGAAAAATTCAAGATCTTGTAATGTAATTAGATAAAATAAAATAAATATATATTTCAAGATCGAGTCCCTTTGCCCAAAAAAAAAAATCAAATAAAAAAATTATTTTACACTATGTTTACACCCTAAAAAAATATTTCAATGAAACTTAGCTAATAATAATATCACGAAAATACTCAGCTTAAATAATGTAGGAATTGAATACGAGAGGATCCCTGAAATATTTTTTCTTAAAATTAAAAAGGCATATTATGCATCAAACCAAAACCTGCATATTTTTTTCTTTTCGTGATAGGCAATTTTTCACATATTTTCTCCACTAATCACCTCTTTCCATGACACAGAAAAATAATCTCATGCGTATTTTTTCTTGGAGATCACGATATCAATTAAATCGATAGAGTTAAATGCGAGAAGCAATAACAAAAAGAAAAAAAAAAGGAGAAAAAGGAAAATGTCAATGTCAATGTCAGCGTAAGAAACGATTCGATTCACTCAATAATTTCTCTCTCTATCTCCAACTTACTTGGGCCGCTGAGATGCGTGAGGAACGTCCGCTTCCACGTTGACAAATCGTAGGCCGCCACGGCGGAGTACTTGTTCCCGATCACGTCGGCGACGGCGACGAGCAGCCGCCCCCTCCCCGCGTCGACGGCGAGCCCGAGGGAAGCGTTCCCGGCGAGGTCGGCGTCCTTGATCACCGTTGTCTCCTCGAGCACGGCGGCGGCGGACGGCGGGGAGCGGTCGTCGTCGGGGACGGGGACCTGGCCGACGCCGCCCTCGAGGAAGGAGACGAGGAAGCGGCGGCCGGGGGCGTCCCACTTGGCGCACTCGCGGAGGAAGCCGGAGCCGTGGTAGTGGAAGACGTGGGTGGAGGGCGGGGAGAGCTCGAGGGCGATGAGGTAGGCGAAGGGGACGGCGGAGACGAGGAGGAAGGCGGCGATCAGCTTGGCGGAGCAGAGAGAGCCGGCCATGTTGGGGAGAGAGAGAGAGAGAGAGTGGAGTTCTGAGGTTTTTGAGCTGGAGTGTCGTGCGTGAGAGGAAGTAATAGGTGGGGGAGTTTGGAAATTCTGCTTGTTTCTTGTTTGACTTCAATTTTCAGTTAGTTTAATTAAATACTAGCAGTAGTAATTGTACTAATGATCAGAATAACAACAGCCATAGTAATAAAAATAATACGGCGTACCACTAGTTCTTCAAAGGGTGATGTCAGACACATTGAAATCAATTCTTAGTGTCAGAGAACATTTCACTGCTAATTAATGAGTGTTCTCTAGACAATTATTGTACTTATCGAACAGAAATAATTTCACTTTTACTGCTATAATAATTAATGTTATGTTTGAAGCTGCCAAATGCCGTCGGTTGATTATAGTCGATTTGCCTGGCACCCATCTTTCATATGTCGAATTGAGAGATTTGCGGTCGTGAATTTCTCCAGCACATACAAGCGAAATTTGCAAAATAAAGATTTGCTTGCTCATGAATTGAAGTTACAAAGTGGCCAGTTGAGCTATTTCTTAACCTAAGGAGGCGAGGGGGACAGCACTCTTTTTTCCTTCATCGGGAAAACCAAATTAACAAAAGTATTTGCCGTTGTAGTTTTGCTGGTGTTGCGTGGGTCGTTGGCGGGCGTGGATTCCAAGAGGGCGAGCTGTTTTATATTTCTTGTCCAGTAGGCAGGCTGTTCGAGCTGGGGATCTTTTTCTTGTCGGCTTTCTCTGCGTCTTTTATGGTGTGCTCTCGTTGGGACTTTAGTGAGCTCCAGTTCAATTAATCTGCCTGGAAAAGTGGGTGGCCTTGCCCTCCTGAGTATTTCCATTATTGAACGCCTAATTCCCTTAAAAGAAAATCCCAATTTTAAATTTAGTACTATTCCGATTCTGAAATTTTTTTATTAAAAAAACTTAACTTTAGGTCCTGTTCAAATTTGCTCCGAACTTTTTTTCTCTAACAAAGGTCTTTAACTTTCGCTTCAATTCCAAGTCTATCTTGAACTTTAACTTTAGTCCAAAATCTGTCCCCATTAGCCTTTTGTCCAAGAATCACCATTGGTCATCCCTAATTTCCCGACAATTTTGGAGATAATTTTCCATGTCCCCCTTGAGACAAGATTGAAAATTGTTAATATTATTTTTAGACAAAAGGAAAGTTGGAGACATATTTGAGACTACACGTAAAGTTTATTTTTTATTTAAAAAAAAAAAACAAGAAAATGTTCGAGGCAAAATTGAGACCGAACTTAAAGTTGGAGCTTTTTCTTTGAACTAATAAAAGCTCTGAGTAGAATTAAGAATAAATCTAAAACTTAGGATTTATTAAGTGATTAGGCTTATTATTCAATGAGGCGCTTTAGTGCATACATAAAACTTTTTTCTTTTGGTCGAATTAGTTAAGACTTGAAAAGGTCACTTTACATTCCTCATTCAAATGGAAAAATCAATTATTTCGAATTTACAAATCGCATAACCCAAAATCACAGGTGAATTAAGGACAAGATGCTAGAAATCGTCACCTGATCCGGTCAACTCTCAACTTTCAAGTCTGGCCAGTCAGATATGAGCAGCTCTGACTTCTGGTCGATCTTAGTGGCTGGCTTGATCTAAAATAAAACATATAACTATTATTAAAAAAAAATACCAAAATCCACCTTGCTTTATTTTCTATGCTCCACTCCTTAGCCTCGTCATATCATATGCTCGTCAAAAAGAATTAAGGTCTCTTCGTTAGCATCGCCATGCTCGTGAAGTGAAAATCAAGCTTGGTTCTCGTCAAGGACTAGGGAGACCTTTAATCATTCATCTCAAAAGGGGTTGTTTGAATTGGTAAAATGGACTGGAATTTTGTGCTTCAATAAGCACCCGATTCTCGGTTTTGATTCCAAGTTTCGCCTCTTAAATGCTTTGCCATTTGTAAATGCTTACTTAGAATATATTTTTCTTTTTTTTTCTTTTCAAATAATCCTTGGCGCTGAGGTCCGGGAAAAAAACAAGCAAACTCCAGAAGTTGGTTGACTCCTTACCTCTGGCCTTCACGGGTAGAGTTGACCCAAACAAGCTGTACATGGTTGGTGCGATTCAAGCATGGAAAGGCCAACACTCAACCATGTCGAACCTGCAAAATCTCCAATTCAACAGTCAACATACATCAAAGGCAATAAAGCACCATGAAACACCTAAGTGGATTTTCAAAAGGCAATAATAGGGAAATTTCAACCTTTTCTTGCTCTGATTAAACATTCATAAATTCAAGATAGAAAATGTCTGCCATTGACTAAGGAAGATAGCATTTCGATCCGAAGTACTCGTACCATATATTAACCACCAACATATTTTCGATGGGTAAATCTAAATGATACATAAAATACAGCCCCATAGCATACTCGATAAACACGAATAGCAGCAATTTGGAGTGCTTGCAACCAGTGGTCAGAAATGTAACCTTGCGTGCATGTAAATTACTTAAACATAGTGATTTTGCAACAACTAAACCACATAGTACACAGTAAACTTCGATAGCAAAAGTAAACCAGAGCCGGAACAGAACCATCCTAAAGCAAGAGAAGAACAACCAATAGCCATGTTTTCCACGACATATGTTTCACTGTGCAGCAGTACTTTATTTGAGTTCAACATCGAGCGTTTCCTTATTACCATGCATAATTACATAAGCAAGTGACAAATAAAACTCATTGGTCTCTTATGATACTTTGACTAAAAGATAAAGCCATGCAATCAGACCAAGGTACTTTCAAATGCAATATAGAACTCTGCATTTTGGAAGTGCTGCTCCATTGCGAATTAAACAACATTTTCTACAGGATATCTGATGAAGGTGCACCCTTCATCTATCCTCCACCAATTGACAACCCACAGTGAAATCAAATGAATCATGGAGGCCTCAAAGTGCAACCTCGCCAGTCAAATATCCTCAAAGCAGTCATTTCTGTCATCAGGTAGGCATTACTCTTCTGGAAAGAGTGTCTGATTAGCTCAGGAACCATTTACAGAGAGCTGCCGATCAAAGTCTCTTCTTTGCGCATCTTCCATTCCTCTGCAGATTACAACAATTCAGAAGTAAATATGAGCTGTCCCATCCATGAGCTGCTAATTCACTTTGGGATGTTATTTCAGAAAATCGAAATGACTGAATTTGTCTACACATGAAATGAAGCTCGGAAAGACACACACCATAGATATCAGAGTGAAACTACATGAAGGCTCCAAAACTACTCAGTTCAAAACAAAGGGAAAATAAATTAAGGGGCCATTAGCATATCTGTGACAAATGGGGAAAGAACACAGAAGAAATGGGAAATTCTAAATCAGTGC
Source organism: Eucalyptus microcorys (assembly GCA_014182515.1). Lineage (NCBI taxonomy): Eukaryota > Viridiplantae > Streptophyta > Magnoliopsida > Myrtales > Myrtaceae > Eucalyptus > Eucalyptus microcorys. The sequence goes on from CM024569.1 coordinate 9,244,631, forward strand.
TTCTGCAATCATTTAGTATGCACAAACCGTTAGCAAAAGACAACAGACGTACTTCTAGCAAAGTTGGAGCACATAATGCTAGAATTGATTAGTTAGGTATTATTCGTTCCTTTCACCATAACCTCAGTAAAAGTGACAGTACACATACGTAATATACATGTAGATACGACCCTAATGTAGAATGATGCTGGAATATTTCCATGGAAGCATGTAGTAAGTACCACAGTGCTGATCAGAATCAGCCAGCTCTAGGTTACCACCACCACTTGCAGCAACTACTTTGGCTTCTGAACCCACCGCTCCTTTACTTTCATCATCTTTACAAGAATTGAGATCTGCAGTTACTTCAGAAGCATTTGACACACAGTACTTATGTAACCACCTATCAGTTTCCCATAGGACATGCATGACGCTCTCGCGAGCAGCATAGCCATGGCTCTCAAATGGAAGAACTACAAGGCGACAAAGAGCACCATGACCCTTTAAAGCATTGAAAAAACGTTCCAACTGCAACAAACACAAATGCAAATCAAAGTGGTGAGCAGGTTAGTGATTTTGCAATTATAATCAGAAAAACCGATCAGTGCTGAAATAAACCAGTTATGGAGAGAGTATAAGAGGGTAAGAAAATACAATGACACCACCCAAGAGTATTGTCTATAAAATCTGCACCCTTTTCCTTAAATAAACCTGAAACTAGACCCGGAAACATATATACACACACGCATATGTATTAGTAGCCTCCCACACACACACATATACCTGCATGGGTAGTGTTCCTGAGTTATCATCTTCTTCTCCATGAATAAGCAAGATTGGTTTCTTTATTTTTTGAGCTGACATGAAAGCACTCATCTCCACATATGTATTAGTAGCCTCCCACAAAGTTCTCTCCTCATTCTATACAACAAAGATGCACAGTGCCAATTGTCAGGGCTCAAACATAAGTAAGACAAAGCAACTTCAGAAGACACAAGGTCAAGTCAGACAAGAAATACTTTGAGAATCCAACCACTGGCCTACCTGAAAACCAAAAGGTGTGAGTGTCCTGTTGTAAGCTCCAGACCGAGCTACCCCGCAACAGAATAACTGAGGGGCATGTGCAAGGAGGTTTGCAGTCATAAATGCTCCATATGAGTGCCCACTAATAGCAATTTTGTTGGGATGAGCAACCTTAATCAGCAAATGATATAAATGAAACCTGTTAAAATAATCTCATCTACAAGAATTGTGCAAATTGAAAAGAGAAAAGGAACTTACTCCGCGACGGATTACTTCCTCCACAGCGGCCTCTGCACTTGCAACTAATTGCTCCACATACCTAACCAAGGAATTGAGCCAAAGCTTATATAAACATGTAAAATCTAAAGCTATTAATAGCACAGCTTTTTTGGTCAAGTCTAGGAGCTTATTTGGGGTGGCTCCGGCTTTGTGGCTTTGGCTTTTGACTTTTAGTTTTAGCATGTGGCTTCTATTGGCTAGAGTGTTTGGAAGTTCGTCCTAAACCTTTTTGGAACTTATGCTCAACTAATGTCAAATGTACAGATAAAACTATACTAAAACCAACCATTTCACATTTAAAAGCACGATGTTCACAATTTGCATATTCATTTTCACTAAAAAGCAAAGGCGTGAGCCAAAGAGATATAGGGTAGCAACCTATTCTTACACAATTTCCCAAGGTTGATTTTTTTACTAGATTTTAACAATAAAACATACACTACAAGAAAATTAGAACCAGGAGTATAAGAGTGAGGGATAAAAGTACCTTAACAGGCTATGGAGAAAAGTACCATGAGTAAACATTTGCCATGAAGGAGGCAGTAGACTAGTGAGGAGAAGCATCCACTAGAAGAATTTAAGAGTTATGCATCCATAGACCAATACTTAATTTTAAGCAAATCGGATTTAGAGCTAAGAACTCCGCAACCATCTAATTTTAGCCAAACATCTCTAATACTGTCTCAAAAGACCTATAAAATTTTGCCTAGAATGGCTTTTGTCAGCTTATCGCACAGTGGAAACTCTCGAACATGAAGATTAACTTTATGCAAACAGAAAAAGATTGCTTTACCTGTCATTTGCCTCTTCTTCACCCTCTCCAACGATCGGAATTGTCGGTTCTAACAAGATAGCAAACCTAGAAGAGATAAAACCTATAAGAATTATTCACCAGTCCCTAAATTTGCATATATCAGTCAACACAGGTGCCAGGAAACTGAAAAAGGAATGCGAAAAGAAGGAAAATGACAATGGAAATCCATGCCTTCTAGCCAGCCAAAGAAGAGGTGATGTTGAAAACATCCCAGCAAATTCATTAGGAGAACCACGGACTTGTCCAGCAGCATCTTTGCTTTTAAATTCTCCAGGATATGCCCAGACCACACAGGGAAGAGGACCCTCTTTTGATAGATCATAGTTTGGTGGCAGATAAAGTGTTGCTGTAAGTTGAACCCCATCCTTCCTCTGGTATCGTATCATCTCTTTCTGGAGGGAGGCCAACTGAAGATAGGGATGAGGGAAGTTCGTAATTTGACAAGCTTTCTTATCTGGCCAGCTCATAACATAGTACTGTCTATTCTCAGTTTTTGACTCTTTTGAAGTTAAGATCTTCAATTGATCAAGACTAATGTCCCCATCATTTTTATTGGACAATAAAGCAACAACAGTCTTGAAATACTTTTCTTTGTCACTCTGCCATATTCGTTCCTTGCTGCCCGTGTTTCTGAACGAACATGAGTTAGAAAACAATGCCAACGGTTGAGATCTTAAGAGAAAAACCTTGCTGGAGAATTAGGACTATGCACTTACAGAAACTTACATGTCAAACAAATCAAGGAAGGGGATGTTCCCTTCTGGTGTTGCACCACTCCCATTCAATAGGACATAAGTGCCTTCACCATTTTCCTTCTTCACTTTTGCAATGACACGTGTCCCAGCTGGCATTCTTCGAAGCATTGGAGAACCAGGATCTGAGTATACATCTTCAGATGACCTATCAAATAGTATAAGAGGATATGTCTTCTTGGATTCTGGAGAAATAACCCAGGTTCTCGTTCTCCGCGTCTTGTACCAAGATTCATAAACCAGAGCCAATGAATCATCACACCATGAAACTCCTCTGAACAGAAATAATAAGAAACTCCACATTACAATCTTTGCAACATAAGGCACGAGTAGCCACAAGTCTTTTACATTGATTGGCAAATCAACTAGCCATCATTCATGAATTAATCATGTCGAACTAACTAGATAAAATACAAGTGAAACAAAAGTAGGGAAGAGGCATGCCAAATCTCCTGAACTGACAGGAAGAAGTTGTTGCTAATAATAGTACTTCAATCTCAGGGAAAAAAAATTCATACCCATATCGAAGATCCACTTTGTGTAAGATTTCTGGTTGTTCACCTTCAAGTGGTTCAGCTGGTTGTGTGTAAATTATATCCCGCGGAGAAACTTCGACTTTGGCATCACCCCCGTCTTGTGTCTCCACCCTATATGCCTTAAATCAATTAAAAAGAAGCTACATGCACATAAACTAGTAATAATGCATCACCTAATTCCGTCAAAAGTCACAGTATATGACATTGTCATTATGATAAACCGATAGAATATTCAAAAGGAAAATTTAGAAAATTATGCAGAAATTTTGCTAATCAACTTGACACATCTTATCCAAATATATCTGTAACCAGTGCTCCTTAAGTGAAAGAATGTGGAAAGTTCTTGGCCCCGAAATGAACCATGGACATTTAAGAAAGAAAATCATTGACCAAGAACTATCCTAATATGTCGCTGTTTGTTATTTATTTGGATCCCCATTATCTACCCTTCTTTGCAGAACTACCAATCATCAGAAGCGTATGCATGAGAAGCAGACTTCTGATAGAAATGCTGCAAAGAAGGCATGTACTATCGTACCCAACATGCAGGAACCTGGCAGTCTCATCACTCATTTTCACCACCCCCATGCAAGCGCTAATAGTGAATGCCTAATGCAACTTTATGTGCCCCTAAATTTCTTCACAAAATAGAATGAAAATGAACCCCAAAAGTAGGATGTGAATTCTTTTATCATCAAACTGACATAAAAGCAAGCGGAGAAGGAACAGAAATGAAGCACCAAACAGTTTCAGACAATTACCAGTATAGGCTAGAAGGTTTATCAGCTCTCCAATGGATTGAGCGCATCCCTTTGCGCACACTATTGAATGTAATTGGGATGTCCTCTGCAAGGGCCAAATCACAAAGTTCTCTGACAAATTGTCCTTCTGCAGTCCATACATCTACTTTCTTGGGAAATCTTTCATAAGGTACAACGAAAGAGTATGGCCTATGAATTGAGCTTATTAAAAGGTACTTCCCATCTGGAGAGGGATCAATTGAGGTATATACAGCCGGTGGACCAATTTCCTTTGCTTTTCCATCCAACGTAACCAAAAGAAGTTGAGACCTGGCATAGTAATCAAATAAATCTTTGTCATATTCATCCTTCAGCAGGTCTTGAAATGTTTCAACCTGAATGACATTCTTCTGCTCATTTGACTGGACTTTAGGACCTCCAGGAACCAAAGGTTTTTTTGGCGGATCTCCACGGCCCAAGGGTATTGTGCAAACTACTAGTGTGGAGTTATCTATCCAGACAAATTTGTCAAAAACTGCATTTAGGCATATGTCAGGTGACTCGAACAATGGTCTGGCTTTCCCTGTTTCCACATCAGCAACCCAAAGCTGAAGCTTACTACTGCTATTGTCTTCCTCATCAAGTCGAATGCAGAAGGACAAATGTCTACCATCATTTGACCAGGTGACAAAGTTGATCTTTGTGCCATCAGGAAACCCATGTACTTCTTTTTCTGGCCCTAAGTTATCATCGGGCAATAACTGATGGATCCCCATACCAGTATAATATGATATCCGACTCCTGGTGCTGCACTTAACATCGATACGGATGCCAGCCAGCTTCTCTTCTGGTCTTGCAAGCTCAGCTAAAGGTGGTAAAGCTCTCCGCTTTAAAAACAGAATTTTATCTCCTTGTGGGGAGAGCGACAATACGGGATGTGGCAGAGCATCAACTATATCTCTAATTTCTGGCGGAGGAAGACGATATGTGCCACCCAGTGCCGAACCTGCAATAGGTGATTCATAATGAGTATTCTGCTACTGGGAATTGTACAGCAACAATAACCCCAAACAATTAAATCCAAGATCATTCGAGCGCATGATAGAAAAATTTATTATTCAGAATGTTAAAAACAATAGGCCTAAAATGCAAATAATTAATTTCAAGGGGAAACTTCAGTCTGCCAACGGAAAATCAGAGGGTTGAAGCTAGCATGGTTCCACTCTACGACAGAGAGTAATATTTCTAAGTAGTTCTTATTGATGGATGCAAACAAACAAGCTTAACATATTGCCAGGCAACATTTTCTCAATTGAAGTGACCTACTGATAATGTAATATTTTACTGGAAAGGGGAAGAAAAAAAGCTCTCAAAATGGATTGGTACTACATAGTGGATCGGTACTCAAATAGAGTTTGCTCTTGCCACTTCGATGTCTAGGCAACCGCCTTTCACTTGTAAGCTTAAAATCAACTCAATGAGTTAAAAAAAATCCAATCTTTGGCTATTGTCCTCAAGCCTAGACTCTAGAACCGAAACAAAGGAAAATGCTCTTCTTGATCTTTTCTCAACAGACTAGACTTAAGCCCCACTACAAGGTTTTGATGTAGAACTGAACACGGTCAACTGCCGACATCCTTCAGACCTTACTTCCTCTAAACCAAAGGCGTGGAATGGAATTAGCTTTCCATTCGAAACAGATAATTGCCGAACGCCTATACTCTCTTCCCACCTCGGCTAATTCCCCTCCCGCACGGATCGCAATTTCAACTCCCGAAACCTCCGCCGTCAACAGCTATCAGACCATAGTCCACACGCAATTTGTTCTCATCGCACACGCCAGCCCACTCGAACGTAGTAAAACAAAGCAAACAGATGAGAATTCAGTTCCGGACAACGTCGGTCTACCTTCGTCCTCGTAATAGCCGAGACCGGCACCGGTCACGGCAGCATCAGAAGCGGAGCCGCCGCCGTTCTCGGCAGCCACAGCGGAGCTGACGGGCGAGGAGGTCATGATCGTCCCGGACGGCGCGGCCGGCGGAGTCTTCAGGCGGCCGGGCGCACGGAGCGACGAGGACCTGCGGAGTCTCGAGGACGGAAGAGGAGAGGGAGGGAGGAGAGAGAGGATGGAGGCGATGAAAGCGGCAGGGTTTGAGGACGCATGATCATTTCGATGGATCGGTGGCCTGTTTAAATAGACCGTGTCCGTCGTCTTCCTCGTTGCGGACGAAGGGAGTTTCAGTGTGGATTCGCTTGGATTCTACCTGGCCAGCAAGAGCGCGGGCAGGTAAGGTCCTGTTTGTTTAAAATTGTTTCTGCCCGGAACAAAAAAATTTCTTTAATTTCGGGGGACACAAAAAAGAATAGAAACGCGTAAAACTTTCCGGAACAAATTTTTTTTTTTTTTCGGGAATAGATTTGGAACAGAAATAAAAACTAAAAAAAAAGTTGTTTCCTATTTCCGGGTGCAATCTCGAGAAACAATTTTTCTTTCTCCTCTTTTTTTCTTCTTTTCTTCTTCTTCCTTTTGGCCGGTCGCCGGCCTTGGCCATGGCCGACGACCTCGTCGGAGCCTCGCCATGGCTGAGCCTCACCTAGGCTGGAAAAGGTTGACCTCGCCTGGATTTGGTGAGGCCGGCCTCGTGCCACCTAGGTGAGGTCGAGCCTCACCGGTGGCTTCGGTGGCCAGGTGAGCCTTGTGAGGTCAGCCTCGTTGGCCGCTCGCCTAGCCACCGAGGCCACCAACGAGGCCAAGCCTCGCAATGGCTTGACGAGGCTTCCGATGAGCTTGCCTAGCCGTCCTCGGCCACCGTCGTGGCCGGCCACAAAGAGAAAGAAGAAAAAAATGAAAAATATAATGAAAATATTGAAAAATTTAAAAAAAATAACAAAATTATACAAGTTTACCAAACACATTTCTATTCCTGGAATATAATTTTTTTGCAGTTACCAAACATGTTCTTATACTTAGAAATTGTTCTCGAGAATAGAAGAAAAAAAAACTATTTCTGTTAAAAAATTGTTCTCCTTAACAAAAAAAGCACCCTAATTTTTCTAGGCCGGCCGAAGAAGCGAGGCTTTTTTAAAGAGGTTCGAGTGGATCTTATTTTAAATGAATATTTGAAATGGCCCAACCTAAACTTAGTTAAGAGCCTCAGTTCACTAGTGGTCAAATTTTCGCCGGCCGACTAGCATGTATGCATGATATTGTTACAAAATCACATACCGATTCCAGAAAAATAGCAATGGCAAACAATTCACCAAACGGAATATAATAATAAAATAACACAATCAAGCCAAAAAAATTTTTATCGAAGTTCACTCAAACTTGGACTATGCAAATCCACTAGATTGTGGAGAAAGAGGCAAAAGAAGGTGTTGCTACTTTGCTGTTCGCAGGTCCAACACCACGTTGTAGCCATCGATATGCCAATCTCTGTGTCCTATGGCATTCCTGACATTCTAGGAGCACCCTCGAAGCTTTCCGTTGGTCTGGTTCATGGGTGATTGTCTTGTGCTAGTCTCCTCTCCGCAACTTGGAGAATTTCTACTTTTTCTGTAGGTTATCTGAAGCTCTCGCCAGTTGCGTCGTGAGCATCATGAGCTCCTCAAGCATCATGACCTGTTGCCCCCTGATTGCGATCCTGATCCGATTGCGCAAAGTCTAAATTTGGAAGCCAATATTCGGATTAGGTAAAATTTTGTCTAATTTGATTTCCAAATACTCCGTTTCCTTATTTAAAATATTTCGATACACATGATCAAAGTTCATGATATATAGTCCTATTCATAATCTCGAGTAACCTTCTAAATTGGGAAATTTTCCTATTTTCATAACGTGTATACCATTGACAGTCCGATTTCACGCTCGAAATATAACTCGTAATCACATGGAAAAATCATCAATCCGATCTCACGCTCAATATACCATTTGCGATTTTGTTAAAAATTGGCCATCTCATGCGTGAGATATCAATCATATCTTGCTTGATTTGTTGTCGTATTGTTTGAATTGATTTTGTTTCCGTAAAAGAAAACCAAAAAAAAATTTATTTTAGTTAGATTAGGTTAAAATATCGCTTGTTTTAGGGTAGTTTGCATGTTTAAGATTATGAAATTTATTTATTTCGAAATTTTTAAATAAAAATACCAAAAACATTAATTTAGGATGTTAGATTCTTTTTTCATTAATTTAGATTGCACGTTTAATTACTGGACAATTTTAATTTCGAATTTTATAAAAAAGAAAAAGAAAAGCATAGAATTAGAGTGTTCTTTGCATGTCATCTAGTCATTGCATATTAGGATAAGATTGCATGTTTAATTTAATTGTATATAATCTTTCTAATTAATAATAAGTTTGAATAATTTTTCTTAGATAGATTGCATTTTAGGTTAGGGATTACCTAGTTAAGATAACATGCTAGTTTAAGTTAGGATTTGGCCTAATCTAATTCCTATTATAAGTTGGATAATATCTTAATTTCGATAGACAATTTTTGCTATTTCCTAATTTCGAATTTTACTTAAAATACCAAAAAAAATTGTCTTAGAATAAATTAATTTCTTTCTCCATGATAGATTGCGTACTTATTAAGAAAACACAAAAAATACTATACTAATGTTATTTAATTTTGGTCATATTGCTATGTCATGTCATGTCATGTTGCTTCATGTTAGATTAGTAGCATGCATTAAAGCATGATTCTCATTAAACAAGTGAAAATAAAAATTAAATGATTGCATGTTAATTAGAAATCATATCTAAAATTGTTGATGTGAATTCTGATTAGTATTGCAGATGCTTTCGTTATTATGAGGCCCATAATTTATGTATTGCTTTATTTGGGTGTTAAATTATTGGTTTGCGCACCCGCATGATCTCCTGACATGTTCTAAAAATAAATTAAAATCAATTCAAACTAAATGCAAAATTTTTTTTTTTTTTAAATAAAAGATAAAGATACCAAAAGACGTTAGAAAAATATAGCATAATCAAATCCCTAAATTCATAATCTCTGGTTACCAGGAGTAAAGTAAATCATTGGCATGTTAAGAACTTTGAACCTAAGTCGTAAATTGATATGGGAGAGCCCAAGCTAAGTTTAGGCTTAATAATTCATTAGCCAAACCTTACGTGGTGCACTTAATCACGACAAACACTTAAGATTTTCAAACAACAATCAATGTAGGGTAGAAGGTTGATCAGCTTTCCACTAGATTGAACGCATCCCTTTACGCGCCCTGTTGAATGCGATTGGTATGTCCGCTGCAAGGGCCAAATCACAAAGTTCTTTGACAAATGGTCCTTAGCTTTTCCATCCAAAGTAACAAAAGGAAGTGGAGACGTGGCGTAGTAATAAAATAAATCTTCGTCATATACATCCTTCAGGAGGTCTTGAAATGTTATAACCTGAATGACATTCTTCTGCTCATTAGGCTGGTTTTCTCGGCGGTTCTCCACGGCCCAAGGGTATCGTGCAAATTACTAGGGCGGAGTTGTCTATCCAGACAAAGTATCTCAGGTTACTTAAACAAAGGTCTGGCTTTCCTTGTTTCCACATCAGCAACCCAAAGCTAAAGCTTACTACGACTATTGTCGTTCCTCATCAAATCGAATGCCGAAGGACAAATGTTTACCATCATTTGACCAGGCGACCATCAAGAAACCCATATACTTCTTTTTCTAGTCCTAAGTTTCCATCGGGCATTAATTTATGAATTCATATTGTTGACATCGAAATTTTCACAACTATGATAATCTTCTCATGGCAGATAAGCGACTAATATATTTTTACTCGAAGCAAGTTCGCTACCAACTATAACGGCATCATCCGCTAAATTTGGTCCTTTTTAATGCATTTGCCTCGCTAGGGTTTTTGATGCGTCCCAAGGAATGCTTGTTCTATTTAATAGATAGAAATATTTATTATTAGAATAAATAAAATTATTTATTATATATCAAAATTAGGGATCAACCCTAACTCCAAGAAAAAAAATGTAGTTAAATTGCATATACTTATTAGGAGCCAATTGCATTATCATTGGACCGGGTGGATGGACTTAAGCAAATAGTTTTAAGCTTAATTGAATTAATTGGACTAAGTCTATGGTGATTTTCAATTCGGCCCAGCTATGCACTCATGATAAAATAGCCGAAATTTTTCAAAAACAAAAATTGAAAATTTGTGATTGTATCCCGAGATTTTGGGTCACATAAGACACAATCGGCATGATCTTCGCGATGGATGGTTTATTGGGAAACAAAGTCAATTTCCATGCTCATAGACACAAAAGAAAAGCGAGAGGAGTCTCCACCGACCCTCCCGCGGCCGAGCCCCTTCATCGGCGCCGCCCTTTGCTGTTCTGTGACCCGGCTGCTGTCCACCGCTGCTTCCCCGTCGTCCGTCGCTGCACCAACGACGATCAGCCTTGCCGCGATCCTTTCCGACGACGAAGTAACGATAAGGTCCCAGCCTTGTCGATTCCTCCTTGCCGGATTGCCGAGCTAGACGAGATTCGGGTCAGGACCTTTCTTTAGGTGGTGGTTGCACCGGGATAAAGTCGAGCGGTGAGAACTTGGTCTTCGAGGTCGGTGGCGTCATCGCCAAGTATCCCTCCCAAGAATTTCAACGAGGCCTCTGCTTGCGAAGGAGGAAAAGCAAGCTTCTCCTTGAGGTTAGGGTTTCAATTCTTTTTTTTTAATCTTGTAATTCTTGTGGATCGATGATGCGCCGTTTCGTCTGTTGGTTCGATTGATGGGAGTCAGAGATTGTTTGTTCATCGCGACTTGATTGCTGCCTGATCTGTAAAATTCAAATTTCATTGAGCTTTCTTGTTAACGTGGAAGGTTGCAGACAAGTTCTGGTATTCCAAAAAAGGGAAAAAAATAATTATTTTCATCGAGTTTTCAGTGCATGGGTGATCGATGCTTGTCCACATTATTTTAAGTAGATGTTATCCAGGAAAACGACATTATCAATTAAGGGACCGGAGATTAACATCGAGGAATCACTTGACATTGAATTCTTTTTTTCGAATGTATGCGTTTCTATTTTTTCCTCGTCAAGGATAGTGTAATTGGTATGGTAAAAGTTGTTGGTCTCTTATGAACGACGACGTATGTAATGACTGCCACATTGATCACATATTTTTGGTTGCATAGAGTGGCTGTTCCTGGTAATTAATGGATAGACACGTGCATATGCACATATATCATGTCCTATGGACATGGCAGCGGAGTGGGTAAAATCCTTGTCTCCTCTACCTCCAGAAGAGAGCAATTACTGCTTTAATCTTTCAAGACATAAATTAATATGGTGTATTCTGATTGAGATTTATAATGATGCATTAAACGGTAATCTTTCGGTGCTTGTTCTATTTTATTGCTTTGATTTGCTTAGTTCTGGGTTTCCATCCTGTGGTGGTTTGCCTTAGCCGGAGTTTTGTTTATTTTTTTATTTTTTATTTTTTTGACTTCTGGCTATGTGAGGTGTTTTGATTTCTGCTCAGGGAGTTTCAATTCGAAAACTTCTTTGACCCTTTTTTTTTGGTAAGACAAAGTTCATGCCAAAAGCTTCTCGCTTTCATTTGATGATATAGGATGGTTACCAGACTGTGGTATGGATTTTGCTGGATCTAATCATAGGCTTTGGTTGATTGTATATGTGGAAATGAAAATGAGGCAATGCTTCCCTTATTTCTCATGATTGCCTCACTTGAGGTAAATTGGAATGTCATAGATACCCACTCAGTCATTCCATATTTTAGTTGTTGAACAGGACAATGCAAGCACTTGGATGTCTGCTTCATTGTGGAGATAGTGGCTCTGCATGATCTTGAGTGATCTAGATGGGGTGAGATTCTCACTTGCTTCTTTTCAAAATGCTTGCTGGTGTTTGCGGTTTAAAGGCTTTGATGTTACTTATTATTGTTTGCATTTGTGAAGATGAATAACAGTAGCTTGAAGCTATAAGAAGAGGAAAATGATTTCTTGAAGCTCTTCATCTCTTACTTGCATTTGTGATGGTGATTTGATCTTTTGGTAATACATTGATCATGCTGGTAAACATATAGTCATATGCAGAGGAATTAAATTTAATTTGCAGGGGATTCTGGTTGAATTATTATACTCTAATGCCTCAAGCGTATTGAACGTTGACTATGACTAGACATACGTTGGGCATTATCAATTAGATGTGAATCTGAATGAAATCGGTTCTTTGATTATTCTCGTACATGGTTAGTTTGATTATTCTCTTACATGCTCATGATTATGGGTACTGTCTGATCTCTTTTCTAGGGTTCAAAGCATGTTTAAAAATCACTGTCAATGTACAATTTGCTTTACATCTGCCGGACAATTGCTTGGCTTTATTGGACGACCTTCATTGAACATGAATTCTGAAGAATTCGGCTTAAAATGAAGACTATTTTACTTAGTTCATATATAGGGGCTCACATGTCAATAGTTTTTAGGCACTTTTTAAGCATGTTTAGAACCCCCCTCTTTTTTTTAAGTTCCAATCAAGGAACGCGCTTACTGGGTGTTGCTGCACCGTCCATACTAGCAATGTGATCTAATATTGTCGTTAAAATTATGAGGAATAATTACTTTGCTGCACCCATTATAGACATGTTGTGTGTTTAGTTTTTTGAACTTTAAAGTGGCGTTTGCATGCATCCACTCACATGTTGCAAGTTAAGAGTGTCTTTATGCAAATGGATTCATAAGTTGTGTAGTCCCTAGTGTTATGAAGTGCTTGAGACATAGCCTTCACCTTTCAAGGAACCATAAATAATGGCATCCTATGTAGTGGATTTCCCTTTTTTTTTTAAAAAAAGAAGAAGAAAGATATAGCGATGCTAATTGAATCTTAGATTCAAATGAGACAAAATCCACTAATGGATATGTGTTCACCTTGGTGAAGGTATTGTGACTTTGAAATCAACTAGACAAAATTGTGGAGATATGATAATCCTACTAAATCAAAGGGCAACTTGGTTGAAGCATATGTTAAAATTGTTGTGGTCATTTCCTTAGCCAATGTTGTGGCAAATGTGAAAGAATGGGTGGTAGACCTACCAAGCATATATGTAAAATAATAATGTTTTATTTTTCTAACTTTACTTGGGGAAGGAGAAGAAAATATTTATTATTTTTTGATAGAACTGCTCAAGTTCTTTGGGAAAGGAAAATTCTTCTCATACTCACATTTGAAATTTAGGTCGAGTAGTTAAGAAATCTCTCGACAAATGTTCCTTTGGGAATGTAACCGACACCTTCTATGTCTAGGCATTATGATTGCCAAGAAACAATAGTCATTGTAATAAATGATATTTTCAATAGTAAAAAGAGATATGTCCAATTGAGATGTGACAAGGTAAAACAATTGTTTAAAGATGAAACTATGTCCATTGATTATATGAAGTTAGAAGTAGATTCAACCAATCCCTAATTGTACATCAAGTGGAATGGGACAAGTCAGTTGAAGAAAATCAACAGTGATGGTAACTCAACCTTTGTGATTGGCGATCCCATGAATTAGGTTTATATGGGTAAATAACAAGTCACTTGTTGATCTAGTGATATACTATTAAAAATTATTGTCCCTCCTAAGGTAAGAACGGTGTAGAATTACAAGGAAAAAAAAAATGTTGAGCTAAGCTCTTAATGAATTTCATAGCTATTATTGGTAATGTATTTAATTGTAGAATACACTTGATAGAATCACCTATATAAGGTACGGAGTGGGGTTGAATTATTGGAGATAATCTTTAAAGTACTAATGAATAAACTAAGCACATACATGGCCTATTAGCACAAAACTATGTTAAACAATGTGATTAGTGAAAATTATAATTAACAAAAAGAAATTCTTGGTTCATATAAGTTTCAAAATCACAAATGATTTCGTAATTTATATTTCATTCTCTTTAGGGCTGGTTTATAATTTAATAAGCACCAATTTCGATGCATTAATCTCCAATAATTCAGCATTATTCTAATTTTTCTTTTCAAACCTTTTGAAATATGTGGGGATGGTTGGATATCTCAACAATTTTGAAATATTTGTTAGAAGTTATGACCGTCATGAAAGCCATAATTTTTGTAATGGTTTTGCAACAATTAACAACTTTCTAATGGTCGTATAACTACTTTATAACTATTTTATGATGGCTTTTTAACATTTGATTTAATCATATTCTTCTTTAAATATTGATAGATTTATAATGGTTTTCAAACGCTTCTCTCTTCTTTTATTATAATTAGTTATTTTGAACATGACTGGAAAGTTTTATAGATACATCAAAATTAGAATATTTGTATTTCTTTTTTCACATCTTTTCTTTTCTTTGGTGGGTCATACACACAATGTTCTTGTTTCTTTTTTCAATTATTCAATGTGAAATATAGAAGATGGTATTTTTATTTTGGGAGGATAGTCACTAGAGCCTTACACATCAAGTTTCATTCTTCAAAAGGTGGAATTATCTTTAAGGAACGGTGCTTGCATGCCTCATACAATTGATTTTATTTTTTAATATTTTTCAATATATTTTCAACTATTACTACTATTTTTATGTTATCTAATTTTTTTCAACTATAATTACTCCATTAACTGTCATTGCCTCAATTCATCGTCTCTAGTTACCTCACAAGGAACCTTCACATTTCTATTTCTCTTGCTACAAACTTTCACGGATGTATTTATCGAAAAATTGGCCAATTTCCTCCGTGTCTTTGACATCATTATTATGAAGAAAAACCACATGTTGCACATGAACAAGAAGGCAGCCCTGCCGAGGGTGATCGTCTTCTTTAATAGTAAGAATGTTAATGTTATGATTGCACTTATTAGTTGGTTGGCAACAAAGGTAATTGTGCATCCTTGTAAATGCAGCCTCGGTGGGAATATTTTTGAAATATAAACTGATGTGATCGGCCCCATTCCCACTATGTGGGGGCACATAGATGAACGAGGTGATACATGTGCATCTCATGTCGCTTTGGTTGACATGTTTTAGACTACTTTGGTCAATGATAGTTAGGCACATATAAAGGGAGATGAGTGATAATCATCCTGCTAATGTTGCTCCGTAGTAACCACTACCGTTTGACCTTGTTAAGGAGGAAAGAGACAATGAGGATGAATAAAGTCTTTACAAAGTTGATTATCATGGTCCATGAGAGCTCATCATCATAGAAGATGATGCTAACCTTCTCGAAAATTCAAGGCTATGGAGGAGGATATTATCAATGCCACAGAACTATCGAGTGATTTGGATCCACGGACAAGGTTGGGTGAAGAAAATCCCACCACACACTTTTTACAGTGTTATGCACACTGACAATATCAGCGTTACAATAATCTAGGATGTTCACGGCCTTTTTGATATCAACATACCAAGCTATTGACATACCAAAGCATGGCCTTTTGTTCATAATTGGAGATCTTGGCAAGAATGATCCTTGCATCAGCCAAGCGCCCTTGCATAATGAGTCATCGGGGGAATTCCAGTATGATGAGGATTGCAACAACGAGTAAGGCCGAGGAGATTGCTCCCATGGATAGCATAATATGCCAGCCGCTAAATAGAAGTGTGGAAAAGATATAATTGGTGATGTAGTCGATAATGATGCCTGCGTTTATAAACACTTAAATTATTGAAATAGCGATAATTATAGTTGAATATAATTTTAGATAGCAAGTTAATACATTTGAGAAAGTCATGTATAATCTATCATAAACCCAAAATACTTAATCAAACATAATTTGAGTTGTCTTTAGCTATATGTTCTTGGAAATAATTGTTCGATTTTCCTAATCATGAGCACAACATTTAATTCACTCACATAATGCAATTTGAATTTAAAAAAATCGGGCAAAAGTCACACGATTTTTTGTGGTTAACATCAAAATGATAAATACATAGTAGTAGCACATTGATGAGGAAAGATACCTTTTGAATATCTCCTAAGAGATGATTTCCGAAGTATCAATGAGGCGAACTGACACAATGCGATGCCATCGAACTTGAGTTTTAATCCCACGGTTGTTATATTTATGAATACATAATGTATGTTCAAAAAATGTATTTGTATAACATTATACATATATATTAGCTGATTGCATGCACAAATTTTTTTGGTAAAATTTGTAGGAAAGAAAGTGAGATAGCAAAGGGCATATTATGGTGTATTTATTAGGGCAAGGGTTTGCATGTGAATTCGGTTAGACATTGTTGTTAACCCTAAAATCACTTTATGTGTCTATTGATACCTAAGAAAATTGACGCCTATGTTTTTTTATTACTGGCATATATAAATATCTAAAAATATAACATTTTTGAGAATTTAGTTATTCAAGCATAGCTAATAATTTTCATCATATTGTTGGCACATTGGCCGTCATATCTTCCATTAATAAATCTTGTTATACAATCAACACTGCTCATTTGGAGCTATATTTTCATTGGTACTCTAATTTCAAACAACAAGTCAATGTATTTGAGAAAGTCATGTAATTTAAAGCAGCATCGTGATCGTAACACAAACAAAACTAGAAATTCCTGTGGGTGTTTACAAAAAAGTTCTTGTAATCCAACTGTTTAATTTGGATATATGCATTGCAAATATGAGTTGTAGCTTTGATCACTATAAAGATTTGGGCAAGGTATTTAACCTCCATCTTTGTCTTGAACATCAACAACAATCCTTAGTACTCCAATTGAAGAGAAGTAAGAGCTTCTGCACATGTTATGAGTCTAAATGGGGAATCATTGAGAATTTGGCCAAAAAAATAAAATTAGGATTGTATTGCACAATTACATCGGATATTCATTTTCCTTTTTATTATAGTTGGTTGTAACGAATGGATACATTTCTCAACTACTTGCGGAGTAGTCAGGCGCTTGGTCACGCTCAAATCATATTGTCTTCCATGATAGAATAACTTCAGCGACCTCATAAGCTAAAATCAGATTCTAGCATAATCCCACAAATAATTGTTCCATTCTCCTATGATTCATTAAGTGTCAAGGGTTTATGATAAATTATGAATGACTTTCTCCAATGCATTAACTTGCTGTTTGAAATTAGTGGGACCGATGGAGATACCAAGACATGTGTTATGAATGCATGATGAGTTTATAATTAAAATTAAAGAAATATTATTTTAGGAAAATATTTTTCTACTTTTGAGATATGTTCAGTAGAAAAAAAAAAAGATATGTTCAGTAGCTTTGTGAAAGGTATGGCGTTAACCTTGAGAAATATAGCTTCGAATGAACAGTGTTTTTTTTTTTTTTTTTTTGAGAAATATAGCTAAGCGGGAAGGGCCCACCACCCCCGGCGTCCCACTTAAGACCCCAGGACCGTGAGGCCACTAAGGCGGTGCTATGATTGATTGTATGACAAGACTCATAAATGGAAAATATGACGGTCTAATGTGATGATTGTATGATAAGAATTATCAACTATGCAAGAATAGCTAAATTTTCAAAAACGTTATATTTTTAGATATTATATATGCTAATAATCGACTAAAATAAGGTCAATTTACTTAGGTATTAATAGACACAAAGTGATTTATATATATGTATGTATAATGTATATAAATACATTTTTAAATACATTTTTTGAACAAACATATATATTCATAAATCTAACAACTGTGAGATTAAAACTCAAGTTCGATGGCGTCCCATTGTTAATAGTTCGCCTCATTGATACTTCGGAAATCATCTCTTAGGAGATATTCAATAGGTATATTTCCTAGTAAATGTGCTACTACTATGTATTTATCATTTTGATATTAATCACAAAAAATCGTGTGACTTTTGCCCGATTTTTTTAAAATTCAAATTGCATTATGTGAGTAAATTAAATGTTGCATTCATGATTAGGAAAATTGAACAATTATTTCCAGAGGAACATATAGCTGGAGACTACTCAAATTATGTTTGATTAAGTATTTTGGGTTTATGATAGATTATACATGACTTTCTCAATGTATTAACTTGCTATCTAAAATTGTATTTTACCAAAATTATTGCAATTTCGATGGTTTAAGTGTTCATAAATGCAAGCATCATTATTGATTACATAGCCAATTATATTTTCTCCACACTTCTATTTAGTGGCTGGCATGTTATGCTATCCATGGGAGCAATCTCCTCGGCCTTACCCGTCATTGCAATCCTCATCATACTGGAATTCCCCTAATGGCTTATCATGTAGGGACGCTTGGCTGATGCAAGTTCTTGCCAAGATCTTCAATTTTGAGCAAAAGGCCACACTTTGGTATGTCTTGGTATGTCGACATCAAAAAGGCCGTAAATATCCTAGATTATTGTAATGACAATATTGTCAATGTGCATAACATTGCAAAAAGCGTGTGGTGGGATCTTCTTCACCCAACCTTGTTTGTCCGTCACGTACTCTTTTGCATTATTGGGATCCAAATCACTCGACAAGTTTGTGACATTGACATTATCCTCCTTTATAATCCTCGAATTTTTTAGAAAGTTGGCATCACCTTCTATGCCGATGAGTTCTCATTGACCATGACAATCAATTTTGTAAAGACATTATTCATCCCGTTGCCTCTTTCCTCTTTGATAAGGTCAAACGATGGTGACTACTACCAAGCAATATTAGCGGGAGGATTGTCACACTCATCTCCCTTAGTATGTGCCTCACCATCATTGACCAAAGTAGCCCGAAGTATGTCAACCAAAGTGACGTGAAATACATATGCATCACCTCATTCATCTATAGGGCCCCTTACTTAGTGGGAATGGGGCCGATCATTTCGGTTTACATCTAAAAAATATTTCCACCGAAACTACATTTGCAGGGATGCACAATTGCCTTCATCGCCAATGAACTGATGAGTGCAATTATAACATTGACATTCTTACTGTTGAAGAAGGCGATCACCCTTGGTAGGGCTGCCTTCTTGTCCACGTGCAACGTGTGGTTTCTCTTCTTCATGATAATGTTGAAGACACTAGAGAAGAGCTAATTTTTCAATGAATGCACCTAGTGGCAAGATAGAAATG
The DNA here is from genome assembly GCA_014182515.1 of Eucalyptus microcorys. NCBI lineage: Eukaryota > Viridiplantae > Streptophyta > Magnoliopsida > Myrtales > Myrtaceae > Eucalyptus > Eucalyptus microcorys. Next base: position 9,263,820 of record CM024569.1, read on the forward strand.
CGAAGGTCTATTGCAAAGGAATTAGAGAGGATAAATTGAGGCAATGACAGTTGATAGAGTAATTATAGTTGAAAAAATATTAGCTAACATAAAATTAATAATAATAATTGGAAATATATTGAAAAAGATTAGAAAATAAAATTAATTGTCGAGGCATGCAAACATTGTCTTTAAGAGTAATTCCGTATTTTGAAATACAAAACTCGGTGCATAAGGCTCTAGTAACTATCATTTCAAGATAAAACATACCTCCTTTATTCCAAACTAAGACAATAGAAGAAAACAAGAAAAACATTATATGTATAACTCACTAGAGAAAAGAAAAATAGGAAAAGAGAAATAAGAATATTCTGATTTTGATGTATCTATATGACTTTCTAACTACGTTCAAAATAACTAATTATAGTAAAAAAAAAAAAAAAAAAAAAAAGAGAACCATTTCAAAATTGTTATAAATCCATTAATATTTAAAGAAGAATATGATTGTTTTATAGCCATTAATAGACATATCCAGTGATTGCAAAGTTAACAAACAACGTTCAACCGAAGTCCATTGAGGACTCCAATCCTCTTGCATAGCCATGCCAAAATAAATATATTATAATATGTAGGGGTGAGCGGTTCCCGGTTCCTTACAGTTCCGCTTGGAACCTGGAACCTACCCTTAGGTACAGGTTCCTCACTTTTTGGAACCTGAAACCTACCCATCAGAACCAAGAACCTGGAATCTACCATGTCACAGGTTCCAGGATTGGTTCCAGGTTTCAACAGGTTCTTTTTTTTTTCTTTTTTTTTCTTTTTTAGTTAAAAAATGGAAATTAATGCAGTAATAATAAACAAACTGTTTTTACACTCATGAACAATCCAGTAGTTCGAGCACATGATGGATGAAACGTGCTCTGACAGTGACCATAATTGCATTGCAGGCATAAGAGCCAGACTTAGCTTCATCTACTTATAATGAACACATAGTTCATAAAATCAGGTAAGTTCACCTTTATGCAAACACCATATCTATGGTGGCACACATTACACTCGTCAACACCTTTTGGAATTGAATCCTGCCATTTTGTCAAATACATTGCTTTACGACATTAAAGAAAATAAACATGCATGAATATGGGATACATGTCTACAGGGACAAACAAAGAATTACACGGAATTAAATAGTTCAAACACCTAGCATGACACATACCATTCCTTCGACTGGATTTACTTGTCCTCTTGTGAAGGTAGCTTCAAAGACCCACTAGAGCACAAACAAGAGCATAAATAATCAAAACAGAATTCAAATTCCCATATGTATAAAAATAATAACAAGAAATATCCACAGAAACCACCAAGGAAAATCCATTCACCTCAGCACAGAAGGCATGGACCCATTTACTATCTTTGCATTTCCTAAAAGCACCGGTGTTGCCTCCACATAAAGCACATTCGGCAGCAGAAGTAAATTTCTCCCAAAAATCAACAGCTGGTGCTCCAAAACTCCGTAACTCTTCACATAATTCATAGTACCATGGTCCAGTGGATTCTCTGACACTTCGGTAGCAATCCATGTGCATAGAAACCTGTTATTAGAGAAGCCTGTCAAATGCAAGGCAGCAAACTAAGATTACTTGGAGAAAAGGAAAAACTCAAGGTGGAAACCTTGCAACTTGAACAGACTAAAATAGGATTCATCAGTGTCTCGGGCCGACTACAGATATCACATGATTTTGGATGATCTTTGGAAAAATCCAATGCTGACTGAATAAACCCAGAATGCCGTTCCAGTGAATCCTTGCGGACACCCACTTTGGGAACTGTCTCCCTTGCTAGTTGCATAAGTTGAGAACAATAACCAAGCCTTCCACTAGTAGTGTTGAGTTTCCCCAAATTCTGCAGAGACAAGAAATTATAATGAAGATTATAACCAAAATAACCATCATTTTCCCCTCCGTTGACCATTAAAGTAATTTCTAAGACAATGACAATAACCTCCTGATTTGCTGATCCATCACACAAATCTTTCCTAAGTGAAGAAATCCTAAATGAAGCTGCTACAGCAGCAGTAGCAGTAGCAAGAACAGCTTAGGCTTCTTTGTGCTTCCGCTCCTTCCTACCCAGCTTCTTTGCCACTTGGAGCTCACCAAGATATTTGTTGACAAGCACAGTATCCTATACTTGACCATGAGCTGAATCAATCTCCTATGGCAGATCCCTTCTAATCTTATTAATCAAATTATCTGCGTGCGCATTCCAGAAAGGAAACAATTAGTCAAGGTCGTGATTCCATAATTGATAAAGATATATGAAAGAAAAAACAAAGTTCATAATCAAACCAAGTAATGAATCAGATAAAGGACAAGAAAAACAAACCACTAAATTGTTTTCTAGCAATTGCATTGCCAAGCAATCTATGTTGAAAATAGAGTATCTCTGCTTCCACTTCATCATTTGCGGACATCCCTAGCACTCTTGATTGACCAGCATTGACCAAACTTTCTGATTCTTCTCCATCCGCTTTACATTTACCGTGCCGCAAATGATCTACCCATTTTGGTGATCGCAGCAAACACTGGCACCACAAGAGGAACCAACACGAGAGGTTTCTCCTCCCTTTAAACCTGCAAAGTCAAATATTTGTAAGACCTTAAAAACACATGCTAGCAGATAACAGAAAAGACTTTACCATCATTCTCATCCATAACATTCCGTAGAAGTCCTCTGCTCTGCAAGTATGGGAAACTCTTTTGGATATATAGATGCATGTAGAAACTTCGAAGTGCTTCTGATTTTCTATAGTCAAATTTAACTTAGAGACTGATTTTATGCAACCAAAGTATAAAAAGAAAATTAAGCAAAACCAAGACAAAAAATATAAAATATTTCAAATGCACATAAAAGGAATTGGAGAAGAAAAACTTAACCTACCCATGTGAAGAAAGGAGGCAAAAGAAATAAAAGAAAGAAGACAGCAAAGAGGATCATCTCCAAACTAGGAGGAACTCCTTGAGGGAAGTCAAAACTTGAGGATTCAACCCATCAACACCGAGCCATGGAGTGCTTGTGCCAAAGCTTTGAGGTTCATCTCCTCTCGGTGTATAGGCACCTTGAAAATCCCATTCATCAAAGTCATCCTCTTTGAATGCTGAATCTGGTTTCGAATTTGTCCAAGTGGTATTCAGTGCACCCTCACTCAGCTTCTTAATGTCAGCTGTGGGAGTACTCAGCATGGATTCACTGTACAGACTTGATATGAGATTAGTGATGGATGTTCCTGAAGTTAGTTTAGTTCTATCTCTTGTATCAGGTGTAGGTTCTTTGATGAAACTGTCACCTTGAACTATTGTATCTTCTTTCCCCAAATCTTCATCACCAAAAAGAGACAATGGCAGGGCTTCCTTTTTCCCATTCCCTTGATGTTTCTCATTTCTCTAGAAAGTAAATAATGAAAAGTCAACCAACAGAAGTATCATATGAAAGAATCTAAATTTAAATCTGCAAAACAATATTCCCTAGTGACAACTAATACCAAAATTAAGGATTTTACATCCATTGAAGTGCATTATTTCCGCCAAAGCAAAAATTCGTGAGAAAATGCTGGCCATTTGGTTTGTATGTGTACATTTCAAATTTTAGCTTTGTGTTGTATAATAGATCGTAGCTTCTAATCTCACACAAAAAACAAGAGGAACAACTAAAGCATGATATCTACTACAGAACCTAGGACTTCTTTGTCAGCTGGAAGTGTTAGAGACAGGTCAACTATTGAGCATTTAGATTGGAACAACGAGATCAACATACATTATAAGGACCAGAATAGAAATACGTACAAAAGGGAAAACCAGTTAGTAAATTCAACAGACTTTTATTCTCCTTATAGGCATTTATTAAATGTAAGCAAATATCTTGAGACATGATTCTTCGAGTCATGATAACACACCATTGACAGGGCATAATCTGAAATGCTAAAAAAAAAGGAGTAAAAAAAATAGAATACGACTTTGGTGACAACTCATGCTTCAATAAATCAATTTAGTTCCTTAAAATGCATGATTAAGTGCTAAATAATGAAAATTACACTAGGCAATTTCATCACCCGCACGTTTCTATCAAATGATGTCGTGGGAAAAATTATGCATTCCCTGCTATCCTACTAACTTTATGCAGGTGGTATACCTGGGAAAACTTGTTTAAATCAGCAAAATACTCATAGCTCATGCTTTGATGCAGCTTCTAATAAAGCGTCTTCAAGTTCCCAAAGATTTTTGCCAAAGTCAGCACTCCTCTCCGTTGTACTTGTCTTTGCGCCATTATCAACAAGCTTCAGATCATCCTAGCATAAAAAAATTCAGAAAATAGAGATTTTAGCCTCTAAAGTAGCAATATGTGAACTTACTTGCCAATGTGATTTCATTCACACCACAACCTTAGATTTCCACAAATTCTAGACAAAGTTTAGCACTTGGTTTGATTTAGTAAATTCTAATCCCTAGAATTGTTAACTATCATTCTGCTAGCTTTCTGAAATAATATTTCATGGGATCATTTTTCTTTCGTAGAAAACCATGATACCAACATTAAATAAAGTAGTAATTAATTCTAACTCAGATTCAACTGATTCTAATGAAAATTCACTTATTCATAACTAATTTTGATTTTCAAACATGCATTTTGCAGTGGCAAGTGGAATAAATAAAGAAAGCCACCAAAGATTTCATGAATTCCACAATCATTCAATATACAAGTGATGCAGTTCCTGAGCAATCGAACCAGTTTCTGAAGATGCATACCTATAGTCCCAATCTGTTAATTTGGAAGTTGTGATTCAAATTTTCATTTTTGTTTGCAAAATCTAATTGGACTGGCTTTTTGGGGACGAGAGAGTGATAGAGATTTACATGCATGTAAGAAAATATAAATAATGGGTAATGGAAGCTACAAATCAGAAGAATACTTGGCACATATATATTGCTTTAACAAAGGAGAGATGTGAGAGAATCACCTAGTGGGGCTTAAAATAAAAGACAAAATTACTAAATGACTTGCTCATCCTCATTGGGAAAATAAAATGGAACACTCTTTTTATCTTACAGCCTTGATTAAGTACTCAAATCTTTCAATAAAAATCAACCAGATCCGTCCATGCCCATAATTACATATCCATTCAAAGAGGTCATTCAACCATTTGATGTTGAAAAAAATATAAAAATGTAAAACTAGTTATTCAGCTCAGTTTTGCAATTTATCATTTTGTTTAAATCCAAATAATGACTTAAAGTGCTTTGCATTATCAACTGCATTTTGTAAGGATGAAATAACAGGTAGATACCCAGAATATTTTGCATGAAACCACTCGTTATTTAATTCAAGGAACAGCTGCCTAGGGTGCTGTGGTATAATGTTGGTCTAATGCAACCAGCTCATTTCTCAAAATAAGAAAGTATGCTATGCCTTATCCTTTGTCTAGCTAAACCATGATCCACATTTTATAATTAATGGGATAACAGGTGATACCCAGATTAGTTTCATAACCCACTAGCCTTCAATTCCAAGTGCAGATGCCTTGGGCGATGTGATAAGAATGTAGGTGCCAATGCAATCAACTCTTTACTCAAAACAAGAAATTACATCAGCCCTATCCTTTTATATGTATAGCTAATCCATCAACTATCGAAAACAAGGTCTACCACAAGATTCACAGAAGTTCAATAGCCTACAGACCCATCGCAGTCAAGAAAAGATGACATATCATGTAGCTTGACTTCTTAAATGGGAAGTTAAAATATTCATGCTGATGTGTTACCACGTAGCTCACAAACAATAGAAGTTGGTGGCAGACATGCATGTTACCTTGCGAGTAAAATATCACTGGCAAGCAGACCATAGATTGGTGAAACCAATGGACAGAGATGAATCATTCAGAAAGTTAAACATGAAATTACCTTTCTCCCTCATTCTTCTCTCTCTATCATATTCAAACTTATCTCGAATTTGGTGAACCCTTTTCCATTTATCAGCATGTCCATTCCTTACAAATCCTTGCTTCTGCATTTCAAAAAAATCACGCCTTTTAGATACCTTGTAATATAATGGATGTGGATAGATTATTGACAAATCATTCAGAGACACAGCATTGTAAGTTGCAAGAAAGTAACCATATTTGCCTTCATAATAATACAATCCCAAGGTGATTTCATCAGATAAAAAAGTAATACTGTAAATAAGACAAGAATTTTGATTCCACACCAGTACCTTCACTTAGCCCGCATAAGACCTACTGTACCTGAAACATAAAAAGATATACAACACAGTTATATTTGGTTCATACTATTTCTTGAAAGATGAAATAAAAGCTATGCTTTACTTTCCAATGCAAGGCATCCTCTCAGTGATAAACTCTATTTACCAACGATAATCTCCGCATTAAGACCATCCATAACTATAAAAAAAAAAGATTAAATAAAATATTCACTTATAGATATACAAAAAGAATTACAATATATAAAGATAAAAACAATGTCACTTACCCAACTCAAATTTTTCTACATTCTCAATGCACTCCTCAACATCAATTGGTACACGAACGGCTCTCAACCAATCTTGAGTGCAAATCAAAGCTTCCACTATTTAGGAGTTAAAGAACTTCGAAAGCCATCGAACACACGACCCGATGTACTAAAAGTTGACTCGGAAGCAACGGTAGTTATGGGAATGGACAAAATATCTCGAGCCATCAAAGAAAGGATCTTATATTTTGAGCCATTGATCTTCCACCACATCAAAAGGTCAAGATCAAGATTATTTTCATTTTTTTCTTGAAGATACTCATCAAGCTCAGACTTGTTGTCATCGCACCCTTGTTCATTCGAATATAAAAACATTTTCTTCCAAGCTTAGGCGTCATACTTCTTTATTCCTTCACTACCACCCATATCGGCATTGGAAGCACTACTACTTACACCCGAACTATGGCCACCAAAATTTCGATCACTTGAAATAAGAGAAGATTGCTCATAAAATTCATACAAACGCTCAAATGTATCCTTCACCTTGTAATACATCTCTTTAACTTTTAATTCATCATCATAAATTTGTCCATACAAGAAAGTCACATAATTCAACTTGGCTCTAGGATCTAACACAACCACAATTAACACCATCATATTCACTTTATCCAAGTTTCCATAATATTTATCAAATTTTTCTTTTATTTTCATACTTATAGCTTGAAACTTAGGATCCGAAGCATTGACCGCACTATACAAAAAAACTATCCCTTCAAAATAATCATTTAAAGTAACATATGAACTCCCGACATCTTATTGGTGGCATCATGGAATACTTCTAGAAATTCCGAAAAAATAATAGCATTTTCTCAATCATCATCACTAGGAATTTCATGATTAAGCTCACTTATAAAAGATAAATCATCGTCTTCCATTCTTTGGAAAGTTTTTCTGAACTTTATGACGGTGTCTAACATGAGATAAGTAGAGTTCCATCTAATGGCAAGGTCAAGAATTACCGAACCATTATAAGTGATCTCTTCACTCTCAATGCAAGACTGAAATGCTTTGGCTCTCGTGGGATAACTCCTTACATAACTAACCACATTTTCGGATACGTGCAATAGAGTCACGTAACGTAGTCAAGCCATCTCTCACTATCAAATTTAATATATGAACTATGCACCTCATGTGCAAAACACTACCATCATATATCAACGACTTTTCTTTTGAAAATTTTTTCCTCAAATAGCCAATTACAACATCATTCGAGCTAACATTATTCATAGTGATTGTGAACACCTTTTTTTTCTATTCCCCACTCTTGAATGCATTTCTCCACCATTTTCCCAATCTCCCTACCCTTGTAACTACGCATCACCACAAAGTTGATGATTCTTTTATGCAACTTCCAATTTTCATCAATAAAATGTGCAGTGAGACACATAATTCAGATTTTGAATGGAACTTCATGTATCAGTCGTGAGTGCGATCCTAGAATTAATCTTTCGAAAATAATTTTTCAAAGAAGTTCTTTTATCTAAATACAACTCCATGCAATCTTTTGCCATTGTGAAACATGATAAATATTTGAAGAGAGGTTGTGACTCATTGACAAATTCACAAAATCCAACACGCTCAACTAAGGAAAAAGGTTGCTCATCAAGGATGATGAACCGAGTAAGCATTTGCCTACAACGTTCTTGATTAAACGACCATGTTGATAAGACACTACCAATACTAGAATCTCATACCTTGCCAGCCATGTTTACATTACATGGTACAAAGAATTTCTACCTCTTATCTACATTACGGGGAAACCTCTTGCATGTGGTCAAGTGCTTCCTCATCGCAAAAATACCGTTAGCAACACAATACTTAAGCATGGTCCTACAATAAATGCACTTCACTTGATTTATTTTTCCATCCTTATCATTGATTCTCGTATAATGATTCAAGCATTTGGATGTATATTTCTTATCATGAGTAAGATGAGAACCACGTACCTTACTTGTGGCACTCATGGTAGGGGGTGCCTTTTCTTCATTTTCATTGCCAGAAAACTCTAATTCTGTGAGCGGAGTCATCTCCTCATGTCCCTCCACCCCCATTGATGTGTTATCTTGATACATTAACTTCACACTACACAACAATAACATAATATAATTAGAAATTTAAAAATAAAAAGCAAACTAGAAATGAAATACCACTAAAACAAGAATGTCTAGCATAGAAATGAGTGATAAGTTGACCAACTAAAGTGCATTTAATGCATACCATTTTGCTCATCATAACTTATTCCCAATTATATTAGAGTCAAAATTTAGTTGATAACAATGTTAACACAGTATAACCTTACCAAAAAAAAAATGTTAACACAGTATAATACAACATACTAATGCTGTATAGAAACATAATATAGCACTTTTATACATAAGCTAAGTCTATTATGTTGAAATACAGCCAACATAATAGACTTAACTTATGTGCTACTATTTTTATAAGAAAATGTTTCAAGAAAACACCAAGTATTTCTCAGCAAATAAATCTTCAGCATTAAGAACCCCAAAGGCAGTCAAATCAATATCTCTATCAGGAAGATAAGTCTTTAAAGGAACTGAACCAAATGGAAGTACCTATAAGAAGCACCTGTTTTATCTCAACAAAACCAAAAGAAAGAATGGAATATGGTCACGTACTTACAAATGCGAAAAATTATTATCAAGCTCACCACACCTTGGTAAAGTGTGTTTTACATGCACAAGTTCAGTATGCATCGTATAATTCCTTATTTACAAAGCCAATTTTGCATAACCGCCAAAAGAAACAATTAACTTTACTCAATTGAACACAGCAGGCATTCAATATACTCTAAGATGAGAGATTCTGGCCAATCCGAACATCCATCACACCTCACTAACATAGCTACTGCAAGAGCTTAAATGAAAAATTCTTTGGACAATAGGAATCAGAGTTCTTCACACCTAAAATGAGCGATCTTAACTTTGATGAGCTCAATAAGCAACATTCAGCATGCAATTCATCTTTCCGATTTCATCTCGCGAACTTTAAATGCATGAACTTTAAGAAAGTAGAATCATCGCGAGCGATCATCCTACACAACAGCATTCGACTTGCCGAACGAAGCCAATGCAAGAACCAGAACGAAACCGCATACACACAAACACCCGCCGCAAGGCCACATTATAAAGAGCATGAGCGCTGCCCTAGCCAACGGGGGGAAAGACTAAGGGCATTTGACTAGCTGAATCGGAAGGAAAGACGGAGAGAGAACACTCACAAGAAGAGGTCAGTGGTGGCGTCAAGCAGAGGTCAGCGGTGGCATCGAGGGCGAGCGACGGTGGCGTCGAGGGCGAGCAGCAAGCTGCAGCAACGTCACTCGGGGAAAGCTCAAAGCTGGGCGAGGGCGCTGCGGGTCACAGGCTTTGGGGCACGGTGAAAGCAGAGCAGCTGCATCGCTGGCTTCGGGGCATGGCAAAGGCAGAGCAGCGGCGTCGCGGGATCACAGCAGCGGGGGTGAGCAATGGCGTCGGGCAGCAGCAGTGGGCGGAGCAGAGCGACGTCGGGTGGTCGCAGTCGATGCGAGCTGCAGGCGAGGCACAGCGGGGCTTGGGATCTATTGCATAGGGCTTTTGGTGTCAGCGCGAGCGAGCAAGGATCACTCGGAGACATGGCAGCCGACAGAAGTGCAGAGCAGGGATGCACCGAGGGAATCTCAAGTGGCGTCGACCAGACTTAGCATAAGGCAAAGAGAGAACACAAGTAGCATATAGTGAAGAGAGAACACAGGTATTTGAGACTGAAAGTGTCGTGAAAATCAAATTGGGGCTTTTTTGAAGACCTAACTGAACCGATTTCGGTTCTGGTTCCCAGAAAAAGGGAACTGGGAACCGAAACCGGGAACCACACTCACCCCTAGTAATATGCACATTCGCTATCTCACATTCTTCCTTGCAAAATTTATGTTGCAATTTTCAGGATGTTGACAACTTTCTTCATGTCAACATACCAAAGCACGGTCTCCTATTCAGAGTTGGGAATCCCTGCACCCAACAAGCGTTCCTACATGATAAGCCACTGGGGAGATTCTTATATGGCGAGGACCGCAACGTCAAGTAAGGCTAAAGAGATTGCTCTCACAAATAAGGGGTAAGTACACTAGAAGTGTCAAAAGTTGTGTACACACTCACTTTGGTACCAAAAGTTTCCGTCGAATCACTTAAGTGCCAAATCGAAGGAAAATTGATCACTTTGGTGCCATCAACGAGAGATTCCAGCCAAAATGATTACGTGGCTTATATATATAAATCGACATAGCTTTTATACGACGTTGTTTTATGTCATCCTTAAGAAAACGACGTTGTTTTGCCGTCATACGTGGATGGCCTCACAAAAACAACGCTACACAGCTCATACGAGAATTGAAATTAGTGTTTTTTTGTCCGATCCTTGCCCAACGCCGACCTAGCTCACTCAACCACCATCACTAAGCCACCGTCGCTTGACCTCGGTCATAATTGCTCGACTAGGTGAGCGAGGAGAGGCTGAGGTTGTTTCTCGGGCAAGAAGCAATGGGAAAAATAGGAAGCGATGGCGGAGAAGGAGGAGGAAGAAGAAGGGGAGTTAAAGGTGGAAAGAGCGAAGACGAGGAGAGTGAGGGAAACAAGGAGGGCGCAAATGGAGATGGTGGATTGGGCTCTGCTTAGGAAGCGGCTAAAGTGGGTCCTTTTGAAGGGGGAAGGAGAAGGAGGAGGAGAGGAGGAGGAGGACAAAAGCTTGGGCTTGTCGACAATGTCGGACGAACCAGAGGTGGAGTTGTGTTGGTGTTGGTGCCGGTGTCAATGCCAGTGTTGTTGCTAGTGCTGGTGCTGGTGTTGTTCTTCAGGGAAGAAGATGACAGGGAAGCCCATGCCATGCCTTTTCTCTCTCTCTCTCTCTCTCTCTCTCTCTCTCTCTCTCTCTCTCTCTCAATTTGGGGATTTAGGGCTCTGACTTGGGGGAAAGACACCAAACAGCATCGTTTTATTGTTTAGATGCTGACTATACTCTCTAACGAGCCACATCAGCTTCAAAAAAAAAAAAAGTCACGTTGGATTTCTGGTCAATTAGATCGACGTTGGCACTAAAATGATCGTTTTTCAAACTTTTTGGCACTTAAATGATCCAAAATAAACTTTTGGCACCAAAGTGAGCGCCGTACATAACTTTTGGCACTTCTAGTGTACTTATCCCCACAAATAGCATGACACACCACATGCTAAGTAGGAGCTTGGAAAAGATATAGTGGACTATGTGGCCAATAACGATGCCCAAATCAATGAACACCTAAACCATCGAAATAGATAGATATACATAAAAACACAATCATCTTAGTAGAATGCACGTATTAAGGGAGATGATTAAAATAATCATCCCGGTAATGCTACTCAACAGCAACCTCTGTCATCCAACTTCTTCCAAGAGAAAGGTGGCAACAGGATAAATAGCATCTTCACAAAATCAATTGTCATAGTCCACAAGAACTTTTCATCGGAAAATTTGATACTAACATTCTCAACAATTCGAGGGCTTTAAAGGAGGATAATCTCAATGCCACAGGCATGTCGAGAGATTTGGATTCCAATAACACATAAGAGTACGTGGCGGACAAACAAGGTTGGGTGAAGGAGATTCCGTCACATGCTTGCACATTGACAACTTCGCCATTGCAATTTTCAGGGATATCGACGAGCTTCTTGATGTAGGCATACCAAAGCACGCCCTACTCAAAGTTGGATATCTTAACAAGGACAAGCCTTGCATTGGCCAAGAGCCATGGATGAGCTAGGCTTGCAATGAAACCAGATCTCGAGGCACGACTCTAGTTCAAATCTAGATGGGCAACGACCACGAAAAATAACATTACAATGCATGGTCCAATGATGGGTCCTCATCATTATAGCTTAGTAGACAAACCAAAGAAATGAATAGTGAAGGAAACGGTCACAACCTTTGTGGGAAGTGTAAAAATGCAGAAAATCTTCTTCTTTTTTTTCTTTTTTTTTTTTTTTTTTTTCCATTTGGTTGAAAATGAGTAGTTTTTTTTTGGACGGGTTGGACGGAATTGAGCGAAGTATGCGCATTATCCCAAAGAGAAAATTATCCATGGGTCATGAATTATACCTCTATTTTTACTTTTTTTTCAAATAACCTCGATGGTACTTTCTTTTTCCCTCTTCAATCGAAAAGTGCTCATTCTCAACATGAATAAATTTGTTGGAAATATATCCACTCGAGTAGTTTATTGCTTTTTATTTTTATTTTCACTCTTTACTTTTTCCATTTGGTTGAAAATGAGTAGTTCTCCTGATGATCTATTTTGGACGGGTTGGACGGAATTGAGCAAAGTAATTGCGCATTATCCCAAAGAGGTTTTCCAAAATTAAGGCATCCATGGGTCATGAATTATACCTCTGTCCATTACATCCACCAATCACCGTCCCATACAAATTTTTAAGACATTGGAGTGGAAACTTCTCCTCTTCAAGTCTTCTCAACATCTTCAAATAACCTCGATGGTACGATTCCGGAGACTCTTAGCTGGCTAAGAAATCTAAAAGTGCTTGTTCTCAACATGAATAAATTTGTCGGTACGATTCCCATCTCAATCTTCAATATATCCACTCTGACAATTCTTTCTGCGGGTGAAAACCAATTAGAGGGGACTAAAAACTAGTTCGGTTAAAGTTTAGATTCAAATGATGGGGCATGACTACTCAAAATCTTATCTGTGTTGTTATATTTATTTGATAGCCTAGTAGAATGAAATTTGGATTTAGCTCACAGGGTTCTTGTTTGGGGACTCAATAACGAAGCCATGTATATTTATTACCCAACATCATATCGGGTTTATTTTCTTGCACTTTACCTATGTCGCATTAATTATGATTAGTTACTTATTGATTGTACATCCATACATGGACATCATTTAGTGGTTCATGGTAATAAAATGGGAATATTTTCGAAAAGATTGATAATCGGTACTAAAAAGGTGTTCATTAAATAATTAGCGTAACCAAGCCCCGACCTTAGAGCAATGGTTCGTAGCAAGTGAAGCCCACAAGCCCCTTCCAAACCACTAAGTCAAATCGCATGGCCCTATTTATCAATGTTTATAGTATAATCATTATTTACTTGAATTTAACTCGCTCTTTGCGAGGGTTATTCGATAAATCAATGACAAAACAGGATGTACAAAACATTTAAGCATAAACACAATTTAATATTAACATATTATTGTAGAAGGGCTAACATAGGATTAAAGAGGTTCTACTATTGTTCATGTTTTCTATAAGATTCACAAAACTAAAAATTATGGGATATATTATGCAAAAATTGAAAAGGATACATTTATTATACAATCATATGTCTGGAATCGCTCTCTTTATGTTTCATTTCATTGATCATGGTGTGTACGTACTTGAGTGATTGCAATTGTTTTGAATGAATGACCTACTTTGGTTCACATTATTTGGATGAACAAAGTATTAATTTCATGCTGGAGCTTGATTCGAATAAAAAGGCAATATATATCATGTGTGTGGATGAGGATGTTAGTACTTAATTTTCTTAATAATTAATTTTTTTGAATTAGGCTTCCAATATTGGCGAGCTCGAGCTTTTAATTTGCAAGATGCTTGAGTAGCTCAAGTTAAAGCTTGACTAGATAACATTTCTCAAACAATCATCAATCCAAGCTCAAAAAACTCATGAATAATTTGACCCAGTTTCACTTATGGTAGACCTTTGTATGTGCTCCTTGTGAGAGGAATAGAGCAGAGTACACGATTATCTTGACCTCCCTAGGTGTTAAATGTAATAATTTTCTCAAATCGATTATCTTGACCTCCCCCTTTAACTCTTAAAAAAACTGTTTTTAAGAATGGTATTATAAAATATTTTATACAAGGCAATTTTTTAGATTTTTAAAATAATTATTTTTAAAAATCGAATTTTAATTTTTTTAATTTTTTAATTTTTTTAATTAAATTTTTAATTTTTAAATGTAATTTTTAATTTTCTTTTTCTTTTTTGTTCTTCTTCTTCTTTGGTTATTAAACACCCTCTACTTTTGTAAAGTTAAATAGAGAATACATCCCAAAAGCAAAAGTTACCCCATTATGGGTGTTTTGAGAAATGAGGCTAAAAATAAAAAATGGGTCCATAAATGAAAGACCCAACAAATTTCAAAAATAAAAAAGCCATTCACAACTGGTCCGATTCAAATGTAATTTATGTGGACTTATTCCTATTAAACAAAAATGCTACCAATATCTATGATGGAAATGTGAAATAAGTTGATGCTATTATTGTTTAGGGGCTTCGCAATAAATAATTAAATTAAGTAGCAAAAAATAGGTGTTAATAATGACCTCATTTATATTTTTTTCCCAATTCAGTCCTTGAAGAAATTATTTTCAAGGCATATAAAAGCACGCCAGCAGCATAAGGCTTCAAATAATACTGAGAGATGTCACATTTAGCATTTCTCGTCATATTCAAATCAGATCTCTTAACAGAACTACCCATTTCCACGAGATGAAAAGATTTTAGAACTCAATTAAATTTTTTTATAAGTTTGATGATATCAATAACGCTTTACTTATAAGTTTTGGGACTTCTCAATGTAAAAGAAATGAATTTATTAATAATTATTGGCGATGCTATAGATATACTATGATGAAATATTTTGGTACAATATTACAACTCCTCGCCGTAAATCATAAAAATGAACTTCTGGTGAGTGGTAGATGAACCAATTACCTCCCTTCCCTGTAAGTACTCTATCTCTCTCTCTAGAAGTAGTTTGGTGATGCTAATTTTGAATGACTCGAGAAAAGAAGTTGTTATTTGGAGTTCATCACGCTCTGCTCCCGTTCGATAAGAGTTGTTTTTTTTTTTTTTTTTTTTTTTTGTCCTTTGTTTTTATTTCCAGCTGAATTTGGCCATGCGATTTATTTCTTGATTGCTTAATTTTATTTTGGATTTAAGCTAATAATCCATTTTGGGTAAGGGGGAAACAAGCAAAATTGAAGTCCTTGCTGATGGCGCCATCTTTCAATAGTTTCTTCATCTTTCCTATTTGACATCCTCTGTTTTTCTTGCACCAAAATTGAAATTTCAGAAGTAGACATGAACAAACCACAGAGTTCTTTAATGATAGGCTTCCCTTTTTTTTGGCCTGTTTCAAAACAAAATTTCAAAACGAAACAGTCAAGTAAATGAGGAATTCCAAGACGTCTTTACTTGGTCATATGCCGATGTGCCGGGTTTAGATCTCGATATCCTGGAATACGCACTACCTCTCAATCCAGACATTCCATCTAAGAAATAGAAGCTCAGGAGGACGAAAACACAAGGGAATATAAAAGGATAGATTAACAGTGCATGTGTGTTGTTATATGTATCGTTGTAGCATAGTCATAAATTTCAATGACTGAATAAGAGAGAATGCTCATGTCATTGAAAATTAACCGTTGAGAAATGCTCTGTATCATTGGAAGGATAAACGGACTAACAAGGGGGCCTCAAACCGCGGGCTCCTCCGGCAGGGTATGGATTTTCCGGCAAGAAGTTCAAGGCCGACTCAGATGATGCTATCTACGCCACCCAAAATTCAAAAATAATGACGATGTCGGGGACAATACATCAATATAAGAACGAATTGAACATACATCAAAGATCCTAAACATCAGTTTTATAGACTTGAATTCGTTGAGCATTTCATCGAGCAGTTTATATGCAAGTTCGAAACGATTTCTCAGTTTGATTTCCAAGTGATTCTGGGCCAAATTACGTTATAATTATGCTTAAATAAACACTATTTGCAGCTAGCAGGTCCCAGATTATCGCGATTTACTTATTAACTCGCCGATCAAGTTCGGGTTCTCAAAAGCAGGGGCGGGGCAGAGTATGCTCGAGAAAGAAGAAACTCACCTTACCTGGCCGAGACCGATAACAGAAGATCAAGGTGACCGAACTCCACAAAGTGGTCGATCGGCGGAGAGTTTCAGCGAGAGTATCTACGTCACTCGGCCGTGAAAAGATACGGCGACCGGCGACCAAACTCGAAGCTATTCCGGCCAAATTCAAAGAAACTCCGGCGAAGCACTCCGGATTGGACGGTTTTTTGGGGTTTCGCGAGTTTAAGCCTTCTAGAAGGACTCGGGCTTTGCTTCGGTCACTCAGCCGTTCTCTTTTTTCTCGCTTACAGACACTTCAGGCGCTCATCCACAGTCGTCTGTGTCCTCCTTGTGTCACAGACGCGGTTCTCACCAAAGTGCGCGTGCAGAGAAGGAGGGCGAAGGGGCCGGGCTTGGAGGAAGCAAAATGGTTGGGCTGGAATAAAATAGGGAAAATAAGAGGAAAATTGGGCCAATTCATGGGTTAAAGCCCGAGTGGGCCGGAAATTTTTCTAAAGCAACTGGGCCAGGCATAATTTTATTTTTATTTTTTATCTATTTTTCTTGTTTATTTATTTTTGTTGTTATCTTTCTTTCTTTTTGTAACTATTTTTTGCAAAATGGACGGATGCCTAAATGGCCAACAAAAATTTGAGTGTCAACATCCATGGGTTGTTTTGCATTTTTTTTTTAGGTGAGCAGTGCTTTTGAATAGCTCTATAGTTATTTATCCAAACACAAAAGAATAAAGTGAGATAAAACCGAGAAGCCCATGGCAATTGAGGATGAGGTGGAACTTGAATGGCACATATGTCACTTGTTACTCCTTGGAAATTGTTGAATACCAGGGGATGTGATCCTCTAGCTTTGATTGCATAATTTGAACGCAAGTGAACCCATTAGAACAATCATAGCATCCTGTCTATTATGCACGTGCTGATGAATTCAACATGACTATAAGTTGTACATTAGAGTCAATTTGTAAGGAGTATGTCGTCATTACCAAAGGTAGCTGTAATTTTAATTGCTACATAGTTCCACTCCCCGGCATTCTGAAGTTTTTTTCGTAAAGTCTCTCCTATTCTTGTAGGATGGAGATGACATTGTATGATGATTATCGTCAATGTTGACCCAAAATTGCGGTTCTTGAATGAGGTTTCTTTCGATGTTTCTCGGCATATTCCGCTGAGGAACTTCCCTCACCCCCTCTGTTTTGTGCACGCTGTGCATGCTTGCTAATGTACAAATTCTGATTTTTGTTTGACTTTAAACTCCCAGTTAGTTAATCAAATGATAGTAATTGTAAAAATGATCATAATAATTTGGAAATAAACCAAAGTACGAAGATCCATCTTGCTTTCTAATATGCTATTGCTAATCATGTTTTCCGTACATAAGTGGCTTGACTATAAAGACAAACACATTAGCCTCATCATGTTCATGAAGTGAAAATGAAACCTCGTTGTCCAATAAGACTAGGAGGACTAACTATCATTCATCTGTTGACTTGGTCAAATGGACAGAAATTTTGTGCTTCGATAAGCACCGATTTTTGGTCATATGTAAAATACTTACTTAGCCGAATTGGTATATGCAAAATCTAGTTTAAAATATCACTTAATGGTAACAAAAAAGAAAATCAGTGCGCAACGAATAGAAAGCCAATTCAGGCCTTCCAATCAAAATTTGAATTAGGTTTCTTTGTTTTTAATGAAGTTTCGAGATAATTTTCTTTTTTGCTATTAAATCAACAGCTCAATGTAGGTTTTTTCTTATTTATGGATGACTCAAGAACATGATACATAATTGGTACGACTCACATGTGGCCTCCAGGTGCTGAGCTCCC
Source organism: Eucalyptus microcorys (assembly GCA_014182515.1). Taxonomy (NCBI): domain Eukaryota; kingdom Viridiplantae; phylum Streptophyta; class Magnoliopsida; order Myrtales; family Myrtaceae; genus Eucalyptus; species Eucalyptus microcorys. The sequence continues at coordinate 9,282,122 of CM024569.1, forward strand.
AACAAAAAAAATCCCCTAACTAAGCTAAATCTACAAAATCTCCCAGTGAACATTCAACCTACTTCTAAAGCAATAAAGCATCACAAAACACTAAGGCCGATTTTCAAAAGGCAATCATGGGATAGTTTCTTCCTTTTCTTGCTCCCGCTGTTTCCTTTAAATGATCTTGATAGTATTTGAACCTCCATAAATTTTATGGATAATGATACATATAATCTCTGAATTTTGACTCAATGTGCAATATGATCTCTAAACTTTTAATGTATTCAATACAATCCCGCAACTTTAACCCAATATGCGATACGGTTCTTGAACTTTTAGATTGAATATGTCTATAAAAAGTTAAGGGACCATTTGTGTCATGAACAGCAGCACTTAGTAATTCTTGCAACCAGTGATGAAAACTGTAATTTTGCGTGCATGTAAAGAACTTAAACATGGTGATGTTGCAACAAGTTTGAAGTTGCCACATAGCACAATAAGGTAAACTTAATAGCAAAAGTAAAGCAAAGCCAGAACAGAACCATGCTAAAGCAAGAACATAAAAACCGATACCAAAGTTGTCCATGACATATATTCCCTCTGCAGCAAAGTAGAAATTCGAGCATTCCATTATTACTGTGTAAATTACACGAGCAATCGACAGACAAAACTCACAGGTCTTCCATGATTTTTATTTTGACTGAAAGATGAAGCCATACAATCAAACCGCAGCATGCTTTACTGCATCGGAGATCTCTGCATTTTGCAACTGGTGCTTCATAGTGAATTACACAGCATTTTATGCAAGATATCTCATGAAGGTACAACCTGAACCGATTGACAACTCGCAGTGAAATCAAATGAATTCTGGAGTATTCTGAGTGCAGCGTTGCCAGTCAAATATCCTCAAAGCAGTCATTTCTATCATTAGGTAGGCGTTGCCCCTCAGGAAAGAGTCTGATCTGCTCAGAAACCATTTACAGACACAGCTGCCAATCCAAGTTTCTTCTATGTGCATCTTCCATTCCTCTGCAAGTTACAATAATTGAGACAGTAAGTACATACAAGCTACTGCATCCATGATCTGCTAATTCATAGTTAATTCAAAAAAATCCAAATGATTATATTTGTCTATATGTGAAATGAAGCTCAGAAAGACGCACGCCATAGATTTCAAAGTAAATCTCTCTAAAGGTTCCAAAACTACTCTGTTCAAAACAAAGGAAAAAGAAATTAAGGGGCCATTCACATCTGGGCTAGTGGGGAAAGAACACAGAGAAGAAATGATGATATCTACAACAGTGCTTCTGCAGTCATTCGACATGCACAAACCCTCACCAAAGGCAACAGACGTACTTCTAGCAAAGTTGAAGCCCATGATGCTAGAAAAGATTAATTAAATATTGATCATTCCTTTCACAATAACCTCAGTAAAAGTCGCAGTACATGATAAACATGATGATACGACCCTAACATAGAATGATGTTGGAATATTTCCATGGAAGTGTGTAATAATAAGTACCACAATGATGATCTTGGAATGCATTGTAACTGATCCTGATCAAAATCAGCCAGCTCTGGGTTACCACCACCACTAGCACCAACTACTTTGGCTTCTGAACCAACCACTGCTTTACTTTCAGCATCTTTACAAGAAATGACATCTGCAGTTGCATCAGAAGCAACTGATACACTGTACTTCTGTAACCACCTATCAGTTTCCCACAGGACATGCATGATGCTCTCACGAGCAGCATAGCCATGGCTCTCAAAGGGAAGAACTACAAGGCGACAAAGAGCACCATGACCCTTTAAAGCATTGAAAAAGCGGTCCGACTGCAACAAACACAAAAGCAAATCAAAGTGGTGAGCAGGTTAGTGATTTTGCATTTGTAATCAGAAAAATCAGTCAGTGCTGAAATAAACCAGTTACAGAGAAAGTATAAGAGGGTAAAAAAATACAAAGACACCACCCAAGAGAATTGTTTATGAAATCAGCATCCTTTTCCTTAAATAAACCTGAAACTAGACCTGGAAACATATATATATATAAACATACCTGCATGGTTAGTGTTCCTGAATTATTATCTTCTTCTCCATGGATAAGCAAGATTGGTTTCTTAATTTTGTGAGCCGACATGAAGGGACTCATCTCCACATAAGTATTAGTAGCCTCCCACAAAGTTCTGTCCTCATTCTATACAAACAAAGAGGCAGAGGCACAGTGCCCTTTGTCAGCACTCATTCATAAGTAAAGCAACTTCAGAAGGCACAAGGTCAAGTCAAACAAGAAATACTATAAGAATCAAACCATTGTCCTACTTGAAAACCAAAAGGTGTGAGCGTCCTGTTGTAAGCTCCAGAGCGAGCTACTCCGCAACAGAATAAATGAGGAGCATGTGCAAGGAGGTTTGCAGTCATAAATGCTCCATATGAGTGTCCTCCAATAGCAATTTTGTTTGGATGAGCAACCTTAATCAGCAAATGATATAAATGAAACCTGTCAAGATAATCTCATTTACAAGAATTGTGTGGATTGAAAAGAGAAGAGGAGCTTACTCCGCGACGAATGACTTCCTTGACAGCAGCCTCTGCACTTCCAACCAATTGCTCCACATACCTGACATACAAATTGTGCCAAAACATAGATACATGTAAATAATCTAAAGCTATTAATAGCACAGTTTTTTGGTTGAAATCTAGGAGCCTACTTGAGGTGGCTCAGGCTTCTTCGCTATGGCTTTTGACTTTTGGTTTTAGCATGTGGCTTCTGTTGGATAGAGCATTTGGAAGTTTGTCCTAATCTTTTTGGAACGTTTACTCAAGTGATGATAAAAGTGCAGGCAAAACTACACTAAAATCAACCGTTTCACATTTAAAAGCACAACATTCACAATTTTCAGATTCATTTTCACTTAAAAGCAAAGGCACAGGCCAAAGAGATACAGGGTAGCAACTTATTCTACAGAACTTCTCAAGGTAGACCTTTTTACTAGATTTTAGTGCCAAAGAATACACTATATGAAAATCAGAACCTGGAGAAAAAGGAGTGGGGGATAAAGCAGCCAAAAAGGCTATGGAAGAAAGTACCACAAGGAATCATTTACCACAAAGGAGGACAAAGACTAACAAGCAAAAGAATCCACTAGAAGCATCTATGAGTTATGCATTCGTAGACATATAACTTTAAGAAAATCCTATCCAGAGAAAAGAACTTCACAACCACCTGATTCTAGCAAGATATCTCTAATACAACTGTCTCTAAAGACCTTTACTTTCTTGCCAAGAAATGGCTTTTGTTAGCTTATCATACAGAGAAAACTCTCGAACATGAAGATTAACTTTTTCCAAACAAAAAGCATTGCATTACCTATCATTTGCCTCTTCTTCACCCTCACCAATGATTGGAATTGTTGGTCCCGATAAGATAGCAAACCTAGAAGAGATAAAACCTAAAACAATTATTTACCTCTTCCTAAATTTGCATAAATCAGTTAATACAGATGCCTGGAAACCGAAAGAGAAATGGGAAAGAAGGAAAATAACAATGGAAATCCATGCCTTCTAGCCAGCCAAAGAAGAGGTGATGTCGGACCTATCCCAGCAAATTCATTAGGAGAACCACGGACTTGTCCAGCAGCATCTTTGCTTTTAAATTCTCCAGGGTATGACCAGACTAGACAGGGAAGAGGGCCCTCTTTTAATGGATCATAGTTCGGTGGCAGATAAAGTGTTGCTGTAAGCTGAACCCCATCCTTCCTCTGATATCGTATCATCTCTTTCTTGAGAGAGGCCAATTGAGGATACGGATGAGGAAAATTTGTAATTTGGCATGCTTTCTTATCTGGCCAGCTCATAATGTAGTATTGTGTATTTTCAGTTTTTGACTCTTTCGAAGTTAAGATCTTCAATCGATCAAGACTAATGTCCCCATCATTTTGATCGGACATTAAAGCAACAACAGTCTCAAAATACTTTTCTTTGTCACTCTGCCATATTCGTTCCTTGCTGCCAGTATTTCTGAACAAACATGAGTCAGCAAACAATGCCAATGCTTGAGAGCTAAAAGGAGAAAACCTGCTGGAGAATGGAGATCGTGGACTTACAGAAACTTACATTTCAAACAAATCAAGAAAGGGGATATTCCCTTCTGGTGTTGCACCACTCCCATTCAATAGGACATAAGTGCCTTCATCGTTTCCCTTCTTCACTTTTGCAATGACATAGGTCCCAGCCGGCGTTCTTCGAAGCATTGGAGAACCAGGATCTGAGTACGCATCTTCAGATGACCTATCAAATAGTATACGAGGATTTGTGTCCTTGGATCCAGGAGAAATAACCCAGGATCTTGTCCTCCGTGTCTTGTACCAAGACTCATAAACCAGAGCCAGTGAATCATCGCACCATGAAACTCCTCTGAACAGAAATAAATTAAGACTCCATATTACAATGTTTACAACATAAGGCACAAGTAGCCATTTGAGTCTTTTGTAGTGGTTGGCAAATCATGTAGCCATGATTCATGACTTGATCACTTTCAACTAACTAGATTAAATACAAGTAAAACAAGAAAAGGAGAGAGGCATCCAAATCTCCTGAAGCAACAGTAAGAAATTATTGCCAATAGTACTTCAATCTCAAGGAAAAACATTTCGTACCCATATCGAAGATCCACTTTGTGTAAGATTTCTGGTTGATCACCTTCAAGTGGTTCAGCTGGTTGTGTGTAAATTATATCTCGTGGAGAAACTTCGACTTTCGCATCCCCCCCATCTTGTGTCTCCACCCTAGATGCCTTAAATCAATTAAAAAACATATACATACAGAAAAACTAGTAATAATGCGTCAATTTATTCTGTCTAAAGTCACACCATCTATCACAATAATAAACCAAACATCAGAACATTCAGAAGAAGGGATATTTAGAAAATTACAAAGAAGTGTTGCTAATCAATTTGACACTTTTTATCCAAGAAAATCTGTAACCAGTGCTCCTTAAGTGAAAGAATGAGGACAGTTCGCGGCCCTGAAATGAACCATGGACATTTAAGAACGAAAAGCATTGACCAAGAACTCTCCTAATATGTCGTTGTATTTGATATTTACTGGATCCCCATTATTTACCGTTCTTTGCAGAACTACCAATCATCAGAAGCATACGCATGAGAAGCAAGCTTCCTGAAAGAAAAGCTGCAAAAAACGTATGTATAATTTTAGACAGCATGCAGGAACTTCGCGGTCTTATCACTAATTTTCAGCTTCCCATGCAAGTGCTAACAGTAAATGACTAATGCAATTTTATATGCCCTTACATTTCTTCAAAAAATACATCGATACTCACCACCAAAAGTAAGATCTGAATCTTTATCATCAAACTGACACAAAAAATACACAGAAAAGGAACAGAAACAAAACACTAAAGATTTTCAGACAATTACCAATATAGGGTAGAAGGTTTATCAGCTCTCCACTGGATTGAGCGCATCCCTTTGCGCACACTATTGAATGCAATTGGGATGTCCTCTGCAAGGGCCAAATCACAAAGTTCTCTGACAAATTGTCCATTAGCAGTCCATACATCTACTTTCTTGGGAAATCTTCCACAAGGTACAATGAAAGAGTATGGCCTATGAATTGAGGTTATCAAAAGGTATTTCCCATCTGGAGAGGGGTCAATTGAGGTATATACAGCCGGTGGACCAATTTCCTTAGCTTTTCCATCCAAAGTAACCAAAAGAAGTTGAGACGTGGCATAGTAATCAAATAAATCTTCGTCATATTCATCCTTCAGCAGGTCTTGAAATGTTCTAACCTGAATGACACTCTTCTGCTCATTAGACTGGATTTTTGGACCACCAGGAACCAAAGGTTTTCTTGGCGGTTCTCCACGGCGCAAGGGTATTGTGCAAACTACTAGGGTGGAGTTATCTATCCAAACAAAATTGTCAAAAATGGCATTTAGGCGTATCTCAGGTGACTCAAACAATGGTCTGGCTTTCCCCGTTTCCACATCAGCAACCCAAAGCTGAAGCTTACTACTACTATTGTCCTCCTCATCAAATCGGATGCTGAAGGACAAATGTCTACCATCATTTGACCAGGTGACAAAGTTGATCTTTGCACCATCAGGAAACCCATGTACTTCTTTTTCTGGCCCTAATTTACCATCAGGCAATAATTGATGAATCCCTATACCAGTATAAAATGACATCCGACTCCTGGTGTTGCACTTTCCATCAATACGGATGCCAGCCAGCTTCTCTTCCGGTCTTGCAAGCTCAGCTAAAGGTGGTAAAGCTCTCCGCGTCAAAAACAGAATTTTATCCCTTTGTGGGGAGAACGACAATGCGGGAAGCGGCGGAGCATCAACTATATCTCTAATTTCTGGTGGAGGAAGACGATATGCACCACCCAGAGCCGAACCTGCATTCAGTAATTCATAATGAGTATTCTGCTACTGGAAATTGTACAGCAACAACAACCCCAAAAGATCAAATCCAAGATCGGTCGAGTGTATGCTGGGGAAAGTTGTGTCTTCCAAATATTGAAAAACAGTAGGGCTAAAACGCAACCAATTAGTTTCACGGGAAAACTTCAGTATGCCAACGGAAAATCAGAGAGTTGAAGCAAGCATTGGTCCACCCTTCGACAGAGAGTTACTTTTTTAAGTACTTCTCATCGATGAATGCAAACAAACAAGCTTAACAGATTATGAGGCAACACTTTTTCAATATAAGTGACCTACTCGTAATTCAATATTTAACAGGAGCGACTGGAATTAACTATTTTAGCCTCTCAGACAGAGACAGCGTAACACTCAAACTCTATCAAACGACTGGATATGAGGACCGCAGCTGTAGATAAGCTAGCACGCAGGAAAAACTGTCTACACCGTACTGATCAGTATCCATCCGAGAGACAAGACATCGGAAGCCTCACTTGAACCCGCTCCAGAAAACTTAATCGCCGAACGCCTCTATTTTCTTTCCATCTTGGCTAACTCCCCTCCGCATAAATCTCCGCCGTCAATAGCTACAAGACTCTAGTCCACCTGCGATTCACCCTCATCGCACGCACCTACTCCGAGAACAATCGATCGCCAGAGCACACAACCCACTCGAACACGGCAAAACAAAGCAAACGGACGAGAATCCAATTCCGCGGACGCTACATCAGCTACCTTCGTCCTCGTAATAGCCGAGACCGGAATCGTCCGCGGCGGCGCCGGAAGCGGAGCCATTGCCGCCGCCGCCGCTGCTCTCGGCGGCCGCCGCCGCCGCGGCGGAGGCGACGGGGACCAGGCCGCGGAGCCGCGAGGAGGAGGTCGTCATGATCGTCCGGGACGGCGCGGCCGGGCGAGTTCTCAGGCGGCCGGGCGCACGGAGCGACGGGAGCCTGCAGAGCCTCGAGGAGGAGGAGGGAGGAGGAGAGGGAGGAGAGAGAGGGAAGAGAGAGAGGATGGAGAGGCGATGGAGGTGGCAGACTTTTGGAGGACGCATCATTTCAATGGGCGTGGGATCGATGGGATTTAGAAGTAGGACTGGTCCATGTCCATCGTCTTCGCCTTTCGTCTTCGCTGTTGGGAAAAAAAAATAAAGGGGTGGTTGCAGTGTGGGATCAGGCGCAGGGTATCCCGTCCACAAAGCGCGAGACGAATAAAGGGTGCATCTATCTTTCCTATCGAAATGAAAAAGTGGAAAATGAAGACGGGGAATGTTATCTTTTATTTCGAATGGGGGTGTTCCGGTGCACCTCGGCGTAGCATTCTTCTGTGTTGCTTGGTAATGGTATGAAAAGGTATTGCGTAGACTGGGGCCCGCATGTTCAAGGATTACCATTGGTGCTCGTTAGAGGTGAGCCGTACTACATTCGTTTCGAGTTCCAAGTTCCGCAATGGAACCTATCTTATCGAAATTGGTTCCCAAATTTTGAAATCTAAAACATCCTCATCATGTTAATCAATTCAATGTCTATCTGGTAATATATTTCCGATAAGTGATGTCCTTTTTTAAATTTACTATATTTGTCACGGTAGTAATAATATCAATCGAAAGACGGGAGAGACGGGCGATAAGGTTGGTTCGCCATCCCACATTTGAAATGGTGAAAACAATAAAGGTGAATCGATAACTCTGTAAGTAGAAATCTCTAATTTTCCTAAATAAGGACGTCTTACCTATAAAATCACCAACCACTTGTCGATGACAAATCAATAATAAGTCTCGTTTATTGCCTTGTTTATGCATATGTAGGGCTCTCAATCACTTATGTGCTTCCAAACATAAAAAAATAAGGAGCTAGTGCTTTCAAGTTTCCGGCCAGTATTTCTTTTTATTTTCTTCCTTTTTTTAATTCTTAGATAAGTAAGATGAAAATAAACAGAACAACATAAATTCCATATGGCAATAATAACAATCCATAAAACATAGATGATCAATTCCCGATTTGATTCTTACTTAAGAATCAGTTCAGTCCGACTTTCCGTTCAACTCTAGACCCATACTTATCCCTAGTATTAGTCTCCATAGATAGAATCTATGTAATAACTTCTCCTTCGTAGAGCCACAAATGCACTGAGATTGTGATAGCAACTGTGCATGGCCTTTACCCCAAAAACAAAAAAGAACATATTTTAAAAGCGCGATTCTTGAAAAATTTTCAAAGGACAACTTTTTTTTTTTTTAATGTAGCGACGAAAGGTGTTGGGGCTTTAAATGTTCCTCGAATAAATTTTCCAAAAAAGATACAGCGCCCTTTTCATAATTGGAGTTGCTGCGTAAAAGTAGTATCAGCCGCTACGTGATATGTTCCGAGCTTGTTTTGACCTTTGACGAACCGAAGCTTTGAGGAATGATGTCGTCATGATGTCAAGATTTCCATTTTCCGGTGGGTCTGAGAGATTTCTATCTCATTTTTTTGAGTTATATAATGTTGAGATTCCATAAAATGCACAAAAGCCACTTTAAGTGAAGGGCTACCTCAACCGGTTAAAAACTCAAACTTAACTATTTCATAGTACTTACGAGGTTCGACCAAAAAAAAAAATAGTACTTATGAGGTATTTTTAGGATCACCGAGTAACGAAAATTATGTGCTTGTACTCTCAACTTACTGAAAAAGACTATCGAAGGCACGTCAACCCAATTTTCTATAGAATTGTGATTTTCCCAAAATCGATTTTGTATAAGTATAATCGGTTGTAGTTATGCAGCGTCGTCATTGCATTCCAACGTATAGTAGCACTTACACCATGAAGCTGGGTGGTAGCTTCCAATGAGGTGATGCGAGGGCGATGGTGTTGCCAATGGAAATAATTGTTAAACATCTAAAACATATTGCCATTGTTTCAATAACTGCTGAGAATTTGTACCAAACACCCCTGAAATGCTGTTCAATGTCAAAATGAGCAAGTAGTCATTTTCTTCTTATACGTACATATGACATAAACATTGACCAAAGTTACAAGTAAAGTCTTGCATATCAATTAATGATTAGGGGTGAGCGGTTTTGCCTAAAACCCATTCGTCAAAACTAATTTTCAAATTTTTTGAATCTAAAACCTACCATTCAAACTCTAGAACACGAAACCTACATTATCATAGGTTTTGATCTATCCATGATTAAAATATTAGAGTGAATCATCATCACTAATAATTATTATTCACTATTATAATCCATTGACTACAACTTATATTTAGACATACAAAAAATATAAAACATTAACAAAGTAAAAATCTCAGTGCTGGATTTGTCAAAAATGAAAATTCAAATTAATGGTTTCAGATTACATATTCATCATCAAACGCAATGAAATACTACAAGTTGTCCAAAGATATAGAACAAGAAAAACGTGTACTTGTTATAAATTCCATGTGGAACAGGTTTCCTAATTTTTGGAATATTGAACTTACCTTACATATTTGGGAACAATGTTCCTCTCTACTAATGAGATCCAATGGCTCATGTTTTGATCAAGCTTATTTTAAGAGTTGTGCAGCCATTCTCTCTTGAATTGCGAATCAAGACTCAAGTACTTGAAAATTCTTCACATGTCCTACTCACACTTCACTCATTATGTATCCCCTGGATTTAAAACTCTCAATTTAAATTGGAAACTAGGTGAAAAGACCAAATTACACCACCTTCGATTATCATAACTTAAGAAAGACGTTACGTTTATACCAAGAGTTCATGAACGTGAGTTCGGTCATGCTCGATAACATGAACTTAATTAGACAAGTCACTCACAACTAAGTCACCATCAGGGGTAATTGGTGCAAGAATGGGTCGGCTCCCAATCATGTTTTATCTAAAAAAAAATCATCTTAATGTTATATTATTTTACTATAAAACGTTGGTGAGGTGATTATATCGTTGTTTCTTTATGCCAAAAATTATGATTTGACTATTTATACGTGCAAAAGTGTTTTCTTTAAGACCAATTGAAAATTGGTTCAATCCGAGAAACAACCCATTCTAAGTTTTTAGAATTTGGAATCAGACCAATTTGTTTGTTTTTTTTTTTTTTTTTTTTTTTTTTTGGGGGGGGGTCATAATATATTAATATTCGATCTAATTGTCAAGTTGAAAGTCTGGTGCTCACACGAAGGTGCCTTTTGCGTATGGACTACGCCCATCCTACAAATTATAGGCAACGTCTAAAACCGGGTGCAATGATTATCGACCCGTGGGTATTCGTTCCCATAAAATATCTGGCCTCCCATACTACGTGGCAGCACGTGATTGGCTCCCACCGGATAAGAAATGTGTGTTCACCAATCGCCTGGAAAAACCCCATTTAAATCCTTTTCACCTCATCAAAATCTCTCCTGCTATCTTCACCCAATCGTGCCTTCGTCTCCAAAATCCACCGGAAAATCATGGCGACTCTCACCGGCATGAACATCTCCTCCCCTAGACTCGCGGCCAGGCCGCTCCGCTCGTCCCGTCTTCAGCCGCAGAGCCTCGGCTTCCCGCGGCTGAGCCGCCGCGCCCCCCAGCGGGCGAGGCTGGTGGCGGCGGCGGCGCCGGAGCAGATAGAGGAGAAGGTGGCGGAGAGCATAAAGGACGCGGAGGAGACGTGCTCGGAGAACCCGGTGAGCGGGGAGTGCGCGGCGGCGTGGGACGAGGTGGAGGAGCTGAGCGCGGCGGCGAGCCACGCGCGGGACCGGAAGAAGGAGTCGGACCCGCTCGAGAGCTTCTGCAAGGACAACCCGGAGACCGACGAGTGCCGCACTTACGATAACTAGGAGTTTAGAAATTTTCAGATAATATTCCGGTCGATTTTATTTTCGAATGAATAATTTCTTTTTGGTGGAATGGACCTTTTTCTTTTTTATCTTTTTTTTTTTTAATTTGTTTGAGCTTTAATGGGTTTACTGTGGCTTTGTGTAAAATTAAGAAGCGCATGCAATATGTGGGGGTGTAAGCTATGGTTGGTTTTCTGATGCAAAATAACAAATTATGTTTTCTTTTCTGTTTAGCATTTTAGTATATTGCCATCTATTGTCGTGAAATTAGCATGAAATATTGATTTTTCTTCCTTCTGAAATAACTAGCAAATAAGTACATGAGATATTCCATTTATGAATTTATTTATTTTTTGAAGATTTTAAGATTTTATTGCGTAAGGGTTGTTTATAAGATATAAATGTTTAAATTTTGGGATTAGAAAATATTGAAAATAAAATGAATTACTAACTTACAAGTATGTCAAATGAGGTAGTGTAGATTAGCTAATCCAGGAGATCATGCATGCCGAAGGACAAGGAGATCGCGGTTCCTTAAAAATAGGAAGTCATTTTTATCTCTTGTAATATCGTGGATGATTTAGTTTAGGTGTCCTTGTTATCGTTTTTTTTATTAAATGGGTCTCGATTAAAAATAGTAAGTGGTTACCCTAAATATCAAGTATTTACCTAACATCATCATTTTTGCTAGACGACACTTGTCGTGTCTAGATGCCAGGTATGCTTTTCATCTGTTTTATTGTTCCGTGATATCTTTCATTCATAAGCTATATGTTTAAAATAGATAATAATTAGCTAAATAATCGGTGACACCAAATATTAGATATTTACCTAACATCATCATACTATAACTTTACTTTTGATTCTGAGTAAAAAAAGCAGCACACATTCTCTCTCTCTCTCTCACTCACTAACACAATGGTCGAGGCGTCAGACATGGTCGAGGCCTTCCTCATTGTTTGCCTGGCTGCTCCCGGTATCGATCCAGGGTCAACTCTAGACTGATCTTGACCGACTCAACCCTACCGGTCCTAATCCGGTTCCTAAGAAGATTTGAGTCGTCATTAGTTCTAGAAATTTTGGACCAGAACTGTGCGGATCGGTTACCCTCAAGAGTTTTGAATTGATCCAACTCAGATCAACCCTGACTATATATAATATTATTTATAATTTTTTTATAAAGAGAAAACATTAAAATAAACGACGTCAACAACATTAAACAATTCTTTAGTAAGGAGTTTAAATAATTTTACATTGTTCTTTAATAACTTAGGTTTTTAATGTTTTTTACGGCGTTAATAGTCATAATTTACGAAGGAAGAAAATATTTTTGTGAAGAGTCCTCACAGCGGTGTCCAAAAATGCACCTTATAGCATCCTCTTTCTCTTTCAGTATTCGTTTTATTTTATTTTATTTGTCCTCTTAGTCTTCAATTTGCTAAATTCGAAAAAAAAAACCTTATTCGCTCGCTACTTGACACTCGTTTCGCACACTTTGGGTCACTCATGCCGCTTGCCGCTTAATGCTCGCTTGGCTTGTTTCTCTCCTTTTTTATGGTTCTTCTTCTTCCTCTTCGCCAATGGCCAAAGGGTTGAGTGGGGGTCGCCCTTACCCGATTCGATGAGCGCCACTCATGTTTGCCACAAATGAGGAATGACCTCACTTGGGCGAGGCCACCCTTGCCCTAGGGGAGGCTGCCCACTGCAGCCATCTACAAGGGCTCGGAGACCTCGTTGGCCATGGGCGAAGGTGGCCTTACTCACAATCGGTGAGGGCTTGCAGGCCCTTGTTGACCATTCCCAGCGGCTAGCAAGATTGTTGATCCCTTGCAAGGAAAAAAGAAGAAAAAAGAAAAGAAAATTTGGATGAAAACTCCTTGACCAGTTGGAAAATTTAGCCGGTTAACAACCACCGAAGTCAAGCCCTTATTTGAAACAACAATGGCTACATCGGACCCTTATTTAAAACAACTATGGCCACTTCAAGTATTTATTTGAAATAAGGTATACTTTCGATTTTTATTTGAGAAAATGAGACATTTCAAGCTATTTTTTGAAATTTTCTCTTTATTTTATTTTAGGTTGCAATTCTTGCCCGTGGACTGAACTAAAATATACTCTTTTTCTCTCTCTGTTTTTTTTTCCACTTTAAAAAGCCGCTTGATCAAATATGATTTATCTTGAGCAAATGCACCTTGAATCAAGGGGGAAATGACTTCGCATTTCTTCATAAGTCTTCCAAACGCAAGTGCTCATTTCAACATTTGCATCGAGATTTCTAACGTTTCTGTTTCGAAAAACTATAGTTACTGCGATTTTTCTTTTCGTTTTTTATTTTTAAAAAAAAAAGTCAAAGCCACACGGTGCATCACGTTGACCCATCATCAGTCAATGCGTGCCGATCGGCAGGCGCTGTCCATGTCCCGACCTCATCGTCACAAGCGAAGAATGTAAACCAAGCGATCAACCATCGATCTTCGAAGGAGAAGACTTCACAGATTGGCGCTTCTTCCGTCGGCGATCGTCTTCACTTCCTCTCCAATCGCTTCCGGCTTCTCCTGGCACCCTGAAAATTCCTCATGGCGACGGCGCTTATCGGCGGAGCATTTCTCTCGGCTTTCCTCCAGGTGCTCTTCGACCGGATGGCCTCCCGCGAGGTCATTGACTTCTTCCGGTCGCGCAAGCTCGGCAAGGGGAGGCTGCTGCAGAAGCTGGAGGTCGCCCTCCGGTCCGCGAACGCCGTGCTGGACGACGCGGAGGAGAAGCAGATGACCAACGACTCCGTCAGGAAGTGGCTCGACGAGCTCAAGGACGCCGTGTACGACGCCGATGACCTGTTCGACGAGATCGCCGCCGAGGATCTGGAGCGAGAAGCTGGGTCCGAGCCTCGGGCCCTCGCTTGTAAGGTCTGCAGCTTCGCTTCGGACGCTTGTGCGAGTGGACTAGGGGATAAGTTAGAGAAGGTTCTGGAGAGATTGGAGAGCGTGGTGAAGCAGAGAGAAGTGCTGGGCCTAAGGGAAGGTATTCGCGAGAGGACGCCTAGAGCTTTGCCGACCACTTCGTTGGTCGAGGAATCGGGAGTTTTCGGGAGGGAGAAGGACAGGGAGGCGGTGATCGAGTTGCTCTTGTCGGATCGGGGCGAAAAGAACACCAGCGTGATGGCCATAGTTGGGATGGGTGGTGTTGGTAAGACCACGCTGTCCCAGCTTGTGTTCAACGATAGTGCGGTGAAGGGGAGTTTCGAGTTGAGGTCGTGGGTTTGCGTGTCCCACCAATTCGACATCTGCAAGCTGACGGCGACGGCTCTCGAGGAATTCTCCTCTTCCAGGAAGGAGACGGAAAATCTCAACCAGCTTCAGCTCCAACTGAAGAACTTCTTGACAGGGAAGAAATTCCTATTGGTGTTGGATGATGTTTGGAATGAGGACTCAAATATTTGGAATGCGTTCCTAGTTCCTTTTAGCTATGGAGCAAGAGGCAGCAAAATCATCGTGACAACAAGAAATGAGGGCGTCACATTGGTTGCTCGTGCCTTCTCGACACACTATTTACAGAAGTTACAAGACAAGGAATGTTGGGACTTGTTCGCACAACATGCATTTGAAGAGCATAACTTCGAGGCACGCACGAGACTTGAAGATATCGGGCAAAGAATTGTTAAGAGATGTGATGGATTGCCTCTTGCACTGAAGACTATAGGTAGCTTGTTACGCTGTGAGTCTGATATCAGGAAGTGGGAAATAATTGCAGAGAGTGACATTTGGGATTTGGCACCTGGAAAGAATGAAATTCTCCCTGCGTTGTTGTTAAGTTATCATTACCTTCCTCCACAACTGAAACAATGTTTTGCCTATTGTTCAATCTTCCCAAAGGATTGTAGATATGAGAAGGACCAACTGATCTTACTTTGGATTGCTGAGGGCTTGATAAAACAACCTAAGGACAGCAGGACATTAGAGGAAGTAGGTGATCAGTGCTTCTGTGATCTAGTGTCTAGATCTTTGCTTCATAGAGTAAGCGACGTTGAATCAAGTTTCTGGATGCATGAACTGGTCAATGACTTAGCAAGATATGTAGCTGGTCGATCTTTTTATAGCTTGGACGGAGTCAATGCACACCAGGTGTCCTCAAGCACTCGCCATTTGTCATTTGTAAGAACTCGATATGATGTCGCTTCTAGATTCAGAGTGTTAGCCGGGGCAATAAATTTGCGTACTTTCCTGCCGCTAAATGTGGATCACGTGACATCTAACGAGTACTTTTTCTTGACTGATGAGGTACTGCATGTTCTGTTGCCGACCCTGAGTCGGTTAAGGGTGCTATCTTTGTCTCATTATCAGAAACTCTCTATGTTGCCCAGTTCAGTTGGATGTTTGAAGCATCTGTGCTATTTGAATCTCTCCTATAATAGAAGTCTAAGCAGATTGCCTGATTCAATTACTGGTCTATACAACTTGCAAACCTTAATTCTTGCTTACTGTCAGTCTCTCATTGAGTTACCAAGAAACATGGGTAGCCTAACCTGTCTGCGTCATCTTGATATAAGGGGGACATTCCTGAAGAGAATGCCATTGAGGATGAGCAGACTGAAGAATTTGCAGACATTAACTAATTTCGTGGTGGCTGAAAACGGTGGGACCAGGGTTAGGGAACTAGGGGAGCTTGGGAATCTTATGGGTACACTCTCCATACAGGGTTTGCAGAATGTTGATAGTTACCGAGATGCAGAGATAGTCAATTTGCAGGGAAAAAGGTACTTGAAAAAGTTAGTACTGGAATGGGGTTCTGATAACAATATTACACGGCAAAATTGCTTAAATGTATTGGACAAGCTGCAACCTCATTGGAACTTGACAGAGCTTATCATTATATCCTATAGTGGTAAGTCATTTTCTGATTGGCTGGGACATGGTTCATTCTCTAATATGTCAGTCGTGCGTCTTGAATCTTGCAAGCACTGTGTGTCATTGCCTCCTTTAGGACAGCTACCATCTCTGGAGAAGTTGATAATCAAAGGATTTGATGGAGTTACAAGTGTGGGTACTGAATTCAATGGTAGTAACTGTATACCTTTTCAGTCACTTAAGTACTTGGAATTTGCTGACATGTGCAGCTGGAAAGAGTGGGCTTCTTTTGCAATAGAGACAGGTGGTCTTGCCTTTGCACATCTGCAGGAGCTTTGTATTACAAATTGCCCTGAGTTGAGTGGAGGTTTGCCCAGCCATCTCCCTTCTCTATCAGCCTTGTCCATTGAAAAATGTCCACAGCTAACGTCTTCTCTACCATTTGCACCACTTCTCCGTAAGATCAATTTGGATGATTGTGGAAAGTTTTCTGGAGTTGAGCCTCTCCTAAATGGCACTGAGTTACAAGATATGGAAATCAAGAATCTTTCAACCCTTCCCTTGAGATTTCTTCCTCCTACCATGACAAGACTCAATCTTGAAGACAGTCATGAAATAGAGTTGCCAATACACAGATGCCATGAATCTCTCCAATATCTAAACTTGAAGCAGAGCTGTGATTCACTTATATCCTTTCCTCTGGAAATTTTCCCCTCACTTAAGAATATTCAGTTAGTGGAGATTCAAAAATTGGAACATCTTTCAAATTCAGACAGTTCTCCACTTCTTCTCCATTCGATGTACATTCGTGATTGCCCTGAATTTAGATTTTTCCCTGCAGGAGGATTGGTTGCCCCATGCCTCACTTCATTAGAGTTGAATGACTGTCATCATCTAAAGTATCTGCCAGAAAACATGCAGTCTCTCCTTCCTTCGCTTCGGTCACTGAAAATATCCTCATGTCCACAACTCGAGTCATTTCCTGAGCGGGGTTTACCCTCGAAGTTGGTCGCGCTTTCACTCTCTAATTGTGACAAGCTCATCACTGGCCGCAAGGATTGGGGTCTTCAATCACTATGCTCTCTTAAAACTTTTGTCATTGAGCAGGAGAAAAATATACAGTCATTTCCTGAGATAGGGCTTCTGCCAAGCTCTCTTACCTCTCTGTATATCTTTAACTTTGAGAATCTGACATCCCTGAACTCCAAAGGGCTTCATAGCCTGAGCTCCCTTGAAAAATTGTTCATTGGCGAATGTCCTAAGCTCCATTCCTTCCCAAAAGAGGGACAAATTCTGCCTGCTTCTCTTACCACTCTGTTGATTTATGATATGGATCTAAAATCACTGGACAACTTAGGGCTCCACCACCTCACTTGTCTCAAAACCTTTCACATAATTGACTGCCGAAGTCTTTGATCCATGCCAGCTGAGGGCTTGTCATCCTCCCTTTCCAATCTATTTATCTATGGGTGTCCTTTTCTGGAGAAAAGATGCCAACGCAAGAAAGGGAAAGATTGGCCCCTAGTTTCTTACATTCGCTGCATCGTGATTGAAGATGTGCTCATCACATGATCGAATATCTTGCTTTACAAGCCCTGCTTTTACCAAGATCTCACTAGGGTATCTCTCTTGACCCTACACTAAGTAAGCCATTTATTTATTCACAACATGCTTCAGTCGCTCTGTGGTCAAGCAGTACCATCTGGCTGTATTTGCCGCAAGCCACTCTGGTAACACTCCACAATGGAGATTATTTGTAGTTTCACCAGCTTTCCATTCTTGTTCCTACAATCGGGCTGCATGATTTGTTTATTGGTTGCCGAGTTATTTAGCTGGATCATCTGCTTTTCCCCTTCTCCATTCTCTTCATATAAATCACACTCCCATACTTCAGCTGAGCATCTGTCACGGTCTTTATACTCTCAACTGGAAATGATAATTTCATTGTTACTTTTTGTCATCGTCAAGTTATTTCAGCTTTAAGATCTCACTCATATCACGATTGTCAACACCTACAAATGCCAACTCATGGAACTGTTTGTGCATGAGCTACCTAATGTAAATAGAGCAAAGAGATTCGTGGCCATATGAAGAAGGCCTAGCCTTGATTAGGCTATCCAGATGAAATATTTTTTCACAAACCCTGTGGCACATCCTCAAGTTATAGAGAGAGTAAATTTGCTCTTATTGACAGATGCTTTCTGTTGTCTAAAGCCTTATAATATTGCAAGGGAGACAAATTCTTAAGGACAGGCATAACTCATGACTGACCTGCATAACTCATGACTGACCTCTATTCCACTTGCCAGAACAGTGTGGTATCGTGGGTGTAGTATATTTCTGTTTGCTTTGTATTTTTATTTGTCCATTTCAGCTTAACATCACTCTAATGTTGTACAGTTTAACAATTTCCCTGCCTACACGTGGAATTCTGATCCATAAAATGTGAAAATTGAACAGTACAATAGATGCAAGTGACCCGGCATTTTGTAGTGGCATATCCACTTTTGTCACTAATTATATCACGACATCAACTAAATCCAAACTGAAGGACTAAAAATGCAATTCGATCAAAATATATGGACCTATTGTAATTTACCCTATTTTGAGAGAATATCGTTACTTTCGAGGGAACTTAAGCGGTTTTATGTGCACCAACTGTTAAGGAGCTTTTGTGGATGGAGATAAAAGCTGGAAATGTATTGCTAGCTTTTAGCTTGATTTGAGTATCCTTTAGTTGTTGAGACTTGTCTTTCAATCATCGCAAGTGGAGTGCTTCTAGATGGGGCTAGACTAACTATTGTTCCAAAAATACATGATGCAT
Source organism: Eucalyptus microcorys (assembly GCA_014182515.1). NCBI lineage: Eukaryota > Viridiplantae > Streptophyta > Magnoliopsida > Myrtales > Myrtaceae > Eucalyptus > Eucalyptus microcorys. The sequence goes on from CM024569.1 coordinate 9,301,021, forward strand.
ACACGGTTAGCGAGATGTACGTATAAGTTATGTTAGAAAAAGTCCAATGAAGTGGGATTGTTATGGTGTGAAATAGTTAATATCTTAGTTGGCCAAAAACTCAATGCATTAAGTTTTTGAGTAAAAGTAGTCTAATTGGATATGTTAAAAGGCTTGAAATTTAGCTCTCCCTTGGCTTCTGCTATGTGCTCCCAAGCCGATTGTTGATTGGTGGCAACATGTTAGTATACTTGGATTAAGAGGGAAGTGTACTTAACATTGAGCTCAAACGTAAGAGGAGATAATAATTGATGTGATATGAAGTAGTTAATTTATCCTAGTTGACTCATGATTCATAGATTTAAGCTTTTTGAGCATATGTTGGTCCAACTATATTTGTTGACAGGTCGAACTTGGGCTCTCTCTTGACGATCTCCTATGTAGTGATATTGGGTTTCTACTAAGCGTTACCTATAGTGGATGTCGGATGCAGCTTTGGATGGACCTATTCTTCTCCCACAATATCGAGATAGTTTTAGTAACAGGGTTGTGGTGAGGAAAAAAAATGGTGCTAAGTCTTCACAAGACAAGTGGATTATGAGGATCGGGAGCAGCATTGGCAATGAGATGGTGGAAATCGGCAAGGAAAACAAATCCATTTTTCACGCGGTCAGTAAGCCAAGTTATCGACTCCTGAAAACGAAAGAATCGAGGTCAATTTAGAAGTTTCGAAATTTCATTGTTGGTTTGCAGCTTGCGAGAAATTGTTTCTCAATGAGCGTAAGTGCAAGAGGCGCACTCCAATGCGATTGCAACGTTTAGTGTAACACGGCGACACACCATGTGAGAAGTACTCGCCTAATGGTTTGGCTGAATTGTCGTTTTTGCAAGCTGATACTTGTCGTAGTGAAGAAACAACAAACCATTCAAGGTGAAACGGAGCCAACGCATGATTTGTAGTTGTACATCCCAGGTGTTCAATGTTGTAGCATTGGAAGAAAGGATCATATCTGAAACCGATGATGGGCATGAGATGAGTGGGTTATGGAGAGATTGTTTGATACAGCTTTTCAATGGTAGCTGCGACCGTAAAACTGGATGCTTTTGCTTTCGCAAGGTAACATCTCAAAGCTTTCATTTGGAACCATGAAGCTGTCCCGTCTAGCTTTTAGCTGCTATGTGTTACCAAATGATTGCAACTATGATTATACCAAACGGGCCTGAGTTGAGCTTCATAGCCTATACAGGATCAGGAGGGATTGGAGAATTGTGTCAGTGATACTTCTCTGTTCGGTTGAGTGGTTCATCTCTTCTTCAAAAGGACCTCTAATTCTCTAGGGGCAGACTTAAGCAAAGAGCGGAATTGACTCCTGCATGCAAGCGTGTACCAGTTTCGTGCTATAGGAGGGTATAACATATGCTGGATAAGTGAAATTTGGGATCATGTACAAGTCTCACTTATTTATCATGTTCGAGGTGGAAGTCGTCATATGTACATCAAAAGTGGCTGTGTATGTATATATAAGGACGAGCATTCTGATTTTTATGTATCACATAATCGAGAAAGATGAATCAAATAACCTTCATTCCAACTTCAAAATCTGGAAAGGAGTCATTTCTCAATATGGAGAACTAGTCCAGAAACCTCGTAGCTACGCATTATAGACAATTATTTTGAAATGATGTGGTGTATTATGCTAATCAACACTGGCACAACTAGCAGTGGATGCTGATGCTGATTTAACTCGCACAAATTCGCTGAATGAGAAGGCGAGTTAAAGCATCTAAGACACAGAAAAACTACCTAGCTTGCTAAATGATTTGGACATATAGACCAACAAGAATTGTGATCGTCATATCACTAACGTTCATCTAACCAAAATAACAACAGCAACTTGGATGGATGCGGATCGGGAAAAAAAGACCTACTGCGAGACAAGATACAGGGCACAAGTCATATCTTGCAACATAATATCTTCAGAGCAGTTAAAAAGTAGCATCTCCTGGTCTTAACTCGTCCAACTGAGGAACAACATAGCATGAACACATGGCTAGACTCGTGCCCAAGGAATGAAGTCGTGCATGATTGTGCCACAAACAGAGCACAACAAGAACCACCTGATGATCCAACGGAACCTCAAAAACAAAGAAGGTTATGAGTATGTACAATCATGAGGCGAACTCCTATCGGATTATTCTAAAACGTCTCTCTTGTTCATTACAGTTCCATAGTTTACCGTATCACTTGATGAACATCAATTTACAAACCAATCTGTATACCCTAGGTCCCCAGCATTACCGTGGAAGAAATGAAGAAATCGTATCCTGGCCCTAGCATGAAAAACTGAGAAATCCATATCCTACTGAAAGAAGCATGGGGATACAGCATAGCAACATGTCTTTGTCCACAAACTGCTAATATAGGTTTGTTACAACCATTCATCATCATGCAAATTTCACAAGCTAATGAGGGTGAAAAACGACACCCCCTTGTACAAAAAAGAGAGCCAATCCAGTCAACAGACACGAAACCGACATTTTACCACTGCCAACACGACGAAGTATGAACATCAGAGACATCGGACAATATTCACATCAAACAAAGAGGTAAAGAGACTAAAATCTAAAGCGCTCGTTCCACATTTGCAACAGCAATCGATACATCAGCACTCAAACAGGTCTGCGGACGCCATTATGGGTTGTATCGGACATGGGATCTGCCAGGGCTTCATCAACGGGTCGGGTATCTCGGGAATATCAATCGCCAGCCCACTGACCACCTCCACGATCTCGAGCACCGAGTTCAGGGACCGGAGCCTGTCGGTAAGCTCCATGGCCTGGGCCCTGAGGACATTGTTTGCCAACTCGACCTTGGCATACTTCTGCGCAGCAGCATTGATACTCACCACGAGCTGAGCGTTAGCCTGCTGCAGTTGCCCCACTTCTCCGACCAAATCCCCCAGCTGCTTCTGCCTCCTCATCCGGGAGCGCCTGGCGGATTCCCTGTTGGACTCCATCCTCTTCCTCTTCCTTTCATCATCGGCCACCCCACCGAGCCTCGGGTCGCCATCGGATCCTGAGCTCGCCTGATGCCGAACCGAACCCATTTTCGAGGGCCTTTCCCCGCGATCAATCAATCACTCGATTCAGAAAACGACCGATCAAAGGGTCTCCGCGTGCCGGGAGCTAATTCGCTTTTGCTTCTTAGACAAAGATTTCGGATCGAATCAAAGGGAGGTACGAATCGCGATCAATCGGAGAGAGAGACGGGCGTTCATGAGAAGACGTAGAACCAGTAGAGGAACACCACCGAGAAGGAGTGGACGATCCGCACGCGGAACATGAGGATCGCGTAATTCATGACTCGGTTTCCCACATCTGAAAAACCCTAGACCATCTCCCACGAGCCCTCAACCAGTACCCTCCGATTCTCAGCCCAATGCAACGAAGGGGAAACGAAAACGGCGACAACGCAGCGGAAAGACAGCAGAGAGAGAGAGAAGGGGGACGTAAACTTAGCTGGCGGCGGCGGCGGAACGCGCGAACCAGAGAGAGGTCGAAGAAGGATATAAAGGAGGGGAGGAGGGGTTTATATAGAGGAGGCTCGCGGGCTTCGATTGGTCTGCCGGGAAAACGAATATTCCCAGAATCTTTTTTTTGGGTGTAATTTATTAGGAAGGATTTTGCTTAGGCGTGTCCCGATTGCCCAATCACATTCGGAAGTGTAAGATTATATTTCTTTCTTTAATTAAAAAAAAACTGAAATAACCTTTTTAACGAATCGATAAAAAAGAAAATACATGAGATACTTCAGGAATGAACGAATTTGAAAATCTAAATCGGAGATGTGGAGGAATCGAGAATCCTCTTCTGATTTTATTTTGCCGGTGGTTTTTTTTATCTTTTTATTTATCGATGGACAACTAATATCCGACTTAATCTATTTATAAAATCTTTTTCTTTACGCGACCGTGTAACCATAATGCAGGGGGGAACAGATGTTCTTAAATTTAAATTGTTTTTGGTGGGGAGGGAAGAATGACGTCATGGCGCACGTCTGATGTGGCGTGGGATTGGTCGGATCTCATCGTCGTCGTGGTAGTTGGTGCTGCCCATGTTAAATGTAATGCGCACGTTGTTTGGGACCTTATCCAGTAGCATCACACTTTACAGAGCAGGCAAAACCGTGGGTTTGACCGGGTCAAACATCGAACGTCGGATCTTCTTGGATACATCCCCCCTGGAAAAATGCACGCGAGCGCCAAGTTGTGATAAGAAGAGATATTTATTTTAATGTTTTCTGTTTTGAGACATTAATTTCCCGATACCTTTTAATTTTCGTAAAAATGGATTTGTGCAATGGAAATTAGTTAGGATGTGTGAAATACGGGCTAAATCTTGGATTTCCAAAATTGAAATTGGATAAAAAGAATAAGTAAGTGATTTGGTGAAAGCAGATAGCCGTTTGGAAATTGATGGTGAAAATATGTAGGTGGGCTCTTGGTGAGAAAATAGGGATAGAAATCAAAGTGGATAGTGGATTTGGGGATTGCAAACATTGCATCATGAAATAGTACTAGAAAAATGATCACTGCAATCTGTTTATACCACAAAAAAATGAATGATTTGAAAAAAAATTTATTACTACAATCCGTTTATTTCACAAGAAATGAATGATTTGAAAAAAAGGAACTCAATGAACAATACTAATCACAACCAAGAGCCAACTATCGGCTCCCAAGGAGCAAACCTAGGACACTGTGCCCAAACTTGCGATCTTGACACTTTAATCGAGAATGACATATTTTATATTAAGGTTAAAATTACATGGTATTGGCACAAGATGCAACAAACTCGAGATGAATAACATATATAAGGCCGAACGACATGAGATTTGTAATACCCCCCTTTTTTTTTTTTTTTCAGTCCGATCAAAGTTATAAAACGTTGGCTAATCATTAATGCTGCATCATCACTACCAAATTTAGGGTCGATGATTGGGTGAGGCTTGCCTCGCCAGCCCTTGGTCATAAGGAGAATTAATTATATATAATTTTGATGTCACTTCAACAAAATATTAGTCCATTCATCTTGTGGCACATGTCACACGTGAGCCTACTTATCTGTCACGATCTCTCTCTCCCCTTCCTTTTGACCCCTTTTCCCTTCTCCAACCTCGAGCCCAAGCCATCGCCATTGCCGACCATGGCAAAGGGCGCGCTTGGAGTCTCCAACAATGAGCTTGCCGCCAATGGATCCCTATCCCTTTGTGCACCTTATGGTGGGGAACCTTGAGTTGAAGATCCCCATCACTCCGCCGTCCACCCATTGTCCTCTCCTCGCTTCTGCACTAATTTTGTTAAATGGACAGGAGATGGCAAGAAATTTTGCAGAGCGAGAAAAGCTCAAGACTTTTTGTTTTTGGAGTGATTATCTTTTAACCGTGAATGCATGACATGCCTCTGACACACCCGCATTGAGAAAATATCAAGTGAGAGCAAGATTTGATGAAAAATACTTCATTAAACCTTTTAAGTTGCATCCCAAAAGATACTAAAACCCAAAATATGGGGGCAAAAACAAGAGGAAATAGAAAGAAGCAGGAGAAAGAAGTCAAATTTGTACTTATTTTTTAAAACCCATACCCGTGTGAAGCCCATTGATCCTCATCTTGGGCCGGGAGAGACCCGCCGTTCACCCGACCCGACTTGATTTTCTTCCTCTCATGTTTTCCCGGGAAAGCCCCCCTTCCCCTCTCTAGCTTTCTCCGGGAAAATTTTGCGATCCGTTGCAAAGCGTTCATCATCTTCCGTTCTGTAACAGATCTCGACGACCTGCGAGGCTGCGATGGAGATTCGCATCGGAAGAGGCTACGCGTGGGCCATCGCCGCCGGATTCATGGCCGCTCTCGCTGCCATTTCCGCCAAGTTCTTCTCCACTCAGGTGACTCGACCTCATCCCTTCATCTCCGATTGCGCGCTTGTTCGTGCGAGCTAATCTATAGTTGTCCCCCGCCGTTCTGCTTCGGCACTCGAGGCTGTGCGATTGTTCCAGCCAATGCAAATCGAAATCTGGCGTGTGTGTTGGACCGTGTCCCTAATGTATCTCCGGCCGAAGCACTCGACGTCGCATGCGCGATGTGAGCTGCGGCCGATAGCCGGTGCGCGGCGATACGTCCAATTTTTGGTTGTTTGAGGATTAGCGGGAGCTCTAATTGAGGAAAGCTCCTGCCAATTCTACTACTTCTGTGGAGAGTAGTTGAATAGATTACCGAGAGGAAAGCTTGGAAGCTATCCGAGCGGCCTGTCGTGGCAATCGGTCGACGCCTGCTCAGTAGCAGAGGAGAGTTTCGCAAGTTGAGGGGACGAGCTTAGGAAATTCGTGCAAAATCTCAGTTTATGAGATGGGGATGCGGAAAGAGATTCTTGGTGAAATTTAAAAGAAGATAGTATAGGAAATAGGAAACGCGCCAAACACCTAGAAGGCAGGCCAGGCGGGGCGGGGTTGGGGCATCCGGAGAACGCTGACTGGATATTTGGAAGGGATTACTATTGTACAAGCATCTTCTCGAATGTGAGCTTTGCAGACTGGGTTGTTATCTGTCAGGTTTATATCTTCACTGGGACGAAGAAGAATAGCAAAGAGAGAGAAAACAGAGAAACATCATTCGATTATTTACTGTTGCTCTTCTTTTCCCCAGTGGGTAAGTGCATCTGTTATTCGTGGTGTCATTAGCTGCGGATGTCAGCATTTCCTAGTCAACTCAGTCTGAGATCTGGTGCTTTTGCAGTGAACTAGTTAAGTCCTACCATGAATGGAGTTCGTTTGGTTGTATCTACCTTAAACGTTAAATCGTCATTCCCTGGCACAATTATGTGAAAAGAATTAGACGTTTGATTCTCTTTGTGAGAAAAATGTTTCAATGTCTGAGTCCAGTTAATTAGATTCCTAGGACTTGACGATGAGTGATCACTGCACTGCACTAAAGCCTGTTATTTGACAGGAATCTTTTCCTCATGCTCCTCCTTTTCCTCCATTTCTTTTGACTGTAGGGGCAGATTGTTTAAAGATATTTTTCATGTGTTTACTGATTATCTAAGATGCACAGTTAAGCATTTATTCCGTCATGATACATCATTGATGAATTTTCCCAGTAACTGTTGCCATTAGATTGGTGTTGTTAATAAATTGTGCAGTTCATGAACTCGGACATATTTTTCCTGGACTAACACCCTGACATCTGAATCTGTTAACAGGTCATTAAGTATGGTTTTGTCATACTGTTCAATGTTACAATGTGGGGATGTTATGTCAACAGCCTAAAGAGTCTCTCGTCTCTTCAAGCCACAGTTACGAACTTTGCGACAAATTTCCTCACTTCTGGATTAGCTGGGTTCTTTTTGTTTGACGAGTCATTGAGATACCAGGTACTTTGATTAACTATTTTCCTGCCCTGTTCCGCAAAGTTATATACTTCAAGGTTTGACTTTTTATTGTGTTTAAAATAAGAGGCAAGCTCTTATTGTTACAGCCAGAGCTGTCAAAAGTATTTTTCACTGATACAAGTAATATCAGGACTGCATTTAGTTCCCTCGAGAGATAAATTCTCTCTATGGAATCGGAACTGGTTATCTTGAAAGTGGCAAGTAGGCTAAAATTTAGGAGTCAAGTTATGCAATAGATAACTTCCGAGTTTATTATCTCATGAATGCATTGAGGGTAATTTTGCCATCATAAATGGGGAATAATAAAATGGAGGAGGGTTTTATATTTCAGATGAAAGCTTCTGAGATCAATGTGGTTGCCAAGGAAAAGAGCTAGTTCGCTTCATGCAAACCTGTTGTTCTTGGCGTAGTCTCCACCTTGCATAAAAGGTGTCGAGTACTTCCTAGTTCCTGATAATGACTTGAATTTTAGGTTTAATCATTGCTATCTTGACTCACATTAAAAATTGTGATATGGTTGTGAAATTGTGATTAAAAGGATGTAGTGGTTCGAGATTCTCACTCCACTTAGTCTATGAATGCAGATTTCACAAAATTCACAGGAAGTCCCGTTCTTAGTGGTTTGCAGGTGCACTTTTCATAGTGATTGGTGTGCTAATTCTCAGCAAATCAAGTATTGAGAAGAAAACTAGAGTTGATTGAAAGTTCTCAGTTTATGAGAGATACCATAAGCCATGCTTGAAGGTTGCCCCCTTTTGCTACTGGCAACAGTTGCTCTGCTGCTCTGGTTTATGCTTTTCTTTCCCTTCTCCCTTTTAAGTGCCCGAACCGCCTGTTCTCATTTATCTTTTGTGGATTTGCAGGTGACTTAGTAGAGATCAGAAGTTCCATTCTTGTGCCACTCTCAAGGAAAGGAGAAAATGAAGTTGAGAATTGAGGATATAAAGGGTGTTTCCTTCCTGGCTGGTGATTCCGTGTGAACGATCACTACTTGTCGTGACTGGCAGCACCAAGGATGCTATGTTGTTAATGCCAGGATTGCTATGTTACTGTTAATGGTGACTGTACAATATAGCTACAAGGCAAGCTGCAAAGAAGACAGATTTGTGTTTAGAGATGGGATCCTATCCTACCTTTTCACCATGCCAAACTAGTAGGCTAAAACATTGGTAAGTGAACCCTAATTTAGGCGCTCTCGAAAGGCTGAATGTGTCGTGCGCGCTTCGTGAGCGTGAAGCTAAAAGATCATCTTTACATTGATATAAATCAAGGCCTTGATGTGAGCTTATGCCGACATGTGCTATAATTTTATTTTATTTTTTAAAAAATGCGGAGGATTTAATGGACATCGGGCATTACTGGGGCAAGGTTGTCCTCTAACTTACCCTGAACTGCTCTTTCTTTAACACCGTCCATTCTTTTTGCTCTTTATTAATTTATAAAATATGAAAAAAATAATAATTTTATTGTCTAATTGAAATTTTATCGAGAAAAAGATCCTTTTTTTCAATTTCTGCTTTGACAAAAGAGAAATGCGCAAGTTGGATCTTTCAATTACTTTACGTTATAGCGTGTGGTACTCATTGCAATAATTGGATAACGAAAATATATCCATGGGTGTGGCTCTATAGATGAAATCATGCTGTTCTATTGTTATTATGGTAAAGGAAATAATACATTTTCCTCGGAAAACTCGGTTAAATGTGTGATTTGAAACATGACAATGTGTGGCGAAAATAATAGCTTTTTTCATCACTAACCTAAACTTAAAAATTCATAAAATCAATTTGGTGAAAAGATCGGGAAATTGTTAAACTGTACAACTTTTTGGGTCCAATTGTCGCAATAAATAATTATTCCGCCGTTTAGATGACACCTACATGCCCTCTAATAAACATTGCAAATTCAATCATTTTGATGTCGTATTAGCGAAAGCATGATATTCAGCTTTTATGCTAGATGGAGCAACGATGGTCTATTTATTGTTATGCTATAAAATAAGTGAGATACTTAGAAAGAAATAGTAGCCTGTAATGAAGTGATAATCGAGAGGGTCTCTTGACTAATCAGCGTCTGAATATTTTGATGAGTCCTTTTAGTTAAAAAGATCGAACCAAAAAATGATATCCACTCAATCCATTGAAACTCAATCCATGAATAATGGTTAAGGGACTTTTTGTCGGGGAATACACTCAAATCCATTAAATTACCAACCATTGAATTACCAATTTTTATCCATGTGTTTTCCTATTTGTTGATCGTCAATTAATGCATTCTTTTGTTTTATTAATTGATAGATATAGTTACATGTTTGATGTTGCGTAGGGAGAATGCTAAATCATAAAGATGAGACAAACACAGGTTTTGGCTTAAATTTATTCGATCTTGTGTAGGGGCAAGCTGGAACTCTTATAGCTAAACTTAAATAGCTCAAGCTCGTGCTCCACTTGAAATTAGTTGAGGCGATCAATTGTCTAGTCCAATTTGAATTATTTGCGAGTAATTTGATGCAGTTTGCACCAAAATTATTGGGTCCTCATCGTGACAGAGAGAAAGAATGAATTAACCTCAAGCTTGAGTTTATTTTGTCGACCTCAGTAGAAATTGCGCGGACAGCGTTTTCTTAATGACCAAGATGGAACAAATTATTCACAATTCAAGATGGTAATTGAACTATATCATACTACTGTATTAGGACGGTATATATTGCGCCAGTTCATCTGGCGTGAAAATTGCAATGTTAATATCAAATTGCCATATGCTTCAGAAATTTTAATTTCAAAGATCTTTTGATACATACATTGTCTTTCATATTAACTCTAGCTTTACAATATTCCACAACAATACATATATATATCACGTTGACTCAATTGTCACTCGCGGCATTACGATATCACCCACCTCTAAGAGTATTATAGAATACTCTGAAAAACCCTAGGATTTTGGGAATTAGTTGAGGGTTGTTTATTCATGGATCGATCAGGGTTATTCGTACAAAAACCCTCAAGATCATGTCACCTTCTCGGACCGTGACACTAGTTTATGACTTTCTTTCATGTTAAAAGTAAGGTAGGCGATAATCGTTGTTATTTAAATAGTTTTAGGATATAAATGACTCAATCGAGTTTTTAGGGACAAAAAGTTGAATACCCATCCAAAGTTTATCGTTTGTATAAACTCCTCGTCCATCACGATCGATAATTTCTTTTGACGACCGCTTTATTATGCTTTGTCGGACCAGTATGCGCATCTTCTTTTCTCTTTGGGCAATATAATCCAATTTCCATTTTTCATGACGATCTGAATCACGTCCTCAAATGTCCATTCCCATGAAGTACTTTCTCATGAAAATCTAATATCATCACTGAGGATATTAATTTTCATAGAAACTAAAGGGAAAAAGGTACATTATATATGTGCATTACTAATACTCATCAATCTGCTTCTTCACAATCCATTTATAGCATATGACTTTAGCTAGCTACATGTTGAGTCCTTGCTCCGGAGCACGATGTAATTAATATTAAATTTATCCATAAATTTATTAAATAATTAGGCAAAAGTAAATTGCTTGCTTAGGATCGATTGATTTGTGCTATAGGCTTTTTGTTGGCTTGGCGGTCGTTGGGCCACCAAACTTATAGAGTCATGGTATCTAATAAGTTTTTCTAACCACCTTCTCTTATTTGATTTTGTATCTTTTCCATCCTATTCTATATTCAATTCATTTTTGAATTGAATATTTTTTCATTGCATAAGAATCCATCTGATTCCACTTGATTTTTTTGAATTGTATTGAATATTGTATTCAATCGACGGAAGAAAAAAAGGGGTGTATAAACAGAACCTCTGTTTCTATCAAAGTTCCTTTGATTGTTTGTATGCACCAACTAATTATGAAATTGCATTGATAGCCTTGACTCATGTCCTAGCTCGTCTGAGAGCTAGATTTGCCTCAATTGTTTGTCTCTTACCTTCAACTTTTCTTAAGTTAGCTTCCGTTAGTTCAAGAGTTTCCTGAGCTTCTTGTGGATTAATATCACTACCATTTTCCGCGTCATTTACTAAAATAGTGATATCATTATTGCCTATTCTAGCAAAACCATCCATCAGAGCCATTGTTAATCATTGGTCGTTAAGGCGTATTCTCAAAATACCTATATCTACAGTTGTGGCAATGATCGAGTTCAATTCGATTGATCTGCGTGCCTCGTTTTGACATGAAGAAATATTTTACAAGGTCATCTTTCATGAGAATACACGAGCTCAAGATTATTAAAGAAGCGTGAAGTACTCTTATATGCTTGACTAGCTATATTTCCATAAATTTGCAAACTGCATTAACGGTTGTTTGATTATTTTAATGAACTGCTATCAAGTTGCTTACGTGGATACCATCTCAAAGTATATATTCCGTGAAATATATGTTCCCTTTCATTTGGGTTTATCAAGTTCTATTTTGTTTACTGGGTTAGTCAAATATGTTGTTTGAAGAGTTAAAAGAGTACCATATGAGGTCTTAAGTGAGTTTCATGTTGCTTTTTTGTTTGAACAATTTTTAATTATTTTTTAATTTATTTAATTTTTTTTTCTTTCATTCCTTTCTTCTTCATTTTGCCGGTGGCCATAAAGAAAAAGAAAAAGAAAATAATAATAATAATAATAATAATAATAATAATAATAATAATAATAATAATAATAATTAATAAAATTATTTAATTTGTAAAATTATTTAAGAATTATTTAAGTCACAGATCGACGATGTTATGTAAATCAACCAGCGTCTACGTCGGTAATATCTAGCCAAAATTAATTGGAATGACTAAATTGATATTAGGTCATAAAGCTTATGATTAAATTAGTACAAATGTAATATAAATGTGCATGGTTAAGCATATAGTGAAAAACAGTGAAAAACGCGTACAGCTGGAGCCTGGGTTGAGCTAATCTAGAATCAAAGTTTTCTTTTATTACTATTATTATTATTATTATCTTTTGCTTTTTTATTCGATCAAAACACCGAACACCGAAAGTCATGCCTTCTCCTTTTTGAGGCTTTGCCGATCTGCTTTTTACTTTAAGTGAACGAACGACAAGTTCAGACGGACCAAAAATATTTGTATTTTTAAAAATACAATTTTTTATTATCTTCCACCGAGGACCGGTCCAATCGAATGGAAAAAAAAAAAAAAAGGGAAGAAAGAAAAAAAGAAAAAAAGAAAAAAGATTATGTAGAATCTTTTCTTGCGTGCGCGTGTTCCCTTTTTGGATAGAACGAAATCTAAATTTCATTTAATAGAAAACGGTTCATTTGACATAGTGCAGAGCTAGGCCTCTTTGTCCGTGGGGCAATTAAAGTTCCATTATTATTATAATTTTGCCCCCGATTTTAACTGCGAGTAGGTCTTCTATCTATTTTAATTTAGGTTGCAATTCTTGCCCAAAAACTGAACTAAAATTTACTCTTTTTCCCTCTTTTTTTTTTTTCACTTAAAAAAGCCGCTTGATCAAATACTATTTATCTTGAGCAAATGCACGAATCAAAAGGGAAACATTTTCTTCAAAAGTCTTCCAAATCCAGTCGCATGTGCTCACGTCGATATTTGCATCAAGGTTTCCAATGTTTCTGTTCCAAAAAATAACACTTACTTCGATTTTTTTTTTGAGTAAAAAACAGTCGAAACCAGATGGTCCCTCACGTCGACCCATCGGTCGTCAATGTATATGCCAACCAGCAAGCGCTGTCCATGTCCACTTCGAAGAAGAAAGACTTCACAGGTCGCCAGCAAGCGCTGTCCATGTCTACTTCGAAGAAGAAAGACTTCACAGGTCGCTGCTTCTTCTTCTTCTTCTTCTTCTTCCGTCGGCGATCGTCTTCACTTCCTCTCCAATCGCTTCCGGCTTCCTCCTGCATCCTGAAATTCCCTATGGCGGGGGCGCTCGTCGGCGGAGCATTTCTCTCGGCTTTCCTCCAGGTGCTCTTCGACCGGATGGCCTCCCCCGAGGTCGTCGACTTCTTCCGGTCGCGCAAGCTCGGCAAGGGGAGGCTGCTGCAGAAGCTGGAGGTCGCTCTCCTGTCCGCGAACGCCGTGCTGGACGACGCGGAGGAGAAGCAGATGACCAACGACTCCGTCAGGAAGTGGCTCGACGAGCTCAAGGACGCCGTGTACGACGCCGACGACCTGTTCGACGAGATCGCCGCCGAGGATCTGGAGCGAGAAGCCGGGTCCGAGCCTCGGGCCCTCGCTTGTAAGGTCTGCAGCTTCGCTTCGGACGCTTGTGCGGGCGGACTAGGGTATAAGTTAGAGAAGGTTCTGGAGAGATTGGAGAGCGTGGTGAAGCAGAGAGAAGTGCTGGGCCTAATGGAAGGTTTTCGCGAGAGGACGCCTAGAGCTTTGCAGACCACTTCGTTGGTCGAGGAATCGGGAGTTTTCGGGAGGGAGAAGGACAGGGAGGCGGTGATCGAGTTGCTCTTGTCAGATCGGGGCGAAAAGAACACCAGCGTGATGGCTATCGTTGGGATGGGCGGTCTCGGTAAGACCACGCTATCTCAGCTTGTGTTCAACGATGGTGCGGTGAAGGGAGTTTCGAGTTGAGGGCGTGGGTTTGCGTGTCCGACCAATTCGACATCTGCAAGCTGACGGCGACGGCTCTCGAGGAGTTCTCCTCCTCGTCTAGGAAGGAGACCGAAAATCTCAACCAGCTTCAGCTCCAACTGAAGGACTACTTGACAGGGAAGAAATTCCTATTGGTGTTGGATGATGTTTGGAATGAGGACTCAAAGCTTTGGGATGCGTTCCTAGTTCCTTTTACCAATGGAGCAACAGGCAGCAAAATCGTCGTGACGACACGAAATAAGAGGGTCGCATCGGTTGCTCGTGCCGTCTCGACATACCCTTTACAGAAGTTACAAGACGAGGAATGTTGGGACTTGTTCGCAAAACATGCGTTTGACCAGCATAACTTCGAGACGCGCACGAGACTTGAAGATATTGGGCGAAGAATTGTAAAGAGATGTGATGGATTGCCTCTTGCGCTGAAGACTATAGGTAGCTTGTTACGCTGTGAGTCTGATATCAGGGAGTGGGAAATAATTGCAGAGAGTGACATTTGGGATTTGGCACCTGGAAAGAATGAAATTCTCCCTGCGTTGTTGTTAAGTTACCATTACCTTCCTCCACAACTGAAACGATGCTTTGCCTATTGTTCAGTCTTCCCAAAGGATTGTATGTATGAGAAGGACCAGCTGATCTTACTTTGGATGGCTGAGGGCTTGATAAAACAACCTAACGCCAGCAGGACATTAGAGGAAGTAGGTGATCAGTGCTTCCGTGACCTTGTGTCTAGATCTTTGCTTCATAGAGTAAGCGATGTCGAATCGAGCTTTTCGATGCATGACCTGGTCAATGACTTAGCAAGATATGTAGCTGGTCGTTCTTTTTTTAGCCTGGATGGAAGCAATGCACACCAGGTGTCCTCAAGCACTCGCCATTTGTCATTTGTAAGAACTCGATATGATGTCGCTTCTAGATTCAGAGTGTTAGCCGGGGCAACGAATTTGCGTACTTTCCTGCCGCTAAACGTGGGTTGTGAGAGATTTTGGGAGTACAATTTGTTGACTGATGAGGTACTGCATGTTCTGTTGCCGACCCTGAGACGGTTAAGGGTGCTATCTTTGTCTCATTATCAGAAAATCTCTACGTTGCCCAGTTCAATTGGATGTTTGAAGCATCTGCGCTATTTGAATCTCTCCCGTAATGAAAGTCTAATCAGATTGCCTGATTCAGTTACTGCTCTATACAACTTGCAAACCTTAATTCTTGCTTACTGTCGCTCTCTCATTGAGTTACCGAGCAACATGGGCAGCCTAACCTGTCTTCGTCATCTTGATATAAGGGATACATCCCTGAATAGAATGCCGTTGGGGATGAACAGACTGAAGGATTTGCGGACATTAACTAATTTCGTGATGGCCGAAAACGGTGGGACCGGGGTTAGGGAGCTAGGGGAACTAGGGAATCTTATGGGTACACTCTCCATACAGGGTTTGCAGAATGTTGATAGTTACCGAGATGCCGAGATAGTCAATTTGAAGGGAAAGAGGTACTTGAAAAAGTTAGTACTGGAATGGGTTTATGATAACAATATTATGCAGCAAAATTGCTTAAATGTATTGGACAAACTGCAACCTCACTGGAACTTGAGAGAGCTTACCATTAATTTCTATAGTGGTAGGTCATTTCCCGATTGGCTGGGACATGGTTCATTCTCTAACATGTCAGTCGTGTGTCTTGAATCTTGCAAGCACTGTGTGTCATTGCCTCCTTTAGGACAGTTACCATCTCTGGAGAAGTTGATAATCAAAGGATTTGATGGAGTTACAAGTGTGGGTACTGAATTCAATGGTAGCAACTGTATACCTTTTCAGTCACTTAAGTACTTGGAATTTGCTGAGATGCGCAGCTGGAAAGAGTGGGCTTCTTTTGCAATAGAGACAGGAGGTCTTGCCTTTGCACATCTGCAGCAGCTTTGTATTACAAATTGCCCCCAGTTGAGTGGAGGTTTACCCAGCCATCTCCCTTCTCTAACAGCCTTGTCCTTTGAAGAGTGCCCACAGCTAACATCTTCTCTACCGTTTGCACCACTTCTCCGTAAGATCAATTTGGATGATTGTGGAAAGGTTTCGGGAGTTGAGCCTCTCCAAAATGGCACCGAGTTACGAGAAATGAAAATCAAGAGACTTTCGACCCTTCCCTTGAGGTTTCTTCCTCCTACCATGACAAGACTCAATCTTGAAGACAGTCATGAAATAGAGTTGCCAATACACAGATGCCATGAATCTCTCCAATATCTAAACTTGAAGCAGAGCTGCGATTCACTTATATCCTTTCCTCTGGAAATTTTCCCCTCACTTAAAGATATTCAGTTGGTGGGGATTCAAAAATTGGAACATCTTTCAAATTCTGACGGTTCTTCACTTCTTCTCCATTCGATTTACATTAGTGATTGCCCGGGATTTAGATCTTTCCCTGCGGGAGGATTGGCTGCCCCATGCCTCACTTCTTTATATTTATATGACTGCCGTCATCTAAAGTATCTGCCAGAAAACATGCAGGCTCTCCTTCCTTCGCTTCGGTCACTGACAATATCCTCATGTCCACAACTCGAGTCATTTCCCGAGCGGGGTTTACCCTCCAAGTTGGTCGCGCTTTCACTCTCTAATTGTGACAAGCTCAACTCTGGCCGCAAGGATTGGGGTCTTCAATCGCTATGCTCTCTTGAAACTTTTTCCATTGGGGAAGAGAATAATATAGAGTCATTTCCCGAGATAGGGCTTCTGCCAACCTCTCTTACCTCTCTGGATATCTCTTTCTTTGTGAATCTGACGTCCCTGAACTCCAGAGCGCTTCATAGCCTGAGCTCCCTTGAAAACCTCTCCATTAGCGCATGTCCTAAGCTCCATTCCTTCCCAAAAGAGGGACCAATTCTGCCCGCTTCTTTTACCTCTCTGTCGATTAATTATACGGGTCTACAATCACTGGATAACTTAGGGCTCCACCACCTCACTCGTCTCAAAGAATTTCGCATATATAGCTGCGGAAGTCTTCGATCCATGCCAGCGGAGGGCTTGTCATCCTCCCTTTCCCATCTATCTATCAATCAGTGCCCTTTGCTGGCGAAAAGATGCCAGCGGAAGAAAGGGAAAGATTGGCCCCGAGTTTCGCACATTCGCTGCATCGTGATTGAAGGTGTGCTCGTCACATGATCGTATATCTTGCTTTACAATCCCTCCTTTTACCAAGATCTCACTCAGATATCTCCCTTGGCCCTACACTAAGTAAGCCATTTATTTATTCAGGACATACTTTAGTCGCTCTGTGCTATCCTTCCAGCTAATGCAAATCGAAATCTGGCGTGTGTGTTGGACCGTATCCCTAATGTATCTCCAGCTGAAGCACTCGACGTCGCGTGGCCCAATGTGAGCTGCAGCCGATAGCCGGTGCGCGGCGATACGTCCAATTTTTGGTTGTTTGAGGATTAGCGGGAGCTCTAATTAAGGAAAGGTCCTGCCAATTCTACTACTTCTGTGGAGAGTAGTTGAATTACCGAGAGGGAAGCTTGGAAGCTATCCGACTGGCCTGTCGTGGCAATCGGTCGACGCCTGCTCAGTAGCAGAGGAGAGTTTCGAAAGTTGAGGGGAAAAGCATAGGAAATTCGTGCAAAATCTCGGTTTATGAGATGGGGATGCGGACAGAGATTTTTGGTGAAATTTAAAAGAAGATAGCATAGGAAGTAGAAAATGTGCCGAACACCTAGCAGGTGGGCCGGGTGGGTTTGGGGCATCCGGAGAACACAGACCGGATATTTAGAAGGGATAACTATTGTACAAGCATCTTCTCGAATGTGAGCTTTGCAGACTGGATTGTTATCTGTCAGGTTTATATCTTCACCGGGATGAAGAAGAATTGCAAAGAGAGAGATCATAGAGAAGCATCATTTGATTATTTACCGTTGCTCTTCTTTTTCCCAGTGGGTACATGCATCTGTTGTTTGCGGTGTTATTAGCCGAGGATGTCAGCATTTCCTAGTCAACTCAGTCTGAGATCTGGTGCTTTAGCAGCAAACTAGTTAAGTTCTACCATGAATGGAGTTGATTAGGTTGTATCTACCTTAAATGTTAATTCGTCATTCCCTGGCAGAATTACGTGAAAAGAAGTAGATGTTTGTTTCTCTTTGTGAGGAAGAAGTTTCAATGTCTGAGTCCGGTTAATTAGATTCCTAGGACTTGACAATGATTGGTCACTGCACCGCACTGCACTGAAGCCTGTTATTTGACAGGAATCTCTTCCTCATCCTCTTCTTCTTCCTCCATTTCTTTGGACTGTTGGAGCAGATTGTCTCGTGATATTTTTCATGTGTTTACTGATTATCTAAGATGCACAGTTAAGCATTTATTCTGTCATTATACATCATTGCGATGAATTTTCCCAGTAACTGTTGCTGTTAGATCGGTGTTGTTAATAAATTGTGCAGTTCATGAACTCGGACATATTTTTCCTGGACTAACACTCAGAGATCCGAATTTGTTAGCAGGTCATTAAGTATGGTTTTGTCATACTGTTCAATGTTACGATGTGGGGATGTTATGTCAACAGCCTAAAGAGTCTCTCGTCTCTTCTAGCCACAGTTACGAACTTCTCGACAAATTTCCTCGCTTCTGGATTAGCTGGGTTCTTTTGGTTTGACGAGTCATTGAGATACCAGGTACTTTGATTAACTATTTTCCTGCCCTGTTCTGCAAAGTTATGTACTTCAAGGTTTGATTTTTTATTGTGTTTAAAACAAGAGGCGAGGTCTTATTGTTATATCTGGAACTATCAAAAGTTTTTTTCACATACACAAGTAATATCATGACTGCATTTAGTTCCCTCGAGAGAAGAATTCTCTCTATGGAATCGGAACTGGTAATCTTGAAAGTGGCAAATTGGCCAAAAGTTGGGAGTCAAATTATGCAATAGATAACTTCCGAGTTTATTATCTCATGAATGCATTGAGGGTAATTATGCCATCATAAGCGGGGAACAACAGCATGGAGAAGGATTTTATATTTCAGATGAAAGCTTCTGAGTTCAATGTGGTTGCTAAAGAACAGAGCTAGTTTGCTTCATGCAAACCTGTTGTTCAGGGATTCTTGGTGTAGTCTTCAGCCTGTGATAAAAGGCATTGAGTACTTCCTAGTTCCTGATAATGACTTGAGTTTAGGTTTAATCATTGCTATCTTGACTCGCATTATGGTTGTGATATGGTTGTGAAATTGTGATTGAAAGGAGGCAATGATTTTTGAGATTCTCACTCCACTTAGTCTATGAATGCAGATTTCACGAAATTCACATAAAGTCCCGTTCTTAGTGGTTTGCAGGTGCACTTCTTATAGTGATTGGTGTGCTAATTCTCAGCAAATCAAGTATTGAGAAGAAAAGTAGAGTTGATTGAAAGTTCTCAGTTTATGAGAGATACCATACGCCATGCTTGAAGGTTGCCCCCTTTTGCTACAGGCAACAGTTGCCCTGCTTCTCTGGTTTATGTTTTTCTTCCCCTTCTCTCTTTTAAGTGCCCGAACTGCCTGTACTCATTTATCTTTTATGGATTTGCAGGTGACTTATAAATGAGAAGTTACATTCTCGTGCCACTCTCAAGGAAGGAAAAAAAGGAAGTTGAGAATTGAGGATAGAAGAGTGTTTCCTTCCTGGCCGGTCATTCCGCGTGAATGATCACTACTTGCTGTGACTGGCTGCACCAAGGTTGCTATGTTGTTAATGCCAGGATTGCTATGTTACTGTTAATGGTGACTGTAAGATATAGCTACAAAGCAAGCTGCAAAGAAGGCAGGTTTGTGTTTAGCGATGGGATCCTATCCCACCTTTTCACCATACCAAACGAGTAAGGCTGAATGTGTCGTGCGCGCTTTGAGAGCATAAAGCTAAGACCCAACAAAGATCATCTTTACATTAATATAAATCAAGGTCTTAATGTGAGCTTATACCGACATGTGCTATAACGTAATAGAAAACTTGCGGAGGATTTAATGGACATCGTGCCTTACGGGGCCGAGGTTGTCTTCTAACTCACCTCGACCCGAACTGCTCTTGCTATAAGACCCTCCATTCCTTTTGCCCCTTATTAATTCATAAAAATATGAAAAAAAAAAATCGATTAAGGATTTTTTTTAATAGACTTCATGGAATATATTCTCTTCACTTGATGTTATTGTCGGATTGAAATTTTATGGAAAAAAAGATTCTTAATTTCAATTTCTGCTTTGACAAAAGAGAAATGCATGAGTTAGGTCTTTCGATTACTTTGTCGAAAAGTTAGTTATGCTATAGCGTGTAGTACTCATTGATCTGATTGGATGATGAAAATATATCAACTGGTGGGGTGCCATAGATGAAATCATGTCGTAGTACTATTGCTATTGGGGTAAAGGAAATGGTACATTTTCCTCGGAAAACTTTGTTACTTGTATGATCTGAAACACGACAACTCGTGGTCAAAGTAATAGTTTTTCTCATTACCAACCTAAACTTAAAATTTGTAAAATCAATTCGGTGAAAAGATTGGTGCACCAAATTTATTGGCTATCTTGAAAAATTAGATTTGTGAGGAAAGGGTGTCTGCCTCAAACCCTGTTTGGTTCACACATTCTCTCTCTCTCACTCACTAACAAAATGGTCGAGGCATCAGACGTGGTCGAGGCCCCCCTCATTGTTGCATGGTTGCTCCCGCTGGCCTGGGTCACGAGCCGGAGGAGCCGGCAAGTGGACGATGGGCGCCGCAAGATGAAGCGGCTGCTGCGATTGGCTTTGGAAGAAGCCGTGCGAGTCAAGCTCAAGGCGTCGATCGTGGCGTGGATAGGCCTGATTGAGGCCCTCATCCTCTGCATCATATGGCTGCTACCACTCGTGGCATTCCTCATCCAGAGGAGTCGGTGATGATCGGTCGAGAGGAGCCGCAGGATCGAGCGGTTTCGGGAGCTCGCTTCGGAGGAAGCTCGGAGGGCCAAGACCAGAGGCTCCATCTGGTACACGATGTTGTCTCTTCCTTTACTACTATCACTGTCCCGTTTGCTATGGACGCGATACATATAAATGCTTGCACTGCCAGGCGACGCGATGCTAGTGATTTTGATAGTTTGATATCTAACTCCATTATGTACATGTTAGTTATTTAGGAATAATCAATCAGTCATGGCATTTGGTATGGTCGATGAACAATCACTAGCGAAAAATTTACTGATGTCTAATTTGATTATGTACATACTAGTTATCTAGGCATAATCAATCAGTCATGGCATCTGGTGTATGATCAATGAATAATTACTAGAGAACTTTCCGTTACTTATTACAACATTTCTTATGTACATTTGTCTTACCGTCGTCAGCAACTCTCTTTGCCATGGAGGGAGGAGGGAGAAGGGCTGTGGCGACCGAGGGGACTATGGGGACCGCGCTCCTGAATTCGAGCAATCCTCGAGACGGAGTCTAAGCTCGAATTTGTCGGTGAAGGGCTCGATTTTCTTCGCCGCTGCAGCTGCCGAAGTGGAATCCTGATGCGAAATCGCGTCGGCAGTCCCACCACCAAGTACGATCCCAGTCTCTTCGCCAATGGATCCTCCTGATCCGCGGAAGGAGTCGAAGTCGACAGCGTGCGGGCCGATGCTTCGCTTTGTTCCTCCGCTCGTAAGCCCTCTCCATAATCCGATTTCCACCCCCCCAACCAAAAGGGCAAAAAAAGAAATTGAACTGCGCCTGCCCTTTCGTCTGGCCGGTCATTGGCCATCACCGAGACCCCGTGTCGGGCCAGAGTAAGAAGGAAAGGGAAAAAAAGAGCGTAAAAAAGAGAGGGAAAATGGAAAAAAAAAAAGAAGAAGGAAAAATAGGGAAGTTCCCAGGTTTGGTAGTTTGTTAGGGGCGTTGGCGGATGATATGCCCACTTAACATTTTGGATCATCATCTCTACTGCGGTGAATCATTCATCATCGAATGAGCAGAGACTTGCGTCTATGGAGACATTCATGACATTCATGATCTAATCTCCTTAAAATATGCTTGATGATTGTGCATTTGTTGAAGCTTTAATGTGATGATACCTACAAAGGACATACGATTCACTAGGAGAGCTTCTACTTGGAGGGTTTGCTGGCCCTCACTAGCCAAAATGAAAAGGGAAAATAAATAATATTTAAAAAAATTAAAATTTGTTCACGTCAATGTTAGTTGTGCCGCACCTTATAAGACAGCAGATTGGACTCAATTGGCTTAAATATAAAAGATACATAACTAAATTGATCTAATTTAAATATTTATAATTGAATTGATATCAATATAATAAATTTAAAACATTTTTAGTACTTTTTCCTTAATTGTCATTTCAATCTTTTTGATACAACACAAAATTGTTCAGTAATGTCACGTCACAAAATTGAAGAACACTGCAGATAAGTAAAAATCATAAAAATTGAAAAATAAACATCAAATTTGAAAAACAAAAAACTAAAGAAAAGGATGAAGTTAGCAAAAGTGACGAGAGCTCGGGAATGAGGGAATAATAGGGGTTTATATGTTGTCCCGACAAGGGCTAGCGATCCTCCTCGAGGTCCTAGTGAGGGCAGTGATCTCTCACACGATAGCAGTTGCAATAACCATCACCATCATTGGGCCCTGGCAGGGTCTATCCAGCAAATTGTGCCCCACCGCTCCGAGGGGCCTTACCTCCGTCCATCTCTAGGCGAGTTGCCCTCGCGGATGCCAAGCCGCCCCGTTATTGTCCCTAACATTTTAAACTTTTCTGAAATCATTTCAATCCTTTTTTTTTTTAAATATTTATGCCATTTCGATCTTTTTTCTTTTCTTTTTTTTTTTCCTTTTTAGCATTAGTCTTTTTGACGCGGTGCCTATTTGACACCGCGAGAGGAAGAGTAAACTCTCCATTTTTGGGTCCACCGTTGGATGTCTTTATGATTATCTTAGGATGGTTTTTGACCGTCCCATTGACTCAATAAGAGAGAGAAACTCTCACTCTTCACCTTATATGAGCTTAATCTGAGCAATCTTTTTTGCCTCTCTTTCTTTTTCCACTTTTTCCACTTTTTCCAAGAAGCTTCAGGGAAGCATCTCGGGTCATTAGTTTCGTCGAATTTAATGTCTGAAAAGGACACTCCACAGCTTCTTGCAGTACCCGTCCTTGTTTCCTTTGAAATGAAGTTGCTCTCTTGGGGAAACCCTCTTCGAAGTCAAATGATTGATTCGAATATGGTAAAGCCCTAATTGATCCATGTAATTTTGATAAAAAAATGACCTATATAATTTTTTTTTTGACTCATTTATATGAAATACAAAGTTAATGTCCCAATATAAAGCCATAATTTTGATCGACGGAAGTCAAATTTTCACTGTCATGCATATTAATCTTTAATTAATATTTATTACTAATAGGTATTTCAAATGAAGTCAACTCAATAAATTAGTAAAAAAAAAAAAAATCTGAAAAAAATTTACTCAACTCAAATAGAATAAGTACTCAAGGTAAATTTATTTTAAAATAAAAGTAAAAGTACAAAAATTGCCAAAACATCATTACAAATTGAAGAATTAAAAATGGCAAAAATTGATACACCCTTCCGTACAAAGAGTGCTCAGGCCCTTTCAACCTTTTCTTTTAATTGGGGAGAGGGGGCAAGCAATAACACTTAGACCGCCAACTTTTTTGAGATTAGTGCATTTAAAATTCTAAACTCATGGCAGAAGTGTAACTGAATTTTAAAATTTTAGATAATATAATCAAATCTGAAATTTTGCAATCAAAATTGAAGATGCTTAAAATATTACTCTAGTACAAATCATCAATATGTGTTGCATTGAATGCTAAATGCGAAATAAAACCTGAAAGTGTGATACTACTCATTGATTGTGTAGAATTTCTTAGGCATTATTTTTTTGGGTCGAAATTTAGGCAACATTTCAATAAACGGATTTGATAATTGTAATGTCCCCTTAATCGTTTCATCAAATATGTGGTAGATGGAAAACGTAAAAAAGAAGTAAAAAAAGAATAAATGCACACGACAATTTTTTTCATAGTGTGATTGTTTAGATATAATTGAACTTGTTGACGGAGAGCAACATAAGTTTCCACTAGGTGTCCAGCTTGCGATGCTAATGCTACTACATGTTTTCTTTGAGAGAAAATATTAAATGTACAAGTTGTCTTAGCCCAACAAATTGAAAATTCATCCATTGAGCGACATGTGTCCTTAAAAAGCGCACTTGAAATGGGAATGCTCATGTTTCGACATGGCACACAAGTCGCTCTCTCGAGGAAACCCTCTTCCTAAGTAGCACTTGGGTTGTCGAATGGTGGATTAGTTCGAAAATAACTAGACCCTAATTGACCCATGCGATTTTGATTAAAAAATAATCAGTATAACTCGTTTTGACTCGTTTATATGAAATACAAACTTAATGTCCCATAATAGCGCCACAATTTTGAGTGGTGGAGGTGAAATTTTCACTAGTATGCATCTAAATTTTTTAATTGATATTTGTTACTAATAGGTATTTCAAATAAAGTCAACTCAATAAATTTTCTAATTTTTTAATTAATATTTGTTACAATAGGTATTTTAAATAAAGTCAACTCAATAAATTTTCTTATTTTTTAATAAATATTTGTTACAAATAGGTATTTCAAATGAAGTCAACTCAATAAATTAGTAAAAAAATTAAAGAAAACCGAAAAAATTAACTCAACCAAAATAGAATGAGTACTCAAAGTACCTTTATTTTAAAATATAAGTAAGAGTGCACAAATTGCCAAAACATCATTACAAATGATAAATTGAAGAAGTAAAAATGGAAAAAAATTGATACACCCCTTCCATACAAAGGGTGCTCAGACCGTCAACTTTTATTTTGAGATTAGTGCATTTAAAATTCTAAACTCATGGCAAAAGTGTAACTGAATTTTAAAATTTTAGATAATATAATCAAATCTGAAAATTTACCAAATTGAAGCAATCAAAATTGAAGATGCTTAAACTATTACTCTAATATAAATCATCAATATGTGCTGTGTTGAATGCTAAATGGGAAACAAATCCTTGATGTGTGATATCACTCATTGATTGTGTAAAATCACTTAGGCAACAATTTTATTTTTTTTTGGGGTCGAAACTTAGGCAACATTTCAATAAGCAGATTTGATAATTACAATGATCCCTATAATTGTTTCATCAATGTGTGATGGATGGAAAGTGTAAAAAAAAAAAACAAAAAAAGGAGTAAAAAGAGAATAAATCCACAACATTTTTTTTTCATAGTGTAATTGTTTAGGTATTACTGAACTTGATGTTGACCGAGAGCAACTGAATTTCCACCGGAATTGCAGCGTTAATGCTACTACATGTTCTCCTTGGGAGAAAATATTGGTTGCGGAGGTTGTGCCTGAAAAAGCTCATCCATTTAATAATGTGTTCATCTCTTTGCCCTCTCCCTCTTCTCCCGCTGCTTTCTTCGCTCTTTTTGCAAGCCACGGACGGCCTCTCTCCTCCGTAAACCCTTCTCCTCCTTCGACCCTCCTCCTCACTTGCACGGGGCACGACAACGTCATTCGCCCGCCCTCTCCTTCACAGATTGGCGCTTCTTCCTTCGGCGATCGTCTTCACTTCCTCTCCAACCGCTTCCGGCTTCCTCCTGCTTCCTGAAAATTGCCCATGGCGACGGCGCTCGTCGGCGGAGCTTTTCTCTCGGCTTTCCTCCAGGTGCTCTTCGACCGGATGGCCTCCCCCGAGGTCGTCGACTTCTTCCGGTCGCGCAAGCTCGACAAGGGGAGGCTTCTGCAGAAGCTGAAGGCCGCGCTCCAGTCCGCGAACGCCGTGCTGGACGACGCGGAGGAGAAGCAGATGACCAACGACCACGTCCGGGAGTGGCTCGACGACCTCAAGGACGCCGTGTACGACGCCGACGACCTGTTCGACGAGATCGCCACTGAAGATCTGAAGCGAGAAGCCAGGGTCGAGCCTCGGGCTCTCGTTTGTAAGGTCTGGAGCTTTGCTGCAGACGCTCGTAGGAGTAAATTAGGGGATGAGTTAGAGAGGGTTCTGGAGAGATTGGAGAGCGTAGTTAAGCAGAGAGAAGTGCTGGGCCTAAGGGAAGGTTTTCACGAGAGGACGCCTAGAGCTTTGCAGACCACTTCGTTGGTCGAGGAATCGGGAGTTTTCGGGAGGGAGAAGGACAGGAAGGCGGTGATCGAGTTGCTCTTGTCAGATCGGGGCGAAAAGAACACCAGCGTGATGGCCATCGTTGGGATGGGCGGTGTCGGTAAGACCACGCTATCTCAGCTCGTGTTCAACGATGGTGCGGTGAAGGGAAGTTTCGAGTTGAGGGCGTGGGTTTGCGTGTCCGACCAATTCGACATCTGCAAGCTGACGGCCACGGCTCTCGAGGAGTTCTCCTCCTCGTCTAAGAAGGAGACCGAAAATCTCAACCAGCTTCAGCTCCAGCTGAAGAACTTCTTGACAGGGAAGAAATTCCTATTGGTGTTGGATGATGTTTGGAATGAGGACTTCAATATTTGGAATGCGTTCCTAGTTCCTTTTACCTATGGAGCAAGAGGCAGCAAAATCGTCGTGACGACACGAAATGAGGGTGTCGCATCGGTTGCTCGTGCCTTCTCGAAATACTATTTACAGAAGTTACAAGACGAGGAATGTTGGGACTTGTTCGCAAAACATGCGTTTGACCAGCATAACTTCGAGGTGCGCACGAGACTTGAAGATATCGGGCGAAGAATTGTAAAGAGATGTGATGGATTGCCTCTTGCGCTGAAGACTATAGGTAGCTTGTTACGCTGTGAGTCTGATATCAGGAAGTGGGAAATAATTGCAGAGAGTGACATTTGGGATTTGGCACCTGGAAAGAATAAAATTCTCCCTGCGTTGTTGTTAAGTTATCATTACCTTCCTCCACAACTGAAACGATGTTTTGCCTATTGTTCAGTCTTCCCAAAGGATTGTATATATGAGAAGGA
This sequence comes from Eucalyptus microcorys, assembly GCA_014182515.1. Taxonomy (NCBI): domain Eukaryota; kingdom Viridiplantae; phylum Streptophyta; class Magnoliopsida; order Myrtales; family Myrtaceae; genus Eucalyptus; species Eucalyptus microcorys. Next base: position 9,328,032 of record CM024569.1, read on the forward strand.
CCAGGTGATCTTACTTTGGATTGCTGAGGGCTTGATAAAACAACCTAACGACAGCAGGACATTGGAGGAAGTAGGTGATCAGTGCTTCTGTGATCTTGTGTCTAGATCTTTGCTTCATAGAGTAAGTGATGTCCAATGGAGCTTCTCGATGCATGACCTGGAAGCAAGCGATGTCGAATCAAGCTTTTCGATGCATGACCTGGTCAATGACTTGGCAAGATATGTAGCTGGTGGATCTTTTTATAGCTTGGACGGAGGCAATGCACACCAGGTGTCCTCAAGCACTCGCCATTTGTCATTTGTAAGAACTCGATATGATGTCGCTTCCAGATTCAGAGTGTTAGCCGGGGCAATGAATTTGCGCACTTTCCTGCCGCTAAACGTGGGTCATGTGAGATCTCACGGGTACTCTGTGTTGACTGATGAGGTACTGCATGTTCTGTTGCCGACCCTGAGACGGTTAAGAGTGCTATCTTTGTTTCATTATTGGAAAATCTCTACGTTGCCCAGTTCAATTGGATGTTTGAAGCATCTGCGCTATTTGAATCTCTCCTATAATATAAATCTACTCAGATTACCTGATACAATTACAGCTCTATACAACTTGCAAACCTTAATTCTTGCTAACTGTCCGTCTCTCGTTGAGTTACCAAGCAACATGGGTAGCCTGACCTGTCTGCGTCATCTTGATATAAGGAAGACATCCTTGAAGAGAATGCCGTTGGGGATGAACAGACTGAAGAATTTGCAGATATTAACTAAGTTCGTGGTGGCCGAAAACGGTGGGACCAGGGTTAGGGAGCTAGGGGAGCTTGCGAATCTTATGGGTACACTCTCCATACAGGGTTTGCAGAATGTTGATAGTTACCGAGACGCCGAGATAGTCAATTTGAAGGGAAAGAGGTACTTGAAAAAGTTAGTACTGGAATGGGGTTATGATAACAATATTACGCAGCAAAATAGCTTAAATGTATTGGACAAGCTGCAACCTCATTGGAACTTGAGAGAGCTTATCATTAATTTCTTTAGTGGTAGGTCATTTTCCGATTGGCTGGGACATGGTTCATTCTCTAATATGTCAGTCGTGCGTCTTAAATCTTGCAAGCACTGCGTGTCATTGCCTCCTTTAGGACAGCTACCATCTCTGGAGAAGTTGATGATCGAAGGATTTGATGGAGTTACAAGTGTGGGTACTGAATTCAATGGTAGTAACTGTACACCTTTTCAGTCACTTAAGTACTTGGAATTTGCTGAGATGCGCAGCTGGAAAGAGTGGGCTTCTTTTGCAATAGAGACAGGTGGTCTTGCCTTTGCACATCTGCAGGAGCTTTGTATTAGAAATTGCCCTGAGTTGAGTGGAGGTTTACCCAGCCATCTCCCTTCTCTAACGGCCTTGTCCATTGAAAAGTGCCCACAGCTAACGTCTTCTCTACCATTTGCACAACTTCTCCGTAAGATCAAATTGGATGATTGTGGAAAGGTTTCTGGAGTTGAGCCTCTCCTAAATGGCACTGAGTTACGAGATATGGAAATCGAGAATCTTTCAGCCCTTCCCTTGAGATTTCTTCCTCCTACCATGAAAAGACTCAATCTTGGAGACAGTCATGAACTAGAGTTGCCAATACATAGATGCCATGAATCTCTCCAATATCTAATATTGTGGCGGAGCTGCGATTCACTTATATCCTCTCCTCTGGAAATTTTCCCCTCGCTTAAGATTATTCAGTTGGTGGGGATTGAAAAGTTGGAATATCTTTCAAATTCTGACGGTTCTCCACTTCTTCTCCATTCGATGGACATTAGTAATTGTCCTGAATTTAGATCTTTCCCTGCGGGAGGATTGGCTGCCCCATGCCTCACTTCATTAGAGTTGCGTCGCTGCCGTCATTTAAAGTATCTGCTAGAAAACATGCAGGCTCTCCTTCCTTCGCTTCGGTCACTGACAATATCCTCTTGTCCACAAATCGAGTCATTTCCCGAGCCGGGTTTACCCTCCAAGTTGGTCGCGCTTTCACTCTTTGATTGTGACAAGCTCATCACTGGCCGCAAGGATTGGGGTCTTCAATCACTATGCTCTCTTGAAACATTTTCCATTGGGCAAGAGAAAAATATAGAGTCATTTCCTGAGATAGGGCTCCTGCCAACCTCTCTTACCTCTCTGCATATCTCTGGCTTTGAGAATCTGACGTCCCTGAACTCCAAAGGGCTTCATAGCCTGAGCTCCCTTGAAAACCTGTCCATTAGCCACTGTCCTAAACTCCATTCCTTCCCAAAAGAGGGACAAATTCTGCCCGCTTCTCTTACCTCTGTGTCGATTTATTTTATGGTTCTAAAATCACTGGATAACTTAGGGCTCCACCACCTCACTTGTCTCAAAGAATTTCGCATAGTTGAGTGCCGAAGTCTTCGATCCATGCCAGCGGAGGGCTTGTCATCCTCCCTATCCAATCTATCTATCGATGGGTGCCCTTTGCTAGCGAAAAGATGCCAGCGGAAGAAAGGGAAAGATTGGCCCCTAGTTTCGCACATTCGCTGCATCGTGATTGACCATGTGCTCATAACATGATCGAATTTCTTGCTTTACAAGCCCTGCTTTTACCAAGATCTCACTCAGGTATCTCCCTCGACCCTACACTAAGTAAGCCATTTATTTATTCACAACATACTTCAGTCGCTCTGCGGTCAAGCACTACCATCTGGCTGTGTTTGCCGCATGCTTCTCTAATAACGCTCCATGATGGAGATTATTTGTAGTTTCACCGGCTTTCCATTGTTGTTCCTACTATCGCGCTGCATAATTGGTTTATTGGTTGCCGAGTTATTTAGTTGCGAACGATTCTCCGTACATTAACCGATTCGACAAGAAATGATTATTTTTGATTCTTAGGGCTTAACCGATTCCGAGTAAAAGAACGTGTTTGGTAGAATCGTCTAAAATTTCGATTCTCGAATAGAATTGCGTTTGATAACGTGTTCATTGATTCTCGCTCCAAATTATTTTTTTTATTTTTAAATAATTTTTTCTACTTTTTTTCCTTTTTTTTTTTTTACCTTTTTCCTTTTTTCCTTTTCTTTTTCATTTTTTCTTTTCATTTTTTCCTTTTTCTCCTATTTTTCTTCTTCTTCTTCTTGTGGCCGGTCGCCGGTCCGGCGATCGGCCGACGAGGGCCGGCGACCTCACCGGCGTCGCCGGCCCTCGGCGAGGCTTGCCCTAGTCGGCCGAGCCTCGCCGACAGCTGGGCGAGGCTCGCCCAGCCCCGCCGAGGCTCGGCCTCGCCGGATCCGGCGAGGCCGAGCGTCGCCGGTGGACAGCGAGCCTCGCCGGGCCGGGCGAGGCTCGCCGGGGCCGGGCGAGGCCCGCCCGGCCACCGGTTAGGCTAGGCGAGCCCGGCCGGTGGCCGGGCGGGCCTCGCCTAGCCCCCCGCGAGCCTCGACCTCGCCAGATCTGGCGAGGCCTCGCCTCGCCGATGGACAGGGCGGGCCTCGCCGGGCCGGGCGAGGCCCGCCCGGCCACCGGTCGAGCTAGGCGAGCCCGGCCGGTGGCCGGGCGTGCCTCGCCCGGCCCGGCGAGGTTCGCCGGTGGCTGGGCGAGCCTCCGGCCGGTGGCCAGGCGGGCCTCACCCAGCCCCGACGAGGCTCGCCGGTGGCTAGGCGAGCCTCCCGGCGAGCTCGCCGGACAGGCGGCCGGCGACCGGCGGACGGCGGCGGACGGCGGCAGGCGGCGGCGGGCGACGGCGGGCGACGGTCGCGGGATGACGGAAGGAAAGAAGAAGAGTTTTATTGTGTTGATTCTTTTTTGATTCTCGGACGCAGAATCAACTTTTTTTTGATTCTCAAATCCTCCAAAATCGATTCTCGGGAACAAATTTGTTCCCTAATAAAATTTTTACCAAACGCGATTCTCGTCCCAAACCGATTCTTAAACAAAAAATCGGGAATCGATCATCCACTTTTGGCATGTTGCCAAACAGGGCCTTAGCTGGAGCGTCTGCTTTTTCTTCTTCTCCATTCTCTCTATATAAATCACACAGCCATACTTCAGCTAAGCATCTGTCATGGTCTCTATACCCTCATCTGGAAATGATTATTTTATTGCTACTTTATGTCGCCATCAGATTATTTCAGCTTTAGGATCTCACTATTGCCAACACCTACAAATGCCAACTTATGGAACTGTTTGTGCATGAGATAACAATAGTAAATAGAGCAAAGAGATTCATGACCATTTAAAGAAGGCCTAGCCTTGATTAGGCTATCCAGACGAAATTATTTTTTCAGGAATTCTGGCACGTCCTCATTATCAAAAGATGCTTTTTGTCGTGTAAAGCTGTATAATATTGTGAGGGAGACGTAAATTCTTGAGATGGGGCATGCCTCATGATTGACCCATATTACGCTTGCTAGAACAGTGTGGTGTCATGGGTGAAGGGTATCTGTTTGCTTTGTATTTTTATTTGTCAATTTCAGCTTAACATCACTCTAAAGTTGTACAATTTAACAAATATTCCCTGCGTACATGTAAAATTCTGATCCATGGAATGTGAAAATGAACAGTTCAAGAGATGTGAGTGACCCGGCATTTTGTAGTGGCATATCCACTTTTGTCACTAATTATATCATGACATCAACCTAAAAGGTCTAAAAAAAGTGTGAAAAAGTTAGGTTTTTATTTGTTGAAGTTGAAAGTTTGAATCTCAAAATGCAATTGGATCAAAATATATGGACCTATTGTAATTTACCCTATTTTGAGTGAATATAGTTTCTTTTGAGGGAATTCAAGCGGTTTTATGTGCACTAACTGTTGAGGAGCTTCTGTGGATGGAGATAGAGCTGGAAATGTATTGCTAGCGTTTAGCTCGATTAGAGTATCCTTTAGTTGTTAATACTTGTATTTCAATCATTGCAGGTGGAGTGCTACTAGATGGGGCTAGACTAATTAATGTTCCAAAGGTACATGATGCATACACGATTAGCAATATAGGCACATGCTGTGTTGAGATGCACGTATGAATTGTGGTTACGCAATATAGACAATTATTTTGAAATGATGTGGTGTATTATACTAATCAACACTGGCACCACTAGCTGTAGATGCCGATGCTGATTTAACTCCCACATGTTCACTGAGCAAGAAGGGGAGTTGGAAGCATCTAAGACACAGAAAAACTAACTCGCTTGCTAAATGATTTGGACATATAGAACAACAAGAATTGTGATCTTCATATCACTAGCGTTCATCCAACCAAAATAACAACAGCAACTTGGACGCGGATTGGGAAAAAGACCTACTGCAAGACAAGATACAGGACACAAGTCATTCCTCACAACAAAATATCTTCGGAGCAGTTAAAAAATAGCATCTCCTGGTCTTAACTTGTCCAACTGAGGAACAGCATAGCATGAACACTAGGCTAGACTCGTGCCCAAGGAATGAAGTCGTGCATGATTGTTCCACAAACAGAGCACAACAAGAAAACCACCTAATGAGGTTATGAGTATGTACAATCATGAGGCGAACTCCAATTGGATTTCTAAAACGTCCCTCTTGTTCAAAACAGTTCCATAGTTTACTGTATCACTTGATGAACAGCAATTTACAAACCAATCTGTATACCCTAGGTCCCCAGCATTACTGTGGAAGAAATGAAGAAATCGTATCCTGGCCCTAGCATGAAAAACTGAGAAATCCATATCCTACCGAAAGAAGCACGGGGAGACAGCATAGCAACATGTCTTTGTCCACAAACTGCTAATAAGGTTTGTTACAACCATTCATCATAATGGAAATTTCACAAGCTAATGAGGGTGAAAAACGACACCCGATTGTACAAAAAGGAGAGATATTTATTTTAATGTTTTCTGTTTGGAGACATTAATTTCTCGATACCTTTTTATTTTCGTAAAAAAGGACTTGCGCAATGAAAATTAGTCGGGATGTGTGAAATACGTGCTAAATCTTGGATTTCCAAAATTGAAATTGAATGAAAAGAAAACGCAAATGATTTGGTGAAAGAGGGTAGCCGTTTGGAAATTGATGGTGAAAATATGTAGGTGGGCTCTTGGTGAGAAAATAGGGATAAAATCAAAGTGGATAGTGTATTTGGCAATTGCAAGCATTGCATTAGTACTGGAAAAATGATTACTGCAATCTATTTATTTCACAAAAAATGAATGACTATAAAAAATTGAGCTCGATGAACAATATTGATCACAACCAAGAGCCAACTGTTGTTTCCCAAAGGGCAAACCTAGGATGCTGTGCCCAACTCGCAATTTTGACACTTTAATCGAGAATGACATATTTCATATTAAGGTTAAAATTACATGGTATCAACCCAAGACATAACGAAATCGAGATGCATGACATATGTAAGGCCAAATGACATGAGATTTGTAATATTTTTTTTTCTTTTTTCGGTCTAATGAGATTTATAATACGTTGGTTGATTGTAGCATCATCACCACAAATTTTAGGGTTGGTGGCTGGGCGAGGCTTAGCTAGAGGAGAAATATCATATATAATTTTGATGTCGATTCAGCAAAATATTAGTCCATTCACCTCGTGGCACGTGTCACACTCGAGTCCACCTGTCTGGCACCATCTCTCTCTCCCCTTTCTTTTTGACCCCTTTTTCCCTTCTCCAACCTCGAGCCCAAGCCATCGCCATTGCCGACCATGGCAAAGGGCACGCTTGGAGTCTCCAACAGTGAGCTTGCCGTCAATGGATCCCTATTTCTTTGTGCACCTTATGGTGGGGAACCTCGAGCTAAAGATCCCCATCACTGCCAAGCCCACCGGCTCTGCCGTCCACCCATTGTCCTCTCCTTGCTTCTGCACCAACTTTGTTAAATGGACTAGAGATGGCAAGAAATTTTTTCGAGTGCAAAAAGCCTGTGACTTTTTATTTTCGGAGTGATTATTTTTTAACCATGAATGCATGACATGCCTGTGACACACCTGCATTGAGAAAATATCAAGTGAGAGCAAGATTTGATGAAAAATACTTCGTTAAACCTTTTAAGTTGCATCCCAAAAGATACTAAAGCCCAAAATATGGGGGCAAAAACAAGAGGAAATAGAAAGAAGCAGGAGAAAGAAGTCAAATTTGTACTTATTTTTTAAAATCCATACCCGTGTGAAGCCCATTGATCCTCATCTTGGGCCGGGAGAGACCCGCCGTTCACCCGACCCGACTTGATTTTCTTCCTCTCATGTTTTCCCGGGAAAACCCCCTTCCCCTCTCTAGCTTTCTCCGGGAAAATTTTCCGATCCGTTGCAAACCGTTCATCATCTTCCGTTCTGTAACAGATCTCGACGACCTGCGAGGCTGCGATGGAGATTCGCATCGGAAGAGGCTACGCGTGGGCCATCGCCGCCGGATTCATGGCCGCTCTCGCCGCCATCTCTGCCAAGTTCTTCTCCTCTCAGGTAACCCAACCTCATTCCCGCGCTTGTCCGTGCGAGCTAATCCATGATTGTCCCCCGCCGTTCTGCTTTGTCACTCGAGATTGTGCGATCGTTCCAGCTAATGCAAATCGAAATCTGGCGTGTGTGTTGGACCGTGTCCCTGATGTATCTCCGGCCGAAGCACTCGACGTCGCGTGGCGCGATGTGAGCTGCGGCCGATAGCCGGTGCGCGGCGATACGTCCAATTTTTGGTTGTTTGAGGATTAGCGGGAGCTCTAATTGAGGAAAGCTCCTGCCAATTCTACTACTTCTGTGGAGAGTAGTTGAATAGATTACCGAGAGGGAAGCTTGGAATCCGAGCGGTCTGTCGTGGCAATCGGTCGACGCCTGCTCGGTAGCAGAGGAGAGTTTCGCAAGTTGAGGGGACGAGCTTAGGAAATTCGTGCAAAATCTCAGTTTATGAGATGGGGATGCGGACAGAGATTCTTGGTGAAATTTTAAAGAAGGTAGCATAGGAAATAGGAAACGCGCGGAACGCCTAGGCCAGGCGGGGCGGGGTTGGGGCATCCGGAGAACTCTGACCGGATATTTAGAAGGGATTACTATTGTACAAGCATCTTCTCGAATGTGAGCTTTGCAGACTGGGTTGTTATCTGTCAGGTTTATATCTTCACTGGGACGAAGAAGAATAGCAAAGAGAGAGAAAACAGAGAAACATCATTCGATTATTTACTGTTGCTCTTCTTTTCCCCAGTGGGTAAGTGCATCTGTTATTCGTGGTGTCATTAGCTGCGGATGTCAGCATTTCCTAGTCAACTCAGTCTTAGATCTGGTGCTTTTGCAGTGAACTAGTTAAGTCCTACCATGAATGGAGTTCGTTTGGTTGTATCTACCTTAAACGTTAAATCGACATTCCCTGGCACAATTATGTGAAAAGAATTAGACGTTTGATTCTCTTTGCGAGAAAAATGTTTCAATGTCTGAGTCTGGTTAATTAGATTCCTAGGACTTGACAATGATTGGTCACTGCACTGCACTGAAGCCTGTTATTTGACAAGAATCTCTTCCTCATGCTCCTCCTTTTCCTCCATTTCTTTGGACTGTTGGAGCAGATTGTCTAGTGATATTTTCCATGTGTTTACTGATTATCTAAGATGCACAGTTAAGCATTTATTCTGTCATGATACATCATTGCGATGAATTTTCCCAGTAACTGTTGCTGTTAGATCGGTGTTGTTAATAAATTGTGCAGTTCATGAACTCGGACATATTTTTCCTGGACTAACACCCTGACATCTGAATCTGTTAACAGGTCATTAAGTATGGTTTTGTCATACTGTTCAATGTTACAATGTGGGGATGTTATGTCAACAGCCTAAAGAGTCTCTCGTCTCTTCAAGCCACAGTTACGAACTTTGCGACAAATTTCCTCACTTCTGGATTAGCCGGGTTCTTTTTGTTTGACGAGTCATTGAGATACCAGGTACTTTGATTAACTATTTTCCTGCCCTGTTCTGCAAAGTTATGTACTTCAAGGTTTGATTTTTTATTGTGTTTAAAATAAGAGGCGAGCTCTTATTGTTATACCTGGAACTATCGAAAGTATTTTTCACTGATACAAGTAATATCATGACTGCATATAGTTCCCTCGAGAGAAGAATTCTCTCTATGGAATCGGAACTGGTAATCTTGAAAGTGGCAAATAGGCCAAAAGTTGGGAGTCAAATTATGCAATAGATAACTTCCGAGTTTATTATCTCATGAATGCATTGAGGATAATTATGCCATCATAAGTGGGGAACAACAGCATGGAGAAGGATTTTATATTTCAGATGAAAGCTTCTGAGATCAATGTGGTTGCCAAGGAAAAGAGCTAGTTCGCTTCATGCAAACCTGTTGTTCAGGGATTCTTGGCGTAGTCTCCACCTTGCGATAAAAGGCATTGAGTACTTCCTAGTTCCTGATAATGACTTGAGTTTAGGTTTAATCATTGCTATCTTGACTCACATTAAAAATTGTGATATGGTTGTGAAATTGTGATTGAAAGGAGGCAATGATTTTTTAGATTCTCACTCCACTTAGTCTATGAATGCAGATTTCACAAAATTCACATGAAGTCCCGTTCTTAGTGGTTTGCAGGTGCACTTTTCATAGTGATTGGTGTGCTAATTCTCAGCAAATCAAGTATTGAGAAGAAAAGTAGAGTTGATTGAAAGTTCTCAGTTTATGAGAGATACCATACGCCATGCTTGAAGGTTGCCCCCTTTTGCTACAGGCAACAATTGCCCTGCTTCTCTGGTTTATGTTTTTCTTTCCCTTCTCTCTTTTAAGTGCCCGAACTGCCTGTACTCATTTTATCTTTTGTGGATTTGCAGGTGACTTATAAACGAGAAGTTACATTCTCGTGCCACTCTCAAGGAAGGAAAAAAAGGAAGTTGAGAATTGAGGATAGAAGAGTGTTTCCTTCCTGGCCGGTCATTCCGCGTGAATGATCACTACTTGCTGTGACTGGCAGCACCAAGGTTGCTATGTTGTTAATGCCATGATTGCTATGTTACTGTTAATGGTGACTGTAAGATATAGCTACAAAGCAAGCTGCAAAGAAGGCAGATTTGTGTTTAGCGATGGGATCCTATCCCACCTTTTCACCATACCAAACGAGTAAGGCTAAAACATTGGTAAGTGAACCTTAATTTAGGCGCTCTGGAAAGGCTGAGTGTGTCGTGCGCGCTTTGAGAGCATAAAGCTAAGACCCAACAAAGATCATCTTTACATTAATATAAATCAAGGTCTTAATGTGAGCTTATACCGACATGTGCTATAACGTAATAGAAAACTTGCGGAGGATTTAATGGACATCGTGCGTTACGGGGCCGAGGTTGTCTTCTAACTCACCTCAACCCGAACTGCTCTTGCTATAAGACCCTCCATTCCTTTTTTTTTTTTTTTGGTAAGTTTGCCCCTTATTAATTCATAAAATATGAAAAAAAAAAATCGATTAAGGATTTTTTTAATAGTCTTCATGGATTATATTTTCTTCACTCAATGTTATTGTCGGATTGAAATTTTATGGAAAAAAAAGATTCTTATTTTCAATTTCCGATTTGACAAAAGAGAAATGCATGAGTTAGATCTTTCAATTACTTTGTCGAAAAGTTAGTTATGCTAGAGCGTGTAGTACTCATTGATCTGATTGGATAATGAAAATATATCAACTGGTGGGGTGCCATAGATGAAATCATGTCGTAGTACTATTGCTATTGCGGTAAAGGAAATGGTACCGAAAACTTTGTTACTTGTATGATCTGAAACACGACAACGAGTGGCCAAAAAGTAATAGTTTTTCTCATTACCAAACTAAACTTAAAATTTGTAAAATCAATTCAGTGAAAAGATTGGTGCACCAAATTTATTGGCTATCTTGAAAAATTAGATTTGTGAGGAAAGGGTGTCTGCCTCAAAGTGTGGATTTTTGGCTGGCACAATAAAATAATTAGGCAACCTAAGCATTTTTTGGGGTTAACTTATTAGATTCATGTTAATGAGTTTATAATGCAGCATCATAGCATGACGTGAGAATACAATAATTTTGAGTGTGTTTGTTTCACGGAAAATGAATAATTTGAAAAATATTTTCTTAAAAATAATTGTTTAAAAAAATTAATGAACGGAAAATTTGGGTTAATACCCTGAAAAATCCCAAATTGGTACACGTGTGACAAATTTATCCCAAACTATTTTTTTGATAATGAAAAACCCAAATCTGGTACACTTGTGACAAATTTACCTCGACTGACCATAAAAAATATTAAATTTGTACATTTATGATAAATTTATCCCAAACTAATTTATTCTACCACAAAAACCTCAAACTAGTAAATTTATAACAAATATACCCTATGCTAAATTTGATTAATATCACAAAAATTGTAAACTGTGATAAATGGAGCGTAAAATCCCAAATTGGTATACTAATCAACCGTCGCGTATCGTTTTAACTTAATAATTTGACAGTAAAATTTAATGAAAACTAATATGGGGTAAATTTGTCACAAGTGTACTAGTTTGGGGTAAATTTTTAGAGTTTTTGGTGGTCAAAAAAATAGTTTGAGGTAAATTTATCATAAACGTTCCAATTTGGGGTTTTTCAAGGTATTAACCCAAATATTTTTCATTGTTCATGAAAATAGTTAGATATAAAATTATCAATAATAAAAGTATTTTTATTGATTAATGATTTTAAGCAATATAAACGCAGGCCTTAATGAGAAAATGTGGCTTATTTTTTCATTTCTTATTTAACTGTCACGGTTCAGATGACTCCCCGACAAATGGGCTCGAGGCGCGAAACTGAGGATGAATCAGGACCGTTACTCGAAGGCGATGGGCTCACCGACTAAAGTGAGTCCGCGCACACCGGATCGCAGCTCACCGTCTCTCTCCTTCGCATTTTCCCGCCAGAAACCCGTCCCCCTCGACCTTCATTTACCGCCAAATCTCTCTCTCCCTCCCTCTCTTTCCTAACCTAAATCCTCACTCGCGAGTCTCTCTCTCTCTCTCTCTCTCTCTCTCTGTGCCGCCTTCTCCCCGTCACTCCGGTGAAGCGAAGCCATGAAGGACCTCGACTTCAAGGCCGACAAAGGTCAGTCCCTCTCTCTCTCTCTTTGTGGCGTTGTGTTTTCGTGGGTATGCGTGGAATTTAATCCGGGATCCGATTTGATGTTGTGATGATGCCGACAGCGATCGCGAAGGATTTCCTCTCGAACTTCGCCGACGCGAATGGAGAAGCCAAGTACATGAACGTCCTCGTAAGTTCCTCCTCTCTCGACTGTTGTTTTTCTACTCGGACATCCTTTTAAGCCCTGTAGAATTGAGGCGAAGTCAATGTTAAAGGCGCGTGCTTGATCGCACGTCGTGCCCTATCCTTTTCTGTTGTCCATGAGCTGCGGCCGCGGAGTCTCTTCCGCGTGCAATAATGCTCTAGTACTTATAAAATGATTAACCCTAGATTTTACATTTGAGTCGAGCGTAGTTCGTTTTTTTATTTGCAATTTAAATGGCTCACATGAGGGTCGCCGTTCCTGATTTCAGCAAGAAGTTGCGAATCGAAGAATTCGTGCTGTTGAGATCGAGCTCGAGGACTTAGTCGATGTAAGTTTCTGCGCCTCACTTATTGCTGTCATGAGTGCTGAGTTTGCTTATGCTCTGTAAATCACTTCCGATGCTGTGGTGATGTGTCTGCAGTACAAGGACTTGGATGAAGCATTTCTTAGACGGGTCACTGAAAATACTCGGCGATATATTGGAATTTTCTGATACATACGTTGTCTTTCATATTAACTCTAGCTTTACAATATTCCACAACAATACATATGTATATCACGTTGACTCAATTGTCATTCGCTGCATTACCGTATCACCCACCTCTAAGAGTATTATAGATTCTGAAAAACCCTAGGATTTCGGGAGTTAGTCAAGGGTTGCTTATTCATGGATCGATCACGGTTATTCGTACAGAAACCCTCAAGATCATGTCACCTTCTCGGACCGTGACACTAGTTTATGACTTTCTTTCATGTTAAAAGTAAGAAAGGCGATAATCGTTGTTATTTAAATAGTTTTAGGATATAAATGACTCAATAGAATTTTTAGGGACAAAATTGAATACCCATCCAAAGTTTATCGTTTGTATAAACTCCTCATCCATCATTATCAATAATTTCTTCCAACAACCGCTTTATTATGCTTTGCCGGACCAATATGCGCATCTTCCTTTCTCTTTGGGCAATATAATCCAATTTCCATTTTTCATGACGATCTGAATCACGTCCTCAAATGTCCATTCCCATGAAGTACTTTCTCATGAAAATCTAATATCATCACTGAGGATATTAATTTTCATAGAAACTAAAGGGAAAAAGGTACATTATATATGCGCATTACTAATACTCATCAATCTGCTTCTTCACAATCCATTTATAGCATATGACTTTAGCTAGCTACATGTTGAGTCCTTGCTCAGGGAGCACGATGTAATTAATATTAAATTTATCCATAAATTTATTAAATAATTAGGCAAAAGTAAATTGCTTGCTTAGGATCGATTGATTTGTGCTATAGGCTTTTTGTTGGCTTGGCGGTCGTTGGCCCACCAAACTTATAGAGTCATGGTATCTAATAAGTTTTTCTGACCACCTTCTCTTATTTGATTTTGTATCTTTTCCATCCTATTCTATATTCAATTCATTTTTGAATTGAATATTTTTTCATTGCATAAGAATCCATCCGATTCCACTTGATTTTTTTGAATTGTATTGAATATTGTATTCAATTGACAGAAAAAAAAGGGGGTGTATAAACAAAATCTCTGTTTCTATCGAAGTTCCTTTGATTGTTTGTATGCACCAACTAATTATGAAATTGCATTGATAGCCTTGACTCATGTCCTAGCTCGTTTGAGAGCTAGATTTGCCTCAATTGTTTGTCTCTTATCTTCAGCTTTTCTTAAGTTAGCTTCCGCTAGTTCAAGAGTTTCCTGAGCTTCTTGTGGATCAATATCACTACCATTTTCCGCGTCATTTACTAAAATAGTGATATCATTATTGCCTATTCTAGCAAAACCATCCATCAAAGCCATTGTTAATCATTGGTCGTTAAGGCGTATTCTCAAAATACCTATATCTACAGCTGTGGCAATGATCGAGTTCAATTCAATTGATTTGCGTGCCTCGTTTTGACATGAAGAAATATTTTACAATGTCATCTTTCATGAGAATACACGAGCTCAAGATTATTAAAGGAGCGTGAAGTACTCTTATATGCTTGACTAGCTATATTTCCATAAATTTGCAAATTGCATTAATGGTTGTTCGATTATTTTAATTAACTGCTATCAAGTTGCTTACGTGGATACCATCTCAAAGTATATATTCCGTGAAATATATGTTCCCTTTCATTTGGGTTTATCAAGTTCTATTCTGTTTACTGGGGTTAGTCAAATATGTTGTTTGAAGAGTTAAAAGAGTACCATATGAGGTCGTAAGTGAGTTTCATGTTGCTTTTTTGTTTGAACAATTTTTAATTATTTTTTAATTTATTTATTTTTCTTTTTTTCTTTCATTCCTTTCTTCTTCATTTTGCCAGTGGCCATAAAGAAAAAGAAAAAGAAAAAGATAATAATAATAATAATAATAATAATAATAATAATAATAATAATAATAATAATAATAATAATAATAATAATTTGTAAAATTATTTAAGAATTATTTAAGTCAACACCGACGATGTTATGTAAATCAACCAGCGTCTACCTTCGTAATATCTAGCCAAAATTAATTGGAATGACTAAATTGGTATTAGGTCATAAAGCTTATGATTAAATTAGTACAAATGTATTATGTTTAGGACTTTTCTACACTTTTCCCTATACTGTCAGTGTCGCTCCAATCAGCTAGGCTCGAAATTGAGTTACATTATGTGTCTCATGCTGATTGCATAAGATTAGATGTGCATGGTTCAGCATATAGTGAAAAACAGTGAAAAACGCGTACAGCTGGAGCCTGGGTTGAGCTAATCTAGAATCAAAGTTTTCTTTTATTACTATTATTATTATTATCTTTTGCTTTTTTTATTCGATCAAAACACCGAAAGTCATGCCTTCTCCTTTTTAAGGCCTTGCCGATCTGCTTTTTACTTTAAGTGAACGAACGACAAGTTCAGACGTCAATGTTTCCAATGTTTCTCTTCCAAAAAATAACAGTTACTTCGATTTTTTTTTTTATAGTAAAAAACAGTCGAAACCAGATGGTCCATCACGTTGACCCATCGGTCGTCAATGTATATGCCAACCAGCAAGCGCTGTCCATGTCCACTTCGAAGAAGAAAGACTTCGCAGGTCGCTGCTTCTTCTTCTTCTTCTTCCGTCGGCGATCGTCTTCACTTCCTCTCCAATCGCTTCCGGCTTCCTCCTTTATCCTGAAATTCCCTATGGCGGGGGCGCTCGTCGGCGGGGCATTTCTCTCAGCTTTCCTCCAGGTGCTCTTCGATCGGATGGCCTCCCGCGAGGTCGTTGATTTCTTCCGGTTGCGCAAGCTCGGCAAGGGGAGGCTGCTGCAGAAGCTGGAGGCTGCGCTCCTGTCCGCGAGCGCCGTGCTGGACGACGCGGAGGAGAAGCAGATGACCAACAAACATGTCAGGAAGTGGCTCGACGAGCTCAAGGACGCCGTGTACGACGCCGACGACCTGCTCGACGAGATCGCCACTGAAGATCTGAAGCGCGAAGCCGGGGTCGAGCCTCGGGCTCTCGTTTGTAAGGTCTGGAGCTTTGCTGCAGACGCTTCTAGGAGTAAATTGGGGGATGAGTTAGAGAGGGTTCTGGAGAGATTGGAGAGCGTAGTGAAGCAGAGAGAAGTGCTGGGCCTAATGGAAGGTTTTCACGAGAGGACTACTAGAGCTTTGCAGACCACTTCGTTGGTCGAGGAATCGGGAGTTTTCGGGAGGGAGAAGGACAGGAAGGCGGTGATCCAGTTGCTCTTGTCAGATCGGGGCGAAAAGAACACCAGCGTGATGGCCATCGTTGGGATGGGTTTGCGTGTCCGACCAATTCGACATCTGCAAGCTGACGGCCACGGCTCTCGAGGAGTTCTCCTCCTCGTCTAAGAAGGAGACCGAAAATCTCAACCAGCTTCAGCTCCAGCTGAAGAACTTCTTGACAGGGAAGAAATTCCTATTGGTGTTGGATGATGTTTGGAATGAGGACTTCAATATTTGGAATGCGTTCCTAGTTCCTTTTACCTATGGAGCAAGAGGCAGCAAATTCGTCGTGACAACACGAAATGAAAGCGTCGCATCGGTTGCTCGTGCCGTCTCGACATACCCTTTACAGAAGTTGCAAGACGAGGAATGTTGGGACTTGTTCGCAAAACATGCGTTTGACCAGCATAACTTCGAGGTGCGCACGAGACTTGAAGATATCGGGCAAAGAATTGTAAAGAGATGTGGTGGATTGCCTCTTGCGCTGAAGACTATAGGTAGCTTGTTACGCTATGAGTCTGATATCAGGAAGTGGGAAATAATTGCAGAGAGTGACATTTGGGATTTGGCACCTGGAAAGAATAAAATTCTCCCTGCGTTGTTGTTAAGTTATCATTACCTTCCTCCACAACTGAAACGATGTTTTGCCTATTGTTCAGTCTTCCCAAAGGATTGTATATATGAGAAGGACCAGCTGATCTTACTTTGGATTGCTGAGGGCTTGCTAAAACAACCTAACGACAGCAGGACATTAGAGGAAGTAGGTGATCAGTGCTTCTGTGATCTTGTGTCTAGATCTTTGCTTCATAGAGTAAGTGATGTCGAATCGAGCTTCTCGATGTATGACCTGGAAGCAAGCGATGTCGAATCGAGCTTTTCGATGCATGACCTGGTCAATGACTTAGCAAGATATGTAGCTGGTCGTTCTTTTTTTAGCTTGGACGGAGGCAATGCACACCACGTGTCCTCAAGCACTCGCCATTTGTCATTTGTAAGAACTCAATATGATGTCGCTTCTAGATTCAGAGTGTTAGCCGGGGCAACGAATTTGCGTACTTTCCTGCCGCTGAACGTGGGTCGTGAGAGATTTAACGGGTACAATTTGTTGACTGATGAGGTACTGCATGTTCTGTTGCCGACCCTGAGACGGTTAAGGGTGCTATCTTTGTCTCATTATCTCTCTGCGTTGCCCACTTCAATTGGATGTTTGAAGCATCTGCGCTATTTGAATCTCTCCCGTAATGAAAGTCTAATCAGATTGCCTGATCCAGTTACTGCTCTATACAACTTGCAAACCTTAATTCTTGCTTACTGTCGCTCTCTCATTGAGTTACCGAGCAACATGGGCAGCTAACATGTTTGCATCATCTTGATATAAGGGGGACATTCCTGAAGAGAATGCCGTTGAGGATGAGCAGACTGAAGAATTTGCAGACATTAACTAATTTCGTGGTGGCCGAAAACGGTGGGACCAGGGTTAGGGAGCTAGGGGAGCTAAGGGATCTTATGGGTACACTCTCCATACAGGGTTTGCAGAATGTTGATAGTTACCGAGATGCTGAGATAGTCAATTTGAAGGGAAAGAGGTACTTGAAAAAGTTAGTACTGGAATGGGTTTATGATAACAATATTACGCACCAAAATTGCTTAAATATATTGGACAAGCTGCAACCTCATTGGAACTTGAGAGAGCTTGCCATTAATTTCTATAGTGGTAGGTCATTTTCCGATTGGGTGGGACATGGTTCATTCTCTAATATGTCAGTCGTGTGTCTTGAATCTTGCAAGCACTGTGTGTCATTGCCTCCTTTAGGACAGCTACCATCTCTGGAGAAGTTGATAATCAGAGGATTTGATGGAGTTACAAGTGTGGGTACTGAATTCAATGGTAGTAACTGTATACCTTTTCAGTCACTTAAGTACTTGGAATTTGCTAACATGCGCAGCTGGAAAGAGTGGGCTTGTTTTGCAATAGAGACAGGAGGTCTTGCCTTTGCACATCTGCAGCAGCTTTGTATTAGAAATTGCCCGCAATTGAGTGGAGGTTTACCCAGCCATCTCCCTTCTCTAACAGCCTTGTCCATTGGAAAGTGCCCACAGCTAACCTCTTCTCTACCATTTGCACCACTTCTCCGTGAGATCAAATTGGATGATTGTGGAAAGGTTTCTGGAGTTGAGCCTCTCCTAAATGGCACCGAGTTACGAGATATGAGAATCGAGAATCTTTCAGCCCTTCCCTTGAGGTTTCTTCCTCCTAATATGACAAGACTCAATCTCAGAGGCAGTCGTGAAATAGAGTTGCCAATACACAGATGCCATGAATCTCTCCAATATCTAAACTTGGAGTGGAGCTGCGATTCACTTATATCCTTTCCTCTGGAAATTTTCCCCTCGCTTAAGAATATTCAGTTGGTGGGGATTCAAAAATTGGAACATCTTTCAAATTCAGACGGTTCATCACTTCTTCTCCATTCGATGGAAATTACTGATTGCCCTGAATTTAGATCTTTCCCTGCGGGAGGATTGGCTGCCCCATGCCTCACTTCATTAGAGTTGAATGACTGCCGTCATCTAAAGTATCTGCCAGAAAACATGCAGGCTCTCCTTCCTTCGCTTCGGTCACTGACAATATTCTCATGTCCACAACTCGAGTCATTTCCCGAGCGGGGTTTACCCTCCAAGTTGGTCGAGCTTTCACTCTCTGGTTGTGACAAGCTCATCACTGGCCACAAGGATTGGGGTCTTCAATCGCTATGCTCTCTTGAAACTTTTTTCATTTGGGGAGGGAAAAATATAGAGTCATTTCCTGAGATAGGGCTTCTCCCAACCTCTCTTACCTCTCTGCGTATCGCTATCTTTGAGAATCTGACGTCCCTGAACTCCAGAGCGCTTCATAGCCTGAGCTCCCTTGAAAACCTCTCCATTTTCCGATGTCCTAAGCTCCATTCCTTCTCAAAAGAGGGACAAATTCTGCCCGCTTCTCTTACCTCTCTGTCGATTTATGGAGTGGGTCTAAAATCACTGGATAACTTAGGGCTCCACCACCTCACTCGTCTCAAAGAATTTCGCATAGCTAGGTGCGGAAGTCTTCGATCCATGCCAGCGGAGGGCTTGTCATCCTCCCTTTCCGATCTATTTATCCATGGGTGCCCTTTGCTGGCGAAAAGATGCCAGCGGAAGAAAGGGAAAGATTGGCCCCGAGTTTCGCACATTCGCTGCATCGTGATTGAAGGTGTGCTCGTCACATGATCGTATATCTTGCTTTACAATCCCTCCTTTTACCAAGATCTCACTCAGGTATCTCCCTTGGCCCTACACTAAGTAAGCCATTTATTTATTCACGACATACTTCAGTCGCTCTGTGCTATCCTTCCAGCTAATGCAAATCGAAATCTGGCGTGTGTGTTGGACCGTATCCCTAATGTATCTCCGGCTGAAGCACTCGACGTCGCGTGGCGCAATGTGAGCTGCAGCCAGTAGCCGGTGCATGGCGATACGTCCAATTTTTGGTTGTTTGAGGATTAGCGGGAGCTCTAATTAAGGAAAGGTCCTGCCAATTCTACTAATTCTGTGGAGAGTAGTTGAATTACCGAGAGTAGTTGAATTACCGAGAGGGAAGCTTGGAAGCTATCCGAGCGGCCTGTCGTGGTGGCAATCGGTCGACGCCTGTTCTGTAGCAGAGGAGAGTTTCGAAAGTTGAGGGGACAAGCATAGGAAATTTGTGCAAAATCTCAGTTTATGAGATGGGGATGCGGACAGAGATTTTTGGTGAAATTTAAAAGAAGATAGCATAGGAAGTAGAAAATGTGCCAAACACCTAGCAGGTCGGCTGGGTGGGTTTGGGGCATCCGGAGAACACAGACCGGATATTTAGAAGGGATAACTATTGCACAAGCATCTTCTCGAATGTGAGCTTTGCAGACTGGATTGTTATCTGTCAGGTTTATATCTTCACCGGGATGAAGAAGAATTGCAAAGAGAGAGATCATAGAGAAGCATCATTTGATTATTTACTGTTGCTCTTCTTTTTCCCAGTGGGTACATGCATCTGTTGTTTGCGGTGTTATTAGCGGAGGATGTCAGCATTTCCTAGTCAACTCAGTCTGAGATCTGGTGCTTTAGCAGCAAACTAGCTAAGTTCTACCATGAATAGTTCATTAGGTTGTATCTACCTTAAATGTTAAGTCGTCATTCCCTGGCAGAATTAGGTGAAAAGAAGTAGATGTTTGTTTCTCTTTGTGAGGAAGAAGTTTCAATGTCTGAGTCCGGTTAATTAGATTCCTAGGACTTGACAATGATTGGTCACTGCACTGCACTGCACTGAAGCCTGTTATTTGACAGGAATCTCTTCCTCATCCTCTTCTTCCTCCTCCATTTCTTTGGACTGTTGGAGCAGATTGTCTAGTGATATTTTTCATGTGTTTATTGATTATCTAAGATGCACAGTTAAGCATTTATTCTGTCATGATACATCATTGCGATGAATTTTCCCAGTAACTGTTGCTGTTAGATCGGTGTTGTTAATAAATAGTGCAGTTCATGAACTCGGACATATTTTTCCTGGACTAACACTCAGAGATCCGAATTTGTTAGCAGGTCATTAAGTATGGTTTTGTCATACTGTTCAATGTTACGATGTGGGGATGTTATGTCAACAGCCTAAATAGTCTCTCGTCTCTTCAAGCCACCGTTACGAACTTCTCGACAAATGTCCTCGCTTCTGGATTAGCTGGGTTCTTTTTGTTTGACGAGTCATTGAGATACCAGGTACTTTGATTAACTATTTTCCTGCCCTGTTCTGCAAAGTTATGTACTTCAAGGTTTGATTTTTTATTGTGTTTAAAACAAGAGGCGAGGTCTTATTGTTATATCTGGAACTATCAAAAGTTTTTTTCACATACACAAGTAATATCATGACTGCATTTAGTTCCCTCGAGAGAAGAATTCTCTCTATGGAATCGGAACTGGTAATCTTGAAAGTGGCAAATTGGCCAAAAGTTGGGAGTCAAATTATGCAATAGATAACTTCCGAGTTTATTATCTCATGAATGCATTGAGGGTAATTATGCCATCATAAGTGGGGAACAACAGTATGGAGAAGGATTTTATATTTCAGATGAAAGCTTCTGAGATCAATGTGGTTGCTAAAGAACAGAGCTAGTTTGCTTCATGCAAACCTGTTGTTCAGGGATTCTTGGTGTAGTCTCCAGCCTGTGATAAAAGGCATTGAGTACTTCCTAGTTCCTGATAATGACTTGAGTTTAGGTTTAATCATTGCTATCTTGACTCGCATTATGGTTGTGATATGGTTGTGAAATTGTGATTGAAAGGAGGCAATGATTTTTTAGATTCTCACTCCACTTAGTCTATGAATGCAGATTTCACGAAATTCACATAAAGTCCCGTTCTTAGTGGTTTGCAGGTGCACTTCTTATAGCGATTGGTGTGCTAATTCTCAGCAAATCAAGTATTGAGAAGAAAAGTAGAATTGATTGAAAGTTCTCAGTTTATGAGAGATACCATACGCCATGCTTGAAGGTTGCCCCCTTTTGCTACAGGCAACAATTGCCCTGCTTCTCTGGTTTATGTTTTTCTTTCCCTTCTCTCTTTTAAGTGCCCGAACTGCCTGTACTCATTTATCTTTTGTGGATTTTCAGGTGACTTATAAATGAGAAGTTACATTCTCGTGCCACTCTCAAGGAAGGAAAAAAAGGAAGTTGAGAATTAAGGATAGAAGAGTGTTTCCTTCCTGGCCGGTCATTCCGCGTGAATGATCATTACTTGCTGTGACTGGCAGCACCAAGGTTGCTATGTTGTTAATGCCGGGATTGCTATGTTACTGTTAATGGTGACTGTAAGATATAGCTACAAAGAAAGCTGCAAAGAAGGCAGATTTGTGTTTAGCGATGGGATCCTATCCCACCTTTTCACCATACCAAACGAGTAAGGCTGAATGTGTCGTGCGCGCTTTGAGAGCATAAAGCTAAGACCCAACAAAGATCATCTTTACATTAATATAAATCAAGGTCTTAATGTGAGCTTATACCGACATGTGCTATAACGTAATAGAAAACTTGCGGAGGATTTAATGGACATCGTGCCTTACAGGGCCGTGGTTGTCTTCTAACTCACCTCGACCCGATCTGCTCTTGCTATAAGACCCTCCATTCCTTTTGCCCCTTATTAATTCATAAAATATGAAAAAAAAATCGATTAAGGATTTTTTTTTTAATAGACTTCATGGCATATATTTTCTTCACTTGATGTTATTGTCGGATTGAAATTTTATGGAAAAAAAGATTCTTATTTTCCATTTCTGCTTTGACAAAAGAGAAATGCATGAGTTGGATCTTTCAATTACTTTGTCAAAAAGTTAGTTATGCTATAGCGTGTAGTACTCATTGATGAAATCATGTCGTAGTACTATTGTTATTGTGGTAAAGGAAATGGTACATTTTCCTCGGAAAACTTTGTTACTTGTATGATCTGAAACACGACAACGCGTGGCCAAAGTAATAGCCAACCTAAACTTAAAATTTGTAAAATCAATTCGGTGAAAAGATTTGTGCACCAAATTTATTGGCTATCTTGAAAAATTAGATTTGTGAGGAAAGGGTGTCTGCCTCAAAGTGTGGATTTTTGGCTCTCACAATAAAATAATCAGGCAACCTAACATTATATATATAAAGCATTTTTTGGGGTTAACTTATTAGATTCATGTTAATAAGTGAATACAATAATTTTGAGTGTATTTGTTTTGTGGAAAATGAATGATTTGAAAAATGTTTTTTTTTTTTAAATAATCGCTTAAAAGAATTAATGAATGGAAAATATTTTTCATTGTTCATGAAAATATTTAGACATAAAATTATCAATAATAAAAATATTTTTATTGATTAATGATTATAAGCAATATAAACGCAGGCCTTAACGAGAAAATGTGGCTTATTTTTTTCATTTCTCATTGAACTGTCACTGTTCAGATAAGAATCCGCCCGACAAATGGGCTCGAGGCGCGAAACTTAGGATGAATCAGGACCGTTGCTCAAAGGCGACGGGCTCGCGGACTAAAATGCGTCCGCGCACACCGGATCGCGGCTCACCGTCTCTCTCCTTCGCATTTTCCCGCCAGAAACCCATCCCCCTCGACCTTCATTTACCGCCAAGTCTCTCTCTCCCGCCCTCTTCCCTTACCTAAACCCGCACTCGCGAGGCTCTGCGCGTAATTAATTGGCGTTGTGTTTTCGTGGCCATGCGCGTAATTGATCGGCGGCGTTATTCGAATCCGGGATCCAATTTGATGTTGTGATGAAGCCGACAGCAATCGCGAAGGGTTTCCTCTCGAACTTCGCCGACGCGAATGGAGAAGCCAAGTACATGAACGTCCTCGTAAGTTCCTCCTCTCTCGACTGTTGTTTTTCTACTCGGACATCCTTTTAAGCGCTGTAGAATTGAGGCGAAATCAATGTTAAAGGTGCCTGCTTGATCACACGTCGTGCCCTATCCTTTTCTGTTGTCCATGAACTGCGGCTGCGGAGTTTCTTCCGTGTGCAATAATGCTCTAGTACTTATAAAATGATTAACCCTAGATTTTACATTTGAGTCGAGCGTAGTTCCTTTTTTATTTGCAATTTAAATGGCTCACATGAGGGTCGCCATTCCTGATTTCAGCAAGAAGTTGCAAATCGAAAAATTCGTGATATCTGTTTTATTGTTCCGTGATATCTTTCATTCATAAGCTATATGTTCAAAGTAATTAGCTAAATAATCGGTGACACCAAATATTAAATATTTACTAACATCATCATATTATAAAGTTACTTTCGATTCCAAGCAATAAAAGCAGCACACATTCTCTCTCTCTCTCACTCACTAACACAATGGTTGAGGCGTCAGACGTGGTCGAGGCCCTCCTCATTGTTGCCTGGCTGCTCCCGCTGGCCTGGCTCATGAGTCGAAGGGGCCAGCAAGTGGACGATAGGCGCCGCAAGATGAAGCGGCTGCTGCGATTGGCTTCGGAAGAAGCCGTGCGAGTCGAGCTCAAGGTGTCGATCGTGGCGTGGATAGGCCTGATTGAGGCCCTCATCCTCTGCATCATATGACTGCTACCACTCGTGGCATTCCTCATCCAGAGGAGTCGGTGATGATCGGTCAAGAGGAGCCTCAAGATTGAGCGGCTTTGGAAGCTCGCTTCCTATAGATGCTCGCACCACCAAGCAACGCGATGCTAGTGATATCGATAGTTTGATATCTAACTCTATTATGTACATATTATTTATTTAGGAATAATCAATCAGTCATGGCATCTGGTGTACGGTCGATGAACAATCACTAGCGAAAAATTTACAGATGTCTAATTTGATTATGTAAATACTAGTCATTTAGGAAGAATCAATCAGTCATTGCATCTGGTGTATGATCAATGAACAATTACTAGGGAAATTTCCATTGTTTATTACAACATTTCCTATATACATTCGCCGTACCGTCGTCGCTTGCCCATGGTTGCACACGGTCGCGACCAACTCTCGTTGCCATGGAGGGAGAGAGAAGGGCCGTGGCGACTGAGGGGACTGTGGGGACCGCGCTCCTGAATTCGAGCAATTCTCGAGACGGAGTCTAAGCTCGAATATGTCCGCGAAGGACGCGATTTTCTTCGCTGCTGCGGCTAACGAAGTGGAATCCTTACGCGAAATCGCGTCGGGAAGTCCCACCACCAAGTACGAACCTGTCTCTTCGCTGATGGATCCTCCCGATCCGCGGAAGGAGTCGAAGTCGAAGTTCGCCATCGCGATTTTCTTGCCCTTTCTCTGTTCTCCCGCTGCTTTCTTCGTTCTTTTTGCCAGTCACCGGCCACAACCAAGTACTGGCCATAGGTCAAAGGGAAAGAAAGTAATTAAAAAAAAAAAAAAAAAGAAGAAGAAGGGAGAAATGGCAAAGAAGAAGAAGAAGAGAAATGGAGGTGCGAGTCTGTGAGAGGAGAGAAACAAAGGAAGAATAGCCTGATAAGTAAGCTTTTTATGGACACATATCGCTCAATGAATGGGCTTTCGATTTGTTGCGTTGGCACAACTTGTGCGGCCAATATTTTCTCCATGTCTTAGTAGGGTTTAAAAATAAGTAAATGCTCAGCCCACGAACGCATGCATGTCCATACACATGTTTTCAGAATTTTATTAATATCAGCTATACGAGATTGTGCTATAAATATAATAACGCAAAGAGGCCTAAAATCGGAAAAGCACACCTAGAGAAACCCCGCATTATCTTCAATCAAACCCCTGGAATGGGAATGGAAGCTTTCTTGGAATCGTTTGGTTGATTGGAGCGAGGTGGAATGGAAATAAAAATGGGGAATAAAAATTGCTTCATTACTGCATTTTTCGTTAAGACGCGGGAAAGTGGAAATGAGCGATAAGGCATGGGAATGAGTTGACAGTCAAGGGTAAATTGACATGTGCACTAAGCTTCGTATTTGGTAACTGTTGTTTGGACATAATATGGCAAACATACTTACCGAATTTACTATTATATAGCAATTTAAAATGATAAAATTCCACCCATCACTACATACATTCCAATTCCGATGTATTATCAAATGCAGTGATCTTCAAATCAATCGCTATTCTGATTCACTACAAGCAATTCCATTCCCCTCTAGTTATCTCATGCTTATGTAACAAATGGGCCAAAGAAACAATTTAGAACTCGTATGGACGGCATCAAATGGGCCAAAGAAACAATTTAGAACTCGTATGGACGGCATCCTCATCTAAAATTTAGAACCCGACCCGACTTGATTTTCTTCTCTCCCTGTTTTCCCGGGAAAACCCTTTTCGCCTTTCTAGCTTTCTCCGGGAAAATTTTCCGATCCGTTGCAAACCGTTCATCATCTTCCGTTCTGTAACAGATCTCGACGACCTGCGAGGCTGCGATGGAGATTCGCATCGGAAGAGGCTACGCGTGGGCCATCGCCGCCGGATTCATGGCCACTCTCGCTGCCATTTCCGCCAAGTTCTTCTCCTCTCAGGTAACCCAACCTCATCCGCACGCTTGTCCGTGCGAGCTAATCTATGATTGTCCCCCGCCGTTCTGCTTTGTCACTCGAGATTGTGCGATCGTTCCAGCTAATGCAAATCGAAATCTGGCGTGTGTGTTGGACCGTGTCCCTGATGTATCTCCGGCCGAAGCACTCGACGTCGCGTGGCGCGATGTGAGCTGCGGCCGATAGCCGGTGCGCGGCGATACGTCCAATTTTTGGTTGTTTGAGGATTAGCGGGAGCTCTAATTGAGGAAAGCTCCTGCCAATTCTACTACTTCTGTGGAGAGTAGTTGAATAGATTACCGAGAGGGAAGCTTGGAATCCGAGCGGTCTGTCGTGGCAATCGGTCGACGCCTGCTCGGTAGCAGAGGAGAGTTTCGCAAGTTGAGGGGACGAGCTTAGGAAATTCGTGCAAAATCTCAGTTTATGAGATGGGGATGCGGACAGAGATTCTTGGTGAAATTTAAAAGAAGATAGCATAGGAAATAGGAAACGCGCCGAACGCCTAGGCCAGGCGGGGCGGGGTTGGGGCATCCGGAGAACTCTGACTGGATATTTAGAAGGGATTACTATTGTACAAGCATCTTCTCGAATGTGAGCTTTGCAGACTGGGTTGTTATCTTTCAGGTTTATATCTTCACTGGGACGAAGAAGAATAGCAAAGAGAGAGAAAACAGAGAAACATCATTCGATTATTTACTGTTGCTCTTCTTTTCCCCAGTGGGTAAGTGCATCTGTTATTCGTGGTGTCATTAGCTGCGGATGTCAGCATTTCCTAGTCAACTCAGTCTTAGATCTGGTGCTTTTGCAGTGAACTAGTTAAGTCCTACCATGAATGGAGTTCGTTTGGTTGTATCTACCTTAAACGTTAAATCGTCATTCCCTGGCACAATTATGTGAAAAGAATTAGACGTTTGATTCTCTTTGCGAGAAAAATGTTTCAATGTCTGAGTCCAGTTAATTAGATTCCTAGGACTTGACGATGAGTGATCACTGCACTGCACTAAAGCCTGTTATTTGACAGGAATCTTTTCCTCGTGCTCCTCCTTTTCCTCCATTTCTTTTGACTGTAGGGGCAGATTGTTTAAAGATATTTTTCATGTGTTTACTGATTATCTAAGATGCACAGTTAAGCATTTATTCCGTCATGATACATCATTGATGAATTTTCCCAGTAACTGTTGCCATTAGATTGGTGTTGTTAATGAATTGTGCAGTTCATGAACTCGGACATATTTTTCCTGGACTAACACCCTGACATCTGAATCTGTTAACAGGTCATTAAGTATGGTTTTGTCATACTGTTCAATGTTACAATGTGGGGATGTTATGTCAACAGCCTAAAGAGTCTCTCGTCTCTTCAAGCCACAGTTACGAACTTTGCGACAAATTTCCTCACTTCTGGATTAGCCGGGTTCTTTTTGTTTGACGAGTCATTGAGATACCAGGTACTTTGATTAACTATTTTCCTGCCCTGTTCCGCAAAGTTATATACTTCAAGGTTTGACTTTTTATTATGTTTAAAATAAGAGGCAAGCTCTTATTGTTACAGCCAGAGCTGTCAAAAGTATTTTTCACTGATACAAGTAATATCAGGACTGCATTTAGTTCCCTCGAGAGATAAATTCTCTCTATGGAATCGGAACTGGTTATCTTGAAAGTGGAAAGTAGGCTAAAATTTAGGAGTCAAGTTATGCAATAGATAACTTCCGAGTTTATTATCTCATGAATGCATTGAGGGTAATTATGCCATCATAAATGGGGAATAATAAAATGGAGGAGGGTTTTATATTTCAGATGAAAGCTTCTGAGATCAATGTGGTTGCCAAGGAAAAGAGCTAGTTCGCTTCATGCAAACCTGTTGTTCTTGGCGTAGTCTCCACCTTGCGATAAAAGGTGTCGAGTACTTCCTAGTTCCTGATAATGACGTGAATTTTAGGTTTAATCATTGCTATCTTGACTCACATTATGGTTGTGATATGGTTGTGAAATTGTGATTAAACGGATGCAGTGATTCGAGATTCTCACTCCACTTAGTCTATGAATGCAGATTTCACAAAATTCACATGAAGTCCCGTTCTTAGTGGTTTGCAGGTGCACTTTTCATAGTGATCGGTGCGCTAATTCTCAGCAAATCAAGTATTGAGAAGAAAAGTAGAGTTGATTGAAAGTTCTCAGTTTATGAGAGATACCATACGCCATGCTTGAAGGTTGCCCCCTTTTGCTACTGGCAACAGTTGCTCTGCTGCTCTGGTTTATGCTTTTCTTTCCCTTCTCCCTTTTAAGTGCCCGAACTGCCTGTTCTCATTTATCTTTTGTGGATTTGCAGGTGACTTAGTAGAGATCAGAAGTTCCGTTCTTGTGCCACTCTCAAGGAAAGGAGAAAACGAAGTTGAGAATTGAGGATATAAAGGGTGTTTCCTTCCTGGCCGGTGATTCCGTGTGAACGATCACTACTTGTCGTGACTGGCAGCACCAAGGATGCTATGTTGTTAATGCCAGGATTGCTATGTTACTGTTAATGGTGACTGTACAATATAGCTACAAGGCAAGCTGCAAAGAAGACAGATTTGTGTTTAGAGATGGGATCCTATCCTGCCTTTCTTTTTGCTCTTTATTAATTTATAAAATATGAAAAAAAAATTGATTTTATTGTCTAATTGAAATTTTATCGAGAAAAATATCCTTTTTTTCAATTTCTGCTTTGACAAAAGAGAAATGCGCGAGTTGGATCTTTCAATTACTTTGCCGAAAAGGTGGTTACGTTATAGCGTGTGGTACTCATTGCAATAATTGGATAACGAAAATATATCCATGGGTGTGACCCTATAGATGAAATAATGCTGTTCTATTGTTATTGTGGTAAAGGAAATAATATCTTTTCCTCAGAAAACTGGGTTAAATGTGTGATTTGAAACATGACAATGTGTGGCGAAAATAATAGCTTTTTTCATCACCAACCTAAACTTAAAATTCATAAAATCAATTTGGCGAAAAGATCGGGATATTGTTAAACTGTACAACTTTTTGGGTCCAATTGTCGCAATAAATAATTATTCCACCGTTTAGATGACACCTATATGCCCTCTAATAAACATTGCAAATACAGTAATTTTGATGTTGTATTAGCGAAAGCATGATATTCAGCTTTCGTGCTAGATGGAGCGATGATGGTCTATTTGATGTTATGCTATAAGATAAGTGAGATACTTAGAAAGAAATAGTAGCCTATAATGAAGTGATAATCAAGAGGGTCTCTTGACTAATCATTGTCTGAATATTTTGATGAGTCCTTTTAGTTAAAAAGATCGAACCAAAAAATGATCTCCACTCAATCCATTGAAAGTAGGTGAATCACTCAGTTCAATGGAAGAACTGGTACATGAATAATGGTTAAGGGACTTTTTGTCAGGGAATACACTCAAATCCATTAAATTACCAACCATTGAATTACCAATTTTTATCCATGTGTTTTCCTATTTGTTGATCGTCAATTAATACATTCTTTTGTTTTATCAATTGATAGATATAGTTACATGTTTGATGTTGCGTAGGGAGAATGCTAAATCATAAAGATGAGACAAAACACGGGTTTTGGCTTAAATTTATTCGATCTTGTGTAGGGGCAAGCTGGAAATCTTATAGCTAAACTTAAATAACTCAAGCTCATGCTCCACTTGAAATTAGTCGAGGCGATCAATCGTCTAGTCCAATTTGAATTATTTGCGAGTAATTTGATGCAGTTTGCACCAAAATTATTGGGTCCTCATCGTGACAGAGAGAAAGAATGAATTAACCTCAAGCTTGAGTTTATTTGGTAGACCTCAGTAGAAATTGCGTGGACAGCGTTTTCTTAATGACCAAGATGGAACAAATTATTCACAATTCAAGATGGTAATTGAACTATATCATACTAATGCATTAGGACGGTATATATTGCGCCAGTTCATCTGGGCGTGAAAATTGCAATGTTAATATCAAATTGCCATATGCTTCAAAAATTTTAATTTCAATGATCTTCTGATACATACATTGTCTTTCATATTAACTCTAGCTTTACAATATTCCACAACAATACATATGTATATCACATTGACTCAATTGTCACTCGCGGCATTACAATATCACCCACCTCTAAGAGTATTATAGAATACTTTGAAAAACCCTAGGATTTCAGGAATTAGTGGAGAGTTGTTTATTCATGGATAGATCAGGGTTATTCGTACAAAAACCCTCAAGATCATGTCACCTTCTCGGACCGTGACACTAGTTTATGACTTTCTTTCATGTTAAAAGTAAGGTAGGCGATAATCGTTGTTATTTAAATAGTTTTTCTAACCACCTTCTCTTATTTGATTTTGTATCTTTTCCATCCTATTCTATATTCAATTCATTTTTGAATTGAATATTTTTTCATTGCATAAGAATCCATCTGATTCCACTTGATTTTTTTGAATTGTATTGAATATTGTATTCAATTGACAGAAGAAAAAAAAGGGGGTGTATAAACAGAACCTCTGTTTCTATCAAAGTTCCTTTGATTGTTTGTATGCACCAACTAATTATGAAATTGCATTGGTAGCCTTGACTCATGTCCTAGCTCGTCTGAGAGCTAGATTTGCCTCAATTGTTTGTCTCTTACCTTCAACTTTTCTTAAGTTAGCTTCCGCTAGTTTAAGAGTTTCATGAGCTTCTTGTGGATTAATATCATACCATTTTCCGCGTCATTTACTAAAATAGTGATATCATTATTGCCTATTCTAGCAAAACCATCCATCAGAGCCATTGTTAATCATTGCTCGTTAAGGCGTATTCTCAAAATACCTATATCTACAAAATGTGGCAATGATCGAGTTCAATTCAATTGATTTGTGTGCCTCGTTTTGACATGAAGAAATATTTTACAAGGTCATCTTTCATGAGAATACACGAGCTCAAGATTATTAAAGAAGCATGAAGTACTCTTATATGCTTGACTAGCTATATTTCCATAAATTTGCAAATTGCATTAACGGTTGTTCGATTATTTTAATTAACTGCTATCAAGTTGCTTACGTGGATACCATCTCAAAGTATATATTCCGTGAAATATATGTTCCCTTTCATTTGGGTTTATCAAGTTCTATTCTGTTTACTGGGGTTAGTCAAATACGTTGTTTGAAGAGTTAAAAGAGTACCATATGAGGTCGTAAGTGAGTTTCATGTTGCTTTTTTGTTTGAACAATTTTTAATTATTTTTTAATTTATTTATTTTTCTTTATTTTTCTTTCATTCCTTTCTTCTTCATTTTGCCGGTGGCCATAAAGAAAAAGAAAAAGAAATAATAATAATAATGATAATAATTTGTAAAATTATTTAAGAATTATTTAAGTCAGCACCGATGATGTTATGTAAATCAACCAGCATCCACGTCAGTAATATCTGGCCAAAATTAATTGGAACGACTAATTTGGTATTAGGTCATAAAGCTTATGATTAAATTAGTACAAATGTATTATGTTTAGGACTTTTCTACACTTTTCCCTATGCTGTCAATGTCGCTCCAATCAGCTAGGCTCGAAATTGAGTTACATTATGTGTCTCATGCTGATTGCATAAGATTAGATGTGCATGGTTAAGCATATAGTGAAAAACAGTGAAAAACGCGTACAGCTGGAGCCTGGGTTGAGCTAATCTAGAATCAAAGTTTTCTTTTATTACTATTATTGTTATTATCTTTTGCTTTTTTTATTAGATCAAAACACCGAAAGTCATGCCTTCTCCTTTTTAAGGCCTTGCCGATCTGCTTTTTACTTTAAGTGAACAAACGACAAGTTCAGACGGAGGACCGGTCCAATCGAATGGGAAAAAAAAAAAAATTACGTAGGATCTTTTCTTGCGTGCGCGCGTGTTCCCTTTTGGGATAGAACGAAATCTAAATTTCATTTAATAGAAAAACGGTTCATTCGACATAGTGCAGAGCTAGGCCTCTTTGTCCGTGGGGCAATTAAAGTTCCATTATTATTATAATATTGCCCCCGATTTTAACTGCGAGTAGGTCTTCTATTTATTTTAATTCAGGTTGCAATTCTTGTCCATGGACTGAACTAAAATTTACTCTTTTTCCCTCTTTTTTTTTTTTCACTTAAAAAAGCCGCTCGATCAAATACTATTTATCTTGAGCAAATGCACCTTGAATCAAAAGGGAAATGACTCCGCATTTCTTCAAAAGTCTTCCAAATCCAATCGCATGTGCTCACGTCGATATTTGGCATCAAGGTTTCCAATGTTTCTCTTCCAAAAAATAACAGTTACTTCGATTTTTATTTTTATTTTTAAGTAAAAAACAGTCGAAACCAGATGGTCCATCACGTTGACCCATCGGTCGTCAATGTATATGCCAACCAGCAAGCGCTGTCCATGTCCACTTCGAAGAAGAAAGACTTCACAGGTCGTTGCTTCTTCTTCTTCTTCCGTCGGCGATCGTCTTCACTTCCTCTCCAATCGCTTCCCGGCTTCCTCCTGCATCCTGAAATTCTCTCGGCTTTCCTCCAGGTGCTCTTCGACCGGATGGCCTCCCCCGAGGTCGTCGACTTCTTCCGGTCGCGCAAGCTCGGCAAGGGGAGGCTGCTGCAGAAGCTGGAGGTCGCTCTCCTGTCCGCGAACGCCGTGCTGGACGACGCGGAGGAGAAGCAGATGACCAACGACTCCGTCAGGAAGTGGCTCGACGAGCTCAAGGACGCCGTGTACGACGCCGACGACCTGTTCGACGAGATCGCCGCCGAGGATCTGGAGCGAGAAGCCGGGTCCGAGCCTCGGGCCCTCGCTTGTAAGGTCTGCAGCTTCGCTTCGGACGCTTGTGCGGGCGGACTAGGGTATAAGTTAGAGAAGGTTCTGGAGAGATTGGAGAGCGTGGTGAAGCAGAGAGAAGTGCTGGGCCTAATGGAAGGTTTTCGCGAGAGGACGCCTAGAGCTTTGCAGACCACTTCGTTGGTCGAGGAATCGGGAGTTTTCGGGAGGGAGAAGGACAGGGAGGCAGTGATCGAGTTGCTCTTGTCAGATCGGGGCGAAAAGAACACCAGCGTGATGGCTATCGTTGGGATGGGCGGTGTCGGTAAGACCACGCTATCTCAGCTTGTGTTCAACGATGGTGTGGTGAAAGGGAGTTTCGAGTTGAGGGCGTGGGTTTGCGTGTCCGACCAATTCGACATCTGCAAGCTGACGGCGACGGCTCTCGAGGAGTTCTCCTCCTCGTCTAGGAAGGAGACCGAAAATCTCAACCAGCTTCAGCTCCAACTGAAGGACTACTTGACAGGGAAGAAATTCCTATTGGTGTTGGATGATGTTTGGAATGAGGACTCAAAGCTTTGGGATGCGTTCCTAGTTCCTTTTACCAATGGAGCAAGAGGCAGCAAAATCGTCGTGACGACACGAAATAAGAGGGTCGCATCGGTTGCTCGTGCCGTCTCGACATACCCTTTACAGAAGTTGCAAGACGAGGAATGTTGGGACTTGTTCGCAAAACATGCGTTTGACCAGCATAACTTCGAGACGCGCACGAGACTTGAAGATATTGGGCGAAGAATTGTAAAGAGATGTGATGGATTGCCTCTTGCGCTGAAGACTATAGGTAGCTTGTTACGCTGTGAGTCTGATATCAGGGAGTGGGAAATAATTGCAGAGAGTGACATTTGGGATTTGGCACCTGGAAAGAATGAAATTCTCCCTGCGTTGTTGTTAAGTTACCATTACCTTCCTCCACAACTGAAACGATGCTTTGCCTATTGTTCAGTCTTCCCAAAGGATTGTATATATGAGAAGGACCAGCTGATCTTACTTTGGATGGCTGAGGGCTTGATAAAACAACCTAACGCCAGCAGGACATTAGAGGAAGTAGGTGATCAGTGCTTCCGTGACCTTGTGTCTAGATCTTTGCTTCATAGAGTAAGCGATGTCGAATCGAGCTTTTCGATGCATGACCTGGTCAATGACTTAGCAAGATATGTAGCTGGTCGTTCTTTTTTTAGCTTGGACGGAGGCAATGCATACCAGGTGTCCTCAAGCACTCACCATTTGTCATTTGTAAGAACTGAATATGATGTCGCTTCCAGATTCAGAGTGTTAGCCGGGGCAATGAATTTGCGTACTTTCCTGCCGCTAAACGTGGGTCACGTGAGATCTTACGGGTACTCTGTGTTGACTGATGAGGTACTGCATGTTCTGTTGCCGACCCTGAAGGGTGCTATCTTTGTCTCATTATCAGAAAATCTCAACGTTGCCCAGTTCAATTGGATGTTTGAAGCATCTGCGCTATTTGAATCTCTCCTATAATGATAGTCTAATCAGATTGCCTGATTCAGTTACTGCTCTATACAACTTGCAAATCTTAATTCTTGCTTACTGTCGCTCTCTCATTGAGTTACCGAGCAACATGGGCAACCTAACCGGTCTGCGTCATCTTGATATAAGGGATACATCCCTGAATAGAATGCCGTTGGGGATGAACAGACTGAAGGATTTGCGGACATTAACTAATTTCATGGTGGCCGAAAACGGTGGGACCATGGTTAGGGAGCTAGGGGAACTAGGGAATCTTATGGGTACACTCTCCATACAGGGTTTGCAGAATGTTGATAGTTACCGAGATGCCGAGATAGTCAATTTGAAGGGAAAGAGGTACTTGAAAAAGTTAGTACTGGAATGGGTTTATCATAATAATATTACGCACCAAAATTGCTTAAATATATTGGACAAGCTGCAACCTCATTGGAACTTGAGAGAGCTTGCCATTAATTTCTATAGTGGTAGGTCATTTTCCGATTGGGTGGGACATGGTTCATTCTCTAATATGTCAGTCGTGTGTCTTGAATCTTGCAAGCACTGTGTGTCATTGCCTCCTTTAGGACAGCTACCATCTCTGGAGGAGTTGATAATCAAAGGATTTGATGGAGTTACGAGTGTGGGTACTGAATTCAATGGTAGCAACTGTATACCTTTTCAGTCACTTAAGTACTTGGAATTTGCTGACATGCGCAGCTGCAAAGAGTGGGCTTCTTTTGCAATAGAGACAGGAGGTCTTGCCTTTGCACATCTGCAGCAGCTTTGTATTAGAAATTGCCCTGAGTTGAGTGGAGGTTTACCCAGCCATCTCCCTTCTCTAACAGTCTTGTCCATTGGAAAGTGCCCACAGCTAACCTCTTCTCTACCATTTGCACCACTTCTCCGTGAGATCAAATTGGATGATTGTGGAAAGGTTTCTGGAGTTGAGCCTCTCCTAAATGGCACTGAGTTACGAGATGTAAAAATCAAGAGATTTTCAACCCTTCCCTTGAGGTTTCTTCCTCCTACCATGACAAGACTCAATATTGAAGGCAGTCCTGAAATAGAGTTGCCAATACACAGATGCCATGAATCTCTCCAATATCTAAACTTGGGCCGGAGCTGCGAGTCACTTATATCCTTTCCTCTGGAAATTTTCCCCTCACTTAAGAATATTCAGTTAGTGGAGATTAAGGAGATTAAAGAATTGGAACATCTTTCAAATCTTTCAAATTCTGGACATTAGTGATTGCCCTGAATTTAGATCTTTCCCTGCGGGAGGATTGGCTGCCCCATGCCTCACTTCATTAAAGTTGAATGACTGCCGTCATCTAAAGTATCTGCCAGAAAACATGCAGGCTCTCCTTCCTTCGCTTCGGTCACTGGCAATATCCTCATGTCCACAACTCAAGTCATTTCCCGAGCGGGGTTTACCCTCCAAGTTGGTCGCGCTTTCACTCTCTAATTGTGACAAGCTCATCACTGGCCGCAAGGATTGGGGTCTTCAATCGCTATGCTCTCTTGAAACTTTTTCCATTGGGGAAGAGAAAAATATAGTCATTTCCTGAGATAGGGCTTCTGCCAACCTCTCTTACCTCTCTGCATATCTCTTTCTTTGAGAATCTGACGTCCCTGAACTCCAGAGCGCTTCATAGCCTGAGCTCCCTTGAAAACCTCTCCATTTTCCGATGTCCTAAGCTCCATTCCTTCCCAAAAGAGGGACAAATTCTGCCCCCTTCTCTTACCTCTCTGTCGATTTATTCTACGGGTCTAAAATCACTGGATAACTTAGGGCTCCACCACCTCACGTCTCAAAGAATTTCGCATATATAGCTGCGGAAGTCTTCGATCCATGCCAGCGGAGGGCTTGGCATCCTCCCTTTCCGATCTATTTATCGATGGGTGCCCTTTGCTGGCGAAAAGATGCCAGCGGAAGAAAGGGAAAGATTGGCCCCGAGTTTCGCACATTCGCTGCATCGTGATTGAAGGTGTGCTCGTAACATGATCGTATATCTTGCTTTACAATCCCTCCTTTTACCAAGATCTCACTCAGATATCTCCCTTGGCCCTACACTAAGTAAGCCATTTATTTATTCAGGACATACTTCAGTCGCTCTGTGGTATCCTTCCAGCTAATGCAAATCGAAATCTGGCGTGTGTGTTGGACCGTATCCCTAATGTATCTCCAGTTGAAGCACTCGACGTCGCATGGCGCAATGTGAGCTGCAGCCGGTAGCCTGTGCGCGGCGATACGTCCAATTTTTGGTTGTTTGAGGATTAGCGGGAGCTCTAATTAAGGAAAGGTCCTGCCAATTCTACTACTTCTGTGGAGAGTAGTTGAATTACCGAGAGGGAAGCTTGGAAGCTATCCGAGTGGCCTGTCGTGGCAATCGGTCGACGCCTGCTCAGTAGCAGAGGAGATTTTCGAAAGTTGAGGGGACAAGCATAGGAAATTCGTGCAAAATCTCAGTTTATGAGATGGGGATGCGGACAGAGATTTTGGTGAAATTTAAAAGAAGATAGCATAGGAAGTAGAAAATGTGCCGAACACCTAGCAGGTGGGCCGGGTGGGTTTGGGGCATCCGGAGAACACAGACCGGTTATTTAGAAGGGATAACTATTGCACAAGCATCTTCTCGAATGTGAGCTTTGCAGACTGGATTGTTATCTGTCAGGTTTATATCTTCACCGGGATGAAGAAGAATTGCAAAGAGAGAGATCATAGAGAAGCATCATTTGATTATTTACTGTTGCTCTTCTTTTTCCCAGTGGGTACATGCATCTGTTGTTTGCAGTGTTATTAGCCGAGGATGTCAGCATTTCCTAGTCAACTCAGTCTGAGATCTGGTGCTTTAGCAGCAAACTAGCTAAGTTCTACCATGAATGGAGTTCATTAGGTTGTATCTACCTTAAATGTTAAGTCGTCATTCCCTGGCAGAATTAGGTGAAAAGAAGTAGATGTTTGTTTCTCTTTGTGAGGAAGAAGTTTCAATGTCTGAGTCCGGTTAATTAGATTCCTAGGACTTGACAATGATTGGTCACTGCACTGCACTGCACTGAAGCCTGTTACTTGACAGGAATCTCTTCCTCGTCCTCTTCTTCCTCCTCCATTTCTTTGGACTGTTGGAGCAGATTGTCTAGTGATATTTTTCATGTGTTTATTGATTATCTAAGATGCACAGTTAAGCATTTATTCTGTCATGATACATCATTGCGATGAATTTTCCCAGTAACTGTCGCTGTTAGATCGCTGTTGTTAATAAATTGTGCAGTTCATGAACTCGGACATATTTTTCCTGGACTAACACTCAGAGATCCGAATTTGTTAGCAGGTCATTAAGTATGGTTTTGTCATACTGTTCAATGTTACGATGTGGGGATGTTATGTCAACAGCCTAAATAGTCTCTCGTCTCTTCAAGCCACAGTTACGAACTTCTTGACAAATTTCCTCGCTTCTGGATTAGCTGGGTTCTTTTTGTTTGACGAGTCATTGAGATACCAGGTACTTTGATTAACTATTTTCCTGCCCTGTTCTGCAAAGTTATGTACTTCAAGGTTTGATTTTTTATTGTGTTTAAAACAAGAGGCGAGGTCTTATATATCTGGAACTATCAAAAGTTTTTTTCACATACACAAGTAATATCATGACTGCATTTAGTTCCCTCGAGAGAAGAATTCTCTCTATGGAATCGGAACTGGTAATCTTGAAAGTGGCAAATTGGCCAAAAGTTGGGAGTCAAATTATGCAATAGATAACTTCCGAGTTTATTATCTCATGAATGCATTGAGGGTAATTATGCCATCATAAGTGGGGAACAACAGTATGGAGAAGGATTTTATATTTCAGATGAAAGCTTCTGAGATCAATGTGGTTGCTAAAGAACAGAGCTAGTTTGCTTCATGCAAACCTGTTGTTCAGGGATTCTTGGTGTAGTCTCCAGCCTGTGATAAAAGGCATTGAGTACTTCCTAGTTCCTGATAATGACTTGAGTTTAGGTTTAATCATTGCTATCTTGACTCGCATTATGGTTGTGATATGGTTGTGAAATTGTGATTGAAAAGAGGCAATGATTTTTGAGATTCTCACTCCACTTAGTCTATGAATGCAGATTTCACGAAATTCACATAAAGTCCTGTTCTTGGTGGTTTGCAGGTGCACTTCTTATAGTGATTGGTGTGCTAATTCTCAGCAAATCAAGTATTGAGAAGAAAAGTAGAATTGATTGAAAGTTCTCAGTTTATGAGAGATACCATACGCCATGCTTGAAGGTTGCCCCCTTTTGCTACAGGCAACAATTGCCCTGCTTCTCTGGTTTATGTTTTTCTTTCCCTTCTCTCTTTTAAGTGCCCGAACTGCCTGTACTCATTTGATCTTTTGTGGATTTGCAGGTGACTTATAAACGAGAAGTTACATTCTCGTGCCACTCTCAAGGAAGGAAAAAAAGGAAGTTGAGAATTGAGGATAGAAGAGTGTTTCCTTCCTGGCCGGTCATTCCGCATGAATGATCACTACTTGCTGTGACTGGCAGCACCAAGGTTGCTATGTTGTTAATGCCAGGATTGCTATGTTACTGTTAATGGTGACTGTAAGATATAGCTACAAAGCAAGCTGCAAAGAAGGCAGATTTGTGTTTAGCGATGGGATCCTATCCCACCTTTTCACCATACCAAACGAGTAAGGCTGAATGTGTCGTGCGCGCTTTGAGAGCATAAAGCGAAGACCCAACAAAGATGATCTTTACATTAATATAAATCAAGGTCTTAATGTGAGCTTATACCGACATGTGCTATAACGTAATAGAAAACTTGCGGAGGATTTAATGGACATGGTGCCTTACGGGGCCGAGGTTGTCTTCTAACTCACCTCGACCTGATCTGCTCTTGCTATAAGACCCTCCATTCCTTTTGCCCGTTATTAATTCATAAAATATGAAAAAAAAAAAAAATCGATTAAGGATTTTTTTTTAATAGACTTCATGGAATATATTTTCTTCACTTGATGTTATTGTCGGATTGAAATTTTATGGAAAAAAAGATTCTTAATTTCAATTTCTGCTTTGACAAAAGAGAAATGCATGAGTTAGATCTTTCGATTACTTTGTTGAAAAGTTAGTTATGCTATAGCGTGTGGTACTCATTGATCTGATTGGATAATGAAAATATATCAACTGGTGGGGTGCCATAGATGAAATCATGTCATAGTACTATTGCTATTGTGGTAAAGGAAATGGTACATTTTCCTCGGAAAACTTTGTTACTTGTATGATCTGAAACAAGACAACCCGTGGCCAAAGTAATAATTTTTCTCATTACCAACCCAAACTTAAAATTTGTAAAATCAATTCGGTGAAAAGATTGGTGCACCAAATTTATTGGCTATCTTGAAAAATTAGATTTGTGAGGAAAGGGTGTCCGCCTCAAAGTGTGGATTGGCTGGCGCAAAAATAATTAGGCAACCTAAGCATTTTTTGGGGTTAACTTATTAGATTAATGTTAATGAGTTTATAATGCACTATCGTAGCATGATGTGAGAATACAATAATTTTGAGTGTGTTTGTTTCGTGGAAAATGAATGATTTGAAAAATGTTTTTTTAAAAATAATTGTTTAAAAAAATTAATGAATGGAAAATTTGGATTAATATCCTGAAAAACCCAAAATTAGTACACATGTGATAAATTTATTCCAAATTATTTTTTTAATCATGAAAAACCCCATTTTTTGTACACTTGTGATAAATTTACTCCGACTAACTATAAAAAAACCTTAAACTGGTACATTTATGACAAATTCACTCCAAACTAATTTATTCGATCACAAAAATTCCCAAATTAGTAAATTTGTGACAAATATACCATTTACTAAATTTGATTAATACAAAAAAAAATCATTGTAAACTATGACAAATGGAGCGTAAAATCCCAAATTGGTATCTCAAACTAATTTTAACTTAATAATTTGATAGTAAAATTTAACGAAAAACTAACATAGGATCAATTTGTCATAAATGTACCATTTTTGAGTAAATTTACCAAATGTATACCAATTTGGAGTTTTTGGTGGTTAAAAAAAATAGTTTAGGGTAAATTTGTCATAAATGTACCGATTTGGGGTTTTTCAAGTATTAACCCAAATATTTTTCATTGTTCATGAAAATATTTAATATAAAATTATCAATAATAAAAGTATTTTTATTGATTAATGATTTTAAGCAATATAAACGCAGGCCTTAACGAGAAAATATGGCTTATTTTTTCATTTCTTATTTAACTGTCACGGTTCAGATGAGACTCCCCCGACAAATGGGCTCGAGGCGCGAAACTGAGGATGAATCAGGACCGTTACTCGAAGGCGATGGGCTCACCGACTAAAGTGCGTCCCGCGCACACCGGATCGCGGCTCACCGTCTCTCTCCTTCGCAATTTCCCGCCAGAAACCCGTCCCCCTCGAGCTTCATTTACCGCCAAATCTCTCCCTCCCTCCCTCCCTCCCTCCCTCTTCCCTAACCTAAACCCTCACTCTCTCTCTCTCTCTCTCTCTCTGTGCCGCCTTCTCCCTGTCACTCCGGTGAAGCGAAGCCATGAAGGACCTCGACTTCAAGGCTGACAAAGGTCAGTCCCTCTCGCTCTCTATCTCTCTCTCTGGCGTTGTGTTTTCGTGGCTATGCGCGTAATTAATCTGCGGCGTTATGCGAATCCGGGATCGAATTTGACGTTATGATGCTGCCGACAGCGATCGCGAAGGATTTCCTCTCGAACTTCGCCGACGCGAATGGAGAAGCCAAGTACATGAGCGTCCTCGTAAGTTCCTCCTCTCTCGACTGTTGTTTTTATACTCGGACGTCCTTTTAAGCGCTGTAGAATTGAGGCGAAATCAATGTTAAAGGCGCGTGCTTGATCGCACGTCGTGCCCGATCCTTTTCTGTTGTCCATGAACTGCGGCCGCGGAGTCTCTTCCGTGTGCAATAATGCTCTACTACTTATAAAATGATTAACCCTAGATTTTACATTTGAGTCGAGCGTAGTTCGTTTTTTTATTTGCAATTTAAATGGCTCACATGAGGGTCGCCGTTCCTTATTTCAGCAAGAAGTTGCAAATCGAAAAATTCGTGCTGTTGAGATCGAGCTCGAGGACTTAGTCGATGTAAGTTTCTGCGCTTCACTTATTGCTGTCATGAGTGCTGAGTTTGCTTATGCTCTGTAAATCACTTCCGATGCTGTGGTGATGTGTCTGCAGTACAAGGACTTGGATGAAGCATTTCTTAGACGGGTCACTGAAAATACTCGGCGATATATTGGAATTTTCGGTGAGGCCGTCGATGAGCTCATGCCGGAACCCACTGAGCCCTTTCCGGATGATGATCACGACATACTCTTAACCCAGAGGTCTGAGGATAGGAGGGATAATGTGGACGGAGTGGATCCACTTCAGAAGATGCCTTCTGAAATCAAACGATACTTGTAAGCTTCATTAGAGGCCTTGTCCTTTGATACGTTGAACTTCTAATTTGTTTACTATCGACTGCAAGTCGATTATAACAATGCATTCATAGCCGAAATTTGAGGGCCTTTTTAGAGAAATTTGATTTTCTTGTATCAGTATTCATCGACAAAACTGTGGAATTTGGGCTGCTGACGATCATTGCATGCCATGTTGTCTGTATCCAAGCAAAACATCATGTTTGTTTGTTTGTTTCTTCAGTAGTTGTGACTTCCTCTTGAATTTTTTTGTTCAGTGAAGTTTACATTAGAGCATCTCCGAAAGGACGACCATTCACTATTAGAGAGGTCAAAGCATCTTATATCGGGCAGCTAGTAAGGACATCTGGGATCATTACACGCTGTTCAGATGTCAAGCCATTGATGCAAGTAGCTGTTTACACGTGTGAAGATTGTGGTTTTGAAATTTATCAGGTAATCGCAACTATTCCCTGCCAACTTCCTTGGTATTATCTGGCATTATCCAATTTAAGATTCATCAAATGCCATATCTTCATTTTCAAATAATCTAGTCAACAAAATGCGAAGAGATTAAAACATGGAAGCTGTTATATAGCCATACCCAGCATGCCCACATGTTGCATTGGCTTCTCAAACCATCGCTGAACAGAGTGTTGAATAATTACTCTTTTTGTTGACTCTTGATACAGGAAGTCACGGCTCGAGTTTTCATGCCTTTGCTTGAGTGCCCATCAAAGAAATGCACAATTAACAAAACAAAGGGCAACCTTATCCTTCAACTAAGAGCTTCCAAGTTTTTGAAATTTCAGGAGGTTAGTTGCTCTTTGACATATTGGGCTCTACAATATTTCCTAGTGAAGGGAGCTCTGCTACTATTTTGGTCTATATCTTCATGTGATGGTCTTGAAGGTATTCACTTCTCATGAGGAAATTCTCCACTTTGTAATGCAGGCAAAAATTCAAGAGTTAGCTGAACATGTCCCAAAAGGCCATATTCCTCGGACAATGACTGTTCATTTGAGGGGAGAACTCACGAGGAAGGTTGGATTAGAAGAATCTTCCTATTTGGTTTAGTGAACGTGGTTTTGTCTCTCTACTTGTTAGAGTAGCTTGTGGATTTTGTCTGGTTGAACCAAACGTATTGTTCAAAATAATTTTTTAACGATCACCAGTTAGTATAAATAACAGCTTAATCATAGCAACTTGTTTTAGTTGACTTATATATACTTCAGATATACTGCTTTTGTAAGGATTTCTATTAGTATATTGCTGTAACTCTTAACCAGTGTTTGATGAACATCATAATTTTTTCTTACTAGAAGATTTTGCAATTTGAGATATAATTATGATAATCTATATGTATTATGTCATATACTCTAAAGGCCTGAAGTGATTTCTGTAGCTAAATTTGAGGTCTTCTAGTGAACGGTTCTGATTTGGCTAATTTTTAGCATGATAGTTTAGTTACAAAGTCACCATAGTTCTTGGTTTTGGTAACACCAATTGAGCATATGTAGTCATCTAAAAGATGTCCCTAGAATGAGTGGAGTTTGAGATGGCATAGATGAGTAGTGTGAAAGGTTGGATTCCCAAGAATCTTAATTTTTCGATCTGTTTTTGACTAGAAGGCATAGTGCTTTTGGTCAGACAAGCTGAAGAAACTCTTTGAATGGACATTGCTATAGAGGATATTTTGACTTCCATTTGTCATTGTTGAACATTACCAGGTAGCACCAGGTGATGTTGTGGAATTGTCAGGAATTTTCCTTCCGATTCCATATACTGGTTTTAAAGCTATGCGTGCTGGCTTAGTTGCGGATACGTACCTGGAGGCCATGTCCGTTTCCCATTTCAAGAAAAAATATGAGGAGTAAGCAACTCCAACCCTTTGCTGCTAACTGCTAGGTCCTCAGTATAAAGCAGTTGCATGAATTATCTTGAACTGAGCCACTTACTTCCTGCTTTGCCCCCTCTTTATTGGTTTGGTGCGCCAGAGAGTGGATAGGACTAGTTTCAAGCTTGCATTGTGGGAAATAATGGTTGGGACAATATATAGAATTCCTTGGGGAGAGAGTAGTAGCATCATAATACTGAAATGATGCTAGCAAGAGGCCTATTCTTGTCACTTTCCATGATCAAATTATTCTTGCATTAATATTCCATCTATGAAACACTTGTGAATTTCTGTTCTATTCATCCTGTGTGGTAGTCAATCATTGGTGATTCGGATTATATTGTATGGAAGAGAATATCAGATTATTGTTGATGCTGTTGATGCAGTAGATATGATGTGCAAAGGAAGTTTCCTACTATATGTGCTCATATGCTTGTTTACTCTCCAAGGTTTTCTGCTTTGACTTTTTCACCTTTATGCTAAATAGAGACATGGAATGGCAATTTCTTGAATGCAAGGCTGGGTGCAGTGTAATGTGCTTACTGCAAAGTAACTAACCATTCTGATTAACTGTTGGTAAAAAAATGGGTGTCAAATCATTCCTTGTCTAGACTAGCTCAAGGACAGATGACTAATATAGTTTCTTTTATAATTGTAATTCCTGCACTTGCATCTTTCAGCGATGAAACGATCATCATCTATCTTTAATTTGTATAATTTCCACTGCAGTTACGAACTTAAGGACGACGAGGAAGAACTGATTGCTCGTTTAGCTGAGGATGGTGATTTGTATAACAAGTTGGCACGCTCATTAGCACCTGAAATTTTTGGACATGAGGACATTAAAAAGGCTCTGCTTCTCCTTCTTGTTGGAGCCCCTCACCGGAAGCTGAAGGATGGGATGAAGGTAAAAACAGTTGTATTGTTGTATGATGGACTTTCATCTTCTTGACTGACTGGTTTCTCCTTTCATATATTAGGACAGTCGAGGTTATGTAGTTAACTAGTAGATGTGCTGATGAGTAGCAACATGAGTTTCACTTATAAAAAAATTATAATGAG
The DNA here is from genome assembly GCA_014182515.1 of Eucalyptus microcorys. Classification (NCBI taxonomy): domain Eukaryota; kingdom Viridiplantae; phylum Streptophyta; class Magnoliopsida; order Myrtales; family Myrtaceae; genus Eucalyptus; species Eucalyptus microcorys. The sequence continues at coordinate 9,372,728 of CM024569.1, forward strand.
GAGCCAGTTTTTGGCTATGCTTTTTCTTCCTTCTTGAGCATTTTTCACTGGACCTATGTGATTTGCTTATTGCAGCTTTGACAAGTATTCACGTCCTGTTCCTTTTCTCATTTCTTGCATTTGTATCGAGCATTCAAGGCCAGTTTATACTTTCAGAAGCGTTTTTATACTTTTCATCTGTGTTTTTTTAAAACTTTAATGAATACTCACGCGTTATAGATCCGGGGAGATCTACATATTTGTCTGATGGGCGATCCTGGGGTTGCAAAAAGTCAACTTCTGAAGCACATAATAAACGTTGCACCCAGAGGGGTATACACCACAGGCAAAGGAAGCAGTGGTGTAGGTCTCACTGCTGCAGTCCAGAGGGATCCGGTGACAAATGAGATGGTTTTGGAAGGAGGAGCACTGGTCAGTCTTTCTCTCTCTCTCTCTCTCACGCACAATGACACATAATTAAATGGCACCCATGAAGGAGATGTCACTTAAAATCTTACAGAAACTATTAATAATTTTGTGCTGAAGCAGCCTAGTTGAAGGATCTCGCTTAAATATTGAGCTCAAATGCATGAATAGTTATAACAATTGGGATAGCTCGATTGCAATATATAAATACTTGTGCATCTTTTAAACATGTTCATAAACAAAATAGAAAATCAATCCAGGTACTGGCAGACATGGGCATTTGTGCCATAGATGAGTTTGACAAGATGGACGAGTCAGATCGTACAGCAATACATGAAGTAATGGAGCAGCAAACCGTTAGTATTGCTAAGGCTGGGATCACCACATCATTGAATGCTAGAACTGCTGTCTTAGCTGCTGCTAATCCAGCTTGGTATGGCTCCTCTCTGTACTCAGCAGTGATGCTTGTGTTACTTTCCTACATATAACCCCTCCTTTCCCCGGGTTTACTGACATCAACACTATTAAATTCCAAAATACAGGGGAAGATATGATCTCCGCAGAACTCCAGCTGAGAATATTAATCTGCCTCCAGCACTGCTGTCTAGGTTTGATCTTCTGTGGTTGATCCTTGATCGTGCAGATATGGATAATGATCTTGAAATGGCTAGGCACATTGTTTATGTCCACCAAAATAGAGAATCTCCTGCTCTTGGGTTCACTCCCCTTGAGCCATCCGTTCTTCGGTAAGTTTCTCTATCTCTTCTCATATCGAAGATTCATTCCATATGAACTCAACAAAGCATGTCTAGAGTAAATTAATGTCTTGAGGGTTGGCATCTGCTTTACTTTCAAAATAAAGTTTCTCATGTGGGAACTACATGTTTTGGCATTCTTCTTATTAAAAAGCTGCCTGATGATTACAAGGTTTTAAAGCATTCCTGGTCATTTATGTGTAACTTTAATGGATATCACACGCTATGCAGAGTTGATGTTCTTTTGAGTCTAATTTGTGCTAAGGCTATTGTGCTCAGGCTAATTGTCCGATCATTTCGACAACAGAAGTAACAGTAATGTTAGTTCATGGAAGCAATGAATTTTGTCGAGATTTGTGCTTATGCATTGTGAAGCTGATTCTCTAACTGCAGTAGAGAGCTTGCTTGTTAGTTATTAAAATTATTAAGATGCCTTTGTATCTTGATTGTATAAGTTTTAGCAGCTTGATCATTTGTTAATGTATGTCTTCCTGGATAACTTCTGTGCTAGCATTAATATCTAATCATATCAATTAGGTGAAAATGCTGATTTTATACTTGTGCAGAGACTTTGATCCTTTTCGTGTTCAGTTTATGCTACTTTTTATGCATATGTTCTCAGAATCTTGACTTAGAAGGTCTCGACAATGGAAGACTAATGTACCTTTGTATGGAATGGTGAAAATCTAGTCTTTGCAAAGGAACATATCTTTTCTCTTGTCTTGCCTGAGAACATATGCTCTGTTTCAATTATTTCTCCATTAACCCTTCGTGTTGTTTATTAATTTGACCTCTTCGTTTTTGTAGTGCATATATATCCGCTGCAAGAAGAGTGTCTCCTTGTGTTCCAAGGGAACTCGAAGAGTATATTGCTAGTGCTTATTCCTCCATTCGACAGGAAGAAGCTAAGACAAATGCCCCCCATTCCTACACCACAGTGAGAACTTTGCTAAGCATTCTGCGCATATCAGCTGTAAGTAATCATGTCTTTGTACTATCATGTACTATCATGTATGACTAACCTAAACTTGAATACTTTTGTTCAAAATCCTCTTAAGAGAACTTTTCAGATAAGAAATATAGGTTTGAAAGTTTTATCGAAATCATGGTTTGCATTAACATATAAGTTGAGATAGCTATCTAGCATGTTTTTCTAATCTGGTCTCAGTTTACTAAGCAGAAGGGCGTAAAATCATTGCTCATTTGATGGAGAGGTAGTGTTGTTTCACTTAATTATATGACTGTCATTGCCTGTAGGCATTAGCAAGGCTCCGAATGTCTGAATCTGTCACCCAGAGTGATGTGGATGAAGCACTCAGGTTAATGCAGATGTCGAAGTTCTCTTTGTACTCGGATGATCGGCAGCGAGCTGGTCTTGACGCTATATCTGACATCTATTCCATCCTACGGGATGAAGCTGCTCGGACAAACAGGATGAGTGTGATCTATTCTGATGCACTCAACTGGATTTCTAGAAAGGTTATCTCTCAGATATTAATTTAGTGTGCTTTCTGATGATTGAATGTCTTAACAATGTCTTCCAAGTTTCAACTGCACTCAGAATGACTCTGCAAGATGAATACATATTTTTACCTCTGATAATGAGCTCTCTTACAAAAAGAAATGTATTGGTAATCTTTCGCTTTTGAAACCAAATTGTCAGAAAAGAGCATTGCCAGATCAGTCTTCTTATTTCAACTGGATATTAAGAATTATGAACTGTCTTGTGGACAAACTAGTTTTTTCCCAAAGGTTTTTGACCTTCGTTTTTGCTTATTGTTATCCCCTTATGTGCTGCTAGCAACTCCATGCTCTTTAAACTGACTACTTTGATGGCTGATGAAATTACAGTGGTCTTTTTTTATATTGTTTCTAACTGATCGAGGCATGTCCTTTCATACAGGGTTATAGTGAAGCCCAGCTGAAAGAATGCTTGGAGGAATATGCCTCCCTAAATGTTTGGCAGATACATCCCCAGACCTTTGATATCAGATTCATTGACGCTTGATGTGTGCTCATTCTGGCTGTCAACGATTTATCTCTCAGCTGCTCTTATAATGCCACTGAAGCTCCCGTGACTTTTAACAGTTGTCTGAAGGTTTAGTAAATTCTACTCCTGAGACAGCTTGGTTGATCTTCCTGTTTGACTGTAATTTAATGGAGCTCTGTATGTGCAGTGGATCTGTAGATTCAAGAGAGCAATTTTTTATTCAGCATGTAGTCAGTGAAACAATAGAGAAAGGATGTAATGGACATCTTATTTAGAATGTAGATCACTAGAGTGGCCTCTGATTATACTTCATCTACTATCACACTGAATGTCAATTGTAAAAGTGTGTTCAGCAAAGGCTACCGCCCTACTCGGTGAAACTTCACCCTTATGAACCCTGGCACAATGACGGGATAGGTTGTCACTGCGAAATCTTAAGATATCTTTATCAGAATGTGAAAGTGAGATTACATTCAAAGTAGTGTTGATGAAATCCACACGATCATATGTTGTATATGTTGTATCCTACAGATTTGAAATCAACATTCGGAGATGGTTTTGGCGTGGTCTCCCGGTATTGCATTAGCAACTGATACTCCTCGACTCCTTGCCATGTTTGGGTGATTTCAGGCCTGCATATTTTTAGAAATCCATCTGAGTTGATTCATTGTTTGTCAGAGGAAGATTGATGGGTCTATTTGCAGTCAATGGGATAGTTTGTGTTCGGTCTATTCTTGTTACATGCATACTTTTTCCGATGTCTCAAAATTGAGGAAGGAAATCTATCTTGGGAAAGAAGTGTGGTGGGGGGCACTGAGCCACTAACAATTTCATGGCCCGATTTTGTATCCTTCACAAATTTGCCTTCATCAGGCAAGTGGAAGCAACAGCATAAACATGATTAAATGGAATTACCAAATATTTTCACATTGGTAACATGTGAAACATCACGAATGTAATGATGCAAGGTACGGCTTGCTTGGACAAGCTTGAAACTAAAGATAACAAACATTGGCCACTATTTAAAAAGAGAAACAAGCCAACTACAGAGATGATTCTACCGGAACAAGAAAGCCCTAGAACTAAGTGAGATCAGTGAACGGCTGGATCAATTGATGAGGTGGAGAAGAGGCCATTCTTCGTTCTTTATGCGCTTCTCAATCTCCTCTTCAACTGGCTCCCTTCTCTGCAACAATCGCGTAGCCCGTGTCTATTTTATGATCCACAAAGTCGAAGCACGCGCTTCTCCAATTCTTCTTGAACACCAAATCTCCTGGCAACAGCTCCCCAAATCCCAGTCGCAAACCCGACCATTATGACTGTAGAACATCACCTTCCTCCATCTGTATCTTCTTCAGAATGAGCGATTTTCGTCGCCTCGGCACTAAGGTAATTCTTTTGTACAGCATCTCCGCAGCAGAGGATTGTCGGCATGGACCGAAGGATCATGCAGGGTCTGCCTTATGTTCCCTCTCGGAATTGGCCTCGTGGAGTTGTCGTGCAACAAATAGAATTTGCTTATGCTTTGTGGGACTGATCTTGACAGGTGATTATTCAAAGATAAAGAGATTCAGATTAAATTTAGATCTCCAATCCGAGTTTAAATGCCTTCATAGAGAAGGTTGTCTGATAAGTTCAAGCCTCGCAATACTGAGAACAAAGTAAGCCCTCCAAGGATCGACCCAATCAATTTGTTGGTCGAGAGAAGAAAAATATATATGACCGCAAGCTGTAGATCAAGCGTAGTGTAGTCAAAGTCAAACCACCCTTTCATGATCTGCTCCACATGCTCTTGATTTCATGACCCTTGCCCAACATTTCAATTGAAAGACTGGAAACGAAGTTGCACGTTTCTTTCGATTGATCTGGCTGCATTTCTTTTGGATAATGCAAATTCTAACAGGATTTCAAGACTGCCTAATTCAGCCACTACTCAAGTCGTCGACATGGATTTTAAGTATGAATTCATATTCCTTTTACATGGTGCGTCTACGGGATGTTTAGACGAAGAAATGACGAATTACAGGAGGAAACAAATAAAATGTGGCACAAAAGTTAATGAACTCCTGCGAGCATATCTTTCCAGTCGAAAGAACAGGCTCTTAAATCTTTCTGTTGATATCAATTGTTTGTCGAAGGATGATGCAACGCTAGGAAAATCATTGTCCGTACATGCGTTACAATATGCGTTCTCGCGTAGAAGAGACTAGCGAACAATCCCTTGATGATTGAGCTAATAACTTGCAAGTAAAATGGATATTCTCTGTGTGTGTGTAAATCAAGCAACTTCGAGGATTGTACATGTTGATGTCATGGATTCTCAAAATGTTTTGGTGGACAATGTAGTTTATCAAGTCAATCGTACAGTATCTTTTTTTCTTGAAAAAAAAAAAAAAAAAACAGAGAAGAGAAAAAAGTGCAGTGTTTGCTGTAAGTTCATTCTCTGCTCCAGGAAAATGCTGACTTTTGACCTTTCATCAAATATTATTCAGCTGGTTATGTTCTCATTTCTAGCCTTGCCCATTATAGTTCGTCTACGGGATGTATAGAGAAGAATTTAGACCCCTTTCTAATTAAAGAGATCCAGAAATGATGAAGCTCGCAAGAGAAAAAGATGAAATGAGGTGCAAAATAGGGCGATATTCCATTGCGGTGAGTATCTCTATGTTATTGAATTGTAACAGCATTCATTCTTGGAAACTTACATTGATGAAAAGTGTACCTATATGCAGTCATTCGCCATTTTGGGTTAAAAAAGAATTGATTTGATCACCTAGTCTAGACTGCATGAGTTAGACCATGAAAAGGAGTACTCAAATGGCGACGATATAAAAGGGAAGAGGTCACACAAGCACAGGAAGTTCCATGCACCCAAAATGAAGAACCAAAGGCGGGGGATAGGGCGCGAGATTGCTCATTACTTAAGTGCTGCTTGGCTGTCTCAGTCTCTTCAATTTGGCTATCTTCATCGCTGTAACCACATATGCCTTGACCATTGCTTGATCCACAAAGCTGAAATATGCACATCTCCAATCCTTCTTGAAATGCAAAACTCCGAAAAAGCTCCAAAACCCAATCGCAAACCCAAGCATTATGACCAAATAGAACAACAACTTAAGCTTAGTCTTTCATGTGTATCTTCAGAGTGAGATGTATTCGGTGCTTGAGGTGCCTCAGCACTAGGGCATTTTCTTCTTAGAAGATCCCCGCAGAGTAGAGGATTGCCAGCATAGATGGAAGGATCATCAAGGGTTTGGATTTGATTGCCTTTCGGAATCTGCCCCGTGAAGTTGTTGTGTGAAAGGTTGAGGTGGCTTAAAAATGTTAGCACCGAAATGCCCTTTGGAATTGTTCCTGAGAGGTGATTGTTGGAAAGATCAAGAGACTCGAGTGACTTAATGTCCCCAATGCCAATGGGAATGTCTCCAAAGAGAAGGTTGTGGGACAAGTTCAAACCATGCATTCCCGTGAGGAAAGTAAGTTCTTTGGGGATCGGCCCAATCAAGTTGTTGCTCGAGAGATCCAAATTGACCATAAGTTGCAGAATAGTTTTGGTGTATTCATCATATCTTCCCTTCATGATCTCAACCACATGCTCTCGATTCCAATTCAGATGAGATAGATTTTCTTTGGTGTATGCATTATATCTTCCCTTAATGATCTCAACCGCAAGCTCCCGATTCCAACCCAGATGAGATGGAATGTCTTGATTGAAGTTTTTCATGCCACTAATATGGCCGAGACAACGTGGGATGGTCCCAGTAAAATTGTTCACCGCCATATCCAGAATTTGCAATCCTGAAAGCGAGCAAAGCTGTGGAGGGATGCTGCCAGTAAAACTATTCTCTCGTAGCCTCACGATCTTCAAGAGAAAAAAGCTTTCGTTGAACCATGTCGGAATGCTTCCAGAGAAGTTATTCTCTCCAAGATCTAAAATTACTAGGCTTGTGCAATTACCAAAGCCAGAGGAAGCTCCCCATTGAGACGGTTTCCATTCAAGTGCAGGGTTGAAAGTTGATATAAGGATCCAATCGAGCTTGGGATAACTTCGGATAGCTTATTGAACGACAAAGTCAAGTGAGATAATCTAAAACCCTTCCAACAATCAGGAATACTCCCAGATAGCTCATTACCGCCAAGATTCAAATCAGACAACTTCGACGAGTCACACCAACAGTCGGGAATACTCCCGGATAGCTCATTATAGCCAAGATTTAAATCAGACAACTTCGACGTGTCACATAAGGATGATGGTATCGTGCCGTTGAAAAAGTTATCATTGAGATACAGAGTATCTACATATATCTCCCCGATATGGGCAGGAAGAGGTCCAGAGATCAAGTTGTAGGAGAGATCTAAAATGTCACAGTGAGAAGATATGTTGGGCAAGGGTCCAGTAATTTGGTTGAACGAGAGATTGAAATGGTTGAATGTCATGTTGCCTAACCATTTTGGCAAAGCCCCGGAGATTGAAGCATTGAAGAGAGAGATATCATCAACTTCCACTTGTGTCCGCATCCATTGGGGAAACGTGCTTCCGATTTTACAGGAATCCATCCGAATGATTTTAAGTTGAAAAGGGGGTATCCAGCTATGTTCTGCCTTAAAAGTCAAGTTGTCATTGTTACTGATATCCAAGTACTGCAACCTGGATAAATTAGAAAAGTGGGTTTCCGAAATCGCTCCTCCCAAAGAATTGCCGAAAAGATGGAGAACCGAAAGTTGGGAAAGTTCTCCAAGACTATCGGGTATGGTGCCGCTCAAATGATTGTTGTAAAGACACAAGCCTTGTAAAGCCCGTAGTTGGCCAAACGATGATGGAATGGTCCCATTCAATTGATTGCCGGAAAGATCTACTGTTACCAAGTTTGGCAATGCTCCGATGATTTCAGGAATTGGACCCGAGAAGAAGTTGTAGCTAAGCCACAAAATTCTCAGGTGTGTAAAGTGCACCAACCAGTTTGGCAAAGAACCTCTAAGAAAATTACTATCCAGGGTTAGACACACTAGGTTGTTATCTATGAATCCTGACGAAATCTCCTGGGATGTCGAAATATCGTCTCCAATTAGGTTAGAACCCAATCGCAATGATTTGAGGTCCTTCTTGCTCTTCAAGAATGAGAACAAGCCTCCTTCTATGCTGAGAAAATGGTTTTCCTCAAGATTGACATCAACAAGGCTTGTGAACTTGTCAAACCATGCGGGAATCGAAGAGTTGAGAGAGTTCCATGAGAGATTGAGATGCTGGAGAGAAGTCATGTTTTGGGATATGACATTTGCGATGGTACCTTTGAGGAAATTATGTGAAAGATCAAGGTACTGAAGATGAACAAGGCCTGGAAACTTGTCAAACCATGTGGGGATTGAAGAGTTGAGAGAGTTCAATGAAAGATTAAGGTGCTGGAGAGAAGTCATGTTATGGAATATATCATTTGGGATGGGACCTCCGAGTCTATTTCTTGAAAGATCAAGGGATTGAAGATGAACTAGAGAAGTGGAATTGGCCAAGTGAATAGAAGAAAGATGAAAATTGTTAAGACCACAAGCTGATATGCCCAAATGTGATAAAGATGGGAGCGTGCTGATTACCTGCATTAGGTCTCTTGCTTTAGCAATCTTTAAGCCACTAATGTCGAGGTAATTTAGTGATCGAAGATAAGAAACCCATTGGATATCATCGATGACCAAATCTCCATCATCATCATGAAGATCAAGGACTTGCAACTCAGTGAGGTTTCCCAATTGTTGAGGAACCGTTCCATGAAAGTTACCCAATGACAAATCAAGGTACCTCAATTGCTTCATCAAACCAAGGAATTTGGGTATTCTCCCATGTTCGAAATAGATCCCACTTAAGTCCAAGTAAGTCAAGCATCTCAAGTTGAGTAAAGAGGAGTTCAACTCACCAGACATAGAGAAATTCTGTTCTATGGGACTAACAATACCACCATTTGTGTCTCTTTTGGTATGGTGTATAAGTTGAAGCTCAACGACATGACCATACACTCTATCACATGTGACTCCTTTCCACTTGCAGCAATCTTCACCTTTCCAGGAAGAGAGCAAGCGATATGGGTCCGAGAGGCCTTGTCTAAGCTGGAGTAGAGCCTCTCTTTCTTGCTTTATGCAAATGGATGTTGAATTTCTGCAAAAGCATACACCTGAATTATCTATAAGAAGCAATAGGGTAATTAGTGCAAGCACCTGATAACAATAACTCCCCATGAGCAATAAGGAAGAGTATAAATCTATGCTTTAGGGAGGGGGTTTGAGGGTTCGATAATCAAATCCAGATCACTTATATAGTAGTGTAGGGAGAGATTTTACTCGAGAATGCGTGTCTCCCAATGCCCGATACGAACCACCTTAAGTCTTCTGGGTCCATGTCATTAATCATGCAAGGTCGTTTCTCTGTCTACATGCGTGACTATCAATATGCCATCTGATTCACGTTATATTTTTATTCGGTTACCGACTTTGAAATAAATGTTGCTACCAAAGATAGCAACCTAGTTGACCAAATGAACATTGAAAACACCACAATTTTATTACCTTGGTAAAAGAGATCCAAGAGAAAGTTTATAACTTGAGCAAATTTACAGCCTATTTTGACTCATATTTATTCAAAAGTTTAAATCATTGAGTTATAATCTACTAAGTATTATCAATTGTTTCTTTGATCTCTACAATTTCATTGCAAGTATTCTGCACACTTATGGTGTATGTGCCGTGTGAAAGATGGACGCATGCGTCCATCATATCCAATTAGCTCAAGAAATCTAATCTTCACCTTGATTTCCAATTGCAATTGAAAGTTTGCACGTTTCTTTCAATTAAGGTTTGTGAGACTGAAAATCCAGGAATGATTCCAAGCAACCACTAAAATCAACTTCCCTTAGTCACGTCTGTGGAAAACCTGCAAGACCCGTAAGCAACGAGTCTGAGTCTAGAGGTCCATGTCTTATTCTATCGTACTGTTCTACAAATGTCCCGGTCGAGCAATTAATCTCCCGAAACCTAGTACAAGACTGACAAAAATCAAGTCCTCAACTATCAACCACCAGTCTGAGCAACTACCGCCCTTCAAGCCAAAGACCTTGCTCTCATGCTCTCCACCACTTTGCAGATCAACCTCATCTGAAACTGACACTGGAGTCTGACTATTCAACTTTGGTGAGTTGTTTGAAAAATTCTTCCCTCTGTCCTTGGGATGTTAAGCCACTTATCACTAAATGTATTGGCCTCTTAGACCCTTTTTGAGAGTCTAGAATTGGCCCTTTGCCCCCATAACTCATATAGATTAGCAGAATGGGTTGTAAAGTCCTCTAGATATAATCCTTCCTTAAACTGGGTTTCTAATTCCCCTCCTTTTTTTCTGGGAGATCCTGTGTTTTGATGCCCCTTACTCTTGTAGGTGGGCTCTGGTTTAATGAAATGATAATCTCTGTTTCAACAAAAAAGAAAAAAAAATCTATCAAACACCAAAAACCATCATTCACCCTCGAATTATAACAAGATCCTAATTGTGCTGAAAATTGTCAGAAAGTTCCAAACGGACCAAGCAACATCAGAACAAACGGCAGGAACAAAAGCAAGGACGCAGATATTAACAAGATGTATACCTAAATCTGCTATTGCCCAACATACCCATCACGGATTTTAATAGTATAAACTCATCTTTCTTCTACACTACACATCTATATGATGTATATAGATAAAGAAAAGACGAAAATTTACAAGAGAAAAATAAAATAGCCAGTCAATCCCTAAGTGTCTTTTTTTTTTTTTGGGAAAATTACTAAAAAAACGGTCATAAATTTATTTCTCTTATGTCAATTTAGTTCTAAACTTTTTAATTTGACCAATTTAGTCATAAACTATTTGACAATTTGCCAATATATTCCATCCAATCAATTTTGGTTGGAAATTGCTGACGTACGCAAATTGCCCTACAAGGTCCTATTGGCATTGACGTGGACAAGTTTTGCAATTTTTTTATTTTTTATATTCTTAATTCTTAATTCTTTTTTCTTCTCTTATCTTTTTTTTTTTTTTTTTGCTTTGTTGTAGTTAGGGGTGAGCATGGTTTCAAGTAGAATCAGTAATCAAGGTTTCAAGGTAAGTAGGGTAGGTTATAGGTTCCAAAAATCGAAGACGGATTCCGATAGGTAGGCTCCAGTGGAACCTATAACAAGTCTTTGTGTTTTTCTTATTCTATGTGTTTGCGCAATTCCGCAGTATTCCATACATCCGATGATAAGTGTGTAATGTGAAATCACTAGTCTAAGCATCTATTTCCGGCGATATCCGTGATTGAGACTTATACTTTGTTAATGTTTCGTAAATTTTGTGTGTTTACAAATGAGTTGTGGTCAATGAATTGTAGTAGCAAATAAAGGTCATTAGAGGCGATGATTCACTACGATTATTCAATTAAATATACATGTGCAACCTGTGACATGGTATATTCTAGGTTCTAGGATATGTGGGGTAGGTCCTAAGTTTGAAAATTTTGATAATCAATTTCAATGGATAGATTTTAGATTCCAAGTGGAACTTGCACCAACCTTGGAATCGCTCACCCCTAGTTGCAGCCGATGAGGGCCTATTGACTTTCGTTGGCCACTAGGTGAGGGCCTGCAAACCCTTGCTGGTTGCTAGCATGGGTTGTGGCCCTTGCCTAGCCCTCTCTAGGCATTGGGGACTGGCCATCACTTGAGACCAGCTACCGGCGAAAAGGAAAGAAAAAAATGAAATAGGAAAAAGAAAAAAGGAAAAGGAAAAAAGTTTAGAAAAAATTAAAAACAAATCAGAAAAAGTTTAAAAAATTGTTGATGGTAGCACCGTTTTACTATATAGCGTTGACTAAACGGCCTCATCAACATTTTTTTGGTCAAAATTGACCAGAATAATTATATTGACAAATCATCAAAATGTTTACGATTGAATTGACACAATTGAAAAGTTTATGATTGAATTAATATAATTACAATAGATTTAGAGCTTTTTCTTTTTTGGTAATTTTCCCGTCTTTTTTGGGTCGAAAGAACATGTTCTTAAATTATCTCTTCATCGAAGTACGACGCAGTCAAAGGAATTAAGGGCTGGATACACATCGCCATATATAAAAGAGACTAGCAGATTTTCCACTTGATGGTCAAGTTAAAAACTACCTTTTTACCACCAAAAAGAAAATGGAGAGAATCAGGTGAACGAAGAGACATTCGGTTTTAACAAAAAGATATTGAATCTAGAAATATGGGAAGACCTTTATGAAGAACTTATGGAGAGAGAATCACTAATAAATGGGATTAATATTAGTGAATTAGTCCCTCGAAAGTCACGAAAAATTTCAAATCATTTTGGTTAACGAGAGAGCTTAAAGTCAGGCCAACTCAACACATAAAGAGTTTTGAAAAATTCTTAAGGGCCAAAATCATGGGGAGAGCCTTTGTTATGCACATGAACACCGCTTGAGTGTCAATTGTAACATAGGAAAACACGTACTTCTTTTGATTGACAATCCATAACGTGATTTAATATTGTCACGGAATATTCTATAGGATTATTGTTCTGTTCTAAAAGTTTAAATTATTATATAAAAATATTGCTTAATATTTAAATATTCTAATACTATATGTGAATTTGTAGGAGGAAAAAACTGACTCTTGACCTTACATCAATTTCATTCAACCGGTGATGTTCATATCACTAGCCTTCCGCATATGGTAGCCAAGAACTTTCGAATTCTAACAAGAAACATCAAGCACTTCCAACCAACTATCCATTATGAATTCCCAAGCTTCTAGTATTCTGCAAGCGCTTCAACAGTTCTGCATCAAGTACAAAGATTGACATCAACCGTCTCATCTTATAATGATCGTGAACATTTTGTTAAATCATCACTCCAGAGCGATTTCATGTTAGCTTCTCATTGTTTAGAAGGTGCCCTCAACGGGGGTGCATTAGACAAAAAGCTCTTGAACAAAGCATTCATGTCCCGAGCCCAGTTACAGCAACGAAAGTCAATCCTTTATATACCTCGATCCAACCTGCAATCTGGTTAACCAAAGAGCCTAGTTTTAAAGCTTTTCTTTAACTTGATTTGAATAGCGCTTACCAGATTGTTATGGTCCCGGGGTACCATTTATCCCGTGCTTTCAACTTTAGTGCCGCAATGTTGCGTCGGGTTGTTGACGGCGGAACAGCTGCATCCGTTGTCCTACTATTCAAGAGAAGACAATAATCCATGAAAGATAACACTCGGCACCACTACTCCGGAGAAGACAACGATTCGTGGATTAGAAGAAATATTCATTTCCACATATGAATGTCTGTGCGCTACTCCTACCAATTAAATCCATCTTAGGTAATATATCTTTAGTCTATGCTGCATGTTCTATGATACATTCTTGTTTCGGGTAACTTGACACACCTCACCTGTATATCCAAATCTGCAGGTGGGTACCTATGAGTTCTTTTAGGATTGGCAGGACCGATGATTCTGTCACTTCTGCTGTATCTCATTTTTACTTTTGATTCATTGCATAAGCCCAATCATAAGATTAATCTCCAGAAGTTTTGCACGCCCTCGGTTTGAACAAAGTTCTTGCCTCAAGAACAAACACGCAGAGAGTGTAGTTCAATGAAATACAGGACGTGTCGACCTGGAACGATTCTTGCACCTCTTTCTTTTTCACGCCCTTCACAGTGTCGGTCTCCAGGCACAATTCATTCCCATCTCTATACATCAAATCTCTGCTCGCAGAGAAAGAAAATGGATAAATTTGAAGGTAATTCTATTGATTTCTCTTCTTGCCTCTAAAATAAATTAGGGAGCCACTCACCTGTATGGACTTATTCATTCATTGCCTCACAGCTATGTTAAAGCCAGTTACATATCCCACTTCATTTAGGTTTGCTCCATCCCATGCCTTTTGGGCAGCGTTTAGGATCTCATCAACAGTGCAAAAGTTCCTCATATTTTCGTACGTAGTGTCTGAAATAATCCCGTGATTCCAAAAGTACTCATACATTCCAGGATCAAAATCTAGTTTAATTCAGAAGTGAAAAGAATCTGCTTCAACACCCACCTGTGGGCAGCTGCGTTGGTGTTCATTCAACTCCTGCTTCGATGCAGTCGAGAGTTCAAATCCCTGCGTTGCTATCGCGATTTAAGTGTGGGGCTCTGGCGGTGGGTTACTGGGATAGCTTCCCCCGAGGTATAGTTGCCGCCCCAAAATAGTGTGGCCGGCGCTAGGATTAGGGTTCCGGCGGATCCTCGGTTACCAAAAAAACAAGAATCTGCTTCGACCAGAGATTCCATGTCAATCATCTCACCAAGAATTCCTTCACATTGATTATTGGTTGGGTGATACCATTTTTCTGATTTACTGTTATTCAAGCGAGTTGAGGATCCTAATGGCCTGAAACAAAGGTCGATATTGAACTTGTAAGTGACACAAACTGCGCTGTATAAGTTGGTTCATTAAGATAATTGTGACAAAACACACGTACCTGCACAACTCTCTCCGGCAAGATAAAACTCTCCGTACTTAAATTTCGGGAAGACTTGCAAGCCATTTATTTAGAAATCATAACTGTTCATGGCTGAGATCGGAACAAAGGGGACATCAATTAATCTTTTGAAAGAAATGTATCAGGAAGACACAAAAGTGAACCGTGAAAACAATATAAAGAGATAAAGTGAGTCGAAAGTCCCAACCTGTGCTACTATCTCCATCAGGCTGAACAACACTGCAGATGGAAATTCCAACACCGAAAGGGGAATCAAGGAAGAGCAAATTTACCTCTGTGACAAAACAGCGAGATGATATGATGCAGCGATGTCCATGAGTTTGAAAGAAGTAACACTCATTACGGCTTTCAATGGTTCAAATAGGATAACTAAAATGAACCATTTAGCTCCCTACTTGGAAAAATTTTATTACTTTGGATTCTAAAGACCGTATTGGCAATGTCATTTAATATCATAAATTAACATTACAAAACTATACCCACGAAATATACTAGTATATACTCTAGTTCTACCAACAAGTTGGCACGCTCGTTAGCACCTGAAATTTTTGGACATGAGGACATTAAAAAGGCTCTGCTTCTCCTTCTTGTTGGAGCCCCTCACCGGAAGCTGAAGGATGGGATGAAGGTAAAAACAGTTATATTGTTGTATGATGGACTTTCATCTTCTGGACTGACTGGTTTCTCCTTTCACGTGCTAGGACATTAGAGGTTATGCAGTTTCCAGTAGATGTGCTGATGAGTAGCAATATGAGTTTCACTTATAAAAAAATTGTAATGAGGAGCCACTTTTTGGCTATGGCTTTCTTTCCTTCCTGGGCATGTTTCACTGGACCTATGTGATTTGCTTATTGCAGCTTTGACAAGTAATATATCCTGTTCCTTTTCTCATTTCTTGCATTTGTACTGAACATTCAAGGCCAGTTTGTAATTTCAGAAGCATTCTTCTACTTTTCATCTGTGTTCTTCTAAAACTTTAATGTTTACTCATGCATTATAGATCCGGGAGATCTACATATTTGTCTCATGGGTGATCCTGGGGTTGCAAAAAGGCAACTTCAATTACATAATAGATGTTGCACCCAGAGGGGTATACACCACAGGCAAAGGAAGAAGTGGAGTAGGTCTCACTGCTGCAGTCCAGGGGGATCCGGTAACAAATGAGATGGTTTTGGAAGGAGGAGCACTGGTCAGTCTTTCTCTCTCTCACGCACAATGACACATATTTAAATGGCATTCATGAAGGAGATGTCACTTACAATCTTACAGAAGACTTTTAATAGTTTTGTGCTGAAGCAGCCTAGTAGAGGGATTTCCCTTAAATATTAAGCTCAAATGCATGAATAGTCATGACAGTTGGGATAGCTCAGTTGCAATATATAAATACTTGTGCATCTTTTAAATATGTTCATAAAAAAATAGAAAATTGATACAGGTATTGGAAGACATGGGTATATGTGCCATAGATGAGTTTGACAAGATGGATGAGTCAGATTGTACAGCAATACATGAAGTGATGGAGCAGCAAACCATTAGTATTGCTAAGGCTGGGATCGCCACATCATTGAATGCTGGAACTGCTGTCTTAGCTGCTGCTAATTCAGCTTGGTATGGCTCTTCACTGTACTCAGCGGTGATGCTTGTGTTGCTTTCCTACATATAACCCCTCCTTTACCCGGGTTTACTAACATCAGGCACTATTTAATTCCGAAATACAGGGGAAGATATGATCTCTGCAGAACTCCAGCTGAGAATATTAATCTGCCTCCAGGACTGCTGTCTAGGTTTGATCTTCTGTGGTTGATCCTTGATCGTGCAGATATGGATAATGATCTTGAAATGGCTAGGCAAGTTGTTTATGTCCACCAAAATAGAGAATCTCCTGCTCTTGGGTTCACTCCTCTTGACCATCCATTCTTCGGTAAGCTCCTCCATCTCCTCCTATCGAAGGTACATTCAATACGAACTCAACAAAGCATGTCTAGAGCAAATTAATGTCATGAGTTGGCATCTGCTTTACTTTCAAAATAAAGTTTCTCATGCAGGAAGTGCATGTTTAAGGCATTCTTCTTATCAAACAGCTGCCTGATAATGACAAGGTCAAAAAGCATTCCTGGTCATTAATGTGTAACTTTTCTGGATATCACATGTTATGCAGAGTTAATGTTCTTTTGAGTCTAATTTGTGCTAAGGCTACCGTGGTTAGGCTAATTGTCCATTCATTTCGACAACAGAAGTAACAGTAATGTTAGTTCATGGAAGAAATGAATTTTGTCGAGATTTGTGCTTATGCACTGTGAAGCTGCTTCTCTAACTGCACTACAGAGCTTGCTTGTTAGTTATTAAAATTATTAAGATGCCTTTGCGTCTTGATTGTATAAGTTTTAGCAGCTTGATTGTTTGTTAATTTATGTCTTCCTGGATAACTTCTGTGCCACCATGAATATCTTATCATGTCAATTAGGCGAAAATGCTGATTTTATACTTGTGCAGAGACTGATCCTTTCTTGTTCAGTTTATGCTACTTTTTATGCATGTATTCTCAGAATCTTGACTTAGAAGGTCTCAATAATGGAAGACTAGGGTAGCTTTATATGAAATGGTGAAAATCTAGTATTTGCAAAGGAACATATCTTTTCTCTTGTCTTGCCTGAGAACATATGCTCTGTATCAATTATTTCTCCATTAACCTTCACTTTGTTTATTAATTGACTCTCCTCGTTTTTTGTGGTGCATATATATCCGCTGCAAGAAGTGTCTCCTTGTGTTCCAAGGGAACTCGAAGAGTATATTGCGAGTGCTTATTCCTCCATTCGACAGGAAGAAGCTAAGACAAATGCCCCCCCATTGCTACACCACAGTGAGAACTTTGCTAAGCATTCTGCACACATCAGCTGTAAGTAATCATGTCTTTGTACTATCATGTACTATCATGTATGACTAACCTAAACTTGAACACTTCTTTTCAAAATACTCTGTGAACTTCTTTTCAGATAAGAAATATAGATCTGAAAGTTTTATCAAAATCATGGTTTGCATTAACATATAAGTTGAGATAGCTCTCTAGCATGTTTTTCTAATCTGGTCTTATTTTACTAAGCAGAAGGGTGTAAAACTATTGCTCATTTAATGGAGAGTTAGTGTTGTTTCACTTAATTATATGACTGTCATTGCCTGTAGGCATTAGCAACGCTCTGATTCTCTGAATCTGTCACCCAGAGTGATGCGGATGAAGCACTAAGGTTAATGCAGATGTTGAAGTTCTCTTTGTACTTGGATGATCAGCAGCGAGCTGGTCCTGATGCTATATCTGACATCTATTCCATCCTACAGGATGAAGCTGCTCGGACAAACAGGATGAGTGTGATCCATTCTTATGCACTCAACTGGGTTTCTAGAAAGGTTAGCTCTCAGATATTAATTACAGTGTGCTTTCTGATGATTGAATGTCTTAACTGCTGCAGCAATGAACGTCTTCCAAGTTTCAACTGCACTCAGAATGAAATGGAGTTCTCTGCAAGATGAATACATATTTTTTCCTCTGATAATGAGCTCTCTTTCAATAAGAAATGAATCGGTAGTCTTTCGCTTTTGAAACCACATTGTCAGAAAAGAGCATTGCCAGATCAGTCTTCTTATTTCAACTGGATATTAAGAATTATGAACTGTCTTGTGGACAAGCTAGTTTTTTCCCAAAGGTTTTTGACCTTCGTTTTTGCTTATTGTTATCCCCTTATGCGCTGCTAGCAACTCCATGCTCTTTAAACTGACTACTTTGATGGCTGATGAAATTACAGTGGTCTTTTTTATATTGTTTCTAACTGATCGAGGCATGTTCTTTCATACAGGGTTATAGTGAAGCCCAGCTGAAAGAATGCTTGGAGGAATATGCTTCCCTAAATGTTTGGCAGATACATCCGCAGACCTTTGATATCAGATTCATTGACGCTTGATGTGTGCTCATTCCGGCTGTCAACGATTTATCTCTTAGCTTCTCTTATAATGCCACTGAAGCCCCCAAGACTTTTAACAGTTGTCTGAAGGTTTAGTAAATGCTGCTCCTGAGACAGCTTGGTTGATCTTCCTGTTCTTTGACTGTAATTTTATGGAACACCGTATGTGCAGTGGATCTGTGGATTCAAGAGAGCAATTTATCCTTCAGCATGCAGTTGGTGGAATGATAGAGAAAGGATGTAATGGACACCTTATTTAGAATGTCGATCACTAGAATGGCCTCTGATTATACTTCATCTACTTTCACACTGAATGTTAATTGTGAAGCATGTTCTGCATAGACTACCGCCCTACCTGGTGAAACTTAACCCTTGGACAATGACAACATAGGTTGTCTCTGCGAGATCCTAAGCTATCTTTATCAGAATATGAAAGAAAGATTACATTCAAAGTAGTGTTAATGAAATCCACACAATCTTATGTTGTATATGTTGTATCCTACAGATTTGGAAGCTCCATTCGGAGATGGTTTTGGTATAGTCTCCCTGGTATTACATTAGCAACTGATACTACTTGACTTCTTGCCATGTTTGGGTGATTTGAGGCCTGCATATTTTTAGAAATCCATCTGAGTTGATTCATTGTTTGTCAGAGGAAGATTGATGGGTCCATTTGCAGTCAATGGGATAGTTTCTGTTCGGTCTAGTCTTATAACATGCATACTTTTTCCGGCGTCTCAAAATTGAGGAAGGAAATCTATCTTGGGAAAGAAGTATGGTGGGGGCACTGAGCCACTAACAATTTCATGGCCCGATTTTGTATCCTTCACAAATTTGCCTCATCACGCAAGTAGAAGCAACAGCATAAACATGATTAAATGGAATTACCATGTATTTTCACATCGGTAACAAGCGAAACATCACGAATGCAATGATGCAAGGTACGGCTTGCTCGGACAAGCTTGAAACTAAAGATACTGAAGATAACAAACGTTGGCCACTACTTAAAAAGAGAAACAAGCCAACTACAAAGATGATTCTGCCAGAACAAGAAAGCCCTAGAACTAAGTGAGATCAGAGAATGGCTGGATCAATTGATGAGGTGGAGAAGAGGCCATTCTTCGTTCTTTATGCGCCTCTCAATCTCCTCTTCAACTGGCTCCCTTCTTTGCAACAATCACGTACCCCGTGTCTATTTTATTATCCACAAAGCCGAAGCACGCGCGTCTCCCATTCTTCTTGAACACCAAATCTCCTGGCAACGGCTCCCCAAAGCCCAGTCGCAAACCTGACCATTGTGACTATGTAGAACATCACCTTCCTCCATCTGTATCTTCTTCAGAATGAGCGATTTTTGGCACCTCGGCACTAGGGTGATTCTTTTGTAGAGCATCTCCGCAGCAGAGGATTGTCGGCATGGACCTAAGGATCATCCAGGTTCTGCCTTATGTTCCCTCTCGGAGTTGACCTTGTGAAGTTGTGCGACAAGTAGAGTTTGCTTATGCTCTGTGGGACTCTGATCTTGACAGGTGATTATTTTAAAGATCAAGGGATTCAGATTAACTTTATATCTCCAATTCGAGTTTTAATGCTGTTGGGATTTTCGGATTCCCAAAATCGGATTCGACACTAAATCGAACCCCTAAACTTGTGCGGAAGACGAGCCCGGGAAAAAACACATGCATCACCGATCCTAAAGCATACCACGGAATCGAACGTACCTTGTTAGCCACAGATTAAACACCGACGCCGATATGAGGAAGAGAAACTGGTCCTGTTCGATTCGATGACGTCAATTTGCCTCGAAGGGAAGAGAGTGTCGCTTACTTTTTCTTACTGTTCTTTTGGGAGTGTTTCAAGGGAGAGAGGGAGGATGAACGTACGTACTTTCCAAAAGGTACGTTTTCTTTTTCTTTTCTCCCCTTAAATACGTCTTCTCCAAAAGACGTGTCCCTTCAGCAAAAGATGTCCCCCCAAAAGTTACAACTCTTCAACGTATCCTTCCATCCATGAGCCCTAATCTTGTGGGCCGGGCTTTTAGGCCCAACATGGGCGGACGGGCCAACTTAGGCCCATCACATAAAATAATAAAACCATCATCTCCCACTCGCACATGGTGGGCTGAACAGATCCTCTTTACCTCTTTGCAACATTCATACCGGTGAATAATCCGTGCGACCAAAGATACTTTGAGAGCTCGTTGCCATACATCCGTTAGGAATATATAGCAGCTCATAATGGGCATCACACTCGAGTAGATTTAGTATGCGTCACCTAGATCGATCGATCACATTTATATCTCTCTTGATCTCTTTTAAACAATGATAATGATATATATATATATATATATATATATATATATATTGTATTCACAATTATGATTATCCCAATGACAGTTATAATTGGTCGACCAGTGAATACAAAATTACAATGTGATTCTCCAAATTCGATCTTCCTCTTTCCTTCAAACTCTCAATTTCAGTTCAGTTTGCTTTTTTAGAAATGTCCCATTAGATCGAATCAACTCATGATCATTGGCAACATCCTAAGATAGCAAACACTAAATAGAAATCTTGAGAATAAGTAAAAGTCATGAGGGCACTAAAAATGAGGAATTCTTTTCCTCAAGAGTCTCACACGGCATAAAAGTTGAGATCAAACTTTTGCCACTCTTATTGGTCGTCTCATGCATACATAGTATGAAATACTTATTACGGTATTAACTCATTTCCCATGGAGCGTATGTCTACACCTTTAATACCGTACAGATGATAGTTTAGACATACCCAATGTCTAACTTGAGTTCACGTATCTACTCATTCACATAATTCATCAGAACTCACATCTGGCATCTTAGGCAGATAAAGTAAAACATGTGGGGTATTTTACTTTCGGACATAGTACATATCATGTCCTCATTTTAACACTTAGTTAAGGCGACATATATATTTTAAGCTTGAGCTCTCGATTATCACCTAGATAATAAGCTTAAAAACCGTCTCATCTCTATTTATCACATAGTAAATAGAGACGATTACCCGTGTGAGTGGGCTAATCTTATATCTGTCCGACATACTTTCTCAACTTAAAGTAATGCACTGAGCATTAAGATGCATAAAGATCAAACAAAGATTCATAGGCATTAATAATGAAAAAACACAAGTTCATAAATGTGAACAACTCAGGAAATTACAATATCCAAAGTATATCGACTCTACGTAATCCTAGAGATTTTACATGACCACAAAACACATCTCTAGGTATTGGTTTTGTCATAGGATCTGCTACCATTCTATGCGTAGATATGTACTGTAAGTTCACATCCTTTTGTGCAATCATGTCTTTGACAAAGTTATACTTGGTATCTATATGTTTGGTCTTGCCATGATATTTTGGATCTTTGGTGTACGCTATAGCTGCTTGGCTATCACAGTTGACCAATAATGGATTTGCAACTTTCTCAATAACACCTAAATGATCCAAAAATCTCTTAAGCCAAACTCCTTCTTGTACCGCTGCTAATAATGTCACGAACTCAGCTTCCATCGTGGACAAGGCTATACACGTTTGCTTCTTCTTGCTCCATGATATGGCGCCATTGTTCAGTAAAAAGCAAATCCAGAGGTAGATTTCCTTTCATCTAAATCTCCTCCCCAATCAGCATTTGAATAGCCTTCAAGTCGCAGATCCTTTCCTTGGTAATTCAGCTTGTAATCAGCAGTTCCCTTCAGATACCTCAGTATTCTCTTAACGGCTTTCCAATGTGCTTGACCTGGATTGGATTGGTATCTACTCATCATTCCAACTGCAAAATATATGTCAGGTCTTGTATGCATCATAGCGTACATCAAGCTCCCAACAGCACTAGCATAAGGAACATGTTTCATTTGTTCCTTCTCTTGTGGAGTCCTTGGACACAGTCTATGGCTCAATCCTTCACCTTTTGCAATAGGAGTGTCTATGGGTTTACAATCTTGCATACGAAATCGTTCAAGAACCTTATTTATATATGTTTCTTGCGAAAAGATAACGATCTCTTCGAACGATCTCTTGAAATCTTAACTCCAAGAATGTATGCAGCCTCACCCATATCTTTCATCTCAAAGTTGGAAGATAACCAACTCTTCACATTATTTACAAACTCCATATTGCTTCCGGCAATTAGTATGTCATCAACATATAATGATATGATCACAAATTGATCTTTGGATCTTTTGATATATACACAATGATCCTCATCTATCATTGTAAAATCATATGCCATTATAGCATTATGAAAACGTATATACCATTGTCTCGATGATCTGCTTAAGGCCGTATATCGATCTCAAAAGTCGACATACCTTTCCTTCTTGGCCTTCTTTAATGAAACCAGCAAGTTGTTCCATATATATTTCTTCCTCTAATTCTCCATTGAGGAAAGCATTCTTTACATCCATTTGATGTAACTCAAGATCCATACTAGTCACTATTGCCGAATAATGCGAATCGAGGTAAATCTCACTACGGGAAAATGTTTCTTCATAATCAATTTCTTCCTATTGATTATACCCCTTCGCCATAAGGCGAACCTTATGCCTTTCTATCGAGCCATCAGCTTTTTGCTTTATTTTGAGAACCCACTTGTTCCCAATAGCTTTGCGTCCTTTTGGAAGATCAACCAGTTCCCAAACTTGGTTTGACTTCATTGACTCAATCTCCTCTTCCATTGCATGAATCCATTTTTCCTTACTAGGGCAATTTAGAGCCTCATTAATATTTCTTGGCTCATCCTCATCTTGCGGAGCAATCATAAAAGTTTCCCCTTCAATGTCAAAACGTCGACGGGGAATACTTTTGCGACTTGTTCGCCGTATGGGAGATTGTACACTTTGCACATCATTCCCCATTATGCTCCCACTAGGATTAGATAATGATGATGTCGTCTCATCATGTGGTTGTAATTGAGAATGAGTTGAATTCAATTCGTCACTTCTCATATTACTCCCACTTGGACGAACTCCACTAATATCATTATCTTGATCCAAGGTTTCAAATAGGGAGTAATCTTCACCTATTTCGTCCTTCTTAGGAAATTCATCATCTAAGAATGTGACATCCCGTGATTCAAATTCAGTTACACTCCTACTTTCCTGCTCACCTATGAACATATATCCTTTTGAGTGTTCGGAGTATCTTATGAAAATACTTTTCTTTCCTCTGGGACCCAATTTCCCAAACTTGTGAAATGGCTCATGAGTATAGGTAGCACAACCCCATGGCTTAAGAAAACTTAAGTCGGGTTTTCTACCTGTCCATAACTCATATGGAGTGGAAGTAACTGATTTGGAAGGCACTCGGTTAAGTATATAGGCAGCAGTTAACAACGCATCACTCCAAAGAGTGATAGGTAAGTTAGCATGCGCCATCATGGACCTAACCATTTCCAGTAGGGTTCTGTTTCTTCTCTCTGCAACACCATTTTGTTGAGGAGTATATGGAATAGACAACTGTCTTTCTATTCATTTTTCATCACATAATTTTATGAACTCATCGGATAAATATTCTCAACATCGATCGGATCGCAATACTTTTATTTTATTGTCTAATTGATTTTCTACCAAGTTCATAAACCTTTTGAAACAACTCAATGCTTCAGATTTATGAGAAATCAAATAGACATATCCGAATCGAGTATAATCATCTATAAAAGTGATGAAATAAACAGCCACATGCCTTCCTCTCACATTCATTGGACCACAGACGTCAGAATGGATTAAATGCAGAGGAAATTCAGCTCTTTTACATTTTCCAAATGGTTTCCTTGTCATTTTCCCTACTAGGCAATGCTCACATATGGGCAAATCGACTTTTCAATATTGCCCAACAAGCCCTCTTTGGCTAGTCTATTCATACGTTGTTGGCCAATATGACCAAGTCTAGCATGCCACACATTCACATCATTATCATATGAATTAGGAGACGTGAGAAGGGAATAACAAACATTTGCATTAACATAGTCAATATCTAATACAATGAAACCATCCAGAAAATAACCACAACCATAGACATTTGTATCCAAAAACAAATCCACACCTCTATTATGGAAGTTCATATTAAAACCTAGCTTGACCAACATTAAAATGGACACTAAATTCCGACGAATTTCCGAAGCATACAATACATCATGTAGGAACAAAGTGCGTCCACCACGCATGTTTAGTTGGCAGGTGCCAATTCTTTTTACTTCAGCTCGGAGTTGTTTCCCACATAGATCCACTTAGTTCCGGTTGGTACTGTCGGAATTCCACGAAGGATTCTCTATCCTTCGCTACATGGTCTGTCGCTCCTGAATCTACAGTCCACAAAGTATTAGACTCGGTTAAGAATACGAACTTGACACATAAGTAAAGTTCTCAAAAGTACAAGGGGTGTGTACCTTCTTTGGCTCGCGATAGTCACGAGCATAGTGATCCTTCTGGTCACAGTTGTAACACTTCACCCTTGTCAGCTTCTTCATTCGAGGACGCTTTCCTCTTTTATGTTGGTCAACCTTTGGTTTCTTCCCCGAAGAAGTTGCTCCCTTGCCTTTCCTTTTATCAAACCAGTTAGGACGTTTGCGCTTGGAGCTCGAAGCTCCATGTGAGCTGAAACCAGCATAATAAATTTCAGTTTCGGCTTAGCCGCCAAGAGGCGGTCCTCTTCCAGCTCAAGATGACGCACTTTGCATCCTCAAAGGTTTTGATATTCTCATTATGGGTCAGGTGCACCTTCATATGCTCCCAACTCTGAGGCAAGGAACGAATCACTGCTTGCACTTGCTGCTCATCAGTCAGGAAATAGCCAGCATCTTTCAGCTCATTAATCATGTTTGACATATTTCTAGGATGTTACTTCATGGTCTGACCATGAGGCTTCTTATAAGAGTCAAACCTAATAGTGAGCTGCCTCAGTCTAGTCATCGAAGTATGACCAAATCTTGCTGCCAATGCTTCCCACATTTCCTTGGCATTCTCAAAACGCCTAAACTCTCGCATGACGTCATTTTCCATGCTACTCAACAACGTAATGCGAGCAAGAGAGTTCTTTCTTTTCCGGTAGCAAATGCATCCTTATTTCTCTTGTGTTGTGCGGTGTTTCCATCTTCGAGGCTCTTCCATGGTTAGGTTAAGAGCTTCTAGTGCCTCTTGTTCTTCCAAAGACATATTGGATTTTCATGTGCCGATTTCATAGTTATCGCTATTGAGCTTTTCACCTTTGTTCAGCTCGGCAACTATGCTCTTTGTGGCTGAAGCCATGATCTGAATACATCAGACATATATGCACGAATAATTAATGCCTATCATTTATGCATCTACTTTGCACAGACTCATCATATTAATGAACAATTTCAAGTAAGGTTTCGGAATCAAAAGGTCACTATGTTTCAATATGATCTTTTCCCTTGTAACAATCCAGAGAACAAAGCAAGCTCTTCAGGGATCGACCCAATCCATTTGTTGGTCGAGAGAAGGAAAAATAAATTTGACCGCAAGCTGTAGATCAAGCGTAGTGTAGTCAAGGTCAAACCCTTTCATGATCTGCTCCACATGCTCTTGATTTCATGACCCTTGCCCAACATTTCAATTGAGAGACTGGAAAGGAAGTTGCACGTTTCTTTCGATTGATCTGGCTGCATATCTTTTGGATAACGCAAATTCTAACAGGATTTCGAGACTGCCTAATTCAGCCACTACTCAAGTCGTCGACATGGATTTTAAGTATGAACTCATATTCCTTCTACATAGTACGTCTACGGGATGTTTAGACGAAGAAATGACGAATTACAGGAGGAAACAAATAAAATGTGGCACAAAATTAATGAACTCTCACGAGCATCTCTTTTTGGTCAAAAGAACTGTTGTATTTATGTATGTTAATGGATCAATGAAAGTGAGCAAAAATGAGATAGGTAGTTTCCGTTCATGTATCTCTTGAATTCGTGCATTTACTTCATTTATAGTTCATGTATCCCATGGACTTTTGTATCCATTTAATTCATGTATCTTCTAAATTCTTATATCTATTTAATTCGCGATTCATGTACCACTTCCATACATGAATTCCAAAACTTTATAAATAGACTTGAAATTCTTCATTCCAAAATCATCCGAAGAAGTGAAAAACTCCTACATCTCCTCTCTTCAAATTTCTCTAAACATGTCGGTTTCAAGAAATTCGATAGAGTTTGTTCTTATATTTTTTGATACCAAAAGGTTCGAGATGTTATATCTTAGGAGGTGAAGCTAGTGAAGCTACTTAGCACTATTGGCGGGAAATAATCATCTTAAGAGATTCGGTTAGCTGTACTTCACTTCCAATTCTTATTTATTTTGTTATCACTTTCTCGAATTAATTTTCTGGTTGCAATAGACAGTGTTACATAGTTCTTCTTCTACTCCTCTCTAATTTTGCAACAAGAACACGCTCTTAAATCTTTCTGTTAACATCAATTGTTCGTCGAAGAATGATGCGACGGTAGGAAAATCATTGTCTGTACACGCATTACAATATGCGTTCTTGTGTACAAGAGACTAGCGAACAATCCCTTGATGATCGAGTTAATGACTCCCAAGTAAAATGAATGTTCTCTGTGTGTGTAAATCAAGCAACTTCGAGGATTATACACGTTGATGTCATGGATTCTCATAATATTTTGGTGGACTATGCAGTTATCAAGTCAACCGTACAGTATCTCTTTTCCTTGAAAAAAAGAAGAGAAAAAAGTGCAATGCTTGCTGTAAGTTCATTCTCTGCTGCAAGAAAATGCTGACTTTTGACCTTTCATCACATATCATTCAGTTGGAAATGTTCTCATTTCTAGCCTTACTCATAGTAGTACGTCTACGAGATATATAGAGAAGAATCTAGACCCCTTTCTAATTAAAGAGATCCGAAAATGATGAAGCTCGCAAGAGAAAAAAGATGAAATGCGGTGCAAAATCGGGCGACATTCCATTGCCGTGAGTATCACTATTTTATTAAATTGTAACAGCATTTATTCTTGGAAACTCACATTGATGAAAAGTGTACCTACATGTAGTCATTCGCCATTCTGGGTTGGAGGAGAATTGATTTGATGACCTAGTCTAGCCTACATGAGTTAGACCATGAAAAGGAGTACTCAAGTGGCGACGGTAGAAAAGGGAAGAGGTCACACAAGCACAGGAAGTTCCATGCACCCAAAATGAAGAACTAAAGACAAGGGATAAGGCGCGGCATTGCTCATTACTTAAGTGCTGCTGGCTATCTCAGTCTCTTCAATTTGGCTACCTTCACCACTATAATCACATATGCCTTGTCTATTGCTTGATCCACAAAGCTGAAATATGCATGTCTCCAGTCCTTCTTGAAATGCAAAACTCCGAAAAAGCCCCAAAACCCAATTGCAAACCCAAGCATTACAACCAAATAGAACAACAGCTTAGACTTAGCCTCTTCATGTGTATCTTCAAGGTGAGAGATATTCGGTGCTTGAGGCGCCTCAGCAGTAGGGCATTTTCTTATTAGAAGATCCCCACAGAGTAGAGGATTGCCGGCATAGATAGAAGGGTCGTCAAGGGTTTGGATTTGATTGCCTTTCGGAATCTGCCCCATGAAGTTGTTGTGCGAAAGGTTGAGGTGGCTTAGAGATGTTAGCGCCGAAATACTCTCTGGAATTGTTCCTGAGAGGTGATTGTTGGAAAGATCAAGAGACTCGAGTGACTTAATGTCTCCAATGCCAATGGGAATGTCTCCAGAGAGACGGTTGTGCGACAAGTTCAAAGCATGCAATCCCACAAGGAAAGTAAGTTCTTCGGGGATCGGCCCGATCAAGTTGTTGCTCGAGAGATCCAAATTGACCACAAGTTGCAGAGTAGTTTTGGTGTATTCATTATATCTTCCCTTCATGATCTCAACCACATGCTCTCGATTCCAATCTAGATGAGATAGATTGTCTTGATTGAAGTTTCTCATGCCACTGATATAGCCGAGACAACGTGGGATGGTCCCATTAAAATTGTTCACCGCCATATCCAGAATTTGCAATCCTGAGAGTGAGCAAAGTTGCGGAGGGATTCTGCCAGTAAAACTATTCTCTCGTAGCCTTAAGATCATCAAGAGCAAAAAGCTTTCACTGAACCATGTCGGGATGCTTCCAAAGAAGTTATTCTCTCCAAGATCTAAAATTACTAGGCTTGTGCAATGACCCAAAGCCGGAGGAAGCTTCCCATTGAGACGGTTTCCATTCAAGTGCAAGGTTGAAAGTTGATATAAGGATCCAATTGAGCTCGGGATAACTCCGGATAGCTTATTGAACGACAAAGTCAAGTGAGATAATCTAAAACCCTTCCAACAGTTAGGAATACTCCCGGATAGCTCATTACCGCCAAGATTCAAATCAGACAACTCTGACATGTCACATACGGATGATGGTATCGTGCCATTGAAATGGTTATCATTGAGATACAAAGTATCTAGATACATCTCACTGATATGGGCTGGAAGAGGTCCAGAGATTGAGTTTTGGGAGAGATCTAAAATGGCACAGTCAGAAGATATGTTGGGCAAGGGTCCGGTAATCTGATTGAATGAGAGATTAAACTGGCTGAATGTCATGTTGCCTAACCATTTAGGCAAAGCCCCGAAGATTGAAGCATTGAAGAGAGAGATATCATTGACTTCCACTTGTGTCTGCATCCATTGGGGAAATGTGCTTCCGAATATACAGGAATCCATCCGGATGAATTTAAGTTGAAAAGGGGGTCTCCAGCTATGTTCTGCCTTAAAAGTCAAGTTGTCATTGTTACTGATATCTAAATACTTCAGCCTGGACAAATTAGAAAAGTGGGTTTCCGAAATCGCTCCTCCCAAATAATTGCTGAAAAGATAAAGAACCGAAAGTCGGGAAAGTTCTCCAAGACTATCGGGTATGGCGCCGCTCAAATGATTGTTGTAAAGATGCAAGTCTTGTAAAGCCCGTAGTTGGCCCAACGATGATGGAATGGTCCCGTTCAATTGATTGTAGGAAAGATGTACCGATACCAATTTTGGCAATGCTCCGATGATTTCTGGAATTGGACCTGAGAAGTTGTTGTAGCCAAGCCACAAAATTCTCAAGAGTGTAAAGTGCACCAACCAGTTTGGCAAAGCTCCTCTAAAAGAATTACTATGTAGGATTAGACTCTCTAGGTTGTTCTCTATGAACCCTGATGAAATCCCCTGGGATGTCGAAATATCGTCTCCAATTAGGTTATAACCCAATCGCAATGATTTGAGGTCCTTTTTGCTCTTCAAGAATGAGAATAAGCCTCCTTCTATGCTGAGAAAATGGTTTCCCTCAAGATTGACATCAACAAGTTTTGTGAACTTGTCAAACCATGCGGGAATCGAAGAGTTGAGAGAGTTCCATGAGAGATCGAGATGCTGGAGAGAAGTCATGTTCTGGGATATAACATTTGCGATGGTACCTTTGAGGAAATTATATGAAAGATCAAGGTATTGGAGATGAACAAGGCCTGGAAACTTGTCAAACCACATGGGGATTGAAGAGTTGACAGAGTTCAATGAAAGATCAAGGTGCTGGAGAGAAGTCATGTTATGGAATATATCATTTGGGATGGGACCTTGGATGCTATTTCTTGAAAGATCGAGGGATAGAAGATGAATTAGAGAAGTGGAATTGGCCAAGTGAATAGAAGAAAGATGAAAATTGCGAAGACCGCAAGCCGATATGCCCAAATATGATAAAGATGGGAGCATGCTGATTACCTGCATTAGGTCTCTTGCTCTGGCAATCTTTAAGCCACTAATGTCGAGGTAATTTAGTGATCGAAGATAAGAAACCCATTGGGTATCATCAATGACCAAATCTCCGTCATCATCATGAAGATCAAGGACTTGCAACTCGGTGAGGTTTCCCAATTGTCGAGGAACCGTTCCATGGAAGTTACCCAATGACAAATCAAGGTGTCTCAATTGTTTCATCGAACCGAGGAATTTGGGTATTCTCCCATGTTCAAAATAGATCCCACTTAAGTCCAAGTAAGTCAAGCATCTCAAGTTGAGCAAAGAGGAGTTCAACTCACCAGACATGGAGAACTTTTGTTCCGTGGGACTAACAATACTTCCATTTGTGTCTCTTACAGTATGGCGTACAAGTTGGAGCTCAATGACATGGCCATACACTCTATCACAAGTGATTCCTTTCCACTTGCAGCAATCTTCACCTTTCCAAGAATAAAGCAAGCCATAGTGGTCTAAGAGGCTTTGTCTAAGTTGAAGCAGAGCCTCTCTTTCTTGCTTTATGCAAATGGATGTTGAATTTCTACAGAAACATACACACGAATTATCTAAAAGAAGCAATAGGGTTATTAGTGCAAGCACCTGAGGACAATAACTCCCCATGAGCAATAAGGAAGAGAATAAATCTATGCTTTAGAGAGTGGGTTTGAGGGTTCTGTAATCAAATCCAAATCACTTATATAGCAGGGCAGGGAGAGATTTACTTGAGAATGCCTGTCTCCCAGCGCCCGACATGGACCATGTTAAGTCTTCTAGTCCATGTCATTAGTCATACAAGGTCGTTTCTCCGTCTACATGCGTGACTATCAATATGCCGTCTGTTTCACGTTATATTTTATTCAGTTACCGACTTTGAAATAAAAGTCTTAATTGGAGTATCACAGTCGCTACAAAAGATAGCAACTTAGTTGACCAAATGAACATTGAAAACACCACAAAATTTATTACCTTGGTAAAAGAGATCTAAGAGAGTATATAACTTGAGCTCATTTACAGCCTATTTTGACTCACATTTAGTCAAAAATTTAATTCACTAAGTTACGGCTTATTAGGTATTATCAATTGTTTCTCTAAGCTCTATATATTCATTGCAAGACTTTTTTTTCTTTTCATATCTCTCACAAGCATCTATTGCAAACAGAATTTATGATTGAATGTATGGGTGTGTTCCCTCATAAGATATTCTGCACACTTATGATGTATGTGCCGTGTGAAAGATGGACGCATGCATCTAGCGTATCTAATAAGTTTAGGGAATCTAATCATCACCTCGATTTCCAATTGCAATTGAAAGTTTACATGTTTCTTTCAATTAAAGTTTGTGAAATTGAAAATTCAGGAATAACTCCAAGCAACCGCTAAAATCAACTTCTCTTAGTCACATCACTGTGGAAGACCCGCAAGCACCAAGTCTAAGTCTGGAGGTCCATGTTCTTATCCTACCATACCGTTCTACAAGTAGTTCTGGTTGAGCAATTAGTCTCCCAAAACCCAGTCCAAGACTGACAAAAATCAAGTCCTCACCTATCAAACGCCAGTCTGAGCGTCTTCCGCCCTTCAAGCCATAACCTTTGCCTGTCTTTATGCTCTTCACCACTTTGCCAATTGACCTCATTTTCCATTTGACGGTTAAGTTAAAAACCATTTCTTTACCACCAAAAAGAAAATGCAGAGAATCAGGTAAACGAAGTGACATTCGGTTTTAACAAAAAGATATTGAATCTAGAAATATGGGAAGACCTTTTTGAAGAACGTATCGAGAGAGAAAATCACTAATCAGTGGGATTAATATTAGAGCATTAGTCCCTCGAAAGTCACAAAAAATTTCAAATCATTTTGGTTGATGAGAGAGCTTGAAGTCGGGCCAATTCAACACATAAAGAGTTTCAGAAAAATTCTTAAGGGCCAAAATCATTGGAAGAGATTTTGTCATGCACATTTTGAGTGTCAACCGTAACATAGAAAACACGTACTTCTTTTGATTGACAGTCCGTAACATGGTTTAATTTTAGAATTACTACCAACTATTCTAAAAATTTAAGTTATTAAATAAAAGCGTGCTTTATTCTAACGCTCTCTGTGTGTTAGTCAAGTACCTTCCAGGATGATACATGTATCATTCTCTGTGAATTTGTAGGAGGAAAAAATCGACTCTTGATCTTACATCAATTTCATTCAACTGGTAATGTTCATATCACTAGCCTTCCGCGTATGGTAGCCAAGAACTTTCAAATTCTAACAAGAAACATCAAGCACTTCCAACCAACGATTATGAATTCCCAAGCTTCTAGTATTCTGCAAGCGCTTCAACAGTTCTGCATCAAGTACAAAGATTGACATCAACCGTCTCATCTTATAATGATAGTGAACATTTTGTTAAATCATCACTCGAGCGATTTCACGTTTGGCTTCTTGTTGTTTAGAAGGTGCCCCTGGCGGGGGTGCATTAGACAATAAACTCTTAAACAGAGCATTTGCTCGAGATGGGAGATACATCGGCACTCCATGTCCCGAGCCCAGTTAAGGCAACGGAAATCAATCCTTCATATACCTCTATCCAATCTGCAATCTGATTAACCAAAGAGCCTAGTTTTAAAGCTTTTCTTTAACTTGATTTGAATAGCACTTAACAAATTGTTTTGGTCCCGGGGTACCATTTATCCTGTGCTTTCAACTTTGGCGCTGCAATGTTGCGTCGGGTTGTTGACGACGGAACAGCTGCATCCATTGTCCTACTATCCAAGAGAAGACAATAATCCATGAAAGATAACACTCTGCACCACTACTCAAGAGAAGACAACGATTCATGGATTAGAAGAAATATTCATTTCCACGTATGAATGTGCACTACTCTTACCAATTAATTCCATCATAGGTATATATCTCCAGTTTATCCTGCCCGTGATTCCAAAAGTACTCGTACATTCCCGGATCAAAATTTAGTTTAATTCAGAAACGAAGAGAATTTGCTTCGACCGGAGATTCCATGTCAATCATCTCACCAAGAATCCCTTCATATTGATAATTGGTTGGGTGATGCCATCATTCTGATTTACTGTTAGGGCGTGTTTGGTATTCCGGACACCGATTCCGATAAAAATTATTATTTTTTATTCTGTTTTGATTCCGAGTAAAAAACGCGTTTGGTAACTGAAAAAAAAAATAGAATGCGTTTGGTAACTATCCAAATTTTAATTTTAAAATAAATTTTAAATAATTTTTTTAAATTTTTTTTTTCTTTTTTTCCTTTTTTTTTTTTTTTTCTTTTCTTTTTTTCCCTTTTCTCCTATTTTTCTTCTACGAGCCTCGCCGGTGGCTAAGGGCTTGCCTGGACAAGGCTTGCCCAAATGCGTGAGCTCGCCGAACCGATGGCGGCGACCTCGCGGCGGCTAGGCTTGCCTTTGGCAAGCTCGCCGAACCTCTCCTTGGGCATGCTCGCCGAAGGGAAGAATGAGATGTTCACTGGGAAGAATGATTCTTTTTTGATTCTCAAACAGAGAATCACATTTTTTTTTTTATTCTCAATTCTCTTCCTAATCTATTCCCGTGAACAAAAATTTTACCAAATGCGATTCTCGTCCCAAATTGATTTTGAATAAAAAATCATAATCAAGCACTATTTGGATGGTTACCAAATAGTGCCTTATTCAAGTGAGTTGAGGAGCATAATGGCCTCAAACAAAGGTCAATATTGAACTTGTGAGCCACATAAACTGCACCGTATAAGCCGGTTCATTAAGACAATTGTGACAAAACACACGTTCCTGTACGACTCTCTCTGCCGAGATAAAAGTCTCCGTACTTAAATTTTGGGAAGACTTGCAAGCCATTTATTTAGAAATGCATAACTGTTCATGGCTGAGATCGGAACAAAGGGGACATCAATTAATCTTTTGAAAGAAATGTATCAGGAAGAGACAAAAGTGAACCGTGAAAACAATATGAAGAGATAAAGCGAGTCGAAAGTCCCGACCTGTGCTATAATCTCCATCAGGCTGAACAACACTGCAGATGGAAATTCCAACATCGAAAGGGGAATCAAGGAAGAGCAAATTTACCTCTGCGACAAAACAACAAGATGATATGATGCAGCGATGTCCATGAGTTTGAAAGAAGTAACACTCATTACGACTTTCATCTGTTCAAATAGGATAACTAAATGAACCATCGAGCTCCCCACATGGAAAAAATGGTCATTACTTTGGATTCTAAAGACCGTATTGGCAATGTTATATAATATCATAAATTAACATTACCAAACTATACCCAGCACATATACTAGTATATACACTAGTTCTACCATTATTTACGATTCTCATCACATTCAACGGAGTTTTCAGAGAGAGAGAGAGAGAGAAGCAAACCAGAGTGGTCTTGGATTTGAATTTTCCCTTGTCAACAAACCAAATAGTTCTTCACCCATACTAACAACGATTCACGTCATTCAATAGACTGAGTACTGGTACATTTTTACTGTTGGATATATTATTAATATGGTCCACAATAATATATTCACATACAAGTCCAATAGGTGAAAGCATGGTTATTTGAGTTCATATGACCGGAGCCCAATAACTTGCATATAAAAACTCTAGGGTTTCCCTACGCTGGAAGTAACAAGTGTTTCAAACTTGACGTTCTTGATGTAATACTTCAAGCAACCGCTTTTTCTCTCTCAAACTTATAACCTCCAACATTTACTACATCAAGAATTGCTTAAATAGAATTTACCAGTGTTCCATGAGGATTGTCTCTTAGAAAGTTCCCAGTGGGGCAGGACCCGAAAAGGCCCGATCTCTTGAAAACCTCCGTACAGAGCAACCAGGTCCTCCATTGAGCTATTTGAGAAGAGGTTTAGACTCTGCATCTGATGATGCTTCAGTTAACTAATAGAATAGCTTCTTCTTTTTTCATTTATCTGACGTATCCCGAATACTGAGCAAAACTTTCTCCTTAGATTGTGCAGGTAGTGTCTTAAGTAGATGAGGTCTTGCAGGGATGAATGACGTCAATAAAGTTAGTAAGAGAAGGTGAAAAGTGTTTGATGATGCGGGTTTTTTTTCCATCTTTCGGTCATGTTTTGGTCGGTTCTTAATGTTTTTAGAATCCTTTTCTCTCTGTTCTTGTGTGTGTCTATATATAAATGCTCTTCTGTGTCAACTAATTAAACTGAAGAGACAAGATGACCGCATGGTTTTGTGCAATTGATAGTAATCTGTTGCTATAACAACGCGTCCTGCCAGCTTTCTGAGGTGAAAGCACAAGGGATGCCTGAATTATGTTTGTGGGGGTTAAGGGCCAAAGAGGCTTACGATTGATGAAGTAAATATTATCTGTTGCAAGATCTGTTGCTATTGGCATTTATCAAATTCAAAATGGATTTGGTCACAAAGACCTCAGACTACTTGCTGCTTGGCCTGTAGTAGATATCTGGTTCACTGCTTCTACTCTTTTTCCTATTTAAAGAGCAGCCCTTTGTCTTTGCGTTTTCACTTCGAGAATAATTTGCAGATAACAATTGATAATTGTAAATGGGGCATCTCTTTACAAAGGGTGGCATAATAATTAACAAGCAGAGATTAATTTGTTTGGAGAACTCCTTATGGTATCATGATGATTCCAAAATTATCCTTATTCTCATATTCATTTGATAATTACAGATTTTTTTTATTATTTTATTATTTTATTATTTTTTTTTTTTATGATGAAATTGTGATAACGTCAACAAGACTGTGATTAATATTGTTGGTTTTCCATGGAAAGATGTTTACGAAGATGAGGACCTTGATGAAAGGAGAACAAGTCCGATGGAATGAGGTGCTCATAGAGACTTCGAAGTGCTATAATCATGTGGACATCTTAGTAAAGTGTTGTGGTGTTGATATGTTCAGGAAGATCCGTAGATAGCTGATGCAAGAAATATCTTGGACAGCACCATCGAATCGTAGATAAAGGCATATGCTATTATCAGGTGACAAGGAGCATTGTGTTATGCAACTATCAAATCCTAGAAGATACTGGTCATTCATTGATCTCCAGATGACAGTTGAACGGGAAGGAAGTAGCCGTTAACAAGGCTTGGAATCCAAGGCAAGAGGACCGGAGATAAGTTAGAACATTTGGTCAAGAATTAGAGGAACATTTGATGTAATAGTAGAAGCAAACTTCATATTGGGAAACCAAGCTTTTGCCGGTAAGAACCGATTGTCCGGGCGGCCTAAATCTTAGCGATTGCTCCAATCAACTCCCAACGGCTTTGAACTCCTCAGAAGAATCTTAATGGATAGATTGGTGGATGAACGTGTATGTAAGGAGGATCAAAGCAGCTGGTAGGGGTTGGGCTAAAAATTAAGAAAGCTTACTCTGTTATCAACATCTTTTTCTGTCTCGAGGAAATTGTGCCACTATCTGTTTGATATTTATTGTCGAATTATCTTATGTATATTCATCCGAGTTATTATTGCAGGCCTTGACACGTGTGCTAAATTAAATTTGGATCGACATAATTGATAGGAGCTTCCATTTTTAATGGTCTATATTATTTTTAATACATCTACTAGGTTCATGTGAAAAAGAAAAATTCCATAAATGAATTGATCTAAAACTAAATAGGATGAACTGCAACTTCAATTTGTTTGGACATCTTTAGAAAAAATAACGAATATATGTATTGTTTATTCCAACGCTCAACGCACACTATGTAAGATAAAACCTCAACTTCAAATGCATGCCAAAGAGTTCTCTCTCTATCCCTCTAGGTGATAGCTAACTCTCTCTATCAAATTCCCAAATCACCAAACCCTAAATCCGTATCTCCATGGCAGATTTCGAGCATACTCTGTGACATCCTAGATTTTTCACTTCTGCTTTCAATTAAATTAATCGGGCATTTTATCGATACCCCTATAGGGTTGTTCTCAGAACTAATTACTCTCGAGATAACTAGACCATTAGGGAAAGCTATTAAGGAATTTTAATGCAATAGACTTGAAAATTTGACTAGGAATCGGCTATTGGACCGTGCTCATCTTTAGAGGTCATTACAGCATAGTTAAAAATCAATCAGGAATCAAAGATAGGTCGGTTCGACTGAGATATGTGGCTAAACGTGGATGACTTAACTAAATTGGAAAATTCTCGTTGACCGGCACTAAACTAATTTTTCTGTCACTTTGGTACCTTGTGTTCGTATTTGAATCCTCGAGATTTTCACAATAATTGAGAGTCGCCAATGTGTCGAGTGGGTTCATTGTAGCTCGAAGAAAATCAACTACGAGTCATTTGCATTAAAAATTTTGAAAGCTACCCGATGGCCTTAGGTTACGCTAAAATCGCACCGAATTGAAATTAACCGCGAATTTGAATTCGATTTCAGAAATTGAAAGTTCTGTCATGTCATGAGTCATTTTAGGAATGTCAACTCAACCTCCGAAGATTTTTCTGCAAACCGAGACTTTTTGGGAAAAAGTCGACATAGGGCCGTTTTTATCCAGAAAATGTCAGAGACCGTTTTTTGTTGTGAAATTGGGATGCAAGTAGGATCAATTGGTGAAGAAAAATACCAATTGGATCAATGAAGTGTTGGTTGAATTTATAGAGGCCGGTTTGTGTTGAATTGAGAAGGATTTGTGTCCAATTGAAGCACGATCAATGCAAATTCGTATGCTCCCACCACCCACAACATTTGGACTACTTCAAAAGGCTTCTAAAAGGGTTTGAGGGCTGGAAATGGGTAGTGGAATCCAGCCATGCTAAGGGGATAAGGTCAAGGGGACAAAGAGAGATGAGAGAGACCAAGGCAGGCCCCTTTGCTCCCTCTTCTCTTCTCCCCCCCCTCCCCAGCTGCCGTCGACCAGCCCTTCCCCCTCCTTTGGTGTGCCTTGTGAGGTTTAAAGACTTGCAGAGAAGAACTAGAAGCTTCCTACCCGTTGCACACCTCCACCAAAGCCCGCCGGAGCCGGAGTCGGAGCCGCTCGCGACAGCATCGCCCGCCCGCACGTGCTCCTCCGCCTCAGCCACGTCCTTGCCATTCCTGTTCGACGTGCTGCCTGGTCTGTCACGCCCCGATCTTCGGGCACGCACACATCCTTCTCTTTTGGTCGATTTTATAATGCGATATCCCAGGACTATATATCGCCGACCCTTTCATTTATTAAGCACATGCGGAAGCAATTATAAATCCCAAGACAATAAATCGATGGGATAGAAAAGCAGGACCATATTTTTCATATTGAAACTTATAACCAAACTTTTATACATAACACAAACCAAAGTACTTCATAACTATTCACATCAAAAAGGAGATCTCAAAAGAAGATAAAATCTCAATCCGTCCGGGCCATACTCAAGGCTCCTCTCGGGATTATCTTCTTCTTCCAAAAATCCTTCTCCTAAGATTCCACCTCCAAGTTCTCCTTAGCGGGGTCCTGAAATGTTTTCCTCAAATTGGGATGAGACTACGTCTCAACGAGTTCTACCCCACTAAGCCCAATTAGTAAACTAATATACTATAGGCTGCCTAAACACGCATGGGTCAGAAAACGTACCTTGGCTTCTATTCCAACTTGTAATTCAAGGTTATATACGAACGCTTCATAAATCATAACGAACAATCAATCAAATCACAACAATCTGATCAAATCATTGATCAATCGAACTAGTCGATTACATGTCAAACGGACCATTCTAGATCATTGATTCCACACCATATAACCTCCCATTGGGCACTCGGTCACAGAGCCACTTCAATGCTCTCGGGTGTCAAGCTCGCCAAGGTGACGTATTTACTAGACAATTGCGTGCGTTCTTTAAGGCGCCGTTTTCGCCAGTGGTATCCCAAATCACCGAACCACACATGCCTACAACGATTTGTTCAATAGACAATTGCGTGCGTTCTTTAAGGCGCCGTTTTTGCCAGTGATATCCCAAATCACCGAACCACACATGCCTACAACGATTTATTCAATAAACAATTGCGTGCGTTCTTTAAGGCGCCATTTTCGCCAGTGATATCTCAAATCACTGAACCACACATGCCTACAACGATTTATTCAATAGACAATTGCGTGCGTTCTTTAAGGCGCCGTTTTCGCCAGTGATATCCCAAATCACCAAACCACACATGCCTATAATCATGTATTCAATAGACAGCTACGTGCGTTCTTTAAGGCGCCGTTTTCGCAAATGATATCCCAAATCACCGAACCACGTATGTCCATTATGGGATATGTAATAGACCGGTACGTGCATTCTTTAAGGTGCCATTTTCGCCAGTGACACCCTTAGTCACCGAACCACGTAGGCCCATACACCATGTCTGATCGGTTCAAACCCAAAGTATTTCCAATCCACTTTCATGATTCCATCCACTTTACAACTCAACAAAGCACTATAAATGCTAAATAAACATACTCGGCCATCCACCAATCAATAATCCAATTTCAATCAATTCCAATCAATTTAGGGTAAATCCCTAAAATATCACAATTTATTTAATTCCATGCAATGTAGAGCTCAAATAAATAAACGGACTGTGCCACGACAATCAGCACGAGATTTCGGTCGTCGGCCATCTAAATCTTAATTTCCGAAAAATAAATAATTAATTAATTAATTTCGAAAATTAATTAATAAATATTAAAAATTCAATTTAGCTCAAATTAAAGCCCGATTAAATAAACGGACTTCACCACGGTCATCAGCATAATATTCCGGTCACAGGCCATCCCAGTTGAATTTTCGAAAAATAAATAAATAATTAATTTAATTCCAAAATTAATATTTAAATACTAAAAATTCCACTAAGGCCCGAATAGCCTAATTGAAGCCCACTAAGGGTCAGGAAAAATCCCGAGATACTTTCAATAAATAGTAGACCACGTCTACTTGCTAATTGCACCCTCAATTCGTCTAATTTACATCCCGATTGACTAATAAATACTAAATTAACAAATTAAACCTAATTAATCAAAATTAAACAACCTTAAGCATAATTAGCCAACTAATCCGGGATTAGTGAGATTACCCACCGGAATCGTGCGCAAATCGGATCAATCCGACGGGGACGGCGCGAGGAACGAGACTTCCCAAAGCGGGTCTCGGGTTCGGGGCCCGGAAATGGCCCGAACGGGGCCCGAACCTGCTGGATACCCACTTTGTGGGTGGTTGATCCGGCTGCAAAACAGAGAGAAAGAGAGAGAGTTGGGGGCGGAGATGGGTCGGGAAGACAGGTGGCGGTCCGGCGAGGCTTCCCGACGGCTCCGGCGGCTTGCTCAGCCGCTCACGGTGGCTGGACGGGGCGGACCGAAGCTGGATAGAGGCGGACAGAGCTGGGTCGCGCGGGGAAAGAGGCGGCAGCGGGCGACGGACGCGGGGTGTGGGCGCGGACGGCGGCGAGCGGCGGGCGTGCGATGCGGTGGAGGGACGAGCGGCGACGGTCCTCGGTGAGCTGCTGTCCTTCTTCCTCCGTTTTCTGGTTTTCACGAGCGAGAAAATGGAGAAGAAGGGGGAGGGGGCCTTCGGTCACGTGGGGGGAGAAGTGGGGGAGAAGAGAGAGGAGAGAGAAGGGGTAGGTTTGAATGGTCAAAAAGGGAGAGAGAGAGGAAGAGGCCAATTTGGAATTGGCAAGAGGGTAGGCGGTGGGGGACGCCCGCACGAAGGGGGAAGGGGAGAGGAGAGAGAGAGAAAATAAAAAGAAAAAGAGGGAAAAAGAAAGGGAGAAGAAAAAGGAAATAAAAGTAATCCAATAGTAACAAAAATTCTACTATTCAAATTACTCCAATTATTTTCCTTCTTCTCTTTTTAATTTCTTCCGGTCTTCAATTTTTCCCCCAATAATTTCTTTCCGAAATTTTCGAGCTCAATAAATTGACGAAAGATGAAACTAGTCCCTAAAAATGAATGCGACTTACTCGAATATTCAATTCCCGAAACCAATTTAAATTTAATTGTTAGAATCGATCGAACGCGATTTTAGTTTGATCCAACCTATCGGGTAGCTTTTAGGGATTTTACCGCGGTTATATTCACTTAACGGCTTCACCCAATAGACCTTAACTCGTGAGTGATCGACTCGAGAGAAAAAAAAACTATAGGCGCGCCGGAAATGCCCATTTCATATATTCGGGACGGGGTTGAAATTCGGGATGTCACATGGTCGGTGTTCCTTAGGCCTGGTCGAGCCCAGCCGGAGCCCGTGCAACGCCGATCTGCCGCCGAGCAACCTTGCCTGGACCCAGTTTGGTCCCTTTAGTCCATCTCGGTCCGTTGTCGCCTCAACCCGCTCTTGTTTCAGCCTTTTTTAGCCTCGGAAAGCAGCTGAAATCAGTGGGTTTCTAGCACTGTTTAGGCTCGTTTTGGCCCGTTTCCGAACCCCAGTTGCCAAGCCCACTTTGAAGAAGATCGAGCCCCACCACATCTTTGTCAATTTGATCCGAGCGGATCGTCGAACAAGTGAGTTTAACTCACTAATCCTCGCTTAGTAGGTTAATGACGCTTAATGGTTGATTAGTTTAGACTAAGTTAGGATTATGTGGTTAGTTAGATTTGATTAGTGAATTTAATTAATTACTGATGCATGTTAGATGGATAGTTAGTGCAATTAAGGCCTAGACAAGCTCTAGTATTTATCTAGAATGATTCAAAAATTTTCCGGGTTCGTCTTGGCGTTCAATTAGGCTTTACGGGCCTAAGTTTTAATTATTAGCATTTACTAATTATTTTCTGTAATTAATTAATTAATTAATTAATTTCTGAAAATTAGACCGAGATAGCCGGTGACCGGAATTTTATGCCGATTGATGTGATGTGATATATTTATTTAATTGAGCTCTAATTTATACTGATTGTGCATGAATTGTATTTTAGGAATTTATTCTTAAATTCGTTTAATTTCAGTAATGGATTGGAAAATAACCGAGCGTCGGTTTACAACGCCAAAAATATTTTGGTGGACTATATAAAATGATGGAATTTATGGAAATGAAATTATTATATTTTGGTTAAAGCTGACCGTGTACCCACACACAATATTTTATCGGGTATGATAAAAATGGTGGAAATGTTGGATGGTCATGATGGTATACTATATCAACCTACGGGCTTTGATATGTCAGCTTAGGATGAGCAGTATACCAGTATACTATATCAACTTACGGGCTCTAATATGCCAGCTTAGGGCGAGCAGTATATCTAGCAGTTTCTGGTGAGCATTATTAGTATATTATATCAGCATACAGACGATATGTCAGTTTTGGGTGAGCAGTATACTATAGGCCTGTTTAGTTCAACTTTGGGGAAATGACTTTGCATTTCTCAAAGTATATTTGATTGAATGGGCATTTTGTGAATGCTAGTGCATTTGGATACTAAAAAATGTGTATATTTTGCAAAGTAGCTTTAGGTTGAAAAGAAAAAGGAAAAAAAGAAAAAAAAAA
Source organism: Eucalyptus microcorys (assembly GCA_014182515.1). Lineage (NCBI taxonomy): Eukaryota > Viridiplantae > Streptophyta > Magnoliopsida > Myrtales > Myrtaceae > Eucalyptus > Eucalyptus microcorys. Next base: position 9,415,605 of record CM024569.1, read on the forward strand.
AAAGGGAGGAGATTAGCTGGGTGGAGAGGGGAAAATCGTGGGGGGAGGTGGCTCTATAGTGGTGCCAATGGCGGTGGAGAGGCAAAATGGTAGCGGCGGCGGTAGTTGGGGGGTTGGGGTTCGCGCTCGAGGTCGCGTTGCCTTTGGCGGCGTCGTTGGAGGCCGTGCGGTGGCGATGCCTGAGGTCGTGCGGCCTCCGGTGACACCACCTGAGGGTTAAGTGACCCAAGCAATGCCGCCGCAACCTCAAGCGAGATGGCTTGAGGTCGCGCGACCCAAGTGACGCCCGAGGTCGCTCGACCTCAAGCCACCTCGCCTGAGGTCGCGCGACCTCAGGCGAGGCTTCTCGACGGCCAAATCTGGCCCCCCGATGGCCAGATCTAGCCGCTCGCGGCTAAGCGCCGCCCACCGCGCCCATCGGCTGAGCTTCGCAGTGGAGTAGGAAGGCCAAAGAAGACGATGAACAGTGTCTTATGTGGGCAAAAGAGGAAAACACAATTATAATGAGGGCAATATTGGAAAGAAAAAAAAACTCATTAAACCTTGTATCAGCATTCCACAGCATTACAAATGCTAGCATTTGACCAAGGACACCTCCAAATGCTAAACCAAATGCCTAAAATTTTTCCCAGTGAGCTTTTGAGGCTAAAAGCCCATTGGGAATGCTGAACCAAATGGGGCCTATATTATTAGTTTTGAGTGAGCTATACTATCTATCTTCAGCTTAGGGTGAGCAATCTTGGACAATGGTCGGACTTTATAGATAGTATTGATCGAGATGACCGGGGGACGGTATTGTTGACATGGAATTGACTGAGTCGATTGATCGATGATTCAATCTGCTTGAATGACTCAATAAGATTGTGAATTGTGTTGACTTGCAGGAAAGAAATCAAGGTCAAGGTAAGTTCTCTGACTCGTGATTGTACCTAGGCAGCCCTTAGGGCGTATTTTCTTCCTAATTGGGTCTTAAGGGATTGAACTTGCTGAGACGCCATTTCACCTCGTTGTGGGATAACATTTCAGGCCCATAGATGGCAGCCCCTCCAGCTCCTCCCGAGCATTTTGGCAAACCGAAGAAGTTCACAGAGCAGAGTTACCATATTTCGATACACGGGTACCCTGAAGGATTAGAATATGTATTGGTGAAGTCCATAATATGGGTTGATGCGGGTTTACCCAAAAAGGTGCCCCATCAATATAGGGCATGGTATCGCCATTACAGTGATGGATGAAGGGATGGCTCCGTACCGGAATCTGTGATACCTCTGTATCTGATGGGGGTCGCTTTTGGAAAGGGTATGGCAGACCCTAAGGGTGGATCGGTGGTGGATGCGAATAATGCCAAGCTTGATGATCCAGACTCTCCGATGTACTCAACAGTGGGCTCTAGCTAGAGTGTGAAAGAAGGAGAGATCGATGAGGATGATGACCTGAGTAGATTGGAAATCCCTACCCCTGTTTGTAGACTTTGTTTTCTGACTGGTTTGAGTAGAACCTAACTTGGATAGTTGTATTGTAATATATACATTATAGTCTGCAATGTATATAAGTGTGGTTGTTGATTTTCAGGTTCAAAATTTATGACCCTACTTTCTTATCCTATTGTTTTATTGTCTGGGGATTTTATATCTGCTTCCGCATGCGTATTAAAATGAATGGGTCGGCGATGCGTTCCTGGGACGTCACTATTTAATCAACCAAGCCGGGATGGGCGCGTGCTCGAGGATCAATGCGTGACATCCTCGTTTAGTGGTATCAGAGCATGGTTTAGAGATTGGAGTGATAAGGTATGATGGTTTATGGGATAGTGGTAGCAAAGGCCTTTAATTCATGCTGGTGTATGTCTGTGATAGCTAATTGGTAGAATTGCTTGTTGTTTGTATCACTCTGTTTCTAATTCGGTGTGGAATTGGAAGCAGGTTTCAATAGAGAAAGTTGAGCCATGAGTGATCAGGAGTAGAAGACTCCTAGTAAGAGAGCAGTTAGGGCCGTAACTTGGGGTAGGACGCCGATAAGGGTCGGTACTCGAGGAGATCAAGGTAAAGCGTTAGCTGAAGCTAGCACGAGTAGAGTAGCACCACGTCCAGTCGGTGCTGGGGTAGTAGCCCTCGATAATCCCAGAATTGAAGGGATTATGCAGGCGTTTGAGACCATGAGAGATGTGATAAGGTAGCAGGCCCTAGAATCAAGTTGCTGTTGCTGCCACCGTTACCGCCACCACTGAGGCCGCACCCGCCGTCGCACCTGTTGCCGCACTTGCCGAAGTTCAGCCTGAGAATATAGTGGTGCGGAGAGAGAGGCCGATACATAAGCTGGTGGAACAGTTTTTGAAGTTGAACCTGCCAAGGTTCATTGGTACTAGAGACCTCGAGGCCGTGTCTCTTTGTATCCAAGATCTGGAGAAGGCCTTTGCACTTTTGATGTGCATTGAAGAAGAGAAAGTAACCCTTGCAGTTTATCAACTGCAGGGTAACGCCAATACCTGGTGGAGAGACGCTAGAGAGACTGTATTTCTAGGAGGAGTTGTCCCGCCGTGGGACGTCTTCCTCAGGGCGTTCAATGAACAGTATTTCTCGAGGAGCGATAGAGAACAAAAAATGGAAGAGTTTCAGCGTCTTCGTCAGGGGACTATGACCGTTGACCAATACGGGGTTAAATTTGCAGAGCTTTCTCCGGTATTCTTTGAGGCTGATCGAAGATCCTGAAGAGAAAGCTCGAAGGTTCAAAATGGCCTTCGGCTAGAGCTGAAACAGCCGCTAATGTCGTTCGATCTGATTGATTATCGAGAAGTTTACTGTCGAGCATAGCTGCTTGAAAGAAGTCTGAATGAGCAAGTCACCTCATCTGGGTCGAGGTTCAGTTCACACCAAGAAGGGATCTGCCGTGGGAAGAGGCCCATGACCGAAGGAAGATTTTAGGTTCCGCCCAATAGGAATGGTGGAATTGGAAAATCGGGGCCGAGTTAGAATGGCCTGTGTCGCTTATGTGGAAGGCGACATGGTACAGCTCCGTGTTCTCGAAGACCGGGTGTTGGTTTTGGATGTGGCCAACAGGGTCACATGATCAGAGATTGTCCCAGCAGACCAAGAGAACAACCATAGTTGCCGCCGCCACCACCTATGGGTCAGATTAGAGGGTATGCACCTCAGAACGCGCCGTAAGAAGGACAACTTAGACCCCCAGTTCAAGGCACGGTGTATGCCATCACTCAAGGTCAGGCAGAGGCTGTGCCTGACGTGATCACAGGTATGGTTTCGCTGAATGACCATCCTGCTTATGCTTTATTCGACCTAGGAGCAACTCATTCCTTTATTGCCGAGCAGTATGTTAAGTTGATAGGATTAACTCTTATATTATTGGAGTCAGCAGTTAGTATATGTACACCATTGAATGATAAAATGATAGCTGCTTTAGGTTGTTCTAGTTGCAAGTTAGTGATTGGTAAGTGAGAGGGGTAAATAGACTTATTAGTCCTAGCCATGTATGACTTTGATTTGATAATTGGCATAGACTGGCTCACCAAGTAACGAGCTAAGATGGATTGCTATCGCAAGGCGATTCAGTTTGACTCGTTAGAGGGTGAGAGTTTCGAATTTGTCGGGAGTCAAGGAGGACCCTCGATTACTTTGATCTCGTCGCCAGAGGCAACTTGTTTGCTAGACGAGGGTTGTCAAGGTTATCTGGCAATTGTCATGGATACGACAGTTGAGGAGCTGAAGATGGAGGACATCATCATAATACAAGAGTTTCCCAATGTTTTCTCGAAAGAATTGCTAGGATTACCGCCAGAGAGATAGATCGAGTTCGTGATTAAGTTAGCACCCGGGACAAAGCTAATCTCTAAGGCTCCTTACTGGATGGCGTTATCTAAGTTGAAAGAACTGAAGGTACAGATGCAAGAGTCATTGGATAAGGGATTCATTCATCCCAGTGCATCACCTTGGGGAGCACTAGTTCTATTTGTAAAGAATAAAGATGGTTCATTGCGCCTGTGCATTGACTATCGGCAACTCAATCAGGTGACAATCAAGAACAAGTATCCACTCCCGAGGATCGATGACTTGTTCGATCAATTGCAAAGAGCGCTCGATATTCTTAAAGTTCGACTTGAGGACAGGATATAATCAAATGAGGATTAGAAATGAGGATATTCCAAAGTCAGCTTTTCGTACTCGGTATAGTCATTATGAGTTTACTATGATGTCGTTCGGGTTGACGAATGCTCCAGCTGCCTCCATGGATCTGATGAACCGAGTATTCAAGGAATATCTAGATCAGTTTGTGATCGTGTTCATCGATGATATTCTAGTGTATTCGAGAAGTGATGAAGAGCATGAGAGTCATCTGAAATTAGTACTTCAGACTCTGAGAGTCCATCAGTTGTACTTCAAGTTCAGCAAGTGCGAGTTTTGGTTGACTCATGTTACTTTCCTAGGTCACGTGATTTTAGGCAAAGGAATCTCCGTGGACCCGAGCAGAATTGAAGCAGTGATCAACTGGCCAAGATCGACTACCGTGATAGAAATTAGAATTTTTATTGGGTTTAGCAGGTTATTACAGAAGGTTTGTAGAGGGATTCTCAACCTTAGCATTGTCGTTGACAACTCTTGAAGAAAGAAGAGAAATTTGTGTGGACAAACAAGTGCAAGCGTAGTTTCCAAGAGCTTAAGCAAAAGCTGACTACCGCACCTGTGTTGACCATTCCATCTGGTCTTGGAGGATTTGAGATCTATAGTGATGCATCGTTCAAAGGACTGGGTTGCATGTTGATGCAACATGGTCGGATTGTTGCATACGCCTCTCGTCAGTTGAGACCTCATGAATAGAATTACTCGACGCATGACTTAGAACTCGCGGTAATTATTTTCGCCCTAAAGATTTGAAGACACTATTTGTGCGGAGAAAGGTTCCAGATCTTATGGACCATCAAAGTCTCAAGTATCTATTCTCTCAGAAGGAGTTGAATATGAGACAGCGCCGATGGATGGAATTACTAAAAGACTACAACTGTGATATCTTATATCACCTAGGAAAGGCGAATAAGGTCGTCGATACTTTGAGTCGAAAATCCTCAGTCGTTCATATACTAATTAAGGAGTGGAATTTAATCGAGAGAGCACGAGATTCGGCATTCAAATTTGAGGTAGGCCACCTTTCAAACCTTATGGCCACCCTTAGAATTGAGCCGGATGTACAGATCAGAATCAAGCTACTCCAACTGACAGACCCTGATGTTCAGAAAATTCTACAAGAGGACACTAACAAAAGAAAGGCTGACTTTCAGATTTCTGATGACGGAACACTGAGATTTCGAGAACGATTGGTTGTACCTAATGATGTGGAGCTTAGAGAGGATATTTTATCAAAAGCGCATCATAGCAGTTATAGCATTCATTATGGCAGTACCAAGATGTATCAAAATCCGCGTCAACACTATTGGTGGTCGAGTATGAAGGCAGATATCGCCAAACATGTCGCCAAGTGTTTGACGTGTCAGCAGGTCAAAGCTCAGCATTGCAAGCCAAGAAGACTTCCGCAACCTCTCAAGATCCTAGAGTGAAAATGAGAGCACATCAAGATGGATTTCGTGACCGGCCTACCGAGGAGTAAAAGAGGTAATGATTCTATTTGGATAGTGGTTGACAGATTGGCAAAATTAGCTCACTTCATTGCAGTTCGAAAGGACCTTAGTTTGGATAGGCACACGGAGTTGTATGTGCGCCAAGTAGTTCGTCTACATGGAGTGCTTCATATCAAGACTCGAGATTTACCGCCGCCTTTTGGAAGAGCTTACAAAGTGCTTTGGGTACGAAACTGCAGTATAGTACGACATATCATCCTCAGACGGATGGTCAGTCTGAGAGGACAATTCAAACCCTCGAGGACATGCTGTGAGCTTGTGTGCTAGATTCTAAGGGAAGTTGGGAAGAACATCTTCATCTGGTGGAATTTGCCTACAACAATAGTTATTAGCAGAGCATTCAGATGGCTCCTTTTGAAGCGTTGTATGGCAAAGTGTGCATGACATTAGTGTGTTGGAATGAAGTCGGGGAGAGAAAGATTACATGCTTAGAATTGGTTCAGCAGTCAGTGGATGCCATTGCAATGATCAGAGGCAGACTAAAGATCACTCAGAGCAGGCAGAAAAATTACGCAAATAAGCGCCGAAGGCCATTGGAATTCCAAATTGGTGATCACGTTTTTCTGAAAGTGTCACCAATGAGAGGAATTTCGCGCTTTGGTAAGAAGAGAAATTGAGTCCAAGGTACGTAGGTCCATTTGAAATTCTAGATAGAATTGGGACCCTAACGTATTGTCTTGCGTTGCCGCCGAGATTGGCGCAAGTGCACAATGTCTTTCACGTGTTGATGTTGAGGAAGTACAAGCCTAACCCGACCAACGTGCTTAATTTTAAAGAATTGGATGTGGATGACCGAGTGGCATACGTTGAAAGTCCGGTTTAGATAGTGGACATAAAAGAGCAAGTTCTACATACAAAGATCATTCCATTGGTCAAAGTGGTCTGACAACACCACAGTACTGAAGGAGCAACATGGGAGACTGAAGAGTCGATGAGACATTTGTACCCCCACCTTTTTGCTTAAGTATTGTAATGGTTTCAATTTCGAGGACGAAATTTTTATGAGAGGGAAAGAGTTGTGACATCCTAGATTTTTCACTTCTGCTTTCAATTAAATTAATCGGGCATTTCATCAAAATGCCTAAAGGGCTGTTCTCAGAGTTGATCACTCTCGAGATAACTAGATCATAAGAGAAAGCCATTAAGGAATTTGAATGCAATAGACTTGAAAATTCGACTAGGAATCGGCTACTCGATCGTGCTCATCTTTAGAGGTCATTACGACATAGTTAAAAGACCTGCAAAGAAGAACCAGAAGCTTCCCGCCCGTCGCATGCCACCGCCGAAGCCCGCCGAAGCCACTCGCGACGCCACCGCCCGCCCACACGCGCTCCTCCACCTCAGTTGCGTCCTCGCCATTCCCATTCGCCGTGCTACCTGCCTGTCGGTGTTCCTCAGGCCTGGTCAAGCCTAGCCAGAGCCCATGCAACGCCGTTCCGCCGCCAAGCAACCCCGCCTAGACCCGGTTTGGTCCCCTTAGTCCATCTCGGTCCGTTGTCGCCTCAACCCGCTCTTGTTTTAGCCTTTCTCAGCTTCGGACAATAGCTGGAATCAGTGAGTTTCTAGCACTGTTTAGGCCCGCTTTGGCCCGTTTCCGAACCCCAGTTGCCAAGCCCACTTTAAAGAAGATCGAGCCCCGCCGTGTCCTCGTCAGTTTGATCCGAGCGGATTGTCGAACAAGTGAGTTTAACTCACTAATCCTCGCTTAGTAGGTTAATGACGCTTAAGGTTGATTAGTTTAGACTAAGCTAGGATTATGTGGTTTGTTAGATTTGATTAGTAAATTTAATTAATTACTGATGCATGTTAGGTGGATAGTTAGTGCAATTAGGGCCTAGATAAGCTTTAGAATTTATCTAGAGTGATTTGAAAATTTTTAGGGTCCGTCTTGGCATTTAATTAGGCTTTACGGGCCTAAGTTTTAATTATTGGCATTTAATAATTATTTTTCGTAATTATTTAATTATTTATTTATTTTCCGGAAATTAGACCGGGATAGCGATAACCGGAATTTTATGTTGATTGGTGTGATTTGTTTATTTAATTGAGTTATAATTTGTGTTGATTGTGCATAAATTGTATTTTAGGAATTTATTCTTAAATTCGTTTAATTTCAGTAATGGATCGGAAAATAACCGAACGTTGGTTTACAACGCCAAAAATCTTTTGGTGGACTATATAAAATGGTGGGATTTATGGAAATGAAATTATTATATTTTGGTTAAAGCCGATCGTGTACCCACACACGATATTTTATCAGGTATGATAAAAATGGTGGAAATGTTAGATAGTTAGGATGGTATACTATATCAACATACAGGCTCTGATTTGTTAGCTTAGGGTGAGCAGTATACTGATATATTATATCAACCTACGGACTCTGATATGTCAGCTTAGGGCAAACAATATATCTAACAGCTTTTGGTGAGCATTATTAATATACTATATCAGTCTACGGGCGATATGTCAGTTTTGGGTAAGCACTATACTATATTATCAACTTTGGGTGAGCTATACTATCTATCTTTAGCTTAAGGTGAGCAGTTCTAGACTATGGTCGGACTTTATAGATAGTATTGATTAAGATGACCGGGGAATGGTCTTGTTGACATGGAATCGACTAAGTCGATTGATCGATGATTCGATATGCTTGAATGACTCAATAAGATTGTGAATTGTGTTGACTTGCAAGAAAGAAATCAAGACCAAGGTAAGTCTTCTGACTCGTGATTGTGCCTAGGTAGCCCTCAGGGCGTATTTTCTTTCTAGTTAAGTTTTAGGGGGTTGAACTTGCTGAGATGTCGTCTCACCCCATTGTAGGATAACATTTCAAGCCCATATATAGCAGCCCCTCCAACTCTTCCCGAGCATTTTGGCAAACCGAAGAAGTTCACAGAGCAGAGTTACCATATTCTGATACACGGGCACTCTGAAGAATTAGAATATGTATTAGTGAAGTCCATAATTTGGGTTGATACAGGTTTACCCAAAAAGGTGCCCCATCAATACAGGCATGGTATCGCCATTACAGTGATGGATGAAGGGAGGGCTCCGTACCAGAATCTATGATACATTTATATATGATGGGGTCACTTTTGGAAAGGGTACGGCAGACCCTAAGGGTGGATCGGTGGTGGACGCGAATAATCCCAAGCTTGATGATCCAAACTCTCCGATGTACTCAATAGTGGGCTCCAGCTGGAGTGTGAAAGAAGGAAAGATCGATGAGGATGATGACCTGGAGTAGATTGGAAACCCTCACCCCTGTTTGCAGACTTTGTTTTCTGACTGGTTTGAGTAGAACCTAACTTGGATAGTTGTATTGTAATATATACATTATAGTTTGCAATGTATATAAGTACGGTTGTTGGTTTTCAGGTTCAAAATTTATGGCTCTACTTTCCTATCCCATTATTTTATTGTGTGGGGATTTGATATCTGCTTCCGCATGCGTATTAAAATAAATGGGTCGGCGATGCATCCTGGGACATTGCTATTTAATTGACCAAGCCGGGATGGGCGCGCGCTCGAGGATCGGGGCGTGACATACTCCACCCGATTAAGTTTCCTTTCTCCATATCTTCCCTCTTCATGGCATCCTATGGTAGAATGCTTGCAGTTTCACTGGATTTTCCTCGAGTCTCCTCTAGATCCTCCCTTTTCCAAGTGACCCATGGTAACACAATCACTCATCAGTGTTTTTTTGCCTAGAAGCTTCAAGTGGCTGGAAGATAAAGTGGTCCTTGGGTTTTTGCGCCTCTGGATGTTGGTTCTAGTTTCTTGAAAAGAATCCCCAGTTTTATTTTTTCAATGCAATCTCCTTTGAGCACCCATCATCTCTAGAGCTCCTTCACTCCATAACGAAATATCCACAGCTCTCAGCAAATCCAGAAAAGGTGACAGGAAATGGAAGGCGAGGAGGACAACCATCTCCGATTGGTAGCACTGTGTCGGAGAATGGGAGACTTGTGGTCCGAAGAGGATATCACGGACTTAGGGGATGACATTCCAGAGGAAGAAAAGCAAGAAAGTGAGTTAACTATTTACGGCAAGCTATTTTCGAAGCCCAATGTTAATTTCCAGGCTTTCATTAACACTATGAAAAGAGGATGGAAAACAGATTCAGTCAAATGTGAGTTAATTGAACCAGGTTATTTATCGTTTCTATTCTAATCAAGTGAAGAAAAAATGAGGGTTTTAGAATCGGGACCGTGGTCTTTTGCGAGTAACCTATTAATCCTTAGAGAAGGAGACCCAAACATACCTAAAAATTGTTATGAGTTCCCGCATTATGCGTTTTGGGTGCATATTATAGGCATTCCTCGTGCTAAAGTCACTGAATATGCCATGCGTCTTTTAGCCTCTCGATTGGGGAAAGTTGAGGAATTAAAAATCGAGACGAGAAACAACAACTCACGCAAAAATGGAAAGGTCAGAGTGCTACTGAACTTGTCATGCCCACTCAAAACAGGAACTGTAATTAATTGTGGGGAAAAGAAATGGTGGATAGTTTTAAATATGAAAGGCTCCCTCACTTTTGCTATTCTTGTGGTCACATTGGGCATTATGCAAACTTTTGCACTGAAATACCTTATGAAGAAACTGGACTTGCTCAAAATCAACCAGGTTGATATGGCTCGTGGCTAAAGGTGGAAGTTCGAGAAATCAGCCCCTATTGGAAGACATTTTATGGAAAACTTGAACTATCTGCCATAGACGAAGAGGTTGTGATGGAAACTCCCATAGTGGCGACTAAAATACCCTTGAGAACAGAAGCAGATGAACTAAATGAATTGGCAATTGTTCCTGTCCAGCCTAATGCACAGAAGGTTATGGAAGAGTCTTGAAAGACAAAACAAACTAACACAATCAGTGGGCAAAGATCACAACAGAACCCAATGCTACTCCCTTCTCCAGCAGGTAATGAGATGCACTCATTAATCTCTAAGAAAGGAAAAGCTATGTATAAAGCTCCCGTGGCAACAAAAGTGGGTCAGTTTCTATGAGAAGAAAACCTCACATGATCTCTTGGTGGATGAAAAAAAACTCTTGAATGCCCCAATTCAGTCTTGGGAATGGGCTAGTGCATGGGCTTTGGTGGCTGGCCCTAATAATCCACCAAAGAATAGATGAAATTATTGAGCTGGAACTGTCAAGGGCTGAGCACTCCCTTGACAATCCAACACCTCAAAGCCTTAATGGCTCAAGAAAGGCCCAACTTGGTTTTCCTCATGGAAACATAAAATAAGAATACTGTTGTAGAGAGAGTGAGGAAAATGACTCATTTCAAATTTTCTTTTATTATCGAGCCAGTTGGTATAGTAGGAGGCTTGGCACTAATGTGGGATGAGGAGGTAAAGGTGGAAATGTAGGGAAGCTCCAGGGAACTTATCAATATACAATGCAAGGATCTCACTAAAGGTAACCTAATGCAGATATCTTTTCTACATGCACCAACAAATTTTCAAGATAGACTGAGGCTATGGTGTCACGACCCGAACTTTGGGCACATGCACATCCTTCAATGGTCGGTATAAATTTGCAACATCCCAGGAACTGTTGCCGAACCATTCATTATGTTGCGCATGCGGAAACGTAAAACAATCTCTATACAACAAAGTAGTGGGATAGAAATGTAGGATAATATTTTTACAAGCCGCACCTACAATATTGTAGTACTTATGTATATAGACCAGTTTAACACCCCAAGATCCGATATAAAAGGTGAAGCTGTTCGGTTACCCACGAGCTAAGCTTCTATTTACAAGACTGGGGTTCACTACTAACTACCATACTTCTCGATCTCTCTAGGGTGAGCTGTCACCCTACATCCAACCTTGACGAAAGACCCGTTATCACTTGGAAGGAGATAGCGAGAGTTCTACTCTTCCTTTTCTACAACCGACTGCACACGACTTGGCCTTCCTCCATCTGGGGACCTGAAAATTTTAGCCCACTATGGGATGAGATCACTTCTTAGCGAGTTAAGTCCCTAAATCTAGATTAGGAGAAAAGTACACTCTACATGCAATCTAGTAACGTTTCTCACAACCCCTTTTTCAATTGTATTGCCCTCTACATTAGTCTCAATCAAATCAAGTCATACATAAAGGTATCAAGATTGGACATCATGATAGTATTCTCACAAATGAATTCTCAAGAATGTAAATATTAACACAATTAAACGGACCACAATCGATGCAACAGATAACAGTCTTCCGGCATAACCGGGCATCGTCTCGCACCATCAAGCACAGCAACATCTCCATTTAGACGGCATTTCGATTAGGAGCATCAGCCTAGCATCCACTACGACCAACATCCGTTGACTTGGGGCATTCCCGAAGGAGCATTGTCCGGCCCCAAAGGCTTGTGACGGATTCTCATGTCGTGTATGCATTCACTCAATGTCATAGTTCAATGTTCAATTGCACATTTCATTCACAACATCAATTAAACAATTTTCCAACAAGAAACATCTCAAAACAGTTATAAACTTCTACTGACCAGAATTGGTAGAAACTGCCAATTTGCGCACTTTCCGGTTCAAGGCCAGAAACCAATTCATATGAACTCGAAAAATTCTCAAACTTGAACATGTGCTAAAGGACATGTAAACAAAAAATTTTCGTGAAGACACCAAGGCCCAGATCCTTCTGGATTCGGCCCAGTAATTCCCTAAATCTAGTACTAAAATCGGGTCCGTTTCCAGTGGTTCTATTTTCCGAAATCAACTTGGTTCGGGGTCTGAAACAGGTCCGTTTGGTCTGAAATTCGATTATGTTCAACTATAAGATGTAACAAAAAACTTTTGTGAAGAACCCACTTTTAGAATCGAACCCGAAGGGTTAGTAACAACCCACAGAATCCTTACAGGTCGCAAATTCCAGTGCAGTTCGAGTTTCTATTTAAAGACAACGAAGCCAAAATCATTTTCCTTTAAATCTCCAAAAATCCTGAGAAAAATATATATTATACTTGGAGTTGTGTAAAACATTTATTCAGAAGGAATTCACTTCAAAATTGCAACACATGTTAGTCTACAAAAATAATAAATCGTACACGTCTAGAAAATAGTTTTAAAGAACATCCCCTGTTTTTGGCCCAGCTGTCCTCTACGGTTCTTATCTTGCTATTTTAACTAAAACTAAGCCTCCCTATGGCTAATCTAACCTTACTAAACTAACACTCAACCATATTTAACTTCATCTAAACCTTTCTTAACTTGTTTCAACCCCTAAACAGAGGTACTCAGCCCTAATCCAGTTTTAGAAAATAACTCACCTATTTAAAACTAAAGGCGGCTCTCGCTGATGGCTGGACAACAACACAGAGCCAGGTCTTGGGTCCTTCAGTGATGGGGTTGAGCCGAAACAGTAGAGGGGTGTGCTGCAGTGTGATAGTAACAGCAACACACGGAATTACAAAATTTTCGATAGAGAGAAACAAACGTGGTGTTTGGTCGGCTAAAATGTTCTCCTACTGGTGAGGGGGTGTTGTTGTCACTTGAACTCCAAGACCAAGAGATAAAAAAAAAAAAAACATGAAAGGCAGCCCGGTCGAACTGCTGTAGGTCCAGCAACTTGATAACATCAAGACCACGCCTTCCTCTATTTTCTTGTTGTTGGTTTGTCGTCTCAAGGGAAACAGGGGAGGCCGAATATCCTAGCGTAAAGAAGAAGAAGACAAGGCTTTTTGTGGCTGTGAAAGGGAAAGGAAAGAAAAGGAAAGGAGTGTCGCATGGTGTCTAAGAGGAAGGAAGATGCACGAATGGGGGTGAGAGGAAAAGAAAAGTAGTTCATGGAGGGTCCCTCTCTTTCAAATTTCCAAGTCTGGTAGTACTTTTTCCATGGAAATTTTAAACCCCATCACTCTCAAGTGGCCCACACACCTTACACATCCTTATCTTGCCCATATGAGATGCAAATGATGGTGGAATCCTTCGTAATGGGCAGGCATCCGAATTTGCAGGTAATTTCCATAACTTTTCCTTTTCCATTTTATCCTTTTCACCATCTTAATTAATAAGGACAATTTCCCATTTAAGTCCTTATAATCCTTTCTCTAAATTTTCCACCTTAAAGGCCCAAAAACCTATTTAAAATATGACATTTCCGTTATTCTTTTAATTTGCCGCTCTTACATCATCAATAATTTTTTTGAAAATATGCAACAATATCCCTAGGACTAATTGTGACACATAAAAGTTCTCAATTTCTGAAATTAGAATAAATTTCGCAGTTAAATTCGGCCAAATGTGGTTTCAGCGTGACCTAAACCATCGAGTAGGTTTTTGGGAATTTTCGATGCAATGGACTTGTGGTCGATTATTTTCGAGCCACTATGTACATCTTCGACTCATTGGTGACTCTCGGTTATCGTGAAAAATCTCTAGATTTCAATTACAAGCACAGGGTACCAAAACGACACAAAAATCAATTTGGTGTCGATCGATGAGAATTTTGTAATTAGATGGAATCACCCGTGCCTAATTATCTATCTCTATCAATCAACCTATTTCCAGTCTCTGATAGATTTTCGACTGTGTCACAATGACCCTTGCAAATTAACACGGCCGAGCAGTCGATTCCTGGTCGAATTCTCAAATCCGTTGCATTAAAATCCCTTAATGGCTTCCTCAACTAGTCTAGTTATCTCATGGGTGATCAGCTCAGAGAATATCACTATAGACACGTCACTGAAAAGCCCGATTTATTCAATTGAAAACAGAAGTAGAAAATCAGATTGTCACATATGGCGTTTTGTGAAAGACAACAACTACAACAATCCACTCACATGGTTATGCATAGGAGACTTTAACGAAGTGCTTTACCATTGGAAAAGGTTGGGAGTACAGAGGTGGACCGCTATAGAATTGCAGCTTTCTGGGGCTTTTTAGATGATTGCTCTTCAATGGACCTCGAAAGCAAAGGCTGCGCTTATACCTGATCAAATAACAGAAAAGGCACCGCATTAATAAAGAAGATATTAGACATGACGCTTTGTAATTTGGAGTCGTGATGGCTTTTGCCCTACCGACAATAGGTTTGGATCACAGCCCAATTATACTATCTCTAGATCAAATGGAGAAGAAAAGCAAGAAAATGTTTAGATTTGAAACATTACTAGAAGACCCCGAGTGTGAAGAGGTGATCAAGCGAGTTTGGCATGCAAATAGAACAACTGAAATCAGTCTTGCAAATAAAACAAGGCTAGTTGTTGCTGAATTAAACAAATGGAGTAGAATGAAATTTAAAAGTGCCCAAAAACATATCAACCCCCTTAAATTTCCGGCTTATGGAGCCGACTAATAGAATGAATGGGGAGCAAAATAGAGAAGAAATCAGTAACATTGTCGGAAAAATTGAAGACTTGTGGAGGCAAGAAGAGATGTATTGGTGCATAAGGTCTAGAATTGACTGGTTAAAATGGGAGGATCAAAACACCAAGTTTTTTCATGCTACAACAGTTCTAAGAAGACAACGAAATAAGATATCTATGCTTCAAATTGATGATCAAACTCGGTGTAGGGACCCCCAGACTTTCAAACATCATTTCCGAAGCTTTTATCAATCCTTATTTACCTCAATGGGAGACCGGAACTACCAACCTGTATTAGATGAATGTGCAGTGGTGGTCAATGAGGAGATAAATGATTAAACCAGTTACAAAAGAGGAAGTTAAAGCTGTTGTGTTTCAACTAGGGGCTACAAAGGCACCGGGACCAGACAGGCTAAATGGTTTATTTTATCAAAGTCATTAGCCTATTATCAATGAAAACATCTTCAGCACGATTCAATCTTTTTTCAGCCAAGGTACGTTTGAACTAGAGCTCAATAGAACGCATATTACTCTCATCCCTAAAGTAACAAACCCAGAAAATATCACCCAATTCAGACCTATAAGCTTTTGCAATTTCAATTATAAGATTGTAGCGAAGATGCTGGCTAATAGGCTAAAACCATGGCTACCAAAGATAGTCTCCATGGAGCAAATTGCTTTTATAAGTGTCACGCCTCGATCCTCCGAGCGCGTGCCAATCCCTCTACGGTCGATTAAATAGCGACGTTCCAGGACACATTGCCGACCCATTCATTTTAATGTACATGCGGAAGCAGATAAATAATCCCCAGACAACAACACAATGGGATAGCAAAAGTAGGGTCATAATTTTTAACCAACATTCACAACACACTTATGTATATATATATAACAAACCAAGTAATATATATATAATACAAGCCGATCTATTTATAAAGTCTGCAACCGGGGGGAGGGGGGAAGATTCTACTAAACTACGGCTCCTCGTCCTCCTCTTCATCCTCATCCGGATCCCAGTTGAAGCCTTCGGCTGAGTACACAAGAGACTCAGGTTTTGATAGGTCCGGGTCCTGATCCACCACCGAACCACCTGGAGGGTCTGTCGTGCCCTTTCCAAAAGTAACCTCCATCACATACAGAGGTATCTTAGATTCCGGTATGGGGTCCTCTCTCATTCCAATACGATATTGGCAATACCATGCTTTATACTGATGGGGCACCTTTTTAGGTAGACTCGCATCAACCCAGATTATGGATTTCACCAGTTCGTACTCTAACCCCTAAGGGCTGCTTAAGCGCAAACCCGAGTCAGAGGACTCACCTTGGCCTTAATTCCTTCATGCAAGTCAATATAACTCAAATAACTATCCAGTTATTTTAACCAACCAATTCATCCACTCAGATCGAACCATCGATCAATCGACTCAGTCGATTCCATGTCATCAAAACCCTTCCCTGGACATCTCAATCAATACTATATATATAGTCCGATCAAATCTAAGACTACTTACTTTAAGCTGATAATAGATAGTATAGCTCGCACTAAGTTGATAAATAGTATATTACTCGCTCTAAGCTGACATATCGCCCGCAGGCTGATATAGTATACTAACCATGCTCATTCTAAGCTGATCAATAATATAGCTCGCTCTAAGCTGATAAGGTATACTGCTCGCACTAAGCTGACATATCAAAGCCCATAGTTTGATATAGTATACCTGTATACTGCTCGCGCTAAGCTAACATATCAGAGCCCGTAGGTTGATATAGTATACCATCCTAACTATCTAACCATTTCACCATTTTTATCATACCCGATAAAAATAATCGTGTGCGAGTACATGGTCGACCTTAGTCAAAATACAATATTTTCTTTTTTTGAAAGTCCCACTAATTCCAACAGTCCAAAAACACATTTTTGGCACTACAAACCAACACCTGGTATTTTTCAATTAATTAAAGAATTTATTAAATTTTTGGGATAAATTCCCAAAATTGCAAATCACACTCAATCGGCACAAAATAACAGTCAATTCAATAAACAGATCACACCACTACAATCAGCATAAAATTTCGATCACTGACTATACCGGTCTAATTTTCGAAAAATAAATAATTAATTAAATAATTACGAAAATTAATTATTAAATGCAAATAATGCACACTTATGCCCGTAATGCCTAATTTAATACCGAATCAGGCCTGAAAAAATTTCGAGACTCATTAATTAATTACTACAATCTATCTACTTGCTAATTACACTACTCTATCCACTTAACATGCAATATCGATTAACTAATTCACTAATCCGTTCTAACTAACCATATAATCCAAGCTTAACTTAAAAAAATCAACCCTTAAACATCATTAACTTATTAAGTAGTGATAAGTGAGTTAAACTCACTTGATTTGCGATCCGCTCGAATCAAAACGACGGGGACGTGAAGGGGCTCAACAAATTCCAAAGCGAGATCGCCTTTCGAGGTTTGTAAGGCCACAAAAACAGGCCAAATAGTGGCTGTAATACCCACTGCTAATCGGTGCTGTGGCTGGGCCAAGAAGGCTGCTCCGGGGCCGATTGAGGCTGAAATGAGCGGCGGAGCTGATCGCGAGTCTAAGTGGGTTATGGCGGCATTTCACAGCGGCTCCGGCGATCTCCATGCGGCTCAGGCAGATGGTTGGACAGCAAGCTGGGTGAGAACAACGCAACTTTGGACGGTGAGATGGGGATGGCTTGCGTGGGACATGCGGGCAAGCGCGGACGCGCGACGGCGGCTGCTTGGGCTCCGGCGGGCGACAAGGATGTTTGACGGCTTGCTAGCTTAGTTCTCTAGAATTTTCAGAGGCTTCAAGGGCTAGAAATGGGGGTGCTCAACCAAGATGGGGGAGGAAGGAGAGGGGGAACCGGCTGAGCAAAGAGGGGCCACCTTTGATCTTCAACCTCATCTTCTTGTCCCTTTGTCCCCTAGGTGTGTCCCACCATGCAAGGCTGCCTTGCACAGCCATTTTCAGATCAAAAACTCCATTCTAGAAGCCTTGAGTTGGTCCAAAAGTCATGGGTGATGGGGGCATACGAATTTTGGAGGCAAATCCCACAAATTGGACTTCCATTAGTTCTTGAATTAGTTCAATTCAGCCTCTATAAATTCCATTATCAAGTCCTCGATCAAATTTGTATTTTTCCTCACCAATAGACCCTACTTGCATCCCAATTTTGCGATAAAAAACGGTCCTCCATTTTTCCGGTCAAAAATAGCCCTCCTCGACTTTTCGCCAAAAATCTCAATTTGCAGAAAAATCTTTGAAGACTGAGTCGATGTCCCTAAAATGATTTGTGACATGAAAGAACAATCGGATTCAAATTCGTGATTAATTTCAATCCGACACGATTTTAGCGTGACTTAAATTACCGGATAGCTTTCAGAAATTTTTAGTGCAACTGACCTATGGTAGATTTTCTTCAAGCCACAATGAACCTCTTCGACACATTGGTGACTCTCGGTTGTCGTGAAAATCTCGAGGATTCAAATACAAACACAAGATACCAAAACGACAAAAAAATTAGTATAATGCCGGTCGATGAGAATTTTGTAATTTAGTGGAATCACCCACGTTTAGCCACACATCTTAGTCGAACTGACCTATTTATGATCTCTAATCGACTTTTAACTGTGCCGTAATGATCTCTACAGATGAGCACGGTCGAGTGGTCGAATTCTCAAGTCTAATGCATTAAAATTCCTTAATGACCTCCCCAGATAGTCTAGTTATCTCATTAGTGATCAGTTTTGAGAATAGCACTATAAGGCACATCGATGAAAGGCCTGATTAATTTAATTGAAAGCATAACTAAAAATTTCAGGATGTCACAATAAGTGACCGCCAGATCCAAGACAATATCTTTATAGTCCAATAGGTGATTCATCAATTAAGGGTGAGAAGGAGAAAGCGTAAATTTCAAGCCATTTTAAAACTAGATATGTAAAAAGCTTATGACAGAGTTAAACGGGATTTTCTATGTGATTATATGTTGAGGTTGGGTTTAAATGAGAAATGGGTCAAATGGATAAAGCAATGTATCTCATCGGTGTCTTTCAGTATCTTAGGGGTTGCATGATTGTGTTCTTTTCTTTTGTTTATAAACAGATTTTCTGTTTTTTTTTGTTCCCTGAACAAAAAAAGAACATAAACGCGTTTGTTTGTGTTTTTGTTCAAAATCAATTTTTTTGTTCCCTAACGAAAAAAGAACGAAAACGAAAAAAAAAAAAAAGTTGTTTCTTATTCTAGAAACACTTCTCAAGAAACATTTTTCTTCTTCTTTTCTTCTTTTCTTCTTCTTCTTTTCTTCTTCTTCTTTTCTTCTTCTTTCTTCTTTGGCCGGTCGCCATGGCCGGCGGCCATGGCCGTCGAGGGCGACGCCGTCGAGGGTCGGCGACCTCGTCGGAGCGTCGCCGGCCCCGGCTCGAGCTCACTCGGCCATGGCGAGCCGAGCGTCGCCGGTGGCGGCGACGCTTGGCCTCGCCGGATCTAGGCGAGCCCGAGCTCGCCCGGCCATGGCGAGGCCGAGCCTCGCCCGCGCCAGCGACGCTCGGCCTCGCCGGGGGCGGCGAGCCTCGCCGTGGCCGGGCGAGGCCGCTGCCCCCGTCGGCCGGCGGTCGCGGAGGCCGGGAACCATTCAAAAGAAGAAAAAAAAAAAAAGAAAAAAAAAAAAAAAAATAAAATAAAAACATTAAAAAATTAGAAAAAACAAAAAAGAATAAAGTTTACCAAACATGTTTCTATTCATTTTTTATTCCCAACAAGTTTACCAAACACATTCTTTTGTTCAAAACTGTTCCGGAACATAAATAGTTTTTTCTATTTCTTTCCCGAGAATGTTTTGAACAAATACAATCATGCAGCCCCTTAGTTAATGGTGAGCCTTCAGATGTCTTTAAGCCTACTAGAGGAGTTCGACAAGGGGACCCTCTCTCCCCCTATCTATTCATTATCATGGCCAATGTCCTCTCGACCCTTATGAGCAAAGCTGTACTAGATGGAAATATAAATGGTATTTGCCTAAATCCTAAATGTCCAACTCTCTCGCATCTCCTCTTTGCTGATAAGAGAAGCTCAAATGTAGGCAATGTACTGAACCAATATTGTTATGTGTCAGGAGAAGCTATAAACCTCAATAAATCAGGCCTTTTCTTTGGGAGAGACTACCCACAGAACCTTAAACATAATTTAGCTGCTGAATTGAAAGTTCCTATCTAAAAAAAAAGGAAAATACCTTGAAATTCCATCTGACTGGGGTCGAACAAAAAAGCAAATATTTGCTTGGATCCTTGCTAAAGTCGAGAGGAAACTTGAAGAATGGAAAGAGAGGTTGATCTCGAAGGCTGGAAAAGAAGATCTCATTAAGGGTTCGTTCGTTTCGCGGAAAATATCATGTTTCCGAAAAACATTTTCCTAGAAGTCATTTTCCAGGAAAATGACTCTATTTTCCGATGTTCACCGAAACCTAAACTTTGAGTAAATAATATTTTCCATCATTCGTTAGATAATTTAATTATTTGAGAAAAATTATCAAAAATTGAATTTTAATATTTATAATTGACCAAAAAATTAGTTTATTTTTTATATTTTTTAAAAAATGAATTTTTAATTATTTGTATTTTTCAAAAATAGAAATTTTATTTTTTTTTTATTTTTTATTTTTCTTTCTTTTTCCTTTTACTTTTCATTCCTCTTTCCTCCTTCTTCTTCCCGCCACCTTCTTCCTCCTCCTTTTTCATCCTCCTTCCTCCGCCGCCGCCTCCTTCCTCCTCTTTCTTCCTCCTCCTTCCTCCACCACCGCATGCATGCGACAATGGCCGGTTGCCGGTGGTCGACCAAGACCCGATCGCCGATCCGGCGAGCTCGAGGCTTGGCTGATCTCGCCCGAGCTAGCCATAGTTTCGCCGGGCTCTGGCGAGCCGCGAGCTCGCCGGATCTGACGGTGGAGCTCAGGCTCGCCTGGATCGGGAGCTCAAGCTCCATCGCCAAATCCGGCGAGCTAGAGCTCGACTTCGCCAGATCGAGCTAGGGGGAGCCTCGCCGACCTAGGGCGAGACTCGAGCTGGCTTGCGGCCGGTCGCCGAACGCCGCCGTGGTCGATCACCGGCCACCGCCGAAGAAGAAGATGGAAAGGAAAGAAAGAAAAGAAAAAAAAATTAAAAACTTGATTTAAAAAGAAAAAGAAAGCATAAAAATAAAATGAAAATGTATTGGTAAAAAGAAGCAAAGAAGAAGTGATGGAAAACATTTTCCTCACTTTTAAATGTTGTTTTTTTCAATAATGGAAAACATTTTCTTTGAGTAGTTCATTTTCCGTGAAACAAACACCGGAAAATTTAGAAAATGTTTTCTTGAAAGTCATTTTCCGCGAAACAAACGGACCCTTAAGACAGTTATTCAAGCCCTACCCCAATATGTTATGTCCATTTTTAAAATTCCAACTTTCATTTGCCACACTATTGAGAAGTGAATAGCCTCGTTTTGGTGGAAACAAAATGTAGCTAGAAGAGGTATTCATTGGAAAAAATGGAAAGATCTGAAAACTAGGAAGGACTGTGGTGGCTTAGGTTTTAAAGACTTAGTGGATTTTAACAAAGCAACGTTAGGGAAACAGGCTTGGAGAATTGTCCAACAATCGGATGCTCTATGGTGTCAAGTTCTTAAAAGTATTTATTTTCCTCAAGGTGATTTTTGGGCAACCAACAAAGATCCCTGTCTTTCATGGGGATGGCAAAGTTTATTAGTGGGGAGAGATGCAATCGAACCTGCAACTAGATGGGAGGTTGGAGATGGATAGAAATCCGGATTAGAGAAGATATATGGCTTCCTTCTAGAAGACTCATAGGCCCAACAAATCGGGATGATCCAAGAGTGGTGGCTGAATTAATTGATCATGAAGCATATGAATGGGATACTCGAAGAGTAAATGAACTCTTTGAGGAAAGTGTAGTTAAAGAGATTCTAGCTAACCCTCTTAGCTTGAATCCCCATTTAGATAAGCTTGTGTGGACAGTCAATAGCTCGGGTTCCTATACTGTAAAGAGCGGCTACAACAGAATACATAACAAAGTAGAACTCCCCACCAAACATACCCCATCCTCTTCCTACCAAGTTCCAAAATTACTATGGAACGAAATATGGAAACTCCCGACTTTCCCCAAAATTCAATTCTTACTTTGGAATATGCAGCAATACTCTCCCAACAAAGGAAAACTTGTACAAAAGGCAAATGTTACCCAATCCAACCTGTCAGATTTGTGGTCAAGCACCAGAGACAATAAAGCATATCTTCCTCCTATGAGACTAGACAAAGATATTATGGTTAGCCCCTAACTTTCAAGCCGACACATCTCCAGCACGTATTACTCAAATCGACAAATGGATTTTCGAAAATCTCACCTCTAGAGCCGCACCAAACTTGAAGACCCTCTTCACCAGTTTACTATGGCAGATCTGGAAGACCCGTAACTCAGCAGTTTTCCAAGGAAAGAAGCCCGACCCTATTATCGCTCAAGAAGAAGCCCGAAACGTTGCAGCTCTATACACAAAATGGAATACCAAGGGGATGAGCGGAAATAGAGGACCAACAGCAGCCCCAAACAACACAATGAAATGGAACCCACCTTTTACAAATGAGCTAAAGCTTAACGTCGATTGCTCCTGGTGCAGCTCAACGATGGTGGGTTCGGTTGCCGGGGTGTGCAGGAACGCTGCTGATCTCCTCGTTGCTGACTTCACCAAGCGGATCCATGCTCCGTCCGCCTGGGTTTCTGAAACCCTAGCTGTGAGAGAAGTAGTGCTTTGGGTAAAGAAGAACAAAGATGCACGAACCAAACTCCACCAACAAAGTATGGGCAGAACTGATCCGAAAGTGCTCATATCTTCAAACAACTTATCACTCATACGGTGCTTATCGGGCCGGGCAGAACCCCCTTGGCCGGCCAGTCCATTGTTGCTGATTACAAAGGAATCATGGCCCAGCTAAGTGGAGTTTCGGTCATCTACAAGCCGAGGGATACTAACAAGGTCGCAGATTGGGTCGCTAAAGCCCACCGAGCCAACTCTCTTCCTAATAACTTTTCAAATCCTCCTCAACCTTTAATTTTAATCCTATGTTTAGACTTTCCAACTAATGATGCCCCTTTAGTGGGCTAGCAATGGAAATTACCATCTTTCGGCCAAAAAAAATTTGCGTGCCAAAAATACCTCCTTTTTAATTAAAATAAGAACCACAATTAATCACTCAAATTTGTTGTGAATTCCATTTCGATAAGAGGAAGCTCGATTCTCTCTTTGTCGGCTTGTTGTCTGAATCGAGCATTGTTCGAATTGGTCCATGGAAAGCTTTAATCAAAAGTTCTCTCGTGCTATGCCAAATTAAAACATTTTATTATGCTTTTTTTGTCAAATTTATTTCGGTGACAAATCGAACTTATTTACGCATTCTCTTTCGATTAAGCGATGTTTAAAGTTTAAATTTTACAAATAAATCGATTTTCCCTTCTCCTCATTTTATAAAAGCCCTGAAGTGTTTGTGAAGAACAACGAGATATTATTTTCCTAACGAGCATTCTTTTTCTTTTTCGGCTCGAAACTTCCAAATAAGAAATTAGAATCTACTTTAAATGGACCAATCGAAAATGAGAAAAGGGCACGCGATCTCTAACCGGCCAAAATTTGGAAGAACAGCGAGACCAAAAAAGCATTTTCACGTAATGATGATGTCTGAAAAAACTGCCGAAACGTGGCAAGATCGTAAATTCCCCGGAAAACAGGGAGAGAGAAGGAGAGAGAGAGAGACGGTGGCTCGACGGGGCTGCATTCGGACAGCGAAAAGACGCCTTTGCCCCTACCACCGCGCCGAATCTCCGGGCTCCGACCGGGGCTTTTCCGGTAATTTAGGTGCGCGAGTGCGGCGGCTTCGGCCACCAAAAACTCCGGGGCGCACCCTAATTTCTTTTTAATCGATTTTTCCCCCTAATTATTATTATTATTATTATTATTATCTTCCTGTTCTTCTTCTTTTATTTTCGTAATTTACTCGCGCGTTTCTGCAAAAGGAAAATCCAAAGCAAATTCTCGTATCATCCCGACGATTCTCTCTCCACCATCCTTTCTCTCTCTCTCTCTCTCTTACTTTCGCTCGCTCGCTCTCGCTCTCCGAGCAACTTGGTGCGCGGCTTGGATTCTCGTCCATGTCGATGGAGGAGGGATTCGCTTCTCTCGAAGCTTGAATGCGAGCTCCGCATTTCGTCTCCCGACTTCGCCGGCGGCGCCGCGGCGGTTTGAGTCCGCTCCGATTCGGGTAAGCAAGCCATCTTCGTCCGGTGGCAGTAATCGCCGCTTTCGGTTTCGGCAGTTTCGTTTTTTTTTTTTTTTTTTTTTTGGGTCTCTTTCATTTGATCAGGTTATGCGTTAGATCTTGTGCCCGTCTCGTGGTTTGGTGATTTTTTTAATGCATGTGAACTTGGGGTGGAGATTCGAACCCAAAAAAAAAAAAAAAAAAAAACTAACTTTGGGATGGAGTTGTTGTTGTGGGATTGGGAATTTTTATGGGTTCTCGCGGAAATCGACCGATAGAATGGCGCGAATTGCAGCGCCTGACTGAGGGCTGCGGCGTTTTTAGTCCGCGGTGGTTTTGTGCATTTCCATGATTACTTCTGGTGGTTCTTTGGTGTTGGCGTTTATACAGCGAAAGCGTGACTGAGCGAGGAATTTCACGTGATTGGATAGGTGTTGTTGGAAAGTCTAGTGCAGCTTGTGCGATTTCACGCTGAGCTTGTGGTTTTTTCATTGTTTCGGTTGTTGTCTTACCTTTCTTGGTGGCCACTGGTCGGTACTATCTCCTGTTTACTTGCTTTATCTCCACTTGCTGAATGTTTGCAAAGGAGGAACTAGTGGAATTTCCCGCTAGTGATTAGGTTCAAGTTAGTGTGTCGCTGTTTTGTAGATTAATAAATGTATTTCCTTGGATGAAAGTGGGAGAAAAATCGACAGGGTAAAGGATGGGATGACTGCTGTTTTCAGGCTTTACAACGGTCCGATTCACATAAGCATCCCATTTAAAGAATGGAAACGCTCTGTTAGTGAAGTGAACTCCATTTTCAGTCATTTGCCAAAATATCTTTTACTGACGCTACGATATAAAATAGGCTGCTTTATCTGGATGTCTGCTCCCTATTTTGAGGGATTAATTCAAGTTTGCATAAATCGTATTAAAATTTTCCTTCAGATCCAAAGAAATGTTATTTCCTATATTCTCGAAGATTGATGTTGGAGTTTGCTCTGGTGGAACAATTAGATGGAGCCTTGGAGTATGAAACACATATTAGGTTTCATAAATTCATGTCCATGAACTTGCAGCACGAGATCACTTTTTCCTCTTCATATCGACAACAGAAACAACTTGCCAACTATGAGCATTATTCCAATAACCAGTCTAGGAATAATTCTCTATCCATCAATAGTGATATCTGAGCTTTTAATGTCGTATGGAAAGTGCATTCATTCTTTTGACTGGAAATGTTCACAATGCTCTATCTAAAATAACTTTACTCGTTGGAGTGGAGATCAAATGGACTTTAATACTTTCTTTGTCCAATATTATGGGGTTTTTAAGGTGTCCTTGTATATTTCCTATGATGGATAGAATCTTTGAAAGAAATATAGCTATCAGCAGGAGTTGCCTCTTAACCTAACTATTTCAATAAATTTATGGAATTTAGTCACGCATCTAGTTTTGATCTTTTGAAAATCTTTTATATGCCAATGCATTGAGTAGTGGGGGTTTGCTTGACTTGGGGATTGATATGGGGTGGGTTAACCACATTAGAGACAGTTTCTATTTTTCGAATTTAAAAGGAAAGAATCCAGTGATTTTATCAAGAAATTGGACTGCTTGTCAATGATACCCTCATGTTTTCATTGATTGAAGCAGCTGGCTTTGCTATCAGCTCCACGTGTTTTTATTGACATACTCCATGGCAAGAGTTTATTTAGATTGAAATTGCTTTGATTCGAATTACCATGATCCTTCCCATATGACATGGAATTCAACTGAATATATAATGAAGCTGAACTGCGTGTTGCTTTGGAAAAAGTTCATCGATTGAACAAAATAGGGTAAATTACCCCACATGTCCTAAAGCTTTTGTATTAAATGTCATCAGAAATATGGAAATGAGTCCTGGAAATTGCAATTTAAGGATGCCAAGTGGGTGATTATTGAGTGCCACGGTGGCAATTTTAGGCATTACTCTTTGAAGGGATGTGATTTCACTTTTTGAAAAAATGTTAAAGGACTTAATTGAACCAATCAAATGTCTTCGACTTGATTCCACACCCAAGATTTAGTGCTTATCGTGCACTTCATCAAATCAAAAAAAGATTCGTGGATTTCCTATATAATTTTTCAAGTCTTCAATTCCATAGTTTGGCTCTAGTAGAAATGTGCTCAACTCATCATCGTGTGTAGTTGTATGTTAACACCTTTTGCGGGAATAATTTTTATTAATTTAGCCCAACCAAACGTTTCATTACTGTCTCTTCTTTATTTCTTTCATTTCCTTTATTTTATAGATGATGGGAAATAGTAGACATAGCTCCCAGAAGGGTGTTGAAGGGGGAGAGAGGGGGGTTGTTGTGGAATTGATTATTACATGCTTCAGGAGCATTGCTCCTAATGCATCTGGGGAACATTGCTTTTGGAGCACCTAATAAAAATTACATGCAGAAGGTTGGGGAGGGGTTGGTCTGATTAGAGCATGGATCAAATGTTACCTTAATTCATTTAAAATGAATGCATGCCATTAATAGAATAATTTTATGTAAAATTGTTACAATCCTATTAATGCATTTTCTTATGGTAAGTATTGAACAGTCATTTATGTTTGCATACTTTGATTACGTGGTTTGGATAGTTAGATCAGAAGCATCTTAATTGAACTGTCAGATTATATTGTTGTAATAAAGTAAATTGTCGAAAAATATATTCCTAACATAAAACATTATTTAATATATTGGTACATCTATCGGTAGTATGAATTGGAACATGCAAGTTCACAGAAATGCACTTTATTAAGAGCTTCAAGAAGCAGAGAAACTGCAAAGCCTTTAAAATAGTGAAATAACTACTTTACTTTGAAGATAGATGCTTCTCCGAAGGAAAAATACATTAGTTGCGTGGAGTCTTTTTTAGACTTTATTGACACATAATCTCCTGCCATGGGTGTTTGGCCTGTGGAAGCGGGTTTTTCGGGGTGGGCAGGTTGGGGATGTGAACTGAAAAATAGGATCCAATCCTAGAGAGAGCAAAAAAAGAGAGCTGTTTTTACTGATCATGAGCTGGCACCCCCTCGGTGCCACTTGCAAATATAGGCTAAAGAACTAAATGACAAAATAATGAAAAAGATACAAAACGTACTAAGTATTAGAAGAAAATGCAGTAATGAAAAAGAGAATGCAATGATCGAAGGAGGTAGTCGGAAGCCCTACCTTCTGTTAGCATGAGACTAGAGTGAAAAGGGATTCAGTTGCTTTTGAGCTAGTCTCTGTGTGCATGAATGTTCTGTGCCCTAAAAGCCACGTCAATGAAACACATGTAACAGGAAGTTTCTCTCTTTTCTTTCCTTCCTTTTATGCCTAACTCATTGGTTAGCTCAGCTCTGATGTGAAGGTCTGTTAAAAATGCATTTTTTCCTTACTTGAGTTATAAGCCCCTTCTCTTGTGGCTTAATTCCCATAAGATCGTTTGCTGGCCATTTTAATTTGCACCTCGAAAGAGTGAATGAAATTTATTACCGTACTTATTTAGGGAAGCTGTGATAAGGAACTTGATCTTATTTAAAATGTTGTTGGTTCTCTTTTGGAGACATCAATTTTGTCTTTACTGCTTTCCTGCTGTATCATTTTAATGGCAGCGCAACCTTGAGTTTGTTGGTTCTCTTAATCTGTCTTAACTGATTAAGCCGGATAATTGGCCTTGCCGTCATAGCTTAATGATGCTTGAGCTTTATCCATGGCACCCTAACTCCACTCAATTTCATGTTTTTCAAATTGCGAAAATGTTTATGAGTATGGTTGATATGTAGATTTATTAAAGAATGCTGGTTCATTTATTGATTGTACCCAATGTTAAGCAATTATCTTTGACATATTATGGTCTGTACCTTAATTTAGGCTGTGGAGGAGAGCAGTCATCTAATAGGGTATTACACTATTGGTCAAGAGTTCCATTTTTATGATTTCCTTTCCTATATATTATTCCTTTTGTGGCTCCTCTTTTAAAGCTAATATTATATTTCTCTAGAGCTTGAGGTGGTAGATGAAGACATTGTTTATTGTTAACTGCTGTAATATCCGGTAGTCAAAGAGCTAAAAACAGCACTGCCATCCAAGCATACTGTCATCCCTTTCTCTGGGAGTCTTTCTTTCTAAAAGGTATTGGAATAGGTATAGTCATCACATCTTTCCCAGGACAATAGCAACAAAGAAGATGCTTTTCACAATTGATGTCTTAAATAACACAAGAAAGAACAATATTCAATTCTTTGAATATAGATATGTGGTTCTAGCTTCATGTTTCTGTTGCTTGTGCTACCAGTTTGAGTTTGAACCATAGGTTCAATATAATGTTTTTAGAGTTTTGGTAGATGGCATATTGGGATCCTCATTTCTTCAGAAGAATTGCGTTGACAAGTTGATATTCTTGGTAATAGCTTTTTTGTCTAGACGCATTCTTAATAACTTAGAGTGGTGAACAAGTGCTTATTTTGTTGCTTCAGCCACAAGTAACATGGATTTTCCGAAGAGTGCTTCTTCCGGTGGAGCACTTTCTTCTAGCATGGGACCTTTGATTTTCGCTAATAAGGTGCATGAAGTGGTTGAAATCGGAAGGCCAGCGAGAGCTTCCAGTCATGCTGTTGAGACTGATGTTGATGTAGACCTCAGAGAAATATACTTCTTGATCATGCATTTTCTGTCAACTGGACCGTGCCAGAGAACCTTTGGCCAACTGCAGAATGAACTTTTGGAGCATCAGCTGCTTCCTAGAAGGTATCATGCTTGGGCTTCTAGGAGTGGAATTAGAAGTGGGGATGAGGATGATGATGGCAACTCTTTCCCTTTAAATTATAGTAATCTGGTGGAAAGGTATGTTATCTTCTACTTTCTAGCCTCGTGTATCTTTTCACACCAATAGAATTTAAAATCCTATCATCCATATGAATCAATTGTGGGATTTGCATTCACAACATCTGTGCATTGCGTGGTTTGGTGTTAACCTTATGCTTTATAAGTTTGCTATGTCTCAAATAGTATATAAAATAGATAGAAGCTAGATATAATGTCATAACCTGTTATCTGGAGTTGTTCTTGTGACTTTCTTTTGCTAGTTGTTAAGTATTCAAATGATGTTCTCTGTTAATATCCAAGCCCAGTTTTTTTTTGTAATTTGTGATCATCTTGTCTAGAATTGACTGTTCTAACCAACATGAGAGTTATCAAAACTTCTTAGAGTTCACGTGGTGGGGCTGTAGTTTGAGGGGGAAAGAATCAGAAAGTGAGACGCAGAAGGAGATTGAATTCAGGCTGTAGTTATCTAAAAGCACGAGTGTCATTTACAGCAGCGTGTTCCTTCATATTATCTTTTGATAGATAATGGGAACTGAACCATCTGACACTGTGTATGAATAGGTATCCTCACATTGGGAAAGACCACTTGGTAAAGCTTCTCAAGCAACTGATGCAGTATACAGGCCATTTAGTGCAAGACAACGTTGGAATAGATTCACTCAGTGCTGCTGATGTTCCAACGTTGCTGGGAGTTGGTTCCTTTTCCTTGTTGGATGGTATGTGATGTTCCATGGCAGTTCGATTTCCTATTCACTGTTTCTTCCGATAAATTAAAACCATCTATCTGTTCAACATTGTGCCCTGTTTACAGTTGTAATCTATTTTCTGCATACTGTTGTATTTGGACCTACATAACAATGGACCTGTTATTATTCATTTTCAGCTTACCACATAATTTTTATGTAATGTAAGCTTTTTTTCATTTACTCCCGAACCATTTATGTTTCATAATAGAGGATGAGGCTTTACATAGGATTTGAACTGATAAACTAGACACTAAAAGATAGATTGCACATAGAGGAGGCTCCACATAGGCACCCAGAAAATGCTTCATAAAGCCCAAATTTGTCGCCAAATAGAGGAGGCTCACATATGATTTGAACCAACAAACTTGACACTAAAAGACAGATTATACTGACCAAAAATATGATTTGTCCAAAATTAATGGTGGGCTCATATGTTATCTAGATAAGCTTAAGAGCTCCTATATATCTGCATTTTGCATGAAACACACATAGACAAATTGTATTCAACATAAAGTATTTGAGGTTTTAGACAATAGAGGACAAGCTGCACCTGTATGGTTATTGTCATAATGGGCTCATGAGTTATATAGATGAGTTGAAGAGACTTAGTATATTTGCACCTTGCACAACAACATACCTATTATTATTCATTTTAGTCCAACTTGGGACAAATTTATTTAATATAAGCCTTCTTATTCTAACAGTCTGTCAA
Source organism: Eucalyptus microcorys (assembly GCA_014182515.1). Lineage (NCBI taxonomy): Eukaryota > Viridiplantae > Streptophyta > Magnoliopsida > Myrtales > Myrtaceae > Eucalyptus > Eucalyptus microcorys. The sequence continues at coordinate 9,446,197 of CM024569.1, forward strand.
TTAAATTTATTGTAAGCGTTTTTTACTTTGTTAGATTATGTATGGTCATAATAGGTCTCAGTTGTAGTCATGTATAATATACTTGAGGGCAAAACAAAATAGACAAATAAAATACAGACAAAAAAAGTGCAATGTAAATAAAGATATATGCCACATTGGTATATGTCTTGAAAATGAATGTTAAAACGTGTTGAAATAGGAGATGAGGACTGAGGACACTCGGCACACAAGGGATGCACCACACATCGACGCTACAACAGTTTTAGCAAAACTCAAGTTTATATCCTAGCCTGCTGCCTTGTGCTTGCACAGTTTCCACATTTTATTAACATACTTACAATTAATTAAATGTATTTAGTACTAAAATTATCGCAAAGCTTACTTGAGTTTTATGATCGGTCTAATTAATTTAAATTATGAGGGAAAAAATGTATAAATGGCAAGTCAAATATACTCCATGGATGAACCGAAGATACACATCATGTGTTTTGCACCATTTAATTAGTGAACTAATTTAAATATTATGAACTTCAAATATAAGATATTCTAAATTTATGACGAATGAAACATACTCTTCGGATAAGATCAAGTCCCTTGCATGTCCATTGTTGGATATATGAGTGAATTCATTCTTTTTGATGCATCTGTACAATTCACTTAGATTATGGTAGACATAGCATTTGGACATAGCATTAGCACATGCTATTTATTACCTTTATGATGGTTTCCAGGTACTTATTGTGTGAACTCAATAGATTAAATATGGCAGCCTGATTGATTTTATTTATATGTAATTTACGACATCTTCACTGTTGTTTATTTTAATTTATATTGGTAATGAACTATGTAGATAGGTCCAAAGGACTTATTGTATTCACACTTTGCATGACAACTGCTCTATCCTTTTCTGATCCACATTAGACTCATCAGGTGCAAATTGTGTTCAATATAAGTGCTTTTTTCAAATTTGCAGACTATTTACATTTATATTAGGTCTCAATGATGGACATGTAAAAAATGTTAAAGTAATGTAGCAGATCGCATAAACGCAATTTGCACTTAAAAGCGCATGTCCAGATTGGCATATGTGTTGCAAATGAAGAGCAAAATGTGTAGAAAAAGTGATCATGGGCATGTCATTGCGCACACTTTGATGCGGTAGGCATTTTGTATGAACCTCTACTTTAAATGTGTCTATAAATTTCGAAAATATCAGGAGGTCTCTATTCCTGTTTTTATTCATGAGTGATGTGTTTTTGCTAAGTGCTCTAATTTTAGTTTATTCTGGCCTGTTTGTCTTTCTCACCTAGGACGTCTACTTTTATCTTTGGGCTAGAAAGTGACTTTCTTTTCTTAATTTTCCTTGATTAGCACCATAGTCATGCTACTTTATGTAACTGTATTTAGGTAAAGATCGATAAAGTTATTAATATGCATATTTGTAGCCTATCTTTGATGAATGAAATCATACTTTTCTCCCTGGAAGCGCAGTATAGGAGGTTTGTTATCCACTTCATGTGGTAGCTTTTGGTTATATCTTTATTTTTACAATAGTCAGTTTTCTTGCAGCAGTGGTCTACTGTTCTGAATTGTTCTTGATTGAGGTTTTCTGTCCTGTCCCTCAACTGGCATTTATGAGGCTTGAGCTTGCATTTCAGCATATAGCCTTGATTTTGTCCTTAGTGCTCGCTGTAAAGTTATGTAAGGGATAATGATGAAATGTGCTCTTTAAAATTATTTTTGTTGTTCTTTTGGATCCGGCTTTTTCTGTATATTAAATTCTATCATCTATAAAGGTTGATATCACCTCTTTTTTTTTCTTGAGCTTAGCTTGATCTAAATACACTCTGAATTTGACCTATCGATAAGAAGTTTAACTTCTGATCGATGATTTACAGCTGACAGGAGCAAGGTCAATAAGCAACTTAAGCGTCTACCAGCTTACTTGCACTGGCCACATATGCGGGCTGATCAGGTCCGTGGGCTTGGTTTAAGGGAAATAGGGGGAGGTTTTAGAAAGCACCATCGTGCCCCATCAATTCACTCTGCATGTTATGCTATGGCGAAGCCACTGATGTTGGTTGAAAGGATGCAAAATATTAAGAAGCTAAGGGGACATCGAGTTGCTGTCTATTGTGGTAGGATTTCATGATAATTTATTTGAGAGTGAGGATGTCTTCATCTCTTCTATTTTCTTTGATTCAGTAGTATGCTGCATTTGTTTGTCTTTCTAAACATTCTGTGTTATTACATTTTTTATTCCTTGGAATGTTTTGTCCTTCTCTAGCTGGAAGATGTAAGGTCCTACCTTTCCTACTGTAAAGCTGCATCATGTTGTTGACAATATTTCTGCTGTCCTTTTCTCTTCTCCTCTCACATGCCCACTTATACTCTATGCTTTGGGTAGTTTTCCTCTCCCTTTGCTGGAAACATATTGACAAGCTGACTGTTTTCTAGTAATTTGGGTTTCCCAGAAATCTGACTGGTCTTTTACTAGCAATTCCCTGGGAATACCAGGTTTTCTCTAAAATTACACTCTTTTTGAGTGCTTCCGCTCATGTGTCCTTGAGCCTTGTGCCAAGAGGTGATTTAGTTGTCTGGTCAGTCCTTTGTCTAGTTACATCCCAGAATTTTATTATTACTGGGGTAGTTGTTAGTAGATTCAAATGATAAAGCATGGATTCACTATGATATTTTCTCCAACGTCCTTGTATCTTGCAGCAATATTTGATCGATCAGGGAGATATGTCATCACTGGGTCAGATGATCGTCTTGTGAAGATCTGGTCAATGGAAACTGCATTTTGTTTGGCAAGCTGTCGGGGACATGAAGTTAGTTACTTATTTCTGCATAATGAAATCAGTTTGTGAAACTTAGATGTTCCCCTCTTATAACTGCTAATTTCCTCATTGTTCATGCAAAATCTGAAGGGTGATATTACTGACCTAGCTGTAAGTTCAAACAATGCACTGGTGGCATCTGCTTCAAATGACTTTGTTATACGAGTTGTAAGAATGTCCTGCTCTGTATCTAACTGCACTTTCTTCTTTTCATTATGCACATCCTGTGTCACGATTGTTATTGTTCTTTTGCTTTACAGTGGCGCTTGCCTGATGGATTTCCAATCTCAGTCTTGCGGGGGCATACTGGAGCTGTCACTGCTATTGCATTTAATCCCAGGCCCAGTGCTGTATATCAGCTATTATCGTGAGACCTCTTCTTTTTGTTACTTTTCCAATGATTTACTTCTTCTGTGATTGTATATTTAAGGAGGATAATTTTCTTTATTTCATTTTTTTCATGTAGTTTCTCCATGTTTAAAATTTTGGAAGGACAGATACAGTTTATACCTTGTACCGAGACATCTTTTGCTTAAAACACTTTGTATAACATATAACAACAGTCTTTCTTGAGTCACAATAGCCAACTTATCAGAGTGAATGGATTATGTTGTTTATGATCATCCTGTATATATCTCGATGCTCCAACGGCTAGGACAGGGGGATGGTTGATTTTTGAAATGACAGGATCAAAATCAATATTTTCCAATTGACCACCAAAATGTAGTGTCTGCTTTGTGATTCCACTAATTAGTTCAACCCCATTGAGGCCAACATGGTATTTGCAATTCATTATCATTTTGAAATTAGAAACATTGAGAAAACTAGAAGAAAAGGTACAAAAAAAAATTGTGTACATAATAGCTCTTTATTTAAATCTAGAGAATGATCGAAGGATTCGAAGGGTAATTATTTAACTCAGTTGTAGTGAACACATAAGTCACTAATCTCTTGTTATTTGTGGGTTGTGGTGCTTAAAATACAATGCTTGACAAGAAGTTGAAATTCAAAGCTAATATGATTTATAGGTAGTGGTCAATGTGAACTCATAGTTGGTATGCAGACTTCATCTTTTTACCTCTGCATTCCTTTTCTTGAATTTTTGTACTTTCGCAAATGGATCTTTTTAACGAGTGCACTGGGGCAGTGGTTTACCATACTTAATAAGGAAATGTTTTCATTTCCAATGCACTTATTACATATAACATGAGGATGACGGTGCACTGGAAATGACAAATTTTTTTCATTGAAGTGTTTAACAAATGCTCCTGGGGCACTTGTTAAGAAAATCCTTTTATAATGAACTCCACATATGTGATGATTTAGCAATAGGTACCAACATGCTCACAGAAAGTGTGTAGCAAAGTTGAAAGTCTAGTTGGAGTTTGTGCACTTTAGAAGAAAATAATCAGAATGAGAATATTTGAAGGAAAAGTCTGTGTGACTTAGTTGAGAATAAGATGAGAGATTTTCTCTTTGGTGGTTTGGACTTGTCAAGTGGTAGATTCAGATCGTTCGGTAAAAAGAGTGACTGTGTGACAGTGGTGTAGGGTAAAGGAGACAGGAAGACCTAAGGAAACCTAGGCTTGTACTTTAAGGAAGGATCTTGAGTACTTAGATATTAAGAAGGATATGATTGTGAGTGCAGCCCTATGGCATGAAAGGATCCATGTGGTAGTCTTTCCTTAGTATGAAGAGTTTGGTTGTCGTTATTATTTCCGTTTAACCAAGTTAACGAGTAGTAATCTTCTGGTTTTGATTGGATCTTTTATCATCTCCAAGTCAAGTGGATCACAAGTGAGGCGTATGGTTTGTTATAAAATTGGCAGGTAGGCAGGCTCTGTTTGGTTTTTCTAAGACACTGGACAAACACGGGGTGCACTATGATTTTGCCTCTGTAAAAAATCTATTCCAACAAGTTATGCAGCACATTCGTCCTCCAATTTATGAAGTGTCCATTATCAGAATGGCGGAGTTGCTGATTTTCGTCTGGTGTCTCTAGTAAGCCATTGTTTCTATCATTTGTAGGTCATCAGATGATGGCACTTGTCGAGTCTGGGATGCTAGGTATTCTCAGTGCACTCCAAGAATATACCTGCCAAAACCACCAGATGCTATTGCCGGTCAGATATTTGCTTCCAGATCTGTTACTTCAAAACTGGTTTTGGCAATGAGAATGAGCCTAAAAAATTCTCAAGCATGTTGCAGGGAAGAGCAGTGGTCCTTCAAACAATGACCTTGCTTCTAGTATTGCCCCGCAAAGCCACCAAATACTATGCTGCGCTTACAATGCCAATGGAACTGTATTTGTGACTGGTAGCTCTGACACCATTGCACGGGCAAGTTTATTCTCATGATCTGTCTAATGACATTCTCATGTCTTCTATTTATGTTGTTCTTAGTATTATACCAGTAAGTGATGTGGATTGTTTGCGAAAAATAATTGTGCTATGGACTGTGTCATGGTTACTTTATTTTTTCTGTCGTAGTTTCTTATGAAGATATATATGTATATATTGCAGGTCTGGAATGCTTGTAAACCCAATTCAGATAATCCAGAACAACAGGTTCATGAGATGGATTTGTTATGTGGGCATGAGAATGATGTAAATTATGTCCAGTTTAGGTTAGTTAATCATGAAAATATAACCTTTTTCTATTTCATTTGGCAGTGGTCACGGGATCTTTCTTTTTGGCCAAGGTTTGGTTTGGATCTTTACTTGGTTTCTTTTGTACATGCAGTGGTTGTTCTGTGGCTCCCCGATCGTCAATGTCTGATAATTTGAAGGAGGATAATTTTCCGAAGTTTAGAAATTCATGGTATCTTGTCTTTTTATTTTTTGAAATTTGACTGCATATCTTATGACACTCCAAATTGCAACTGTCCTCTTTCATTTGTTTGATCTGTGGCTTCTTGCTTAACCCTTTGTTGATACATTAATCACATGCCTTAATGACACTGAGATTCTCAGGTTCTGTCATGACAACATTGTCACTTGTTCTCGTGATGGAAGTGCCATTATCTGGGTGCCAAGATCCCGCAAATCCCATGTGAGTATCTTCTAAACAATCCAACAAGAAAACTGTCAGTTGTGAATTTGATGGAGCAATTTCATTCATTTTGCTTTTGCATTGTCCATCGATCTTTTGGGGATTTTTGTTTTGAGGTAATTTTTTATTTTTTGGTTTTGGTCTCTTTTGCTTTTATAGGGAAAAGGTGGACGTTGGGTGCGAGCATACCATTTGAAAGTTCCACCTCCTCCTTTGCCGCCTCAACCTCCTCGAGGAGGTCCACGTCAGAGATTTCTTCCAACTCCTCGTGGTGTTAATATGATTGTGTGGAGTTTGGATAATCGCTTTGTTCTTGCAGCTATTATGGGTAAAGGCCTACTAAACTTGAACATGTCTAAATGAAAATGTGATTTCCTTGTCTTAAATTGATGAAGACTCTTATTGCAGTTATTGTGTAGTCATATGCTAATTCTTTTGTGCAACATCCTTCTATTATGATGGAACCTTATCTTTTTCTCATAAAGTACGTTAAATTCTCCGCAAATAGTGAAGTCACTTCCCTCTATTAGATTGCCTGTCTTGTGATCCTTGGCAGTCTGCTTAGGACTTAACTGTCTTGAGAAACATACAACATTCTGTAATGACTAGCAATAAGCATTCCTTCTTGTTTGAGTGCAAGATCTTGGTCCTTCCTCCAGTCTCTTACGCAATCTGGCCTCCTCATATTATTGCATTTTCTCAGTTTGTAAATGAACTAATTTTTAGTCAAGCAACTAATGTACTTCATATGTGCTTGTTTTTAGTTGTTTGACTACGACTCATCTCTTTATTTTCCCTCTGATTTCTGCAGGTTTTTCTTAACTGAGTACTCATTATTATTACTTTTTTTACGATCAATGCAGACTGTCGGATATGTGTGTGGAATGCTGGTGATGGTAGTTTAGTTCATTGTTTGACCGGTCACAGTGCCTCCGTAAGTAGCTTCTTGATCTTGTCATGTTTAAGTTATAGCAGTCTCCTAATTAATAACACCGATAATCCATGCAAAGAACAAAATAACAAAAATATTATACAAAGCAATGTTTTGTTTTTTTCACCGCATTCTGTCTGTCAACAGCATGCTTATCGTTTTCTATTTCCATTTATGTCCTTTTACTGTTCAATTTCTCCTTTATTGTGGAGTTCTGCTTAGTATATTTTGGTTAGTTTCTTTGTTTTTCTTTTTCTTTTTTTGATTCCTCAAGCCTTATGGGCATTATCCCCGCCCTCAAAGAATCTATCTAGAAAACATTTGCTGGACTAGAAGCATGTCATTTAGTTTGTCTGTAAGATAAATTTCCCTACTCATAAATCTCTGTGGATGGATATTACTTTCTGAACATGTCTGTTGAATTTGATGGGTATAAAGGATGTTCCTACATAATATATGATATGCTGAAGTCAAATTGCAGCCTGGCCCCTCTGGAGTAATTAATTTCATCTTTCTTTTGCTGCTGATCTCACAATGGTTAGCAAATCCTTGTTTATGATCATCAAACTAGAGATCTTCCTTCAACAAGAAAAAATTGATCAAGCAGGAAAACCCCTTGATTCACCTTCATCTTCCTGAGAACCCTAGGACCAAATTGACCAGAAGCTTGAGGATGAGATTGTGGGAACTCAGTTCACATTGTTCCAAACTGCCATTGAATCTTCAGAATTGAAAAAGTATCATCAGGAGAGAACCGCTGAAGTGTCTACAGGAGGGATTGATCTTTAGTTTTGCCCAAGAGCATCTAAAGTTCAAAAAGAAAATTCTCAATTGAACTAGACTCCCAATTAGCATTGAGACCTGAGGGTGATTTATATTCTGATGTTACAAAGGGAAGAATCTAGGTGTACATGAAAAAACATATTACAAACCCATAAGAAATCACTGTCGTTGTATTGTTGGTGACTTTGACTGAGAAGGAGTACCAAGCATAATCGACTGCCTTGTGATTGTTTATGGATTAACATCTTTATTCTGGAATGTTATCCAATTTACAATCTGATTTGACTTAAAAGCTCCGGCTCAGAACTTAGTTGTTGTTCACTTGCAGTCTTATGTGCTGGATATCCATCCATTCAATCCCCGGATAGCAATGAGTGCTGGGTATGATGGAAAAGCTATTGTTTGGGATGTAAGTTCTATGGTTCTCAAAACTATTAATGCCAATGATTTTTCCTTTTCGTCAATACGCTGCTTCAGATACTTTCCTTTTGTTTGTAGATATGGGAAGGCAGACCTATTCGGGTGTATGAAATTGGGCGCGTCAAGCTGGTTGATGGAAAGTTTTCTCCGTAAGTTCAAATATCTTCTATTATTGAGTAATCGTTCTCTCTCTCTCTCTCTCTCTCTCTCTCTCTCTCTCTCATGCGCACACACAGAGAAGAGCAAAAGGCTTTCTCCCTTGTTGCTAGTTCATTTTTTTAACTTATATTTTCACTCCTGAGCCTTGGGATGCTTTCTCTACATGCGAAATTTATCATTCGTATTCATCTGAGAAATTCTTTGCAAGCAGCTCATAATTAGTTTGGGCTGATTCAGATAATTTTCTGGTATTTGTTGACCATTATCAACTTTCCTAATGTTTGTACGAAGAGGCTTATGGAGTCTCAGAAGCCAGGAATAACCTTAGCATCAGAGTCTTTCATAGTTCAATCGTAGAAAAGATCTAATAAGGATTGGTTCAGAAATAACCTAGTATTACATCTTTCGTAGATTACTAGCAAAAATCAATATTGATTGATTGAGAATTGGAGAAACAAGTTGATCTCATGTTGTTGAGTTGCTTGGGATGCATTAGTTACTGAACTAGTAACACGGGCCATCGCAGCTGCTATAACTTAATCAAGGTTGCTGTTTCTGTGCCTTTACATTTTTAATGCAAAAGTAGCCATATTATGGAATTTATCAAGGAATCAGGGCATACTGCCTTTACAAGCCATGCTGATGCTCACAACTTGTTGTCTCAGTAAACTATAAGCAACTAAAAGTTCAGTGGGATTGGAACACAACTCACGCCTGGCAAAGCTAAAAGGATACAAATTGTTTGTTGATAAGTTACAGTTAAATCTTAAGCTAATTGTTAATAGGGAGGGCTCTCAAGTGAGTATAACCATGTTTGGTTTCCTCACTGTCTGATTTCTGACAATGGATGTTATATTAGAGTGCCAAAAAACTGTCTTTTTGATGCTTGAAGTCTTTCTGTAATTCGTTACTGAATTTCTCCTTGTGTGGATCGACGGCGATTCTCGATTTTATTTTTTGTTCCTCTGGTTAGTTTTGCCACTGTACGTCACTGAGTGAAGCTTACTGTACATGTTTATCTATTGAAAGAGCTTTGTTATATAGGGATGGGACTTCAATTGTACTTTCTGATGATTTTGGGCAAATACATCTGATAAACACTGGTGAAGGTGAATCCCAAAAGGATGCCAAATATGATCAGGTAGCTGAAATTTTTATTTTTTTTTTAGCTAGTTTATTTCCTTCACTCCATGGTGCAGTTTCATCCTTTAATTTTTCATAAATCCATGATTCCTTTTTTCTCCATACAGTTCTTCCTTGGGGACTACCGCCCCCTTATACGTGACACTGTTGGAAATGTTCTTGATCAGGTGAGTTTTCCAGTTTGTGTTGATTATTAATGCTAACTACTGGTTGGAGGCAAATTTATAAATCTATTTGAATCTGCAGTGTCCATTGTAGTGTGGGCATCTAGTTTAGCAGCAGGGTGTTGCTTGCTCTTTGATGAAACATCAGCTTTAAATATTTAGTTGTAAGCTGTTGGACATTGAATCACTTAGCAAGGGATGCTCATGCATTGGAGACAACTGGCACAATAGTTGATCATCTTAGTTAATGATGCTTTTTGATGTCTCACTTGTTTTATCTTTCTTGTTCTAATCTCTTGAGAGAACTCACCGCTCAGGCATTATAAACTAGTATTTCACCTAAACCTAGGATTCAAGTTTCTGGCACCTCATAAAGTTCCACCCTCTGAATTTACTTAGAGATATGCTTGCAGTACGGTTGTCTTAGATATTTACTTAGAGACACACTTTCAGTACGGTTGTCTTACATACAGGAGTCACAACTTCCAGCGCATCGAAGAAATGTCCAAGATCCTCTTTGTGACTCCAGTAAGCGGCTTCTTTACATCATGCTTATTATCAGATTGCTTAATTGTAGACATTGATAGGCAACACCATAATCTCCAATCCTCTCTTCCAGGTCTGGTTCCATATCCAGAACCCTATCAAACTATGTACCAGCAACGACGACTTGGTGCGTTGGGTATTGAGTGGCGTCCTCCCACCATTAGATTTGCTGTTGGCCCCGACTTTATTCTCGGTCAGGAGTATCAGATGCTGCCCTTAGCAGATTTGGAAAGAATGATCGAACCTTTACCTGAGTTCATTGATGCCGTTTTCTGGGAACCCGAAAATGAAATTATCAGTGAAGATAATGACTCAGAGTACAACGTTACTGAGGAAAGTGAAGGTGAGAGGGGTAGTTTAAGTGCTGGATTTTCCAGTGATCCTGAGTGCAGTGCAGGAGACAGTGATACCGAACAAAGCCATAGAGATAGCCGCCGTAGGGCAGGAAGGAAAAAGCATAGAACTGAGGTACATTCTTTGTGTGCTTAAGTTGATTCCTTTTTCTTTTTCTTTATTTTTTGCATGTTCTTGGGACTGAATCTAGCCTCATTTGCTGTTAAGGTTGAATGGGTAACTTCGTCGGGGAGACGTGTCAAGAAAAGGAACTTGGAAGAGTGTGAAGGCTCTGCATCCAGGGATACTCAATATAAAAAATCGAAAAATCTCAGGAAATCTTCAAAGAGGCAGTCTACCAAAGCACATAATTTGAGGCCCCAGCGTGTTGCAGCACGCAACGCTTTGAACATGATTTGTGAAATCAGTGATACATCTACTGAAGGAGAAAATATTGACGACTCAGGGGACTCATTGTCTGAGAGTGAGTTACTGGGGCTAAACCCAAATGAAGAAAGAGACGATAGTGACAGGAACTTCCCCGGTCTGCAGAAGGAATCCGGAAAAGGGAAAGAACCAATCATCAAACCTGATGAATTGCCAGAGTATCAATCAAATGCTGGAAACAGGAAAAGATTGGTTCTGAAGTTTTCACTTCGTGATTCTAAGAAAGTTGTGCCTTCAGAAAACCCCAGTATGATAACGCACAATGATGCTGATCTGCTGAATGTACCTTCTCATCTTTCTCAAGAAATGACAGAGAACATAAATGCTACAACGTCCATTGATGTAGCTTCCCGTTCTGTGAATTCGAGTAATGTACATGAGGATAAAGAAGTATCGGAAAATATTGACGACGTCCTGATTGCATCTGCTGGGGACAACAAGAATGAGATCAGATGGGGAGAGGTCAAGATGCGGTCATCAGTGCGTCTGAGATCAGACATTTTGCCAACTGATGCATTGGAAGGAACTAGGGCAAGTTGTGATGTGAATAAGGAAAATGATACTGATCTGAATAGGTATGATCTGAGAGGAATTTTAAACTATCTTACTTCTAGAAGTTGTAGTATATTCTGGGTAACTTTTGTCTTGCAGGGGTGAGGAGAAGTGTGGAGCTGATGTACGTGAACCTGGGGAACTGAGAAGAACAGATAACCGTGCAAATCTTGAGGGTGCACATACATTTTCATCAGCCGACTTTCCCCCAGAGAGCCAACAAGATGGAAATTCAGGTGCAGTTGGAGAGGATCCTCCACAAAGATCAACTATTTTAAGAATCAAAACAAGGGGTCCGTCCAGACTGAAAGCCACTGGAGTTGAAGGTTCAACCGGTGATGAAAGCAATACAAACATAAAACATCCTCCAATTGCCGAGCACATTAAAAACCCTGAGGCTACTGAAGAGGCTCTATTTGCTGAACGGCTGACCCCCATGGAGCTGCTGCACTTGAATTCAAATGCGGTGGTGTCTGATACAGACTTCAAGGGGAAAAGGCGACAAAGCTCTGACACAGATGCAGAAGATCTTGATTCCTGCAGGGAGGAAGGTTTTGCTGCTTTCAGAGATCCCGATGATATTTCTATCGACCACCCTGAAGTTGCGACAGATGCAATACGTAGAGCAAGATCCTTGAAGATGAAGGCAACTTCTACAGAGCCGGATATCATCAACCACAGTTTCAACGTTAGAGGACATGAAACTTCAAGGACATCAAAGTTTGCAGAGACATCCTCAAGAAAAGCACGTGATCAGCTTTTATCTAAAGATTGGTTGTCAGGTTCAAAAATGGTCAGATCAAGGTCTAATAGGAATAAAAGGGGTGATAGTAATAATAATGATCAAGGTTTTCCTTGGGGGGGGAAGTCAAGTCAGAATCTTAGGAAAAAGTCATGGCTGACTTTGGCAGAGCATGAGGAGGGTTATCGCTACATACCTCAGTTAGGTGACGAAGTTGTTTACTTGAGACAGGTATTGTTTGATTACTTACAGCAAGCAGTTCTTACTAAGAATACTACACTCTTTTAGCTGCTTCCTTGGCAATTATTGACTATATGATTTTCAGGGACATCAAGAGTTCATTGAATCGAGTTGCTCGCGAGATGTTGGGCCTTGGAGGTCGCTTAGAGGGAGTCTGAGTGCTGTGGAAGTTTGCAAGGTCGAAGCTCTTGAGTATGCCAATAGTCCAGGCTCTGGGGAGAGCTGCTGTAAACTGACTCTTAAATTTGTGAATCCTGCTTCTAATGTGTTTGGACGGACATTTAAGTTGATGTTGCCAGAGCTGATCAATTTCCCTGATTTTCTGGTTGAAAAGACATGGTTTGATAATTCTATGTTTAGAAAGTGGAGCCTTAGGGATAAATGCCTTGTATGGTGGAGAAATGAGAATGGGACAGGTGGAAGTTGGTGGGAGGGTCGAATAACAACTGTACAAGCTAAGTCGCCTGACTTTCCTGACAGTCCTTGGGAAAGATATTCTGTTCGTTACAGGACTGATCCTCCTGAAAGCCACCTTCACAGTCCTTGGGAATTGCATGATCTTGAAGTATCCTGGGATCATCCTCATATAGATTCCGAGACCCGAGATAAGCTCTTGTCCATGTTTTCCAAACTAGAGCGTTCAGTTGGCAAGAACCAGGTTTTTCTTCTGTCCCATATCTTAACGTCAGTTTTTGTTTGCTTGTCCTGTCATGCATTCAAAAAGTTGGTTTTAGAAATGAGAGTCTGGATGCTTACGAGTGTTCTTGTGCAAATGTGGCAGGACTACTACGGCTATCAAAAGTTGAATGAAACCGCTCAGAAATTGGATTTTTTGAATAGGTAAGTTCGCTGTATCAAGCTAGGTTCTGACATGTCGCTTAAACATGCAAATTTGGAAGTGTAACTTTTATGAATCTAGCAAGTTGTGGAAATTTTCTTTACAAACGGAACAGAGGTGGTTCAGCCACTAATATGTGTAGTTTTCAAATGGGCAAGATGCCGTAAGATTAGCCATTTTAATGGAGGTTCCATATATGCAATCGTGTATTGTAATGTTCTTTGGTTTTGGGACAGTGGGTAAACCTAATTACTGACCTCCTTTTGCCCCTCTCATGTTTCGGTATTGCAGATTTCCAGTAGGTTTGGATCCAGAATTGATCCAGCTGAGGTTGGAGAACAACTATTATCGAAGAGTGGAAGCGGTGAAGCATGACATAACCGAGCTGATGCGCAATGCTCAATCATACTTCACAACAAACGCCGAGTTGTCTGTTAAGATGAGGCGCCTGTCCGATTGGTTTACTAAGACTTTGTCAGGATTTTAGATTCTTGTGTTCCTTTTCAAAATTCACTAACTCCTAATTTTTTTTTTTGGGTCTCAGCTTGAACTACAGTTACATAGAAAACAATTTTGTCAACAGACCCTCTTTACAGGCAGATAGAGTAGTTTTTGTAAGCATTTACTGGTGGAGATCAGAACACATTCATGAGTTCGTCCGCATCAAGTTAAATCAATTAAATGAAAAAGTTTTGACATTTGCTGTTGCCATTCCTTTTCCTTTCGTTAATTGAAAACCGAGTTGATTAGCGTTTTCAAATCAGTGGCATCTCTCCGTCTTCTTGTAGTTTTAGTGTGGCAGTGGAATAATTGCACGGGTGCGGGCTCCATTCGAACATGGTGGTGGATCAAAGATTTTCTCATGATTTTATATATATATAATTAAAGGAATGGAAAGGAACGATTATCATCGGTAATCCTGACCTCCATCGACAACACTAGCGGCGACCTCACCTGAGCCTGGTGAGGGGCGTCCGTTCCATGATTGTGGCTGGGTTCCATGATTGTAGCTGGGCACCGCTGCTGCCGTGGTCACAACCAACGTGGTACTAATGTGGCGATTTGCTTTACAAACTCAATTTACTTAATAAATTATTTAACAGAAGGCCGAAAATAAACAGAAAACCAATAATGCTCAAGGGTTCAGATGACAAAAGAAATTCGGAAGTTTAATTACTTATTTCCCGAAAGCAAAGCGACTGTTGATGTCTTTATTTCTTAAATTATTTTTCTTGACCAAAAATAGCATCACGAGCCATTTCTTAGACCGAAATGGCCAACTCTCTCCCAAGAGCATTTCTCAAATCATGGTAATGATAATTCGTTGTTGCCACATCTAGCAAAAAGGGTAATGAAAAGATCAAATTTTTTGGAGGGGGGGTCAAGATTTCTGGTCAGAATTAGATCATTTCTTATGGTCCCACGCTTCTTGCGTGTGCATCGAATATGATATAAAGCCCCAAGAAGAAGAGGAGGAACAAGAGGCAAAGATCGAAGCTTTGGCGGCGCGAGTCAGAACCCACCCCAACCCTCGACCGCCCCTGCTCATCTGCGGACAAAAACCCTTCCTTTCAGGTTCTCTCTCTGTCTCTCTCTCTCTCGTCTTTATTCGTTTTCACGAGGACGGAAGAGATTTGCGCAAGGATTAGTTAAGTTTGTTCGCTCGAATTGCTCGCGTGAGCTTCACTTGCTGGCGATGGCTCCTTCCCTGTTGGTGACTCAGTGGACTGATGCTGATGCAGCATCAGTTCTTTGTTTTAGTTCTGCGTGTTATTTCGGTGTTGGGTTGGTATTGTGTGGTGACTCGCTATTGTGAACGCGAAAGTGCGTTTGAGGTTATCCATGGCAGTGCCAGAGAAGGGTTCTCCATTAACCAAAATTTATGGGGTGTTTAGTATTTACAGGAGAAGCTTCATAGTTGTAGTTAGTGCTGTTGTGGGGAATTACTTAGCAGCTGCAGCTGTTTGGCTCCTTTGGCAAAAAGGTTTGAGAATATGTATTTATTGTCTAAATGCATTAGGAGTTCACTAATTGCATTGAAGCGAGCAAGGGCAAGTGAGTTGGAGTGGCTAAGGGCTTGGAGGTTAATGAAGTGGCAGATTTTTTGGGGCATTATGATCATGCTACAATGATATGTGTTCTGTCACAGTGTCGGCATACTTAGGTTCTAGTGATCACTTTGCAAAATAGAGCTTACCCTTCCTGACTAGCGGGGAGAAAAATCTAGGGCTGCTCTAGTTTAACCTTCGACATCTGCAGGCACAGGTTATATGCATAGCATAGCTTGTGAGCTAGTCGATACCATTTAACTTTTCTAGTATCTATCCACGAGCTTAAGAAGAGTCGTTCATCTGCTATTGCCTTGGAAGTGGGAATATGAATGTTGTTTGTTATATATGTGCACTTGTGCATTTCTGACTACCCTGACACTTTAGTCTCAGTGCTCGCGTACCTTTCGCTTGCTACTTGAACATTGACCATGTCGTCATCAGGTTTTCAACTCCAACTGATCAAATGGTCATCTAGCCACTCGATCATTTGCTTGGCCAGTTTTAACATTTAAGTACACTGTTAGAAAGATAAACAAAAACCTTTGGAGTATGACATTCCCAAGTGTGTTGGGGATTCAGAAGTTAATGTTGGATTAACATATACAAGTTTGGGTGTTTGGACTGCGCGAGTCCTTTTCTTTTTTTGAAAATTCTGGTTAAGTATGGTAATAGATGGAAGTGAATTTCATATGAGTTGAACATCCTCATATCAGAGTAGCGCTCTGCCCAGGTTGCTGAAAGTAATGCTGCCAGATTTCTGTTCTTGGTTAAATTTTTCAGATTCTTTTCCCTTTAATAAGTTGTTATATGTACTTTTTACATTCAAATGACAGAACTGACGGTGCAAATTGGCTGGCTGGCTGTTGGTAGGAGTTGCTCGCCTCCAATTTGTTTCTAATCTAATTCTTTGATCAGTACAGGCCCACAAGTTCATGATGGAGGTCCAAACTCTAGGTGATCCAAAGCCGCTTGTTCAAGCCACGCTTCAACTAGGATCAGAAAAATATGCCTTTGCAGCAGCTGCTAATGGCAGCGCTCTTTCGGAGCAACTGGCTTCAATGAAAGAGGAAAGCATGAGGATATTCAAGGAATACATCACCAAACATAATGTCCCCACTGATGTTCCAGACGACGTTGTTGAGAGCTCTTCAGAAGATGACGTTGAAGCCACCGAGAAGCCATCAGTGAAGTCGAAGAAAACAAAATTAAATTAATCTATTTATTAGAATGCCGATTAGAATGTGTACGAGGAGCTCATTTGACCTAGTTACTGTTGTAAACTAGTTTTTAAATGCCAATTAAGCGGCTGCTCAATCAAATTGCCTGATATCAATGTGCTTTGGCATTCTCGCAATTCTGGTTTTCTATAATTCTGGTATTCGATATACGTGCTACTCTTTCTTTGTCGTTGAGGTTTCGGAGACACAAAGATGAGGTTTATATGGTGAATCACAAGCAAAAATCCCGTTTGCTTTTGGTAACCCGCAAATCTCACTTGTTATAGAATTTGAAAATCACCCTGAACGTTGCCTCAATTGTTTGCAATAGGTTCTACTGGCTAATATATGTATCATAAACGTTTGGCCTACAATATTATATGCAGTATCTGGACAAGCATTTATTTCAAACTTCATTGAAGACCGGAGAGAGATTTAATTTTTGTCCTTGAACGAATGATTTCATGACTCTATATATAGTTCCTGTGGATAACCTGGCAATTTCACTACAATCTGTACAAGTTCATAGAAACTGTTGATTCCTAGTGCTGTTGGATTGGGTATACTTTCAAAAAGCAGATTCTGCCATCTTGTAAGGCAATTCTTAAGTTGACTGTACATAGAAACATACAAAGCTCAAGTCCATTTATGTGATGCATAGGTTCTACGAGCAAAATTTCAGATGCACCATATTATGCACCCCCGCCTCTACTTTGAATTTCAGTGATGGCTTTCATCAGGCGAGCCCCGTTCGCAGGCTTTTCAATGTGGAAATCCATGCCGGCCTCGAATATCTTCTTCACTTCGGTGCCTGAAGAATGAGCAGTCAATGCTATGATTGGCATATAGATTCCGTATCGTTTCTCCTCCTTTCTGATCTTTCTTGTCGCTTCATAACCGTCCA
Organism: Eucalyptus microcorys; assembly: GCA_014182515.1. Taxonomy (NCBI): domain Eukaryota; kingdom Viridiplantae; phylum Streptophyta; class Magnoliopsida; order Myrtales; family Myrtaceae; genus Eucalyptus; species Eucalyptus microcorys. The sequence goes on from CM024569.1 coordinate 9,463,558, forward strand.
TTGTGGGCATCTAGACAAACACGGGAAATCAGTGACAATGCCAGCTTAACATCACTTTAGTTATCTTTAGAAAGTTCAAATCTTGTAACCATTATCTGAATTCAACAAGGAAAATTTCGAGAGGCCTAAACATCTTTTGAGCTCTTCAGTGGAGTTTAAAAATATGATCTCATTGCTGACATTAATATTTACGACAGTTTAATCGTGTTCTAATATGACAGCAAAGTTTGGCTGAACTTAAAAATGGTCGTAAGTCTAAAAAAAGTGTACCTGGCAATCCATCAATATGTAATCGTAAGGACGATGAATATCTGAAACTCCTGACTCCCTCTGTTCATCAATGCCCTCACGAATCAATTGTAAAGCTTCTTTTCCGTTTTCGCATAGCTGAACTGTTGCTCCAAGATTCGAAAGATTACATTGAGCCAGCTTTCGCATTATCTCGCTGTCATCGACTACCAATGCTCTCTTCCCACCCAAAGGTTTCTCCCTGCGGGTACTTCCAGTTTCTTCTGCTGAAGGTTTGGTCGCTTCCGCATTTTGGACTGGTCTCTCCTTCACCTGTTTGCTTGGTCTTCTCTGCAATAAGCCCCCGAATTCTGGAAGAAGTCTTATCACTTGAAGCAAACGGGTCCCATGAAAGGGCTTGGACATGATGATATCGTCAGGGTCAATACTTCTCATCGTTGGCTTATCTAACCACACAACCTTACAACAAGTGCTCGGTATGGGTTCCCTAAATTCAGTCACTGCCATGACTATTTCTGGAAATGGTCCAGCACTTGCGTCGACTATAAGTAGCACGAAGCCCGCTTGATTTTTGTGACTAGGACTCTTGCAGACAGGGAGAATATGGTCTGCTCCATCAAGTGAACTGAGAGATACGCCCCTGACTCTACCGCGAGACTTGCTGCACGAAGCGGATTTACTGAATCTTTCAATCCTCCAACTCCTGTCTGATTTTCCTGAAGAACTATGATATGCATTGTTGATGATCTTCATTTGTACCTTCTCCAGAATAATAGGAAGATCCTGCCATCGGCTAGCTACGAGAACTTCTATTCCAAGTCGTTCCATGTAACTCTGACAAGTTCTCCGCCGCTCTTCATTCTTTATCAATAACACAACAGGAGATCCTTCTGGTTTGGGGCTACGCACTTGTCTGGTGCTCGAACTATGGAAGCTCAGCCCAGGACTATTGGCATGGATGGTTAGCCCAAGATGATGCGCTGCTCCATAACCTCCGGCCTCGAGGTCTTCCTCTAATGGTTTTGTAGCACCAGCATCAAATGGGGCAAGGAAAACATTGAACCTGAAACACGTTCCTCTCTCGCCCATGTCCTTATCCATGATCTGTATATCTCCACCCATGAGGCGGACCTGGTTCAGTGTCTCAATTAGCAAAGGTGTATAGTTACTTATACTATCAAAGATGGCATGATGATAATTTCTCTTTCCATCAGATGAAACCCCTTGATCATAAGCAGCACAGTTCTATAAAGGAAGCTGTTTCCAATTGATCATAGCGTAGTACAGTTACCGAATGTAATACAGAATACGTATGCTGATAAATAAGAGGTACAGAAATTGGGAACATACCAGAGACTGAACGATGCCGAGGCCCAAGCCAGTGCCTTCTTGTCCTTGAGCTGTTTCTTTGACCTGGATATAGTTTTCAAATACCGACTTTCGCATCTCTTTGGGAATTCCTTTGCCTGTATCGTCCACCTCGAATACAAATTCAGCAGAATTAGGATTTTGCCGGAATTCGTTCACAGCTTCGTCACCACTTTCCTTGTCATTCTTCTTACAGGACGAGCACATTAATCGTTTCCACCAGCTATTCCCCGTGGAAACCAGTATCAAATTTTCTAAGCTGGGTTTTTGAACCCATGCCCTGACCGAGATGTGACCATCATCCGTAAATTTAACAGCATTGCTCAACAAGTTAGATAGTATCTGTTTAAGCTTTCCTCTATCTCCCTTCACAAGTGAATGTTTGAGCACTGTGCCATCATTAGGGTCTAGAATTACATCCACACCTTTTCTCATGGCCACCGGATGATACAGATCAACTACATCTTCAAGAAGCTGAGCCAAATCGAATTCTTCTTCTTGCAGTGGCATTTTTCCGGCCTCAACTTTGCTCGTATCGAGAATGCAATTCAAAAAACCTGAAAAAAGGAATGTTCAAACCATCAGTTCTACAAAATTTGTCGATTTGCTCAAGGAACTACAAAAGTTTATCGATTGGTTTTACCCATCAGGTCCTTTGTACAAGCTTCCATCTGCTTCAAGTTTTTCTCGAGTTCCGAACCAGGAGAAACTTCATCATAACTTATATCTATAAGGCCGATTACCCCAGCCAAAGACGCGCGGACATCGTGGCTGGCTTGAGCAAAGGCATTGCTCTTGCTCATGCTCTTGCTCTCGGCTTGTCGAGTTGCCTCCATTTGCTTTATAAGCGTAGCTCGCAAGTGCATCACCGTAACCCGAGTCCTTGCAATCAAGCATATGACAATTAATATGGCGATGACCCCCACAGCAATCGGTATCACGAGAAGCAAGGGCATGCTCCCATGGCAAATGAAACTGATCATTGGATCGCCCAGTTATGACCATGAGAATCTGGGACTCTTCTGCATCTGTGGTTCGAAGAGTAGAGAATCCAACACGAAAAATCATGTAAATCAGAGGCGTGTTTGTATTATTTAAGGCATAAAATCAGAACAAATCATCTCCTCTTAAATCTTCCCTTTCTCAGCAGACTAGCTGCGTCGGTATGCCTTTGAAATCTGTTTAGGAAGCTAGGACATGACATGGAAATTTTTTCACGTGCATGACAAGTATATAGGTAAGTTTATTACAAAAGGGCAATTACTTAGAAAGTCAATAGCAAGAGTGAACATCTACTTCCAAAAATTTTATTCAGATAATAACGATAGATTGCTTTTTAGCATTATCGACGCGATGTAAGTGAGCATTTGCACTATGCTCGGCGATAGGATAGAAATAAATCTAGTTTTTTTTTTCTGATGTTACGATGGTTATGCAGATGCCTAAAAGGATTGTTTAGCCAAAATCGCTTAACTCGACACGCTTGCAATCTTATGCCATCAACTCCCGACCGTGACTTCACAGAGCTCTGATGGAGCATATCTGATCAAGTTCGAGGATTGATAGAGCATCGACTTATTGACTCGTGACGAAAATGGATAGCTAAAAATCCATCTTCAAGTGCAAGAATGCTGAAAGAGCATTTGATCAAGTTCTCAACACAAGAAACTACATTCCAACAAGTATCTCACACCTTTGGATCTTCATGATGACCTCAGAGCTAGTCAGATTACAGAGTGTACCTTGAATCTCCTAATGACTGATGATTCTTAAAATGTTATTAAGATAGAATTCTACCATATGCTAGTTTTATCATGCTCGTTGCTCTTTTTGCTAATTCCTCAGGAGACTATAAAATTTGGTAATGATATGATTACGTAACAAAAACAATGGGCGGTAGGAAATAAAAAAGAAGGAAAAAGAGAAACAAATCTCACTATGATCTTCATTACCTTTTCTGTAAACTCCCTAACAGGTGTAAATCTAAATCTCTTCCAGCGGTGTGACCCACAGAAAAAAAGGAAAAGAGATTAGGATTAATGACAAATTATATTAAATGTTTACTACCAAAAATAATAAATAAATAAATAAATAATAAAGGAGGAGAAAAATGGAGAATGTGAGAATATTAGTTTAGGGATTGGGGATGAAAGTTTAGACTTGCTTCTTTTATTATTTGTTTATAGCAGGGCAAGTGTCTTATTTTTCCAAGTTAATCTCACTTAATCAAAGATTAATGTAAATGCAAATTTAGCGAGAAAATTTTGAAAAAGTTGGTAGCTAGTCAAAATCGCAATACCTCTATTATGAAAATCGAAAAGTTTAGAGACCTAATTGAACAAACCAGAAAGAGCTAAAAAATACTGATATCTTTGTCTTTTATTCTATCACATGTGAAATTGGTTTCTTCATCGTCATATGAGTTTGTAAAGATTTCAAATAAACAACACAAATCGATGTCATATAATTGATAGATAAACTAGAAGCCTTATTTGAAACTAAGTTTATAATTTCAGGATCTTATCTAAAATAAAGTTTACTTTGAACCATCTTTTGAGAAAATAACATTGCCTCAAATCCTTAATAGAAATTTTTCCTGTATATGATTAAATCCATTGATGAAATTGTGACGTGGACAGAGTATTTCAGCACAATTAGATCGTATAAGGGCTATTCAATGTGCTGATTGAAATTATGTTTGAGTGAACACGTGAAGATAAAAGGAAAAATCCTCGACCCAATTGAATTAGTCTTTGTTCTTTAAAGGAGTATCTTCTATACATGGACATAGAAGATATAAGTATATTTAATGGGGGGATCTGATATCACAGAACTGTCTAAGGAAGGTATACTAAAATTACTTCTATCCAGTGCAAGATCTGGTACTAAATATTTGATATTGGAGAGCCTCTTTCATTCATTATAATTAGCGAAAGCGCATGTATATGGAAAGCAAAATAATATTTCAAGATGTAATCTATTTTTGAGAGTTTGTGTATAAGATAGGAATGATTCAAAGTTTAAAATTGAAATGCGTTAGGAACAGGATATAACGATTAATTTACGTAGTTGTCCATTGACCATACATTAATAAAATATCTAATCGAGGATATTTTTGGAAAGAAAAAAGCATTCTGATCTCTTATAACGAACCTTTGTTATAATAATATAGATAGTATAAACCAGCTAATAATACAATCGATATGCGCTCATCTCTTGGTAGAGCACCCAAGTCAGATCCACGTAGGGATCTTGCTAATTGCATATTTGTCATGCTTAGACTTTGACATCACGTGTCTCCCGCTAGTTTGATATTTTCAGGGTAAATATTTTCCTCATTTTCCAACCTCCAACATTTTAGGTCACTTAAAAAATGAGTCAACATAAAATGTTTTCCTAACCAATGAAGAATTTATGCTTAAACTTAGGAAAATGATTCAACTTTAAAAAATTGGAAATCATTTTCCAAAATGTGACACAAGAACCCCAACACTCGTTCCTAGGCCCTTGAGAATAAGCCAGAATCTAGAGGCTAAGGGTGCATCAAGGCAAAGCATGAGTTCAAAGAGGCCGAGCCCAAAACCGAAATGCCCAAGTCCACATCCAGAAAGGTTAGCTCGGGACAAGGTCTACAGAGGCCAAGCTTAGGACCCCAATACCCTTGCTTGGCTTCCTAGTGCCCTATGCAAGTCCGCAAGGCCAAGCTCGAGATTCCAATGCCCATACCTAAATCCCCAGTGCTTGATCTTAGGTCCATTGAGGCTGGGCCCAAGTCCAAAGATTATGGGCCTAAGACCCAAGTGCTCAAGACTAGGTCCATAATGCTTGGGCCTGGGTCCAATGAGGCTAAGCTCAATTCCACAAAGGTCGGGCTTGGGACCCTAATGACATTGCTCAAGCCCAGGTCCATTGGGGTTAGGCTCAAGATCTCGGTGCCCATGCCTAGAATCCTAACACTTGGGCCTGGGTCCATCAAGGTGGGGCCACAAGCCCCGCTGCTAGTGTCCGAGTCTCTAGCACCTTGGATTGGGTCCATTGAGATTAGGTTCGGCCATCAAGGCTAGGTATGAAAACCTAGTGCCAATGCTCCAATCCCCAATGCTCGCACCTTGGTCCCTCGAGGTCAGCCCAAGGACCCACTCCTAGGCATCAGGGTCTCGAGCTAGGTCTCAATGGACTTAAGCTCAGGTGCCTAGGGTCAAACTCAAGAGTTGGGGATTTAGGCATGGGCATGGGCGGTACGGTCCCAGCCCAACTTCTATGCACTTGAGCTTGAGGACCTGACCATGGGCTCTAGTATTTGACCTCAATGGATTGTGGTCATGGAATCGGGTCTTGGGCTTGGCTTTTGTGGACTTGGCCATCGGGTTCTCACACTTGGCCTTTGTGGACTTAGGCCCGACCTCGATGGACTTGGGCCCTAGTGTTAGGGATTCAAGTAAGGGTACTGAGATTGGTGCTTGTGCCATGCTGAGGACTCAAGTGCATGTGGCTAGGTATGTGGCACTTGAGTTGGGGGTCTATTGAGGCTAGGACCTAGTGTCCATGCCCAACTACTTGTACGCAAGTCACTAGTACCTAAATGGTGTATATTTATAAAGAAAAATCAAATTAGATTTTCCTAAAAACAAAATCTAAGTAATTTTCAGATTTCAGTCAAATATAGGAAAATAACATAAATTTCTTGGAAGATAACATAAATTTCCAATTTTTTTGTGAAACAAACTAAACCTAACTCTACTATTTTTCCTAACATTCAGGTGGCACTTTTGGACCAACCAAAAAAAAAAAAGTGGCACTTTTGGATAAATAATTTGGAACTATTTTCCCAAAAATAATCATAAAAATGCTTGAATATAAATTGTTATCACTAATTATTACTTTTTTCATTAACTAATTGTTTTTTTTTCTCCAACCAAAAAAAAATGAATACTTTTTTCATTAACTAATTATTTTAAGTGATACGAGTAACTTCTTTTGAAGAAAATATTTTCTAAATCATTCAATTTTTCAAAACAAACAGAACATATTTTTCTAGGCAATCCAAAAGTTGAATAATGATAATAGTGTTTTCAGACAATAAATTACGCATGAAATAAACAGGTGTCTAATTTATGAATCATTTTATCTTAATATAAATGACATGTTTTTGATATGGTAAGAGAGATATTCTTAATATGAGTTGGTTTTCATTAAGGATGAGCATGGTCTAGATAATCAGTTCTCACCTTAGAATTGGAAACTACCCACCAAGGACTAGTTTTAACAAATTGGAACTGGGAACCACCTCTTGGTTTCATGGACCCACCCGACGACCTGACTACCAGTCTAGTTTGGTTCCTGGTGGGTCCATGGAATCGATCCCATCAAACTTCACACACTCAATGAAACATTTTTTGACAAGCCAAAGTAAAAGAAAAAAAGAACTTTCCTATTCTCAATTACAAGATTAGTAAAAAGATTGGACTCATATTAAAAGTTGAGAGTTGATATCGTGAGTCAATGGTCCTTGAGTTTGAGAGTCAAGGTCGTAAGTGAGAGATAGACAAATGACTTATAGGAGGTGAAAGTGAGACAAGAAGAGCATTCAATTAATGGATGTTGAGCTTTAGATTAGAGAGTTGAGGGTTTTTATTTTTCTTTAAAAAAAAAATTTGACAAGAATTTTTCTTAAAAATTTAATATATATTTATATATATTACCGGTCCAATCCAAGTGGACCCTAAAATCGGAAACTGGACCATTACCTACCGGTTCCAATAAATAGGAACCAAGAACTGGACCAATTTCCTTGAAAACCACCAATTCCAGTCTGATTATGAGCGGTCCGGGCAGTTCCTGAATTATTTGGATACCCCTAGCTTCCGTTACCACAAGCCTATCCTAAGGAATCGGACTTAGGTGCCTAGCTCCATAGTTGAATCCTCAGCGTCCAACACCGGGACCCACATGATCGACCTAGGGACCTAGAATCCAAGAAGAGGTACCCCACGCTCCCGACTCCGACGGCTGAATCCTTTTCCCCATTTTCTGAGCCGCATCCTCGATGCCTAAACCTAGTCATTGAAACTTCAAGCCACCCGAACTTGAGTCCCTAGCAGCCAATCTTGTGTCCCGAGGACCCTTGCTGACCAGACCCGAGAACCCGACGGGGGGTCCCAAATCACTAACGACTTAGCCCCCCATGCCGACCACGCCCAAGACCCATGAGGTCGGGAACTATGGCAATACTCAAGAATTTTTATCTTAAAAGCATTTTACGTAATTGCAATAAATATGAGAAAATAGGATCCATGTCATTTATACAAAAAAAGAAAAAAGAAAAAAAAAAAAAGGAAATCAAAGCATTTCTAATCACTTCCTTTGCAAACGTTTTACAGGCAAGACTCAAGAGTCATATTTCACGAGTAAATCAAGCCTAAGAATTACACTTTCGTGACCTAATCCCGAGGCCCCGTGACTTTTGGGAAAGCAAGAAATCAATCGGCATCTGAACATGTGTAGCTTTTTTCCTTACCTAATTTTCTTGTATCATTTCTTCGTTTTATGGAATTATAATGAATATTTACATATAATTCCACAAATTCGTTTCTTCCATTACTAATCGGCTTAAGGAAACGTAAACGAGGATAAATTGTTCATCCCTAATTCGTTCGATCATGGATTAAGAATGATTAATGAGCCATTATTGTAGTCGCCGTTCAATTAATTTCTTGTTTTTTGGTGCTCTTATTTTACTATAGATGACAATGGCAATCTACAATGAGCACGTGCATTATTCATCTTTCCATAAATCCGACATTTAATCATACGCATGACTTCGCCTTTCTCAATTGAAAGAATGAAGTTACATTTATTTCTCTGCTTCTCTTTAATTACTCGTCATTCTCGCACGAGGAAGCTCTTCACAAAATAATGAGGGCAGCAATTCAATATATTACACTGAATGAATGAAGAAGAAGAAGAAGAACCAAAAAAGAAAAATTGCAAGAATATCAACAAGAGACAATCAAACTATGTGTTGACGCCGCCGATCACTATCATCATCGTCGTCGTCCTCATCGTCATCCTCATCTTCATCCTCATCGTTCAGAGTTTCATCACCCACAACCTAGAACATACAATGGTTCAATTAGTACTTAAATCATTTTTGCGTGAATTATCGCATGCAGTACAAAAAAAAAATATTCTTTTCTTTTTTATTCTCTATTTTTTCCTTATGAAAAATGGGGGTAGAAGCTCACGTGGTAACGTTGCCGGATGCTGTTCTGAACTGCCGTGATTGTCCGAATCAATATGTACATGGGGACAACAATTCCACTCATTCTCAAAACAAGAACCTGTTCACCCACAAGAAACATCGAATTCAGACCAAATCAAGCAAGACAAAATTCCATCTTTTCCCCCTCTTTTTCAAGCACGGGTCTTGGAACTTACGGTGACAAGGGCAAAAGGGTATTCTTCCGGCCTGCCGGAGAGCACATCGAGCATGTGTCTTAGAAGCAAGAACACCGTAAACTGCCCATGAAAAAAGATGATTAGGAAGTTAGAACCGCAGCCACATCGAACGACCCATTAAGCAAACTTTGTTGTAGGAAAACATGGAAATCGATGGACTCCTATGGAAAAAGGTAGACAAGAAAGATCCCCACCAAACTGGCACCAAATCAACTAACTGTTGCGCTATATGGACTTCGTCTCCTTTTCTTTATTGAATTTACGCTAACCCAGTAGGATTTCTAGGCCATAGATTGTTTTAAGTGCGGTACTACAGAATCCAGTTTGGTTGCCCACTTGCCAGGTGGCAAATCGTGGGTACTGCTCGGTTCCTTCAAAGTTGTGGTCACCCAATACGATGTTTATGCCTTAATTTAACTGTTTCCTCATTATAAAAGTCAATGATCAATGGTGGTGGAGCATGAATTGTGCAAGTGGACTTACGGTGAGAGCCAGTGCCCGGCAACAGGCGGCGCCCCGGTCAGCGGCCGAGGCGCACTCGGAGTAGACGGCTTCGATCGGCGCTCCAGGGGCCAAGCTCGTCGGGCTCTGCGGTTCGGGCTCGGCTCGCGGAACTTGCAAGCTATCCCTGAAAGGACAAAGAAGTTTTTCAGACGGGCGTCAAGCGTGAGATCTTTCATTGCAGGCGATGATCGAAATAGATTATCATCCGTTTTGAAATGGATTACACAATGCCACGAAGACTCGAACAAGGTGAAGTTCCAAGAACCCAGAAATTGGTTTAAAAAAAGGATTTTTTTTTTTAATAGACATTTTGTAATGCAAGTAGTCCCATGTTACCAGAATAATTAGTTGTCAAGCATGTCCGGCTTTATTATATGGATCTAGTCAATAAAGACGAATTCATTTCTGGGGACAGCATTCCGAAAGCAGCGCAAAAAAAAGGTGGTGATCACTAATTAGAATGTAAAGGCTGACAGAGAGAAAGGAAAAGACTAAATCACCTTAATTTGTAGGTCATTGGCCATGGATTTAGGCTGATAAAGTAAAAAACTAGCGAATGAAGAGGAAAGTTACCTGATGGTGACAGCTGCTTCGATCAATTGAGACTTCTTCGAAGGCGCTGCCGTGTAACCAGGTTCGTAGTTCTGTAAAAATTTACAGATGAAGAGAAAAACAGAGCAGATTAGAACGAACACTTGGCGTTCAAGCGTGTGAAGATGGTAAGGATGGGAACGTGAAAAGGATGGCCTGAAAGCTCACTTCAAGAAAACTCCATGGAAGATGGAAAAGAGAAAAAAAGAACGTGAAATTTCAAGAACCCAAATTTGTTTGGATGGTAATCTTCGCACTGCACACATGCACCGATTCTAATGACATGAGCAGAGAAAGAGAGAGAGAGAGAGAGCGAGAACAGAGAAATTCAGACAGAGAGCGGAACTTCAATTGAGACGGATTTGAGACGATCTTGAAATTCACATGAAACAGAAGACGTCGTCTGAGAGAGTTTAAAATAGAAAAAAACTTGAACGTTTGGGAAAGAACAAAAAACAAAAGGAGCAAAAGTCCAATTCGAATTCGCCAACAGAATACATGCACGGAAAATCACGCAACGAAATTTCATCTGAATCCCAGCTATCTTCCACAGGAAAATGGGAAAGAAGAACGAGATGAAGCATGATCGTTTCACTTTTCGGTCTTGTTCTGCTCAGCAAGATCTTTCCTTTTTATTTCTTTTTTAGAAATTTTACCTGGAGACATATTTCACAAGTCGTGCTCCCTTCTCGTCACACCATCTCTGTATACAATCCCTGTGCGCGTACTGCGATGAGCAAGACAATATCAGAACCGCTCCGGCGTGCGTAAACCAAAGCGTAAACGAAGAAAAACAAAATACTCCAGAGGAGGGCGATCAAAACAGAGAACGGAGAATCAATAGCAACAGCAACCACAAGAACCACGAGCTCGAAACGGAGGAGGAAGAATTCGCGGAGCTCTCTCACCTTGACGGTCCCGGAACAGCCGCAAGGAGCTTCCAAGCTCTGCTCGCTCTCGAACTCCGCCTCGTGACAAATCCTGCAGTAAGGGACCGCGGAGCTCGACGGCAGATCATCCACGAACAGCGAAACATCTCCCATCTTCCTTCTTCCTTCGCAGTCCTTCGCTTCTCTCTGCGCAGGCGTGTGTTACGATGAGGATGATGACGAAGATGATGATGATTCAAACTTTGCTCTGTTCTCGATTCCCTGTTTTCTCCTTCCCCTGCGGAGAGAGGGCCTATAGCCAGACTTTTAAATACGAAAAGAGCCGTCCACGAACTTCCGAGAATGCCCCTCCCATCATATGCCCGCAAATGTCTATCTCACATTGGAATTTCGAGGACAAGGGCTCCTTCAATATTTTTCAAGGAATGGTCGATTTCGCGGACTCATTAAATTTAACATTTTTTTTTTCTTTCGCTTTCTGGGGGTTGTGTTGCATGAGAGGATTCGACGCGTGAATGGGAATGGGAAGGCGAAGGGTTTGACCGGGTAAATGCAATGGCAGGGCACCGTCGAATCGCGACGCGACTGCGGCAGTCGAAAGAGACGAAGCGAGCTCTCTGGCAGGGAAGAGCCGTATTGAATGTGGCAGGAACATGGGATTGAACCATTCTTTTTCCATGTTTTCATAGCTGTATCGGGGCCGACCCCATTTCGCTTTTGGTCAAGGTCTAGAATCTTCCTCGTTCTTGTGTGCAAATGGATTGCTGCTATTTCAAGGGAGGAAAATCATGGTCGAATGGGGTCGGGCAAGGGTTTCCCATCAAATTTCCGCCCCAATCAGGAAATGTTCACTTTGAGCCATGACTGCCCGGTTCGTTTTATAAAATTCGAGGAGCCGTTACCATCGACCCATCAGAAAGTAGCAAATCTCTCCACGCGAGATTAACAAAGTGAACAAAACGACAAATCGATCACGAAATCGTTCTTACGAGTTACCTTATTGGAGAATTACCGTTCATCCCCCTTTTTTGGTTTTTTTTCTTTCTCAATGGTGAACAGTAATAGATTGAGCCCACCTTCCCAATCCAGTCGCGGAGACACCCCTCAATAATGAAATTAGGCGTGTCGCAAGGAACTTGTTCTTCATGGCGTAGTCACAATGAATTAGGCCGAATAAAAAAAAATTAAAAACTCGTGTGTAAAGTGCAAATTGTTTTTCATTAATTCCATAAAAGTACGGAAAATGACATTTACCTCGCTTCTTATTTTCAAGATTTTCATGATCACCCACTTCAATGTAATTACCCCAAACCCATATTCTTCATATGCATGATTACCCGAAACCTATATTTCGTTCTCAGTAAAAAGTGCTTGTCATCTCATCATTATCATTTGTCTAAATCATGGGGGTCTCATCTTGCACAAGTGGAAAAACCTAAAAGTCACGCTTGTATCCAAAAATAATGCAAGACTCGCTCGGAACATTAGGGGACCATGAGATTTAAACGGCTCTTATCAATCGACAGCCCAAAATATCAAAACAGAAAGCGAATCTATCTCATAAATCCTTTACTTAATTGACTGGTATTTGACTTGATTGAACAATCACATCTGATACGATTGTCATTACTATTTTCTCGCTTTGCATCAACTTGATGTCGGACGAAAAAAAGGAAGTTCATTCATGAACTCGCCTCTCATTTTCAAGATCTGAGATCTCATTTTCTTACTCAAATCTATTGTTGGAAAATTTGATTTGATTAGACTTGAATTTGAGTATTCATGTACAAAAATAGGGGAAAAAGAAAAAAAAAATTTAGGATAAAGTTTAGCATCTATATCATTTTCGTGGTCATCCACTTCAACCTGATTAGTTCATATGAAGGCTAAAATATCATTTTCGTGCCTAACCTTAATTCCCCAATTTTTTTATATGCAAAAATGATTGTCGCAATTTAAAAAAAAAAAAAACTCCCCCCGACCTAAGTGATGCAATTATAGTACCTAGAAAAAACAATAATTCCACTTCTTGTCCCCATGCGGAGCACTTCAAAATTTCAAAACGTCGCCTCCTCGGATTGGTTCAAACGCCGACCGTCCGATCCCGCATCGAACGGCACCGAGGCGCCGAGAATTTGAAAACGAGAAGTGGGGCCCCCCCGTCGGAGACGAAAGGAAGAGGGGAAACGGGCGAAACGCGGTCGCCGAAAAAGCTCGAGTTTAGCTGTGATCCAGCGGGGCCCACCACCGAGCTCCATGACGCGCCTTTTCTTTCTTTCTTTTTTCTTTTTTTCTAATTTCTCTTTTTCTCCCAGAATCTATTGAATTAATTAATTGATCGCGTAATAATTCTTTTATTTTCTCGCCCTTTTGATTTTTTTGCGGGGGGCGAAATGACGGTACTCTCCCCGGGGAGGAGAAAAGTAACGTTTTTGGATTTTCCGAGAAAAGAAAAGGGACAAATATTTGGTGATTTGGGATTACCTGGGACGCTGACATTTGTGCTTATCCCCTTCTCGTTCTTATCGTTTGTCCGTCGCTATTTCTCTTTCTTTCTTATGTCTAAACTTTATGCATTTTCTTTTGTTCCCTTTTCTTTTTTCAGATTTTTTATTATCGATTTGGGGCAGTCTTATGGTTACGCAAATGGCAAGAATTGATGATTCGATGGTTCAGCAATCTTTTTATTGCTATTTTTGGAATTTTTTAATATTGTTTTTAAACTGTATTTTGAAGTTTGAGGGCCATTGAAGACCTTGACACGAACGTACCAAGTGGACGGCTATGCGGGGCCTCCACTTGGTTGCGGTGGCGGAATTGGGTTTTGCCCAATTCCAGTCGGCTTTCCCCACCATCAATACGTGTCCTCCACGTACTCAGATTCGAAATTGAATTATTCTATTTTTCAAAGAAAGAGATTATATTTTAAAGTGGGAAGTGATTTTCTTTGAATCCTGGGGATTCGGCCACGTGGTGGAATTGGAAGATAGTTCAGGAAATAACTGTAATTAAAATATTTACCGCGATTTTCGCACGATTAGGCAGGGAGATATACGGTCTTTGATGGAGAAACATGCTTAGGGAGTCGGAAAAAAAAATGGTTGTTTCCCATGTCATCGACCGGGGGCGGATTTTACAACAAAAAAAAAAAAGAAGAAGAATGGAGGGCGGATTTTGACCGGTCAGATGTTGATGAGGTTTTCCTTAGAAGCAAGCTTGAAAAATGTCAACTTTGAAGCTTGGGACGCACATTATACCAACATATGGACTCGAGCTCACATTGGACTGTATTTTTTGATAGTGGAGACGGCATAAAATGATAAAAAAAAACTTTAAAACGCCGAATTTACATCGTTATGCAATCTGGATTGATGACTTTGTATAAGTCAAAATCAAAAGACTTAATAAAAAAAAAAGTCGTGGTATAGAAAAGATTAAATTTATGTCATCAAGAAGAGGGTTTTAAGGCGTGGGATTTTTAAACCTATATGACCAATGGTTCGAAATGAAGTCGTTGTCCTATGAGGACAAAAGGCACTCACCATCTCATTCACTTGCCTAACAGAAAAGCAGAGACAAAGCAGTACGATGATGAAGAAGGCAGCCAACATGTCAATGAATATTTTGGTGGGGATGGGTAATATAAATTTTGAAATGCATGGAGTACACTTGAGATTAGTGAATTGATTGGTCAGGATGGTGGGTGAACCGCCAGATTGGAGAAGGGTTGCCTTCAGAAGCTCACCTAACGTCGGACAACTTTTGTGGTAGGGGTGTGGCCCATGACTTCGGAATTAGGTTCGCGATTGTTTTCCAATAGAATTTTTAGGCCCATCTCAACCATATTTCAATTTTATAGTCTAGTGTTCTATTTCACCTAAGAAAATCGAGCGAACACGGCATGATGGGCCGGGGAATAACACTCTGAACAGCTGAACGGAGCCTTTTTTGGGTCCGGCGATTGGACCAATCAAGATGGGTTATTAGATTTATTTTTTAACCCATACATGATGGGTTGAGTTGTTTATGAGTTAGTTATATGCAATAAATTGGTCATAAATGAATTTAGAATGATAAAACCCAACATAATATGAGACTTACTTAAACCTAACCTACTTGTATGACTCTCTTTTCATTCCTTCTTGTCCTTACTCAATCTTATGTTTGCTTGTCAGTACTCTCACTTCAATTTGGAAATTATGAAAGTGTTTTAGCATTGTAGGTTGGTCAACTTTGAATCATTAGACTTGCAATGTGTCGAAAATGAGTTAAATGAATTTAAATGGGTTGGATTATTTGTGACCCGACTTGACCCACTAGCTAGATGGGTCTACCGGTTATCAAGAAATGGTTCAATTATGAGCTACCCGGTTTCTATTGATGATGAGTCTATTCCATAAAGTTTGAGCCAAAAAAAAAAGGAAACGAGAGCATAAACATTAAAGAGGTGGCGTAAAAGAATACTTTTCGAAAGCAATCTTATTCGTCATTGATTTGAGAGCTATAATTATCTGCCCTGGGTGACCATCAAGTCAACAATAAATATGACAGGCTTGTGACAAAGATTTGTGCTGCAATTACACTATACATGATATACGAACCTTTGTTTCCAATTGAATATCTGGGATTGATTGCATTGAGGTTGTAGGCCGGTTGGTTAAAAGTGACTCCCATCTATTTTTGGAGCTCCATTTGATGAGAAGTCTGGACCCCCGGTTGCTCCTCCATTTCAAGAAATCTCAGTTTCTTGAGGGCGATGGTCCGACTTGTTTGCAATGGATAAAGATCACTCCAACTTTACTCAAGCTCTAGGATGGTGTACCGCCTTGAATCACAAACTTCTTGAATTAATAAAATTAAATTATATCTCAATATAAATAATATTTGTATTATAATATAAGAAATTTAAAATAACAAAAAAAATAACGTTTTATTTTATAATTTAATCTTATTTGTATTTATATATTCTAATTTAATTATATCTTATAATAATTTCAATAAATAAATATTAATTTATATTTATATTTATCACATATTTTAGGTTTTTTAGGAATATTAGTATAGTAAGTTGACTATGTGATAAAATTTATTAGAAAATGATGGAAGAGGAAAAAAAGAAATAAAATAATAAAATAATTCAAAAAATGTAAAAAAAAAATAAAAATGAAATAGGCAAGAGTGTCGGAAAAGATTTTTACCCTCTCCGTGTGTACAAATTTTAAGTTAATTTACATTGATATGTCGTTTATACTAAATAATGTACTAATATAATGTGAATATATTCGACTTTATTATTGTAATTCATCAAATATTAGATAGGATATAATAAAATCATTGGACTTCATATCTTATCATATTAATCCAGTTTCTCATAATTAAAAATCTAAATGACTAAATATAGTCTTAGACTTCGTTTATTTTGTCAAAAACAAATTATTTAAAAAATATTTTTCTAAAAATGATCGTTTATATTGTTTGAAATAATTAGTCAATAAAAAATATTCTTTTTGAATAATCAACAACAACTTATTTTCAAATAATTTCGTTTTCCTTCAATGCGATGGGATGAATAAAAATTTTTGTTCATTCATTTTTGAAAGTAATACACCGATTATGTATTAGAAAATATTTTTTGAATTATTCATTTTTTACGAAATAAATACGACCGTTGGTCTATTTTCCTTCATGCGACGGGAAAGAAAGATGATGCAACTTTCTAGGTAGATTAAAGCCTTTTGAGCCTAGGATTGCTCCTAAGCCACTCAATATCGGATGAGGAAGAGGGGATAAGATGCACTTTTATGGCCGCAGACCGCCGAAGAAAGGGACCGCCATCGGTCGCATTCCCATTTTCCTTCAGCACTTTTTTCACTGGCGACATTGTGACTTGCAACAGCACTTGATTTGGACCCTCCTTTTTTCTTAATCTCTAAGGATGCCATATGATGCGAGGCACCTTCCGTCATTGAAACTTCAAACTTGACAATCTAAAGAGACCGCCAAGTCCCGATCCAATTAAATTCAATGGCCCCCGAACGCGCTAGAAATTTCTGTAGATGAAAGCCGCCTTCCAGACATATCTCAAGTAGCTAGTCAAGATAATTTTGTAATTTATAGTTAATGAAATGATTTCTCTTGTGTCATGTGTCATCATTATTTTAAAAATCTAATTATTTCATCTTAAATATGCTTAGTAATCACTTTTTCTTTGCGGGTGACAGAAGCTTTGAAGCCGCCCTTGTTCCAGCATGTCAAAGAAATAATTTAGTATCGGCTTTATCTAATAGACTAAGATCGTGTTAAATACTAGCGATTCTATTTAAAGTTTCTAGATAAAATCAATCAAAATCAAAACCCCTTTTTTTTCTCGATTTTTTTCTTCCGAGAAAATCAATATTTAAAAACATAGCTCTTTTTTATCGTCAAGTCATAGTCAGTACTTGAGTTGGTGCATTCTATCTAGCATAAAATATGACATGGTACAGCCAGATATTCACTTGGCTTTGATTTGCAATGCAAGATGTCGACGCAAAGAAAATTACGGATGGACTTTGCTAGTTCTTGGGCCCCCTTGCCTCCACGAACTTTCCACTCCACAGCGACAGCCTACAATCAAAGTACAAATAATGCAAACTATCTCGTTTTATCCGGACTCCAAGTACTTATTAATGTATATAATAAGGAAGTAATTGCATTTTCGATGTACCAAAATACATTTCGGAGGACTCGAGCTTTTTATTGGGGTATTTAGCAAATGTTCTCGAAGCACTTATCAAGAGAAAATGAAATAAGAAAAGTGATTGTTTGATTTGAAGGTTATGCTCGAATTTCAACCTGGATACAACCGGAGAGGGGCCGACTAGGGGCTGCCGCCGCCCTCAAACCCCTAGAGCAATTCCATTTTGCATTTATAACTTCTCAGGCAGAGAGGTGTCCGTCAAACTGTTGACTCTATCCATACATTGAATTTGTCTTCTTTCTATTCAATTTTTCTTATCCTTTTTTAATATACAAGTCAATACGAAATTTTCTTCTAATTTTTTTTTTTCAAGACTACGAACATTCGACTTTACACGAGTAATCCTCTGACGAAATTATTTTTTTTATGTTATTTTAATCAGAATGATAATATTATTGCGTCCTTAAAAGGATAAAAACTTCGAAAAAGATAAACATGAATAATTCTCCTAACTAAAAATGTTTAAAAAACTACGAATTAGTATTTTTATTCCACTCAAAAAAAAATTATTGAAAGATTTAGAACTAAATTTGAAAATATGCAATAAATTTAGAATTTTTCAAGTAATTTTCCCTGTGACAATGATAGTAGACAAATTGCAGCCCACCTTATTGTTCTTTTTCTTTTCAGACAAATTTGCTTGAATTTTTCTTAAAACTCTTTCATTCTTTTTTCTTTTTTGGTTCGGTGGGATGTCACGTCAATCCAACGAGACTTCATGTAGCATTCCATCGAAAAATTAGTCGGATGACGATCAAAAGTGCATCAACTGAAAAAATAAATGAAAGTATAATAAATTGGATAATTAAAATACGTAGTATCCGGTTACGCGATTGCAAGTATAACCCGAGTTTAGAGACTGCGGGCGAAGTTCATCCGGCGATCGAGATGAGATGCTTTGTGATGGGATTGTCCTGGTACTTGGGCCGGTAAGGACACTTAAAGGCAATGTTAAAGGTCGAATTGACGTTTTGCCGGGTTTGGAAGTTGGATCGCCATCGATGCAATGTGAAATATTGGATGAGAGGGACAAAAGAGAAAAAGAAGATCCATGCTCGGGCATCGGAATTGCAGGTGAAGAAGCCGTGCGAGGTTGTTCTACCGTTCGCTTGTGGAGTTTGCATTCAAGGGCATTGAGAAAGGTACCTGACACAAAACGAGAGTTTCGAAAGATCTCAAATGCATTTCCTCGACAAGGCATGTTTATGCATCTGAACTGAAGAGAGAGCGACATGTGCCCGAACCTAATTTATGTCCTATTGACCCTTTGGTTTCTTGCTAGTCCACGAGATCTTGGCAATGAACTTATACGCATAATCTCTAAAATGAAAGCGATGACTCTCGTGATATTTTTTAAGAATCAGGGAGTTACGATTGCAAAATACATTCTACATTACCTATTTATGAAATTAGTAGTGGCTTTTATATATATGTGAAATCTCCTTAAAGGCCAACTTATTTAGAATGAAGGGTTGCGCAACCAAAATGTGTTGGCTTGATGACACAAAGTTTGCCCCTATCCTTATGGTTTTGGATTTTAAGTTTTGTTGGGAGAATTTAAAAAGTAAAATTGTGAATGCTCCGGGTTGATAAGGGGCTGCACCCTAAAAGTGCCCAAAAGTTGAGATATGCAAAAGTTACTCGAATACCGGATTTTTATTAGCATAACAATTTTTTGGATATTGTAAAAATAACAATTTATTGTGAGTTACAAATTATTGAAAAAGTAGATTCCATAATAATTTATAATTAGAATAAATTGTTATTCTCATAGTACATTATAAACTATCACGCCATCATATCTCCTTGAATATCATTCGATGGCTTTAAAAAAAAAAAAGAGTCTTGCACAATTAGCTTTAATTTAATATTAAGCAAGACCTCATTTTATGTCCCAACCAATTGAGAAATTCACACATGTGGATACTTATTATTATTTCCCATTAATGACACCCTTATTTTGTGAAGTGTCTGGAAGGATTGAGATTCTATAATTCGAGTGGTGAGTAAATTTAAGTTTACCCTTATTAACCGTAGAGACATTAACAACCAAATTAAGGGGGAAGATTAATCCATAGAACCGTCAATGTAAAATCAAGAAAATGATTAAAATTGCATTCTAAAAAATAAATAATAAACACATATAAGTCGTGAGCCACTACGATTACATCTGTCAAAGCTATCACCACTTTATTGCTCGTGTCACTCAAGGTATGTGGCATCGCCGAACGAGGACAGCACGGCACAGTGGATGGAGTGGAGCTGAGCGTTGGCGGCGGCAAGAGAGGCTTTCATTAGTGAAGGAGAAGTAGGAGTGGGCATAGTTTGGATAGGAGTGAGCATAGTTTGGATTGACGCAGTGCAGGACTTAACTCGGGATCAACTCATATAATGTTAATCCCTAATTTTTAGAATTGAGAACCAATCTCATTGAGCCTAGGACTAAAAGATCGGACCGACCCTACGGGTCCGATTCAGCTTCAGGATGGGATGAATTGATTTTTTTATTCCTTAAAAGAACAAACATACTATTTCAAATTATATGTCCATCAATAATACGACATTGACCAATCAAATTATGAACACCAATACATATCAAACATAAATATAAGATAAGATAACTATAATAATTTACACTCGCTAAAAGTAATAAACAATAAAAACGAGCACACAAGGCAAGGGAAAAGAGGCAAGCGGGCTAGCAAGATCGAGGAGAGAGAAGAGGGTTCCTTTTTTTTTTTTTTTTTTTTGATCAAATTAGGGCTCGGTTTCTTTCTACTTTATAATTTACAAGACACCTGAACTATGAATAGAATAGAGAAGGAGAAGCTAAAATTTAGAATAAACAAAAGTATATTATATATAACATATTATATATGATATAGGGTTGATCCGGCTTGGATTAATCCTAAATCTTAGGATTGAAGACTAACTTGCATAGTGTAGGATCCAAAGGTTTTAAGATCAAGAATCAATCAAATTCCCTTGAGAATCGACTAGAATCGATTGAGTTGAGCCTATCTAGGTTGGTTTAGGGTTGATCTTAAATCAATGCTCACCCCTAAGGAGGAGACGAGGAGGGATAGAATGAAGAGGAAAAGAATAGAAAGAAAGAAAAGTAAAGAAAAATACAAAAAAAAAGAGAAATTCATTTAATTTCTTTTTTTCGAAAAAAGGTGGGGTTCAAATTGATTCAAAACAAGTGTAATAATTTTTTTTCTTAATCTCGGAAGTAAATTAATTTCATTCTTGAACTTTTTTGTGCGATACTTCTTTTTTTTTTTTTTTTTTTTTTTTTTGTTACTTTTTTTTGGTGGGGTTCTCGGGCCCAAAATTTGAGATACTGATGAGGAAGAATTGACTTGACGTGAGTGCTTATTTAAAGCCGTCACTTTCGTGGTTTCGTCTTGAAAACCACATGTAAAGAATCCAATCGCCCCATGCGCTGATTGCCACCAAGGAAAGAGCAAAAGATTACAAGACCCAAAAAATCCTACGGGCGTGGTTTGGTTTAATTTTTTCAATATTATTAAGGTTTATGATATCGAATACACAGGAAAACTACAGGCTAGACTTCTGACTTGAATTGTCAACTTGAGGAAATTTGTTGAAAGATAAAGAATGGTACTTTCCACATACAAGAGTAGGATAATACTTAATTTTGTGTTCGTTTTGGGGAAATGATCCATTGGTTCAAAAGCTACACTATTCTTTAAAAAAGGAAATTCAAGAAGTAAATTAATTTCATTCATTTTTCGAAGATACCGATACTTCTTCTTCTTTTTCTGGTGGGGTTCATGAGATACTGATGAGGAAGAATTGACTTATTTAGCCGTCACTTTCGTGGTTTCGTCTTGAAAACCACATAAAGAAGCCCCCACAAGACCCAAAAAACAAAAGCTACACTTCTAAATTCCAATCCTTCCTCCTATAAAGCAGACGAGACCGGACGCCAGTTCTTCCTCATCATCTCCAAACCAGTAGAACAAGCAGAAAACCTCTCGATCTCTCAGATCTCCTAGGCCGACAGAAAGCAAGAAGGATTTCCGTTCGTTCTTGAAGGTTCGATGGACGGAGAGGTGAACATGAACATGACGATGAAGAAAGAGAAGAGAGTGGTGGTGGCGGTGGACGAGAGCGAGGAGAGCATGCACGCCCTCTCGTGGTGCCTCAACCACCTCATCTCCGCCGACCAAGCCAGCAACGGCGGCACCACCACCCTCGTGCTCCTCTACGTCAAGCCCCCTCCCCCTGTTTTCTCCTTCTTCGACGCCGCAGGTAATCATCATGAACCGTCGGTACCGCACTCCCCTGTTTCTCAATTGTTATCGTGCTTCTTTTCCTTGTTCTCAGCAAAAGGGTCTTCGCCGTGTGTAAGGCAAATTAGTGATCTCGATACAGAACAGAGCATCGCACTCTTCTTCCTTTCTTCGTTTCTTTCTCCGTTTCTTGAGTTGCTTCGCGCTTCTTTTTCTTGTTTCTTGAAAAGGGTCTTCTGCTGTAGAAGCATGTTGAGGGAAATTAGTGATTGGGTCAAAGCGGAGCGGGGTTGTGCTCTGATGAGTTCTCTTCAAGGACCGAATTCGAGGTTAATCAATTCATTCCTGTTGCAGGGTACATGTTCTCGAGCGACGTGAACGCGGCCTTGGAAAAGTACGGGTGCGACCTGGTGAGTTCGGTGATGGGACGAGCGGAGGCGATCTACAGGAGCTTCAGCACCAACGTATTCCTCTCTACTTGATCCTCCTCTCCCTTTTCTTGATTGATGTCCGATATTCCTATCATTCAAAAGATCGCGCCTTTCTTTTCTTTCATTTTCTTTACTCTGGTTTTCCGACGATACATTCATATTCGGGGAATTCATTCTGCAGATGAAAGTGGAGAGGTACGTTGGGAAAGGGGAAGCGAAAGCCGTGATATGCAACGCGGTGGAGAAGCTCAGAGCGGACACCCTGGTCATGGGAAGCCATGGCTACGGCTTCATGAAGAGGTACCTCCGCTCGATTCCTCCGTACATCTCTTTTCAGTTCCGAAGGGAAAAAGCAAAAACGTCATTTATATTCAGTTTCCTCAAGAACCCTTTTGAAATCAGCTTTCGTTTCATCGTTCAACGGCCGGCTTTCGTTCTTGGCAAATCTCTTTCTACCGTCCCTTCTCTTCGCTTCTCCTCCATTCGATTGATAAAAGAACAGACGATACCAGAAACGTTAAGGAAGAAAGAGAGATAGAGAGAAGGGGACCAAGACAGCTTTCTTAATGCATGATTTTGACGTGGGCAGGGCTCTTCTCGGGAGCGTGAGCGACTACTGCTCGAAGCACGTCCGGTGTCCCGTGGTGATCGTGAAGCACCATCCAGCCGAGGATAACTGAGCAATTCTCTCTTGACTTAAAATTAGTATAATCTCGTTCCTGTCGTTGAAAGCTACGGAGTTACTGGTCTCGATCTGTGGGCAGGTAGATGTACATACGAAGCAGTTAAGAAAGTTTGAGGTGTTTTTGCTGGTTCTGCATGTTGGTAATGGACAAAATAGGCCTTTTCACGAGTGATTTTTAGTAAAAAAATTCTATGATCGTACCGGGTTTGAAGTTTCGGTGGGGAATTTGCTGGGTTTCGATTCTACGTTGTGAAAAAAGCAAACTTTTTTGACCCTTTGAAGTCTGAACCGAAGAGACTTTTTGTCGACTTCGACGAGGAACTCTGAAAAGAAGAAAGTTCGAATTTGAGAGGCCGAGGATTCGCGAGAGCAGCACGTGCATGGGACCGTCACCGAAATTTCGAGAACCAGGCGACACGTGGATCCTGGTCCGAACTAATGATCAGTGGAAATGGACGATTCAACAATACTTCATCGATAAGGGGAAAAAAACAGTGAGATTGTTAGATGTCCTTGTCGGGATATGTCGTGATATTAATACGAAAACGGACATAATCTTGCAATTTTATCAACATGAAATCATTGGAGAAATAAATAAGAAACAATAAAGATGTCGAAAATTTAGATACCTAATCTACAAGAACAGCCAAAACAATTCACTAATGATAAGAGAATTTGAATTACAATAACTTATACGTCCGAGTGTTTGTGGCACTTAAACTCAATCACAGAGTATTTACAAACAAACAACATGCTTTTTTTTTCTTTCTCCATGCAACAGCTCTTTTTCACTAAAAAAATCCATGCCTTGATTACTTTCTTTTTGTGATGATGACAAAAATGGCTCATGAATTTTAGTCTAATGTATAATATGACCCTAAATTTTTAATTTGTTCAATGTAATTCATGAACTTTAAACAAATAAGTAATGTGGTTCATAAATTTTTAATTTGTTCAATATGATTCTTGAACTTTAGCTCAATGTGCAATGTGATCCAAAATTTTTTTAATTTTTCAATGTGATTTAAACTTTTGCCCCATATATAATATGGTCCATGAATATTAATTTGTCCAATGTGGTCACTGGACTTTTCATACATATTCAATTTAGTCCTTGAACTATATAAAAATGTTCACTACTATTCATAAACTTAAATTATGAAAAGACAATATTGAAAATTCCATATAGTTTGGAGACTGAATTGGATATGTATAAAAAAAACTAGAAATTATATTGAACAAATCATAAGTTCAAGAGCCATATTGCACGTTAGGTTAAAATTCAATAACCATACTAAAAAATTAAAATTTTAAAAATTATATTACACGTTTGGTCAAAATTAATGAACCATTTATGTTATTATGTCTTCTTTTCAGGTGACTCGAACAAATTTTTTATGTTTGTCCTAGACCCACCAAATACTCGATTTTTCCTTTCCTGTGTGCCTTTCAACAAAGACGTCCACGATTCTTTTGGAGAATATCTGTGAGCCCCTTCCTTTCATATATATCCAAAAGAAGCGCCTCCTCCTCTTGTACGTAATTAAACTAAAATCCAAGAACTTAAACTTGTCAGAGATGGCATTCTCCAACGGAAAAGAGAATCAACATCCTTCGCCCAAAGAATCCAGATTTGCGCAGGATTAGAAGGCCATCCGCACCAGATTTTTTTATGAACAAGATCGAATCCTCCGGACAAGTCGGATTCCATATACAGTTCAAACTTAAGATATAATTTAATAAGATGAATAAACAATCTCACATGTTTTATTGCATCGCATCAAAGACTTCCACATGTTAGCGGATCTTTGCTGTGAATTCGTAAGCGAGAATTAGACATATTTAGCTTTTATACGTAGGTGAGTAGATTGAGTCATCTCCCTAATGTGGTTTTCGATGCCTGCTTCTAATTTGGCCACAAGTGAGGATTGGAATTGCACAAAGTGAACCAAATGACAAATTGGTGGAACAAGGGTTAAGCGATTGATTCCACAAAGATGGGCATAATTTACAGGCATCGTAGGCCCTTCGTGCCGTTTCGCTTCTTAAGCATGATCGAGTCAAGGCGCAATACATTGATCAGGAAACAGGGACATAAATTTTGATTGTACTGTCATCTAAAAACTAGAAAGAGAAAACATTAAAGGCCATCCGCTGCATAGCCAATTTGACTGATACAGCTGTGACCTAGGCCCCGTCGGTATCAACCTTAGCCTTTTGGTTTAGAGAAAGTGTCCTCGTCTGTGGGTGAAAACTGAAAAGTGAAAAAGCCAGTCGTGAAATCTCGGGAAAGACGTTGATTTGGCTAGCTAATGGAATACAAATCGGTCCTGAGATTTTAGGTTTCGATTTATGTAGGTCCCATCTTGTTCTCAATGAACTGTTCTCGGTAATAACTAGAGTTGACTAGGGGCCATTGGTTTCGACCAAAAAAAAACAGGGGCCATTGGTTTCGAGCCGAGCAGATTCCTTATACAAAACTTGAAATCTCTAATAACAAATTCCGTTCCCAGTTTTGGTTTAACATATAATAAAATCTCTAAAATTTTAATTTATATAATATAGTCCATAAACAATTGAACATTTGAACATTTTTAATATATATTTAATTTAGTTTTTGAACTAATTTAATTTTTGAACTATACTGTCGCTCAACTTGAATTGATAGAATAATAACATTAAGTATTTTAATATAATTTATAGATTAAATTAAATATGTATCAAAAGTCTAGATACAAAGGTCACGTTTTAGACTGGACCAAAGTTTAACAATCACATTAAACAAACTAAAAATTCAATGATCACATTTTATGAACCGTTTGTGCCCGAACCCTTTCTTTTTACATGATTCAACATATTTTTTACCTTTGTCCTAGACCCACCAAATACTCAGTTTTTCATTCCCCCTGTGCCTTTAACGGAGACGTCCACGACTTCTTTTGGAGAATATCTTTGAGCCCCTTCCTTTTGTACATATCCAAGATTTGCACAGGATTAGAAGGCCATCCGCCTCAGATTTTTTTAGGAACAAGATGGAATGCTCTAAACGAGTTGGGTTCCATAAACAATTCAAACTTGAAACATAATTTATCGAGATGAATGCATACTTTCGCATGTTTTATCGCATCGCTCGCATCAAAGATTTTCGCGTGCGTTACACACGGGAACTCGATGAATCCTGAACATCTAAGTTAGTTTCGACGGACCTTCGCGGTGAATTCATAAGCAAGAATTAGGCATATGTAGCTTTTATACATAGATGAGTTGAGTCCTCTCCCTGACATGGTTTTCAATGTCTGCTTCTAAATTGGCCACGAGTGAGGGTTGGAATTGCCCAAAGTGAACCAAACAACAAATTTGGTGGAACAAGGGGTTAGGCGATGGGAGGCCCTTCGTGCTATTGGCGCGTTGGGGTCCGTAAGCATGATCGAGTTAGGTGCAATATATCGATCAGGAACACTGACAAACATTAATGCCATCCGCTGCATTTGCAGGACCAATTTGACTAATACAGCTATGAGTAGGCCAGTCAGTAACAACTTAGCCTTTTGCTTAAGGAAAATTGTCCAGTTCTGGGTGAAAAGTGAAAAAGTAAGTCGTGAAATCTTGGGAAAGACATTGATTTGGGTAAAAGCTTGGGTCATTCTTGTCTAATTAACTGAATCTAGATCGGACCTGAGTTTTCAGGTCTCAATTTATGAAGGTCTCGACTTGTTTCCTGTGAATTATTCTAAGTGATAATTAGAGTTGAGTAGAGGCAGCCGATTTCAAAGTAAGTAGGTTCCGGATCGAAAATCTGAAATCACAATGTTAGATTCTATTCTCGATTTTTGGAATTAAGAATCAAATGGATTGACTAAAACTAGTTTAAACAAATTTATGAATTGGAACAAGGTTGAATCCAAACCAGCAGCTGGTTTTGAACCAATAGCAATGTGAGATTCTATTCTCGATTTTTGGAATTAAGAATTAAATGGATTGACTAAAACTAGTTTAAACAAATTTATCAATTGGAACAAGGTTGAAACCAAACCAGCAGCTGGTTTTGAACCGATAGCAAGATCGATCCAGAATCCGCCTACCACTAATTCTTTTTCCTTTCTATTTTATTTATCTTTTTGTAAACCTAGCGCTGATGACCAAGTTTAAGGGTAATATAAATGAGGGGTGTTATTTCCAATGATGATAAGAGCCAATGAACTTTGGGGTCCTTTGTGTTGGGGAAAACCAGATTGACAATTCACTAAGAATTAAACCTAGTTTATGACCAGTTTCTCCCTTAAAACTAAATTGATCAAAATCGACTTAACCCCAACAATCAGTCAATACAACTTCGCAATAAATAAATATAACGTCGAAGTGATAATGAAACAAAGCCAACAATACCAGGGTTTTATGTGAAAATCCAATGCGAAAAAAAAAAATCACTAACCACCCAAAAACTTACATTAGTAACTAAGAATAGTAAAATACAAAAAAAATGTTCTTCTCTAGTTATACATTAGAGGCTTAACATCAACAATATAACCATATTTCTTCACTATAAAATTAGATTAACATAAATGGAGTAAAAAAATTCTAACTGCAATTGGAGAATTCGAAAAAGGTTTCAACTCGTAATCCTCAATCTTACGAACAATATATTCAAATCTG
The DNA here is from genome assembly GCA_014182515.1 of Eucalyptus microcorys. NCBI lineage: Eukaryota > Viridiplantae > Streptophyta > Magnoliopsida > Myrtales > Myrtaceae > Eucalyptus > Eucalyptus microcorys. Next base: position 9,491,385 of record CM024569.1, read on the forward strand.
AGTCGATTTCGTTAATGTTTGGCCTTCGAATTGAGACCGCAAAGTTGCCTCCCTTTTCTTCCTCCTCACTTGTTCTCTTAGTTACTCTTTTCTATCTCTTCTTTCTTGCTTTCACTCTTGGGCATCACTCTTTTTCTTTTATTTTTCATTTCGAGTTTTCTTCTCTCTTTTTTTTTTTCTTCCTTTTGTTTTATGTGTTAGATAGGCCCCACATAGAGGTAGACCTAGCCAACAAATCTCCCCCTCCACTTTATATGAGAAGTTCCATCATACCCGCTTTGTTTTTACACGAGTCAAGTTTTATATTTGGTTATCATATTGAATACATTGTTGTCATGTGAACTTTCTCGAGTAAGAAGAGCTTCTCTTCTAATTTATCTCGAATCCAATTATACTTCACATCGACCTGCTTTGATCTTGAATGCAACATCAAATTATTGCTAAGATAGATAGTAGTCATATTATCACAATACATAACAAGCTTCTTCTGTTTCAAGCTCAACTCTTGGAAGAATTTCAGCATCCACAAGATTTCATTCATTACCTCCTATAATGATAGCAATATGCTCCACTTCAGTTGTAAACAAATTAACACATTTTTGCAATCTTGTTTGGCACAAAGCAATTCCTCTTACAAAGATCATCACGTAACCCGATTTGAATGTTTAAAAATCAACACTACTGGCATAGTCCATATCCAAATAGCAAGTCGATTCAAGCTTCGTATTTTCATAACACAAGCATAATCTGGAAGCGTATTTGAAATACTTCAAAATCCATTTAATAGCGGTCCAATACTCTTTACCTAAATTTAAAGAAACTTGCTCACAACACCAATTGCATGAGCATTATCGAGTCTTCTACAAACCCATTGCACACGTCAAACTACCTACGGCCAAAGCACAGGAAATACACATCATATTCAAACTATATATATATTTTTTGTTTATTCACTTTCACAACTGATCCAAGAGGACAAACGGAGCCAAGATTCCGGCGGGAACCGACCCGACCCGATCCGTTCGGCCCAAGCACGCAGCGAAGCACAACTACCCACCCAAGACCCATGGGCCGTGGAGCCCGCCCCCGGGCCCCACCACGAAACCAGATCCGGCCCACAATAATTCGCCACCAGTTTTTATTATTCTTTTCCTCTCCTTTTTATTTTATTTTATTTTTATTTTTATAATTTCATTTTCTTTTGGCCGTCTCTGTCTCTGTCTCTCTTTCTCTCACTTGTCCCAGCACATTCCTTGCTTCCATCGCCCTCGATCAAATTAGGGCAAAGCGCAAAAAGGCAATCGGATTCACGCGGCCATGGTCTTCTTCTTCTTCTCCTCCGTCGATTCCTCCGCATCGCGCCATCTCCTCCCTCGCGCGTGCTGATCGCTAGGGAGCCGCCGAGCTCGATCCCCGCCGTCTCGCCTCCCCGCGATCGCCACCGGCCGGCCCGATCGGCGATTCCCTCATCCCTTCCCCCCCCGGCGGGAGCTCTGCTGGGAGCCGAGATCGTGAGAGTGAGAGAGAGAGATGTTCCTGGTGGACTGGTTCTACGGCGTCCTGGCCTCGCTCGGCCTGTGGCAGAAGGAGGCCAAGATCCTGTTCCTCGGCCTCGATAATGCCGGCAAGACCACCTTGCTCCACATGCTGAAGGACGAGGTTTGGCTTTCTCGTTCCGTCTCGTGTTCGATTCAAGTTGTTGCCGGTTTCGGCAATCTGTTCGTAGTTGGCGCGGAGGCGCGCGGTTCGAGGATCTTAGGTTTTGGTTACGGTACTGTTTGGCGATGGGATTGGAATCGGAGGAAACGGTGTGGCTATGGCTGATTGATGGGTCGCGCGACTGCGGATTTTGGATTTTTATTTAATTCCGAAATTTACGATTTCTGAGTATTTTCAGCTGCAAGTTTTGGTGTTGTTTCTCGTGTGGAGGCGGAAAAGTGTTAAACAGTGTTGGTATCTGAGGTCGAGGAATCATGCTATGTTGAGCGTTCAGGATGGTAATATTAACTAGTTTAGTGAAACTTGTAGGATTTGAGCTGGTGGAGCTTAGATGGTTTATGTTTGATGGTGATCGAGATTGGTACATAGTAAAGTAGTTTTTGACTGGAAGGTAGGAGTTTCGATGTAACTACGGGTATTAATAGCTTGTTCATTGTTTCAGAGGCTAGTTCAGCATCAGCCCACGCAGTATCCGACGTCTGAGGAGTTGAGTATTGGGAAAATCAAGTTCAAAGCTTTTGATTTGGGCGGCCATCAGATTGCTCGCCGAGTTTGGAAGGATTACTATGCCAAGGTATATGTTAACCTGAAGTCCTTGTCCGTCTTGCATAGCATCCAGCAGTGTGTCTAGTTGTGGAAATAATGTTAATGCAAGGGGAGCTCGCTCGATTCGCAAATTGGTCCGACTCGTAATTCACTTCTGACTCCGTGTTCGATAGCCCGACCGTAGTGATGTTAATTGTGGTTACATCCATAAGTAGCTTGGTCCATCTTTATTCCATTTCATATATGTCTATACATGTGTTATTTATCCATTCTTAATTTTTTAAGCAACTTTCTTGACCCTTTTCATTTATTTGTCTTTGAGATACCTCTTTAATTGTCTCCAACATGGCAAATCTCTCTCTCTCTGTCTCTCTCTCTGTGGTGATGATTTACCACAGAATTCACTTATTTTCTTCAAGTGACTAATTGCCCTATTTCCCTCACTACTCCCCTTATGATCATGTACTTAGCTCATAAATTTCCATTCTTGTGGCCTATCATTGACTTTTTTTTTTTTTTTTTTTTTTTTTTTCCACGCAGCTCCTCTTTTATTGAAATCCTTTGCATGTTTCTTAGTAGATCCAGAGTCACTATATGAGCTAAGTTTCCTCTTTTCAACAGCTAGATCATGGCGCTTTTGTGCATAGATGATAGAGATCGATGGCAAGCATGACATATTGGGAAGGATCTCTGCTTCACCACAAGAATGGAAATTTATTGCCTAGTTTATTTATAAAAATATACGAAGTTTCCTATAAAATCTTTGAAATATTTTCATCTCGTTGGATTGATGTTAGGAATCGCTAGTGAATTTTTACCCTTTTATTTCTTTTTTCAAATTTTGTAATTTGACTTTTTTTTATGTGAAACGCTATTCTTTTGAAATGCACAGTTATTGATATATAAAATTATTTGTCGGTTTTTCATATATTTTCAACAATTTTAAAGAACATTATAATTTTGACTGGAAAATGAATATGTATCTTTTTGCTTAAAAAAGCTTAAATAAACAGTCTCTTAGATATAAAGTACCCTTGATTGCACTATGCGTGCGGAATAAGTAAACTTAAGCAACTGAATCTTTAATTGTGTCATGTGATTAATGTTGTTGTGAAATAAATTTCTTCACCAATTATAGATCTAATTAAAATTGTTTTTCTTTCCGTAAACAAGGAACTTTTCAAGACCAATGATATTGTTGGAAGTTTTGCAATGTCTGTTTTTCATATGGTGTTTCAAATGAGGAAGTCATACAGGTAAAATGAGGAATTCAGAGTGCGTTGTTTCTCTAAGCTCTCTTTGGTTTTAACTTGCTTAACAAAGTGAAAATGATCTTTGTAACGGATAATTTGTTTTCATAATTACATGTGCATTCGCTGATTGAATGTGCTTTCGGACATGATGCTTTAGTTACCCATTCATTCAATTTTCTCTCTCTTTTGGGCGTTTATGCACCTGTTAGCTGTCTTCTGGTCATATTTACTAATTTACTAATTGGATATTACCATGCTTGGGTTCTCTATGTAAAATGCCATTTCTAGTGCTACGGGCAAATAACATCTTCTGCTTCATAGGTGGATGCCGTTGTCTATCTGGTTGATGCTTATGACAAGGAGAGGTTTGCAGAATCAAAGAAGGAACTGGACGCACTCCTCTCTGATGAGGCCCTTGCGAATGTTCCGTTCCTTGTATTGGGAAACAAGATCGACATACCGTATGCTGCCTCTGAAGATGAACTGCGATACCATCTTGGTTTGACCAACTTCACCACCGGAAAGGGAAAGGTAAATCTAACAGACTCGAATGTCCGTCCCCTAGAGGTATTCATGTGCAGCATCGTTCGCAAAATGGGCTATGGCGATGGTTTCAAGTGGCTTTCTCAGTACATTAAGTAGGTATTGATCCAGATGATGCAGTACGGCGTCCCCTGAAAAAAATCTGTTCGGCATTCACCCTCCTGTTGTTTTAGGCCAGTGTTGGCTTTAGACTGGATATATGTTGTGAAGGTGTTTGGAAGAAGGAATTGTTGTTCTCTCTGTAAAATTTACTTGTGGCAACAGGGTAGTCTCTCTGGTATTGTAGTTTGCTGATCCAAGTTCTCTATGCCTTGTTATAATTGGAACATACGGTTCTATTTTTTGTTGCCAAAAATGCGCCCCTTTAGTTGTATCTAGATTTGATAATTGAAACCAATACAAACAGGCCTTTTTTCTCTGGAAAAAGAAAGTATAAAAAGAAAGTATATCAAGTAACGTTAATACCACTTTATGAGCTTCAAGCTATGTAATCTCTCTCTTTCTTTGCCTTGATTCTGAATCTATCGCAAATGTGTTTCGTTGATTGATCCGTTGCGGTTGACGAGGTTGACTCTGCAGACTTCCAGGACATTGAAGAGAGAAAGTAGCAGCAATGGAAGCCGTTATGAACAAGGAAAAAGGCATTTTAGAAGTAAGCTCAAGAGAAAAATACTTACATGGAGTTCTGGATGTGTAGAATAAGGGTGCGTTTGGTCATTTGCTGAGCAATAAGGGCGCGTTTAGTAACAATTCTGTTCTCAAAAATAATTTTTTATCAGAAATGATTTTTTTTTTTTATTATACTCTTCGAAATAATTTTTGAGCAAAAGAATACATTTGGTAAATGTTCAAATTTTATAATCTTCGGATAGAGATAGAAATGTATTTGGTAAAATTTTTAATTTTTTTAATACTTTTATTATTTTTTTTTATTTTTTCTTTTTCTCTTCTTCAACCTCATTCTTTGTATTGTGGCAATCGCTAGGCGAGATCTAGCGAGCTCGTTGGTGGCTTTCCTGGCCAAGGTAAGCCTCGGCCTAGCTAGATCTAGACGAGGCCAAGCCTCATTGGCCATCAGTGAGGCTCGACCTTGCCTAAGCAACCCAAGGTCGGCCTCACTGTGCCATCGTCAGGCGACATCCACTTGGAGGTGCCCCGACGGTGGTTGGGCGAGGTCGACCTCGCCTAGCCAAGGTGAGGCCGAGCCTCGCCCAACCATGGCGACGCTCGTGTGGCATCACTAAGGGTGGACGACACTCCGGCAACCAGCCATAAGGAAGAAGAAGACAAGGAAAGAGAAGAAGAGAAAAGAAAAGAAATTAGAATTGATTCTAGGAATTATTTTTAGGAATAAGAATATAACTTTTTTCTGCTTCTTGATTCTATTCTAAATTTATTACCAATAACAAAAAAAACTAATTTTTGTTCATGGAAACAAAAAATTTACCAAATGAATTTTATTTTTTTTGGTTCTCGGGAATAAAAGAATAGAATCAGTTGTTCCCGAGATTGTTACCAAATAGGCTCTAACAATTTTTATTATTTTATTTTCGGGAATAGATTTGAAATAGAATTAAGAAGTGAAAAAAAGTTGCTTCTTTCTTCTAGAAAACAAATTCAAAATTAAGCAACTCAAAATTTCTTTCCTTTCTTTTCTTGTTATTCTTTCTTCTCTCTTCTTCTTCCACCATGCCGCCATCACTACCGTCGCCATCCACAGGCCAGGGCAAGGTTCGACCGATGAGGCACACCCTTGCTGGGGGAACCCTAGCAAGGTCGTTGTCCCTCATCTAGCCGATAGTCAGTCATCTTAAGGTCGGCGACTAGCCAAAGGTTGAAGAAGAAGAGAAATAAAAGAAAAAAAGAAAAAAAAAAAAAAGAAATAAGTAATACAATTATTACAAAATTAAAAGAAAATGGTTTGTATTAGAAATTTGAGAACAATGCCAAATATAATTTTATTCTGGAATTGAAATTTGAGACAGCTTACTAAACGTCTTCAAATGCTTAAAAATTGTTCTTAGAAACAGAATAATTTTTTTTTTTTTATAATCAAAATTATTCTCGAAAACATAATGATTACCAAACGGACCTTAAAAAACACTAGACAGCCTTTTCATTTTCTTTTCTTTGTGGGGAAAAAGCCTTCCTTTTCTCTACTGCTGTCCTTTTTGCTCGAAATTTAGTGCATGATTTGCAAAATGTTTGGGAGAACTGATGCGCTTAACCTTTGGTTGAGGAGAATTGATGAACTTCGCGTTGGTCTTTTCGTTTCTTCTTCCACCGTTGGTTTTGCATCCCCGAGTCAGACATGCTCAACTTGATTTAAGTACTTGTCCGGTGATCTACTGATGCAGACAGTTGGTTTTGAATCTGATGCCTTTAAACATGTAATGATGTGCGATAAGTGAGCTCCGCAGTGGAGTTCCAAGTAAAAACTTCACCGATTTAAGGGGTAATACCATGACATGATGGTCGATTGGTGAACTAATCCTCGCGTTCAGATAAGTTGAGCCTCCATGAATATGCCTTCCAAGATTTTACTTGGTAAACGGGATGAGATAGTCCATCCGTTGAGATAAATGTGTCACAATGAGTCAGATTTATTTAATTAGTACAAATTTAATGAGCTAGGTCCTATCTATGTTAGGCAAAATATGAAAAATGGGTCATGATGGATTTGCAGTTACAAAGCCCTATATAAAATGAGTTTTAATCGGTCTGAATTATGTCCATGCCCAACCCATCTGAGTTTGAGACTCCCTCCCTCCCTCCCTCCCTCCTCTTTCAACTAAATGATCGCAGGCAATCAACGTCGGTGCAGTGCTCTGTATCATCATTTTGAAGACGATGTTTCAAGAAGAGCGAGTTAAAGGTGAAGCTGCGGGGGCAGGAGAGGGGGAGGCAAGGAAAGCTGGGTATTGCCATGGAGATCTTTGCCGTGACGCCGTCATTCTTGGTGGAGCAGGTCAAGAAGCACAATGGGGATCCTCTGGAGCATAAAATAGATCAAAACGAGGTAATGCAAGGCTGACTGAGCCAGAGCCTGAAATGACCAATGACCAAATACTCAACAACGCCAATCATCCGTTCTTCCACGAATGACAGACTACAGTAGTAATGCGAATCTTTCTAGGACACGCCGATTTGGATTTACACGGCGTGCGTCGACGCATGTCGTATTGCGATCCCATCGATGCGTCTTCGCCACAAGAAAAAAAGGCCAACCGAGGGAATTCGAACGAATCGAAAGGAGTCAAAAGGGGTGGTGCTAGTGGTGACGACGACTCCTCCTGAGACCACATGTCTCCACCAACACGAATTTGACCAAAAATCCACATCGGAACCCACGCCCCATTCCCAATCCTGTCGATGCTGGCATGCCATGGATGATTGGATCAGATCCGCGTCTCCAACACCGACCTTAAAACTCCTCTTTGACATGTCTCTCCTCTCTGTCCATAATTGAAGTCAAACCCTCTCTCCATTGCCCCTTTGACTCTTTTCCTTGCCCTTTCCTCTCTTGCTCTCTCCTTTGACTCCTCTCCACGACACAACCTATTTAACGACTCCATTCATCGCCATGCTTCCTCCAACCCTCGCAACAACGAAGTTGGCGTTCAAGGTTAAAAAGAAAAAGGGATTTCAACGAACGTGGCCATGGGTAATCTCCCTTCTTGTTGCGCCCGACCATGCTGTAAAGAAGCGGCGCTCTTCGATCCTGACGGGAAGCTCTGGCGACTCCCCACCCCCGTGAAAGCGGCCGAGGTCATGCTCGAGGTGCCGGGGCACATCGTCGTGCCAGTCGAGGAGATATGGAGGAGCCGGCGTATCGTGGCTATGCACGCCGATGACGAGCTCGTGCCGGGGAAGGCGTACTTGGCGGTGCCTGCGCGTCGGATGAATTGCAAGGTGGACGAGGTGGAGTTGGCAGCGATAGAATCGACGCTGAAAAGGAAAAGGATAGGTACTGGCAAGCAAGGCGAGGCGAAGACGATGAAAAGTAAGGGAGGGACTTTGTATGTAGCTATTTTGGAGAAAGAGAAGGGCGGCGGCGGCGGCGGCACGGGCGGCGGTTTCAACCCTCAGTTGATTAGTTGCAGTCGGAGACAGTGGAATCCTGTGCTGGAGGCCATCTTAGAAGACAACTAGGACCATGGATTCTTCTTCTCTGTTCCGTTTGGAAGATCAAAAGTTCTAGAGATCTTTCCTTTCCTCTCTCTGGCAAATGATATATGGAGTTGGGTTGTTCTTGAGCCAAGTTAAACTTAACCTCTATATAGAACTTATAATGCCGGACATGCTATGAAACGATCTTTGTTCCGATGTAACGAACGATATTGGAAGAGCAGACAAAACCAAAATGACTTGAGCAAGGAATAAACGCGGAAAAGTAAATTCGACAAGGCGGACTTGGCAGCACGCCTACTTTATAGGTAGAAATCCGTGGCATGACTTCACAAATATTTTCTCAACCTCGATTGTACCCCGATAAGCCCCACAAGAATTACTCAAGATAATCTCCCACGATAGATTTCTTTCCGGCGGAAACCGCGGAAGTACATTTAGAAACCAAGGTGAATCATCGCGCATACGATCATTCCATCTTAGGCCAGCTCCTTGACATGAGCAAGTGATAGAAATAGGGGCAATCAAAGAGCAACGACTCCATGAAAACATGATGTTGTTCAGGTGGACCAGAGAATGGATGGTCCACCTAGTCTTTTTACATTCGATTGACTTGATCTAATCACAAAAAGAAAAAGAAAAAAGAAAAAAGTAGTTTATATATGATAATCTTTTCTAATATCGCATGTGGAACGCTAGTGAAGTTGTAGTTGGACCGCCCCAGTTCAACTCCTGCACCGCCATCTAATGTCTCTCCGAAATATATTTAAAACCAATCTACTCATTTTCTGGAAAAAGAACCGAGTAGTTAACAACAGTAACAGTTGAACCGTTCCTTGACTTCTTCCTCCACTAGTTTTAGGTAGAGAGCAAAATTTAGGAGACCAAATCATCTCCGAAAAGGACCACAGGGAGCTAAACAGCGACGTACGTTAAATATACAAAACTGAATGAATCTTTGGCCAACCTAATTAGCTACCGGAGGTGTATGTGTTTGGAGCTTGCAGATCAAATGTTTCATTCCATCGGTATAATGTCCATCACAAATGCGATCACAAAATTTTCAAGTCAATTTGATTTTTATTATCTGAAACGAACTTTCGGAGCGCAAAACTCTGAAAACTGCCATTAGAAGCCTATGTACATACGATATGAAGCGCACTAGTTGGCTAAAATTTGTCAAATTCGATTGAATTTAGGGAAACCCATTAGGGCAAAGATACTAATTAGAATTGGGCACGGGAGCCCGTGGTGGAGTCCTTAGTTATCAAAAAAAAAAAAAAAAAAAAAACCTAAGTCGGTGAATGAAAGACATCATGGACCTTGGTGTTTATCTGAATGTAGGGTCAGATCGTATACAAACCCTAAACCAACGACCCTGTCTTCGGTTATTACCAAGTCCACCCACATCACGAGATGGAGCCGTTTAACCAACACCTCCTACACATTCCTACGTCGACTCGTTCTTTAAACCTGCATATAATGCCAACGCATCCCCTCACCAAATACTTTATAACCGACCTGACCTTCTCTCCTTTCGATCCGTTTTGTCCCCAGAAAAAAGCTTGGCAAATTCTCTCTCTCTCTCTCTCTCTCGTCATGGGGAACCAAGAGTCTAGCAACCATTCCTCCTCGGGGGGCGGCGGAAAGGTCATCTTGTGGGACGGCACGGTGCACCGGCTGGAGGGCCCCGGCCTCACTGCAGCCGAGCTCATGCTGGAGCACCCGCAGCAGGTTGTGGTCGAGTTCGACTCCAAGGCCAGCGGGAAGAGGCCAACCCCATTGCCCGCCGACCAGGAGCTCGACCCCAGGAAGATCTACCTCATGCTCCCCGTGAAGAGGGGCAAGGCTGTGTCCCTATCTGCCGAGGAGGCCCGGCACGTGCTCTTCGCGGCGAACTCGGCCCTGCAGTCGAGGTCCCTCCTGACTTCCTCCTCAAGGTTCTTGCCATCGTTCGCACGGATGTGCATCATTGGCCCCGGAGGCGACGGATACGACGAGCACACGCCGCGAGAGCGAGACCAGGAGGGCGAGATGAGCGTGGCCAAGAGGTGTGCGGTAGCAGACCCATTCACGTCGGAGATCATGGACGGCACGCCGGAGTACTTGAGCAGGCAGCTCTCGGGGAAGGGATGGAAGCCGAGTCTAGACACCATCAAGGAGAAGAGGATCGAGAAGAAGGTGCCTTACTGGCTGTTCTAGTCACTTTCAGAGGTCGTCCACCATCTCAAGGGCAGCCAAGATCGGAGTCTCGATGTCTAAAAGTGCTGCTTCTGTTCAGTTAGTTTGCATATGTCTATATGTCGTGGCAAAATACTAATGTCGATGCGTAGAAATGGGAAGGGATTGTGAGTCAAACAGCACATGTCCTGACCAGGTTCTCGAGGAAGAACTGCGTAGCAATGATATAGGTTAGGGAGTTACAGTGGTGCGTGTATTTGTGGGCCGTTGAGGCCCATAACAAGGCCTGATGTCCTAGCTTTTCAGCCCATCTCTCGTATTGAACCGGGTCGGATAGTTTCCATTTCGGTATGCAGTAATTTAAGTATGAGGTCCGTTAATTTGAAGGATTTTTTTTTTCAAGAAATTGTTCTCCAACTTTTCGGTGTTTGGATGACGGAAAATTAATTGATCTATAGAAAATGTTTTCCATAGACTGGAAACAACGAGCTTAAATTGAAGGGAAATGACTTCTCCTTTTGGCAAGAAGGAAATCGCTTTCCTTAACTCTATCAAACAAATGAAAACTAATCATTTTTCTTAAAGATGATTGCCTTGAATAATATTTTACTTCGTCATGAGTTTTTAGTGAAACAATTGTACCCTTAATTTGATTTGATTTCGCTTTTGCTAGCTAGGACATAGTGTAATCAATGCTATGACAGTGAAATTGCAATTGCATCGAGCCAAACGATTAAGGCGAAGTCTAGCAGCGCATGCGAAAGAGAAAAGGTGAGTGCATATGAAGAAGCCCTCATGTCACACCATCGGATAAAAGAGTCCATTTTATGTAGTCATGATTGTGCTGCAATTGTGTTGTTGTGTTGTGAAAGTTATGAATTTGTGTTGGGGGTGAGCATGGTTTGGCTAGGGAATTCTCATCTTAGAATTGAAAACTAAGGACTAGTTCCGAAAAATTGGAACTTATAACTGCCCATTGATTTTATGGATCCATCTAGGAATCGAACCATGGGTGGATCCATGGAACCAATTTTACTAAGCTTCAAACACTCAATATAGCCAAAGTAATTAAAAAAAAAAAAAAAGAACTCCCATATTCTTAATTGCAAGATCAATAAAAAAAATTGAGCTTATATTAAAAGTTGAGAGTCGAGGCTGTGAGTGAGAGATAGAATGATAACTCAAATAAAGTAAGAGTGAGATGAGATGGGCACTTAGCTAATGGATGTTAAATTTCAAATTAGGCTTTTGGGATTTTCATATTTCATTTTTTTTTGTTGGAAGTTTTTCTTAAAAATTATAGACCGATACAGGTGGACAGTTTCACACTTGGAACCGAAAATTGGATCGGTACCCACCAGTACCAATAATTGGAGCCGATAACTGAAACAATTCCCTTGGAAGCAGCCAGTTCTAGTCTAATCCAATCCGATTGGTCTAGATGATTCCCAATTCCTTCGAATACTCCTACTTTGCGTGTCTATAGTATGCATTTTAACGCCGCGGTTTCTTGAAATTGAGGGGTTGAACTTTCTTGGGGCATAAAAAAATAATTGCCAAGCCATGAGCTTGTTTGTAAATTATAAGACACGCCATAAGAAATTACATCAAACCCCAACTGAAGTTATCATCATGACAAAATTACATCAAAACAGCCTCATGATCTCTAAATTTTTGGGGCAAAATCAATCATGATATATTTACCCCTCTTGGTTATCCACAGACGATCGCCAAATGATCACCTGTACCAAACCCATCTTTTCGTTGTACTTTTGTCGAATTCGAGTGGTGGGTAGTGAGCCGAATCTCTCATTGCCTATTGGCCCAAAAGAGAACGAGAATTATCGAGATTCTTTAATTCTCCAATTGAGCAGCAGATCTCATTTTCCTATGCGTGGGTTCTTGGGGAAATTTATTTTTTTAAAAAAGGGATAAAGCGGAAGAAGAGAAAAAGAGAGGATAATGTAAAAAAAGTATGGATGACCACAGGCAAATCTCTGCTGCAAATCCCGGACGCATTCCCGAGAAAACACCAATTTTTCCTTATATAGAAAGAGCTTACGTGCAATCAAGTTGCCAGAAATTCTTGGATGATGCAGTGTGTTTATGAGCCAAATGCATCTCGATCGTCGGCTAGCGCGACCATAAAGTACTGAACAAATCTAAATCTCAACTGTTAGATGATAATTTGTGGAGCATTATCGTACCTCGGAAATTTTCGTAAAATTTGTGTTTTTATGACATCAAAAGCAACTCTTGAATTTTTAGATTTTACAAGAGGAGCTGAGATTTAGGTGAGTGAAACGTGCATTCTGTAATTACGAATGGGGTACTGTGTATTAATCTCCTTTAGTCCATGATGCATTGCTAGAACTTCTGTTTTTCCTTTCCCCTTTTATTTTTTTGCTTTTTGCTAAGAAAAAGGAAACTAAAATTGAATAATCTAAAAAGAATTATTCCTGGAAGAAGATGACCATAATAATAATAATCATAATAATAATTCAGACAAGGAAAGAGATGAAGGATATTATTAATTTCTTTTCTCGAGAGCAGGGGATAATCTTAAACAACAGGACTGGCGGCAATTCTTGGATAGAAAAATAAAAGATCCAGAAAAGAGTTCCAAGGCTCCATCGTTTAGTTTATTCTCCTCATTCTTTTTCAAGTAAATACAAAGAAATTGAATTTCAGAAAAAAATTATGAAATTTTGCATCCCCATACCATTTTATATACTTTCCAAACAATTTCATGTGCTCGACATCAAATTAAAGTCGAATGCTAAAGAGTAAAATGCAAAACATAAAAAAGAAGAAGTTGGAAGTCATTTAAAACAAATTCCTCTGTGATATGATGTTACATAAACTTTTAAGCAATTTTGAAAATGAAATGAATTGGTTGCCCATATTGCTCATTTATAGGATTTATGCACTCTTTTTAAATGATATTAAAGTTAGATTTTGCATTTATCGAATTCCGCATGTCATTAAGAATTTATGAATAAATACATATATGTAGTCTCCCTTCATTGGTTGATTTAAGTTTTTATGTGGGGCATTAAATTATGTTCAACCGTGCACGGAAGGAATGAGAAGATGGATTACAATCATTATAAGTTCCTAAAAGTCAAAAGATGTGAAGCCAGTTGGTGGGAAAAAATCAAAAAACATAAAATTAAAAAAAGAAGAAAGAAGAAATAGAAGTCCAGTGGGAAGTTGATGGCCGACCTCCCTTCCAAGCCAAGCTTGCTCGCACTGGGACTGAGGGACCGTATGAACCCCACTTCCATTCCATTTTCTTCTCTTCCCATGTGCAGGGTCATTGTCGTAATTTTCCCTTTTCATGCGAGCGTGTACTATTAAAATACACGTATAAATGAGTTATATTAAAGAAATCTCATGTCGGAGAATTGATATGATATAGAATAATTAATATATTATAGTTGACTCATAACTCATTGACTTAAGTTTTTTAATGAAGGTGAGTCCAACTAGATGTATTGATGGACTTGGATTTAGACTTCCTCTTAGCGATCTTTTTAGGTGAAGGTATCGGGTTTTTTCTATGTGCTCTCAATACAGACATGTGCATTATATTGGACCATACGAAAACATACAACGTCGTCTCTTCATATAACGTTCTGCGTTGTGGAGAATATTATGTCTGTTGCTATCTCAAAACGGATCGCTTTTAAATTAGGAGCGCTTCAATGGAGCATACGCGGTCGTAATTCAGAAAAGATCGCCGACGATGGGGGGAAATCTCGAGCTTGTCGAGGTCATGGATAAAGTAGGAGATCGCACTTGATGAGAAAAGCGGTGGTGCCTTTCCGTCCGTGGTATATGCTTGCAAGGCAAGGTCGGGGAAGGTTTCTTCCGGTAAGTGGGAAGGAGAAAGAAGCTTCGGTGGCCATGTGCTTGTGACAAAGGAGGTCAAATTCGGATGAGCTGAAATTCACCTGATCCCCACCTCTCATAATTCGTCTCACAACTGGCTTCGGGACTTGGTTTTATTTTGTTCGCATCGGGAACCACACCAGCCAATCCCCAATTTCCTCAATCACAAGCTGTCGCCGCCCCCCTCGACCAATCTCGCGGCGCCATTTATGCCGGTTAAGTATTGAGAGTGCGCAATAAAAACCCGATACCTCCACTCGAGAAGGTTTTAAGGAGGAATCCAAATTTGAAATTGTTAATATATCCAATTTGACCTAATTTTATTCAAAAGTTTAAGTAAATGAGTTATGGGTTAATTGTGATATTTTAATTACTTTGCACCACATCAATTATTCAATGTGAGATTTTTTAATATAATTCACTCACATGTGTATCATAACATGAAGAGCTTCGCCCTCGAAAGGTATTTTCCTATATTCGAATCCATGTGAAATTGATTCATTATGTCAATTGCAATGTATTTCGGATATGTGGGATTGAGTACAAGTAAGAATTACCTCCCTTTCTCTCGGGTTGAGATATGCAATCGGGGTCCGTGACGGACCATATACAATTATGGTCTTTGATTTCGTAAGCCTCATGCGAAACTCACATGTTGAACGGCTATAATCGATTTGGTTCACGTGGGAACGGGCTACAAACAAGTTTCCCTCCTCTCCATGATGCTGTGTACGACAATAATGTTATATATCGCATTTGAGTAGCCAATCCCGTTTCCATTCATATTTAGGAAAAACTATCTTGCATGACAGCTTTAAAAGATATATAACAAAATACATAAAAATAACGATGCTTCACAATACAATGGCGACGTGATATTGTTACAGTTCAATCGTCGTTAATCATTAAAATCAATGTACCAAATATGCAAATTCAGTTGATTGGTTCATGACAGCATGCGCATCCCTAACAAAACTAATAAGATGGAAATGTTATGTAAATGGCATAATTATCTTACAATGTAATCGGTAGTAAAGAATTAATAGTAGTAGTTAACCCACCAAAATACAAGAGAGCATCCCTAATAGAAATCAAGGTGTGTCAAAATCGAATTGAAACTTAAATCATGCCTGATTGGAATTTCATGCATTTTTTGTTCAATTCTGAATAGTTTCGAAACTTAAATCATGCCCGATTGGAATTTCGTGCATTTTTGAGAAGAGGAGTTCAAATCCCGCCGTTTAAGTGCGACGTTGGTAGGTCCTCCGCTTCGAATAGTTTCGATTTGGTTTGATTAACTAAATCAAAAAGAAAAAAAATCACCAATTTTCTTAATAATACATATTTCTCTCTTATTTTTCACCGAAACCCCGTCCAGATCAAATCACATCTTTAGTTTGGGTTATATTCAACTCGAGTCATGGTTTGGTTTAAAGATACTACATGTCCATATGATTTGGTTTGTTTTGGATTTTTTGAATATTTGAACTGAGTCGAACTGTCGATACTTTTAGTAAGAATGTACATTATATATACGAAAATTGAATCATGCATCTATTCGAACATTAAATGTTTTTAAAAACAGTTAGCGGCGGTGTTAGCAAATTCAATGGCGAAGGCTTGTCGATCGTCTCATCGTACAACTGATGACCAACGCAAAACAAGTGCCGTCCCGTCATGTTGAGTGAGAAACTCGCAATTTCTTGGCTGGTGGCATAATCACAACGAATATCTATCTTTATATATTTTTATATTTTCAACATTAAAAAAATAAATATTTTCTTAACTTTATTCCCCAGAAAAAAAGTAAAAATCAAAGTGGCCGGTAAATCCAATAATGTAATCGACCAGAAAAAGGGACGATCACTTTCCCCTGGCAGTTCCAATTTTTTGCATCATCGCGAATCGCAAGTCCTTTTAGCCCACACCACTTTCTATAAATACTGTCTTTTCTCACCCCTACTCAACCAAACCCCGCACTTCACTTGCCTCCAAAACCGCCACACAATGGCCGGAACCGCCCTCCCCGCCGCCGCCACGGCGACCCTCCTCCTCCTCCTCCTCCTCCTCATCTCCGGCGGCATCGGCCGCCTCGCCGTCGACGCCCGGGAGCCGTTCGCCTGCGACCCGAAGGACGGGAGGACGAGGGGCTTCCCGTTCTGTCAGTCCTCCTCGCCGGTCCCGGAGAGGGCGAGGGACCTGGTCGGGCGGCTCACATTGCAAGAGAAGGCGAAGCTGCTCGGGAACGACGCCGCCGCCGTCCCGCGGCTGGGGATCAGGGGCTACGAGTGGTGGTCGGAGGCACTCCACGGGGTGTCCAACGTGGGGCCGGGGACCCGGTTCGGCGGCGACTTCCCCGGCGCCACCAGCTTCCCGCAAGTGATCACGACCGCCGCCTCCTTCAACGCATCGCTCTGGGAAGCGATCGGACAGGTGATCATGCTGCCCTCGCTCTGCTTATCTAACTAGAGGCTAATTAGAAAAGGGGGGGGACAAGAACAGAGTCCTCTTTTGAGTAAAATGGCCCACCATCTCTGGACGTGCAGATGCTTTCTTTTTTGAAAAATGGGGATTATTCGATCTTTGTTCATTGTTCATGTGGGTTATCTGAACGTGTTCTTGACGCATTACGGACATTTTTTGACGTTAAGGAAACGTCGTCGCTGAGGAACATTGCATCGGACATGATGCTTTTGAATTGCACGCCGGTTTTCAAAAGGGGAGCTTTTTCTAAATAATTACCCAATTAGTGACTAATGATTACTATAGATTATAAAGAGTTTCGCAGAGAACTATAGCTCGACTTTTCCTAGACCGTCGTACGATGCAAATGACGCCGGACGAAAAATTCTCTTTATTTTATTTAAGCTACTGCTTCGGATTATGACCGAATTGACTAAGAACAGGCTAAATATTCGGACTTCAAGGTCTGCCTAAATATTTTCAATAAAATGAACTTTTTCTTCTTGTTTTCCAATGGATCTCTAGAATGGGTCTCGTTTTTTTGTTTTTGGTTTGTCGTTATTTATTGATATCTTAAGATAAGTATAGTCTAGATAATTAACGCCTGAAAAATAACGAACATGGCCAAATCTTTATCAAGATTATTGGGACGGACCCAGTTTCTAATTTTTATCTTTTTTTTCTCATGGCGATCTTTTCGGGAGTCGGAATCGTACGAGGGATAGGATTAAACAAAACGTATGACCTTATCGTCTCTGTACACTGACCGCTCATGCGACCTGCCGTTGCAACTTGCGCCGAATTGCACGAAGTTATAAAAGCGGGATGTCGTTTAATGCGTTTTCTTTTTTTGGGTGGTGCAGGTAGTGTCGGACGAGGCAAGAGCCATGTACAACGGAGGCATGGGCGGGCTCACCTACTGGAGCCCCAACATCAACATCCTACGGGACCCGCGCTGGGGCCGGGGCCAGGAGACTCCCGGCGAGGACCCCGTCGTCGTCGGCCAATATGCCGCCAGCTACGTGCGGGGGTTGCAAGGGGCCGACGGCAATGGCGGCGGTCGGCTCAAGGTGGCGGCTTGTTGCAAGCACTTCACAGCCTATGACCTCGATAACTGGAACGGGGTCGATCGCTATCACTTTAACGCACGGGTGAGTTTCGTTTGGCCCGTGATGAATCTGTTGAAATGACGTATGAAATCATTTTATTCATTCATGTGGGGGCAAATGACTTGATCATTAGATGAGGTTGCGTCAATCGAGCTTGGTATTGTTATCGAACCTAAATGTCCCTATGTAGGTGTGCTCATGCTTAAGATATTATTGAACTCTTTATATATAATTAATCGGGACAGGTTAATTGACGCACTTGAATTAGAAGTTGGAATTCAGGTGATGTGGTCGAATTTCTGTCCGAGTAGGTCGATATTAACAAGATTGTCGATATTAACAAGATTGTGTGTTCGAAACGCGTCTGATAATCAAATTAAATTCAAATAGGCTAAATTGCAAAATCCACCGAAATCAAATCATCTACTTTGTCTTAATTGATTGTACGACTTTGAACTTTGGTTGGTGATCAAACTTGCGCAAACCTTTATGGCATTATAATGACAAAAACTATAGTTGTCACAGTCGCTATTTCATGAAAAAGAAAAGGAAAAGAAAAAGAAAAAGCTTTGAGATGTCTCCATCGAAACGAAAACGAAAATCAATCGATCGATTCTCAAGAGAGATTAGGGAAGAACTTAATGCCACCTAACTTAGGATGTTTAGACATGAATTTGACATGCGATTTAATACGCGACGGTGGACGGTTATACGATTAAGTTTTTGAGCGCGATTTGCTATGGACAGGTGAGCAAACAGGACATGGAGGATACGTTCAGTGTCCCGTTCCGGATGTGCGTGATGGAAGGGAAGGTGGCCAGCGTGATGTGCTCTTACAATCAGGTCAACGGCATCCCGACCTGCGCTGACCCGAACCTCCTCAGGAAAACCGTCCGCGGTGCGTGGCGGCTCGACGGGTAAAATTCCCTGCCAACCATCTGATTCATTACTTTGCGCAAATCGCGAGACGATGATGTTCTGAGTTAGTTTGGACAGAGGTTAATCTGTATGTGATTCGATCTGGGTGCATAGGTACGTCGTGTCGGATTGCGATTCGGTCGGGGTATTCTATGGCAACCAGCACTATGCATCCACGCCGCAGCAGGCCGTCGCCGACGCGATCAAAGCAGGTTCGATTCCCCACTTTAAACATCAATAAAAAGAAATATTAAGGCAACTTGATGTAGTAATCCCTAGGCGTAAAGTAATTTATTTTCTCTGCGGCCCATCACCTAAGGCCCATCGATGATGGGCTGGTCTCACATTTACATTTCGCGCAGGCCTGGATTTGGACTGCGGCCCGTTCCTCGCGAAGCACACGGAGGAGGCGGTGAGAGGCGGCCTGATGAACGAAGCCGACATCGACGGTGCTTTGCTCAATACGCTAGCGGTCCAGATGCGGCTGGGGATGTTCGACGGCGAGCCGTCGGCCCAGGCCTACGGGGCACTCGGCCCGAAGGATGTGTGCACTCCGGCCCATCAGGAGCTCGCCCTCGAAGCCGCTAGGCAAGGCGTCGTCCTCCTCAAGAACCAGGGACCGGCCCTCCCCCTCTCCCCTCGCCGCCACCGTGCCGTCGCCGTCATCGGCCCCAACTCAGACGTCACCGTCACGATGGTCGGGAACTATGCCGGTGAGCATTTCTAATTATGTGACGCCGGGATAATGATCGAAAGTTTTAGTCATCTGGGTTCCTAAAGTTGATTCTTGTGTATTAGGTGTTGCGTGTGGATATACGACTCCTCTCCAAGGAATCGGCAAGTACACGAAGACCATACACCAGCAAGGTTGTGCGGACGTAGCTTGCAGCCACGACAAACTGTTTGAAGGAGCGATCGAGGCGGTGCGCGGAGCCGACGCGACAATCTTGGTGATGGGGCTCGACCAGAGCATCGAGGCGGAGTTCAAGGACAGGGATAGTCTCCTCTTGCCGGGACGGCAGCAAGAGCTCGTGTCGAAGGTGGCCATGGCCTCCAAGGGTCCAACTGTGCTGGTCTTGATGTCCGGTGGGCCCGTCGACATCTCCTTCGCTAAGAACGATCCGCGGGTTGCCGCCATACTGTGGGCCGGTTACCCTGGCCAGGCCGGTGGCACGGCCATCGCTGATATCTTGTTCGGAGCTACCAACCCAGGTCTCTTTCTTCTTGCTCATAATTCCTCGTAAGGATAGATATTATTTAAACTTAATTTACACTTAAATTATAGTTATCCCAATTCATTTCCTTAAGTATGTTAGTGAGAAAATTCATTAAAGGAAGAACTGATGTATCAATTTAAGTTTGGCTAAACTAATTCTAAACACGTTTGGCTTTGTTCAGGAGGAAAACTGCCTATGACATGGTACCCGCAAGATTACCTGGCGAGCGTACCCATGACTGTGATGGACATGAGGCCCACCAGATCGAACATCTACCCGGGCCGGACCTACCGATTCTACGGAGGCCCGGTGGTGTACCCGTTCGGCCACGGGCTGAGCTACACCCACTTCGTCCACACGCTCGCTTCTGCCCCCTCGACGGTGGTTGTCCCCCTCGCCGGCCGCCGCCCCGCGAATGCCACCATGGGCCCCGGGACGGCGGTCAGGGTCACACGCGCTCGGTGTGCCAGGCTCTCACTCGGGGTCCAGCTGGACGTCCAGAACGTCGGGGCAAGGGACGGGGCCCACACGGTGCTCGTGTTCTCGACGCCCCCCGGGGACGGCGGGGCGCGCTGGGCGCCGCCGCGCAGTCAGCTGGTGGGGTTCCAGAGGGTCCATGTGGCGGCGGGGGCCCGCGAGAGGGTCGGGATCAACATCCACGTGTGCAAGTCCCTGAGCGTGGTGGACGGGGCCGGGGTGAGGAGGATTCCGATGGGGGAGCACCGGCTTCAGATTGGGGATGTCGGGCACTCGGTGTCGCTTAAGGCCGAGCCGTTAAGAGTGATCTAGTCTTGAGAGGAATTCGCAAATTTTGGGGGCGTCATCGCAAGATGATTAGCCGCCAGGGGCTCTGATTCTTTCGATTGGCATTGTATTGTACCTAGGTCATCCTCACATTGGGAATTAAGAAGGGGAATGAAGAAATATAAATGGCAGAGAATATATACAGACGGCTCTAAAATGGGGTACTCTTTCTTTATTTATAGAAAATGACGAATATTACGAATTTCTTCTTTTTCTCTAACACGTTGAATACATTTTCTATTCACAGATATTGATTTGAGTATATGAAATCCTTGCGTTTCGAGAGCATGTAAAAACCTCTCATCAATATAAATCAATAGTTAACTGAACTATCGTATGAGGACTGTAGGCCCAATAGGTTGCCTTTTGCACCTTCCATGTGTCACCAAGAACCTTGATTGCCATGCTTAAACTACTGGCTACTTGGTAGTGAAACAAGCAAAAATCAACTCGTGAACTTGTCTCTTGGTCACTATGACACAAAAGTTCACATCATCACAGTAGTTATCTAAACAAATGGTAAGTGGTAACTACTCTTATTTTTACCTATGTGACCGAGCTAGCCCTTTCCTTCTCTCTTTGCCTTTCACAAAACCAGCCAAATACCCATGATCAAGCTAGCCTCTAGTCTCCACTTGAAATCCAATTACTTCACGATCTCCGGCCGTTTCGGGGTCGTTCGTATTCCATAATCTTCGTCGCCCGTTACCCTTTGGATATTTTTCAATACTTGGAGAGCAACAGTAATTGCAAGATTCACAGCAAATTCTAATTAGCATTAATTTTTCGTTAGGAGCAACGCTATCCTTTTCTAAGCAGACCCCATTGCAGTACCAAACGCATCCTTGCAGACCAGCATCGTCACGTTCCGAAAGGATAAGTCTTTGCCCATCCATCTCCCCTCTACCCTCACCAAGAGTTCACATCCACCAGCTGTGCGCGAGCAGTTCGACCGAGAGCGAGAGGAAATGGGAAGATGCGCAAAGTCAAAGGTCGCCACCGAAAAACCTCCACCGCCAAAATCCTAGGGCAACCCTCTCCTCGGAACATGCTCGTGTCGTTCCATGTGAACGTACGTGAACGTGGGTCGCTCCGCAGCGGTCGCGGAAGGGACCAGGTCGCCCCCGCCTCCGCCCCCTCTTGTCCGCCTCCGAGCCCAGCGGACCCATCACGTGGAAAGGAAGACCCGAGCAAAGGTATTGACAAAAGTACACGTCTAAAACGAGCGAGAGCAGCACGACGCGCTGACCCCTGACAGTTGACGTTCCCGATGAACGAGTGCCAAGAAGATGGCCACAAGGTCAGCAGAGCAGCGCGTCCCTCCACTGCTCTGCTCTGCGCCATGATTGAACCGGATGCATGGGCCAGAATCGGCCAGCCCTGGCCTGGCCTGGCCTCTTATCTTTCTGTCCCTCCTCCCTCCCGCTCATCGCCATCCTCTCGTTTCGGGTTTCAAGTTTCAACGCCCGTCTCGTCACTCGTCTCGCCAGCTACGGCGGCAGTAAATTTCGAGTGGGGTTTCGAGCGTTTTCATCGATATGGGATGAACCGGGCATGTGCTTCCCCCATAATTTCTTTACTCATCGAGCGAAAGTGCACGGCTGGCTCTCCCAAAAGGTCGTACCCGAAGCTGCCGAACGAACGCGAACCGCACCCTCTGTTGTCTAATCCATTGCGGGGTTAATCATTGCGGTCTCCGTGACTGTCCTATCGTCCTACGCTTTGTCGCCAGGAAGGGCTATCCATAATTTTTACTGTTTGATCAGCTTCGCATATTGACAAGGGCCTTTTTTAGAAACTGTCCCCCAAGTCCTTTGTCCATCCAAACGTGCATACGTTATTTACTTTTGCTAGTACGTGTACACAATTTATGAGGATATTGAGTGTTTTAAATCAAAATAAGAACTCAAATAGTTATTAAACTTTGACGCAATATACAATATAATTTATAAAATTTTAATTTATTTAATATGGTCCCTTAGCACAATATATAATGTGGTTCCTAAATTTTTCATTTATTCAATATGATTCATTAAATTTTGATATATGTTCATTGTAGTCTTTAAATTATATGAAAATGTTTAATATAATCATTTCATTAATTTAAAATCAAAAACAATATTGTAATTTAGGATCTAAATTAAACACATACCAAAATTTTAAAGATCACATTGAATAAATTAAATATCCAAGGTTCACATTGTATGTTGGATTGAAGTTCAGAAACTACATTACACATTATGTCAAAGTTTATGGATAATTTATGTCATTATTCATTTCAATTTTTTTTTTTTAAGTCAAAGTGGATAAAGCGCGAGATTTAAGTAAAGCAACAGATAATTTCGAGCATAAGCAATCGGCAAAATCCGAATGAACTCGACCTGGGTATTGCGTGAGAAGGAAGCTACATGGTGTAGCTGAAAAATCTTACACCGAAACTAAAAGTAAGTACTAAGGAGTTCATCATTCCATTCCGAACTAAAGAATGAACCGAACTTCAACTTTAATATTAAAGTTTAGTTTGGCCAACAACCAAACCAAACTTGTTAGTCACGTCCGAAGATTTAATGACAAACGGGAACCTTCCAATCAGACCATTCTTCTCCTTCTAGACTAAGCTCGGACGAACATTTGAATTGAGAAGGTCTTTTTGTTTAAAATAACTTGTCGAAACGAGAATGAAATCGAAAGCATCTAAAATATGACTAAACTATACTCAAATGAAGTAAAGGCCGTAAATTACCTCATCGTGCTAGAAGATGTTTATTATTTACATGTTATCGTCATCAAGAAAAAGTGGGGATGATTGCATGTGTTTGGTTTGTCGTGAAAGAGAGCAATTTTATGGTCAAATTTCATTTGCTTCCCTTCTTCTAAGAGACATCTCTTATGGGATCTTCACCATTTGTACGTAACCAGTGAGAAACGACTCTATTCGTGCTAAAGAAGATTTCAATGCATGCCAACAAAAAACTCAAAAGAAGAGAGTGAGGAAGACAATATCGAAAGGTGACAATATCCAAAATGAGAAAGAAGAAGTGACCAAGAAGATTGGTACAAGGACTTTACTCTTAATATACACGAACTCTTTTTTCTTGTGTCATGTTGTATCAAGGCGTCGATCCAATTTCATCGGTACACTTTTTCATAAATCATTTCCACATGTGGACGATGCTTCTCTCGGATGATTGTACTTAGCTTGAGTTCCAAGGTCGTAGCTTTGAATCTAGCCGCTTTGCTTATTCCTACTGAAAAGAAATATCGCAGTTCCTTTATTTTATTTTTCCCCTTTTTCTTTTGGTTGTGAAAGCTTCAAGCAAAAGCTGACTCATTTGGTTGGGGCTCGAAAAGATCCCCGTGACTTACCGCAAAAGTTTCATGAGACTCGCCACACCTTTTGATTCTCTCAGGTGCTTCTTTCTAATATCTTTGCATTACTTATGGTTCATGTACATTAACTCCTTACTTCTTCGCTCAATGTGATTAGCATTGGCTTCGTTGAGTTTCTATACTATGTTTTCTATTGAGTTCCTTTCACCGAGGCGAAAGAAAATAGTGAGTGACCGTATAAAAGTTTCGATTCTCGTTCAAGATGACAATGAGAGGCCCGCATCAATGTATAAACTATGTGGTCTTGTAGGACGGCCGGAGCCATGCTATTGTCCTTTGTTTTCCCCACAAGTTCCATATAGGTTAATATTGTATTTGTCTATGCAAATTCAATTGACCCATCTTGCGTGAGGCCGAAGGCATTAAAATCAGCCGCATCTGCTTTGTCAAAAAAGCCGAGGAAATTGTGCTGACTTTGGGCTCGTCATTGCCCTGTCTTTAAGCAATAGTAGAGAAAGAAAGCATATTGTTTTCGAGAAAGCCTATTGTTTTCGAGATGATAAGATGATTGATGAAGTAAAGACTTGAGTTTATATAGCCAAAAAAGGAGGAGACTCGAGTCGCTCTAAAGGGCATCGTTTCTCTCCAAAGTCTATGCTTGATAGGATTTTGCTTAGTATCATGGGATGTCGAATACCAATAAAGCTAGTTTTGAGTAAAGTTTACATGCATTAATCCTACTTTAATTAAGATTCAAGATATGGGTTGACTTGAATTGAAAAAAAAATTGCATCCGATACCTTTTTTTCTTGAAAAAATGAGAAATTAAAGATGCTTCCCAGACGAATCAAGATATTTCGGGTCTTGTTTTGATTTAAATGTTACTCATAATATTTGAATTGATACTCATGTTTTTCTTGACAAAGAAAAATAAACCACCTCTCTCTCTCTCTCTCTCTCTCTAGAATCCACATGTAAGCTCCCTAATTGACCAAGCGCTAAATACTCCAACTGGCCTATCAGTTTCTCCATATATCTTTACATGTTAATATAATATAAGCTCCAGCTCATGTGGGAAGATAAGGGATATCGAATATGAGGTAAAACAGCCCCGATTCACGGAATTGGCAATTCCAAGGCATTAATAACCAATTTAAGAGCCACTGTGCATGCACGATGTGCATAATTTAATCTCCAACGGAGGTCGCCTTTTTATCTTCTCATCAGTTGCGATCGAGATGAGGTAGAGAGACATGCTTTGCCTTTGATTCTTCGACTAATTAATCGGCAGATCAAAGAAAGTCCTCAGAGGCTTTTGATTCTTTCAAAGATGTTTTTTGTTTTAAGGTTTTATCCGATGATCAGGTCGCAGAGGATATTGCTGCTGATCAAAGCAAAAGATGCCGTTTGCTCCTATCAAAGCATTTTGACAGGGATATGTTAATTTACTCTTCTCTCTCTCTCTCTTCCAAATGACTAGAATATTAGTTGATTATTACGTAGGAGAGAATAAGTTATAAAGTGTGGAGTTCTAATCTTTTCGCCAAATTAAAATGTAGACTCCATGACCTCATTTTCTAGTTATGTAAAAACAACTATCTTCGAAGAAATCGAAAATTATTCTTAGAGGGTATCAACAGGCTGGTTAAATTTTAGGTCCCCACTAATACTCGAGCCTACCCTAACGTGGAGGGTGAATATAGATATTTCGTGATTAGACTCGAGATTTGACTTGCATAGAAGGTCGGGTCATCGAGTTTCCTTTTCTATGTTTGTGAAAGCATTTAGTGTTTAGTAAACATCGTTTACTTTGATTGTTTGGGAAAATTGTCCAAAAAGTCCTAAACCTATTGTAGTTTTGCCAATTCAGTCCTAAGCCTTTTAATCTTGCCGATTGAGTCATAAACCTTTTGTCAGTTTGCCAATTGAGTCCATTCGGCCAATTTTGGCCGGAAAATGCTAACGTGGACGTCGGCGGTGCCACGTAGAACTGCTGGCGCGACGTGGAAAATTTTTAATAATATTTTAAAATTTTTAAAATTTTTAAAATTTTTTTTTAATATTTTCTGTTTTTTTCCCTCTTTTTTTTTTTTTTTTTGGCTTTTCCCTTGCCCTTTTCCGGTGGCCGGCCGTCACTTGTGGCTGGTGGCTGGCCACCGGAAAAGGGCAAGGGAAAAGCCGAAAAAAAAAAAAAAAGGGGGAAAACAGAAAATATTAAAAAAATCAATAAAATATTTTAAAATATTTTAAAATATTAAAATATTATTAAAAATTGTCCACGTCGGCGCCGGCGATCTACATGGTATCGTCGGCATCCACGTCAGCATTTTCCGGCCAAAATTGGCCGAATGGACTCAATTGGCAAACTGACAAAAGGTTTAGGACTCAATCGGTAAAATTGAAAGGTTTGACTGAATTGGCAAGAAATCCGCAATAGGTTTAGGACTTTTGGACAATTCTCCCTTGATTGTTTTGGTTTCAAAACGAGTCCAGTAATGCGTCCTGAGTTTGGTCGGGTCTATGACCTGAAATCGGTTTGAGCAGTTAGAGATCCCTGTAATTTTACTAACTACCTGACCTGAAAAGACTCTAAATTTATTCGGGTCGGTTTGGTTTGGGAGTTCTTTTTTCTTTGCCCCCTTCTAACACCCTTAGTAATAAGAATAATGATGCAACCGCATACGATTCTAAAGTCAAAGCCAAACGATGCCTAACGAATACCTGGTTTGCTAATGACGTCACTAATTTTCCAGCTTAAAAAAAGAGCAGAACGAAGCTAACCTCCCCATGATTAGCTACTTAACAATTCATTAACGTGAAAAACATATGATCCCTCCCTGGCACTTGTCCCCGTTTAATTGAAAACTCAGGCTCCTATCCGCTAGAAAAAACCTTATTCTAATTCTCTTTTTTTTCCTGTTGACTTCCCAAAAAAATTAATTAACTAAGAGCAATTCACATTATCTACTTTATACGCTAATTAGTACCGAAATCAAATGGCTTCTCCCTTTTTTTCACTTCCCCAATCCCTAATTTGGAAATGTACCAATTAACAGCTTTAGATAGGTGTTAAAATAAATGATACTCTATTATATGATGCCTGAAATGTCGGATATGTTTATTTACCCTGAAAAGCGAGCTTAAAGAAAGGCGGAAGGTGAAAATTTCACAAATCTCAAAAAGAGATAAATACATAAAATAAATAAATAATAAGTGATTTCCAATTTCTATGACATGTGAGTTTGTGTTAATCTCTGCAAAATTAGGTGAATAACTGGCCACCTTTTTCCGGCTAAAACAAAGAACACTGCACAAACTACCCCGGATTAGGCTGGCCTCGCTTGCAAAAGCTGCACGTCGTTTTTCGGCTCCCTCCCACGTACCCACGTGCTGTGTCGTCGCGAGACACGTGCGGCCCACAGCCACCCCGCTCTGATCTCCGCAGTGCCCTCTTTTGTTTGCATTTTTTTCCCCTTTTCTTTTCCTTTTTTTTTTTTTTTTTGAGAATTTCTAGATGGAAAGATTAGTTAAAGTGGAAAAAAAGAAAGAAAAAGAAATTGGGTCAAGAGCCCGAATTTCCCATGTATTTTAATTACCCATTTTCTTTAGTTTTTATATTATATGTTGGCATTGATCTGCCGTCAAAATGAAAAAAAGAGAGAGGGAGAGAGTAACAAGAACCTTATCTTAGGATTGGGAGATGGAGGGAATCTTTAGGGTTTCACGTCACCCCTAAATGCTCCCTTGGGTGCAAACATGTCTAGAGAATTGGAGAGCTTGCAACCACAAGAGATTCTTTTTCAATTTTTAATCTACACTTCTTGATCTTAGGTTTTAATTTTATGTTACTAAGATCAGCAAAAAGGAGAGAAAAAGATTAGAGAGAGAGAGAGAGGGAGATTCGAGGGTGCTTTGATTATCGTTTTTTAAGTAAGGATTTTGTTGTTGGTGGCGTTAGCCACCCTGGCGATAAATTAGGCAAGAGACTACGCATGACACCTATGATCTTGATGTCCATTTTTTCACTTTACAATTCAGCAAACTGATCTAACTACAACTACTCTATTGATCGTGTGGAGACCACTCCCCCCTTTAAAGAAAAGAGCTCGTGGAGCTTTCTTTATATTCGGCTTAGGATTCTACTCGGAGGAAGTCAAGGTCGAAAGATCATAAAGCCTCACTGAAGAGCACGTGATCTTTAATGCTGGATTTAAGCCGGAAATGTTTAATGAATGATTTTCACTGACAACCCTTGTTATTACCTACCTCCTCCATGCACACCGCACGTCTACAGTAATGGGCGCGCACTAGACTTACCACGCTCCATTAATTTAGTTGAATTAGTTTAATTGGCTAATTGAGAATCAATAGGATAAGAAACCATAGGTGAAACCCTTGAATTGGAATGCGCGATTTTGTGTGGAGTTTGATACGGTCATCATTTTCTCTTGACTCGTGATTAAATTGATGGCATAAAAGAAGTTAAAATAATAATCTCTAATCTTCTTTTGGTTACATTTACACGAACTAAAGTCATATGGTAACTCCACTATCCCCGGATCAAATCTCTGACCACGAAAAAGACAATGAAAAGAAAATGGTTGGGGAGTGGAGCACTACTAACGAACCTCGCACCATGAATCATATGTGATAGTGGGGACAAGAGACCATATAGTACTTGTCGAAATTCAGTTGCCACTTGCAAGTACGGTTCTTGCATCAATTGAATTCGGATCCATCTACCTCATATGTTGGGGCTGAATAATTGGCAATAATTCTGGATGACAACACAGGAAAAAAAAGAGTGGGTCGTCTCCAAAAGAACGTTAGAAATGTAACAGCAACCACCAATGATAGCCCTTTTTGCAAGGAGGGGCGGGACATAAACAATGCCTTATTGTGAGAATTAGTCAATTCATTTACAAAGAGATAGGGCAAGGACATGACATGTGTATTGGGCGCGAAAGGGATTGAACATTCCATGTTTTCTCTTTCGTTTTTTTGCGTGGAAATTGTCCCTGCGGATGGGGGAAGCTGTTTGGACAGCAACCCCTCGGTGGTGGCTGCATCCCCCCATTATTAGTATCGATGTTGCCGATGTTGTTGTTGTTGTTAGCACTATATACCATCCATGCAAAATAGGAAATAAGAGTTTTCATAGGTTGGCGTACCCGACGGATTAATCTCGTTTCCCCGCGTTTTGCGGAGTCACTTTATTTTGTCTGGCCTTTCGGTTGATGAATTATGGAGATTGGACATCCCCACTTTCATATTCAGTTGAGTTTTCGCGTGATTGATGTTATATAACTTATATATCCCATCAATCAGTGGTGTTATAGCAGAAATTTCTTCAGTCAAGGGTGCAGAAAAAAATATAGTTTAGCCTTTTGAATGAGAAAGCCCATCATATCGATACTTATGTATTATGTTAATTACATAAGCTAGGTGAGATGCGAGCCATAATTAGAATGAGTGCTTTTGAAATATAATTTTTACTCAATGGTGTGGAGAATTGAATCGATACCATTCACACATAGACGAATAAATCAATCTCATTGCTTGCCCTGTATTAAGTTAATTACATAAGCTAGGTGAGATGCGAGCCATAATTAGAATGATAGCTTTTGAAATATAATTTTTACTCAATAGTGTGGAGAATTGAATCGATGCCATTCCCACATAGACAAATAAATCAATCTCATGGCTTGCCCTGTATTAATCTCTCTCTCTCTCTCTCTTCTCCGTGGTAGCTGAAAATGAAAATGTTGGACACATAGGGCAAGATTTTTAATTGAAACATGTAGGGGAGGAACATGAGAGCAGTTCATGCGTTGGAAGTGTGTATATAGGCAAGGGTGGGGTTGAGCCTATCGAATTATAAAGTTTGTGAACCGAAAGGGGACCCTTTTGATCATGTTATGCCAATGGCCTCTTCCCTCCATTGATGACCTTTACCTAAGAACGCGATACAATAAGAGAAAAAACAAGAGCAATGTATCTATACATGATAACTTTGTAATCCAACCTGGACCGCCTGTCAGCTGTACCGAAGCTGCAAACCATATGGTTGCGGGAAGCATCAGCGGACCCAATATTATGTTTTTGTGGCTTGTCAACGTGGGTCCGATGGTCCCGAATCTATAGGAGAAGAAAATACCAGAGCAAATTGCTACATTTGTAGGACCCATCTGCTGTATCTAACATCAAATATAGGATGAACGAATTTCGTATTTTTCCTCCCCTCTTCATGATAGGTTTCCGTTTGAAGCTCTTAATCATTTGGGTTTCTTCCTTATTGAAACTGAATTCTCCTCTGTCCCTTTGCGGGTTTTATTATTGTTTTGGTAATGAGGAAAGTTGATCGGCCACGGCATGATATTAGTATCATAGTATGCAATAATGTCGTTCGTTACCACTAATGTCGAGTCTGCAGATCCATTATTTGGTTTGTTGAAAGAGTGAAAAATCATAGTATTGCTTATATGAAGTAAGCTATAGAACGGGCCCTGTAGATAATTCCACAACCTTATGTTTCGTCATTAGTTCTTGTCTTATGTGAATATCTAACTCGCTCGATCAACCAAGTTCATTGTATGAGAAAGATGCAGCTTATATAAGGCTATTAAACTAGGTAGACCATCTTGTCGTTAAACCGGTCTTTGGACCAAATTAGAGATAAATATCCTTATTAGTTAGGGTTTTTCCTTCGTCGTTCATTTTCAATTCCCCTTTTCTGAGAATGAATTCACGCCCGCGAATATCGGTTCCCCTCTTTGCTTCTGGACCGAACACGATCACGTGAAGGTTGAGGGCTCTTTTAACTTCGGAATGGCGACTCTTCTTCGACACGCTGGGGTTGGTGTTGACAATGATGTCGTGTCGTCCCCATCGATGTGTGACCTAACCTTCCTGAGGCGGGAAAACATTGGAGGAGCTATGTTAACTAACTGGCGCATGATTAATTGCTTCCATTCGATTCCGTGGCCCTTGAATCATTGGGGTCTCGTTAGGTTTTCATTCGTAAGGAATCCCCCAGACGGTTTCGCGCGGATTCGAAATGCTCTTGCTCCTTCAGTTGCTTAGATGAGAAAGTATTTTGAAGTAAGGATCTTTCAAGAACACGTCGCCCCACCAATGTCGTTGCTAGTACCTGCGCCGGCGTCGACCATCGCTGCCATGATGTCTCATTATCGCGCCTCTATCGGCAGATGTTGCCGGCCCCTCGTCTTGTCTCAACTCATTCCGCATTGTTTATCTAGGGAGCTTTCCATGCTTGTATCTCATATAAAAGTAAGACGTGTAAGCTAGAATATCTCAAAAGTTTAGTCTCGCATTATTTTAGAGTTGAAAGTTATAAGCTAGCCTCACTTCAAAAAGACAAAACTTCTCTCAATGCCTAACACTTGATGATGGGCTTTTATTCTATTGAAGGTCATTGGATAAGTAAGAACCTTTTAAATAAATAAATGTAATTAAAGGTACAAGAAATATAAATAACTACGTTCGAAATTCAATTGAAAGTATTTCTCTAAACATGAAAGTTCAAGGAAATGAAATCTTATTTCCTGAGAAATTCAATTCCACAATGAACGAAATGAGACTTGAGAGTTTTGTATTTATTTCATATGAATTAAAAACCATATCAAGACCATCGATAGAAAAAGCGAAAGGTTTCATAGATCAAGTTTGGAATGCAAAATAATTGATATCAATGTAATTGTCACAATATTGATATATCCAGCTACTGAAACGTTGATAGTATGGTCACATAAAGCTCTGTTGACCAGTCTTTTATCTATCAGAAGAACTCTTCGGTAGCGATTCCACGGTCCTTCGAAATTCTTCGATAACCACTGCAGAAATTACCGAGTAACAATAATGATGTGAACCCTAAACCCTGATTTTGGCTTGTTGTTTGGATACGTTTATAAGTGAGGTGAGGATATAATTATGAAGAATTTAAGCAGTTGAGTTATTAGTGCAACAAATTAGGATACTCTAAGGACAACATTACAAGAATCTCTATCTACACTTTTTTTCTTAACAGAGTTGTGGAAGTCTGATAGAGAAGTAATATTAAAGTAGAGAGGCTTTTTAGAACTAATTGTATACATATAGTTTTCATGTTAAAGTAAAAGAGAGAGTCATGTTGCTAATGGTATACATTTAATTTTCAGCATATTTATGTATGCTATAAACTTCTACTGTTTCAACCAAAAAATAAATAAATAAATTCTACCGTATATTGAGGTAATATCTTTTGTAGTTGTAAAATTCATGTGTCTTCCTTTTTTATTTTTTTTATTTTCAACGATTCACATTCCTAACATTTCTCTCCTCTCATTATAATCTACAATTCCGCTTCCTTTGCTAATTGTCAGCTCCACCATCCCAATTGCTGCGGCCTCCACCTCTCACCATTGTCACTAGCCTCGGGCATAAAGCAACTAAAAAGAGAGAACGAGCTTGATAATTATAAGGGTGGGAGGGGAGGAAGAAAGATTTTGTGGTCGGTGACAATAGGGCTATGACACCATGCTTGGCAAGTGGCAATGCTGACGAGGGTGAACAATGAAGAGCTACTCCGAAAAAGGAGGAAGAAGAAAGAAAAAAAGGACAAAAAATTAAAGAAAAAGTGGTTAATTTTGATGACTGATACCAATTTACGCTTTATATAAGTGATCGTGATCTTAATATAACTAGGCATGAGAAATTGATATTCCTATGTGATTGTTAATCATCCCACAATTAGAAAACAACTCTAATTATTGGCTTCAAGCTTTATGCAAATGACTTTTTGTTTGAATTTGGCAAGAAAATTGTTACACTCTTGATAGATCTATATCCAAGTAATAGTATTTTTTACTCAAGATATCAATGCAACCAGACATGAATGCAAATTACAAATGGAATTCTTCCATTTTATAAAATATAAATCTTCCCCCAAAATCAAATGATATGACTCCGGTACAATATTAAAGCGGAAAAGATAACTCGGTATACCATTACTCATTGCAAGAACCATAAAAAAAAAGTGGAGAAAGTTGGGTAGTACTTCTATCTTCTTTATGTGAAAGGTATG
The DNA here is from genome assembly GCA_014182515.1 of Eucalyptus microcorys. Lineage (NCBI taxonomy): Eukaryota > Viridiplantae > Streptophyta > Magnoliopsida > Myrtales > Myrtaceae > Eucalyptus > Eucalyptus microcorys. The sequence goes on from CM024569.1 coordinate 9,524,572, forward strand.
TGGTACTTGGTGAAAGGTGTGGGTTAACTTAACACAAACACAAGGCCAGGAACTCGCATCTCTTCTGGCTTAGAGTAGATTCCCACTTGGACAACATGGGTTGCGATGGCATGGCATGGCATGGCAAAAAGAGTCGTGCTATGCACGAGATTGCGGGAAGGGATTGCTAGGAACTCTCTCTTGTTTCCTTGTGGGTTGAGGAAAGGCAAGTTAGCGAGAGAGAGAGAGAGAGAGAGAGAGAGATTAAAGGCAAAAAACCCATCTGGCCATCTATCCAAAAACATGTGCATTCATTAATCAAATGTGGGTGAATGAAACGAAAAGCAAAGGCGAACACCCCCCCCAAAAAAAAAAAAAAAAAGGGCAAAAAGAAAAGCATGATTCCTGTTGCTTCCGAGAGACGAGTCGCTTTCTAACTCTCTCTCTCTCGCTCTCTCTCCATGCATGCATTGGCGCGGTTTGCTTAAAGCTAATCTCTCCTCCTTAATCCTCATTAATTATGTGATTTTTCTCTATTTGGGTATAATGGCTAGTTTCTTGCAAAATGGCAAAAATAGTCGGAGACCCTCATTAATTACGCGCTCTTCTCTGTTGCCGTCATGTTCAATCACAAGAAAATAATTTTTTTGTTTTCTGCATTTTTGTGATAGTGTTGTTCCTCTTATGAATGAGATTCGGGAAACCATGACACTGGTTACTGGCCTGGCAAGTGATGACCCCATGATCAAAATAATCAAAGCGATCAAATCGACACTTGAATGTTTTTCTTTTTTCAAAGGGATAATTCTCGATCCAATCTCTTACTCATATTATTAGGAAGTCGATATTCACAACTCTCTTATCACTAGACAAAAATATGAAATCTTTTGTATTAAATGATGAAGAATTCATGAAACCATAGATTTTATTAGATTATTATCTAGTGAAACGTATCAATCGAGCATCTACATAATCAAAGAAATATATATGCTCAATCCGTAGTTATGCGAAGAGCTAAAAGGAATATCTTAATTATTTTTAACTTAAGAAAATATGCTAAAGAAATATAATTAACGTTATTAATGTGAATGGCCCTCATTTTGACCGAATCAAATGATTGACTTAAAATTGTGCATTTTTTTTTTTTTTTCGTAGGCGGAATTAATCTCATGTGTGGAAATGAGTTTGAGACATAGTATCGAGAAATGTTGTTAATATGATTTGTAATTTGAAAGAGAATGTATTGAGTTGAAGCAACTCAACACAATCATTTTTTGTGTTCTAGTATGGTTTTTTTTTTTTTTTTTTGATATTGTAGTTTAACCAAATCTTAATTTACTATGTGCTTAGTGTTGCGAGCTCATTTATTTCATGTGGGCATGGTAACATCCTTGGATCATTCTGCTACATCACCAGGGTCATCATAGGCCACTATACAATAGCCTCTTGAGAGAGAGAGAGAGAGAGAGAGAATCTATGGTGTGTTGCCAGCTATGAAGTTGAAGGATCAAAGCTTTCTCTGAGGTCAAAGCTGGCATTTTCTCTCTCTTATCTCTCTCTCCCTCTTGTTTTCACTCTCCAAAAATCTCTTCAAAGCCCCATTTAAATCCTCCCCATTTCCCATTCCTTTCTCTCTAACTCTCTCTCTCTCTCTCTCTCTCTCTCACCTCGCCACCACCAAACTCCTTTCCATTTTCGCTCTCTTCTCATTTATTCCCTCCCCACGAGTCTTCATTTCTCTCCCTCCCCTTTATTATTTCCCCCCTCACAAGAATGTGGTGTAGCCTCTGAGAGGGACAGAAGAGGAGAGGGAGAAAGGAGGAGGAGGAGAGGAGAAGAGGAGCCCTCCATGGTCGATTGTTCTACGGTCGCAACGACGAGAACCCACATTGCATCCACCCCTGCAAGAACCAGGACCAGGACTGGAACGACCATGGCTTCTTCCTCTCCTTGTCTGACCGGCGTCGAGAAAAAGCATTGGTGGCTCACCAACCGAAAGGTATTTGCAAAAAGAGAGCTTCCCCGAACCGCTCGTTTTGCGTACATCAGCGAGAGATTAGTCTGAGGTCGAGAGTCTCAAAATCGCGTCTTTGCGCGGCGTTCTCGTCAAATCTCGACCTCGCTCCATCTCTTCTTCTTCTTCCTCCTCGTCCTTCTCTGTATCTGCATTCTGATTTTCACTCTGTCATCGCGCTTCGATCGGTTCTTTTAATGGTTCGCTGTCACGGGACGGTTCTCGTTTGTTCGGTCTCGCAGGCCGTGGGCAAGTACATAAAGGACGCGAAGAATCTGATGGCGACCCAGGAGGCGGGCGAGATCGCGTCGGCGCTGAGCCTCCTCGACTTGGCCCTCGCCCTGTCGCCCCGGCTCGAGCTCGCCCTCGAGCTCAAGGCTAGGTGCCTCCTCCAGCTCCGGCGGTTCAAGGACGTCGCCGACATGCTCCAGGACTACATCCCCAGCCTCAAGCTGGCCAGCGACGACACCACCTCGTCGTCGTCATCGTCGTCGTCCTCCTCCTCGTCCTCGTCGTCGGACGGGTCGTCGCAGCAGCTGTCGAGGGAGCGGGTCAAGCTGCTCTCCTCCCCCGGGTCGACGACCGGAGATCCGAGCTTCAAGTGCTTCTCCGTGTCGGACCTGAAGAAGAAGGTGATGGCCGGGCTGGGCAAGAACTGCGACAAGGAAGGGCAATGGAGGTAATTTCCTGGCTTCTATTGAGATTTGCTGCCTTTAACTATTTTTTAATTTCTTTTTTGTTGGTTTTTTTTCTCCTTTTTATTATTGTTCTTCGGTAATCATTATGAAGGAATGGGTCTTTTTATTTTTTATTTTTGGGAAAAGAGAGAGGGGGGTTCTACTTTTGATGACTTTGAGTTTGATGATGAGTCGGTGTTGGTGAAAAACATCATTTTCATTCTCACTCTCTTTTTCATGGCTTTGCGTAAATCCGGTAATTGAGGATCTAATTTCTTCTTAATTTGACCCAAAAACAAATATTTAGGGGCCCTATCGTGTTCTATTTTGGGATTTCTCTCTCTCTCGAGTTGCTCCATTGGAGCATCAATCCTGTAAATTGCCTTTTGCTTGTGTTACTGTGCTTTCAAAAGTAGTAAAAATCCCATAATGACTCCCTACTTTTCTTCATTATGAAAACCCTTTTTTCTCCTAGAGAAACTATAAGTTAAAGCAGGTGCATAAAAAAATAAAATTGATTTGCATAAGAACCGAGACTTATAATATCTGTCCTTTGTTTAGTAATTCTTGTTTATTATATTGAAGTTTTGTCAGTGGGTAGAACGTGGACTTCTATTAGAGATGTTGGCAATAGAATAGTGGAAAGTCTTGCAGTGCAAGTTGGCACGTTTGCATCAGATGCACAACCTGTTCCCACTCTACACTTCTGATTCTAGAAGGGTTTGAAATTTCGATTTTGACTGATCTTTTTCGTCTTGAATTTTCAGGTACACGGTCCTGGGCCAGGCGTGCTGCCACCTGGGCCTCATGGAGGACGCCATGGTCCTCCTCCAGACCGGGAAGCGCCTCGCCACGGCGGCCTTTCGCCGTGAGTCCGTCTGCTGGTCCGACGACAGCTTCTCCCTGTCGGACCTCCCTGTCCCTGCCGAGATTGCGTCATCCCCCAGCACCCCGCCCGGCACCCCGCCCCAGGCTGGTGGCGCGTCCTTGTCAGATCCCGAGTCCATCAACCAGCTCCTCAGCCACATCAAGCTCCTCCGCCGGCGCCGTGCCGCGGCCCTTGCTGCACTCGATGCGGGCCTCCACTCTGAGGCCATCCGCCACTTCACCAAGATCGTTGACAGCCGCCGTGGCACTGCTGCCCCGCAGGGGTTCCTGGCTGAGTGCTATATGCACCGGGCCTCTGCGTTCCGCTCTGCAGGCCGGGTCACGGAGTCCATCGCGGACTGCAACAGGACATTGGCCCTCAACCCGACCTGCATCCAGGCCCTGGAGACCCGAGCACAGCTCCTAGAGGGAATCCGGTGCATCCCAGATTGCCTCCATGACCTGGAACACCTGAAACTTCTCTACAACACGATCCTGCGTGATCGGAAACTGCCCGGGCCGGCCTGGAAGCGCCACCACGTGCATTACCGCGAAATTCCAGGAAAGTTATGCACGCTCACGACGAAAATCCAGGAATTGAAGCAACTGGTGGCATCTGGCAAGACCGGGAATGTGGATTACTATGGGCTGATGGGATTGAGACGGGGTTGCTCGCGGTCCGAATTGGCTCGTGCCCACCTGCTGCTCTCCCTGAAGCACAAGCCCGACAAGGCCATGGGCTTCATTGAGCGGTGCGAGTTCGCGGATGAGCGGGACCTCGAGTCTGTCCGGGACCGAGTGAGGATGTCCGCACTTTTGCTGTACCGATTGATCCAGAAGGGCTATAACAACGTCCTGTCATGCATCCTGGAGGAGGAGGTGGCGGCAGAGAAGCAGCGGAAGCAAGCTGCCACTGCCGCTTCGATCCAGGCGGCAGCCATCAAGCTCCAGCAGCAGGTGCAGGAGAGCAACAATCTGGACGAGCCCAAGGCGAACCAGGCCCCAAAACCCTCCATAGACAGTGCGAATCCCGGGAGCAACAGGATCACTCCCGGCGAGAACCAGAATGCCGCAGCCTCAGTGGCGGCAGCCAATGGGTCGATGTTTCAGGGGGTGTTCTGCCGTGACCTTGCGGCGGTCAGCAGCTTGTTGTCTCAGGTTGGGGTCAATCGTCCGCTTCCGGTGAAATACGAGGCCCTCAGTTGCTGATTGCTCCTTTAAGCCTCGACGAGTTTACGTTCCATAGGGGGATTCTTGACCGGCACGAGTTGAAAAAAAGGGGGGAAGAAAAGAAAGACCAGACCAGACCAGACCCGTTTCGTCCATTTGTACAAAGTTAAAAGGAAGTCCGATCTTGCCGGGAAAAATTTTGCTAGCTTCTTCTATGAATATCTCATGTCATATTGTACAGGTTTTTTCACTATCAAACTAGTTCCATTTTGAAATCTCTCCTCGTCTTCTTCGGTTCTAAGTTTCGGACTCGGGGCCGAGGAATTTGTTGTTTAGTTTTTGCGCTAAATTGTAGAAATTATAATATAATAAGATGGATTGACTAAGTGGGGTATAATGCCTAATCAAACATGGTGAGACTGAGCATCCTTATTGGGGATTCAAACATAGGCTTTGTCTAAATGAATGATTAAGATCCTGTTGCATTGCTAAGTTCGTATATAGCGAAAATTTAGCAATTTGGGGAAATGGGTCTTGTTATATCTATCGCTTGGAAAAGGAAAATCTAGTGTACTTCTGTGGCAGTGAATTGCTGTTGAAAGTCAGAAAAGAGTCTGATGAATTTACTGTAGAGAGAGAGAGAGAGGGAGAGGAGGGAGAGGAGAGAGAGGGGAGAGAGAGGAAGGGGGGACCTAAGCCTAAGCCTAAGCATTGGGTTCTCTTTCCATGTCTGAAAAATAATTGATTATGGCAGGGTTGTTGTTTATCCAAAGCACCTGACAATGTCTGACATTCTACTAGATTTCATTTATTTTGCTAGGTTTTCTGCTACGCCCCATGCAAAAACCCCAAAAAGAGGTCTTTGATTTAAACCCCTCGCTCCCTCTTTTTCCACGCAGTACCGCCGATCCTTAGCTTTGAATCCCTAAATTCTTCGGGCGGTCTTATCTTAATTAATGTTATGAAAATTTGTCGTGTTTTTAGGCATGTCAATTCAGAATACCCATTTTCAACGCGATTCCATCTACTTATTGGCGCCTAACTTAGTTGGGATAATTCACTACAAATCCCAAAGAATGCTGACGTGATATAATCGTTCATAATTATATTTGGCATGAAAAAACAATAATAAAGTACCACATATTTATATCCTAAGTGATATTAACACGTCATGAAATCATCTTTTAGTAAGTTTGCACTATTATGTACTCGATTTCTTTGAAAATGAGAAAGAAAATTTAATGTATGAAAAATTCATAGAATGTATGAAAAATTCATAGACCATGGACATTTCATTACATTACATGTAAAGATAAAGACTGATCATCTTGCTTCGCTTTCGAATCACATAGAACTAGATGATGATGATGTATCGATGAGGAGATCAGGGGAGCGGAGGAGGGGGGCGCTTTTGTGGATGGGCATGGCTTTGAGTGCACCAACGTGGCCCTCCTCCCAATGGCCTGTAGACGAGGGAGGAAAAGATAAAAGAAAAGGTGTTAAGCCAAGAAGAAAGGACACAGGCGAAGTCACCACGGTCCAAAAAGTATATGTCAGTCGCTTTGATTCGATAAATCTAGTGAGGGTAAAGAAAAAAACGCGAAACAGAAAGAAAGAAAGAAAAGAAAAGGGTCTAATCGAACACCCAACACGAGAAAAAAAAATTAAAGGCGGGTATTTCATTAATTGAGAAAAATTGAAGAGAGAAGATGTCGATTTTCTGCTTTCTTGGACTCCACATTTTGCTTCCTCCACTACCTTTCTGTATAAATGATGAATTATTTCCCGGGAAGAGTGATGATTTTGATAATAAGGGTTTTCCCTCCCCTAAATGCCTAATTTGTGCTATGTAAAGTTCGAATGATCAATTGTATGAAAATAAAAAGATCCAAATTATTGGGAAGAGAAGATGTCGGTGTTTCAATGTACTACAAGTTACTATAACCTGATTTCTTCTCACTGTTTATATAAGCTCCATTCCCAAAAAGCATCACAAGCAAAACAAAGACAATACAAGTTCATTGAATAGAGATGACTTTGAGATGATAAAGATGTTCGCAACGCACAATATTTTCGAGAACTTTTTTTTGGAGGGAAATTCCTAACTCTGTCAATTTTTATTTTTTTGGGAGTTGTTTAACCTCTGCAAAATTCTATTATAAGGTCAATTCCTGAACCAAGAAAAAAAAAAAAAGGCAAAAAATACAGCAAGGAGTCACGAATTGGGCGAAGCTGTCTGGACAGTGACTAGTAATGGTGGGGAGGGCGAGAGAGAGTTTGGTTGGGGAATCAATAATTATTATACGCACGGTATCTCGTAGTCCTATGTCATGGCCTTGCTGCGATCGCATGCGTTTGCCTTCCTTTTCGAACCCAACAATGAATTTACGCGCTTTGGCTCTCATGAAAAATTGTTGGCACATTATCTTTCGATGGTTCCCCCTGTTGTCGCCTTGCCCTAATTAGGGAGGATTATTCACAGGTTGCCTGCGCTCATCGATTGCTTTCTGGCCATCGTTGTTGCGCCATAAAACGCAAAGGACAGCAAGTAAATGCAGTTGGAAGAAGGGTTGCAGAAGTTTTTAATACATGTTGATTAGCAGAAGGAAATGATCATGAATAAAAAGGCTTTGGATACTAAGAAGAACGGACATTGCAATCCGTACCTTTGGCACAGGCCCTTGCTACGCGTGGAGAGATTGCAATGTATATTAATCGTGCACGGCTTTTCAACGATCATAACGTGATTCTACTTCGTTCCTTTTTTTTTTAATGTAATTTGATGGGTTTCCTAAAAAACGTTCGGTCACATGATATGAAAAATGGGTAGTGCCAAGATTGCAGCAGTTTGAATTAGAACCCTGGAACAAGTTAGAATCGGTCATGTGCCAGCATATGATGATAAGCAGCTGTATAGCAGATATTATCACTCTCATTTTCCTTTCACTTTCATTAAAAAAGGGGCTTCCTAACTACCAATCGTGTTGACCACCCCCTTAAATAAATGCTTATTTATAATGTCACCGAATTTCACCTAATCTATTTTTTTCCCTTTTTCTTTGCTTGCAAGTTGCATAATCCTCAGTCTTGAGTCTTGTGACGTGTTGCTCTGGTCTTGGCCTTCCACGCTACTCCAGCTAATAGCCTTTCTTCTTTTTCTTTCTTTTGGCCTTCTTGTCACACTAAACCCTAAAAATCTCATTGATACTAGATCTTAGTTCACACCCACAGTTCAGCAAAACCTCGTTTGCTTTATTTGGATAAAGACAGCTGCAATAGCCGAAGCTCCTCTTGCAACCATCTCGTACAAATACTATCAAGGGAATAAAAGCATATTTGATCTATAATTATGATCTTGATTTCGTGCAAGATCCTTTTTATAAAATGAAGAAAAGGAGCTAAATGCCATGTTCTCGAATGATAGCCCACTTTGGTATATGCATGTTCTAGCTACTAGTGCTGGGTCTCAGCTCATGCTTCCACTACTCCTCCACTTTATTCTCTATAAAAAATGGATATATAATACAAAAATATACAACCCCCTTTTCTTTTCCATTGCCTGCCTAATAATTTTTCTGTAGACGGAATTATTATGCGACTGGCTCCGCGTGACTCCACATGCACAGCTACTCATTATACTAAAATGCTCAAATTTCAAATTAAAAATAAAAAATAAATAAAGAAGCTCAAGTGCTTTTTTTTTTGGTCAGAAGCTCAAGTGCTTTGAACATACAGAGATTTGAGCAAGTGTGATGGATATTTAATATATATGTTCGTGTGGGATGGAGTTGGAGAAATGCCATGCACATCTTGGTTTTCCCTATTAAACAAGTCTTAAAAATGGAGAATTATAGGAGTGGAAGCCAGTCATAATTCAAATTAGTGCGGGGGTTGCTTGCGAGCTGCTTGTCTGACAGATGTAAATCTCAATGCTAGAGAAAACCCATTTTTTTATTAGGGCTTAATGCGTATTCAATGGAGATTATATATGAGTTTCCTAATGAATTTTTTTTTGGCACAGCTCCTCACGAGGGATTTCGATTTTTATTTCATTTTTTCTATTGGCTGGTCAGTGCGCTTGTGGAGCATTTTTTTTTTCTTTTATATGACTTTATTCAAAGTCTAACTCACAACCAGCTCGTCTTTCGAAGGACGATTCTGCCCTTGAGAACAAGAGCTGCATGGAAGTTCTTCGGCATTTAACATGTTATTTTCGAAAGGGTACATCTTTTTGCCGCTTTTGGGCGTTCGCTTGAGAAGACTTCCATCAATAAGCTCCAACAAGCTCCAAATGTGACTACATTCTCTATTGCATTAACTCGTTTCATAAGTGCCCAGTTGAGATCACGAGTCATCGATGACGTCGTTTCTAGATGCCTCGGATTGAGAAGAGGCAAAGTACGTGAACTCGACATTTTAGTAAGCTCAAAAGTAAAAATCAATCCATACAAACCCAGGAACTTGTAGCGCTAGAAATGTAAATTTGGGGGGGGGAGCCTAATTTGATGATCGATGCCTTGAGAAAAAAAGAGAACAAAATGGGCACGTGATGTTTGAATGTCGGGAACATCGGAAAGAGGAGAAGTCGTGGCCAGATATGATGATGTCAGGGGCAACATGTGACGGGCATCATCACAATAACAAAGACCCTTTTTGTACCTAAGTGCAAAAATCAAAAGGGAGCTAATTTAATAATCGAAGGGAGACCTATAGGATGTTCTCAGAGATGGCTAAGCTTTGCTTCAAAGATCTGACAAATTCTTTTCACACCACCCCCCATTGGGGGCACATTCGTTCGTGGGTGTAAAACGTAGAGGAAAGGAACAAGGAATATGTGTGTATTTTATTTTACTTTTTAATAATATTTGGCATGGCTATCATGAGGTGATTTAGTTAATGTAATTAGGGTTTAATTAGCGCGACCCTAAGACGCGCTTGTTTCTTCTTTTTTTTTTTTCTGTTTTCATTGAGATCTGAGTTCGGGAGGGATCAAAGGCTTTTGAGACGACAAATGATTATTAATCATGAGTCTTCAACAAATCTTTGAATTATGGTCTGTCCAACATGTGGGTGCCACCTTTGGAAGTTTTACCAAGTCAAGAGATATCAAAATGAAAGCCCAACCACCCCCTGCCACCCCCCAAAAAAAAAAAATCATTTTGTGCAAAAGATCTAGAAAAGAAGTTAACTCTGGTAAAAAGAGAGGAAAAAAGAAAGAATTATAATCACTGGTCAAGAGTGGTAGTTACCTTTGAGACAATCAAGACTTCTCTTTTTTAGGAGACTAAAATGATCAAGTTCATAGGTGGGGGAAAAAGAGAGCCGGTTAGGGTAAAAATTGGACCGACCCCATGTAAAAACTTCAACGTAGAAAAGTGATTTAAAAGGAATAGTATCTGCGAGCCTCTTGCTTGTGAAGATATATCATACATACACATGAATTATTTATAGAAATATGGCGTAACGGGCTAGGTGGGTACTATGGACTCACTTTAACGCGGCCAGCGCACTAATCGATTTATCCGTGGCAATGCTCCTGCGTTAAACAGAGGGTCGACGCGAAACAAAGGGCGATCGAAATCCCGACTGTGTTATCGCTTGACTTGGTCTGTCTAAAGCCCTCTTGCTGTTTGGCCGTGGTGATTGCATATACCGTGGTTTGATGGCAAAATGTCGCATAATCGATACATGATTTTTTTAGGCCTCATTTGGTTTAGCATTTGTAATGAGTTTTGGGACTTTAATGTCCTTTAGCCAAATGCAAATACTTTTGATTCTTTTTTTACTTAACTTTGGGAAAGACAATTGCATCTTCAAAAAGCTTTAAGGGCCTTTAGCCTAAAGTTGATCCGGAGGTCCTTTGAGAAGTTGCATTCTCAAAATGCAAGTCTTGGCCCTTGGTTACAATTAATCTTTTGTGAAGACCGCCACATGGAAAAGCCATAAGAGGCTGACAATCACTAGCCAAGGGGTCATGTGTTAATGACCACCGCGTGAGGGTCACTCGACCACGGCAATCGCCACCTGACCTCAAGTGACCATTAGCTTGAATTGCGCGACCTAGGTCACGCGACCTTAGGTGGCGAAACCATTGCCCAACCCATGCGACAAGCAAGGGCATCCGACGGCCATATCTAGCCATTGGTGATTGAAATAAAAAAAAAATGCAAAAACCTTTTTTTTATTTGGTAAAAGTCTTTTATAAATTGAATTTTTACCAAACGGCATTTAAACCAAAATTGTTTCCCAATGCATTTTAAAATTACAATTCTTCAAATGCTATCTACATTTTGGAAAACTCCTTTAACACAAAGATATTTACATTTTTTGAAAGATGTTTTTCCAAAGTCAAACCAAATGGGGCCTTAATATCAGTCGAACATTTAAAGAATTTTGACCGAAACATACGATGGTAGTTTCTCCACAAATCTTTTATCAAGCAAAGTTGGGCTGACAAGATTGTCAAAAAAGCAATTTGGTTGAGGCCCAAAAACACAATGCAAGAGATAGGGCCCAAGAGTTGTCCAATAACCAATATCGCAATAAGCCCTAAGCCTCTACAACTCTATGACAGATACAAAGAAGGGCCCGGGGATGAAATCTACTCATTTCGTGCTCCTTTGACTCCACAAGATTTGATGAAGTATATCGATCTTTTCTTCCCCCTCTCATCAATGTGAGTTGTGTGTACATCACTAGATTTTGTCTATGTTCGATTGGCCTAATTTGGACATTCAATTGATCCAAGTAATCGAGGAAATGCCCGATAGCATTCACGGCCCATAAAAAGGCCCATTCATGACACTAGCCAGCCCGACAATGTTCCTCTAAATATATTCGGCTAACGGTAGTCTGGCCCTCGTGTACTCTCCTTCATGACGCATGCTTACTGACTCGAGCATCAGAAGGTCCGAGAGTTTTTTCTTTCCGTTTATTTTCTAGTTAGACAATGTCGCGCCATATTATGTGTGGATTTTCGAAAGATAATATACACAAGCTAAACCAAGCTGCATTACCAGCATTTCCAGACACCATTTTGGTCACCGAGCTTGTCGCTACTAGAGCTTTCTCTTTTCACAGGCGGGGTTGCAGGGCATGATTTCGAGTTGCTTTTGTGAAAAGAAAAGTTTCCTGCCTCGTTTCTTGAATCTTAAAGAAATTCAATTACCAAACTTACTTATGATAGAACTAGGCCTGTCAAATGGGTGGCTCAGGTTAGATTAAAAATGATCCAACCAAATTTAATCCATTTTCATGAAACACAACTTGGGCAACATATACTCGACCCACAACCAGCCTTCATCCTTAGCGTTTTTTTTCTTTTTGATTAATTATCTTTGAAGAATGGGTAACTCCATGTGTTAGCTTGCCAAAGTTAGTGAGAGAACTTTGGGGTTGAGGCTATGGATGGGGATTAGAAGGTGATGGCCAGGCGAAAAGTGCTAGATCTTGCATAGTTGACTAACAATGCCCGTGCTTTGGTGAACTGGTTTACCGCTGGGCACCATGGTCGGAATATAATTATTTTCTTTCCATTTGTACCTCCTCTTTTTCCCCCCTTCCCTTTTCAAAGAATATGTTCTCAGATGGTACATGTTTTTCTATGCTATTTCTAGGCAAACTTAGAGCCATTTGGTAGTTTCGCAGCTTTGTTGGTCGATGGCTATCCAAAAATTAGATTCTGCTTTGCCATCTGATGCTTGATGAGGAAACTTTACTCCATGAATTGGCAAATTGCTAATTCACAATATTATCAACTGTATGAAGGAATTATCTGATGCATTATCATTTCTTTGTGCCTTTTGTGATGTTAAGCAAAAGGTGACTGAGGCTAGGGATGATTGATTCTCAGTCCGGTCTAGTTCCACCCAAGAATCGAAAATCGGATTGGGAGGACTCGTTTTCAGTTTTTGGGACCATGGACCAGACTAGTTCCAGTTCCAATGGACCAAATCACTTGTTTTAATTACATTGAACATAGAAAAGAAAAGAAAAAAAAAAGAGAGATTATACTTCCCCAGTTTTTGCTGAACTCCCGCAGGTACTCATCGACCAGCCATGCATTTCCTAACAAATGGTGGGCAGCATCACTCAGTCGCCAAGCAAATCTTAGTTTGAAAATCAAGCAAGCTCAAAGGAGTCCTACATCAATAGTAGACTTTTAATATCAAGATCAGCACAGGCGAAAGGCAAAAACATAACAAACTCCAGAGAATAGTCTATTCATATTTCTGGCATCGTATGACCTAACAGTAAAGTGACGCCCTATTAAAAGCTAGCTTTTGGGTCCAGCCAAGTTTGCTTATCTATAGACAAGTCCACTTCGTGGAGACCTGGGGGTAGCTGGAGTTCTGTGTTAATCCAATAAAAAAACTGAAGCTAAGAAGCTCTCTCTGTTTGGTCTAGTCTTAGTCCGTTTGGTCTAGTCTTAGTCGTGTCTCTGGAAAGACGTGTAGCTTTTGTTCTTTTTGCTCTCTTTGTACATACGACTCTTCGAGATTAAGTGCTTCTGGGTCTAGCCAAGTTTGCCCTTTTTGTACCGATAGGGTTGTTCAGAAATTAAATAATAATAATAATAAAATAAATAAATAAATAAATAAATAAATAAATAATTAATTAATTAATTAATCGAATTTGGTGTCCGATTCTCACCCCGAAACTAGGAATTGGACCGATAGGTCACCGATTCCAAAAATAGGAACCTGGGACCAAACTAGGACCCCCCAGAACCGCCTAGAACTGGTAGTCCAGTTCGGCCCGATTCGAGTGGTTCCCAATCTGGGCAGTTCCCGTTCCCCTAGCTAAGGCAACATATTTTAGTGGTTGTTCAGAGGTTTTATATGATGTAAATTATTGGCCATAGAGATGTTTCTGTCAAGTAATTATAAATACGTTGAAAAGAACTAGACTATCGTTGAAATTGCGTTGTGTCTCGTGATTTAATCTGAAATGAATATCTCTTGTGGTTCAAACTAGACTGCCGAAGATTTCCAAGAATTATGACAAGAAGATGGGAGCTCTCGTTCGCTCGCCCTTCGTCCAAAAAGTCTTGCAAGAGCCAGACTTCACCATCGATTTTCTGTACAAACTCGTGAAAGAGTTCATGGAGATTCTTGGATCTAAATCCAGAAGGTTTTTACGACTTTCTTAGACGCTACGGAGTAGACAATTGTAGCAAACTCAGCAACCTGCGTTACACGTCAAGTCATACACAAATGAGCAGCCTAGTGACAATCATCGCCTTGTCTTTTTTTGGTATAAACATGTGATTTTCAAGCTTTGTGCAAAATAATAGCAGGAGTATAGCCTCAAGGAAGCACTGCCAATCGATGATGAGAGACCATCATTGGAATCTTCCTCAAGGGCAATTCCAAATAACCAATCTCTGGTATAAAACTTGACCTCTACACTTTCCGGCGAAAAGGAGCTACGCTCTCGGTCTCAGCTACGGACCCATTCAATTAATTAGAGCATCAATGACCCCTTTGGACGGTAACTCCGGTGGTGATGAGTGAGTGAACACATGAGAGAGAAGGAGGATGTAGGAGCGACATTATTTGAGTTACTTGTTGTAGGTGTGCGGAGCCAAATCAACCAGAAAGTAGGGAGGCCAACGATGTTGGAGACAGATGAGTTCGATTCTCCGGAGGGCCATTAGAGGTTAGCGATAGCAACGTGGAAGATAGGTAGTGGGGGCACTAGCGACATGGATTATAGTTGGGATCAAAGACGAAGGAGAGAGCTCGCGAGTCATGATCGGCGAAATTGAATAAGTAGAGAAAGGAGAGAAGCGGAGGAAGAAGGATTGTCGCCAACTTTACCCTTTTGAGCAAGTGGATTGAAAGCGGGTTTATAACAAATCTACTAAGGTTCTATTTGTTTAGCATAAAATATGACATTTTTGAAAAATATTTTCCAAGAAAGCATTTTCTAGGAAAATCACAATATTTTTTGGTATTCGGTTGAAACTTGAAAGTAAATTAGAAAATATTTTCACTGTTCAATAAGAAAAATCTTTTCTTTCATACACCATATTTTTGAATTATTTTTTCCTTTCTTTCTTTTTCTTTTTCTTCTTCATTGGCCAATCGTCGGCCACGACGGCAGCCAACGATCGGCCACAAGTGAGTTGGAGCCTCGCCACAGCTAGTGAGGCCAAGCTCGCCTAATGCCTGATTAGGCAAGGCTCCAACTCACCAATGACTAGTCACTGGCCGTTGCTATGGCTGGCCACTGGCCAATGAAGAAGAAAAGAAAAAAGAAAGAAAAAGAAAAAGAATAAAAAATCGATTAAAAAATCGATTTTTAAAAGATTAAAAAGTAAAAGGCATTTGACGAAAGAAAGTGAGGTGAAAGAAGGTGTGAAAAATGTTTTCCTTTTCATTAAAAGGAGAAAACATTTTCTCCTATTTTAGAAATTTTTTTCCTTCATGAAACAATATTTTCTCCAATGAATTCATTTTCCTTGAAATGAATATCGGAAAATCCGAAAAATGTTTTCCTGAAAATTACTTTTCATGAAATGAACAAAGCCTAAAACCCTTTTTTTGTTTAAATTTTTTATTTGGAACCCATTATAACCTAAATTTTAAATTTGAGGCGACCATATATAATTCCCTTCAATAAATTTGGGTCAAAATAATAGTTTATGATCCATTTTGATAGTCTTGACGAATGCTCGAGGGATTATGGGCTGGATTGCGAAACGTATTTGGGTTAACAACTTTGGACCGGCCATAAGCAGAGAGCCACGACGTTCCATAAACAGACAGAACCTCATGCTCGGTCCAACCACATGATATTCAAGTTCAAGGTCAACTGCCCGCTGAATAACAACTAGATTCGCTATCTCCACAAATAAATTCGGCCCGTACGAGAGACCCCACTAATTAAAAAGAGCCCAACTACATGTTGATGATGGGACGCTTGTTAGATGCCGAATCTTTTCTTCTCTCTTGCAATCTTTCAAAGCAAAGCAAAAATAGACCGCTAATTAAAGCTCTTTTGGCCCGCCCCCTTCTCGTATTAATGCAGGAATCTTTCAGAGCTTTCTCCTGTTTCACGGGTGGCCATGTCCCTGGGGGAAAATCGATGGTTAAGGCCCCAGTATCTGCCATTGCAAAACCGTAGTTTCAAACGCCTCCAAGATGGGGGTACCCGATCGGTCCCACATCTTTCCAAGCATTTGCTGCTGGCAATCAAGTCCCACAATTTCGGGTCTCGGCCAACTTCGCCGGCCCCATAAATTTTGGGAGAAGAAACCGGCAACGTAACACCTCCTATTCAACGGCCTTTACGCCTTGAACTGCCCCCAATTCCTTTGATTTCCTACCGGTCTCCTAAATTTCAGCCTAATAAAAAGGGAGGCCGAAGAAGAAGGAGCTTCTTCTTACCGAACCATTTAGCTTCATTGGTAAACAAGAGCGAAAGCGACTCTCGCATTAATATTTTTTTTCTTAGGCGAAAGGACAATTCGAAACCGTCATAGACAAGACGAGTGGAATCACAAAGGAGGGTAAATGGAATGGAATTCGAGAGAAGAGTTTAGGACTCGATCGAGATGTGGGGTCTAAGTAGGAAACAATCACCGGCTCGCGGAATTCGATCGAGAGAAGCATGTAATTCTCTCGAAGGCCAAACTTTGGAGGAGAGTAGAGTTAGCGCATTGGATTCGAGATCCAAATCATTGCTAACTTCACAGTCCAAAAGAGTGCCTCCCTGGATGGATAGGACTAACAAGCAACAGCCCTTTCGGACTGGAGACGCCTTGTCCGGAATCGAGCTCTCCCGTACACCTCGCACAACTGGACAAACCCCTCCACCCGACTGGCTCGTCCACTTCGCCAAGTTTGACTTGAATTATTCGCGTGTGCCCGCCTTAAAAGAGAAAGGTCCCGGTCGTCCAAAGTGGACCCATCTGCATATTCTCTCCATTTCTTCCCTACCCAAAATATGGAGAAAAAGACCCTTCGAAACTTTTCAGATTTTTGTCTAAAGAAAATCAAAGAAGAGAGAAAACAGGTTCTGTGAAAAGGGTTTTCTTTAGAAAATTACCCTCGGTTTTGGATTCGCATGTCGGCTTGATCCGTGTAAGAAACAGTTTCTGCATGCCGATTGAGATATTTTTTTTTCTTGTCCTATGTCGACAGCTAAGCAATATCGTCCTCGTGACAGAAAGAGCACATGACACCTACAATAATCGTGTTCAGTACACTTACGGAAGGCGTCGCTTTTCAACCACGGGTTTGGCATTTTGATCAATCGCCAAGACAAACTGCCAAAAACCCCGTTTCTTGTATTCATCCCACACGAGAGACCTAACATGCAAGCGCACGACAAAAGTACGCAGAGAAAGTTGAAACTTGCAAGTGCTACTTTCCCAAAAATGTTGGGAAGTCGTTCAACCACAAAGATTTGGAAAATGTAAGAAGGAAAATAAGGATTTTGCACTGAACAAATGCACTCCTGTGATTCATTTTTTTTCTCCCTATTTTCTTCTTTCCCTGCTCATGTGATCACATGTTTCTTTCTACAGATGACATTTTGGGCAATTCGTTTCCCCATCATGAAAGGGGAGGACATGGATTATAACCTATTTTGAGTGGGAAAAGAGAACATGAATAAAGAATTTGCTAATTTATCTTTGCCCATCTCATGGCCAGGGATCAATTAAATGTGCTGTAGGTGCCGAGCAGTAGCAATCGAGCGGGAAACAGGATCACGACAAGCAGATGCATGTGCTGCGACGCGACGAGCCTGCTGAACCGTTTCAGAGACTCCTTGCCCGTTTCCAAGATGCCCGAGAAGTTGAGCTGCTCGCGATCCATGCTGATCGACCCAATCGGCCTGCTCAAAGCTAGGCCAACGTTGACTCCGCCGCGAGACACAATGAGGGGCCACCAGAACTTGCGGCGCTGCTCTCTCTTGGCCTTCCTCATGTGGCTCAGCTCTTGGCGGATCACAGACCGCACGGACTTTACATAGGAATTCATGTCGTGGTCCCTTTGGATGGTGCCCCCCGAACCATAAGCGGCGCGATCGCTTAAAATCTCGAGAGGATGTGGCGAGTTCAAGAAAACCTTCTGCGCTGCTAGGAGTTCCTTCTCTGCAATGACGACATCTGAAAGCTCACAGCTCAACACATAGAGACCACTACCTGAAGGAAGGAGATGGTGGTGCGGCGAGAACTTTTCATCTGGCTGTAAAATCAAAAGCTCCCCCATTGGGGCATACAACATTTTCTGCATAAAATTGGAGCAAATTTTAAGAAAACCAACAAGAACAATTGTTGTTAATTACAGAAAACTAGTTAGATAGTGATTCAAACCTAATAATCACAAGAGAAAAAGAATTGTAACTTCTTTAGTTTGTCTAGCGATGGATTTCCCACATGTTAGAATAGAAATAAGTAGAGGCTTTAAAAACAAAGCCCACAATTTTTCACACTACCAAGATTTCATGCCTCAGCAAGCAAGTATTTACCTCATTATTCAGACAAGGATGATGCCGGAACTTCCCATTAACAGCCTTGAGAATCTCTGCAACGTGATTAGGATAATTGCAAGAGAAGGCTCGGGGTACAATGTCTCTGTGCATCGTGACTGACTGAACATGACTTCGAGGTAATCCAAGCTTGTGAAGAAGATGGTCGCCTCCACACATGATGGATGGGGCACCGAATGTGATCACAGGAAGCAAGGAAGAAGCGGGCACTTCACCCTGAATCAGCAGCATTAAATTTATTACTACTGACAAACTCCCTCCAAGAGAATGCCCGTGAAACGGAAAGTAGCCTTCTTCCCATGGGATTTTAGGTGGTCACGAACTTCAGGCAACATCTGTTCATAGATCCCTTTGGCAGCCTCATATATACCTCGGTGCACAAGCACATCAAGACCCTGGAAAAATAAACAATGACAATAAACCACACGCAAACATGGTAAGTAAATATAACCACACTGGAAGATGCCAAAAAGGATGCAGGAGATATTTCTAGAGGATACCTCAAACTGGATAGGCTCAAAGAGTAGATTTGCCTGCCATGATGCCAGCGACTCAGAACCCTGCATACAAAAGGTCTGAGTTCAGCTTTTTGAGCAACAAATCATCCATGATCTCATAGTGAACTTATAATAGTCACAGGTAGACAAATCAAATTGTCCTAAAAGAAAGAACGAATATAGGCCTGAGTGCGTATAAAGAAAGTGAACCTGAATCACGAAGAACCTCGTAGTGCCCTGATCTTCATCGCATATAAACCACTCACAAGGTGATGAGCGAGTGGACTTCAGATCATCTGCAACTGCTTGCTTCACTTCCTCTTTTGCAGCAACCACAGCAGTCACAGAGTCGGTGGTTGCCATGAGAGAAGCCATATCTGGGTTCATTACGTCAACACCGTTGATTCTTTCACCATCCCTCCCAGGGGAATCAGTACCAGATGCTTCTGCTGATTTCGAGGAATTAAATGGAATAATGCTCTTAGCATGAGAGTGCAGATAAGAGGCTGCTGAAGCGGCGATTTGGTAAGCAGCAGATGCACTTAGTCGGTTCCCATCGATCTTCTGCTCCTGGCCTTGAACATCATCTACCGGTGGCACTGCTTCCTCTTGAATATCCTCTAGAGTCTGCTCCTTCTCGACTTTTTCTGCTGATTCCCTCTTCTCTATCGATGAGGTTATTAAACGCAATCCACGGTATTTTAAGAGATTTGCTGGCTAAAAGAAGCAAAGAAGTGAATATTAGCATCTTCTGTAAGTTAAACTCGAAATTCCTTGATCAAACAGGGCAACGCATTCATTGATTCACTTCCTTCATTGGAGCCATGAACAAACAGCAGGAGCACAATATAATACGTGTTGAGGTTTGGATTAAATAATGGGTGTTTCATGCATGAAAAATGCAGTTAAGTAGATGCATATTTCCTGTGCACGGAAGATGCCGTAGAGTCCATGATGCATGGCGTTTAAGAATCCTCAAAAAAGCTACTTCCAGATCACGAGGACATATAACTTGTGAGCTGCATTTAACTTGGAATGAACGAAAACCTTCTGGTGCAAGCTTTTTCAGGATTCTGATCTAACCATCTTGTGCACAGATTTCCGACACCAGCTATTGCCTATCTCCAAAACCTTAAAGAGTCCTAATGTCTTCTTCGAAAACTGCTAATCTCAGGATCCCAATTCCCATCCACTGTCTAATGTGTATTAGCCTGCCTAATCTCACAACAAAGATGCCTTATTTTTCTCTAGTGAATCCATGAAAATGATGACCTCTGGAACCTCAAACCAATTAAACGCAGAGGTACATTGAAGGGGGCAGGATTGCAAAATCACCAATCTAATTAAATCAATCATTGCTAGCAAAGCTCAGATCAGACTCCCCAAGATTCAGCAGATCAAGAAAACAACCATTATGAAAATCCCGAGAAAAAAAATTAAATTGCCGTATCCAAGGGAAATGAATTTGTACCTTGATTTCGGGTATGGTATAGGCCAAACTCCCCAGATAGGACATTTGAGCATATAGCCTGGCTTGATGCAGAGGCACCTTCCTCAGCAACCTCGAAAACGAATCCCTGTCAAATTCCATCTCTTTTTCACCCCCATCGTCGCGATCGCCAATCCCACATGCATCGCAGTCCTCCTCGTCCTCAACATCATCGCCATCGCCATCTCCTCTGTCCTCAATCGCCACGTCGCGAGACCCCCGTTCTGCTTCTCCGGCTCCGCCGCCATTATCCACCATTCCCTTGTCCTCCTCCTCCTCCTCCTTCCACAGAGACCTGACATGCAATATCTTCAAGACCCAGTTCCCGCTCCGCCCCTCGGAATCGGCTCCTCCGCTCGCCGCCTCCTCCTTTGCCGCCCGCTCCCCCCCGTCCACCAGCACGGCGTCGTCGAGCGCGATCCCGTTACTCTTCCTCTTGTCCCCTCCGCCGCCGCCGCGGCCGCCGCGGCCGCCGAACCACAGGGACTTCAGAGGGTACTTGAAAGAGAACCTCGAAGACGCCGCCGCCGCCGCCGCCGCCGACGACGACGACGACGAAGAAGAAGAAGAAGAAGAAGAAGAAGCCGCCGATTTGTCGAGGGGGACCGGCCCAAGGCGCTCACCTGGGCCGGGTTCGGGCCCGGCCGGGCGTCGAGCGACCCGGCGGCGGCGACCGAGATCGAGGGAGGGAGCGCATGAATCCCCGTTTTCAGGCACAAAGCGTCCATCTTGGCCCTCTCTACTTCGTGGGTACGCGACCGTTTGCTCTTGCTTGCGCAGTCCTGCACGCACGCGGAGATCGCGGGTGGGACGGCTTTCGATTTCCTCGGCAGCGAGAATGCGGAAGTACCCCGCGGCCCCCGAAGGAGGGATGGAGCAGCTGCTGGCGTGCACACAATCTCTGAAGATCTCTCGGGCCTTCCTCCTTCCTTCCCTCCTTCCTTCCTTCCTTCCTTCCTTCCTTCTTCCTCCTTCCTCCTCCTTCTGCCTTCTTCTTCTTGTACTTCTTGCTCTTGTCGTTGCGCAATGCAGAAATCAATTCTTGCAGAGAAAGAGAGAGAGAGAGAGAGAGAGGAGAGGGGAGAGGAGTCGGGAATGCGTTCTGTAGCCAAACAGGCGACCAACTTCCCTTTTTGTAACGAGAGATCTGTCTTTCTTCCCCCACTTTCCTTTTCGCCCTTCTTTTTTTTTTTTCTTTTTTTCGGTTTTCTCAGGGTGGTATCTTATGTTTCTTATTTTATGTTGGATGTTATTGTTTTTTATCTTCTTGGATTTTATCGAGGCAAGACAAATCGGAAGTCGGAAGAAAATTCATGTTGCTCTTAAAAAAAACAAAGAAAAAAAAGGCAGACTTTTTAGGTGCTTGCAAAGATAACAACTACTCTTATCATCTAAAGTTGATTTGTTTTTAATTTATCTTCTTAAAGATAGTAAGTTTTCTCATGTATTGGCCAATCCGAGCAAATCGAAGAATTACGTTCATTATAAGAACCTCCTTCAATGTCGATGGGTGTTTTACTTTTGTATTGCGAGGAAAATTTGTAAAATGTCTAAAGAAAGTTAGATGGCCTTTTTTTTGAAAAGAGTAAAAGATGCTTGACAAACAAAATTCAATTATCTTATTAATTCTCCCCTTTCGGTCGGTTAGAGGAGAACGCCGTTCTTCTTCCTCATTTTCCTTTCCGCCCTTCTTTTCCTTTCTTTTTTTTTTCCGTTTTCTTAGGGTGGTATTTTATATATTTCGTGTTTTATATTGGATTTTATTGATTTTTATCTCCTCGGATTGTTTATCGGGGAAAAACCAAATCGGAAGAAAAATCCCGTTTCTCTTCTCGTCAAACTTAGTTAAACCTCTTCCTAAAAAAAAAAAACCTGTTTTTATATCAGATTCTTACTAAATAAAGATAAACGTTTTTGTACTTGTGAAACAATAAGGATTCTTATCATTCGCAATTGATTTACTTTAATTTATCTTCTTAAAGATAGTAATTCTTCTCGTGCGGTGGTCGATCCGAACAAATCAAGCAATTGTGTTCATTAAAAAAAAACTTAGTTGAGATCAATGCGTGTATTTTTATTAAAAGAATTTCAAATTGCGGTCTTCCGTAAAAAGATAATAGGTTTTTTTTTTTCAAAAAGAGTAAAAGACTCTCGATAAATAAAATCGATTATCTTATTTAATTCCCCTCTTTCGGTCGGTTAGCGACTTAGCGGAGAACGCTGTTTTTCTTTTCCTTACGCTTTCGTCGACCGGAGCTGCGTGCGTCGAGAAATTAAAGAAAAAAAAAATAATAATATTAATTAAAATAGAATAATCGGTTGGAGGATCGCGGAAACGACGGCGTGTGCGACCCGCGTTGGTGCCCCAGCAGCAACAGCGGAAAGGGCGTTTTGCTTTGGAAACGGCGCCGTTTCCAAAGGGGGGCCCGCATGATGTCCAACGGGCTTCCGGTTTCGTACGAAAGCGCGTGGTGGGGGCCCGCACCCGCGAGGAGATTCAATTCAAAAGTTCCGGGAGTGGATCCATGAGATGGCGATCGGCGCGTGGCTGCCACGTCAGCCAGCGCAGGATGCAGATGAACTACAAAAAGGTCGTCGGGAAGCGAGGGGCCCGCTTCGATGACGTGTCCCCCCAAGCCAATCCAATCGCTCTCTTCGCGACGCGGTACGGGACAAAACTTCGCGTGCGTTATCTAAACAAGTGAGGGGGAGATGTCATGGAGAAGCTAGAAAATGGAGTAACACGTTGGCGGGACTTATCAATAACGAGAAGATGTTCCACGCGATTAGAATGCCAAAATTAGTTTGGATTCTACAACCCAAGGCATCTCCGGTAAAGACGGATGCAATGAATATGTTCGCGTGATCTCGCTTTCTAATTTTTCTCTTTTGATAGATCATTTAATATTTTTAACCTCGTGATTGAAATGTCAAAATCAGTTTTGATTGTACAGCGCAAACGATTTTGATCGATTGATTTCGTCACGTCATATCTACTGAAGACGGATACAATGTATATCGCTCGCGTGATTCCGCTTTCTGATTTTTCTTTTTTGATGGATCCTTTAATATTTTCAACCTCGCGATTCGAATGCCAAAATCAGTTTGGATTGTACAATGCAAGTGATTTCAATCAACTGATTTCATCATGACATCTTTAGTGAAGACGGATACAATATATATCGTTTGTGTGATCCCGCTTTCTGATTTTTCTCTTTTGATGGATCCTTTAATATTTTCAACCTTTTGATTCAAATACCAAAATCAGTTTGGATTGTACAGTGCAAGCGATTTTGATCGACTGATTTCTTCGTGACATTTCTAGTGAAGACGGATACAATGTATATTGTTCGCGTGATCTCGCTTTCTGATTTTTCTCTTTTGATGGATCCTTTAATATTTTCAACCTTGCGATTCAAATACCAAAATCAATTTAGATTGTACAGTGCAAGCGATTTTGATCAATTGATTTCGTCGTGACATCTCTAGTGAAGATGGATACAATGTATATCGTTCATGTGATCCCGCTTTCTGATTTTTCTCTTTTGATTGATCCTTTAATATTTTCAACCTCACGATTCGAATGCCAAAATTAGTTTGGATTGTACAGTGCAAACGATTTTGATCGATTGATTTCATCACGACATCTCTACTGAAGACAGATACAATGGATATCGTTCGCGTGATTTCACTTTCTTATTTTTTTTACTTGTCGATGATATGATTCTTTTCATTATGTATGGCTTGCTAGAGAGCAATTGTGGTCTCATATGCAAGCTTTATTAGGAACTCACTCGGCAAATTCAAAATCGACCTTATGTTCAATGAACCTCTCCCATCAAGATCATCTTGTGAGGTGCTTTCAATGCGGATGGCAATTTGTCCCCTCTTTAGCCTCGTGTCCAACCCCTATATCACCAACGGCTTAATTCTCTATAGGAATCCCTAATTAGGGATAAATCTGAAGAAACTAGTGCCAATTTTTGGAGGCGGGATAGATTTGAGATTAGAGTAAGGCTTTGTTTGGTAACCATCCCTAGAACAACTTTTTTTTTTTTTTTTTGGAATAAAAAATAAACATAAATCCGTTTGGTAAAATTTTTGTTCTCGAAAATAAAAATATATTTTGTTTGTTCTTCTGAGAATAGATTTGGAATAGAATTAAGAAGTGGAAAAATAATTGTTTCTTATTCTTAGGAACAATTCCTAGAATCAAGTTTAAGTTTTTTTTTTTCCCTTTTCTTTCCTCTTCTTCTATGTCCTTTCCTTCTTCTTCTTTTTTTTCTTTTGGTTGGTTGCTGGCCTTGGCCATAATTGGCAACCGGCCAGACGAGGGCCTGTGACCTCACTGGAGTGCTGTCGGCCCTTGGTGAGGTCAAGCCACGACAAGGCTTGTCGACTTGAGCCTTGCCAGTTGATGTGAGGCTGGGGCTTGCTCGACCAAGGCAAGGCCAACCTCGCCCAAATCTGGTGAGGCCAAGACTTGCCGTGGCTAGGTGAGACTAAACAAGCTCGCCGCACCTCACCGGCTGGTCGCCGACCACAAGAAGGAGGAAGAAGAAGAGAAAAATAAAAAATAAAAAGAAAAAAAGAAAAAAAGAGAAAAATACAATAAAAGTAATTAAAAAGTAAAAGAAACAAAAAAATTTAAGAATCTTACTAAATCCTTTTTATCCCTAAAATATAAATTTTGTGTAGTTACAAAATACATTCTTTTGTTTAAAAATTATTTTCGAGAATAGAATAAAAAAATCATTTCTGATTAATAATTATTCCCGAGAATAGAATGATTACTAAACGTGCCCTAAAATTTTAGTAATTTTTTTTTATAAAACAAGTTCTTGGTAGGGCTGGGATTGAATTTAAAGTCAAAGACCTTTTAAAGAATTAGACGGAACGTGCATCTTTGCATGACACAAGCTTAATTTAAAATTTGTGACACCGAATTCTGTAGCCTCAATCTAAAGAGTGGCCATTGTAGAACAATCGCCCAAACTGCATATCAATCATTCACGAATTACGCGATACTATATTATGTCCACAACTACGATGGCTCATTGCTAATAGACCAATTATAAGACTACACAAATACAATGTCCTCCCAGATCTAGCGTTTTATCCCTAATCTACTCACGATAAGGCGATTAAACTAAGTTCAAGTCAGGCACAGCATAACACTTCACTTTGTTTCGCATAATTACATCCTATGCTACAACTTTTTTTGGCTCAACATTATTAATTTTGTTTGATACCTAGGAACCGCTGTACAGCCAGCGGCGTAAATCTGGAGGTACTAGCGCAGAGATCTACCTCCCACAGCACCTCACTTAAGTTGCGCAATAAAGATGATAAGTTTCTAACCCATCCTCTCCCGGACGAGGGATAGAGCTCGAATCAGCTCGGTCATCGTGGGGTGGATGTAACATTATTAATTTTTGTACTGTTAAATCCAATAAAAAAGAGGAACCCTAGATTTTTCCTACCACTCGTGTGAGCTCTCTCTCTCTCTCTCTCTCTCATCATAGATTTATGTTCGGTGAGATTTGACATATGATAGTATCATGGTGGGAAATAGTACATAGGCGGTACCATTACCCCTTATACTAGTTTTTCTAGCACGGATTTTTTCATAGAAAATAGAATAAAAATCTGAAAGTGAGAATTATAATAAGAATAAATGATACTGATAAAAAAAAAAAAGACGAACTTTTCTATATTTTGCTAAAAATTCCCTCAATTTGTTAATGCAAATTACACTCTTTGCAATTAACTAGACCTCTAGACAGGATGAAAGAGCCGATCTTAGTAAATGATGGGTCATTTATTCTTAAGAAATGATTACGTGACAATTTTAATTTATTATGAGAATATAATTTATTTTTAACTACAAAAAACCAAATAACATATAATTATAAATTGTTATAGGATCTACTCCGTTAAGATTTGTAATTAACAATAAACTGTTATTCTTACAGTATCCCAAAGATTATATACTTTTTTTTTGGTCGGTCAAAGATTATATACTTAAAAAAAAACTCTTTATTCTTCCTCTTTCAAACGTTAGATTTAAAGCTAAAGAGAGATCATATTAAGAGCTCTCTACGTCCTTCAAGCGTTAGGATTTGGACCATCGATCGTGTTTAAATTATTACCCAGAGCTCTCTACGTCCTTCAAGCGTTAGGATTTGGACCATCGATCGTATTTAATTTATTGCCCATGATCAAGACTGATTTCCTAGCTCAAGCATGGGATTAGGCTTAAGCACTTGCTCATCGTGACAGGAGGTGAGAGTGAGAGTGCATGCTTCTCATCGTGACAGGAGGGGATAGTGAGAGTGCATGCTGCTTGCTCGTGACATGAGGTAAGAGTGAGAGTGATGCTTAAAGTACGAGTCGAGTAGGCAAGACCAGCATAAGTGATTGAATCCTTTCTAATAGTGCGGTTAATTTGACTTTCGTGTATAAACAACCACAAAAGTCATTGTAACTTTCTCTAGTGCAGCCACTTTGCCAACAGTGTTTGGCCTCTGAAGGTCCTTGGTCAATACTAAGATTTTTGACAATTTTTCTTTTGGGGAGAGCTTTAGAGAAATGCATTGTATTTCCAAAGTTCTCTAAAATCCATTATTCCAAGACGGGTTCAAAGGAATTTCGGGTTTTAGCATTTTCAGAATGCAAATTCATTTCTTTCTTTTCCAATTTTGCTCTCACTAAATATTCAAAACTATGGAAATGCCCTTGCTATTTTCAATCTCACGAGACGTTGCCAGTGATGCCAGATCTAATAGTTGGAAAGTCAGATATGGTGCCGATGGCCCCTTGCCATGGTTGTACAACGGCAGTGACTGGCAATGCTAGATTTGGCTTGCTGGCATCCTAAAGAGGGTTTGAGTTCTTTTTTTTTTTAATAGCAAAAGTTCTTTACAATAGTGATTTCTTCAAACACCGTTTAAGCTAAAGTTACTTGTCAATACACTTTTAAATAACATTTTATTGACTACTATTTGCATTTCGAAAAATCCTTCCAATCTAAGGGTATGTTCGTTTACGGAAAACAACTTCCCGAAAATATTTTCCGGAATTTCCGATGTTCGAATAGTGGAAAATAGATAATCAAAGAAAATGTTTTATGGTTAATGGAAAATCTCCCCATCAAATTGTGGAAAATGATTTCCTCTTTAGAAAAGAGGAAATCATTTTCCCGTCCCTACACACACACTCTCACGTGCTGCTTCTTTTCTTTCTCACGAAACCCTTCTGATCTCATCTCCTCCTCCTTCGACCTCGACGATCAGTAGCGGCGAAGATGCTGGATCTCCGCCCTCACGAAGCCTTGGGTTTTTAATCTTGTCCTCCTCCTCCTTCGACGCCGACGATCAGCAGCGGCGGAGCGTCCCCTTGTCCAATGGTGCTCGATCTCTATGACGTGCCCTGTTTCCTCTTCATTGTTGGTTGTCGGCCGCGCTGCAAGCCAGCTTGAGCCTCGCCCCAGGCCGGCAAGGCTTTGCCTAGCTCGATCTGGTGAAGCCGAGCTCGGGCCTCGCCATATTGGGCGAGGCGGAGCTCTCATCGGCTTGGGGCGGAGCTCAAGCCTCGCTAGATCTAACGAGTTGGGCGGGGCTCGGGCCTCACCCGAGCTCGCTAGAGGTTCGCCGGGCTCTGGCGAGCTGCGAGCTCACCGGATCTGGCAGCAGAGCTCGGGCTCCCGATTCAGGCGAGCCCGAGCTTTGCCACTAGATACGGCGAGCTCGCGGCTCGCCAGAGCTTGGCGAAACTCTAGCGAGTTCGGGCGAGATTGGTCGAGCCTCGAGCTCGCCGGATCTGGCGACCGGGTCTTGGTCGGCTATCGGGCATCCGGCCATCGTCAGGCATGCGGTGGCAGAGGAAGGAGGAGGAGGAAGGAGGAAGGAAAAGAAAAAGGAAAAAGGAAAAAGGAAAAAAGAAAAAGAAAAAGAAAGAAAAAATAAAAAGAATAAAAATTTTGATTTTTTAAAAATACAAATAATTAAAAAATCATTTTTTAAAAATATAAAAAAATAAAACTAATTTTTTGGTCAATTAAAAATATTAAAATTCAATTTTTGATAATTTTTCTTAAATAATTAAATTAGTTAACGAACGGTGAAAAATATTTTCCACTCAAAGTTTAGGTTTCGGCCGAACACCAGAAAATAGAGTCATTTTCCTGGAAAATAACTTCTAGGAAAATATTTTCTGGAAACATGATATTTTCCACGAAAAGAATGGATCCTAAAAGTTCTTCATATTTTTTGTAAAGATTTTCTCCAAAAGCGTAATCAAACACAGCTTAGTGAATAAAAGATGGGGCATTTTATTACGTGAGTTGTGGAGCCTCTGGCAATACAGTTTACAGTTAGATGCTTTAAAAATGTTTGGACAAAAGGTATGTGTCCACATTAAATGGAAAATGAATCCACAGGAGAATGAACGGCCTTACGTCACCCCTTTTTCTGAAATTATAGGTAGGAAAGTGAAGATTAAGACAGCTTCCGATGTTGGGGCGACGTTAGATTTATTAATGTCTCCGGAGTGGTGGAGGTTGTGTGGGGGAAAGTGGGGATTCGGTCGTTTCCCCGAGCACACGTCGACTCGATTGACGAATGGAGAGCTTGCTGCGTCAGAAGCATGAAACGACTACGGGGTTTACACTTGCCCCGCTCCAAAGTGCACGGCAGGGAAAGCTTAGGGCAAAAGCCCTTCTCTTTCTTAGACCACACCCTTCCAACTTAGGCCGGTGTATCCACAAGAAAGGGAAATTCGAGGAAAGAAGACAGACGTTCGTGACTAGCGATACAAACCCTAAGAGCGCGAGCAGAAGTGATCGGGCAGATTCTGAGATATCAGAGCCTGCTCGTAGGCTTCTGTCTAGTTATTGTGTTCTTTCTGGATGCAACAGAGATGCTATATTGTCTCTAGTTAATATGACTAGCAATATAAACCCTAAGGGGCGCGAGCGGAAGTGATCGTGCAAGTTCTTTGATAGCGGAGGCTGCCTGTGGGTTTCTGTCTAGTTACTGTGTTCTTTCTGGGTGCAAACAGAGATGCTGTATCGTCTCTAGTTCGATCCTAAGAGCTTATGTTTGGTTGCTCTTAGTGCAGAATATATGCTTACTCTAGTTATGTCCAACATAAGTTGAAAACAGGGTCTAACCTTTTCAGGCCAACCGAGTTCCGGCTTCCCATGAGGAAACTGCTGTTGAGACCTCGGCTTATTACTTGGTTCGACACGACATGCTTTTTTGTATACTGCCGTTATATCATTTGAGCCCATTAACTTAACCTCTTAGCTTTGGCTCTTGCAATTTCAGAATTTAATGGTTAATCTTGACCTTTAACCAAGTTATTTTGAATTTTTTTTTTATCTCTTTTAGTTATGAGTATTAATTCCCCAATCGCACTTCTCGCACTTTCGGCAAGAAATCTTTGACCAAAAAAAGAATTCGGCAGGAAATCTACTTTTGGGTCAATCGCAAGGAAAAGTTGATCATGAACTTTGTAATAAATTGGTTAACTATGATAGTTATAATAATTCGCGTGAATTTAATGGTTAATCTTGACTTTTAACCATGTTATTTTGAATTTTTCTTTCTCTCTTTTAGTTATGAGTATTAATTCCCCAATCGCAATTTGCACCGCTGGGAAGTCGCACTTTCGGCGAGAAATCTTTGACCAAAAAAAGAATTCGGCAGGAAATCTACTTTTGGGTCAATCACAATGAAAAGTTGATCATGGACTTTGTAATAAATTGGTTAATTATGATAATTATAGTAATTCTCGTATTCATATACCCTAGCGTTCTGGTCGAAAATGCAATTGAACCACACAAAAGGCCCAAAAGGCCCATAGAAGTCGAAACGACGAATCGGAATTGTGAGTGGAAAGGCTGGAATCGGACTGCTTGACATTGTTGGGCTTTGAAAAGAATAGCCCGACCCGTATCCGATGGACCGCGGTCCGAATATGCGCACACGGTCTAGGTGGGACTAACATTATTATCGTGGCTATTGAATGAGTGAACCCCGCATGAATAATGGCTATGATGGTATCGGTCCACGTAGACTAGGTCTCGAGGTTGCATGTCTGTCTCTGATTTATTTAATGCTTTAACGTGACGACAAGAAAAAAAAAAAAAGACTCGATCAATAAAAGTTGTGCTAGATTAGTAGGAGTAATAATGACGGAAATCACCGACCTTTCACGATTGAGTCTTTATGCATTGTCTTGTTCAACGAGGTACCTAAACTCTTTGAATCGACTCGATCTAGTACTTCGGTACGATATCGACATGCATTAGTCAATAAGGTGAATTATTTCATCAAATTACTAATAATTGTAACACTTAGGATGCGGATGTGTCTTGTTAAGATGATCCCACGTCACCAAATACACCTCATATGGTGGAGATGCTTCCACGTCATCTTTCTTCATCCTACATATTAGATGGCCGAGTTAGCGGAATTGTTGCTGACTAATGGGCCACACCGCTGAATATACATCGTTGTCGCCGAGTAATCGAGCTGCGTGATAAAAAAGAACATGCCGTGGAAATTTAGTTACTGAAAGTACCAGATTAAGCCCACTTCGTGGGAGTTCGGGTTCTCGATTAAACAATAAATATTGTTTACATACTTAATTGGAAAGTGGGTGAAAGTTTAGGTACTTTCATTGTCATTACCCAAACTTTTACTAGTCAATAGGTCGCACATAGTTACGAAATTCCTCTTAAGATTCTAATGGGAAGATGTATCTAGTTTGAAATACAGTGCTAAACGCACCAAATTATTTTTATCAGACCTTTTTAGTCACTGATTCAGGACCACCATATTGAATATTCAGTAATCAAATTAATTTTCGTATAGGTTTCATTACTTAGACGTATCCGCTATATTTATAGCGTCATGTGAGTTTTACTTTTTATTTGTTTTAATTGAAATTTTACATCCCACATTCACTTGACTTTTAATTTACCAAAAAACCTCATAGTATATTAATCATGATATTATTTTCTTCATAATTTTTCGAAATTTGAACAACATCGCAACCTCTGGCAAGAGAAGAATGTAGAGCGTGAACAAAAGCTATATTTCAAACAAGGTTAATACCACGAAAAAAATCCAAAATTAATATATTTGTGACAATTTCACCAAAAATTATTTTTTTGGCTATCAAAAATCCCAAATTGATATATTCGTGACATTGTTAAATTTTACTGTGAAACTGCTGAGCTAAATATATTAAGTCCACTTGAGAATTCTGAAAATTTGTTACAAGTTTATCGGTTTGGGATTTTCACGATCAAAAAATTAGTTTTGAGTAAATATGTTATATATATACCAATTTTGGGTTATTAGTGATTGAAAAATCAATTCGGAATAAATTTATCATAAATATGTCAATTTAGAATTTTTTTGTGGTGTTAACCATTTTAAATATATCATAACTTGAAAAGATAATGAATCCGACAAATAAAAAAATTTAAAAGATGATGAAACAGATAAAGTGATGTGACATAGTTTTATATATGAATAAAGAAAAGTTCAATGGCCAATGCCAAAAAAGCGAAAAGACAAAACGTTATATACTCGTATTCATAGTATTCGACAAAACAGCTCAATTGATTGTCCGATCCGGTTTGGATTTGGCCGGTTGCGGTCCGAGGCAAGCCATGAAGTCCAACTTTAATTTTTCAGAAGGTTAGCCACAAATTGTAAAGGCATGTCAGAGCACTGATCTTCGTGTCTGTGGCAATAAATTGGTGAACATTATTAAATTATATACGTAGGAATGAAAATAATTTCTAATTTGATCTGAAAAAGGCCCAAAAATGGAAATTGGAAGATGGGTCCCCCCGGCAGCATGTTCTGCGAGTTATGGAGATATCAAGTGCGCCGAGATCACACAATCCCAATTCACATCCACCGTTAGATCAGATGAGTCTTGTATGTGGCCTATCGTATCCGACGGCAAATTTGATTTGGGCGCACGAGTTTCGGATGCGTACCCCCCTGCAGCATATTCTCCTTTAAGTTTTGTCCGTATCTTTGCAGAAGCGCCAACGGAGCGTAGGAATACCCGTCTTTTTCGGTGTGGGTAAGGCAATTACTGGAGCAAAAAATAATGCATGAATAGTAGCCAAAAAAAAATTGATTTTGGTCATTAATGGTATTTAATGTTTGAAAGGGAATAAAAAGTGATGGGATTGATAATTCAGAAAAAAAGTGTATAAAGCTTGCTAAAAAGGTGGTATTCGATATGCCATTTTTTCTGAAACACTTTCATAAAACTATACCTTCTGTCAAAGCCCAAAAAAGTCCTATCATATTATCATGGAAAAAAAAATGGTAATTTCGAAATGACTACTCAAATTTAATAGAATGCGTGTTTCTTTTTTCCTTCTACTTTTGTTTTCCATAACTCAAATATATTTCAACGAAGTCCGCACCCAATTATCTAGATAAATATGTCGAAATATTTAAATAATAGACCGCGTTTTCATATATCACGGTTTTCCTTATCCTATGAGTTGTTTCTCCATATTTTCTTCACTCATATAACCATTTGAATGCCCTTCTAGTCTCTCCTCCTTTAGATGGAGACAATTATCCAACATGGCATCGTGATATGCTCATGGCTCATGAGGTAAAAGTAAACCGTGCTGTTGTTGATGGGTCCTTGCCATGACCTAGTTCAACCTTTTCAGATTATGCCCTATGGATATGCTGCAATGGCATGGGAAGGTCTTGATTGATTCATTCTACTATATCAAGGATCTTACATAGCATTCTCTAGCATGACTTGATAATTGCTGTCTGGACTAAACTTTGCGAATGCTTCTCCCCACATAGTGCTCCTTGGATTTTTAAGATCCATAGGGCTTTATCTACACATTGACAAGGTATAGCTTCAATATCTACGTATTACACTACGATTAAATCCTATTGAGATGAACTATAGTCATACCAAGCCTTGCCGACTTGTATTTTTGGAGCAATGTCAACCTTGCTACATTTTCTTAAAAAGGATTCATTATTATATTTAACTCCAAGAGCTTAATGAATCTTATGCTGTGGTTTGGAGTCAGATCCTCGTCATGGATCCACTCCCTATCATCAGCAGAGCATATGCCTTACTATCAGAAGAGGAATGACAATGCACCGTTGATCTATTTCATGGAATCTTAGAGAGACTGGAGTAGGTAAGAAGTGGTGGAGGAGTGAAAAGCTGGACAGTTGTATTGTTATTTCCGATCCTACTGCCATGCCTGTGCTTAGTCTTAATGATGATTGCACTTCTCTTTACATAGGTTTTTCCAAACTCATTTTAAGAAGCACCAATATTCGAAATGGTGGAATGACTGTAACAAGTGCTCCACCAATGACTCTAGCCACTAATGACGTTCACGCTTAACTAGTTCTCCAACCGTTGTTGCAGCTGCCTCTATTGATTCCTCCTCTCCACTGACCCTTACTTCTGCACAAATAGAACAACTCCTTCATTTACTTCTAAATGGTAATATCTCATCTTCTTCTCACCCTTTGGTGAATTCAGCAAGTACTTCCGTTTGTTTAAATTCCATTTCATCTTGGATCTTAAACTCTGGTGCGACGGATCATTTATCTTGTGCTGCAACCTTGTTTTCCTGAATTTTTTTGATAATACAACTTCCAACTCCGTCTCCTCTTGATGGGACTATGGTTCCTGTTCAACGAATTGGGTAGATTTCTCTATATCTAGAGCTAACTCTTGATTCGTTCCCTAACTTCGATTTAATCTTCTATCAATTAGTAAACTTACCACCGCTACTTATCTCAATATTGCTTTTATCTTTGACACTTGCCATTTTCAGGACCCGATCTCGACCAGGATTTTAGTGATGGGTCAGCGGCATGGTGATTTATGTTGCCTTTCCATATCCCAACCCACTTATTTGACATCCACCACCACACCAGGCGCACGTGTTGACCTCTGGCACTGGCGATAGTGACATATGGGTTTATCTTCTCTTCATCATTTGCAAGCTTTAAACAATAACATTCATTTTCTAATATTTTTCTTCGTATTATGTGCCTACTTACGAAACAATCTTGCTTGCCAAAATGATTTAATTCATTTGGACGTTTAAGGCTCATATCAGACCATCTCTTTAACTAGTGCTTTTTTTTTTCATGACTGTGGTTGATGATTATTCCCATAGCACATTGCTTTATCTTCTAAAGTTGATGTAAATTGTTTCATCATTAATTTCTTTTCCATGGTAAAAACCAAATTCGCTAAACAAATTTGTTGCATCCGCTCTGACAATGAAAAATAATTTTTCTATCTGCTTACCATTTTTTCTCTCGACTCCATGGGTGTTGTTCATCAATTGAGTCGTGTGTCCACCCCCTCTCGGACCACACATCGACACCTTCTAAATGTTGCCCGTGCCTTACGCTTCCAATCCAACATTCTCATTGAGTTTTGGGGTGGATGCATTCTCATGGTTGCCTACATCATAAACAGACTTCCCACTGTTGTCGTAAAAGGGAAAACATTGTATGAGGTTTTACATGGTTAGTCAACGAATCTTACT
This sequence comes from Eucalyptus microcorys, assembly GCA_014182515.1. Lineage (NCBI taxonomy): Eukaryota > Viridiplantae > Streptophyta > Magnoliopsida > Myrtales > Myrtaceae > Eucalyptus > Eucalyptus microcorys. The sequence goes on from CM024569.1 coordinate 9,559,361, forward strand.
CACCTTCGAGTAGGTGCAACACCTCCATTCAAAGTAAATTTGATGCTCGTGCTACCCCATTTTTTTGGGGATTGTCAAAAGGGTATCACATTTTTAATCTCCTCACCAAAAGGCAATATGTGAGTTGAGATGTGTTTCATGAAATAATTTTTCCTTACTTGATGGTCCCCAACCCTACCTTGTCAAGGTTGCCTATATTACCATTACCTATCACATAATGTGACAAGATAACATGGTATCACATGAGATTTTATCAAACCATTGTCAACTCTTTTAAAAGCTTAAGCTTTTAGATAAATATATGATTTATTATTTGAATATTCTAACACTCCCTCTCATACGTGGGTTAGTCTTTAGTCTAAATCGAAAGCATGAAAATATGTCATTGGGGAGGCAAATAGGGGCTTGGAAGATTTGAACTTAAGATCTCCTACTCTGGTATCATGTGAGAGATTTTGTCGAATTGCTGTCAACTATTTAAAAAACTTAAGTATTTAGATGAATGTGCGGTTTATTATTTAAATATTCTATCATTTCTTAAAACGACATGCGAAATGTCGAGAATTGAAGAACAAACAGCCAACGACTGATGCAGTTGATTTGCAAAATAGCAACTAAGTGGTGCAACCTATAAAGCTGGCGTTGTAGCATCAAACAGCCTATACAACTGGCTTGGGAAAATAGTTACTAAGCAGTGTGGTTGGCATCGAAAGAAAAGCCACCTTGATGAAAGGCTCGACTGGATGATGTGGCTATTGCGGTTGGCATTGAAACATGACTATCATGGAATGGACTCAACTAAGCTCTATAGACCACGCGACAAAAGTACATTGTCTATTGAATGTTGACTGAAGGATGAGAAAAAAAATAACAAGAAGCAAAATTAGCTCTTGATAGACATATGATACCAAGTGAGATTTTGTGGAATACTGCCAACTAATCTAAAAACTTAAATTGTTAGAGGAATGTGTATTTAAATCTAATACTTCCCCTCATACTTAGTCTAGTCTTTTTATTCAATATTAGGCATGGAAATTTAATTACGATGTGAGATTTTATGGGATCATCATCAACTATATTAAAAGCTTGAGTTGTTAGATGACAATGTGATTTATTATTTAAATATCTTAGCTAAATACTAACTAAAATGATATTACATGAAAGATAAGTAGAAATCATAAAATAATTATGCTAACACTCAATATAATCTTGTAAATTAGTAACACATTACATATGGAATTTAAATCGCTCATCTTACAATATATAAATTTCCTAAAATGATTCAAATTATTTGAATATCCTTTGAAATTCTTAGTACATTTAAAACTTCTCTACCTTTTCTAGTGCACACAAAAAAGGGGCATTTTCCGTTGGTATATGAAAGTGAAATTGATTGAATGGTTACGAACAAATAAACTTATAGAAAGATAGATGTTCACAGTTTAGTAAGTCTATAATGATCTAAATGTATTGAGATCTCAAGTAAAAATTCTCAATGCTCTTTAGATTTTGCATCCGCTAAAATCATACTTGGTGGCCGGCTTGATCTTTGCAAAGGGCAATAATGGGTAGATTGGTGAAGTTTAATCAATTCATGCATCACGTTACCAACATCACTTGAAATTCATGCATCTTGTCAAAATTTTATCCAACATCGCTTGACAAAGAGTTTTATGTACTTTATATATTAAGTTTTGTGTTGAACTTTCTAATATGAAGTAAATGAATCCCACATCTCGATGCAGTTGCCATGGTGATCCCATTTCGGCAGCTTTTGACACGTTTGTCCTATGATGGATTCTGCACCTCAAATCATTCCCTCTTCTCTTATTCATCATTCTACTATTGCTTCTTTTCACGAGTCTCGCATTTACACAGAAGTTTGTACTAATCCCATTTGCACACATATATAATATATTCCTCAATGGTGATCTTATTGAAAAAGTATATATTGAACCTCCACTCAGATTCCTCAATGGCATATTCACCTGGATGTTTTCAAGATCTTTTCTTTAAACTCTATGACTAAGTTTGGCAGTCTAGATAAAATTCAGAATGTGATAATATTTATCCTATCCCATCCCACGTTTGCGGTTTGTTCAAGATAGTATAAAGTTGGACATAAGGGGCATATAGATTAGATAAAATTATCTCATGAGAAATGTGGAATAAAAGTAGATCAGATTTCTAACATTCATAATAGAAATGTTATTTTTCTTGAATGACAATCTCCTTAAATTAACTAAAATAAAATTATATTTCAATATAAATAATATTTAAATTCTAATATAAAAAATTCAAAATAACAAAAATAACAATTTAGTTATTTTAATTTAATCTTATTTTTTTATTTATATATTCCAATTCAATTTAATTTTATAATATAAATTTAATATATAAATATAAATATATTTTAGGTATATTAGTATAGTTTACTTTTTAATAAAATTTTAGTAGAGAATGATGGAAGGGGAAGTAAAAAAAAAAAAAGATAGAGAGGAAAATAAAAAAAAAAAAAAAAAAAATAAAGTAGGTAAGAGTGTCGCGAGAGATTTTTACTATCTTTATTTGTAAAATTTTCGGTTCATTGGTATTAATATACCGTTTATACCAAACAATATACATGATATGATGTGAATATATTTAACTTTATTATTGCAATCACCAAACGGTGGATAAGATATAATAAAAATCCATGGATTTTATAATCTATTCTATTCAGTTCTATTCTAGTTAGAAACCCAGATGATCAAATACAACCTAGTTGATTTCTTTTGTGTCATCGTGAGTTTAAGGGGTGTTAGAGATATGTAGCATATTTATGAGATTTTGGATATCTTTATTGTTGATTGTAATTGATATTGTAATATTCTATTACTTTGCATAACTATTCATGTACTCTTCATTACATATATATAAATATATAGAAAATGATATAATTCTCATTTCCCCTTTATTCTTAACATGGTATTAGAGTCCGTGCTATCCCTTTTATATATGTCCAACCCTATTAGTCAAATTTATGTCCATGCGGTCCTGCACCACTGCTCACCTAATAGTGTAAGATTTTGTATTGATCACTCTAACACATCATACAAAAATAGCAAAAAAGAAAAGAAAAGAAAGCAATTCATTCATGGCCGACAAAACATTAATCAATGAGGTGGGGCATCCGATGGTCGCGAATCAAAACATGATTTTTTTTTCCTAGTCCTACTCTACTCCTACTTTAACTATCATTCTCAAATTTTTACCTTACCTCCTTGCAGGACGTGAGAGTTGAAACTTACACTTGAAACTAAATTCCTAACACTCTATGAGAATGTGGGAATTCGAACCCTCCACCTTTACCTTCCCATATAAGAAGGGTGACTAATGGGGTAAACCCCAATGGTTGAACACGGCCTTCTAAAAGCTGCTAATTTTCGCCAACTTGGAGAGGGCCATGTGGCTGGTCCTAAGCTATTGCATTTAAAGCTTCGGTCGAATTGATGGGGTCTCAATTTAAATGCATGGACTGCAACAAAAGCTTGGTTGATTATTGAAGAAGACATGTCGGAGCTGTTATGCCCCCGAATTGATTCTTGAGATGGTTACCATACAAAGTTTTGAAATTGTTTTCACTGAATGAACGGCCGATTGAGTCCCGAACGCTTTATTTTTGCTCGATCTCTATCTTTAATTGTTTCCAAGAGATGCGATCAACTTTTAATCGGGGCTGCCATAACTTTCTCGCGCGGGTCGTTGTACTAAATTGAGGCAGACCTCAACATAGGGCATTTAAGGAATATGCGGATCCATGTGGAAGCACCCGAGAGATATTGCGCACCGGCGTATGCTTTCGCTCACTGAATATTTCTGCGAACTTTATGTCCAATTAAGTGCTCATCTATCTAAATTTATTCAATGTAAAATCCCTTTCCCAAATGAAACGCATCTCCCTCCATCTCTCTCTCCGTCGGACGTATCGAAAACACTCTGGGGTCAGAAGGGGGGGCAAACTTTGCCGGTACGCAGCGCGACAACTCGGAAAGTGTTGGTGTCGAATCCTATTTCCGGCAAAAGCCCTTCCACCCCTTCCTGCCTTTTCACCCTCCATTCATCAACCCTTCCACCCTTCCTTGTCTTTTCCTCACTCCTAGTATTTCATGAATATCGCTTACAATAATCAATTAATGAAAAATATATTCATTATTGACAACAATTTATATCTAACTATATTCATGAATGATAAAATTAATTTTCGTTTTGATAGAATATTTAAGTATTAAACTATATTTTCATATAACATTTAAAGCTTTTATAACGGTTGACGATGGTTCCGTAAAATCTCACGTGGTATCAGGATAGCTTAGCACTAGGTAGACTTAAAGTGAGGAGAAGTAATAAAATATTAAAATATCGAATCACGCCATCATCTAATAGCTTAAGTTTTTACAACATTTGATGATGATCTCATAAAATCTCGCATGTTCATTCATTGTTGCAAGCTATACAAATGATCTTTTTAAGAATAATATTTCCAAATCATTCATTTTTTCGCGAAATAAATGGAACCTTATAATTATATCATTTTTGCTTACAATCCCACTTTCCGCTCTTCCAAATGAGACGAACATATTTCATAGGGCAATGTTGCGGATCGCACTAATATATTATCACCGTATTGGTTGCATTCTGTCAACGTTTTGAGTTGTCATCGATGTCTATAGTTGGAATAAGTTATTCAATTTCATTGAACTTTAAGGTGAGTTCGGAATGGGAGCACACTTAAATTGCGGCGATGGCGTGGCACAAGAAATCATAATTTTATGTGATATCCTCTGCAAACGTATCTTTGGTTAATGGGTTAAAATGAGCATGAGATACTCTTATAAACCATTTAAGAGCAAAAAGTCTTTTTGTTTCAAGGAATTCAAGTCTTTTGGGGCCCAGAACGTTCTTGAGGATGGGTGTTGTACCACTAGAAATTCAATAGGGGTGGATGAGGACATTGAAAGCAAGGCACTAGATGTACTGCTCGCTTAAGGAAAGAAGAGTGGAATCCTATTAAATCCACAGACTGTAGAGATAGTAATATTCCTTCTTTCTTCTTTTTATATAGTAAACGAAAGTGCCATCAAGTTAGAATCGTCAATGAAGTGCAAGATAAGAAGTGCAGAAACCTTGACACAGAAACACGTTCACTTGTGATTGGTGATGATTCCCTCATGCGGATTCACGTAATTGACAATGCCGGGTAAGGTTGGATCGTAGTGACATCCATGCATCGTCGAGAGAGAGAGTTTGGATGGTAACTTAGAAGAAATCTAAGATTTTTGTGAGGTGATTGATATGTCAACTTTGATATTTGGATGGTAACTTACAAGAAATCTAAGATTTTTGTGAGGTGATTGATATGTCAACTTTAACCCATCCTGTGGTGGCTGAGTTGGTGGAATCGCACGTTGGCCACACGCAAGGCCGGGGTTCGATTCCCCAACTCGTCATAATGCGCGACTAAAGTGGGGAGCCGTGGAAGGTGGGTCCCTGTGCTAGCACCTCCCGTGGTTTACGCGTAGTTGCGCTCGACAGTGAGGCAGTTCCACGTCATTAAAAAAAAAAAAAAATTGATATGTCAACTTTGATCTTTGGAGCAAGGGAGCAAGATTATATAGCTTCGATGGAAAATATCGTTCCGAAGGTCATAGTGGACCGACCGGCTCGGTCGTGCAGTGATCCGACTTTCAATGCTTCGTGCCGGGAGCTCTTCTTTCCCATTTCGATTTGATTTTGGTCTGAGGCAATCCGAAATGACCCCTTACCGTTCATTAGTCCGATCGATTCTCGGAAACACCGGTGGCGCAAGACACTCTTGACCTTAGAAAGGGATGAGCAATAATAAAAGCCAAAAACCAACAGATCTCCATACTTAGAAAAGGAAGGAGTAGAAGGAAATTACCCTCGACGCGCTCGAGCATGCAGGCAAGATTTGCGAATGCAAATGGGAAGTGCAGGGGGCCGTCCGTTCGTGGGGCACGGAGGGGCGTACGACGTGGGAGACAGAGGGCACAGGCAGTGTCCTCTCGACGGTGGAGATGCCACGACTGCTCTATTCAGTCGCTCATACGTGGCACAATCCACAGCCGCGGACGAGTCTCACCCTACCTGGGCCCACCCCCGCCAGCCCCTCCTTATAAAAACGAGTCGCGGTTTCCTTTTCATTATTCCAGACTCCAGTTCGAGTCCTTTCTCGGCCCTCAAAGTACGACGTCTTCCTAAACCCGCCACGATCTCGCTACACTACTAGTAGCAACGCTCACAACCGGCTCGGACAATAAAGCGAGTCGGCATTCGAGCGAGCGAGCGAGCTGGTGAGGGAGTGAGTGAGGATGGGAAGAGCGCCGTGCTGCGAGAAGGTGGGGTTGAAGAGAGGGCGGTGGACGGCGGAGGAGGACGCCATCCTCTTGAACTACATCAAGGCCAACGGCGAGGGTCACTGGAGGTCCTTGCCAAAGAATGCAGGTGCATTTCGCTCTCTTTGTTCTTGAACGAACACGACGCGAGGGGAAACTCGCTTCCGGAGCCTCTTGTTCGTGGGTTGTATGTAATAAAGCATGGTGGGAAGAGAAACTCACTTAAAGAGTAGCCTCACTATACATATGCACACTAACTTTCCTTCTTTAGTAGTCGAATTCTCGACTCCACTGTTCTCTCCTGATGCACGATGAAACCTATGATGACGAGAAACCAGCTTAGAGAGTCCGATTGACGGGTTGCGTTTTCCTTTTTCCTTTTTTTGGGATGGCCATAGGGTTACTGAGGTGCGGGAAGAGTTGCAGGCTGAGGTGGGTGAACTACTTAAGGACAGACCTGAGGAGAGGCAACATCTCCACTGAGGAGGAGAACGTCATCATCAAGTTGCATGCTTCTCTGGGTAACAGGTTGGTTTCTTGTTCTTTCTCTGCCTTACTACTTTCCTAAGAATCTTTATTTGTTTGTGCTTGTTTTGCTTTTCTCTGTCTTATTGCTAGTTTTCAGCTGAACAAATGGTACCACAAAAAGACACTAACGTTTTCCTAAAACAGAGGGAGATAAAACAGCAAAAAATATATGAAAAGAAAGTACTCATCAAATCCTCTCTCTCTCTCTCTCTCTCTCTCTCTCTCTCTCTCTCTCTCGTTCTTTCTAGTTTATACTAGTATTTTCTTTTGTCTCTCCTTCGAATGCATCCGCATCTGTCTGTTTCATGAATTGATTATAAAGCATGGATTATTGTTACCTTGGATAGCGAGAAATGTGTTACCTTGGAAAAGATCTAGAAGTACCCAAGAAAAACAGTATTAGGTGTTACTGTGTTTTCTACTGAGGCACCTAGTATTATCTGAAGAAGGGAGTGTAAATGCCAGCGCTAACATCAATGGCCGTTTGAGTAAATACAATCACATAAACTATTTACTGAAAAATAGGCAGTGTAAGTATTTTTGCGTGACTAACGATGTTGTCAACGATGCTTCATTCGTACATTTGAAATGTCATATTTAAGAGTAGTATAATAACGTAAAGGTTACAGGGGTTCCTTGTTGTTTTGAATGTCCGTGTAAAAGAAATTTACATTATTTTAGTAGTCGTACTGAAGAATTCTTGTACACTATCGAGGCCCAAAATTAAGTGATATCTCAATGCTTGAAAATTACTTTATTGTGATATACCTTTTAAGTCGAAAATGACAGGTCCTGTTGTTTATCTTAAGAGAAATTAAAAGACAGATTTTGTGGTCTACCGTTGACTATTTGACTATTTACTTCGTTAGCTATTTTACCGGCCGTGTCTTCTCTCTTCACTACCCTTGATGGTGCTGAGAAGGACTTAGCGGTGATGGTTTCAAGTCGGTGAATTTAACTATTTGCAAAATTTTGGGTTTTCCTTAGAATTCCAAGATAATAAATGTCTGAATACAGTGCTTACCCCAAAAGTCCCTTATCATCATATCGTCATTATCTTGTGTCACAATCGAGATCGCTGTAATTTCACATTCATTATTAGTTAGTACTTTAGAATGTTGGTGAAGTTGGGTAGAACTAGCATTTAATAACACCTATTAAGATATTTTGATACACACACCCATAATTATTATACATACATACATACATACATACATACATACATACATACATACATACATACATATATATTCCTCTATGTAATCAGGAATATTAACATTCTCCAACTAGAGAAAGTAGATCTTAACTAGTCTAGAATGGCTCTCTTTCACATTTATCTTTTGAACTGTACTAATCATGCAAGTGACAATGCACTAATTGGACAATCAAGGCCTAGGGTTTTGAAAGACTAGTTAATGCGACCGTGTTAGCATCTTTCTCTTTCCGAAGAGTGCACCTACCTGTCACGACCGCTTCATGTGAGGAAGTCTTCTCATGTTTCAAGCGCAATAGAGGTCTTGAAGGTTTGGTGACAATGCGGTCTAGCTCTGACAGTACTTAGAGCAAGTTAAGTCACGCAACATTTATATTAATGCCGAGAGCTAAGAGGGACGTGGCCGAAGCATTGTCATATACCCGCACATCCTCCCTGGCCCAATAATAGGAAAAAGGAAGAAGAACGAAGATGTTCCTCTAATTACGGAGGTCCGGCGAGTGGCATATATTAACATTCAAGAACGTATGAAAGGCCTTAATCCCGCGAGCGATGGATAGCGAAACGCCATGCAAGAGCCGCTTTCTCTTCTCTTAATACGAGCAATGGTCACATCGACCATTAAAGATGCGTAGGACCCAGGGATTGTCGCGGAAATGAGTTCGGTGGGGCTTTTGTTTTCGTGCGCTTTTACATGACATGAGCCGAGAAAGGGAAAGAAAGCGATTTTTTTAGCTGGCAGTGCTTGCTAAAGCTGAAGCTTCACGTATGATGGGCCTAGTCTCTCTCTAGATTTCCCTTATCCCTTTGTGTTTTTCCCACTTTTCATTCATCTTCAACTTTTTCTTTCTCTTCATTTTTGTGGCCTTCTTTCGCATGTAAGTATCAACCGAAAAGTCGGCTTTTTTTGGTGGGAGCAGGTGGTCTCTGATAGCCAGTCACTTGCCAGGACGAACGGACAACGAAATTAAGAATTATTGGAACTCGCACTTAAGCAGAAAGATCGACACTTTTCGAAGACCATCCATTGACGAGGCACTGCCTATGGCGATCAACCTCGTCAAAGTCAGCCCCTCAAAGAGGAAAGGGAGGACCAGCAGGTGGGCAATGAAGAAGAACAAGAACTTGCTGGGACCGAAGAAAAACCCAAATAAAGAAACGAGTGCTAATTTCGACATGGTTTCGTCGCCTGCCACACCACCGGTAGAGAGAGAGAGATTGTCCACCACCAAAGCCAGTTCTGAGGATAGAGAAACTAAGGAGAGAGAAAGTCTGGCTACTGTTAATGTTGCTACTGTTCCTTATTCCATCGGAGAGGGCGGTGCGACGTCGCCATTATCGTCCAACAACCTGAGTAATCCATTAATGTTGAGCCCAAGTGGGGGGAGAGAGGGTAGGACGATTCTAGGACCATTGGAAGGTATTGATGAGGAATTGTCGTTGAGCTTTAATGACATCGTGGACTATGCCCCCCTTCTTGACTCAAGTGGGATCATGGACATGAGCATCGAGACAAGCGGAGATCATGAGGAGGCTGCGGCAGTCGGCTCAGGGCTTGAGAGAAAGAACGGGGTTGGCCTCGGGTTGTCGCTGTCAAGCATGAGCACGGACGGCGGCATCGGAGGCGGTGGGTGCTTCTCTTGTGTTGAGGATGACTGTGTGAATTGGGATTGGGAGAACCATGTTGTTCAAGGGCATGGCCACGATCAGGCGGCAGAGGAGAGGGATGGCCAGGAGATGCTGGCGTGGCTTTGGGAGACCGATGGGGGAGAGTGGGGAAGTCAAAGTTTTGAGGAGTTTGACCGGGAGAAGCAAAATGCCATGGTGGCTTGGCTGCTTTCGTAGGGGCAACTCTATTAGGACATTAAACTTAGGTCTCCATTATTTTTCGGCTAAAAGATTGGCGTGCTCACAAAGAGCAAAGGAAAAAAAAGACAGCATGAAGTGGGAGGGAATGGAAGGGAATCAAGGCCTACGTGTGGATATGTTTTCTTTTGTGCATTTCAGTGTCTCTTGTAGCTAAGTTCGTAGGAAGTGGTAATTAGCATGTGTTTCTTTTACTTTGTTAAAGCTCTTTTTTGGGGTTGGTCTAGCAGCATGTTCACTTCTTGATTATGTTGTAATAGGTCATTGATAAAGTGGTGTTCATTAACTAGTTTCGAAGCTCAACCGGCGCTACTTCCCAATCTTAAAATCCCTTACTCCGTCTAAAGATTCCATTCTTTTCACAAAATTTCAAAAAATCTAGCTTGAAATTATGGGGAAGGTGGTTTATGCAAGAAAGAGGTAATTACCACCCTAAAAATAGAAGGAAAGGGGAAATGGATTGGTGTCAATTTCAAGGGAAAAGTAACAAAAAAGTCATAAATCTATAATATTGGTACTAATTCAGTTTTAAACTTTTCAATTAGACTAATATAATTATAAACCTTTTTCACATTAATATCAATTTAGTCTATCAGGCCAAATTTGGTCAGTCGGTACTAACGTGGACGCTAGGTGGCCGATGAATGCTGACGTGACAATTTTTAAATAAAATTTTATCTTTTGAATTTTTTATTAATTTTTTCCTTTTCTTCTTTTTTTTCCTTTCCTTTCCTTTTCCTTTTTCATGTTCTTTCTCTTGGCCTTTTTCTTTGGCAGTGATTGACAAGCCTCTTGTAGCTCGCCGGCCACTAAGCGAGGGTTGCAGGTGAGGCGACTTTACCTAGATTTGGGCAAGGCCAGCCTCGCCATGGCCTTGCCCGCAGACTTGGGCGAGGCTGGGTGAGGGCTTGACGGCCCTCGCCCAATGACTAGCAAGCCTCGCCAGAGGTTCGCCGGCCACTGTAAGGAATCTAAGGAGGAAGAAAAGAAAAAGGAAAAGAAAAAGGAGACAAAATAAAAAATAAAAAATTCAGAAAAATAAAAAATAATTCAAAATTGCTACGTCAACATTCGTTGGCTGTTTGACGTCCATGTCAGTATTTGCTAGCCAAATATGGTTGGATAGACTGAATTGGTATCAATGTGAAAATATTCTTGACTAAATTAGTTCAATTGAAAAGTTTAAAACTGAATTATATCAATGTTATAGATTTAAGATTTTTTTAATACTTATCCCTCAAATTCAACCAAGATTATGACTTCTTTTGGCCCCAACAGACGGTAGTAATGACACTCGAAACGAATGTGATAACCTCTCTTTCAAGCTCTGCAGGTTCAATGCCCAGCACTCGCGACATTTTCCGAACACGGACAGTCCACGTTCCCAAAGAAACAGTAGGAAAAGAAGAATAATTGAATGGTGGTTTTATGATCTGCGGAGAAATCGATCCATCGCTCTAAAAACGTCGTGTCGCACTCGGTCGGATTTCATGCGCAAAACGTCGTATCTCAACTACTTCGAAGGCTTTTTATGAGCGGACCGAGGATTGATTCGTTTTGGAATCGGACAGACGTCAATTTTCGAGAACCCGATTTTCAGAGATGCGTCTAGCAATGTCCATGTGTTCTCGGGTACGAGGTTGGTCTAGCCGTTCAGGAATGAACTGGACAGGTCTTGCTAAAGTATCAAGTGAAAACATGTGGAAAAATTTATATGTTGGGAGGGAGCAAGGCGTAATGCACTTTTGCACATTATTAGAACGATAGAAATGGTCCGAGATGAGCATAGAGAGAGAGAGCACTAATTACACAACATAAATTAGGTTCATGTTAATGGGCATTTCAAGATCGTTGATTAAGCACATCCAACGTGAAATAGCTCAACTTCCAAACTATCGATTACGTGTAACATGACAAGGTCGATGCATTGAGAAATTGCCAAAAAAAAAAAAAAAAAAAAAGGCTCCCTTAATTTGTTGCTTCATAGTGCCCACTAATACACTCGTAGCTTTTCCTAACAAAGATTACACCATGCACCCGACGACCAGGGCAGACAACGGCGGCTCCATGCTATAGGCGGAACGGGTAAGTAAGCCGAAGAAAGGCTGCTAGACTAAACAGCATATATGAGCATATGGTGGAAGGAAGCGGCTAAGAGACCTCCACATCATAACCAGTTAAATTAGTGTTTGAAAGACCTCTCTATATTTATTATATTACTATAGATAGTAGAAAATGCTCGAATTGTGAAATGAAAAGGTACATGTATGAGTAAACCCACTATAAGTACTTTTGTTTTCTTTTTTTCCTTTTTTTGGGTCGAACCACTACAAAGTATTTGCGCATTGAAATAGCGTGGAAATCAAAACTCGCCTAAATTTCAGGGTCCACAAACTTTTAACCTTTACACAATATCTCGTAACTTTTATTGTTAGAGCCTTTAATCATAGTAAATCAACTAAAGTACGGACAAAAGATATATTAATAATGTAATGATAATACGCAATTAAAATCGTTAATATATGCTAAACATAGTCACTTTAATATAATTAAACAAGATATCTCAAGAAAAAAAAAACACAAGTTAAATGAAAAGGAAAAAAGCATTGACAAAAAAAAAAAGAAGGTAAAATGACAAAAATTGTTTAATTGTTATGTGTATTTAAAGAGTTAACTAATGTAAACATTATTGATCGATAAAATTATTTTGTGAAATTATAAAAAGAAATTATGTCATCTGTTCATAAAAAGAATATTAACCGAAATCTAAGATGATATTTGAATTTTTTTTTTTATTGATCAATCCCTTTTTAGCATTAATTCACCGTTTAATAATACAAAATGAGTAGATAATTTTTGTAATTTGACCTTTTTGTCATTCAGTTAATTGTGTTTTTTTCCCTTAAAATATCTTTACTAGTTTGCTGATATATAAGCACACTTCCATAAGGAACAGCCGGTGAATCACACAAAGAAACCTAGAAACAGCCAATGAGTCTTCCAAATAGCAACAATTATGTCAGCGCAACCGACGAGTGTTCAATCACGAAATGGACCGATCAAAAGAACAGCTCGACAATGGATGTCAGTTCCGTTTAAGGATTGAATTGTAACGCTTCGTACTCACTTGGTACTAAGGGAAAGACAAGGGATTGGTACTATCCTAGCTTAATGGTCCCCCCTCCCGGATGCGATCGGTTTCTCCTCTATCGCCGTTGATTTCGCTATAGCACTTTCTACTCTAGCTAATCGTCCACCATCCCACCTTTCATTCCGACGTCAATATGACCGTAAGTGACATCACCATGCAGAGTAAATAAGGGATCGCTGAAAGGAATAACGATAGAACTTCAAAAGATATAATCATCTGCCCAGAACAGGACTTTAACATCTATTGGGCAAAAACGATGACATTGGATTGTGGTGGACTTGATTTTGCATCTCATCTCAATTTTGCACTCACGACAGTTTTCAACACTTTTGTTGTTGAAAATGATTTGGTTAGCTTGATTCTACATGGACGGGCAACAAGAAAAAAGTAAGAAAATCATCTAGTGCTCCATTTCCATGCTGATTAAACTCGTTGTTGTGTCCGACTAAGGATAGCAAGGCGAGCCCCTCCTTGGGAGGATCTGTCTTTTTGCTCCTCAGCATATGGGGGTATTAGCAGTGTTTGACAATACCTTGCGGCAAGTATCAACGGTTTGAGTCCGCTTATCTCCTACTCGTGAACTTAGGCAATATAAAACTATATGATGGCACACAATTGTTTTACGATTCGGCAGTTTGATCTATGATCATAATTTTTAAGGACACAAAAAATTATATAACAGTACTACTTTTCGGGTGTTGACCCTACTAAAATTTTATTACGTGATTTTGGACATTTTTCATCCCAACAGTTAGTTCAAAGGGTGAGATTTTCACCCTCAAAATTAGCTCAAAGTGTGAGGTATTCCATCACACACTTATAAAAAGATCCTTCCACAAGAGAAAGCTAGCTCAAAAGGTAAAATTTTCCCTCATACCTATAAACTCATCACCAACCCATTCCATAAAGTTGTGGGATAAACCCAACAATCCTTTATACTAGCGTTGGGTGATTTTTGGTATCTCTCATCCCAAAGGCTAGCTTAAGGGTGAGACTTTTCTCACACTTATAAAACAATCACTAATTTCTTCTACAACCGATGTTCGATGAACTCCAACAACTTTGATCACAATTTCGCTCATAATAGATCCTAACAGGCCCAAGATACAACAATAAAACAGCATATCTTTGGATTGCTCGTTAATAAAGTGATTATATAGTGATTCAATTGAACAACGTGTAGAAACGGCGACTCGAATTCTTGTGCAGTCAGTTCGTGACACGTAGATGCAATTTGGGTCGCATATGCTTGAGTTAATCTTACTACATATGGTTCATTAGTATACCAATGTCGTGACTAAACCTCGATTGGCGTGTCAGAATTGAGACCACGTGTTGCCCACCAAAACGATGATTATTAACCCACATCAATCATAGATCTAGTGATGACTAAAATCCCAAGACACAAGAAAAAACTTTAAATAATCGAAGATTGAATTAGCCTTGCCTAACATTACTTTGTGCAAAAACAATTTCATCTATTTTCCTTATCTCATCATTGGTTACCGCCCAAAATGATCTTTCGAGCTCTTATCCTTATTTAAAGTGTTTTGGCTCTCTGTAAATGGTTATTTCCATTAATGGTCCGAAGAGCACTTGACAGGAACATGCCACGTAACTTAATGAACAAATTTAGCACACGTGGTCGCGCTCTGCGCAAGAATTTACCGAGACCTTTCATCATCATAACCACAGAAGAAAGTAGTAAGCCCTCCTCTCCTCTATGATTGCAATTATAGGTGGTCTTAATTCTCGCGTGCAAGATACGATGACAGTGGCCATCAACGTGAGACGTCTGGAGTCATTAGTCATTAGTACGATGTGTGCATTACAGGAGGTCAAGTTCTTGTCCTTCATTAGTGCGACCACTTCCCTCATAGCAAACACCGCTGTGGACCTCCACGTGTGCTCTCTTCTCGTCGAAGTCCTTTGCTTTTTTTTTTTCTCCTTGAAATGCCAACCTTTCCAGGCCTGAAAGTGTTGTGGCGGGGAGTTGTCAGTGAACAAGTAAACGCATCTCTCAATCGTCGCATCGACACTTGATTTGGACTTTCATCGGTTGATACAATTCTTAAAATTAGTTGGATGGGATGAGTTGTGCATGGAGCGTTCTCACCCGAGAGTTTTTAGTTGATTTTGCGTGGTCCATGTGGCTCAAGTTCAAACTAGGTTATTGTGTCGTTAATACCGAAGCTACATGATCCACACGAGGGTTTTGAGAGAGTTCTTCAGGAGATTAAAGTGACGATTTCTTGAGAACTCTCGTAAAGGATTTGCTTGTGAGTTATTTGTTGAGAAATAATTTTCACATATTGCAAGAAAAAAATATTCATGTATTGAAAATAATATAAAAAATACGCAACTCTGTTTGTTAGAACCGGAAAATTAAATATGAGAAAATGATAACAATAATATAATAATAATAATCAAGCCAATGTTTGTATAATTTTTACCTATAAGATGCTGAATCACAACTCAAAATGCAAACTGTTTGGTTGTGATAAAATTTATAGGAAATGAAATAGTAGGTGAGGTATGGCTAATCAAATCTCCTTAAGGCGATTAGTTCTTGTTAATAGTATTAAGCAGCTTCATGACTATACCTCCCAAGACACAACACCTCGAACCCATTTGTATTAACACTATACAAACGGGACTTTGTCGAACACTTCTAGAAATCAGCACACTTGAAAGAGTATTTTTTCAAAAAACATTCTAATATTTGAATGATTCTATTTGCCACGAATTAAGGAAGAGTCATTTTCATAAGTTGATGATTATTCAAAAATGTTGCGAAGAGACACCTGGAAATCCGTCATTAACACGTCCCTTAATGTGAGGAATATCTGCTGGATGAAGATGAAGGAATTCATCCCTTAACATGTCCATCCATTAATTCGTCCATAATTGCGTTGCAAAATTGCTGTATCGGGGTTGAAGAAATGCGTTCATTAACGCATAAATTAATTCATCCATAAAACTGTTCCATGACTGATGAACGAGGGTTGCTGAAGGCACGCGTCCATTAAATCGTCCATTGACGCTTTTGACTTGAAGAATTCCAAGTGTGCATATGGAGATAAATTGCATCAAGATAGGTAGCTTTCACTTTGAACATTCTTCAACGAAAGCCTATTGGACTTACTTAACTAGCTTATGGACTAAGCCTTGAATCGCCAGTTGATGTAAACCCAGACAAGAGATCTCATGCCGAATCAAGATTGGTTCTCGGTGTGTTCATTCTTTTAGCCTTGAACTTATCAGGATTCATGTGTGCTTTAGAAAATCTAGCCTTTAAAGATTTTTATAGAGTTGGCCAGCTCCACACATATAGGTGCATTCCTATCAAAGGTATCCTACCTTACCTTTTTAGGATTTTAAAATGCAAGCTGTAGGAATCATTAAACACATAGTGTATCCTTAAAACGTTGTAGGAGTCACTATTACATCATAGGAGTGGGGGACAGTGTTCACACTAGAGTATCCAAAATTTACGTTATCCTATTGAACTTAGTCCATGGGATCTCGATTCATTAGAATTTGAAATCCATGGGATCTCAACATGTATCTACTAGTTGATTTCGATTAATTAGAATTTGAAATTCAGTTAGCATCACAATAGCCTTCCAAAAGAGCAGGATATTTGTCATATTGCATAACATAATTTTGGTTCTTTTTAGATAATCTAACACTCTCAATAGAGCATCCCAATGCTCGTGACTAGGATTACCGATATATCTAGTTAGTTTTTCCCACTAAGTATGCAATATCTAGTCTAGTGTAATTCATAATATACATGATGCTACCGATTACTTGAGAGTACTCTAGTTGTCTGATATTGTCTCCAGTATTCTTTCGTAAAGTTAGGTGTAGAAGATACGAATTATTCACATTTTTAATGCCGAACCTTTTAAACCTCTCAATTACCTTTTCAATGTAATGAAATTGTATTAAACTTAGATCATCATAATTTCTTAGAATTTTGATGCTGAGTACAACATTTGCAACACCTAAGTTTTTCATCTCAAAATTCTTCTTGAAAAGATTTTTGCTGTTTTTGATAACCTTAAATCTCCAAGAATCATCAAGTCATCAACATATAAACAAATGAGTACACATCCAAATGACCTAGATTTAGTGTACACACATTTGTCACACTTATTAATTGTATACCCATGTTGGATCATCACATGATCAAACTTTTCATGCCATTGTTTAGGAGCCTGTTTAAGTCCATATAATGATTTAACAAATCTGCACACTTTGTATTCTTATCCTTTGACCTTGGATCTTTCAAGTTGTTCCATATAAATCTCCTTGTCAAGGTCACTATTCAAGAATGCAATTTTCACATCTTTTGATGTACTTGCAAATTGTATAGTGAAGTTATGGCAATCAACATCCTATAGATGTTATTCTTGTTACTGGCGAATAGGTATCAAAGTAGTTTAAACCCTCTTTGTTTAAACCTTTTGGCAACAATTTGTACTTTATACTTATTTATGAAACCATAAGCTCTATGCTTCTTTTTGAATACCTATTTAATCAAATTGGTTTATTTTCTGATGGAAGATCAACCAATTCCCAAGTGTGGTTACTTAGGATATAATCAATTTCGTTGTCAACAGCTTTTTTCTAGTAAGGAGTATCTAGAGTTAACATTGCCTCTTGAAAATTTTGAGGTTCACCTTCTAAGATGTATGTTAGAAAGTCAGGTCCGAAAGATTTTTCAATCAGTGACCTCTTACTCCTACGAAGTTCGGCTTCTTTGGCCTCTACTTCATGATTTTCAGATTTTCATTTTCTAAATCTCTTTCGAGATGATTCACCTTGATTTATTTTCGTAGGATATATATCTTCAAAGAATTTGGCGTCCCTTGATTCCAGGATAGTATTGACATGGATTTCTGTATTTAAGATATGTTAACCAAAGATATGTATGCGCTGCTATTTTGAGCATAACCGATGAAAATGCAATCCACCATTTTAGGTCCCAACCGAGTTTGTTTAGGAGAAGGAATTGCTACATTAGCTAAGCACTCCCAAACTTTCAAAAAATTGTAGGATGGCAACCTTTCATTCCATAACTCATATGGAGTTTTACCGATCTTTTTATGGGGTATTTTATTAAGAATATAGTTCGCAGTTAGAACTGCCTCCCCCATAGGTTTTGAGATAAACCTGAACTTATGAGCATGTCATTAGCCATTTCCTTTAAAGTTCTATTTTTCCATTTAGCAATTCCATTTTGTTATGGAGTATAAGGTGCAGTTGTTTGGAGGATTATCCCCAAACTAGCACATAACTCTTTTAAATTGGTAGAATTGTATTCTCCTCCTCTGTCAGACCTAAGCACTTTGATTCATTTATCAAGTTGATTCTTGACGTCATTTTTATACTTGATAAACATGCTCATAGCCTCATCTTTGCTATTTAACAAATAAACATAGCGAAATCGAGTACAATCATCCATAAAGGTGATGAAGTACTTCTTTCCTCTTTTATTTTCTATAAATTTTAAATAACATAAATCACTATGGATTAGTTGTATTGGTTTACTTGTCCTTTGGACTGATTTGAAAGGTTTCTTAGCAAACTTAGCCTCAACATAAGTCTTACACTTGTAATAGGCATCCAATCAAACCTTGGAATTAGTCCTAAGTTTGCTATCATTTTCATTGTACTGTAGTTTACGTGTCTTAATCTGCCATGCCATAGAAAAGGAGACACAACAGTATAAACTGAAGACTTCTATTTATTAATAGTTTTTGTGTACAAGAATTTCGAGTTTATATCAATGATAGCTACGTTGACTTTGACTAGATCATTATATAAGTACCATTTCTCCACATACATCCCCCCTTTAGCAAATACAAAATTTTCATATTCAAAAATAATTTTGAAACCCTTCTTGACAAGTATAGGGCTGGAAATGAGATTCATCTAGATTTTCGGTACATGCAACACATTCAGTCGGGCAATTTCTTTGCCAGAGGTGAACTTCAAAATCACTTTTCCTTTTCCAACAATCATTGCCAATGTAGAGTTAGCCATGTAAAACTTCTCTTCTTCTTTAGCCTTCTTGTAAAAGGAGAACATGTTTTTATCCACACAAATGTGACTTGTGACACCTGTGTCCTTCCACCAATCGTTATTATTTGACACTAGTAATACCTCAGACACCACCATAGTAGTCACGTTCTCATTATCTTCATGTTGTGTCAAATTCAGCTACTTGGCTGCACCACCGCCTTGCCTTTATTTGGGCACTTCTTGCAATCCTTAGTACGATGGCTAGATTTATTGCAAATAAAACATGTCCCTTGGAATTTTGTGGACCGTTCCTTCTGCTTGTCTCTTTTTTGAAAAGATATCTTCCTCTTCCTCTTTTGCTTGGAATTTGAGGACTCCACAATGTTGGCCTTTGGTTCAATAGAAGGGTTTGCATTCTTTCCGTTGTTCTCTTCAATTATGAGATGCGAAATGAGATCTTTAAGGCTCATCTCTTTCCATTTGTGCTTCAACTAATTTTTTAAGTTTGACAAGCCTGAATGCAACTTCTCAATCATATTTGTCACTTGGAATGACTCACTAAGGAACATTCCTCAGCAAAGATGTCATTTAAAATTATTTGCAATTCTTGAACCTGATTCATAACAGATTTAGAATCCACCATTTTGAAATCTGGAAATTTGGCAACCATGAATTTCTTGGTGCATGCGTCCTCAGTTTTATATTCTGACTCCCATAATTATTTAGCAGTTCCAATGTTACAATAAACATTATAAAGGGAATTTACCAAACAATTAGGGATATAATTTCAGCATAGAAAGTCCCTGTGCTTCCAAGCCTCCAATGCCCAAGGGTAGCGACATCTTGCTCATTTGGACTAATTATCGGGCACATGTCCGATAAGTACTTGACCAGATTTAGCGTGGTCAAATAGATGAACATCTTCTGCTGCCACTACTTAAAGCCCACACTGGTGAATTTTTCTAGTTTCTCATTTGGTGTTATTGAATGCGGTAACATCAAACCAAACAAAGCTTGTTGAATCATCCCTCCAGAAATTAGACCATATGCCGTTTGGCATGTACTGTTTTGAAAAACAGTCCCGGGTATGTCAGTTAGGCGACTTGTACTCGTACCTCCATAAATGGTCTTGGCCCAAAGGCCCATGGCATTTGTTGCCACAACACCAAGCCCTGAGGTATGAACCTCTCCACCATCAGTGGTCGAAACGATCATATGAATGTCTCCAAAAATGTTCTGGACATCATTTGATACTTGATTGTTATCTGCCATTTCTATTTTCCGATAAACACAACAAACAGTAAAAAAATACACGACTAATTGCCTTAAGATTGTTGAGAAATAATTTTCACATATTGTAAGAAAAAAATATTCGCGTACTGAAAATAGAAAAAATTACATAACTCTATTTGTTGGAATCGGAAAATTAAATATGAGAAAATGATAACAATAATATAGTAATGATCAAGCCATTGTTGTAGAGTGGAACCATGTAGTACCAGACATGAGATAGATCTTCCAAAGAACAAGGCTTTTTTCGAATAAGCCAGCTCATTTGGGTCGTGTTATAAATGCCCTGGCCAAACCTATTGATGGTCGAGGTGATATTTACACTTCTGAATCTCGATTAATTGAATCTCTTACTCTAGGTAATCGAGACGTTCCATATATGAGCCTCTTCAAATTGGACTTATTGCTATTGATTCGATGATCCCTATAGGACGTGGTCAGCAAGAATTAATTATTGGGGACAAATAGATCGGTAAAACAGCAGTAGCCACAAATATTATTCTCAATTAACAATGTCAAAATGTAATATTTATTTATGTAGCTGTTCGTAAAAAAACATTTTTGTTGTATAATCCTTGTATATAAAGATGCTGAATCACAACCCAAAGTACAAAATTGTTTGATTGTAATAAAATTTATAGGAAATTAGACAATAGGTGAGGTATGGCTAATCGAATCTCCTTAAAGCGATTAGTTCCCGCCAATGATACTAAGCAGCTTCACATCCCTTAATATGAGGAAAATAATCTTGGTGTGATTATAATATTCATTGGGTTACTTGTTTGTTGTAGAATCTTTTGCTACAATCCTTGCATTCTATGTAGGTCACACGACCATACCATATGCCGTTTTTGGATTTGTTTACTTTCATGAATCTGCTACGACCTAAATATCCTTTTATGTGAATAGAAAAAGAGATGATATATGAGCATAAATGAAAGTACAAAAACTCTATATACTATCCATCCAAATCAATCTCCAAAATTTTCATTATATAGATGGACTGCTTTTGGGGGGAACATTAATCCCTCCTAGTCATTTCATTTCCTTTCTCTTGATCCATCTGGACAAGTGATTACTTTTCCCTCCCTAATCACCCCTACATACACTTGGTAAATATCCAGTACTTTCCAAATTCAATTTGAATATCATTTGACTTACTCGAGTCTTTATACTATGTCAAATTTTCAGCCATTCATCTTCTTCTTTGACCCACTAATGTTTCCTCTCACTTTCATCACAGGCAATGCGTTTACCTTTTTCTTTAATATCAATTAATAATGAATTATACATAAGCAAACCAAGTTAGAAACCCGGACAAGGAGATCGTCTGGGTTACCCTTCTTCATTGTCGTGGTACAGTAATCTGTTAACAAATTGCATTGGCTCGTTGTCTAAGTCAGCCAATACAACCAATGGAAGAGCAAATCTTTCATTAATTTTTATCAAGAGAGCTAAACCAAACACAGAGAAAAAGGAACTTATCAATCACATTTTTCGTATGAAGAGACCCATTAACCTTGCCAGAACGCAAACCTGCGAATGACTCAAAACCCTCAAGCCCTAATTTTGGAAAAAAAAAAAGGCCCAAGGCAGGTCTGGCTTTATTGGGGTTGGCCCAACCATCAAAACTTTGTCATGTAATGCATGAAAATGCATTTCTGGCCTCACTTTTGAGAGGACTAAGTTGTGGGGATCGGATTGGATGCAATGAGGAACACACGGATAATAATTCAATCTGTTTCTGTGTCAGGGTAAAATGGATGATACAGGAATATATACGCTCAGACATGGCTGAGGAACACTTTAATGGACACGTACGTTTGGACCTCATTCTTATTTTTCCATGTTTCAAATTCAATGATCTGTCTCTTCCGTGTTAGATCGCAGCATGATTAATTTCTAGTGTTGGAACAGCAACAGATTTATTAAATTCCAAGTCATGTCTGCCAAATCTGGTGATTATTAATGGCTCGCTCTCTCTCCTTTAGTAACTTAGGAGTTGTATATCAGGGAACTAATTCGTGCGTGACTACAAATTTTTAACTGCAATGCCAGAGCACTGGAAAACAAAAAATCAATGGAACTCTAGAGATCTCGTGCTGTATACATTAGTGCCATGACTCTGCGTCACGAAAATAACCCATCGGCGGAAATTGGAATGTCGTATGAAAGTTATCAATGCTGGAGGATTATCTATTTAACTCGCGCTTCGGCTCAGCATCTCATTGTACTGAAGGTACGACATCTGCCTCTGTAGCTTCATTTGCTCGTAGAATTTGGCTATGAACTCCTCCGCTCTTGAGTCGATCCCCCGCTCTTCCTCCTCACATTCAATCCTCCTGTTGTCGTCGTAGCACTCTTCCTCGTCCGCATTTTCAAGGAAGAAGCTCTTCTTCATACTATCATATCCGTTATAAACTCTATAACTGTCCTTGTCAATGAACTCCATATCAAAATCAACTTTAGGTTTGATGCCCGGAAACATGAACCGCATCAACCCCGGGCAGTGCATCTTCACGTGGACAACTGGAGTCTTCTCGAAGGAGAGCTCCCGCTCGCCATACCGGATATGGCTGCGAGGGGTCACCACATGGCTGATGGTCTTGAGGAACTTAGGGCACGAGCAGGCGGAGCTGCAGCTTGAACGCCCTGCCTTGCCTAGCCCAGAGCAGCACGAGGCGCGAGAGTTTCCACGCCCAGTGAGAGACGCTCGACTCTTTTGCCTCTGGCATTTTTCGTGGCTCCCTCAGTTGATACTTAGATAGAGGTATGAGTGAGCGATGAAGCTGTGGATGCGTGCAAAGTGATCAAAAAAGCTGTTGTGCGTTGTATGATGTGAGAGAGAATGAGCAGAGTTTGGAGAGTTTATACACTGGATGCGAAATGTCGCACGATAGCGCGGCAGTAGAGAAGGAGGACAGAAAGAGAGCTGCTTGATGTGGGTACGGGAATGAATAAGGGTGGTGTGAACTGGTGAGCAACACGGTTGTACGCGGACTTTGATAGATCTGCTGGATATTTGTCGTGTTTAGTTTAGTTCCTTTCTACTTGAGAGCCGCAATAGAGCCATTCGTTTATCTTAATCAAGAAAGGGAATAGCGTTTAGTGATCCGGTTAGGAGGTGCGAAAAGACCAAAATACCCCTGCTTTGTTGGCATGCACCATCATAAGCCTGTGATCCACCGCAGATGCGGCACTCCTCTGTTGCCGCTCGAACCGTGCCGCCATTGGCTCTCGACACGATCGTCGCCCTTGCCCTGATAGTTGTCCTCGCCTTATGTCTCCAGCCGCCTTCCTGTCCAGGAGAACAATCGCTGCCTTGAGCGTCGACAATGACCGAAGAGGAAGGGGAAAAGGCCAGATTAGGAAAATCAGGCAAAGATGGATCACAAATAGTCCAAATTGTATCGTGGTAATGTATCGATAAGGTGACCTCAAGATATAAATTTATTCCATAACTTGGCTTAATGGTTTTTCTGAAATTTTTCTCGTACGTAACATATTTGGCGTAGAAATTTGAAGTCAGCTATTCAAATACTAAGAATTACGTGCAAGTTGCTTTATTTCACGGCATCCGGCACAAGCCAAAGGACTGAATTAAATCATTCATAGAGTTTATTGGGTGTTCCATAGGATCTTAATAACTAGACCTATATGCCTTTGTGCTCCTAGATGAATAAAAGAAACAACTTTAGAGAATTTTCAACTCATGAATTGAAGGTCACATGTCCCAAATCGTATGCAAAGTGTTAAAAAGGTTTGCAGAGTGTTTCATGATCTCTAAACAGTGAGATATCTAAATAATAATAATAATAATAATAATAATAATAATAATAATAATAATAATAATAATAATAATAATAATAATAATAATAATAATAATAATAATAATAATAATCATCGTCGTCGTCGTCGTCGTCTTGAGTGTCAAGAGATCAAGGGGAGGACTACCTCATGAATTGGGTCCATTGAAAAAATTGTTCTAGACTTCGAATAATAAGCCACTTAAACGAAAGTTGAGGACTTTGCTGAAGTAAACGCTAGTTGCTTGTAAAACATAATTATATTTTATAGGAAGAAATATTTAAGTTGAGGTCTTGGTTGTGGGTTGTATTGTTGCATGGATTCTTCTTGTTGCGAAAAGGCAAGTGATCAAATAATAATATAGATAGAAGAAGAAAATAAATCGGACATCGAATTTACGTGAAGAGCAATGACGAATTTCACTATAAATCAAGCAATACAAGGAGATTACATACTCGAGTCACTAAACACTATTTCGGTGTTTTCCAAACCCCAATTACACCCAATAACACACACAGTGTTTAGCCCCGAAATTCCTCAAGAAATAATCTCTCAATCTCAAAAGGAATTACACGCAAATCTTATCTCAAAATTTAATTGGCTTAAACACTAATTCTTCAAGAAATCTTCACGTTTGCCACGGTGCGAAGACCACATTGCTTTGCTTGCATCAACAACGCTTTGGCAACCACATGCACTTGATATAATATGCATGACGGCCAACTTCAACTCGAAATAGGAAACTTGGACGCTTCGGTCAACAAGTCCAACATGGACTTTCCTATTTCTTATGTTATCTTGAACAAGCAATAAACCTAGACTTAGAACCAGGGAGAACAAAATCAATTTTTGCAGGTATGCCTTCCCACACTGGGCGAACAACTCAAGCCCTTCAGGGACAGCCTTTTAACAGAAAATCATTATGCCCTTTAGTTCAAAGCCTAGAGACACCCAAATAGAACCATGATGATAATATTTCTAACTATCCGAGCTGCATTTCTCAGAGGATCCTACTAGGTTGGAGAAGAAGAGAGGTTTAGAAAGCCATAAAGAGAATTACACAAAGCACTCACTTTACTTGTAGGGACTCTGCCCAACACATTACATCCTCCTCGCCTTTTATATGCAATTAGAGGTTACAAACAAGCAATGACCAAAACACACGGGTCCTGAACAGACGGAGGCTACCGAAAATTTTGGTTGGGAATTATTCGCACGGTATGAATAGTGACAGTGAACAGTGATTTCCCTAACCTACTGCTACATTAAAAGTGAACAGTAACTTGCTACAGTAACTTGTACGTACATTGATTTTTCAACGGTCTCGTCCGTCACGAGCATTATAACTATAGTTTGAGTCATCTGAGCTGTGTTATGTTGCTAGAACATGTGCATCATATTTTTGTTCAAGTGCTTCAAAATCTTCTGGTGTGAGAATCTGGTTCAGCCGATATGATGAGGATGCTTCTTCTTGAAGATATGTTGCGGACGTCAGTTTTTGCTCCCAATTTATGCTGTCATCTATTGTGTCGGCAGGAAAACTTGGCTGGGGCCAATTGGATGGCTGTGCATAGAAGGATATGTCTATGTCTTGAGATAAGGACAAATGTCATTGATCATAGGGGTCTTGGGACAGAGGACCTCCCCATGTAGCGTAGGGGTCTTGAGAGGACTGTGCAATGTCATCTTTGTCTGCCATTTGATGATCTTGTGATGATGCAGCTTATCTAAATTCTTCGAGTGCTTCTTTGGCTTCTGGTGCGAGACTATAATGATCACATGCTGTGGGTACATCATAATTCCATGCATTTGGAGGAATGGTCTTGTTTTCCTAGCATAGGATTCTCTGAAGTTCTCAATATTGGTGTTCACAACAACCAATAGGACCTGGATAAGATTTGTGAACTCAAGCGTCCTTGTTATCTAGTCGAGGTTTATAAGATGTGGTATCTATATTCTGAGGGGCATCGATAATGTGACCATTATTGATGAAGAAATGCCATGGTCATCTAAAGAATAGAATAGTGTGAACTTCAGGGTTTGGCTGTGTGGTTCTCAGTTCTTTCTCGAGGAGCCATTTCCAGTGAGTTGGAGGATAAAACCAATTAAGGAAATCTAAAAGATTTTTGTCATTTTCATTTTTAATCTTACATCTTAGAAGTCCAAATATCCTTATGAGGTTGGCAATGAATCTTCTGGTTGGAATTTCAATAGCTATCAAGTACTTATTGGTTAAGTACCACAGTAACCATCGAAGCTGATCAGGAAAATCATCTTCTTTCCAAATCAGAGGATGTATGAATGGATAATCTGCATTTAATCCAAAAGGATAGAGAATCGAATCTCCATTAAACCTGAACAAATCTGCGTGGCATTGCCACATGAGTTTATCCAGATTTTCAATGAAATTGTCATTCTAGATGTATTCAATGATTTCCTGGGGATACTTCCAACTTGGCTAGTCTTTGATCTTCTCGATCTTATATTTTTCACCATATTGACGCAAATGAAAAGCACGTCTCATGACATACATGTTGATTTCAACTGGTGCTTTTGGTCTTGAGAGGAAGTCAGCAAGCACATTTTTGTCTCCAGCAATATGCTTGGTCTCGAAAGAATATTTTGAAAACCATTCAGCCCATCTTAGCAACTATGAATTTAGAACCTGCTTTTGTTTGAACCTGGTCATCTTAGGGAAAGATGCCATATCCAGATCAACTAGGAAGTGATGGCCAATAAGATGGAATTCGAACTTTTTTATTCCATTTTTTACTGCCAGAATCTCTTTAAAAGTGGAATGATAATGCATTTCCGCCTAAGAGAATTTTCCACTTTTATATGCACATAAATGTTTCTTACCATCAATTTCTTCGAATAAGACTGTAGCCCAATATTCATCACTAGCATCAGTCTAGAGAATTCGTTTTCCTGTTGATGGAATTTGCAGTGGAGGAAGAGATTGCATAAGTTCTTTGAGTTGAGCAACTGCATTGGTCTGAGACTTTCCCCAAGGTGGGGGATTCTTTTTCAGCATTGTCTGCAATGGCATTAGCAATTTTGCAATGTGTGGAACAAAATCCCTAATATAAGTAATTATCCCAAGAAATTGCTGAACTTGCTTTCTTGTAAAGTTTTCTTCAGGAAACTTTAGCAATTCCTAAGCAATATGTGGCCCTGGATAGTATGTCCCTTTGTTAAGGTGCATACCAAGAAATTCAATTTTTGTCTGGGCAATAGTCATCTTTCAATTTTTATTCCATTTTTTCTTTGGGTATTAAGGTGCATAATACCATGCTTTTTCACAATTTCAGCGAACTGTTCAAGGAGTTGATAGTGTGACTGCTCATCAGGACTATAAAGCAAGATATCATCAATATAAACTGCTGCGCTCACCAGAATTGGTTGGAAAATTCGGCACATTGCCTTTTGAAAGGGGGATGGAGCAACCTTTAGGCCGAAAGAAAGAACTTTCCATTGGAAATGCTGGTTTGGGATACAAAACCCTGTCTTGGGTCTGTCTTCATGATGAATGCCCAATTGCCAAAATCCGGCTTTGAGGTCAAATTTGGAGTAAATTTGAGCTTTAGATAATCTAGCAAAAAGAGAGTTTCTGGAGGGTAAAGGGAATTTATCATCTTGGAGAAAAAGATTAAGTGGCTGGTAATTAATTACCAATCTCATTTTTCCTCTGGTTTGCTCAGCACGCTTGTTGACATAAAAGGCTTCACAAGCCCATTGAGAGTGTGAGACCTCAATAAGGCCTTGTTGCAATAAGTCTAAGCATTCTCTTTGAGCCAAAATCAAGTGTTTAGGATTCATTCCCATATGACTCGCCTTGGTTGGATTAATATCTTCATTTTTCTTGAAAGGAAGGCGAACAAAGAAGTTTGGATTTTTCCATAAAGGATGGGAACATTTCGAGCAAATTCATAATGAGATTTCGAACGGGATTCCAGCAACTTTTGCATGATCGGATCTAACAGACTCATTTCAATGGAGAAAAGTCTTTGGATATTGACAAATTTAGAGAATTGGTCTTTATACTTAAGACATTTTCCAGGGATGATGCGGAGTTGAGAAATTTGAGTCATGATATCCCAACCAATGATCAAATCTTTGTTGGGAAGACTAGAGTCAAAGATTTTTGTGGTTATGGAGCACTGTGGGAAGAACTGAACAGTTATGGGAGTAGTTCTCACATTTGTAAAGAAAGTATCTCCTGAGGCAAAATTGAAATTCCAGACACAAGAAGTCCAATATTCTTCAGGAAAAACTTTAGTGTCTAAAATTGAAGAAGCAGCTCTAGTGTCTATGAGAGCAATGACAGTAATTGGTTTGGCAAACTTTGACGTAAATATTTTTACAGGAAAATGAGAACAATGAGTTTGGCTTGAAAATATGTCAGTGCTTTCTTCTGAAGGAGTGAGAGATATGTGAAAAATATCTTAATGGTCTGAGTCTGAATCAGTATCACTGGGAGTTTGGTAACAAGGGATAACACAGAGAGTTTGTTCACATGGTTCTTCGTCCGCAGAAAATAAGTATTCGATATCATCATTTCCTAGAGAAATACCAGTTTCATTCTCTAAATAATGTATCAAATGATTATGACCTTTTTTCGCCTGGGGACAATTGTTGGCAAAGTGTCTTTTTTTGTTGCAGATGAAGCATCGGTTTGATTTTTTGTGGCCCGAGTGATCCTTCCTTTTGCGTAGATATTGCCATTTCTTCTTTCTTCGGAGGTGCTTGGAGCCATGCTTGGATTTGTTTATCCACATCTTCTTGAAATGCTTCTTTTTCCTGGAGGATTTTCCGCAGGAACCGTCACAATCTTTCTTGGAGCATTTGATTTTCAAGTATTGTTGAGAACATGCCCTGTCAAGTTCTCTGTTGTCATGAACATAAGACCGAATCATCTGACGCTTCATACACAAGTCTTCTAAGCACAAATTGATTTCTTGTTAGAGCTCTCCCAACGTAACATCCCGGATTCTCCTTTGTCTAGAGAGAAAATTTCTCTCCACTGGTTGAGATAATTCCTTCGGAATTGAGGTTAGGAAAACATGCTTCCGATTTGCATCAGCTCCGACTTGGTAAAAGAGCTGAAGCATTTGTCGATAATGCTTATCAATATGTTTTTTCTGAAGAGAACAACACATTCTTTCAAAAAATTCTATTCTCCTAAGTTCCATAAGATCAACGGGTTTTCCCACAAAGAAGTGGTACATAAGGGTAATGGCATACTGAAAATTTGGTGCAAGTAAAAAGTGAAGTTGATCTTGTTTTGAAATAGATGCCCACCAAAGTTTGAGACTACCTGTGAATCTTGTGACAAAGTTAAAAAGAACATCATACTTGTCATGATTGGTAATGGCTTGGGTGTTAGCCAAGTATGAAATTCTTCAAGTCTTTCAGGCCATTTATGATAAGGAATATCATCAATAGTGAAGAACTATTTTGATGAAGTGATGATATTTTGAGAGGAATTGTTTGGCTGAACAACTTCTGGTTCAAAGTGGTCTGAATCCATGTCATAATCCGGGGGATCAGCCATAAATACGGATGAAGTTACTGGTACTATAGGAGGAGATTCAATGGTAGGGATCGAAAAGGAGGATGAAGAAGCAAGATATACCAAATCTGATTCAGTTTCAAAAATGTTAGGAAAGGCTAGTTCTGTTGGGAACATAATCTGATCTGTTGGAATGACATGATCAATCTGTTGTGGAGGTGATGTAGGATTAGGCTGGGGTTCCTGATTGCCTAAATCTCTGAGAAAAGATTCTAATGGATTTGACAACATTAGCTGATCTAGCCTTTCTCTTATAACTAGCGAAGATTCCTCTTTCTTCTTTTCTTTCCCTTTCCTTAATCGATCTAACTCTCTGAGACAATTTCTCATCTCAGCCACATCTGTCTTTTGTGTGACAAGAATATCTAGAAGAGTGGCAAAGATAGATGTCTAAGGTGGCGGAGGTAGAGAAGGAAGAATTTCTGTCCTCAGAGTGGAAGGGAATAGATTGATTTTTCTTGGGTTGAGCTTTCCTTCTTCAAGGATTTGGATTTGCCTTTTAGCTTATCTATCTCAGCCTTAGGAATTTCAAGATAATGATAGCCCAAATTTTGTCCAAATTCTAAGGCATGAAGCCTCTTCTGGAAATCTGAAAGCATCTTCTTGGTGGTTTCATCATATCTTTGTAGGTCTTGTTGCACATTTCCAATCTTGGAATCAATTGCTTTGAAAGCATTATTATGTGCAAGAAGAGTCTCGATTGCCAATTTAGAACAGGCTTGAAACGGAGTTCTTTTGTCTTCCATGCTCATCCACATCAGTAGGGGCAGGTATCTTTGGAACAAACCGATATCTGTTTTGTGGATCAATAAACTCTTCCGGTGCAGGAAACGAGAGTTTAGCGCTTTACAAACAAGAGGAGGAAAGTCTGTTTCATGGAACATAGCAATGGTAGAGCTAGATGGTGTATCTTTCGGAACTTCAAGTAGGTATGAGTGTTTCTTTGCCCACTTAACAATTGGCTTATAGAATGGAGAAATGACTGATTTTTTCTGAGGGGGAGATGGAGGAGGTGATGGTAGTGGATCTGGTGATACAGAGGGAGAATTATTGAACTCTGGTGGTGGAGTTGGGGCATAGGAAACCATGAACTGATACTTATCACATTCACCGAGAGTATCAATGGAAGAATTTCCATTCAAGTGCCTCTGATACATAGGGTCTTTTGGCCTTTTGTGCTTCCTTACGAGGTGGAGGTTTTGCAAATGGATCTACCTCGTCAAGGGAATTTATGCAATAAGAACATTGACAAAATGGATCCCAAAAACAATGACCAAATTGGTCTTTATAGTAATAGACAAGATGCACATTACTTTTGAAATATTTAACAAGCTTTTTGGGGTCTGGTTCGGAAATTGACTCAGGAACACATGGTTCAATCATGAAGAGAGTCTGGAAGATAGAAGGACTTTCTTCTTTTTCCTTGCCAAATTTGATGGAAACAGTTCCATCCTTCTTTCTGACAAATTCAGAATCTGAAGACTGGAAAGGTTTGTTGCTTTGATGTAATTTTTCATAGTTGGTGATCCATGTTTCTGGGAGGAGGGTAGCCAACTTTTCTTTTGGGATTTGTCTGGGAACATGAATACAAGAGGCCTGGTCATTCTGCATGGAAATGAATAATGCATCTTCATTTCCGTTGTGGAAGTTTAAGTCAAGAGCATGATTCTCGCACTCGATAAACCATTTGGTAATGCAAAGTTGCTGCTTTGCTATTGAGTCGACGATCGAGGGCTCCAGTGAGTTGAATCTGGACTTTTAGAAAAGAGAGCAACTGGGGGTTTGAAAGAACAATGTTGAAGTTTGGATACATAGTTACAAAGACTGTTCCAGCATTTAAAGTAGTTTGAACAGTACCTATGTAGGCATGCTAGTATTCTAAAAACCTGGTATCCAATAGAGCAATCCTTGCCACAACTGGCAAACCTTTTCGACCATGAAAAGTAAGAGCAAGACGAATAACCCCATAATGCACATGGGAGTATCCCTGCTGAGTCCATTGTCTAGGGAATTCTGGAGGGATTTGAAGAGTAACAAAGTACTCCTTTTTTCAGTAGCAGAAATAGGATGTTGGTCGAATTTGGAAGATTGCACACTCTTTCACTTCCTTCGGAGTTTAGCGAATGAGTTGTCGAATAGAGCGAATGGGAGAAAATGACGAAGTGGGTTTAGCAAAGGCAGAATAAGGGTTCATCAATGGGAGTTGGGTTTCAGAGATCTTGGTTTCATCACTAAGAGAGACTTCATAAAGATAGTCTATTTTAGAAACATTTGAAATGTGGAAATCTGAAGAGGTTGAAGAGGAAGGAGTAGTAACTAGTGAGACAGGTGCTTCGAGTATTTCTGGTTGATCTGTCATGATATAAAGAGTTCTTCTCAGCACTAGATTCACCTACTAAGCGCATGGAACAGATTTTGCTAGAAATGAAACCATGGCTCTGATACCATTGAATAAACCTAGACTTAGAACTAGGGAGGACAAAATCAATTTTCTGCAGGTATGCCTTCCCACACTGGGCAAACAACTCAAGCCCTTCAGGGACAGCCTTTTAACAGAAAATCATTTTGCCATTTAGTTCAGAGCTTAGAGACACCCAAATAGAATTAGGATGATAACATTTCTAACTATCCGAGTTGCATTTCTCAGAGGATCCTACTAGGTTGGAGAAGAAGAGAGGTTTAGAAAGCCATAGAGAGAATTACACAAATCACTCACTTTAATTGCAGGGACTCATGCCTTAGAATCTGGAAAAAATTTAGGCTATCATTATCTCGAAAGTCCTAAGGCTGAGATAGATAAGCTCAAAAGGCAAATCCAAATCATTGAAGAAGGAAAGCTCAACCTAGGAAAAATCAATCAATTCCCTTCCTCTCTAAGGACAGAAATTCTTCCTTCTCTACCTCCGCCACCTCAGACATCTATCTTTGCCACTCTTCAAGATATTCCTGTCACACAAAAGACAGATGTGGCTGAGATGAGAAATCGTCTCAGAGAGTTAGATCGATTAAGGAAAGGGAAAGAAAAGAAAAAAGAGGAATCTTCGCTGGTTATAAGAGAGGCCAGATCAGCTAATGTTGTCAAATTCATTAGAATCTTTTCTCAGAGATTTAGGCAATCGGAACCCCAGCCTGATCCTACACCGCCTCCACAACAGATTGATCCTATCATTCCAACATATCAGATTATGTTCCCAACATAATCAGCCTTTCCTAACATTTTTGAAATTGAATCAGATTCGGTATCTCTTGCTTCTTCATCCTCCTTTTCGATCCCTACCATTGAATCTCCTCCTATAGTACCAATAACTTCATCTGTATTTATGGCCGATCCCCCGGATTATGACATGGATTCAGACCACTCTGAACCAGAAGTTGTTTAGCCAAACAATTCCTCTCAAAATATCGTCACTTCATCAAAACAGTTCTTCACTATTGATGATATTCCTTATCATAAATGGCCTGAAAGACTTGAAGAATTTCATACTTGGCTCAACACCTAAGCCATTACCAATCATGACAAGTATGGTGTTCTTTTTAACTTTGTCACGAGATTCAGAGGTAGTCTCAAACTTTGGTGGGCATCTAGTTCAAAACAAGATCAACTTCACTTTTTACTTGCACCAAATTTTCAGTATGCCATCACCTTTATGTACCACTTCTTTGTGGGAAAACCCATTGATCTTATGGAACTTAGGAAAAGAGAATTTTTTGAAAGAAGGTGTTGTTCTCTTTAGAAAAAACATCTTGATAAGCATTATCGACAAATGCTTCAGCTCTTTTACCAAGTCGGAGCTTATGCAAATCTGAAGCATGTTTTCCTAACCTCCATTCCGAAGGAATTATCTCAACCAGTGGAGAGAAATTTTCTCTCTAGACAAAGGAGAATCCAAGATGTTATGTTGGGAGAGCTCCAACAAGAAATCCATTTGTGCTTAGAAGACTTGTGTATGAAGCGTCAGATGATTTAGTCTTATGTTCATGACAACAGAGAACTTGACAGGGCATGTTCTCAACAATACTTGAAAATCAAATGCTCCAAGAAAGATTGTGATGGTTCCTGTGAAAATCCTCTAGGAAAAAGAAGCATTTCAAGAAGATGTGGATAAACAAATCCAAGCATGACTCCAAGCACCTCCGAAGAAAGAAGAAATGATGATATCTACACAAAAGGAAGGATCACTCAGGCCACAAAAAATCAAACCGATACTTCATCTGCAACAAAAAATGACACTTTGCCAAAAATTGTCCCCAGGCGAAAAAAGATCAGAATTATTTGATACATCATATAGAGAATGAAACTGGTATTTCTCTAGGAAATGATGATATCGAATACTTATTTTCTGTGGACGAAGAACCATGTGAACAAACTCTCTGTGTTATCCCTTGTTACCAAACTCCCAGTGATACTGATTCAGACTCAGACCATGAAGATATTTTTCACATATCTCTCACTCCTTCAGAGGAAAGCACTAACATATTTTCAAGCCAAACTCATTGTCCTCATTTTCCTGTAAAAATATTTACGTCAAAGTTTGCCAAACCAATTACTGTCATTGCTCTCATAGACACTAGAGCCGCTTCTTCAATTTTAGACATTAAAGTTCTTCCTGAAGAATATTGGACTTCTTGTGTTCGGTATTTCAATTCTGCCTTAGGAGATACTTTCTCTACAAATGTGAGAACTACTCTCATAACTGTTCAATTCTTCCCACAGTGCTCCATAACCACAAAAATCTTTGGCTCTAGTCTTCCCAACGAAGATTTGATCATTGGTTGGGATATCATGACTCAAATTTCTCAACTCCGTATCATCCCTGGAAAATGTCTTAAGTATAAAGACCAATTCTCTGAATTTGTCAATATCCAAAGACTTTTCTCCATTGAAATGAGTCTGTTAGACCCGATCATGCAAAAGTTGCTGGAGTCTTGTTCGGAATCTCATTCTGAATTTGCTCAGAAATGTTCCCATCCTTTATGGAAAAATCCAGACTTCTTTGTTCGCATTCCTTTCAAGAAAAATGAAGATATTAATCCAATCAAGGCGAGTCATATGGGAATGAATCCAGAACACTTGATTTTGGCTCAAAGAGAATACTCATACTTATTGCAACAGGGCCTTATTGAGGTCTCACACTCTCAATGGGCTTGTGACGCCTTTTATGTCAACAAGCGTGCTTTGAGTAAACCGAGAAAAATGAGACTGGTAATTAATTACTAGCCACTTAATCTTTTTCTCCAAGATGATAAATTCCCTTTACCCTCCAAAACTCTCTTTTTGCTGGATTATCTAAAGCTCAAATTTACTCCAAATTTGACCTCAAAGCCGGATTTTGGCAATTGGGCATTCATCCCGAAAAAGGACCCAAGACAGGGTTTTGTATCCCAAATCAGCATTTCCAATGGAAAGTTCTTCCTTTCGACCTAAAGGTTGCTCCATCCCTCTTTCAAAAGGCAATGTGCCGAATTTTCCACCCAATTCTGGCGAGTGCAGCAGTTTATATTGATGATATCTTGCTTTATAGTCCTGATGAGCAGTCACACTGTCAACTCCTTGAACAATTCGCTGAAATTGTGAAAAAGCATGGTATTATGCTTTCCCAAAGAAAGATGAATATTGCCTAGACAGAAATTGAATTTCTTGGTATGCACCTTAACAAAGGGATATACTATCCAGGGCCACATATTGCTCAGGAATTGCTAAAGTTTCCTGAAGAAAACTTTATAAGAAAGCAAGTTTAGCAATTTCTTGGGATAATTACTTATCTCAGGGATTTTGTTCCACACATTGCAAAATTGCTAATCCCAAAAAAGAATCTCTCACATTGGGGAAAGTCTCAGACTAATGCAGTTGCTTAACTCAAAGAACTTATGCGATCTCTTCCTCCACTGCAAATTCCATCAACAGGAAAACGAATTCTCCAGACTGATGCTAGTGATGAATATTGGGCTGCAGTCTTATTCGAAGAAATTGATGGTAAGAAACATTTATGTGCATATAAAAATGGAAAATTCTCTCAGGCGGAAATGCATTATCATTCCACTTTTAAAGAGATTTTGGCAGTAAAAAATGGAATAAAAAAGTTCGAATTCTATCTTATTGGCCATCACTTTCTAGTTGAACTGGATATGGCATCTTTCCCTCAAATGACTAGGTTCAAATAGAAGTAGGTTCCAAATTCCCAGTTGCTAAGATGGGCTGAATGGTTTTCAAAATATTCTTTCGAGACCAAGCATATTGCTGGAGACAAAAATGTGCTTACTGACTTCCTCTCAAGACCAAAAGCACCAGTTGAAATCAACATGTATGTCCTGAGACGTGCTTTTCATATGCGTCAATATGGTGAAAAATATAAGATCGAGAAGATCAAAGACTAGCCAAGTTGGAAGTATCCCCAGGAAATCATTGAATACATCTAGAATGACAATCTCACTGAAAATCTTGATAAACTCATGTGGCAATGCCACGCAGATTTGTTCAGGTTTAATGGAGGTTCGATTCTCTATCCTTTTTTATTAAATGCAGATTATCCATTCATACATCCTCTGATTTGGAAAGAAGATGATTTTCCTGACCAGCTTCGATTGTTACTGTGGTACTTAACCAATAAGTACTTGATAGCTATTGAAATTCCAACCAGAAGATTCATTGCCAACCTCATAAGGATATTTGGACTTCCAAGAGGTAAGATTAAAAATGAAAATGACAAAAATATTTTGGATTTCCTTAATTGGTTTTATCCTCCAACTCACTGGAAATGACTTATTGAGAAAGAACTGAGAACCACACAGCCAAACCCTGAAGTTCACACTATTATGTTCTTTAGACGACCATGGCATTTCTTCACCAATAATGGTCACATTATCGATGCCCCTCAGAATATAGGTACCACATCCTATAAACCTCGGCTAGATAACAAGGACGCTCGAGTTCACAAATATTATCAAGGTCCCGTTGGTTGTTGTGAACACCAATATCGAGAACTCCAGAGAATCCTATGCCAGGAAAACAAGACCATTCCTCCAGATGCATGGAATTATGATGTATCCATAGCATGGGATCATTATAGCCTCGCACCAGAAGTCAAAGAAGCACTCGAAGAATTCAGACAAGCTGCATCATCACAAGATCATCAAATGGCAGACAAAGATGACATTGCACAGTCCTCTTAAGACCCCTACGCTACATGGGGAGGTCCTCTGTCCCAAGACCCCTATGATCAATGACCTTTGTCCTTATCTCAAGGCATAAACACATCCTTCTATGCACAGCCATCCAATTGGCCCTAGCCAAGTCTTCTTGCCGATACAACAGATGACAGCACAAATTGGGAGCAAAAACCGGCGTCCGCAACATATCGTCAAGAAGAAGCATCCTCATCACATCGGCTGAACCAGATTCTCACACTAGAAGATCTTGAAGCACTTGAACAAAAATCCGATGCACATGTTCTAGCAACAGAACACAGCTCAAATGACTCAGACTATAGTTATAATGCTCGTGATGGACGAGACCGTTGAAAAATCAATGTTCGTACAAGTTAACTGTTTACTTTTACTGTAGCAGTAGGCTAGGGAAATCACTGTTCACTGTCATTGTTCATATCGTGCGAATAATTCCCAACCGAAATTTTCGGTAGCCTCCGTCTGTTCAGGACCCATGTGTTTTGGTCATTACTTGTTTGTAACCTCTAATTGCCTATAAAATGCGAGGAGGATGTAATGTGTTGGGCAGAGTCCCTGCAAGTAAAGTGAGTGCTTTGTGTAATTCTCTCTATGGCTTTCTAAACCTCTCTTCTTCTCTAGCCTAGTAGGATCATATGAGAAATGCAGCTCGGATAGTTATAAATGTTATCATCCTGGTTCTATTTGGGTGTCTCTAGGCTCTGAACTAAAGGGCAGAATGATTTTTTGTTAAAAGGCCGTCCCTGAAGGGCTTGAGTTGTTCGCCCAGTGTGGGAAGGCATACCTACAGAAAATTGATTTTGTCCTCCTTGGTTCTAAGTCTAGGTTTATTCAATGGCTCGTAATCTACAAATTCATGGCTTGGTCTCTACAAATTAGAAACTTGAAATCCAAATATCACCTTTCCTTTAATTTATCTTGGGTTTGGTTTCGTCATGGACTTAAACTCGAGACATATTTTAACAATCTCCACCTTGGCTTGATGTTTGAGTCAAGTCACAATCACTTCACAAAAATTCAAACTCTATCGCTACTTTCCCATGGTCCCCGATGGGCTCAATTGTCACAGATATTAACCAAGTCCAAGCCTCGCTTGAACTTTGCCATAACCAAAGACCTCATCAGAATACCAACTCCACATGTATCTTTAATTGCTCCGCAAGCATTTTTCGACACAACATTCTTAACTGCAGATAAAACAAAACCATTGTTGCATCCATATCTGTTAGGAGATCGAATGCATACCTTGTTAATTTCAGCAGTTACGACAACTATTAGCTTTATAGGCTCTACCTCACTACAAGCATTATTTGTGTCGATTACTTTGCTAGTACTCGTACTCTCTACCTCATGAATTTCTAGTTGCAACTCCACCTCAAGCTGAACATCGTTCAAATCCATTTGAATACTGCTATAATCACTCCTAACCAGAAGTACTGGAGACTCATTAAAAGTAACTTTTCTGTTTGAGCACCACAATCAATAGCCCTGCTCACCTCGAGCATAGCTTAGGAATATGCACTTTTTTACCATTCCATCGAGCTTACCATCACTTGCTCGAACATCACATGGGCAACCAAATATTTTAAGAACAGAATAATCAGTAATGTTACCTTACCACACTTCTTCGGGAGTCCAATATTCAATCACAGTTGATGGGGATCTATTTATCAGATAGCTCGCCATACTAAGTGCATCCATCAGGAATCTCCTAGCTATACCAGCACTAGATAGCATTTTATGCGCCGTCTCTAGCAACGTTTTGCTCATCAATTCCGCAACATATTGTGGTTCATTAGCATTAGTGCGGTGTTTTACTATGCCTTCTTTCATGTAGAATTCGTTAAACAGCTTCAAGAAAAATTCCATTCTACTGTCGGTCCACACATGCTTGATCGTCTTCCCAGTCTCCTTTTCGATCACTTGATCCTAACAATAGCATCAAACTTGTGCCTAAGCACAAATACCCAAGTCTTCATCGAGTAATCATCAACAACTGTTAGCATATATCTAGCACTCTTCCTCGAAGGAAACTGCAACAACTTGTGAACATTCAAGTGAATTAACTCTACAATTTCCTGGTTTCTTTGATAGTCGCACTGAACTGTACTTTCTGCCATTGATCTAAATCACAGCACCTGCATACATTCAGTTTGTTAGGAACATAACCACATAACAAATTTCTTTCACTTAAAACCTTCAAGCTTCTCTCGTCAATGTGCCCCAAACGCATATGTCACAATTCAGACTCTCGAACAGATACATCCGACGTCTCCGTAGCGAAATTTGTCACTATCTCACCTTAAAGCTCATATAGGCCACTGTGCTTGATTCATTTCATTATTATCAAAGCACTTCGAACAATTTTCAAAATTCCACATTCTGAAATATATATCGATACTTAGTTGAATCCAAGGCACTTAAATAAATTAAGTTCTTCTTCAACTATGGAACATGCCTTACTCCAGTCAATGTCCTCACGATACCATCATGCATTCTAATTTTAACATTGCCAACACCAATGACATCGCATTTAGCATTGTTCCCTAACTGCACTTTACTATTATCCATGCATTGATAAGTAGTAAACTAGTTTCTATTTGGTGTAACATGAAAAGAACAACCAGAATCCATAATACATCCATCAAACGATGAATAATTAGTGACATACAAGACATAATCGGCATTATCTACTACAACTGCAACATTATTTGCAGAATCAACTATAATTCATTTACCTTTCTCATTTTTCTGCTTAAGACAATTCATTCTAAGATGCCCCATCTTGCTACAGCTTCAACAGACAACGTCACCAGTCCTAGATTGACTATGCTTGTTCATATTAGTACTACTTACCCACATGTGTTCTAGATCTTCATCTATTTTCACCTACTAAAGTAGCAGACACAGGTTTGCTAGATTCTCTTCAACGAATGTCCTCACTCAGAATCAAATCTCGAACCCCATCAAACATCAAACTTGTTGACCTAGAGGAATTACTAATGACAGTAACAGTAGTAATCCAACTATCAGGCAATGAGGATAACAGAATCAAAACACATACCTCATCTTCAAAGTCAATTTCAACTGAATTTAATTGACTAACAATCACATTGAATTCATTGATATGATCTGTAATTGACGCACCTTCGCTCATCTTCAAATTAAACAGACGTCGCATCAAATAGACTTTGTTGATCGCAGAGGGCTTCTCGTATATATTTGATAGGGCTTGCATCAA
The DNA here is from genome assembly GCA_014182515.1 of Eucalyptus microcorys. NCBI lineage: Eukaryota > Viridiplantae > Streptophyta > Magnoliopsida > Myrtales > Myrtaceae > Eucalyptus > Eucalyptus microcorys. Next base: position 9,599,639 of record CM024569.1, read on the forward strand.
ATCAGCAATGGTTTTCTCCTTCAAAATATTAAACGTGACATTACGAGACAACATCAGCCGAATAACACCCATAGGTCGTCTATCCAGCAAATCCCAATCAGCTTGCTTCATTGACTCTGGTTTCTCCCTAGATAAGGGCAAGTGTAGTTTCATATGGTAAAGATAATCTTCAATCTGCATCTTCCAGAAACTAAAATCATTCCCATCAAATTTGTCGATCATCACTTTTACTTCTTCAGTCGCCATCGATTTGCTTTAACTTAGCCAAACCTAGCTCTGATACCATTTGTTGCGAAAAGGCGATCGATTGAATAATAATATAGATAGAAGAAGAAAATAAATCGGATACCGGATTTACGTGGTTCGGTCGTAAAGACCTACGTCCACATGGAGAACAACGATGAATTTCACTATAGATCAAGCAATACAAGGAGATTATATGCTCGAGTCACCCAAACACTCTTTCGGTGTTTCCCAAACCTCAATTACACCAAATAATGCATGTAGTGTTTAGCCTCAAAATTCCTCAAGAAATAATCTCTCAATCTCACGAAAGAATTACACGCAAATCTTATCTCAAGATTTAATTGGCTTGAACACTAATTCTTCTTGGATGTAATTGCACGAACAAAATCTACGAAGAAACCCACATCAAGCACTCACTTAGAAATGGTGCTTCAAGAGATCTTCACGTTTGCCACGGCACGAAGACCACGTTGCTCTGCTTGCATCAACAACGCTTTGGCAACCGCATGCGCTTATGGAAAAAAAGAATAAATATATATGATATAATATGCATGACGGCCAACTTCAACTCGGAATAGGAAATTTGGACGCTTCGGTCAACAAGTCAAACTTGGACTTTCCTATTTCTTCTGTTATCTTGAACAAGCAATATATACAGAATTTGATTTCTGTAATCTACAAATTCATGACTTGGTCTCTACAAATTAGCAACTTGAAATCCAAATATCCACTTTCCTTTAATTTATCTTGGGTTTGGTTTCGTCACGGACTCAAACTCGAGACATATTCTAACACTTCTAAACCTTCTAAGGAGTTTAACTCATTGATAGGATGTTTCCTTTTTCTGGCGGACTTAATTTTAAATTCAAAACCAAAGTACCTAGAAATAACCTATCATCACGTACTGAAAACTGTGTTGCCATCCAGCAAAAAGATTAAAACGTGAGAGCATTGACAACCCCAAATCCGGAGACAAATGCACGAAACCCAGCCACTTTATTATGTCTAAGATACATTATGCACAAAAAATGACTTGGTTCCCCGTGAGGGAACTAAAAAATTGAACAAAAAAGTACTTTATTAGAGTTGAGTTATAGAGAAGGAAGTAGCTTGACCTTAATCGATGGAGGCATGAAGTATCTACTCTTTATGAAATTTTAGGTTTCAAAATCTGGATTTCTTATAGTCAAGGCGATATAGCTATAGAGCGATAGAAAGTCCTTTCTTTAGTCCCTCCAATCATGAACATAATAGCCCAACCAAAAATGAAATGGTATTTACATCTGACATGGATTCCCATTAGATTGCAAGACGTTTTCTGAATTTCCTGGACAAACCGAGTTTGAAAGAAGCAAAATTTCCGGTTTGGCCCAATCTCGTGTGAGTTCATGGGCGCCACCAACACAGATTACATCCAATCATGTCAGAGGAAAGGCTTCGCGTTGCTAGTTTGCCAGCTGTTGATCACCCTTAAGTCGATCGCCTTATTCACACGTAAGACGAAAATGCCTGATTTGTCGAGCTTTCATGCCAACCTATGATTTCTTGGATTTTGTTTGGATGTTTTGCAACCCAGCTTGTCTATAATTCGCGCTCGAGACGTGTTTTTTTACCCCTAGGTTCTTTTTTGCCATCAAAGATGTGCATTTTATTTGCACCATCTATGTATGCCAGAAATGCCCTTATTGGCATTCCATGAGTAAAATCCTAAAGAGTTCAAGTAACTATGGAGGAGTGCGCTTCTCAAATGTCTTAAGATGGTAGACTAATTGAGGTGCGGGAAAGTTAGCTTAAACATCACTTGATCACTTAAATAAAAAAGAACAAAAATCCTCTTACTTGTACAACGATTGGAGCAAAAAATAGAAGCAAACCTTCTTTAATCATATAGTGCGACATTGAAGTCATACCAAGGAGGGGAAAAGAAGAAAAGACTTATCATGATTGACAATGATGCACTCACCTATCCCAGATATAGCGCGCTAACTAGTCAATGATTGAAGGAACTTTATACCAAGTTTAGATACAAAACATGCAATTTTGGGGTTAATATTCTTTTAGACCAGAATTTTTTACTATTCCACCATACTCTTTGAACTTTAATTGTATTATAACTATCCAAATCCGTCCAAATTTCTTTTGTATGCACACTACACATGACTTGTCAAACGTAAAAATCAGGATTTGTAATGATAAGAAATTCAAAATAAGGAGCACAAATCTCTTGAACTTTGGAAGTGATATACTCTAGATTCCGAACTTTTACATGACATACCCTCTCTACCTTTGCATAGGAATATTCGGCAAAAGTACAGCCCAAGTACCAAAACTTGGCACGGAGGGACACTTAAGTGCCAAAAGTTTCGAAAGGGACACTTAACTGTCAAAATCGGAGTAAAATGGATCACTTAAGTGCCAATCCGGCCAAATTGCTAACGTGGCAATTTTCTAGTGAGATGAGTGCAAAACGGCGTTGTTTTGCACGCTGACGTGACTAAAAAATGTAAAAACGACGTCGTTTTGTCTATATGTGGTAAATAATTAATATAAAAATTAATTTAATTAAATTTAAAAATAAATTTATTTAAAATATTTTTAAAAAATTAAAATTAAAAAAAAAATTAAAAAAGGGGGGGGGAAGGGGACGAAGGGAGGCGGGCGAGGGCCGAGCCCTCGCCGCCACCGCTAGGAAGGGCCGACGACGGAGGGGGAGGGTCAGCCGGGGTTGCTAGCCTCTGGCCGATCGGCGGTGAGGGCCGTGACCCTCGCCCAGATCGCCGGCCCCTGGCCGACCTACGGTGAGGGCCGTTGACCCTCGCTGCCCAAATCCAATGAGGGCTCACAGGCCCTTGCCGCCGGTCGGCCAAGGGCGGCGACCCCAGCCACCCTCCCCCTCCATCACCAGCCCTTCCCGGCGGCGGCGAGGGCTCAGCCCTTAGCCTCCCTTCGACACCTTTTTTTTTTTTTTTTTAAAGTTTTTAAATTTATGTTTTTTATTTTTAAAAATATTTTAAATAAATTTAATTTTTAATTTAATTTAATTAATTTTTATATTAATTATTTACCACATCAGACAAAACGATTTTCTAAATGTTAGCTGCAAAACTGCCGTTTTGCACTCATCTCGTCGGAAAATTACCACGTTAGCAATTTGATCGGATTTTGGCCGGATTGGTACTTAAGTGATCCATTTTACTTTGATTTTGGCACTTAAGTGTCCCTTTCAAAACTTTTGACACTTAAGTGTCTCTCCGTGCCAAGTTTTGGCACTCTAGGTATCCGTACCTTGGAATATTCGTTTCTTCAAATTTTTATATGAAGAAAAATGGAGGGAGGAAAATAGAGCCATGAACTTTAGAATTGACACGCATTATATCCCAAAGATTTCAAATGATACAACCTTATTGAACTTTGGCAGTGCACGTTCCCAGCCCAAACTACTGGTGAGTTTGGCAGGTCTTCGAGGTCGCCAGTTTTAGGGCCAAGGTGTCTGAGCTCCCAATTCCAAGTTTAAAATCAGGCATAGTTCAAGATTCTAGCCATACAGACGACCAACTTGGCCGTGCACGCCCCCAGCCCAAACTACTTCCTATCTTTCCAAGAAACGGGTGACTATTCCCTTATTTCTATTTAGAGTGAACTAGGACCCTGTTTAGCTCAAAGATCATCGTGACCCAAATTTCAGTATGAAATCGACATAGACCAGGTTATGTGCCGAGTGCATGCCATCATTCTTGAAGGAAAGTGATTTTCATGGTGATGGGAACTCAATCCGATAGAAACTTGCTCTCTGAAGTAGAGATTAAGTGCTGAACTTATGGAAGATATAGAGTTGACGAGATTTTCTTTTCTGGGCCAACGATGCGGAGTTTTCGGGGGAAGATGCCCTTGAACGGGAACTCTTGGCTTTCGAATACAAAGTTGTAAAAGAGGATGTCGGAATCTGGAGAAAAGACATTCCATGTACATTCAAGCTGCAGCCAAATGGGAGATGCGGTATTTTCGGAAGTATAGCTAGAGGACATTGAAGAACTTTTACTTCGATTTTCCACATGGAGTGTAAGGTTCACAGACAGAGAAACATTGCAAGTCATGGCCATGACTCCTTATCGAGCAGATAACACTGTCATGGTCATTTCGTTTGGTTGACTTTGTGAAGTGTTTTCTTGGAGTAGATTCCTTTCATTGAAAAAGCCTGGCTCTTTTGGAAGAGGCAATTCAATGTCGCTTCCCAGCATCATAACCACAGTGGACATACTTGGCCTATCATCAGGGCATCGCTGCACGCACAATAGGCCAATATGAATAGAGCGCAATGCTTCAGAAGTACTGCATGAGTTCTCAACCAACTTGTCAAGCAACTGCGTGGGCCTGCCTTCTGTGAATAGTCTCCAAGCCTGACCACATTGAAACCAACCATTAGGAGCAATTCTTGCGGCGTGAAGGTGAATGGTATTATGAACTTACGTGTCCTAGAAGATTGTGATGGTGGTCTGGATGATGAAACCCTCTGTTTCTCTTCCCGCTTATGATCTCGAGCACCAATACACCATAGCTAAAGACATCAGATTTTGTTGAGAAAACTCCATCAAGAGCATACTCTGGAGACATGTAACCACTACAGAAATTGATGTATTGAAACCATCAGTTTGAAAGCGAATTGAGCACAGAGGATCACTTTCTGCATTAAAAGTACTTACTATGTTCCAACCACTCTGTTAGTGTTTGCCCGTGTCTCATTCCCTATGAAGCTTTTAGCCAAGCCAAAATCAGAGATCTTAGGGTTCATCTCATTATCTAACAATACATTGCTAGCTTTCACATCTCTGTGAATGATCCTGAGTCTAGAATCTTGATGAAGGTAAAGAAGCCCCCTAGCAATTCCATTGATGATGTTGAAACGAGTTGACCAGTCCAGTCGCTTCCTCTGCGTTGGATCTATCAAAAGTTCATTTCACATTAGTAAACTCTGCACGGTTTTTTAACTTACAAGGAGTAAGGCATCAATTTAGTCATTTGCTGCTTTAGTGACAGTGTTTTGGAGCTTTGACAAAATTCATGCTTCTAAGGAATTGAGAAAGTAACCAAACCAAAAAGAAATAAGTCCAAGCTCCCGTTGGGCATGAATTCATAGATCAAAAGATTTTCTTCCTCAATGCAACATCCTAGAAGCTTCACTAGGTTCCGGTGCTGCAGCTTGGAAACATATAGAACTTCATTTTTAAACTCATGCAGCCCTTGTGTTGAGTTCCTTGACAGCATCTTCACCGCAATTTCTTGACCACCCCTCAACACACCCTGCATATGGTCAAACTTGTTTAGCAAAAAATAATTCCTTGCCTAATCTTTTTCTCCATAGAATTCCACTCACAGTAACTAAACATTTTGGGATCAAGTTATTCAGCCTCTCATCAACATATTCAGGAATATTTTCTTAAACAAATTTTGCAAATGCAACAGCGAGGCAGTACTTTACAATCCTCAAATAGCAACAATGTCCTTCTCAAGAATAGCATGCACAATTTTAGTACCTTGTAGACAGGTCCAAAACCGCCTTCTCCAATCTTATTATCGGTCGAAAAGTAATTGGTAGCAATAGCTACTGTAGACAAGCCAAATAGTGGCAACTCAAGATCTTCCTTGTGGTTTTCACAGTTGTCTCCTGATTCAAAACTGTCCATTTTAGCTGGAGCACAAATTATAGGAAATCGATTATCAAATATCTCTGGGGGGCTTCTGCATTAATTCAGATTTCCTTCAATCATGATGCTACAAAGGCATGCTAATTGCTAAATATGAAAGCATTGGATTGCGAACATATTAGGATAATATGATCGCAATTGCCAGTGGTTTGTCATTGTTTCGCACATCTGACACTGACACACAAATGCCTTGAACAATTTGGTTGAGACTGACTGACTTTGTCAGTTCATCATGGAATCTTTTAGTGACCTCTCATTGGTGACGTGGAATAGTAAGATAAAATAAATAGAAAATCTTATAACTGTTGGGCTTGGTGAGGATGAATGCTGAATGGGACATGAATGCAGAATTCCCTCTAATGATAGTCTAATTGAAAATAAACTTCACTTCTACAAGGGGGGGACTAATGTCATGAACACGAGACAAGAAATTCTTGTGCTCAGTAATAGAATAAGTACTGGGAGGTCTTGTAAAATGCCTACTTGTATGTGACGAAATGACTAATGTGAAAACTGGGAATGATGAGAACCAGAATACAAAATTGGACAGCACTGTATCATAAAGTACGGTTTACCTTCAGGAAGCTTCATTTTCTTCTTCTTGCATTGTAGAACACAGATGGTAAAAACCAGAATGAGGAAAACAGACCCGAAAGACACTGCCAAGCCCATGACCAGCTTATGCTTCTTTTGGTGTGACGGTAGTAAAGCTAAGAGAAGAAGCAGGAGCACACAGGATCAGGAGAAAGAACTAGGTATCACTGATATTGCACTTCTCTAAGCTCTCCCTCAAAGATGTGTGTCCATTTTTCTCTTCAGTATCTAGCAAATTCATGTCTATAATAAATGAATACCTGATTCTGACGCAGCCATCCGGATGTAGATGTCCTGCCCGTAGTCGCTGTAGTCTCTAATGTCAATCAGCTCGCCAAACCACAGCAAGCAGCCACTTCCTCCATCTCGGATGTCTAAGTTCGAATAAGCCATACATGAACAATTTTTCGTGCAAACTACTTCGCATTCTTGAAGATTCATGCTCTTGTTATACCAGGAAGACCGAGTATCCGGCAATTTTAACCCAGAATACTTCACAAATATGTCCTTTTCACAATCCAAAGGATTTCTCCTCACACACCCATTTGACCAATCCAAAATATCCCATTCTTGAGAAAATCGGGGCACAAAGCCTTTCAAGCACCTACACACTGGGGAATTATCGACCCTACAACTACCATAGGCACCACATGTTGCATAGTTGTCACATTGGTCTATTGGCTCGGTAAGGTAAAGCATCCAACCCTGCGTTCGGTCAATCCAAGTGAATCGCTGTACAATGCCATTGGTCATCATTATCATCCTGGAAATGACCGAACTGTTGAGGAGCTCGTAGTGGTAGTACACCTCTTCCTCATTTAACACAAATTCATACCTGTAGGTAGGGTTTGGCTTTAAATTAGGTGTGCCACTCCATCGAAGACCATTCCATGGTCCTGTACTGAACTTGATGTCAGAACCCTGCTTCAATAGGAGTTGTGGGTAGCCATTCGGATCAAGTTGAAACGTGAAGTTACCTGGAGAAGGATCATCAATACTCTTCCATGATGTAAAATAACGATTGAAGCCTGATGTTCTATTCCATCCTATCTTCATACCGGCTAGAAATGTATCTGTAGGATAGTCAAAACTCTGCCACAGGAAATTATTGGGATCACTGCCTTCTGCATCTCTCACAACCAGATTTCCTGAATCCAAGAGCTGCGCAACTGGACTACGTGCCGGTATTGGCAAGTTCAACGACCAGATTTCACTTCCATTCCCATCAAGAAGGACGAGACTTCCGCGGGTAGTAACCTCAAAGTGCCTGATGCGTCCGCAAGGGGTGCTACTCTATTTGCAACCCACACTATTGTCATTGTGGTTATTTTCTTGTACCATATTCCCAGATATCGCTTTGGGGGATCGCCCGCACTGAAGAACCCCAGCTCAAATGTCCCACCAGCAGAGAGTAGGCTCTCACCGTCTCGAATCGACTGATTTGTTGCTATGGTATCTAGTGAATTGGAAAGAAAGGCATTACAAGAGAAGAGAACAAGCCACGTGGAAAGTACCACAAAAGCTTTCATACTGCTTCAAGCAGTCAAGTTCACAAAATCATCGAATCTGCTGAGGGAGCTAAGAAGACGGAAGAAAGGGAGAAGAGGGATCACTGAAGAATGAAGACCCCTGCAATCTCAAGGCTGATCTGGAGCCCCAGGCTTTGCCATGAACTGATGAGAAGCCATCGGCAAAGGCCACTAAGTTCCAAGTCAGTGCGCCAATAAGACTGTCAATTCTGACATCTACATCAAAAATCCCCAAAATTGGACGCGCATTGACTTAGGCTAATTCCAACTTTCCATTGATTATCCATCATAACTCATTGAAAATCTCATAATCTTTATCGTGTAACATAAATCTTTAAATCTTTAAATAAATTCACGACAAAATGCATTCAAATTATGAAAGAAGAACAAAGATAAATACCACACATCCAAGCAGTATCAATTAGTAAAAGTTTACGAAAAAGAGCAGAGAAAGAAAATATTAAAGTTTAAAGATTTGGGCTCTCTTTTTTTTTTTTTACCCCCTTTATGAAGTTAACTTGCCCCTTTTAAGGTGTAATATTGCGGTGTTGACTATCATCTAGTCAAAAAGCAAATGAAAACCTAGAGAGAAGAAAGGAAAAGATGAGGAAAAGTTCAAACTCGCCGAGTTGAATACATTTTGCAGTGTTTGATAAGAATTCAAGTCCTTAGTTCATATAATTGGCCAGACTTTATTTGTCAAACCCCACTACTCCATAACATCATACTCTATCATTTCTATATAATTCCAAAGCTTATCAAATTCAAATCTCGGTTTTAAGATATCCTTCTAAGGTCGAGCCTTTGCTTGATTGTTGACACCTAAATTTTGGCGACCCAATTATTTATTTATTACATAAAAATTATGGATTAATTTTTAATCCCTAAAAAAATAGAATTAAATTGTGTAGCATATAATTTTAGGAGCATTTTTTTATTGCATTTGTATTGGACTGATGACAAATGGGTTTGAATTGGCAATTCTGAGTTTTAATTTAACGAGTTGGACTAAGCCCATGAAGAGAGCAAATTAGCTCGAGCTCATTTTTTTATGACCAAAAATTATCTTGTGAGAAATAGAGATTTAATATTTTCGGTGATATTACAGTGGATTTTTCAATATCCTCAGATAGGGCAAGTGTGATAAAGAGATATTGTGAGCTTATCTTTGCAAGATTTGGAATTTGAGAAAAATCCCATCGCAATCTTAAATCTTTAGCAATATGTGATAAAATTGGTGGGGGATATTGCATTCAGGAGATGATCTTCGTGGATAATACCCTAGTTTACTCACCGATAAAAAGGTTGCTATGCTACAAAAAGCGGGGAGCCACACATCGATACAAACGGCCACATTAGGGAGAACACGTTCATTCACGAAAAAAGAGAAAAAGTGTGAGAGGTAGAGAGAGAGAAGCGATTGCGTCAATTCTAGAGGTGTTAAACGGGTGGGTCGGGTCGGGTTTGGGTCGGGTCATTAATGGTCCGACCCAAATTGACCCATTAACCCATTTATAACCCATTTATGCTTAATGTAAATTTTCCGGCCCATACCCGACCCAACTCATACCCGACCCATACCCAACACATTTAACTAAACTTAAAAAAACTTATTTCTTATATATATGTTTTAAAAAAATGGTATTGCTAAAATAGTTTTATACAACACAAATTTAATGGAAAATATTTATAATTTTAAAAAAATTATTTTAAAAATCGAATTTAAATTATTTTTATTTTTAAATTAAATTTTAATTTTTAAATTTTTTAAATATAATTTTTCTTTTTTTTTTTTTTTTTTTCTTCTTCTTCTTTCGTCAGCCGTGACGGCGGCGGCCGGCCACGGGCGAGCCTCGAGCTTGCCCCTCGCCAAATCCGGCGAGGCTCGAGCCTCGCCGAACGCCGGTGAGGCCTCGCCTTGCCGGATCCGGCGAGCTCGAGGCTCGCCTGGCCGGTCGCCATGCCAACGATCGGAGGAAGAAGAAAAAAAAAAACAAAAAAAAGAAAAGAAAATTAAAATAAAAAATAATTATAATTTCAGGTTTTATAAAAATATATATATTTTTTTCGTAAAGTTAAATAGAGAAGAGAGAGTCTTTCTCTGTAAATAAATTTATTTTTAATGGGTTGATAAATAGGTCTTAAATGGGTCTAAGACCCATATATCTCAACATTTTTATTTTTTAAACCCATTTGGGTGCTTTAGGAAATAAGACTTGACCCATTAATGACCTATTTAATTATAAATGGGTCCATAAATTGATCAATGACCCATTTTTACACCTCTAATCAATTCAGAATTTTCACAATATTTCTCTCCTCCCCTCATCACATTCACGCCTCTGCCCCCTTTTTCTTCGAGCAAATCACAGACTCCACTATATTATTTTTACAAGTCCTCAAGATCATGGATGGTCACATGGGTTATCCCATGATCTGACCATCACTACTTGACGGCCACAATTTCGTGAAAAGGAGAGACGGCTACAAGACAAGAATAGTCAACAAAAGAGAGGGCCGGCAATTCGGAATCCCATAGCACGGTAGAGGCCGCACCATTGGGACGTTCCTTTTGCCGCGCTCTCTCTGGACGAGACGTCTTCCGCTGCCGCAGGACAACACCGCTGCTCTGGTTTTGCTGTGCCGACGACGAAGTTGCTGTCCCCTACCGTGACGACACTGCTGCTTTTCCAGAGAAGCCCCGCACAGCCACGACGATCAGATTTTGGCGGCTGTAACAAAGCTCCACTTGGCGATGTTAGACTATTTATTTAATACCAATGCGGAAATTCAAAGAAGCCCCGATCTTTTAATCTTCGATTTTCACGATCAAGACATTTTATCCATAGGCTCTAACAAAGCTCCATCTTGGCGATGCTTTTATTAGAGTCGCAACTTCTCGTAACCAATAATTATTTATTTTATAGCATTTCAATAATTATTAAACCATATAATAAATCATATCATGTGGGTCACAATAATTGGAGAGATCAACATGGAATGAGAGAAAATACATATTTCTTAACCATAGCAAAATCTAGCCCATAAGTTTCTTTGCACATCTGCTCTTGCACATCAGCACAACTTTCAATGTCCACAATCTTTAGCTATCTCAGGCAATTTTGCAACACCAGCCCGTCCCTTTCTGACATGTACACGCAGCTCGGCCGCACCTGACGACTTTCTTGCAGATTTTCTAGGCGTCCTTGACGTACCCGAGACCTCCACCGATCCAGTTATTTTGCTTTCGTTTGAATTTTTATTATTCCAGGTCTTCCTTGACCAAATCCAGTCACCGCCCCAGCAATCCCAACGAATTTCCGAGCAATACTTGTCCTTCGGCACCACTAGCAACTCCTTGACCGTGCACACCACACCGCCGAGCACCACCCCACACCGCCGGTCACCGTTGAGCGAATTCCATTTGGTTCAAATTTGATAATATCATTTGCGAAATTAGGTAATTATCTTATCTAAATTTGATTTAGATATTTGATTGCCTAATACATGCTTTTCAATATCTTACATGCATATTTGAATGATAGGTGTATTTCCAATTAGGATTTATTATCTAATCCGCAACCGCACGTCAATTTTTTTATCCCATCTATAAGGCTTTAAATGGAATAATTAATCACGCGGGAATAAAATTGATATTTTAATCTTTAAGGCTTAAGATCAATTTATCGATTTTATTAACGAAATAATCAAATTGATTAGATATTGTTTCCTAATTCGAACAATGGATAATGTCTCTGATGACTGTGAATGATTTGGTGCTTATCTTTTAATTGTTTTATTTATCCCAAAAATACAAAAAAAATATTGCATTTGCATATCATGTAGATTAGAATTGATTTCCTGGATAGAATTGCATGATAGAATAGTTAGATTTTTTTCTGATTATATTAGAATGCATGTTTAGATGGTATCTAGGTTAGATAATATCATTTAATTAAATTGCATGTCGAGATAAATTTCTAAGTTAAGATAGGATTCAGATTGGTCTATTTCCTAACTTAAAATAGATAATATCTCACTTTAATTAGATTTTTATTTTTTAGCAATTTTTAATTACAAATTTTTATAAAAAAAAAATACAAAAATATCATGCGCATGTCATATAGAACTAGGATCATGAAATGCATGTCATTTAGTGATTGTTGCTAGGTCCGTTTAATTAGAAATTGCTCATCATTAGAATTAGATCATTTGGTTAAATTGCACGACATATAGCTTAGATTTCTTTAAACAAGAGAAAATCCTAAAAAATTGGAGTGACTGCATGTTAATTAAAAACCATATCTAGGATTGTTAATATGAATTCTGAGCTAACATTGCAAATGTTTTCGTTGCTACGAGGTAAGTCTCGTAATTTATTTATTGCTTTCTTGGATGTTAAATTGGTGGCTTGTACACCCGCATAATCACCTCACATATTAGGGAAGTAAAATAAAATCAATTCAAGCTACCTGCAAAACATTTTTTCGAAATAAAAGAGAAAGGTACTGAAAGGGCGTTAGGAAAATTTAGTGTAAACAAGTCCCCGAATTCACAATCTTTAGTTCGCAGGAGTAAAATAAATCTACTTTACTTTTTAATCGACCCACCAAAAATATATTAGTGGTGAATCCTAATTGAAAAATCATTTGCATGTTAAGAACTTGAACCTAAGTTGTGAATTGTATGGGCTTGAGAGAGTCCGAGCTAAGTTTAGGCTTAGTAATCCATTAGCCAAACCCTAAGTGGTTCACCCGAGGTTAGGTCGCAACACTAATAATAAATGAAGACTTTGCCATGGGGGCATTATGCCGTGACCATAGTTAGATATTGAGCAATAAATTAGTTAACGGAATGAACCATTGGCATGTGATTTGATAGAGATTAATCAATGGACTTGGCTATATATATATTTAAATTGTGATGGTGGATTAAACAAGCATTTCTAAATTGTATAAAGTTTTGTTGAAATGAAACAACTCATATTTGATTTAATATGTATATTCTATCTTGGGTTTGGATTATGAGTTTCTAACATTCCTCTTCATATGTGCATAATGGATACTCAATCTATTTAGAAGAAATATACTACTCATTGAGCTGTGGTTGCTCATGCTATTTGTGTTCAATGTTTTTTAGGTTCCTCGGCTAGTAATAGATAGAGCGATAACATTCATGTTATCATGAGGACATTTTGATATAGGACTTTTGGGTATAAGTTTAGTTAGTTGTATATTTCTGTGTTGTATATGATTGAGATGAGTTATGTACATATTCTTTACAATGGATTATGGAAATTCCAATATTGTAACTAATATGTTGGTTTATCATACATTTTGAAAAATATATATCTTAATAGCAAGTTATTGGTTATATTTGAGATTACATCCTTCAGATAAAAGGACAGCCGTGACATCCCCTAATTTTGTTAAATTTGGAGTGTCACATAGAGAGTTTGACAAAATTCTTTAATTTTGACAAATGGGTATTCCAAAAAATATCACATATCATTTGCAATTTATTATAGGGGAATGGCTCGGATTGAGCAGTTACAGTCACAATGGTCAACTGATGCAAGGCCCATGATCCATGCGGCCTCCAAGGGATCGGATTCCGGATCAGATGGGCCTCGAGAAAAGGTTTACAGGACAGACGGAGAAAAGCACGCAGCTTCCCCTGGCATGAGAAAGACGTGCGTCGCTCCACCTGGGAAGTTGACTAAATACAGACCTTTCCTCTTGTCATTAACTCCTGCTGAACAACCAACCAAACCACCAGCACCACCCCCGCCCCAGCAGCGCCCCCCACCCCCAAAACAACTCCTTTATAAGACAGCAACCGAGCCTCATTGCTAATCAAATTCCAGCCAGAGCTTTGTTATCACAAAGACTGTCGGTCGGTGTCGATTCAGGAAGGAGAAGCAGAATGGAGATGAGATTCATGGGCCTGTTCCTGCTGTTGCTGCTCGTCCTGGGTCCTCGTAGGACACCTCACTCACCATCATTACTCTCCCTGGTTTTTAACGTATGTGTTTCTTGCTTTTTCTAAGTAAATCCCAATTCAAGAAGAAATGCCCACATGGCGTATGAAGGAAAATATAGCAAGATCATCATATTATTAGTTGGCCCCATCTTGTCTAAGCAATTTCGTTCTCATCAACGTGTTTGATTTATTTGGGACATGCCATGCGATCGAATTTGGGACATGCCGTATGAATTCTTTTGTCAAACTATACACAAAGTCAGTTATTGTGGATGAAGGAGCGACATTATTTGCAAGTATAACGTCTTTGACACCTATTACGCTTGTGTTATATTTTCTTACAAGACACATTATCTCATGAAAGTTTTTATAAGAAGTGACGCTTGTGTCATGTGTTTTCTATCTAACAAAAGTCTTCATGACTAATCTTTTATTTTTTTTTTTGTGAAATTAATACATACAAATTTGATAATATACCGAAAGAAATAAGTATTAAACTGGCCGCCAAAAGCCACAATCATGAGGCGAGAACTACTTTTGTGTGTATGTATTCGAAAATATATATGGAAAGTCAAATTTAGGAAGATCCACATGAGATCCATCAAATCTGACGGTCCATAAGAGATTGGAGTAAAGCAGTCCACCAATGCCATGTCAGTTCTACAAAAGAAAGTTCACTTTTTTTTTAACCCAAGACAGTAAGATTGAGCCGTTGAACCTTCTCGAGTGAGCTCAATCCAAGTCCATTCAAGCCTGGCCGTTGACGGCGCTTGACCTAGGGAGCCAGCGGTGGCCCCGTCCCGCTCTGCATCGGGTCTAGCTTGAATGCTCTTGCGTGCATATGTTGGGTCTGACAAGGATATTTGTGCAGAGGATGTTGTGGGTGAATATGAAGGACGGAAGTGCGAGTCAAAGATGTTGGAAGATATGCAAGTTGCCCGATACGATCTGATCTTAATTGATCATGATTGATCACGATCTTCATGTATATGTAAATTAAATATTAGATCTAGATTTAGATTGATAGTCCAGATCATTTACTTCCTCATTCAAAATAGAGCTTGTATTATATCTTTGCTGAATTGTACATTCAATAGTCATCAATGACAATACAGAGAAATCTCCTCACATCTTCGTCTATTCTTCCTTCACTCTTGCCTTCTTACATGGTATCAGAGCGTCTTGATCTCTGACTCGCTTCCGCTTCAAACAACTGCCGAAGGAAAATTCTCAACCTGCAAAAGGATCGAGCTTTCGGCATTAGGCATACTCTCGAAGGAAGAAATTTAAATTAACTTACTATGGCCTCTCCGCAGGACTCCAGTCTGGCTGCTGACGACAGGACCACCGAAGAAAGCAGTCCTCAAGTTCCACAGATCCAGAATCTCCCTGCAGTAATACCAATGCCAGTATCCGACCAGCAATTTTCTCTAACTCAACCCCAGCAGTGGCGACCCACGCAGGCTCAGTTTCAATTGGGGCAACCCACGACGGGTCAACCATACCAGTGGATTCCATATCCACTCTACTTTGATTCCTCATCGCCTTTTCTCGTGGGCCACCAGAATCACGATGGAGGTCCGCCAACCACGAATGGGGCAAACCCAACCATCGCGAGAGAGCAGACGGGCGGTTCAAGAGAATCGGGTACGGGGCATAATCCTTACCCGGGATATGTCAATACGGGGCATCCAGTCGGGTCGAGCGAATCGGGTCAAGGGACGAATCCCTACCCGAATTTCGCACCGAGCTTTCTGCCTGTTCCAGCAGCGGCATTCACCAGGCGACCAGAAATAGGCGATCCTCTGTTTGTCTCCACCGCCGACGGACCGGAGCTTCGACTGATAAACCAGCAACTAACCGGACCAGAGACCTATTCGAAGTGGTCACAGGAGCTCCGGCGGGCACCGTGACAAAAGACAAAGACGGATTTCTCGATGGGACAATTTCCATCCTCCGATGAACGCCTAGCCCGACACCGGCGGAAATGCAATCAACTCGTCCGAACGTGGATCGGAAATTGCATATCCCCGTAAGTCGCGGGCCGGGCTTCCACCCACGAGGGATGCCAAAACCATGTGGGAAAACATTCGAGAAATGTACGGTAAAATGGATCAAGCAAAAGTTTTTAATCTTATGCAGGAAATCGCGAACTCAAACGGGAAACTCGACGGTCACGTCCCCGCTTCAACAGCTATCGTCTCTCCCGAATCAACTCGAAGCGAGAAGAAAGACTTGAAGGGCCAGAATCTACCCTCAAGCAATATAAAAAGATCAAGGAGAGAGAAAAAGCCACGCGATTCCTATTGATCTTGAACGAATCGTACCTCACGTTTCGATCACAGATCCTTGCCATGGATCCCATGCCACCGATCGGACGTATTTTCCAACTGGCGATGCAGGAGGAGAGTCAGCGACTCACAATCACGAAGAACAGTGAGAGCATCGCTCTGGCTGCGCGCGGAGAGGGTTCGTCTCTAACCCTAGCTCGCGAAAAGGAAAAGAAAAGCCCTTTAGGGTTCGGCGAAATCGATTCGCGCGGACTTAAAAGGGATGGGACGAACGGCCAGGATTACATGCAAGGATCGAGCGGCTTAGATTACGCTCGAAGATCTGACGGCCCAGATTACACACGGAGATCCGACGGTCATCACGGAATCAACATTGCGCCTGGATCGGACGGTGGACAGCAAATCGCGATGAAAGGAACGGACGGCCAGATCTTCGCCACGTCATCAAAGAATTTCGCAAAAAATTTTAAAGGAAAGGGTAAATTTTTTTGCGATTATTGCAAGCGTACTAATCATACCATTGACAGTTGTTGGAAATTACACGGGAAGCCGGGAGAAAAGGAGAAAAAATTTCCACACTTATCGTGTCATCGGACCAATCGGTCCAAAAATTGACCAGCAAATTTCATATGATCGTATCGCAACTCATGCAAAGAACTACGGAAGATGGAAATATCCAACAAAGGGGGGTTTCTCGGGTATTTCACATTGCCTAATTAATTCCATTTCCGGAAGGCATGGATTATAGATTCTCGGGGCAAGTGACCATATTATATGCGACAAGGGATTTTTTTCAACTATAAATGACAGTTCAAATTTTCCTGTCTCTCGTACAACTACCCAATGGCAATGTTACTCATGTCAAAGTGACAGGAACAGTGAATCTCAGTCCTCAGATAATTCTTCAGAATGTGCTATATGTCCCGGAATTCCAATTCAACCTCATATCTGTGTCTCAAGTCTGCAAAGAGAACTCATGCCGGGTAATATTCAATGCTGACACATGTTTATTTCAGGCCCTTTCGACCGGAGACCGATGGGCTTGGGTAATCTTTCGAAGGACTCTATTTCTGGACGAGTTTTCCAAGTAATTTCAATTTTTCATGCAATTCCTTGAATAAGAAATCATTGTGTAATTCAACTGCCAATGATAGAAATTTGAATATGCATATGAGATTGGGTCACAATGCTTCTTTTCCATATCCTGAATGTCCTGTATGTCCCCTTGCAAAGCAATCACGTACACCATTTTCTTCTAGTACCTCACGAACTAGTCAAATATTTGCATTACTCCATGTGGACATTTGGGGACCTTATCATACAGTCAATCATGATGGCTCCCGTTATTTTCTTACGATAGTAGATGACTATTCTTGGGCAACATGGATCTTCCTAATGCAATCAAAAAGTCAGGTCTATTCTCACCTGAAAAATTTCATTCTGCTATCTAAGAACCAATTCAAGGAAACCATTCAGCGGGTTCGTACTGATAACGGGAGAGAATTCTTCAGTCATGAATGCTCCCACTTATTCAATTCTCATGGTATTCAACACGAAAGTTCCTGTGTTTACTCACCACAACAAAATGGAGTGGTTGAAAGAAAGCATCGCCATCTACTGGAGGTTGCTCGTGCATTGAAATTTCAAGCATCAATTCCGGAAAGATATTGGGGTGACTGTGTCACCACAGCAGCTTACCTTATTAATAGAATGCCTACTCGGATTCTCAATGGACAGACGCCATTTGAGCTGCTATTTGGGAAGAAACCGGACTTGAATCATCTCAGGATCCTTGGATGTCTTTGTTATGCTGCAATCATGGGGCCTCGAGATAAAATGAGTCCACGTGCGCGGCGATGCGTCTTTATGGGATATCCCAATCTTCAGAAGGGGTATCGGGTGCTTGAGCTTTCCACAGGAGAATTTATAGTAAGTCGTGATGTCATTTTCCATGAGACTATTTTTCCATTTTCTGCAAGGGATTCTTCACATGGAGATCCAAAGATAACCTCCAGCCATCATAATTTTCTCTATGATGAAGCACCTTACCAGGATCTCTCCTATATACCAATAGTACAGCCGAGGAATCCTATTCTCCCTTCCATCCCAGCTCTACAAGATTCTAATGGAACTTCAAATTCGTTCGAACATATTCAGGGAGATATCTTGGAGGAACCCATTGCTGATGCAGAAGTTGATGACACTACAACAACTTCCTTACCAGCGACATCACAACCTACCACCGAAGCTGAGCATCTTAGGAGGTCTGGACGATCTATAAGACCACCAACCTGGACGAAAGATTATGTCTGTGCTACTAACAAATCTCCAGGTATTCGGTATCCAATCTCTTCATATGTTTCCTTCGATAGATTGTCTCGGGAGCATAGATGTTGTATTAGTCGATTGTCTTGAAGGAAAGGAGCCGTCCGATTATAAAGAAGCCTCCGGTAACCCAAAATGGCAAGAGGCCATGAAGGCAGAATTGAAGGCTCTTACTGATAATCATACATGGGATCTTGTTCCATTCCCAGCTCATCGTAAACCAATTGGATGCAAATGGGTCTACAAGATTAAATATCGAGCTGATGGCTCCATTGAACGGTACAAGGCAAGATTGGTAGCTAAGGGGTTCACCCAACGAGAAGGTTTTGACTACCATGAGACGTTCTCACCAGTTGCCAAAGATGTTACAGTTCGTTCATTCTTAGCTGTCGCTGCTGTTAATGACTGGCACCTACACCAGATGGATGTCCATAATGCATTTCTCCACGGTGATCTAGATGAAGAGATCTACATGGATATTCCTCAAGGCATACGGAGACAGGGGGAGAATAAAGTGTGTCGTCTCCGTAAATCCCTTTATGGATTAAAACAAAGCGTCCGTACAATGGTATGCTAAATTTGCCAGCGCCCTTACAACAAAGAGGCTTCAAGCAATCCAAGCACGATTATGCTCTATTCTCAAAAACTAAAGGTATGTCATCTATCTATTTGATGATTTATGTCGATGACATACTTGTTATGGGAAATGATAGAGCCTCTATAGAGAATTTCAAGGAATATTTGCATGCTACCTTTCATATCAAAGACTTAGGAGCACCAAAATATTTCCTTGGAATCGAAATTGCCCGATCTGATAAGGGAATTTCCCTTAGTCAGCGGAAGTTCATTCTAGAAATCATATCAGAAGCAGGTCTATCAGGATGCAAGCCAGCTGTAATTCCTATAGAGCAAAACACTAAGTTGACCACAGCAGACTATGATAAGGGAATATCTCAAAATGATGATTCTCTTCTTAGTGATCCGTCAGGCTATCAAAGACTTGTTGGGAAACTTATATACCTGACAATGACTAGGCCTGACATCTCATATGCGGTTCAGATACTTAGCCAGTTTATGCATCAGCCAAAACGTTCTCATTTGGATGCAGCCTTAAAGGTCGTAAAATATCTGAAGAAATGTCCGGGGCTAGGGATACTTCTTTCTAAGGATTGTGACATGAGAATGACAGCATATTGTGATGCAGACTATGCAACATGCCCAATTAGTCGAAGATCTATCACTGGATATTGCATTAAATTGGGAGGATCTCTTCTATCTTGGAAAACCAAGAAACAAGCCACTGTGTCTCTATCCTCAGCTGAAGCAGAATATCGAGCTATGGCCAAGGCCACTTGTCAAGTAGTTTGGATGCGAGGTTTGCTCAAGGATCTTGGAGTAGAAGTGCAAAGACCCACAAGATTATATTGCGATAATGATGCGGCTCTTAAACTTGCATCTAATCCTATAGTGCATGAAAGAACCAAGCATATAGAAGTAGATTGTCACTTCACACGGGAAAAGATCCAGGAAGGAGTAATTGAGACAAGAGGAATAGGGACAACAGAGCAACCAGCAGACTTGTTCACCAAGCCCCTATGTCAAAGGCAACTTACATATTTATTAAACAAGCTAGGCGTCTTGGACATTTACAAGCCACCAGCTTGAGGGGGAGTGTTGGAAGATATGCAAGTTGCCCGATACGATCTGATCTTAATTGATCATGATTGATCACGATCTTCATGTATATGTAAATTAAACATTAGATCTAGATTTAGATTGATAGTCCAGATCATTTACTTCCTCATTCAAAATAGAGCTTGTATTATATCTTTGCTGAATTGTACATTCAATAGTCATCAATGACAATACAGAGAAATCTCCTCACATCTTCGTCTATTCTTCCTTCACTCTTGCCTTCTTACAAAAGAGCCTAAAATTCAAAGGAATGTGCATAAGCAGCCGCCACTATGGCCTGGTCTGCAGGGACGAGGGCTTCGAAGGCGGCAAGTGCAAAGGCCTCCGGCGCCGCTGCTTTTGCTTGAAGTCTTGTGGAGAGGAACCACCACCACCACCACCATATGGAGAGCGACCACCTGGTGGGACAGCCCAGGTTCATTAGGAATCGATAACTGCAGTAGCTAATTATCATGTAATAAGTCTGTAAAATCATATGCCGAACATGTTCGGAGAGAAAATGCGCTATCACAAACGATATCTCAATATATTGACATGTTAGACGATGGTATCGGTAGAATCCATGACTTGTTAGAGTTTTTGCCTGGGTCCCCTTCAAAGAATGAAGATAATGCCGATGCAATTAGGGACATTAATTTCCAGATTGAGTGCATAGATAACAAGCGCCTGAAATAATATATGGTAAGTCTAATTGTTAAAGAAAATAAAAGGTCGATTACTAGTAAGAGCTGACACTCAAGGCCAAGATGATTTCATTGTTTTTAGTTCTACTTGAAAACACGAGTTTCATCGTTCCATAATTCGAGAGTGGAGATGTATCTGCAATATTTCAAAAGCACCTAAAACCTCTTGAGAATAAAAAAGCGCAAGAATGCCTACCCACTTTCTGATATTGTACGACGATGCTTGTGATTCTGTCTCCTTTTGAAATGACTCCTAAGACATAGGAGTAGTAATATTTTATGCACTGCAAATCTTTAAATCCGGCAAGAAAAATGACAATGTATTTAGGCCGAAATGCATTCAAATTATAAAAAAGACCAATAACGATAAATATGACATGCCCGGCGGAAACATTATCAATTAAGGAAAGTTTACACCGAAGATAGTCCAAACTTCACGTTTGAATTTTTGTTTCCTTTGTTAGCATATTGCTAGAGATGCAAGAACCAGATTGAGCTCATGAGCAGTGTTCTTAAAGTCCAAAACTTTTGTTTACTAGTTGGGGCACAAATTTTTACCCCCTAGATTAGTTGAATATAAGAAAATGCAATTTGCTGCAATATCGGAAGAGTTCGTAAATTCTCCATTTTAAATGAATAAGAATGGGTGTTCCAAGAAATGACGATATTATTTGCTAGTTATTACAAGAGAATTTCTCAATCGAACCCACGTTGATGGAGCATATACCAATCACAATACTCAAATGATGTGAAGTCCATTACTTTAATTGTGACATCCAGAATTTTCTACATTAGTTGATAATACTTAGGATGTAAAGATCCGTAAATAATATACATGGATGATAATTTTAACAATTTATTTAACTAGATAAAATTGGACTTAATTGCATAATTAGTTTAAAAGTGGGCTGTTTTGGTAATTTTATGAAGTCCATGACATGTCCATAGCATAAATAAAGTATTCATATGTTTTAGATAACAAATGAATGGCCTTCGATATTTAATTCTTTGCTACTGTTTACACAAGAAATGCCCAAAGATTGGTGTGTTATCATTTGCACAATAATTACATGGTAATTGTTATGTGGTGATGTTGCTTGTGATGAGATGAATAAGAGTTTGTGGCTTTGTAAATGATGATAAATGGATATTTGGTTTCCATTGTCCATATGTGAGAAATGCCAAGAGACTGTGATGATAAAATTGTATATTGGAATTGTTATCTTATAACGATTTGCATGTTGGAGAGGCCATGTGAGGGATATCTTTGCCATGACCTATTCACCAAAGAGTGACTCCCTTGTATGAGCATGTATATAAGGCTCTAGGAAAAAATAGATGTTCTACCATCTACGATAAGTCTTTATAAGATTGAGAGGTCATGAAGTCTTGTGATTATACACGAGATAATATGGCATGTATGGTCTAATATGACTTGAGTAATCTGTTATGAGAATAAGTATGAAATAATTATCATCATGCAATTGTATCATGGTATATTTATCCTCACTAATCTAGAGCACATTAATGATGGATGGGTTAAGACATTTATGATTCTACCCCCATAGATTGGTAATGACGATATCTCGTTAGTTAAGATGAGTCCTACTCAGAGACAAGAGGGCTAGGTACTTGCTTTGTATATTGGCGAGCTACTTGTGCATCGTGAAATAATACGTCATCTACTTGCCCTTCAGTGAATAATTCTATGTCACATTGACCTGTGATTTTCATTTGCAAATCACGAAAGAAAAGCAGGTGCATTTACCATATTCATTTTGTATATAAAAATATTATGCACTCATCTTGAGTTCATGTTGTTTTGTTTAATATCGGATTAAGTGGCAAGATGATCTCCTACTATAAACCTAAAGATTTCATTCATTGAATTTAGTCTTCAACCAAAATATATTTTAGATTGGTCCCAGTTCAGAATTCAGGGACATTCAAATGAGCAACCTCTTCAAGGATTAGATTAGAGTGCACAAACAAAAGTAGGAGTATGTCTTCTATATTGAGAAGTTTTTTTTTTTTTTGGTGAAGCTATATCGGGAAGTTTTGATCCTGTATAGTAAAAGAAAAAGAATTGTGCACATCATTGTGAGGTCAAACTATTTGTTGCTTTTGATGTTCAAATAGTGTGGAAATTTCAGGTCACGGCATTAATTGTGGAGATCCACCTAGTGGATCGGGGGGATCGGATTTTCACGAAAATACGCCACGAAATAGGGTTTATCGTGCAAATGGATTAAGCATGCGGTTTCACTAGGCATCGAGGAAAGAGGTGTGTCACTACACTTGGAAAATTGACTAATCACGACGGTTACTCTTGTAATTAATTTCTGCTAAACAAACTTCTCGCTATCTCACTCCTTTATAAGCTGGCAATCGGACCTCATTTGCTAATCCAGCCAGAGATTGTCATCATAAGGAGCATCGGTCGGTGTCGATTCTGGAAGGAGTAGTAGATATGGAGAAGAGATGCATGGGGCTGTTCCTGCTGTTGCTCCTCCTCCTTGCTCCTCGCAAGACCCTACCCACCATCCTCACTCTCCTGGTGTTAATTTTTTTCCTTTTACTAAATAATCCCTACACCAGGAGAAAACACCCCCCAAAAGAAAAAATGAAAAAAAAGTGGAATAGGATGTAACATACAACTTGCGACTCTCCAATGTTCGATTTGTGCATGTGCCATTACAAATAAGTAAGCCCGTGGTTCATGTTACATGTATCTAAATGCATCTAAACCGTTAGGAGCACAACCCACATTGGATCTGGTAGTCCATCCAAGTACATTTTTTAATAGACTTAACACGCTAGCCAACTACAAAAAAAGAAATGTCAGCAAGTTATAGCATACAACTTGTAACTATGTAATGATCAATTTGGACTTGTGTCATATAAAAGGTAAGATCGCGACCGATTATGCTTTTTGTGACTCAAAGGATTGGACGGGCTACTCATTATACTGATGACCAAGTTAATCACTTTCCATCTATCGAGTCAACTTAAAACCTTTTTTTTTTCTTTTTTAAATGGGTGAATTTAGATCAACAACTTCCTTCTTTCGATTGATTTATCCAAAAAGACCTAACGAATTGGCGAGTGGTAAAATGATTGAGTCTTATACCTCAAGATGTATATGGTCTTAAGTTTGCTACTTAGGTCACGAGGCCGATTCAGAACGCCACACGATAATTAAAAAATAAAAGAGATGGAGAAAATCAGTCCATCAAAGACATGTCAATTCTACAAAATAAAATGTAATAATCTTTTTTAATCTATAAGCGGGGATGAGTAGGGTTTTTCTTATTAACCCAACAAAAATTATATGGGAAAAGTACTAAAACAGTCATAAACCTTTTGTATTGGTACCAAGTCAGTCCTAAAATTTTCAATTGTATCAATTTAGTCTTAAACATTTTCATATTGGTACTAATTCAATCCATCCGGCTAATTTAAGTCGGAAATTGCTGATGTGGTCGCCGGTAGTCTTATGTGGCGCCACGTGAACAAATTTATATTTTTATATATTTTTTTCAGATTGTTTAAATTAATTTTTCTTTTTTTCCTTTTTTTCTCTTTTTTTTTTTTATTTTTCTTTTCTCCTTAGCCCTTCGCCGGGAGGTCACCGGCCGGCCAACCATTGCCGGCCACTGTTTGGTCGAGACGAGGGGCCCCACGCCCGCCGACCACAAGCGAAGCGTTGACCCCGCCCAAATCCAAGCGAGGGCCAAAACCCTCGCTCGTTGGCCGACAAGGGCCTCTCGCACCCTCGTTGGCCACGGGCGAGGTGCGGCGGCCCTCGCCCGGATCCAAGTGAGGGCACGACACCCTCACTCTTGCCGGGCCCTCGCCCGTGGCCAACGAGGTGCGGCGGCCCTCACCCGGATCTAGGCGAGGGCTGCCGTGCCCTCGCTCGCCACAAGCAAGGGCTGCGATGAGGGTGCGGCGGCCCAGCCCTTGCTTGGATTTGGGCGAGGGCCGCCGCACCCTCGTCGCCCACAAGCGAAGGCACGGTGGCCCTCGCTCGTGGTTAGGGCAAGGGCATCGTGCCCTCTCCTGGATTTGGGCGAGGCCACCGCGCCTCGCCCGTGGCCGACGAAGGCGTAAAGGCCCTCGCCGGCCAACGGGCGAGGGTTTCGGCCCTCGCCTGGATCTGGGCGGGGGCCGACGCCCTCGCTTATGGCCGGTGAGGGCACGGCCTCGCCAGTGGCCGACGAGGGCGCGGGGCCCCTCTCCCCGACAAGCCTGTGGCCAGCAATGGTCAACCGGCCGGCGAGGGCTAAGGAGAAAAAGAAAAAAAAGGAAAAAAAATAATTTAAAAAATCTGAAAAATAATATAAAAAATATAAATTTTATTCATGTGGCATCACATAAGACCGCCAACGGCCACATCAGCAATTCCCGGCTTAAATTAGCCGAATGGACTGAATTGGTACCAATATGAAAAGGTTTAGGACTAAATTTGTCTAATTGAAAAGTTTAGGACTAACTTGATACTAATACAAAAGGTTTAGGACTGTTTTGGTACTTTTCCCAAAATTATATCTATAAACGTTATTTTAATCTTTTTGAAAAAGAACTTGTCTTCCTCAAATTCTAGGGCTGCTGTCGCCCCGTGATCGGGTTTTAACTCGAATACTCTTCTTTGCATATATATGTTGGTGCAGAAGAGGTGGTGTGGCGAGTTGAAGGAAGGATGTGCGACTCGCGGAGCCACAAATTCCATGGACTGTGCATGAGCGACCGCGCCTGTGTGGTGGTCTGCAAGGGAGATGGCTTCGACGACGGTAAGTGCAGAGGCTTCCAGCACCGCTGCTTCTGCCGCAAGCCTTGCTGATGCATCCGCCGGAAGGCAGCCCGGCCGGACTGATTAGGAGCCAATAACAGTAATAGCTAATCGTCGTGTAATAAGTCTACATAAAATCATAGGTCGAGAACATTTGGTCAGAATTTGTGCTCTCGCAATATTATGCACTACACATGACTTGTCAAACGTAAAAATCAGGGTTTGCAATGATAAGAAATTAAGCATAAGCAGCACAAATCCCTTGAACTTTTGAAGTGATATACTCTAGATTCCGAACTTTCACATGACACACCCCTCTCTACCTTTGCATAGGAAAGTTCGTTTCTTTAAATTTTTATATGAAGTAAAATGGAGGAGGAAGATAGAGCCATGAACTTTAGAATTGACACACATTATATCCCAAAAATTTCAAATGATACAATCTTATTGAACCTTGAATAAAAATGTGTGTTCTTCATATTAGATGGAAAAAATGGATGGAGTGCCGTGGAATTTAACTTATGACTATTTTATTCAAGATACGATTTAGAAATTGTCAACAAAATTTCATATTTGGAGTTTTGGGTTATAAAGATTATATACTTTTTCTTCTTTGCATATCAAGTGTAATAACTTTGCTTTTGTAAAAAGATGGTCACTTTTTTTCGTGACATAGTGGCAACTGGCAATGGCAGCAGTTGAAGGAGTAAGGATGATTTTAGGAATAGTTTGAGATAGCTATATAAACTTATCCTAAACTCGAACTTAAATAGTGTGAATATAACCAAATCCAATTCAAATCCAAGACAAAGTTTTAGATGATGTCTGAAACTTGTCCACTCAAGTTTGAGGGACTCGAAAGAATCTTCCTAGAACCTAACTTTATGGCTTTTCTTAGTTTTAATAAGTAAATCCATTCATTTATTAATAGATAGTAGATTACTAAAATAATAGTGTGCTTTAGAGTAAAACGATTTTTTTCAGCGGTTACATTCTTTTCTATGTATAAATTAAGTAATATCATTGCTATAGACTCATTCAGCCAAATCTAAGTCCAATACTATCATGACTCAAAACCCTCAGGCGCTCCTATTCGAGTTCACTTTGTACTTTCCTTGAGAAAAAATGGGCTGCGGATGGATTTGCCAAAAAGGGCCAAGGCAGGTCTGGCTTGATTCGGGTTGGCCGAACCATCAATTCTTTGTCACGTTGTGCATGGAAATGCACTTCTCATCTCACTTTTGAAAGGCTGAGTTGAGTCTCTGGTGATTAGATTGGATGCAATGAGGAACACACAGAAAATAAATCAATTTGTGTATGTATGAGGGTAAAATGTATGACGTATGGAGTACATACGCAAGGGAACATGGTATTCCGTCTGAGGAGCACTTTCTTGGAGACTTACATTTGATCCCTCATCCTTGTTTTCCCATATTTCATATGCAACGATCTGCCTCTTCCATGTTCGGTCGTAGCATGATTAGTTTCGACTGTTGGAACAGAAACGTAGTTATTAATGTCGAAGTCATGTCTGCCAAATCAGATGACTAATTAGTTCTCTGACTGAATGTGCCTATGACTTGGTTAGATTTTCTTCGTTCTCTCTTCTTTCCAACTTATGAGAGGTATATCAGTGTGTGACTGCAATTTTTTGCAAAACAAAAGAACTGAGAAAGAAACAAATCAATGAAACTCTGGAGATCTGGTGCTTTATACACAAGTGCCACAACTCTGCGTCACAAAAAAGAAAACTCGTCGACGAAAATTGGAATGCGGTTTGGAAGTTATTGATGCTGGAGGATTATCTATTTAACTCGGGCTTTGGATGAGCATCTCATTGTACTGAAGGTACGACATCCGCCTCTGCAGCTTGATTTGCTCGTAGAATTTGGCTATGAACTCGTCTGCTCTCGAGTCGATTCCCCGCTCTTCTTCCTCACATTCGATCCTCCCATAGTTGTCATCGTCATAAAAGCACTCTTCCCCGTCTCCATTTTCGAGGAAGAAGCTCTTCTTCTTACTATCATTTCCATTACGAGCTCTATCGCCTTCCTCGTCGTCGAACTCCATATCAAAATCGACTTTAGGGTTGACGCATGGGGACATGAACCGCATTGACCCAGGGCGGTGCATGTTCACATGGACAACCGGAGTCTTCTCGAATGAGAGCTCTCGCTCACCATACCAGATGTGGCTGCGAGGGGTCGCCACATGGCCAATGGTCTTCAGGAACTTGGACACGAGCAGGCGGAGCTGCAGCTTGAACGCCCCGCCTCGCCTCGCCCAGAGCAGCTTGAGGCGCAGAAGTTTCCATGCCCAGCGAGAGACGCTCGACTCTCTTGCGTTCGGCATTTTCTGGGTCTCCCTCATTTGATACTCAGATAGAGGTATGAGTGAGCGATGAAGGAGTGGATGTGTGTGCAAAGTGATCAAAAAAGCTGTTGTGCGTTGTATGATCTGATACAGAATGAGCAGAGTTTGGAGAGTTTATATACTGGATGCGAAATGTCGCACGATAACGCGGCAATAGAGAAAGAGGACAAAGAGAGAGCTGTTTGACGTGGGGATGGGAATGAATCGGGTGGTGTGAACTGGAAAGCAACACGGTTGTACGCGGACTTCGATAGATCTGCTGGCTCTTTGATAGTTCCTTTCTGCTGAAGAGCCGCAATGGAGTAGTTTTCTTTTTGGTCAAGGGAATAGAGTAATTTACTTATCTTAGAAAAATAGCGTTTAGTGTTTCAGTTAGGAGGCGTAGGAAGACCAAAAAACCCCTGCTGGATCTTTGATAGTTCCCCTTGTGCTCCTAAATTATTAAAGGAGAGATTTCAGAGAATTTTCAACTAATGAACTGAAAGTCATACGTTTGAATTTCTTAAAAACTTTTCATTAGGCTTGCAAAATGCTTCATAACTTTTGGATAGTAGGACATATGCGCCTGTATCCCTGTTTTACCAAAACTAATAACATCAACAACCGCAATGAGAATACGAATAATAATAATAGTAATAACAATCTTGAGCATTGAGAGATCAATGGGCGACAGCTTCTACAGGTTCCACCTTTTGGGTCCACCGTTGGTCTCGGACAACAGAACGTATATGAACTCCAAACAGGCTTAATTCCCTTTTAAAAAAAAAACTTTAGAATTAGTCTTAATTCTATCTCAAACTTTTTTTTTTTATTTAAGAAAAAACCGTAAAACTTAAACCATAGTTGAAGACTTGCCTAAGGAAACACTTGTTAGCGGTAAATGATATATATCTTTTACCAGGGATTAAGAATTATTGAGAAAAGTACCCAACAAGTCCAAAACCTATTGATTTGTGTCAATTCAATCATGAATTTTTTTATTTTCAATTGATTTTTAAACATTTTGATGATTTGTCAATATAATTCATTTGATCGATTTTGACTGGAATATATGATATGGATGCCAACTATCCCAATTGGCACGAGGTCGTTAGTTGACCATCGCCGGGTTTGGGCAAGGGGCTTACAACTAGGGGTGTGCATGGTCCGAGCGGGCGGTTCCCGCCCTAGAACCGGGAACCGCCCGCTAAGGACCGGTTCCGAAAAATTGGAACCGGGATCCACCCGTTTGTTGCATGGATTCATGGAACCGATCTTGACGCGAAAAATTTTGGTTTTCAACATAAAACAGTCGCGAAACAATTTTGGTTTCCCGGACCGCCGGTCTGGTCCGGTTCCCAAGTTTTGAGCTCTAAAATTCCAAGTTCCAATCTCCAAAAACTAAAACAATAATTAATAGACGAATGCTCAACATTAAATAACAATCAACTACACGTGAATGATAAAAAAAACTAAGTGCGGTGGGGGAAAAAACCCTCAAGATGACTCATGGATCTACCTTGTAATCTTCACCAACATCTGCCATAGTCGACTCAATTTCCATGACTTCCGGAGGTGCAACAACAGAAGTCGCAACATCTTTGGGGGCTACATTTTCTACCAGAGAATCTGTCCATTGAAAGAAATCACAAGATCCATGTCCCTGTGTTCAAGCCAACACAAGTTAAATAAACAACAACCAAAAATGCAATCTTGTGAGTACCAGATGATTAGAACCAATGAGCACAAGGGAAGAAACAAGATTGGCACCTAGCAAACTTGCAAAATATGGAAGGGGACAATTTCCACGCAATCTGCAGAGACTAGGAAGAACAGCGATCGATTCCCAAAACAAAGACTTGAACACTTCACCTATTGGGTAATCGAACCGAAGTACAAGTTCGCAAGCGGAAGATGAATCGAGAGGCAAGTTGGAAGCCGATAATCGTACCTTTTGAGTGACGAAAAGGGGCTCGGTCGAGATGGACAGCAGAGGTGGAGGAGCAGCGGCAGTGGCGGGTGGCGACCGGCGCGAGGGGGAGGACAGCAGCAGTGGAGGAGCAACAGCGGCGGCGTCGACGCTCGGGGAGGAATCAAAGACGAAGGGACTGAGCGTCGGTGAGGCGGCGGACAGCGAGGGCGGAGGAGTAGCAGTTGTGGCGAGTGGCGACCGGCGCGAGGGGGCGGACAGCGGCGGAGGAGGAGCAGCGGCGGCGGCGTGGATGCTCGGGGAGGAATCGAAGACGAAGAGAAGAGACTAAGGAAGAAACAGAGAGAGAATCGAAGACTGAGGAAGAAACCGAAAGAGATGAGACGCGAATTAGGGCTTCGCGAATTAGGGCTTCGTACCTTGTTGAGTGACGGAAAAGGGGCTCGGTCGAGATAGACAGCGAGGGTGGAGGAGCAGCGGGCCGTGGCGGGTGGCGACCGGCGCGAGGGGGCGGGCAGCGCGGCGGAGGAGCAACGGCGACGGCGTCGACGCTCGGGGAGGAATCAAAGACGAAGGGACTGAGCGTCGGCGAGGAGGCGGATAGCGGCAAGGGGGCGAACAGCGAGAGGCGAAGGAGCAGCGGTTGTGGTGAGTGGCGACCGGCGCGAGGGGCGGGCGGACAGCGGAGGAGGAGCAAAGGCGGAGGCATGGATGCTCGGGGAGGAATCGAAGACGAAGAGAAGAGACTAAGGAAGAAACAGAGAGAGAATCAAAGACTGAGGAAGAAACCGGAAGAGATGAGACGCGAATTAGGGCTTTGTAACTTTCGTTTAGTATTTTTTTTTTTTTTTTATTATAAATAGGTACCGGTCCGGTCCGGGTGGGCGGGCGGGCGGATCCGCCCACGGAACCGGAACCGGACCGCTCCCTCAAGAACCGCCGGTTCCGGCGGTTCCGGTCCGGTTCCTGGCGGTTCCGATCCGGTTCCGGGCGGTTCCCGTATTTTGCACACCCCTACTTAGGGTGCGTTTGGGAAGACTTTTGGGAAAAGTCCTTGAGAAAATGTAAAGACCCTTGACTTAAAGGAGTTTTTCAAAATGCAAAGTGTGTTTGGTAAATCTATTTGTGAAAGTCCATTGTAAAGTATCTTCAAGTAAAATGGTGTTTGGGTAAATTAAATTTGCAAAAGGCTTTTATTTTTAAAAATAAAGAGTTGGCCGACCAAGGCTTCGCCGGTTACCGCCGGCCAAGGGCTTTGCCGGTCACTGCCGACAAAGAGCTAATAGTTGCCGGCGAAAGGTAGGTGGTCTGGCGAGGGGGAGGCGGCTCGGCGAAGGGTAGCGTTCGGCTAGGGTCACTATGCGGCGAGGGTCTCGGCAACCGTTGCCGCGCCGCGGAGGTCGCTGGGTCGTCGCCGGCGACCCGGATCTGGGTCGCGGCGAGGTCGCAGAGGTCGCGCGCCGTGACCCGGTGACCTCCACGACCTAGATTTGGGTTGCCGCGACCCGGATCCGGGTCGCCGCGACCTCCGGCGACCTTCGCGACCCGGATCCGGGTCGCGGCGAGGTCGTGGGTCGCCGGAGGTCGCGGCAATAGACCTCGGCTGGGCGACCTCCGCATCCGGGTCGAGGCGACGTTACGGCGGGTGGCCTAGGTCGCCGCGACCTCCGGCGACCTCTGCGACCCGCGAGATTTGGGTCGCGGCGGGTCGTGGGTCGCCGGAGGTCGCGGCGATGCGACCCAGATCTGGGTCATGGCAAGGTCGCGCCACCCAGATCTGGGTAGCGCGACTGGTCGGCAACGGTCGTCGGGGTGCCGCGACCATGCCGGCCTCTCTCCCGCTCGTCGCCGACCAATCGCAGCCTCGCCGGCCAACATCCGAGACCGATGAAGAAGAAGATGAACAAGTGGCGTCGGGCCTTTCGAAAATGCCGAAAGCCCAAGGCGACCTAGGACCCGCCTTGGGCTTTCGGCCTTTGGAAGGCCAGCATTTCTTCAAGGCAGTTTCAAAAATATTCCCAAACACCAAATATTTGTCCAAATGGGCTTTGGACACCCAAAGTCACTTGGCAAAGCTAATGCCAAACGCAGCCTTACAACCTTGGCTTGTGGCCCTAGCTTGTGGCTAGTGAAGCGTCAAGGCCTTCGTTCAGGCCAAGTGAGGGATCACAACCCTCTCTTGGATCTAGGTGAGGGCCCGATACCCTTGCTGGCTTGCATTGGAGGAAAAAAAAAAAAAAGATAATAAAAAAAAATCAAATAAAAATGGTTTAGGTGAGTGCTAGTATGCTTCGTAAAATGCCTGATATCCATATTAGTGATTTCTTATCAAAATTAGCTCAGTGGACTCTATTGGAAAATCGCTAAAATGTTTAGGACAAAAAAATTGGCACAATCAAAGAGTTTATTACCGAATTAACACAAATACAAGATGTTTATAACTTTTTGGGTACTCTTTCCAAGAATTATTTGAGAGAGAGGATTGGTGGTGGGTTGTATTGTTGCATCGATTCTTCTAAACCGTGCGAGGATTTTAAATGATCGATAAGATGTTTCCTTTTTTTTCCGACGAATATGATTTCAAGTCAAAACCGAGGTACCTAGAAATAAGCTATCGTGATGTAGCGAAAACTGCCTTGCAATCCAGCGGAAAGATAAAAACGTGAGAACATTGACAACCCCAAATCAGTAGACAAATACGCGGAAACCGGCCAATTTATTATGTCCAATTTCTGTTATGCACAGAAAATGACTTACATCAGAAACGGATTGCCATTAGATTGCAAGATTCTTTTTGGTTTTATAAATTTCCTAGACATACCAAATTTGAAAAAAAATCAAAATTCCCGGTTTTGCCCAATCTCATGCGAGTTCATGGGCGACACCAGCACAGATTACATCCAATTGTGTCAGAAGAAAGGCTTCGCGATGCTGATTTTCTATCTGTTCATCACCCCTAAGTCGATCACCTTATTCACACGTAAGAAGAAAATGCCTGATTTGTCGAACTTTCATGCCAACATATGATTTCCTGGATTTTGTCTGGATGTTTTGCAAGCCAGCCTGTTTATAATTCGTGCTCGAGAAGTGTTTTTATCTCTAGGTTCAAAATTTTGCATTTTGTTTTCCTTAAATCTATGTATGCCAAAAATGCTTTTACCGGTACTCCTGGTGTAAAATCCTAAATGGTCAAGCTGACATGGGGTGGCGTGCCCCTAGAATGTCTTGAGAATGTTGACAAATTAAGGTACGTAAAAGTTGGCCCAAACATCACTTGACCACATGAACAAAAAAGAAAAAGATGTGCCCATACTTGAACCATGATTGGAGGAAGAAATAGAAGCAAATCTTTCTTTAATCATGTATAATGAAAATGAAGTAACACCAAGGAGGGGAAAAGAAGAGAAGACATATCATGATTGATAGTGATACATTCAACTATCCCACAGATACGACCCCATAGATACAACGCTAACTAATCACATTATCAGGGGTAAGTTTTAAGAGGTACAAAACGTGGATCTTTTTTTGGGAGAATTAGATGAAATCACCCCAAATTTTGGAGTTAATATTCTTTCAGCGCAGCTTTTTTTTTTTTTTTTTTTTTTTTTTTTGGGCATGAAAAAGGGCCAAAGCCAAATACAAATACTGGATAGCCCAGATTTTTTCTACTACACCATGCTCTTTGAAATTTCACTGTATTATAGTTGTCCAAATCTGTCCATTCTTTTAACATGTACAATACGCATGACTTTTCAAAGGTAAAAGATAAAGATTTATTATGCAAAAGAAACTATGGATAAGTAGCACAAATCTGCCAAAATTCTGAAGTGGTACTGATATACTCTAGACTCTAAACTTTCGCATGGCACACCCCTCTTTTTTTTTCTTTTTTTTTTTTTGATCGAAAGACACACCCCTCTTTAACTTTACGTAGAAACGTCCGTTTCTTCAAATTTTTATATGAAGAAAAGTGGAGGGAGAGAAAGCCCTGAACTTTAGAGTTGACTCGCATTAGATCCCAAAGATTTCAAATGATAAATGAAGGAATTGAAGCTGGAGTGAAGATCGATACATTGAGGACTAGAAAAGTGTTCGAGACACGAAGCGAACAGTCTTGAGTACAACCATAATGACCCACTCAACTGTGAAGCCAGCAGGATCATCAAATTGTGAAGCCATAATTCTCAAAAGCCATGAATGATAATGGCCGAGAAACATGAGCTGTTGTAACTATGAAGAGGAGGAGTGGCAAGTTGTGAGAGTACTCGTTGACGTGGGGCAATTGATGAGGTCATGACGGTCAAGTAGTGAGTGTTTTAGTAATCTTTTATTAATACATGTTGCTAAAATTTAGAATTCGTGTAGAATATTATTTGTCTTCTTTGTAACTGTTGTTAACCGTCGCCTTGTAGCTATAAATATTAGGATTGAATTTGAAGAAGGGATGATTGTAATTTGAAGAAAGAAAGGCCAATCAATCAATGAACACTAGTTGTTCAATTTCATCTTCTCGTTATGTTTTACATTCCAATACCTCTTTCTTTGATTGGTAGCGATTGCCTCCGGTCTTTGTACTTTTAATTTTCTTGCCAGTTCGCATTTCCTATCAAACAATCAGCAAAGGACTCATCATATCCTTCGTCAATTGGTTTATCTATTCATCCTTTAAAACATGCTATGTCGATACTTTTCGGCAAAATAAAATAATACTAATTTTTTTAGAGCGATGTAACCAGCTAGTTTCGAGTTTCATTGTATGAATAAAGAAAATCCAAACCCTATTTAATTTTCTAAATAGAAACTCAAACAAGTCTCGCCATTCCTAAATCCAAACTCAATCACAACTCTATTACCAGGAGGGAAACCTGATGTTACTATGCACATGATCATTGATATAGAAAATGACCCGGGACTTTTTATTTTTGTGTTTAATTTGTTAATGAATGATAGAAAACATGTACATTTAAGAGTCCAATACTCGAAAGATTAGGGGATCTAGATGTAAAATTTTATAGGATCACATCCAATTGTTTTAAAAATTTTAGTCATTATAACTTCTACTTTGAGTATTCCCACACCAATTACATTTTTTTTTTATTATGTATAAATGTAACATCGTCTCAATAGACTCATTAAGCCAAACCTTAGTCCAACACTGTGAAGACTCAAAACCCTCAGGCCCATCTATGCGAGTTCACTTTGTACTTTCCTTGAGAAAATTGTGCTGTGCTTGACTTTGCAAAAGAGGCCCAAGGCAGGTCTGGCTTGATTTGGATTGAACCAACCAACTATACTTGGTCATGCAACGCATGGGAATGCACTTCTGATCTCACTTTTGATAGAACTGAGTTGAGTTTGTGGTGATTGGATTGGATGCAATGAGGAAAACACGGATAATAAATCAATTTGTCTATAAACGAGGGTAAAATGTATGACATATGTAGTACATATGCAATGGAAAATAGTTTTCCGACATTGCTGAGGAACACTTTACTGGACACATATATTTGATGCCTCATTCTTGTTTTCCGATATTTCAAAATTAAGGATCTGCCTCTCCCATGATTAATTTCAACTGTTGGAACAGAAACACTAATGTCCAGGTCATAGTCTGCGAGATGAAGCGACCATTTAGTTCTCTGACTGAATGTGCCAACGGCTTTACAAGAATTTCTTCGGTCTCTCTTCTTACCAACTTATGAGTTGTGTATCAGTTGTGACTGCAATTTTTAACCGCAAAACAAAAGCACTGAAAAAAGAATCAACGGAACTCTGGAGATCTTGCACTGTATACATAACTGCAGCAACTCTGCGTCACAAAAAGTACTTGTCAACGAAAATTGGAATGTGGTTTGAAAGCTATAGATGCCGGATGACTATCTATCTCTCGCGCTTCGGTTCAGCATCTCGTTGTACTGAAGTACGATATCTGCCTCTGGAGATTCATTTGTTCGTGGAATTTGGCAATGAACTCCTCCGCTCTTGAGTCGATCCCACGCTCTTCATCCTCAAATTCGATCCTCCCGTTGTCGTCGTAGGAGCACTCTTCCTCGTCCGCATTTTCGAGGAAGAAGCTCTTCTTCGTACTATCATATCCATTATAAACTCTATAACTGTCCTCGTCATCGAACTCCATATCAAAGTCCACTTTAGGTTTGATGCACGGGAACATG
The DNA here is from genome assembly GCA_014182515.1 of Eucalyptus microcorys. Classification (NCBI taxonomy): domain Eukaryota; kingdom Viridiplantae; phylum Streptophyta; class Magnoliopsida; order Myrtales; family Myrtaceae; genus Eucalyptus; species Eucalyptus microcorys. Next base: position 9,635,936 of record CM024569.1, read on the forward strand.
AACCGCATCGACCCAGGGCGGTGCATCTTCACGTGGACAACCGGAGTCTTCTCAAAGGAGAGCTCCCGCTCGCCGTACCAGATATGGCTGCGAGGGGTCGCCACGTGGCCGATGGTCTTGAGGAACTTGGGCACAAGCAGGCGGAGCTGCAGCTTGAACACCCTACCTTGCCTCGCTCAGGACAGGGTGAGGCGCAGGAGTTTCCACGCCCGGCGAGAGACGCTTGACTCTTTTGCCGTTGGCATTTTTCGGGGCTTCCTCAGTTGATACTCAGATAGAGGTATGAGTGAGCGATGAAGGTGTGGATGCGTGCAAAGTGATCAAAAAGCTGTTGTGCGTTGTATGATCTGAGAGAGAATGAGCAGAGTTTGGAGGGTTTATATACTGGACGCTAAATGTTGCACGATAACGCGGCGGTAGAGGAAGAGGACAGAAAGAGAGCTGCTTGATGTGGGTACGGGAATAAATAAGGGTGGTGTGAACTGGTGAGCAACACGGTTGTCCGCGAACTTTGATAGATCTGCTGGATCCTTGTCGTGTTTAGTTTAGTTCCTTTCTGCTTAAGAGCCGCGATGGAGTCGTTCATTTGTCTTAACCAAGAAAGTAAAGTTTAGCCGTTAGGAGGCGCGAAAAGACCAAAATACCCCTGCTTTGTCAACATGAGCAATCATCAGCCCGTGATCTACCGCGGATGCAGCGCTCATCCGTTGCCGCTCGAACCATGGCGCCATTGTCTCCCGACACGGTCATCGCCCTTGCCCTGATAGTCGCCCTCGCCTTATGTCTCCGGCCGCCTCCCTGTCCAGAAGAACAATCGCTGCCTTGAGTTTCGACAGTGACCGAAGAGGAAGGGGAAAGGACAGATTAGGAAAATCAGGCAAAGGAAAGGAAGAAAATGAAAAGAAACAGGCCGTTTTGATCCGAATAGTCCTAAATTGTATCACGGTAATGTATCAATGGGGTGACCTTAAGATATAAATTTATTCCATAACTTGGCTTACTGATTTTTCTGAAAATTTTTCATACGTAACATATTTGGCATAGAAATATGAAGTCACCTATTCAAATACTAACAATTACATGCAAGCTGCTTTATTTCACGGCATCCTGCACAAGCCAAAGGACTGAATTAAATCAATTCATAGAGTTTCTTGGGTGTTCTATAGGATCTTAATAACCAGGCCTATATGCCCTTAAAGAAACAATTTCAGAGAATTTTCAACTCATGAATCAAAGATCACATATTCGAATTTCCCAAACCGCATGTAAACTGTTCATAAGGTTTGTAGGGTGTTTTATGACCTCTAAATAGTAAGACATTTGTAATAATAACGACAGCAATAAGAATAATGATGATGATGATGATGTCGTCATCATCATCTTGAGTGTCAAGGGATGAAGGGGCAACGACTTCTACCGGTTCCTCCTTTTGGGACCACCATTGGGTCCTGAAAGGAAGTTCAATCGACGAGGATGACCTCATGAATTGGGTCCATTGAAAAAATCGTTCTAGACTTTGAATAATAAGCCACTTAAACGAAAGTTGAGGACTTTGCTGAAGTAAACGCATGTTGCTTGCAAAAAATAATTATTTTATAGGAAGAATTATTTAAGTTAAGGTCTTGCTCGTGGGTTGGATCGTTGCATGGATTCTTCTATACCGTGTAAGGAGTCAAACTCATTGATAGGATGTTTCCTTTTTCAGACTGACTTAATTTTAATTTCAAAACCAAAGTACCTAGAAATAACCTATCTTCACGTGGCTGAAAACTGTGTTGCCATCCAGCAAAAAGATTAAAACGTGAGAGCATTGACAACCCCAAATCAGGAGATAAATGCACGAAACCCAGCCACTTTATTATGTCTAAGATACATTATGCACGAAAAAAGACTTGGTTCCCCGTGAAGGACTAAAAAATCGAACAAATAAAGTACTTTATTAGAGTCAAGTCATAGAAAAGGAAGTAGCTCGACCTTAATCGATGTAGGTATGAAGTATCTACTCTCTGAGAAATTTTAGGTTTCAAATTGTGGATTTATTGTAGTCAAGGCGATATAGCTATAGAGCGATAGAAAGTCCTTCCTTTAATTCCTTAAATCATGAAAATAATAACCCAACCAAAAAGGAAATTATATTTACATTGACATGGATTCCCATTAGATTGCGAGATTCTTTTTCGTTTTCTGAATTTCCTAGACAAACCAAGTTTGAACAAACCAAAATTTCCGGTTTGGCCCAATCTCACGTGAGTTCTTGGGCGCCATCAACACAGATTAGATCCAATCATGTCAGAGGAAAGGTTTCGCGTTGCTAGTTTGCTAGCTGTTCATCACCCTTAAGTTTCTGACCAAAAAAAAAAAAAATCACCCTTAAGTCGATCACCTTGGCAGACTTGTCGAGCTTTCATGCCAACCTATGATTTCGTGGATTTGTTTTGGATGTTTTGCAACCCAGCTTGTCTATACTTCGTGCTCGAGACGTTTTTTTTTTCCCCTACGTTCTTTTTTTCCCATCAAAGATTCACATTTTGTTTGCATTCTCTATGTATGCCAGAAATGCTCTTGCTGGCATTCCGTTCCAAGAGTAAAATCCTAAATGGGTTAGGTTACTGTGGAGACGTGCGCCTCTCAAACGTCTTAAGATGGTAGACTAGTCGAGATGTGCGAAAGTTGACCCAAACATCACTTGACCATTTAACTAAAAAAGAAAAAAATGCTCTTACTTGTACAACAATTGGAGCAAAAAATAGAAGCAAACCTTCTTTAATCATGTAGTGCGACATTGACGTAATACCAAGGAGGGGAAAAGAAGAAAAGACTTATCATGATTGACAGCGATGCACTCAGCTATCCCAGACAAAGCACGCTAACTAGTCACATTATTGAAGGAACTTTATACCAAGTTTAAGAGATACAAAACGTGCAATTTTGGGGTTAATATTCTTTTAGACCAGAATTTTTTACTATTACACCATACTCTTTGAACTTTTATTGTATTATAATTATCCAAATCCGTCCAAATTTCTTTTATTATGCACACTACACATGACTTGTCAAACGTAAAAATCAGTATTTGTAATTATAAGAAATTAAGGATAAGCAGCACAAATCACTTGAACTTTGGAAATGATATACTCTAGATTCCGAACTTTCACATGACACACCCCTCTCTACCTTGGCATAGGAACGTTCGTTTCTTCAAATTTTTATATGAAGAAAAATGGAGGGAGCGAGATAGAACCATGAACTTTAGAATTGACACGCATTATATCCCAAATGATACAACCTTATAGAACTTTGAATAAAAATGTGTGTTTCTTCATATTAGATGGAAAAAATGGATGGAGTGCCGTAGAATTTAACTTATGACTATTTTAGTCAAGATACGATTTAGAAATTGTCAATAGAATTTCAATTTTGGATTATTAATAGATAGTGTGATTACTAAATTAATAGTGGTGCTTTAGAGAAACGATTTTTTCAGCGATTACATTCTTTTCTATGTAAATTACTTAATATCATTGCTATAGACTCATTAAGCCAAATCTAAGTGCAATACTGTCAAGACTCAAAACCCTCAAGCGCTCCTATTCGAGTTCACTTTGTACTTTCCTTGAGAAAAAATGGGCCGTGTTTGAATTTGCCAAAAAGCTCTAAGGCAGGTCTGGCTTGATTCGGGTTGGCGGAACCGTCAATTCCTTTGTCATGTTATGCATGGGAATGCACTTCTGATCTCGCTTTTGAAAGGACTGAAATGATTCTGTGGTGATTGGATTGGATGCAATGAGGAACACGCGGATAATAGATCTATTTGTGTATGTATGTGGGTAAAATGTATGACGTATGGAGTACATATGCAAGGGAAATTGGTATTCCATTTCCGACAGCTGAGGAACACTTTCATGGACACTTGCACTTGATCCCTCGTCCTTGTTTTCCCACATTTCAAATATGACGATCTGCCTCTTCCATGTTCGGTCGCAGCATGACTAGTTTCAACTGTTGGAAACAGAAACGGAGTTACTAATGTCCAGGTCATGCCTATCAAATCAGGTGACTGTTTAGTTCTCCGACTGAATGTGCCAATGATTTGTGAGATTTTCTTCGTTCTCTTTTCTTACCAACTTATGAGTTGTATATCAGTGTGTGACTGCAATCTTTAAGTGCAAAACAAAAGCACTGAAGAAAGAATCATTGGAACTTTGGAGATCTTGCACTATATACACAGAGTACCACGGCTCTGCGTTACAAAAGAAAAAAAAATCGTTGATGAAAATTGGAATGTGGCTTGAAAGTTATTGTTGCCAGAGGATTTTGTTTAACTCGCGCTGCGGTTGAGCATCTCATTGTACTGAAGGTACGACATCTGCCTCTGCAGCTTCATTTGCTTGTAAAATTTTGCTATGAACTCTTCTGCTCTCGAGTCAATCCCCCGCTCTTCCTCCTCACATTCGATCCTCCCATAGTCGTCATTGTCGTAAAAGCACTCTTCCTCGTCTCCTTTTTCGAGGAAGAAGCTCTTCTTCTTACTATCATTTCCATTATGAACTCTATCGCCTTCCTCATCGTCGAACTCCATATCAAAATCGACTTTAGGGTTGATGCAGGGGAACATGAACCGCATTGACCCAGGGCGGTGCATCTTCACATGTACAACCGGCGTCTTCTCAAACGAGAGCTCCCGCTCGCCATACCAGATGTGGCCGTGAGGGGTCGCCGCATGGCTGATGGTCTTGAGGAACTTGGGCACGAACAGGCGGAGCTGCAGCTTGAAAGCCCCACCCCGCCTCGCCCAGAGCAGCGCGAGGCGCAGGAGTTTCCACGCCCGACGAGAGACGCTGGGCTCTTTTGCCTTTGGCATTTTTCGGGGCTCCCTCAGTTGATACTCAGATAGAGATATGAGGGAGTGATGAGGTTATGAATGTGCGCAAAGTGATCAAAAAGTCGTTGTGCGTTGTATGATCTGAGAGAGAATGGGCAGAGTTTGGAGGGTTTATATACGGGATGCGAAATGTCGCACGATAACGTGGCGATAGAGAAAGAGGACAAAGAGAGAGCTGTTTGACGTGGGAACGGAATGAATCGGGTGGTGTGAACTGGTAAGCAACGCGGTCGCCCGCGGACTTTGATAGATCTGCTGGCTCTTTGATAGATCCTTCCTGCTTAAGAGCCGCAATAGAGTAATTTGCTTTTTGGTCAAGGAAATAGAGTGATTTACTTATCTTAAAAAAATGCGTTTAGTGGTTCAGTTGGGAGGCGTAAGAAGGCCAAAACACCCCTGCTGGATCTTTGATAGTTCCCCTCGTGCTCCTAGATTATTAAAGGAATGATTTCAAGAGAATTTTCAACTAATGAACTGAAAGTCATATGTTTGAATCTCTACAGCCTCGTAAAAACTTTTCATTAGCTTGTAAAGTTCTTCATGACCTTTGGATAGTAAGACAGATATGCTCGTATCCTTGTGTTGCCAAAACTAACAACATCAACAACTGCAATAACAATACGAATGATAATAATAGTAATAATAATCTTAAGCATCAAGAGATCAATGATCGACGGCTTCTACCGGTTCCACCCGTGGGGTCCACTGTTGGTTCCGGACAACATAACATATATGAGCTCCAAATAGGCCTAATTCCCTTTAAAAACCTCAAGTAATCTCAATTTTAACCCGAATTTTTTTTTCATCTAAGGAAAAAATCCTAAAAGTTAAACTATAGTTGAGCTCTTTGCCTAATTAAACTCTTGTTAGCTGTAAATGATAGTTATCTTATAGGGGGATTAGGAATTATTTGGAAAAGTGCCAAAAAAGTCCTAAACCTATTTATTTGTGTCAAATTAATCATAAATCTTTCAATTTCCAATTGAGTTTTAGATATTTTGATGATTTGCTAATATAATCCATCCGGCTAATTTTGATTGGAAATTACCAATATGAATGTCCTGCTATCTCAAATGACACTATCTCAAATGACACGATTGATGCTAACATGGATAGTTTTTTCAATTTATTAATATTTTTTCTGAATTTTTAATTATTTTTTTTCTTTCCTTTTTTTTTTACAATTTTTTCTTTGTTTTTTCTTTTTCACAACTCTCGATCGGTGAGCTATCCATCGACCCTCACTTGTTCTAAGCAAGGGGCTTATGGCCCCAACTTGTGGTTAGTGAGGGCATCAAGGGCCATCTCTTGAATTTCAGCGAGGGCCCAATGCCCTTGCCGATACACAATTGGGACAGAAAAGAAAAGAAAAGAAAAAAAAAATTGTTCGCGTGAGCACTGGTCATGCCAATAAAAAGATGGTTGATGTTCGTGTTAATGATTTCCAATCAAAATTAACCAGATGGATCCATTAAAAATCATTAAAATGTTTAGGACAAAAAAAATTGATAGAATTGAAATTTTTATTACTGAATTAACATAAATCCAAGATGTTTTTGACTTTTTCGGTACTTTTCCAAGAATTATTTGAGAGAGAGAGAGAGAGGATTGGTTATGGGTTGTATTGTTGCATGGATTCTTCTAAACCGTGTAAGGAGTTTAACTAATCGATAGGATGTTTCCTTTTTCCGACCAATATGATTTCAAGTCAAAACCGAGGTACCTAGAAGTAGGCTATCTTGATGTAGCCGAAAACTGTGTTGCAGTCCAGCGGAAAGATAAAAACGCGAGAACATTGACAAACCCCAAATCAATAGACAAATACGCGGAAACCAGCCAATTTTTTATGTCCAATATCAGTTATGCAAGGAAATGACTTACAGCAGACATGGATTGAATTCTTTTTGGTTTTCTAAATTTCCTAGACATACCAAATTTGAAAAAAAGCAAAATTCCCGGTTTTGCCCAGTCTCACGTGAGTTCATGGGCGACGCCAACACAGATTTCATCCAATCATGTCAGAAGAAAGGCTTCGCGATGCTAATTTTCTAGCTGTTCATCACCCTTAAGCCGATCACCTTGTTCACACGTAATAAGAGAATGCCCGATTTGTCGGGCTTTCATGCCAACCTATGATTTGTTGGATTTTGTTTGGATGTTTTGCAAGCCAGCCTGTCTATAATTCGTGTTCGCGAAGTGTTTTTTTTTCTCTAGGTTCAAAAAATTTGCATTTTGTTTCCTTTATCTATGTATGCCAGAAATGCTTTTATCGGCACTCCTGAATTAAAATCCTAAATGGGTCAAGTTGACACGGGGTGATGTGCCTTTAGAATGATTTCAGAATATGGACAAATTGAGGTACGCAAAAGTTAGCGTGAATATCACTTGATCACTTTGATAAAAAAAGAAAAAGATAGGCTCTTACTTGAACCATGATTGGAGCAAGAAATAGAGATAAACCTTTCTTTAATCATGTATAATGAAAATGAAGTAATGCCAAAGAGGGGAAAAGGAGAGAAGACATATCATGATTGATAGTGATACACTCGACTATCCCATAGATATGACGCTAACTAATCACATTATTGGAGGTATTTTACTCTAAGTTTTAAGAGGCACAAAACGTGGATCTTTTTGGGAAAATTAGACGAAATCGCCCCAAATTTTGGGGTTAATATTCTTTTAGCCCAGATTTTTTTTTTCTTTTTTGGGCATGAAAAAGGGCCAAAGCCAAATACAAATGGGGATAGCCCAGAAATTTTTACTGCTACACCCTGCTCTTTGAAATTTAACTGCATTATAGTTGTCCAAATCTGTCCATTCTTTTAACATGTACAATACGCATGAATTTTCAAAGGTAAAAAGTAAAGATTTATTATGAAAAGAAACTATGGATAAGTAGCACAAATCTTTCGAACTTTTGAAGCGGTATACTCTAGACTCTAAACTTTCGCATGACACACCCCTCTCTAACTTCTCACAAAATCGTCCTTTTCTTGAAATTTTAATATGAAGAAAGTGGAGGGAAAGAGATAGAGCCCTGAACTTTAAAGTTGACTCGCATTAGATCCCAGAGATTTCAAATGATACAACCTTATTGAACTTTGAATAGAAATGTGTGCTTTTTCATATTAGATGGAAAAAATGGATGGAGTGCCGTGGAGCTAACTTATGCCTATTTTATTGAAGCTACTATTTAAAGTTGTAAACAGAATTTCATATTTGGATTTTATTTTTTATTTTTTATTTTTGTTATAGAGATTAAAATTTTATTTTTCTTTCAAATTTCAACTGTAATTACTTTGTTTTTGTGAAAAAACTATCACTTGGTTTTTTCAAACTTGGTTTATCTAGGAAGAATGTCGTTATGCTAATTTGCCAGCTGTTCATCAACCTCAAATGAGGAACGCACGGATAACAAATCAATTTGTCTATAAACGAGGGTAAAATGTATGACATGTGTAGTACATATGCAATGGAAAACAGTTTTCCGACATTGCTGAGGAACACTTTACTGGACACATATATTTGATGCCTCGTTCTTGTTTTCCGATATTTCAAATTTAAGGATCTGCCTTTCCCATGATTAATTTCAACTGTTGGAACAGAAACACTAATGTCCAGGTCATAATCTGCTGGATCAAGCGATATGTAGTTCTCTGACTGAATGCGTCAATGACTTGACAAGAATTTCTTCGGTCTCTCTTCTAACTAACTTATGAGTTGTGTATCAGTTGAGACTGCAATTTTTAACCGCAAAACAAAAGCACTGAAAAAATAATCGATGGAACTCTGGAGATCTCGCACTGTATACATAAGTGCCGCGACTCTGCGTCACAAAAAGAACTCGTTGACGAAAATTGGAATGTGGTTTGAAAGTTATCAATGCCGGATGACTATTTATTTAACTCGTGCTTCGGTTCAGCGTCTCGTTGTACTGAAGGTACGATATCTGCCTCTGGAGCTTCATTTGCTCGTAGAATTTGGCTATGAACTCCTCCGCTCTTGAGTCGATCCCCCGCTCTTCCTCCTCACATTGGATCCTCCCGTTGTCGTCGTAGAAGCACTCTTGCTCATCTGCATTTTCGAGGCAGAAGCTCTTCTTCGTACTATCATATCCATTATAAATTCTATAACTGTCCTCGTCATCGAACTCCATATCGAAATCGACTTTAGGGTTGACGCACGGGAGCATGGACCGCATGGACCCAGGCCGGTGCATCTTCACGTGGACAATTGGCGTCTTCTCGAAGGAGAGCTCCCGCTCACCGTACCAGATGTGGCCACGAGGGTCGCCCCATGGCCGACGGTCTTGAGGAACTTGGGCACGAGCAGGCGGATCTGCAGCTTGAATGCCCCACCTCGCCTTCCCCAGAGCAGCGAGAGGCGCAGGAGGTTCCACGCCCGGCGAGAGATGCTGGACTTGTTTGCCTTGACCATTTTTTCAGGGCTCCCTCGGTTGATACTCAGATAGAGGTATGAGTGAGCGATGAAGGTGTGGATGTGTGCAGAGGGATCAAAAAGCTGTTGTGCGTTGTATGATCTGAGAGAGAATGAGCAGAGTTCGGAGAGTTTATATACTGGATGCGAGATGTCCAACAATAACGCGGCGTTAGAGAAAGAGGACAGAGCTAGAGCTGTTTGATGTGGGGACGGGAATGAATAAGGGTGGTGTGAACTGGTAAGCAACACGGCTGTACGCGGACTTTGATAGATCTGCTGGATCTTTGTTGTGTTTATTTGTTCCTTTCTGCCTAGGAGCCGCAAATATATATATAAAGAGAGCCTAGGAGGCGCAAAGAGACCAAAACATCCCTGCTTTGTCGAGGAATTTATCCCAAACCCTTGCTTATTCTCAATCATACACCTCTCTCTCTCTCCCCTGATCTGCCGCAGACTCGACTTTGAGGGGGGGAAAAGGAAAGAAAGAGGGCAGTTCGATCTGTCCAAAATGTGTTATGCTAATGTCTTGGTCTCTCAATAGGTGACTTTGAGATGTAAAGTTATCCCCTAAAGTTGAGGCACAATCCGTCTTGTGAAAAAGGTTAAAAATTGTGTTGTTTGGCGTAGTTGGTCGGGGCACTAGACAATTTCTAACTTGGGAAGTAAAAGTTACATTTTCAAAATTCAAAAACTACATGCAACCTGCTCTAAGTCAGGGCTACATGCATGGGCCAAGTCTTGGATTAAAACTAAATCACCGGACTTGTCGGGTGTTCAACCAACTTTCGGGCTAAGGGCCCGTTTGTTTTCGTTTCTTTTTTTTTTTGTTTTTAAACACTTTTTCTGTTTTTTGTTCCTGGAACAAAAAAAAAACAAACGCGTTTGGTTGCGTTTTTGTTCCGGAAGTGTTTTTTTGTTCCCGAAACACATTTGGAACGAAACAAGAAACAAAAAAAATTATTTCTTGTTTACGAACAACTTTTTGGAACAACTTCTCTCTCTCCTCTCTTTTTTCTTCTTCTTTTCTTCTTCTTTTTCTTTGGCCGGTCGCCGGCCTCGGCCATGGCCGGCGACCGGCCGACGAGGGCGGCGGCCTTGCCCGGCCACGGCGAGGCTCGCCGGCCCCGGCGAGGCCGAGCCTCGCCGTCATGGGGCGAGGCTCGGCCTCGCCTCGGGCGAGCTCGGCCTCGCCGGATCTAGGCGAGCTCGAGCTCACTCGGCCCGGCGCGAGGCCGACCCTCGCCGGGGCGGCGAGCCTCGCCGTGGCCGGGCGAGGCGGCGGGGCTCGTCGGCCGGTCGCCGGCCATGGTCGAGGCCGGCGACCGGCCAAAAGAAGGAAAAAGAAAAAAAGAAAAAAAGAAAAAAAATAGAAAAAATAAAATAAAAATATTAAAAAATTAAAAGAAATAAAAAAATTATACAAATTTACCAAACTTGTTTCTATTCTTTTTATATTTAAAACATTTACCAAACGTGTTTTTTTTTCAAAAATTGTTCCCGAAAACAAAATACTTTTTTCTATTTCTCGTTCCCGGAACAATTTTTAAACGAAAATGTTCTAAACGCACCCTAAACCTCTGCAAGGTTTTAGGAAATTTCTGACTAATAAACTGAAAGGTTATATTTCCAAATTTCACCAACTGCCCGTAAACAATTACTAAGGCTTATAGTACTTCACGACCTCTGGATCGTCGGACATCTACTCTTGTAGCCCAATTCCCAAGAATATATAATAATCCACGGCATCAACGATCAAGAGGCGACGACTTCTACCAGTTCCTTCTTTCGGGTCCGCCATTGGTCCCGGACAACAGAACTCTAATGAAGTTGTTACTACATTTTGAATAATAAGCCACTTAAACAAAAGTTTTCTGAACTTTGCCCTTAGTAAACGCTTGTTAGTTGTAAAAGATTTTTATATTCCAAAGGCCGATTACGAATTATTTGAGACAGAGACAGAGAGGATTGGTGGAGCGTTGGATTCTTCTAAACCGTGTGAGCAATTTTCCCTACTGATAGGATGCTTCCTTTTTCTGACCGACTTAATCTCAAGTCAAAACCAAAGTACCTAAACATGAGTTATCTTTCACGCAGCCGAAAACTGCAGTGCAATACAGCGCAAAGATAATACGTGACAAATCGACAACCCCAACAGTAGAGAAATACACGAAAGCCAGCCAATTTACCGTGTCCATTATATATATTATGCACAGAAAATGACTTTAATTCATTGTGAGGGACCCAAAAATTCATGCACATAGTCACCATCCCAAAAAAAAAAATCCATGTGCATCCAATAAATATGTACCGCAAACATCATCGTGTAAGAATATAACACGCTCGCATATGTATCTTTCACGTAATTTTCTGTAAACTTTATATTAGAAAAACGAAATGATATCATTTTTACTTTAACAACTGCATGGAATCATGTTCGAAGAAAGAATGTTGTTATGCTAATTTGCCAGCTGTTCATCAACCTCAAATGGATAACCTAATTCACACGTAAGGAGAAAATGCCAAGCTTTCATACCAACCTATGATTTCTCGGATCATGTTTGGATGTTTTGCCAGCCAGACTACATATAATTCATTCTCTAGAAAACTTTGCATGGAAACATTTGTTTCTTTCAGAAGTGATGCACATTTAGATCCCAGAGATTTCATATATGATACAACCTTACCAACTTTACATTGAACTATGTGTTTCTTCATTTTTAGATGGAAAAAATGGATGGAGATTAGCCTTTTTATTTTCTATTCCACATTTTAATAGTCATTGCTAATCACTTTGCTTCTTTTGGCAATATAGCGGCTATAGTGACGAATAGGTCAAGGGATAAGGTTGATAGCAAGAATAGTTCCATATGAGGTCTCGAATTTGTCAGCTTAACAATAAGGGGACTCGAAAAATTCTTTCTAGAACCTAATTAATTACGTGGGTAGTTTTATTTCTGATTTCATAATAAGTAAATACAATAACAAATAGATAGATAATATGATTAGTAAAGTAACATAATGTGCTTTAGCATAAGTCTAAATTTATAGAGCAACGAAGGTAACCTGGTTTCGAGTTTCATCGTACGCATCAACAAAGTCGAAGCCCTGAAACTCGAAGTAAGTAAGAAAAGGCCTGAGTGGAAAGGGTAATAAGAAAGGCCTACTTTCAAAGAGAGTTCTTCCCGCTGGGCTTGAGCAGCTCTGTTCATCGTGGCCCAAGCGCAGTTCTTCGTTTTCGAGTTCCTGTCGCTAACATTGCTCGAGCGATGACAAGTGCCGATTGCTCGAGCTGCTCCGGATCTGTCTTTGGCTTCCTGCATATGACTGAAATTGTTCTAAGCTTTCCAGATGTTGAGATGTGTAACTCTAGTAGGTTCGTTTCCTGTTGCTGGTCCTCCCAGCAGTCCACTCTTTTAGCCAAAGGTCTCCGTCCCCAGCCGACCATATTCCCGAATCGGCGATTGCCTCCATTTCCTTTACCAAACTTTGCCGGTCCCGTGATGATCTTGTTCCTTTTTCCGCATGCCGAAAGTCCTTATCAGGGAAGCATACGCCTTTCGTCAGTTGACACCATAAGGAGGAGGGGTCCTGAGCCATTCTCCATGCTTGCTTTCCTAACATGATTTTATTGAAAGTGAGCCAGTCCCATAAACCAAGTCCTTGATCCTCCTTCCCAGTCTTCAAAACTTCCCATTTTCTCCGATGAATTCCCACTTTGGCTCTGTTATTTCTTCTGTAAAAAGGCTACTATTTTTTGCTCAATTGCTTTACAAATTGAAACATAAATTTTAAAGATAGACATAACATATTGAGGTAGAGGTTTTTATCCTAGTTTTGATTAAGACTTTACATATACCCGAAAGATTAGGGGGCAGATTATTTCCAAAATTTTCAACGGATATTCATTGTGGAGATAGGCCCAAAACTGATCAGGGGAAAAGCTGCCCATTTTGCTTAACCGTAAGCTAAGATTCAATTAATTTACATTTTTGAGGGAATGTCGTGCATATCAATATTTCAAGACTCGTAATTACTCATCAAATAATCAATCTTTTCCTTAACCAACGAAGTATTTTGTAGATAGATATTGATACTGAAGTTTTAAGACGAAATAAACATAATTACGATGGAGCTAAGGCGTTTACAAATGTTCGGAAGCGTTGATCAGATCAGGAGATTCTCGCTAAAAAGTCGTAGATGATTTGCTAAATTTATCTTGGCAAAAGTCAAAACGGACGTCACTGCATATATATATAGCAAAAATTCCATCCTCTCTTGGATCTCTCCTTCTCTTTGCAAGGAGAGACCCAGAAGAACTATTAGCACCCAGAAGAGCAAAACGCCCTCATTTCTCCTCCCAAATTGAAGGTCGCAAGTATTTCGCATCACCGCCTCCCCACCGTTGCTGCCGCCGCCGCCGCCGCTAAATGCCCACCAAGCACGACATGCAGCCATCCTTCACCAACTCGCACGCCCCGGCAGGGAGGAAAAAGCCCGGTGGGATGAACATCTTCCGGGCGGCATTGCTCAGGCGACGCCGCTGCCCCGAGAAGAAGGCTGGCGAGTCTATAGATAGCGACCCTCCTTCCAGAGGCATGCTGACCAAGGTCGTGGGGTCAATGCGTCCTTTGCACCTCCAGGGCCATCGGTCGCCGCAGCACCCTCGCGCGTTGGGCTCTGTCGCCCCACCCTCAACAAACGAGGGATACGAGGAGGAGCTCTTGTCGCCCGTGTCCGCGCCGCGCAAGATGACACGCTCGTCCTCTCGATCTTCCGCTTCCGAGGAAGGAGGGAGCCGGTTTGCGTCCGCGGTGAACCTTGCAGATCTCGATTGCGGTAGTGAGGACAGCGATCATGATCATGGCATCGAGGAAGGCGACGAGACGATCGATGTCAAGGCCGAGCAATTCATTGCTCAATTCTACGAGCAAATGCGTACCCAAAATTACAATCACAAAGTTAAGATGTCCAGTCGTCGATGAATCCGGTGCCCAAATTTGTGGCTCTCGGTGACCCTAATTTGGTGAGTCCACATCTTGGGATAGGATATAGCTTATGAAGAATTTTTGTATGCTAGAGATATTTGGACTTTAGTTCCTTTGGTATGTATTTCTCATATTGTAACAGCTTTGTTGGCAAGGCCAGGCCTAAAATGTGTGCTTGTAATATGCCTCGCGTAGATAATAAGAATTTAACATCCTTTTTGTGATGAAATAGATTCGAGCAAAGAATCTTCGATTGTTTTTCTTTTCCTTGGCTAGATAACTATTTTCCATTAGAGCTCATGTTTTAATTAGAATAGAAGTATCTATCAAATAAGGGCGAATATCCATCACAATACTGAAAAATAAATTTATCGAGAGAAATCAAAATGATATCCACTCAGGTAGGACTTGACATTTCAAACAACAAAAAAGGTGTTAGGACTTAACATAAAGTTAACACTCTTTAACATATTCAGATACACCTTTAATCAAAAGAAGTAATATTAGTCCGGGGTAAAGTCACCAATAATTTTGAACTTTTCTTCATTGTTCAATGTCACCCCTAAACTCTTTTTTCTTTTCTTTTCAATGTTTGTATTGTGATTCCTTTTGTTAAAATCATATTCGAAATCTGCTCATGTGGACAAAATATTCTGTTTAATTTATGATTTGTCATTGTTTTTCTTCAATTTTGTCCCCATAGTTTATTTATTTGTTCAATT
This sequence comes from Eucalyptus microcorys, assembly GCA_014182515.1. Taxonomy (NCBI): domain Eukaryota; kingdom Viridiplantae; phylum Streptophyta; class Magnoliopsida; order Myrtales; family Myrtaceae; genus Eucalyptus; species Eucalyptus microcorys. The sequence continues at coordinate 9,650,968 of CM024569.1, forward strand.
TAGTGTATGGAATGTTTTTTATTCTTTTTCTCCATAGTGCCATATCACAAGATGTTTATTAATTATGTTGCGACATTGAACATGACATGTCCGTTAAATGAATTGTACAACAAAACATCTAACACATGAATTCTTGCAAATAAAAATGCTTATTTGTGTTTACATATTGTAAAAAGTATTTCTAAATTTAGATAAACATGCCGTGTTAATACAAGAGACATTTCAAATTGCTGAATTCAAGTAAACATGCTGTGTTAATACAAGAAACATTCTAGACTGCTTATTTAACCAGGGCCAAGCGCGCCATATGTAGATAAAATGAAAAATTCATGCTTGACATGTTTATTATTCATCATGATTAAGCTTATAAGAACACCTCAATGCCCGTAGTGCGTATGTCTTGTCAAGGGTTAGTGTCCACAATTACTAATTTTAGATAAGGGTCCTCAAGGTTTATACTGCGGAACAATTGAGGAACCTCCTTGAGGACCCTTGCCATGCTCACGTAACAGTGAGAAGAAACCAACATCTAATAGTTTGAAGAAAAATATTAAAAAAAAAAAAAAAAGAGCCACCTTAACACACATGTCAACAAGTTTGAATGAAAATTAAAAAGTTATGGCATGAAAATGACATTGACTAATGGAGTAAAGTTCGAGGACTCCTACATTATCTCACCTAATAATTCTGATAATTCGGCTTGATATCGGAATATTTCCATAACGACCAGCGATGGCGACAACATTTGACTCGTGATTGACCACATCAGGGTTTAATACATAGCCGAAAGAAACGCATACCAATAATTTGATAATGACCGAATTAGGGAAATCCACGATCTTTCCATAGGACCATCCAAAAGAAGCAAAATTACATCCGAAATACCAATAAGCCTCTCGCCAAAATGTGGGTTCAATTAAAATCAAACATAATCACATTTTGAAATCTGATCAAGCATAAGGGAAAAAAATAAAAAATAAAAAATAAAAAAGAAGAAAGCAAGTAGATCGGAAATAGAAATAACTATGTCACAAAATGCACAGGAAAAAAGGGGGGGAGGGAAAGTAAAAGGAAATTATATATCTTTGTCAACGAAAGTCGCCCTAATCTACGCCTGTCGTGTTAGCTCCGCCGCTCGCCGCCGCCGCGCCGCCGCCGCCACCGCCATCAACGGCACCGAATCAAAAGAAGGAAAAAGGAAAGACGGAAATCGGGAAGGGGGAGAAAAAGGGTGGGGGGACTCACACACGTGTCGCGATCGCAACGGCCTTCAGTAGCCGTGCACGATCTGGGAGCACTTGTTCTTGAACCACTGGAACCCTCGCCGCAGCGACGCCTTCACCCGGCCCTCCACCGTGTACGCCTTGTACCGGGCGATCCGCTTCTTCCGCTTCATCTCCGGGTCCGTGAACCCCCACGGCTTCGCCGCCGCCGCCGCCCCCGCCCCCGCCGCCCCGCCGCCGTGGTGGCCCGACCAGCTATCCCTCGCCGGCATCGGCGGCGGCGGGGGTGGTGGGTCGTCGGCGAGTACGGCCGGTGGCACGCGCCGAGCCCCTTACCGCTCACGATCTCCATCCTCCTGTCGCCGCGCCGCCGCCGCCGTAGGATCCGTACCCGTCCATGAACGCGAAGCCGGAGCGAGCGAGCGCGTGTTCCGATCGAGCAAGCCCGGCTGAACGATAAGAGAGAGAGAGAGAGAGAGAGAGAGAGAGAGAAGGGTGGCAGTAGGGTTTTTTTTTAAACTGGGTAAGCTGCAAGGAGAGGACGGGGGGATCAAATGAGAATCGAATTTTAAAAAGAGAAAACGGGAGGAAAGCGATTGTTCTTGGGGGCCGCTTTTTCTTATTTTTTTCCTCTCTTATTCCTTTCTCCCTCTCTCTTTTTCCTATCTCTTTTTTTTTTTTTTTTTTTTGCTTTTTGATGTGTCGTGCGATGAATGATGAGCGGCGAGGGAAAACGGAAAAGCAAAATGGAAGGAAAAAGCTTTTCTCTATTTTACCTTTTCTTTTTGGGGCCCCTTTCGTGCTGGAATACAAAGAAGTACTGAGAGACTTCGAGTGTTTTGAGTGTTGGCCTCGGTTTTGCCGATCTCTTCTTGCCTTGCGGGTCCGGACAGAATCATGTGTTGGGGGGGTTCTGATAAATTATAGTTTATAATTAGCGTTTAAGATCGGTGAAAATGATTTGTTTAGCTCGGAATCGTGACGAAGACGAGGAAGTTGCTGAGCAACGCGCAATGGCTGACTGGGTTAACGAGATTTTAGTTCGACTAAGTGAGGAAATGGGAAATCTCGTGAAAGAATGAATCTTGGAAAGAGGGTCTTACGCTGCTGCTGCCGCCTAAACGGAGATTATATTCGCAGATCAGATGAAAGGATGAGGTGGCGCGATGTACATGAAAATAGAGGTGAGATATGCCCCCATCCGATCTCCTCTTCAAATCCACAAGTTACCAAATTGAGGCGCAATCGCTTAAGAACGGTAATCAGATCGATGAAATTCATCCCATGGGTCGTGACGGATGCGTATCCCGAGCTTCGGCAAGTCATATTTTGAGATTTCTTGTCAATTTTTCCTTTAATCATATCATTCTATAATGTGCCGTCATGATTTAAATGGAACAATAGTCCACTCCTCCAATCTTGGATTCACACGTGATCATAAGTTGAGCATCTTCTTACGGGGACTAGACTCATGATGATACGACTTTCTTCCACGAACGGTCGACTCCGTCTCTCTTAGGGTTGCTCTCTTTTCCTTGAAGTCGCCGCCAATTTTTCTATAGCTCATCCCTGAGGGAAAGAGAAGCTCTCGCTCCCTCCCCCTCTCCCTCTTCCTATCTCTGTCTCCTTATCTTCTAGACTTCTTCGTTGATCTTGCAGACGATGTAGTCAATATCTGAGAATTTTATCCTGTGAACCCAAAAGTTCGAAGTGCGAGTGCCTTAGAAGAATATACTCCTCCAAATTTGCTCGCTTACTCCTACTCCAGTGCTTGCTCCTTATAGTAGAGCGCTCTGCAAGTCTCCGAGCTCTTCTATTGTTGTCTTTAGCAATCAACTTATCTTAAAGTGATTTTGTAATCAATGGATATTTCTATTACAATTCTTCTCTCCCGTTCTAGAGCTAAATGTAGATTTGAGTGCTCTCTTATTCTAATCTAGTTATAGATATAGGATTTACAAGGCATTTTTTGTGCTCTTTAACTTGTTGGTGTTGTTGTTGTCCCTATATGATGATGGTGTTGAGGATGACAAACCTAGGCATAAACCACCTTTTAGCAAAATTGTAGAGATTAGAGAAGGAAATTCGGCATATGCTCATCACTGATGATGATGATGTAAGATTCAGTAATTAGTTGCCGATTATGTTTTGATGCTATGATAGACCCATCTTTGTGGAATGATCAAGTCTCTAAATATTTGCCAAGTTAATTTATCTTTCAGATTTACTTACTTTGTAAGATTTGTACCTCCCTTTATGTGAAATGAAAATCTTCCTTCCGATCACCCAAAAAAAAAAAAAAAAAAGCATAAGACTCATGGTGAATTAGGGTGTGTTCAATAATATTTCTGTCCTTAAGAATAATTTCTATTCATAAATATTTTTTTCCATTTCTATCCTCTGGATAAAATTCTTAGTAGAAGAATGCATTGTATACAATCCTAAAATTTCTATTCTAAAAAAAGAAAACATATGAGATTTTTCTAATTTTTTTGAATTTTTTTCTTCCTTCTTCTTTCTTCTCTAATCGATCACCGCCTTGCCCAGCCACTGTTGGCCGATCGCCAGTCATCATCAAGACCTAGTGACTGACTAGAGGAGGAAGAAGAATAAAAGAAAAAAGAAAAAAGAAAAAAAGATAATAATCTTGTTTCATAAATTATTTTTGAGAATAAAGAAGTATATTTTTTTAACTTCTTATTTTTATTCCAAATTTATTCTCTAGCAACTTTTTCATTACAAGGAATATACACATTAGTTAACATAATCAAATGGATCTATGTTCTTTTCTATTTTTGGGGGCAAAAAAAAGAAAATAATAGAAAAACAAGATTGTTAAAATAGGCCCTTAAAGGACGGGACTCGCTATAGAAGGTAGCGAAATTTCAACGATGCTTGATTACCCGATGACCCTCGGAACTTTCAAGCGACATTGAACATGCATTCACGTGTTGGAACTGGCCACAAGCAGGACTTGAGTGAAAAAATTGTACGTGTTCAAGGACTTGCCCTGACAGAGTTACTCCCGCTGTCGAGTACGCACTCTCTCTCTCCTCTACTCTCCCTTTATCTTAAACTACTTTGGATACTCCCTATCTATGTTAAATCACATGGATCATGTGAGTCCAATGTAATCTAATGACTAGGTCAGGAGTATTTAATAATTTTCTCTATCTCTATTTCCCAACTTACCCATGTTGCTATCCTATCGTTTTTAAAATCTAAATTTAAATCTTAAAATAATATGATGTCGCTATCTTGAATCATACACATCTAACAATCTATTCATATGCTAAAATTTTAGCAAATTCTAGATTTAAGTCACAGAATCTTCTAACATTGTACAGTTCCATGATTCAAAACATTTGAATGATTTTTTCTTGTCAAAGTCTTAAGTCGAAAGAATAGTATCATCTTGTCATTTCTTGATCTTGTGTTAGATGAAGTCCAAAAATGAGAATACTTGAGGCAAATAAACTATGAAAATCAAAATTGAGAACGAAAAAAAAAAAGGGAGAGAGAGAAAGAGAGAGACGTATGAAATAAATAAAAAATATATTAATTTGGGTGTTGACTTTGCTAAAATTAGTCTTCATGACATTTGCACTGTGTAACAATGATCAAATCCACTTGCAGAAGCCCACCCGAGCTTAACACTATGATTGACTTATTCTGACGTTTCTTGCCATGGCATCGGCGATAGACTCGATGCGAATGGTGTCGGTGATGCAACCCTCGGCCAGTCTAGACTCTCATAAAAATGTTGGATATGATTTATTTTGTCGATTGTAAGTTGAGTTGATTCGTCTTTATAGTACATCATTTTTATAAAATGATGTGAGCTACGGAACTATATAAAAGTCCATTATTATGCTCTTTTACTCCGTATAAATACTCACAATTTGCGTGTTATAGTTACTCTCTGTAAATAGTTGTTTATTGTGTTTTTATAAGGCGAGTTTACGTTATATTTTTCCATAGTAATTCTACTCTAAAATGTAATTTTAACCACCTTTCTCTTTGGTGATCACCGCCCGTTGCCTCATTTGTTGATGGAAACCCCTACCACAGCCTCTAGGCCGGCAGCACCACACATGCCATTTTTCATCGAGATATGGTCGTTGTTGTCAAGCTCAACTGGGATGGTGAGGTTTGGAGAGCGCCTTTCGGGTCTGTCGGCCTATACTCCACATTTTCGCGTTGGTATTAGCAAGTGGTCCATTGGCAACAATGAGACGAACCTCTTTACTCGAGGCAAGATCGAAGAGATGTTGATGTTAGCTTCGTCACAGGATGGGGAGGGGAGCGTGCGTCGTTGTCGATTTCAACAGCAACAGTGATGTGATAATGATCAAAGGGGTGATCTCGACGATGGTGGCTGGAAGGGCGGTGGTGACCGGAGCTGCGAATTGAACTATGCTGTCGGCCTAAGATTATGAAAGAAAGAGAGGGAGAGAAACCAAACTATTGTAAGGTTTTTCTTGGTAGTTAAACTAAGATTGACATATGTGACAATCTGGTGATGGGTCCTCCAAGGCTTTTGGGCTTCTCTTATTGAAACCCCAGAATATTGGGCCGATTCGATCAACTCTGGACTCCCATAATGTTGGGCCGAGTCTCAGGGTTTTATGATGCGTTCAACTTTAAGGACTATGCTTTTCCAACCTCTTTCCCTCCCTAAAAGCAAATCCCACGTCTACATACAGTCAATATCAATTAGTGATTACGTTTTTATTTTATTATTTAGGGCTTATGGATATATTAGTTAAAAAAATAATTATTTTGATGATTTTGTGTCTAATGATTAAAAGTATCGGCCACATTACAATTTCTAGTATGTAATGACACGGTTCTTTTCAATTTCTCTCGGATTTATTTATACGTTTTGTAGAGTAGATTGAACTTCACACCACAATTAAAGGAAATCTCCTGAAAAGAGAATCTCCAATACCTAAGTTGATCTTTTTAGCACTCGATTGCATTTCTTGAAAAAGATGTAAGATTTGATTGCACCAATCAAAAATCTAATTCTCAATCATGACCTGCATAAAAGATTCCTCACTCGAGAACCAACAATCAACATTATATGCACTTTCTAACTATTCCTGTATGTTTAGCTAGAAAAATGAGCTCCTGAAAAATATCTTGTCCTTGTTCTTAAATCTTATGCCCCGTAGCAGTTTCTCAAGCACCCCATAGTTGAGTTTTTCTTTCTTTTCTTATTCGCGGATGTGTTGTTGCTTGTCATTTGGTTGTAGAGAGTCAAAGAATGAGATTTAAATCATTCTCTCATGTGCATCCAGTGACACAGAGAGATATTGACACTTAACATTCCTAACTGGAAACAAGAGTACAAGTTAGCACAGCTACTTTGCTTGACTAGTGAAATTACTCGATGACAAATGAATATGGACTGTCAGATATGGTGATTGGTGAGACCTGCCATATTTATTGACTGAGATTTCAGACACTGTGCTCCCATAAGAACGACTCGCCTGACCATGACAAACGAGCATCATTTGCTTTCTTTCTCTGCCTCATCAGCCAGGGAAACCTTGCTCAACCTGCTTGGCAATGAGGCGTTCACATCGCTCGTCCGGGAACTTCGGCTCCTGCTCCTACTCTGACGGCCGCTCGAAGCGTGCAGCGCTCGGTGCGCGATCGCCTTCCCAAAGTGGGTTTGCAACTTCCCGGGCTTCTCATGACAGTCCGATTGCTCGGAGGGCATGCCTTGGATGTCGGTCTCCGATGCCTCGACCGTTCCCTTGCCAGTGGCCATATTGGGAACGCAATGGACGGCCGTCGATGTTCAACAACCTGAAGTTCTTGAAGAATAAGAAGAAAGAAAATAGAAACTGGAAAGTGCACGCAAGGCGAGGCCAATGCCAAGGTCCCCGCCATATATAAGATCTCAAAAAGGCGATCTTGGTGGGTACAGAACACTTTCTTTTTCCGAGATTGCCTCGAGAACCGGTGGTGGAATCTAGTTGAGCTGGGGGCAACGGAGGGTTGAGTTAAAGTGCAGGCAGTCCGCAAAGGGACCTCCCATTGAATCTCACTTTAACTTAAAAAGAAAGAGATGTACGTGCCTTTGATCCGAAGGAACTCAGATATACCGATTGCTAGGTTTTGGCCTTGTGGTTTCTCAATTTCCCTTCCTGCTCCTAGGCAAATATTAAGTCGGGAGGGCGGGTAAAGTAACATATTGTCTTGTCTGCAAGACTGCGTCTGAGCTGCCTTTTACTCAAAAAGCAGGAAAATTTGTCTAGTCTCCATCTCAAATGTTTTTCAGTCATCATCTCATAATTACAGGCACCTTAGTGTCGGGAAAAATCAATCACTTGAAAAATATTTTTCAAACAATGATCTCTTATGCCGATTACAAAAATATATAAACCAAAGACATTTTTGTCATCAACAAAAAAATTTAGATATATATTGTTGTTATAACAAAAATATTTTCCATTCACTAGAAGCAACCACTCATTTTTAGAAATGTGTTGGAACATACTTAAGGCTAATTGGTATATGCGTTCCATGCCTTTCTATTAACGGCTGAGATCTGATGATCAATAAAGATCCGGCGCACGATGTGGACAGGACATGTTAGAAACCCCTATTTACCGATGCATGCAAAAGTGCTGGACTCTTCTCTCAGCGAGGAAGACCTAAAGAGGTGAGCAAATTTTTACCCTTCAGGGCACTGGATCTTGCACAATTAATCAAGGACGAAGGATATTGCAAGGGTGTAAGTAACTTCAAACACATTCATATAGTCCTTAAATCCGCTTTCTTTTATTGATTCGGACCATGTTTTGAAGCAAAGATAGAAAACTTCTTTGTCCCAGGGACAAAAACTTGGGATGTAATCAGTCTAGATCATCATTTTACCCAACCTCAATCTAAGCCATTCTTCGTATCCATGTTCCAAACTCCATTTGGGGGGACAAAGCGATTTGGCTACCAGCTGATGATGGAATATTTCTTGTTAAATCTACTTACAAATTCATCAAGTCGCAAACTATAAATGGCAGCAACTTCAAGATTTGGGACAAAATCTCGAAAGTTATTGAGTTCATGAGTAGCACAAAATGATGTTGTGGAGGACAAGAACTAGCTTTCCTTGTCAAGCTAATTTGTTTCAATTGCTTCAAATCCATGACCCTTCTTGCCTACTATGTGGAGCATCGGAGGAAAATTCAGTGCATATGTTAGTCCTCGAGAAAATTATCCAAAAAGTCTTAAACCTATTGCATGTTTACCATTGGTCGAATAGACTCAACTAGCAAAATATGAAAAGATTTAGGACTGAATTAGCAAAATCAAAAAGTTTATGATTGAATTGGTAAAAGTACAATAAGTTCAAGACTTTTTGAACAATTTTCCCATGTGTACTCTAACCCAAATTTGGTGGAGATAGAGCCCATGAGTTATCATCTCATCTTTTTGAAAGTTCAGGTCGCCAGAAGAGATGGTAAAACACTCTTGATCCAATGAAGATACTACAAAGAATGAGATTGGATTGCAATTCTCTAAACTAGAATGTGGCATCATAGGAATGCAGAATTACATGACCAAACTATTCCAATTCATTCCCAGATGATTCAACTGGTCGTACATTCAAATATGTTCAACAAGGGGAATAGAGTTGAGTTAAGCGAAGAAGTAGATTCTATTGGGGTAAGGATAGACTTTTGGATTCATCCGTTGAACCACAAGTTGAAGTTTAATGTACATGATGCGTGGAAGGATAATAAGGGGGCAATAGGAGCACAATCGGATAAAGGTTCAATTGTCCAAAGTGTGGACAAGAAAGGAAGATGGAACTTGCCAATGGAAGTGGAAGTTGCAGCTCTTCTTCTCACTTGCAAAGCTGCCCAGTCCCACAACATCTATAACGTGATCTTTAAAAGTGATTGCAAGGTCTTAATTGATGTTATTTAATACAACTTGGAGTATTCATCCTTCCATTTTGAACTCTTGTTTCCTACACAGTAACAACCTAGGAAGGAATTGGAAGTGGACCAACAGAAGTAATGATATTGCTGCTCATTACTTACAAATTGAGCCTTTCATCATATATGATTCGCATCTTCTTTTAATCTTCAATAATCTATCATCTAAAGTTAAAAAATATAGTGTTAGTAGTGTCTTCTTTAATTTATAATCTTAGGCTCCATTCATTTCATTGAAAATAATTTTCAAGAAAAATTTTTCCTTATTTTTCGATATTCATTTCATGGAAAATAAATTAGTTAGGGAAAAAAGTCTTCTAAGATTTTTAAGAAAAAATAAAATATTTTCCTCACTCAGTTTCTCTTATCTCACACCTATGTTAACCTTTCCACGTTTATTTTTCTTTTTAAAAAAAATTAATTTTTTATTCTTTTTCTTTTTCTTTTTTAAATTTTCTCTTGGCCGGTTGCCGCAAACCTGAGGCACATCGCTTACTTGATTGGCGATAAGCTCGAGCCCTAGCTCGCCACTCGCCAATCTGGCGAGCGGCAAGCTCAAGCTTGCCTTCAACCATTGTTGTGGTTGGCAATTGGCCGAAGAAGAAGAAGAAGACAAAAAAAGGAAAGAAAAGAAAAAAAAAAAAAAAAATTTAAAATTAAATGTTTTTAAAATAAAAATAATTAAAATGATATTTTTTAAAAATAAAATAATAATAATAAAGTATTGAAAAAGAGTGCATATTTCTTACCAAACAATGAAAAATATTGTTTGGTTTTTTTTTTTTTTCAAGTTTCGGCTGAATACTAGAAAATAATTACATTTTCCTAAAAATTGCTTTTTGGAAAATATTTTTCAAAAACCCAATAATTTTTGCAAAATGAACGGAGCTTAGAGTCTAATTCCTCTTATAATATTTGGACTGCCTTGATAGAATGGAAAATGGAAGGTATGCTTTAGCAAAAATAAAAATATACTCCTTAGATCGTCACGGCACATTCTCAATATCTTACAAATAGGCAATGGGAGTTGACAAGGCCTTTTGCAAGTAATATTTCATTTTTATATTTGAACCTAATAGGATAATATTTGTTAATTTCATCCTTGAACTCAGGTTTCAGGTCAGCAGAAAAATCTTCTAAAGTCATATAATTACCAGCTTGCTTTCGGGAACATTGCACATAATCTTTCTATTCAATTTCTTGACCCGATTTCCAACAACAGCACCGAACTTTAGATTGGGATTTAATTGTTACCCGAACTTCTAAGCGTCTCATAACAATACACAAAATTCTTGTCGATATCAAACAGCGGCTTCGATCCAATTTCCGTCCATCCAGACAATTAAATCGCCGACGTGTTAGCCACCGTGTACCGTATGACTCATGGCGCATGCTGAAGCGGGGAAAAAAAAATCATCCAAAGCTCTAAAGGAAACGTCGTCGTCTCATTTTGCGGCAAAAGTTCCCCGTGATCTGCAAAATTAGGATTTGGGGAGAAAGGACATGCTCCAAATTTCGAATCCTAGTGGATGATGGTCAACAAGCATAAGAATTGCAACCTCAATCAACAAGCAAAATGCTACAATCGCAATCTCTTTGTTCAAGCAAAAATACCCTGAAAGTCCTGATCTTTCCCTTATGCTATCGGGGGGAGAGAATTGACTAATGTGTAATTTATCTAATGGCCATAATAGATTAAAAATTGACACAGGTCATATTTGTTTGGATACCAACATAAAGTTTGTGCATTTTTTACAAGATGCTACAATGTGTAAGTCACGATTGGATCCCGATATGACCCAAAGTTTGTATTTTCCTTTGGAATTATGCCCCTATTTCTTTGACATGATTTGCTAGCCCAGAATTTATCTCATAAATGTTCTTTTTTTAACTTCCATTCTGATGAGCATTCTATTCTCGAGCCAACGTAGAAAGAAGGCAAGCATTGTCGATCACTCAAAATCAAATATTCCGAGTACAAGGAACTAACCAATTTTACGACATGAAAAATTAGTGAACTCAAACAAATTAATCAATTATTAAAAACCATATTTGCAAAAATATTCAATCAGAAGACATAGATCAATCAACAACAAGAAACTAATTGACTATGCACTTTACAAAATATGATGGTGAAATATCTTGGACTTCCTATTTTTATTCATTCCCAAAAATGGAGGGTTTCATGAATCTCTTTGAGAAGGGTGTGTTTTCATTTGAATATACGCACCCTATGCTCACTTTTGAATATGACTAAGGGTGTGTTTGTTTTAAGAAAAATTTCATGATAAAGAAAGTCGCTTTACAAGAAATTATTTTCTAAGAAAATATTGTCCTCTTTTTAGGATAGGAAATTCATTTTCCTTACTTTAATCATACATAATTTCTTTGTCTGTAAATAGTTTTCTATTAATTGATCATTTTCAACAAACTAAACGCATAAAAATTCATAACATCAATTCATGAAAATTGCTTCCACTCAAACAAACGCACCTTAAAAATATGTCATGTATGGGATGATTTTACTGTCTCATTAAAAAAAAAAAAATTCCTTACCAATAGCTTTTTAAAAGAGATAATAAGTACTAAAAACTCTTGAGTTGTTAATGATAATTAATTTTTTAAATAAAATTTACCAACTTTTTGAATGAGCTACCATTTTTTATTTATCTTGCTTACCCTCCAATTTACCAACTCTTTCCAGAAATTATCAACCTTAATTTTATGATTACTAACTTTCATATGATTAAGTTACTCACAAATTTTGTATTACCAACTTTTATTTAAGTTAGTTATCAACATTTACTCAGCATATAATTACCAACTAAAAACACGATCTTTTCTTTACGATTTTTTCATTCACTTTTCTTACCAACATCTCAAATTAGTTAAGATTATAGCATGGAGAGCCCCAAAAAAAAGGCAAATTGGAAGAACTCAAAAAACAAAATGAAACAAATCCTTCAGAAACTGATTTATGGGTTAGGTGACTGGGAACTTGTTAGTGGGGCGCAAAAACCATATTCCCCTCGCGCTGTCAAGTTAAAAGCGGTTGAATTTTCTTTTTTATTTAGCAGCTTTTCTCACAATGATTAACTCAATGATAATCAAAAAAGTGCCTGACAAAAACACCACATCGTGTTCTTGTGTTCCTCTTTAATTAAATAATTTTCTTTTTCGGGCTTTTTTTGAAAATTATTTATTAATCGGGAGCTACTTTTTGTCTGGCTTGTGATGGGGAAAAGAAGGGGCAATTTCTTGCGTTTGGTCCAGAATGTATGGGCCGGGTTTTGTCTGGCTTGGCGTCTTCTTGTCCCCAGCCTTTTCACCCTTTTTGAATATTTCTATCGATACTTATCATTTGGCTTATTTATTAGCGGCAATTGAAAATAATAAATATAGAAATATCCCTCAATTAGAAAAAGGAAAAAACAACCATTAAAATTAAAAGTCTACCACATTCTAGGACCTTTGACGGCGACACCGGATCACTTACTGGTGGTGGCTCGTGGTGTGGAGAGGCTAATGCCACGTTTCCCCTCGGAATCTGCACAAGTCATCCGACTTGTGGGATCTAATCTTCCTATTACCACGTTTATGGTTTTTTTCTTCTGCAGACCGAACCTATCTAGTTTATGATTTAAAAAATTAAAAGAATTTTGGATTTATGATAAAAATAGAAAAAACTAGTTCATGATGAAAATGAATTTGGGGTTTGAAATTGGTATATTTACCAGCAAAAATGAGTGGGCAAAATCAAAAAAGGATTTCTCTATTTATTAAAAAAAGAAGAAGGTTACACTTGAATTTGATACCGAACTTCGACTTTTATTTGTTGCTAAACACACTTCTGAAAACTTAAGACACATGAAACGTTATTTCGTAAATTATTTTTAGGAAAAAATAATTTTAAATTTTAAGGAAGAGGGAAATCTTTATTCCTTTTTTGTACTTTACTTTTTTCCTTCAACGATGGAGGTTAATTTGGAATTCTCAAGAACTCATTAGAACCTGCACTGTTCACGGCCGCTCTTTGCAATCTGCTTAATCTTGTGGAAAAACGAAGAAAGAAAGGACATCTCATCTCCACGTCAACCAACCTGCTCAAAGCAAAAGACAGCTTTCGTGTCTCAAGATGATGATAGCCTTTCGCTTTTTCTTGATTAATGTTGGGGAAGGGGGGCAATTTATTCTCCTTTTCTGCACAAAATTCTGTCACGCAACCTCGCCCATTATTTTAGCATTGATGGACGAAACTGTTCATGAATAAACTTACAATATTCATTGCCTATTGAAAAATATATATTTTGTTAATGAAACGGATTTGAAGACTTGCGTGTTCGCCAATTTGAAAATGAAGCTGATTCTGAAACCAATTTATAGAAGAATATTATGTCATTGACCATAACTTATAGAAATAGAAGACTTGCTTTGTTTTATGTGTATATTATGTAAAACCTTTAATCAATAAGGAGATTATATATTAGGCAAAATTTAGCAAATCGACATGTTTTGGTGAATTGATGATAAAAATAAACTCTTAAGCACAATTAGAGAAGTGAAATGAGATCATCTTTGTTTATGTTGCTTTGCCGGCCATGAAATAAATAAGGCCTAAAGATGTGCATGGGGAAGTCAAAATCTATATTTCGGGTAGTCCCATATAAAAAAATCAATTAAAGTAAAAAAAATAAAGCTTCTAATAAGTGAAAAAAATTCAAAATTACTTTTTAATCTAGACATCAATATCAATAGGTTTGGAAATATTTTTACTCGTGCAATCGGAAGGGGCCTGCTCATGGAGGTTCTTTCTTAATTTCCGACCAAAAAAAGTAATAATAGAGGTTCTTAATCATTGAATGAGATGATATGATATCCACATAACTTTCTTTTTTTTAAATAGAGGGCAAACAAATAAAAAAAGAAAAGAGGTAAGGTAAGGGAAAACAAAAAATAGAGGGGTAAAAAAAATAAAAACAGAGAGAGTCGCCCACAGAATCCGGAGAGGGTCGCTGTCTTTTCATGCTGTTTTCAAATGGGGAAATATGTGATACAAATTTGGCACATTATCACTTCCCTCCCGGCTTTTAATTTATTTTATTTATCAAAGCAATTATTTTTTCTAGAGCATTTCTTATAAATTATGAATTCTCGTTTGTCCCCAAAAAGAAAAAAAGATATAAAAATAAGAAGAGAGAAAAAAGGAAACGGAGGCTAATCCCCGAGCCTTATAAACTCCTAAAAATCTTAGCAACCCCAGAGCTGCTCTGCTTCGCTCCCTCCCCTGCTCTGCCTCCCGAATTCTCTCCGCCTTCTTATCGACTCCGGTTCTTCCAACCGAAGTCCTCCAGTCCAGCACGCAACGATCCAAGCACCCGCCGATCGGTTTCGGTCCCCCAGATCAAGCTGGACAAGAAGCATCCGCGGGTGATCTGAAGAGGGCAACAGGCGATTCCCGATCAATCTCATCCTATATCGAAGCGATCTTCTGTTCTTGTCGTTTCGGGGAAAGGAAGAAGATGAAAGTTGTGGATAGGCACTGCGTGGAGTGTCGCACCACGCGAACCCCCATGTGGCGAGGCGGCCCTGCCGGTCCTCGGGTACCGATCAAAACCTGATCTTTCTGTCGAATTCGACACCCGATTCTTCTCTTTCTGTAGTTCTTCACTGTTCGATTCCTGATTCGGTTGGTGCTCTGTTTTCTTGGCAGTCCCTGTGCAACGCGTGTGGGATCAAGCACAGGAAGAGGAGCAGGGGCTTGCTGGGCGCGGACAAGAAGTGCTTCAAGAACACACCCGCCGCCGCCCCCGCCACCAACAACGACAGAATCGAGCGAGGGCTGGCGGACATGGTGAAGCAGGGGTTGGTGAATCCCGCCGCGAAAACAGAGTCCGAGAAAAACAGAGCAATGACCGGCGAGATGAGGTGGAGGTTGCGAGAGGAAGAAGAGGCGGCCATACTCTTGATGGCTCTCTCCTGCGACGTCTTCTGTTGAAAACACGTCGAGGGCACAATCTTTTTGGCCTTTTGGAGCATCACCATCATCTTCAACCTCTGGATGAAGCCTGCTCTCTGGTGGATGAAAAAGAAATCACCAGCGTAATACCTGGACACTGTTTTGAGTTTTTCCCCTTTATCTTTTCCTTTTCCCTGGGCTTCCACACCGAGCTGTGCACTAATCTCTGGCTAAAGCCTGAAGAATCTCTTTGAATTTGTCCAGAATTGGTTCAATTGGGTGCTTTACGAGTGTGAATAATGCATTTCTCACCCATTTTCATGTGGATTGGAGCGGACTGGATTCGATGATTAGATACTCTGTTTGCTGCGGTTCTTATTTTATATATTATTTCTCGCCTATAGGCAGGATCATTTTCTTAGATAAAGGAAACTTGCCTACCCATTCTGGGTTAAAAGAGAAGAAGACGACTCGAAACGATTCCTAGTCCAATCATTTAAGGAGGGTGGCGTCGGTCTTCGACTTGATGCGCAAGGTTCGACAGGATAATCATGAAGAGCGGCCATTCGGTGAATTGTAGAGATAGGGATATCGATATTGAAGAATATTCGGGACAACCACCATTTTTATAATATGCAAGTCGTTGAAAGTCCAGAACGATCCAAGAATTTTTTTCTACTCAATGATTCGTCGAGTGCCCCGGGAACGCTAAGGGGTGGGACCAAACCATGCGATTAAAGAGAGGGGTATCTAGCTTTTCATATTAATTTTAGGAACTATGTTGAACCGATTAAAGGGATAATTGGACATTCATTGCTCGTATGTTTCTGAAATCGATTCATTGCTTTATGGGTCGAAGTTAGGATTATGTCACAAACTGATGGGAGGGGGTATTTCATTTACCGGCTTTACTTTTGGGTAAAGAGGTAAAAAGACAGTTCTAGCGAGTTAAAGAAACGAGGGAAGCAAAAAGAAGGGGCCGATTGAGATGTGCGACCACCACAAAGATGTCGCCAAAGGGGTACAACCGGCTGTATCAAAGTGGCGTCGGATGAAGTTGCGACTTTATTTAATCGTGAGTCGTGACTCAGGTTCGAGAATCTTTTCTCATAGATTCCCTCACCCAGTCATCGCAAGCAATTAACTTAACATCCTTTTTGCCAAAGTGCAAGCCCGAAAGCTTTCTTTATTCTTATTGAGGAAGACTCTCGTGCAAGGTCTTACACGTAGGGCCAATTGTTTTTTTTAATCTTGCTCGCCATTAGTCCGTCTTAGTTGGGATTGTCCCAAGAGTTAAATGTTGAACCACTATGAGTAAAAAGCATTTTATCATTTTCTTTTTATCCGGATTTAGGGGGTTTATTATAATAAAAAAAGGTGTCTCTAAAACGTCATACAGGATCAATTTTTTTGGTTTTGTTCAAGCGATGTCACCCAAATGAGTTCAGCTTGTCCAGTCTTCAATCCGAGCATGGACCACGAGAATATTTCGCTAAATACGACGCCTTGTGTTGATATCTTATGAGTTCTTATCAAGACAATGTATTTGTCTTCTTCTTTTTTCTAAGGCATAAACACAAAGGCCTGGTTTTTTTGGAGGTTGATGGAACACTCTACAAGCTTTGTAAATCAACTAAGCCCGAGTCTTTTGTTTGTATAGATAACATTGACTCAGAAAAGCTTGCATGCACTTAATAAGATTCAAACGGATGATGTATAGTTCTTCGATCAGAATTCCTGCCATAGTCCAATCAGCTGTTCCAACTATGGTTGTTGTTATCAAGTGGATTTTATCATGTCAAAGTTAGTAGGCTATTCCATTAATAAAGTTTATAAGAAGTGATGTATGATAGCTGTGGATTTGGTTATCTCAATTAAAACTATTAGGTGACCTTGATCCAGAGTAGTTTATATGGAATTTATAAAATTTGAATAAGTGACACAATCCTTAAGTCTCATAATATTCTAATCAATTGCATCAACTCCGACTATTGTTATCAAGTGGGTTTATTTTAATTACTTTGGCTTGAGAGGGAGGTGGAGAAACAGGACATTAAAAATCGCATCGTCATTAGAATCGGTTTTTTAAAGTTCAATATTCTCCCTGACAAGTAGAGGTGATAAGCTAATGATGGTCATTCCATCATTGAATTATCATAAGAAGTAGTATAAGACTAGTAGTAGATATGATTCTCTCGATAAAGAGTAACATCGTAAGTTCTTGTCGTTCAGTGAGCAGATACTTAGATATTTGTAATCTGATATTGATTGCGTGCCTTCATAATAGAGAAATGTTCGAGTCAAAAGATTCGGTCACATCGTCATCGAAGATATTTCAAAGGCTAGAAGGAGGGGAAAAAAATAAACAAGAAGAGGAAACTCTTACTGTCCAGCGATCGTGTGATGTCCATAGAAATTCTTGTTTCAATCCTAAGTTACAAATTCCATGGGAACGCCACACCCCAAATACGACAACGTAGCGTTGGTCCTAATCCACGGAAGAAGAACGAAAGCTTCGACATGTTTCTGGGCGAGTCTCGCAACCCGCCCACGCAAAAGTATTCCGAACATCAAATAAACAACCGACACGTGCACCCAAAGACGCGAGGCCACGTCAGCATGCCCGCCACGCGTCGTCACTTGACGCCTTCTCTAGAAAGTCCTCGTCAGCTCCTGGCCTCTGCAAATAAAGACCGTTCTTCGCGCCATCTTGCCATCATCGTCCCAACTGAGAACGCGATCGAGCGACCGAGTGGAGTAAAGCGTGCGAGATCAAGAGCGCGAGACCAGATGCGATCGAGATTAGCGGCCATCGCCGGGAGCTCTTACAGAGCCGTGACCGGATACCGTCGCCGTGAAGCCGCGAGGCGAGGGCTCGCGTCGGTGTCGGCCGGTCGGACGGCCGATCCCGACGTCCATGCAAAAGAGAGAGAATCAGAAGTGAAGCCCGCCGTTTTCTCCGGAGAGCCGGAGGTATGCGACTCATCTTAACTGGGTTTCGT
This sequence comes from Eucalyptus microcorys, assembly GCA_014182515.1. Lineage (NCBI taxonomy): Eukaryota > Viridiplantae > Streptophyta > Magnoliopsida > Myrtales > Myrtaceae > Eucalyptus > Eucalyptus microcorys. The sequence goes on from CM024569.1 coordinate 9,669,104, forward strand.
ATTGTAATAATGTCTGTTTGGACTTGTTTCACATACGGTGTACGTTGCGCGATTCTAGTGAATAGCTAAAATGAGAGTTGTGCAATTGGCAGGAAACTAGGAAAGTGTATGAGCCTGACCCAAAACCAGCAATGAAGCGAGACGTGGAACCGGAGCACCCCAAACCCAGGGGAGACTCCGAGCCTTTCGCGCCGCCCAGGCCGCCGCACTCCACCTCGCTGAGGCTCGAGAGTAGCCCTGTAAACAACCCCGTCGAACCCAATTACCAGCAGAAACGGAACAAAGCGTCTGCCACGCCGCTTGAAGACGTGAGCTGCGCGGGGCTGGATGGCTCGCCGTGGCCGGAAGACGATGGGGAGAACCGATCGCGGGGGAACAGGGGAGAAGCGGATGAGGACGACAGGGAGTATTTCGCGCACCACAAGGCTTCGCCACTGTCGGAGATAAAGTTTGCCGACACGAGGAAGCCGATCACGAGGGCAACGGACGGGACCGCGGACTCGGCGCTCTACGGGGGAGCGCCGGACGTGGTGGGGTGGAGGCCGGAGCAGCTGGACACGGCGGAGGAGGCGCTGATGCGGGCGGCGAGGATCTGGAAGGAGTCGGCGATGAGGGGGGACCCCGATGCTCCGCAGTCCAGGGTGCTCAGGGCTCTTCGTGGTGAAGTATGAGAGCTACGAATTTTCCTCGCAAGCTTCGACTTGTAAACGAAGTGTGTGTATATTTAATAATCTGCTCGAGGACTTCTCCTTCCCAATAAACCTGCTTTAACTGCAGAATTTGCTCGTGGCATAATACGAATGGGCACATTCAAGAGAGTTCTACTTGTTCTTAATTTTGTCTGCTTGTAGATGTGCTGGATCTTCACAACCCGCAATTTCGACGGACGTGCCCGTTCATGTACATCCGAGACGCAAAATTTGGTGCAGAGAACGCTTGTAATTTTGTTCAAAAGTTACCAAATTCCAGTGAAAATTGTTAATATCGCGGTCCCTGTCTCCTCGCCCTGTCACTTTTTCCCTGTCCTCCCTCCCTTCCCCCTTCGCTCCTCTGCCATGCCCTGTCGTGCAGTGGTCTCGTTCGCTGTCCCTCGCCCGCCACTCCGTGGCCTACCAACAACCTTGAATCTGCCCGATCAGCGTCTACCTCCGCCCCGTCGACGCTTGCCCCAGTCAAACCTCGGTTGATCACGAGTTGAGGGGAGCTTCAGATCTTGGCTTGTCATCGTGTCCTACGCGTTGATGGATGGAGTGCGAGTGTGAGTGATCAGAGCAGAGAATCCGTAATCGCAAAGGCCCAATTGGAAGAGCGAATCTTTACCAACTGGGCTTTCCCAAGGATCCAAAATGAGGGAACTCTAAGAGAGCTGTCGGCTCCAACTACCGTGATGCCACGATAAGCGACGTCTGTGGCAAAAGTGGGCTGCCCTAGCATTGGCCGGCACGTGACGGAGGTGGCCGGGCTTCTGCAGGTCGGTTTCCTCCGGTGAGAGCCAAGTGGGGAAGAGGGCGGGGAGGAGAGAGAGTTTTTGTCTTCTTTTCTGTTGTCGTGGGACGGACGTGCAACACAGATCCACCAGTGAAACGACGCCACATCGCTCCGAGCTTTTGGGAATAGTACCCGTGGCTCTCGGGCCGAAGATATCCACTGCCGGGCTCCTGTCACCAAGACCAGTCTCTACACAACGACTGTCGATTCAAGTTATCTGGAGAGCCCAAGTCGTCGTCTTTCGCTTCTTGGGGGCCCGTTTAGCACGGTCTCGTTAAATGGGGATGACCTGAATCGCTCTGCTGGTCATTAGTTGCTCCCGGAGCCACCGGTTTACGCGGAAGGCAATAACAAGGAGAAAAGTTAAAACGGCGAGGACCGAAAAATTCGCCGGTCTCTGATGTTTCGATCTGAGTACTAGGAAGCTACATTTTCTTTCATTCCTAGTTTTCTTCCAATCGAGTCTCCGATCGGGGAGTGTGTGAACGGAAACCTGCTACGCCAAAACATTTGTCAAACGTACCACCGACCATTTCCTCGCACTCTATCATATGAAAAAGGGAAAATTCTAAATAAAAAACCCGAAGTGAATCTATTTTATCAAATAAAAACTTAAAGTGAACTTTGTGTCAAATAAGGATCCGATATAAACCCATTATTTTAAAGAATGAAATTTTGTGTCAAATAAAGATTCGAAATGATTAAGTTAATCTCTATTAAGGATTTTAGCTCGCCGACAGACATTTTCCATCGATTAAAATATGAGCAATTTTGTCAGAAATTTGTGATTGGAAAAAAATGGAAAATTCTAAATTAATTAAGTTTAGGTTATTCATTTAGATGTTTACGTTTTCTTCTTTCTTCTCCCTCACTATTCCTCAACCAAATCGTTGCCCGGTCGTCATCATGACTCGATTCTCGTCACTCCTCGCCTTGCTCGATCGACGGAGAATTTGGGTCTCCACAAACAAAGAAAGAAGCATATGGTTTTCATTTTGTTTTTTAGTTCATGCCTCACCAGCGGAGAATTTGGGTCTCTACAAGCAAAGAAAGAAGCATATGGTTTTCTTTTTGTTTTTTAATTTGCGCCTCAACCAGCGGAGAATAAACAAAGAAAAAAGCATATGGGTTTTTTCTTGTTTTTTAATTCATGCCTCAACCGGCGGAGAATTTGGCTCTTCGACTTTGCGGAGGATGGGTACAAGGAATGGGGAGAACTTTGGTCTTTGACTTTGCAGAGGACGGGTACAAAGAACGGGGAGACTATAGAAAACCTAGGGTTTTTTTATATTTCTGTTTTAGCATTTGTTAATTTTCCTTATATTTTTTTTGGACAAAATTGCCTAAATTCCAATCATCAAAAATGTCACATGCTTGATAGCCGGTGAATATTTGGCTAACCAGCAAGCTCAAGTTCTTATTTGGAATTGATTCAACCATTTCAGGTCTTTATTTAAAACGATGGATCCACTTTAGGTTTTTATCTGACACAAAGTTAATTTCGGATATTCATTTGAGAAAATTGGTCCACTTTGAATTTTTATTTGGAATTTTCCCTATGAAAAAGAACATGATCGCCGTTTCGTTTTTGCTGATGTGACCTAATAATTTGAGGACTGCAGCTTTACATTCTGCAGTTTGAATCGGTGGCCACTTACTGTATACTAATCGTGGCCCACTCATGCTTACGAGCCCACAAACGGCTACTTCTCGATCCCGCCGCGTGTTTCAAAATTGAAAAGACGACCCCCTTGCGCGCACTGTCACTGTTTCTGCTTCTCTCTCTCTCTGAGGCAAGAAAGGCAGGAGATTGGCGAAAAGCACCGAACCATCTTCGACCGTGCGTGCATCCTCCCTTACTGGAGCCTGGAGGTTCTCTTTTCTGCTTTCCGCATCGACCCTTCCCTTCTTCAAGAGGATTGTCGAAATTCGTCGTGATTTTTTTTTTTTTTCATGTTTTCTTGTTTTGGCAGATGATGAGCAGCGCCATCTCTACCTCGGAGGACCAGGCAGGTTCGAGCCCGCCCGCAGATTCGGAGCCGCTCGTGAAGGTGAAGAGCTCCTACAAGGCGGCGTCACCGACGGAGGATCCAGGGCTCCCGGAAAAAGAGGCCCCGGAGGAGCAGAGGGCTACGAGGAAGACGAGGAGGCTGAGCCAGGTGGAGACGCCGGAAGCTCTGAAGAAGGCGACGAGGAAGAGGAAGGCGACGGCGCCAGAGGTCGGTGGTCGTGACGGCGGGAAGATGAAGCGGTTGAGCGAGGTGAAGACGCCCGAGGGGTTCAAGAACGGGAATAAGAAGAGGACCAAGAAGACGACGGCGACGGCGACGGTGACGGCGGCGGCAGTGAAGAGGAAGAGCTTGAAGAGAGCGAGCTCTTCAAAGCCAGCGAAGAAGGCTAGGAAGTAATTCGTCGGAGAAGAGAAGTCAGCGACTCATGTTCTGCGTTCTTTTTCTGTCAATCACGAGCTCTCGTGATGTAGCTGCTGTTTTTCGAGTTGCTATGTTTTTCTGGTTAATCTTCTGGTTAATTTGTAGTTTCAAACCCCTGTTTCTCTTTCATTTGGGAGGACTTGGAAAAGTAATTTTTGGTTTTCCTAAGCCTGGTTGGTGCGCTTAGACTAATATGGTTCTCCCCTTTGAATTCTCGTTTTGCAACTTTTTACTTTATTGAATTAGATATAAATGATCTTTTTGGCACGTGTTTTTGTAAGAAAAGTTTCGATTCCAAAACTTTCAAATTAAAAGTAACTCATTTTATATAGGCATCATCCTCTCTTCAGAAAATATCAATTAGCTGCAAATTGAATACAATGTCGGTCGTTTTATTGTTAGGTTTCTGAAAATTATTTGCAAGATAGTCACTTATGACATAATTTGATTTTAGCATACTTTATTTATTTCCCTGGTGAACCTGCCTGTATAGTTGATTGGAGGAAAATTTTTATGCAAAAAAAAGAAAAGAAAAAAGAAGAAGCAAAATTAGGTTTATCTAGATATTTAAGAAAGGGAAGAGACGGCGCGGGACTCCTCGAGGTATCATTTGCAAAAATAATCATAGGTTCAACAAGGCAATTCCAATAATTAGCAAAAGTATCTTGTGTCCGAGATAATACCTAAAAATCTTATAATTATTGAGTAAATAAACATCAAATCACAGTCTAGGTCCATGTCAACTTTTATCAAATACAAGCACTGTTTTCAGTGCCTATCCCCTTTAAGGGCAATGAGAGTTGAATGAATCGACATTATTTTCTTCTTCTCTTTTGCCGCTATACAATTATCAATCTGGACAGCAAAAATGAGTTAAAAATTTGCTATTTTTCCGGCAATTGAAAACATAATTCAGTCAACATTCCGAAGAATAAGAGGCAACCAGAGAAAAATTCCAAATTTAGTCGGCCTAATCTGACGTGAACCCTTGGACGGATGGTCCAGAAATTCGTACTCTTTCTGGGCCACTCGTTTTTTTCCCCCTTGATATGTTGCATTTTTGTGTGGAAATCGGACAACCATGCCTATGGCTGCGATTTCACCTCTTTTGCAGCCCCTCCCGTCGGCGCCATTACCTGGGCATCCCTCTCTTCTCTGATCTGGATCGAGCGCATGAGAACGGTCTCTTCGCGGTGATGCATCATCGTTCGTCATCGTTCGCCGCTCGGCTCTCTCTTTCCGGTGGTTTCCCTCGGCTTACGTCGACCCGGTGAGTTCCGCCGATTTGTCATCTTCGTGGGTTTTTGTTTTGTTTTTTCGTGTTCCCTCTCCTGGATTCTCGTTTGGTGTCGCAGTGAAATCTGAATCACATTCAAGCAATCGCCAAAATATCATTGAATTTAGGCAGGTTAGGCTTATTCTTCAGTTAGGTAATTTAGGGCATCGCAACTCCGTCGCACTAGCTTCTACAATCATTCGTGTCTAATGCCCTGCCTAAATCAAGATCTCGCGACCTTTGCTTACCTTTAATTAGCTTAGATGATGGGGGTTTAACTAGTTCCCCGATTACAAGGGTGTCCCTAGTCTCAATCCTTGATGGGAAGAGGTAATCTCTGGTTTAAGCACTTTCATTATTTGAATCTGGTTTCGAAGATGGAACCTGAATGTTAGTTTTGCTTTTATTAGAAACATATGGTTGGTGGAAAAATAAATTCGACTCGTTGTAATAGGTGGACCACCCGATAAGAAGCAAATCTCGAAAGGCATCTCTAATTAGGGTGACTTGTTTAGTCCATATATTAGGTAGGAGCAATACATGCTAGACATCTTTCCTGAGAATTCTTGAGAATTCGAAATGTTCTTTTGCTGGAGAAGTAAATGTGTGTATATTTGAAGGCAATTGCAGACCATAAAAGTGAGCTTAACCGGGTTCAACCTATTTCGTTTTTCAATTAGTGTTATGCTGAGCCAAGCAAATCTCATTTTAGATGGTGGAGATCTTGTGATTTGAACCTTTAAGTATGTACCCACTCACCACTAGGTAAGCAATGTCCAAGATTATTCACCAGCTACCACCAAACTCAGTCATGACATCGATAAATAAATAAATTACTTCTACTCAATGGACGGGTCGAGTCGGACGACGATCCTAGAAGTCCCGGTCAAAGACCACCCTAAAAATTAAGAGGAAAAACATTATATCAAGAACCTAAAAAGGTCCTGAAATGAGTAGACCCGAGTCCAAGAAAGAAAGTGGTGGATCGTGGATCCTCTCGAGTCCATGGATATTTGCGAGCTTTTAGCCAAAGGTACCTTGACAGACAGAGAAGGCAACGTGGAAGCTATTTCCACGGCCGATTACATTAATCAACGCAACAAAGTACGACCCACATTAAATCTCACAAACGTAAAAGCGGGAAATCCAATATCTCTGCACTCAATTTCTGTACCGCGATTGATTATCATACCGTTCCGTTCACCCGACTAGAATCGCCAATGAGTCGATCCCCCGCACTTAATGCGGGGCGCGTAAGGGGGGAGGCTGTCCCCCAGGACCATCATGCTCTTTGTCTAGTCACATCGCAAACCCACCGTGGACGGTGACACGCGGATGCCACTCGAAAATGGAGTTTCACCCTTCTTTCTTGGCATGACCCATTAACGAATGATCACCACCACCCTCCCTCAGTCCCTCTGAGGATCATGAGAAGGGAGAGTTGTAACTTTTTACCAACCCCTTTTCCGCGACGAATTGACCCGACCCATGTAGATTCGATTCCCTCTAAAGAAGTATTCTAGGTGATCCGTTGATCCGAACCAGGTGGCGACTTTTCTTTCGAGATAGAAAAGTACAAAAGGGGTATTCATTATATGTTAGCAGCTTGTCCCACGAGTAACGTGGAGCTCCATTATTTATCACCAGCTATGCTTCTTCGATCCTTGATGAGAGGGAACTCCCATCTGATTAGTCCAGTGATCGGTAGGCTATGTAGATACGAATATCATGTACATACAAACTTTAATGAAATCTGTAGTGCACGGATGATGTCCACTTCTGTAATTCACATTTCTGAAGATTGTTTTTTAGTGAAAGAAAAATATGACCAAGTGGATTGCACGCGATTTCGTCCTTAGCTAATCAGTATATTAGGAATCAGTAATTTTATTGAGATTCCATTTATTTGGATGCATTGAATCATGTGAGGTAGCCGGCCTCGCGCGACTACATTTATTCATTCTCGCAACATATATGACTCCTGCCAATGCATATCCACATCGGCAAGTTCATGCCTCCACACATTGATGTCTCTGTCTCTATATATCTTATATAATAGTTCTTACGAATTGACCAAAACTCACTTAGCTTCGTCTAGAACTCAGCGCTCTCTCTCTCTCTTTTTATCTTCGCAGAACCATAAACGAGTAGAGAGAGAGAGAGAGAGAGAGAGAGAGAAGGCTCGAAGAGAAGCTATGGAAGGTGCGTCCGTGAGTGCGTACAAGGGCCTGAGGGGATACTGGAAGAGGAGGAGCTACCGGAGGCTAGACGGGTCGGGCAACCGGCGCCGCATGCGGGTGGTGGAGCTGGGCTCGACCCGGCGGAGGCGGCGCTGGTCCTGGCGGATCAAGATCTCGCCGAAGCTCCGCCGCCTCAGCTCCCCCAAGAAGGTGCTGCTGTGGCCCAAGAAGTTCTTGATCTGGCTCCGCGACGGCTACGTGAAGATGATGCTGGGCTTCGCCGATTCGCAGGTGTGCGGCGTGTACGGCGCCTCCCTCGCCGACGCCGGGCTGAGCTCGTTCGGGAGGCAGCCGCCGAAGGAGTACGACCAGCGGGTGATCCTGGAGGTGTACAAGGCTCTGATGGGGGCACAGGCGAAGGCCGTCACCACAGCCCCGCCGAAACGGGTCCAACTGGCGGCGATCAGCGAGGAATGATCGGCAAAAATCGTGTAACGGAGGATTTCTTTGGCCGGCCGATGGGGGGGAGCCAGAAATAGAGTAGGTCCGGCGAGGGAGCGGCCGTGTCGTCGCCGGAGATGGGCTTCCGGATAAGGAAAGCGTTCCGACTCTTATGTTTTGCCTCCCCTTTCTTCTTTTTTTCTTTCTTTCTTTCTAATCCCCACTTGTAAATTTGCCCCTGTACTCCCATTGTCTGCCAAAATAAAAGAAAACGTCACATGCAATTACGATTTTCTTAAGCGAGAAGGGGGGGGACCAGGAGTTGTTAGAATTTTCATTTTGACAATAGAATCGGCCCCCTTGCTCGGTTCATCACAAATTTTCATTTACCGACTAATTTTCATTTTCATTTTGTTGGTGGGAGTTGTGACAAACGTCATGATCATCTCATATATCATAATGGTCAACCGCGCAGCAACTTTCTTGTCACAGTTTTCGGGTAGCAAGTGTCGCGATCACTTCTCCTTTGTTTTTACTCCCTATCATGCCACGACAGATATTTGGTCATGGTGCGGTTGGACTCTTAGCTAATGGATGTGGACGGGGCGGATCATGCGCATCTATTGATATAAAGGCTTCCGATGGTCAGGGTCAGCTTGTTTCATGTCGGAATATCACTATAGCCGTTGGTTCGTATGATTCTAAATGGGTTTTATGGAGAAAAGACTGTAGTGCCCGAAATTTTCTGGGGTAAATTTTCCTTGTGTGCAAACTCGGAGTGGTTGTGATTGATGCCACAACGTTGGAAGGGCAGGTGAGAGAGCTTGTAATCCTAAACTTTGCCGAAGTTGGTCAAGCCCATCCTAATTGAAAAGATTAGATTAGGTGGCTTCTTGCAAGACGAAGCTCGTTTGCTCTCCGCTTGCTTTGAGCACACCACAAGTCGTTTCTTCCTTTTCCCGTCGTCTCTTTTAGATGTCATTATGCTGCAAGACATACCTTAAAAGTAGGTGCTCTGCGGAAGAATATGGACCAAGTGGGCGTGGAAAGCCAATACAGACAAATCGGAATCGATCGCGGATCCAAACTCAGAGCTCGATAATCTTTTTCATAAACTAAGTCTTGTTTTCTCAAGAGGGCCTAAAGGTTCAGGATTCGCATTGAAAACCAAGTGCTTTCGGGATAGAGAGCCTCGATAAAGTAGCCCCACGTGCGGCTCTTTTGATGTAGGATCAAGTCCCAGCGCATGGATCACGAGTAAGAAAAATTGCGGCGAATTCTAGAGAAGAAGCCAAGTTTCACGTTTGCCGGTTGTAAAACCCCGTGACTGTTGAAGCGGGTATAAAACGAGATCTATGGGAAATTATAGATCTATGATTAAAAGATGAACATGATGGAGGAGATAGATAGTTGAAAATGGGAATTCCGATGGATCGCTTTCGTCGTCCGTGACGACAGGCCGAACCCTAAAAATAGATTTATATTGATAATGCAATGTGCTGCGACAACCAAGGCGGACAATGTGCACATCTCGAAGCTTTGCAGAATCTTTTTCTAGCTGGACCCTGCTAGCTACCCGAACGTGATGCATCATGTTTCCTAACTCCTGGTCATCTCTCCAATTTCTAATGCTTCCTCCATTTTTCTTTTCTATTATTTTCGGTGGGTTCTATGGCTCTTGGAGGAGAAGACGAATCCACCTTCGTGCATTGTCTCAACGTAATTTTCATCCAAAATGCTGGAGCACGTGAAGACTAGAAAAGAATTTTCAGTTGGATGAGTGAGATTTCCTATGTATGATGATCGAAAGCCCATGGTTCATCTAGATGCTGTTCATCTGGGGTAAATCTGTCGAAATAGGTCACAAACTTATTTCTTAACTCATATTTGATAGGCTGGGTTATTACATGGATTAGTTGTGTTCAACAAATGGTTCATAAATTGATTAGGGAAGTAAAGTCCAAAATAATATAGGTATTAAATGAGTTTATAATTTATTTAAACTCAACTCATATTTATGACTCTTTTTCAATATCATTTGATCTCGCGCTCGCTCACCTTGTACTCTTACCTTAGTTTGTATATGAGTTTTACTAAATTAGATTAATAGAAGTATTTTAATAATAGGAATTAGGTTGGGTATCGGTTAATATAGGTATTAAATTTGTATTGCATGGAAATAGGTCAATTTAGGTTAGATAATTTTCGACTCAACATAACTCAAACTGGACCCGATCTACCCATTTGCAAAGAGTCTAAAATTGAGATGAAAGATTGTATATTCTCACATTTTTTGTTCGCCTAAAAGATTTGGATGGCATAAGAAATGTTTAGTTTAAGGCGTTAATGAGCATTAACTGTCTGTTGTGCAAGTCCATCACTGCAAACCCCCCTAAGCTGGACCCATCCTTAGCACACGAATCAAACTTTTTCCTAAAAATCGGGGTTAGACCTAAGAATCGAAGCTGGATCTTCAGCTTCTAAACTAAGTCTGAGAATGCCTCACACTTACTCACAATAGCTTTGACGTAAATATCAATTTATTCTTAATTTTAATATTTTTTACTTTGTATATATGAACTTTTAAAAACGAATAGATATATTTTAAACATAAAACTTGCATGTTACCTATGTATAACTTATAAAAGTGAAAAATACCACCCTAAGCGCGGGTAAATGTTGTAGTTGATATTGTTGCAAGGAAGAAAGCAGCATAAATAGGCAGGCGCATGGAAAATTTGCGTGGAAAATCTCGACAAAAATTGATATGATAGAATTTCAGTCAACGCAATGAACATACATTTAGCAGATCGCCGGATGTCTTGGACAGCAAGTCGAGTTGGACAGAGAAAAAAGATTCGATGTCTCGTGTATGTATGACTGGCTCAATATGTTTTCTATTGTTTCATGTACAGATGGACCATATGGTAAGTATCTTAAATATCACTAAAAGAATTTCGCGTGCGGCTCGATTTATTTGACTTCGACTCGGGTCTGACATAACCAAATTTTGGTCCAATCCATGTTCCACAAAACCGAAATCTTCAAGAGCCTTTTGGTAATTAGAGTTCAATTAACGGATATTCAAAGACACTTGTTAAATATTTATATAACAGAATTTTGTTACCTTCAAAAACTGTTTTTCTCATCTTATGTAGAATCAATGTATTGAAAATGACAAACTTCAATACTGTTGATTGAATGGTTTCGATCTAGTGCTATGAAATATAAGCGATGGGATTACACTTGTAGAACGAAGACAGTTACTTTAGATTTCCGAAAAAGTTGTTAAGGGATTTTAAATGACTCTATGTATAAATTAATACTTGTGCAGTGCTGAAACGCTTTACGTGTTTAGGGGTTTGTTTGGGGGATGTCATGATAAAAAAAAAAAAATACTTTTCGAAGAATCATTTTTAAGGAAAATGTCATCTTTTTAAGTTAGGGAATTCATTTCCTAATTTTAAACATGCCTATTTTCTTTGACTTTGAATGATTTCGTTAACTAATTATTTTTACTGAACTAAATGGTTGAAAGTTTAAAAAATCAACTTGTGATTTTTTTCCTCACTTAAACAAACATAGCTTTAAATGATATATAAAAGACGAGCCCAGAATTCTTTTTGGTTTAAGGAAAAATTGATCACGTTATTCTGAACTGGTAATCTCAAAAAAGACTTAGCAAATCAAACTGAGGAAAACAAAAGTAGATAAATCAATAGAAAGCTTGGTGCTTCAAAAGAACAATTAAACGTTGGTTAAGTAATTCAAATGATAGTTGATCACCAATATCAGTTAATAAATTTAACTTGACGAAAGTGGGTAAATCACTCTAATATATGCTAATTATTTCATATAAGAGTCAGTATATTTGAAGGGTTGATAAGTTATGGTAGTAAAAATTGCTAAGTTAATAAGAAAATCGCCTAATCAAAAGAAAGTTGGTAATTTCATATAAATGTCGGTACAGTAACAACAAATTTTCTCTGAAAAAAAGTCACCGATCATTTATTTTCACCAATAGTTTTACCACACTTATCCGCACTTATTAAAATTAAATAAATGGAAAATGCATTCGTATTTTTGAGTACGAAACAATAGAATTTTGCTATTAGAGGACTGTGTGAAAGAAAGTTCGGACTGAGGTTCTGTAATGGTTATATGGCATTAACTTTCCATGTGATTTGGTCCTAGAAAGGAAGGGCTTCTAGTGGTGCAAAATTTCTGATTTGAGTAAATTAAATATCATTGATAATTGGGAAAATTTCAAATAAGGATTTGAAGTAGACCAATTTTATTAAATAAGGACCTAAAATTAACTTTGTGTCAGATAAAGACCTAAAGTGGATCCATTGTCTCAAATAAGGACCCGAAGTTGTTGAATTAATTCCAAATAAAAACCTGAGCTTGCTGGTCAGACAAATATTTGCCGGCTATCAAGCATGTGACATTTCTGAAGATTGGAGTTTGGGCAATTTTGTCCAAAAAAAATATAAGGAAAATTAACAAATCCTAAAACAGAAATAAATAAAAAAAAACCTAGGTTTTCTAAGGTCTCCCCATTCCTTGTACCCATCCTCTGCAAAGTCAAAGACCGAAGTTCTCCCCATTCCTTGTACCCATCCTCCGCAAAGTCAAAGACCCAAATTCTCTGCCGGTTGAGGCATGAATTAAAAAACAAGAAGAAAACCATATGCTTCTTTCTTTGTTTGTGGAGACCCAAATTCTCCGCCGGTTGAGGCACGAATTAAAAAATAAGAAGAAAACCATATGCTTCTTTCTTTGTTTGCGGAGACCCAAATTCTCTGCCGGTCGAGTAAGGCGAGGAGCGATGAGAATCAAGTTACGATGACGACCGGGTAGTGATTTGGTTGAGGAACAACGAGGGAGAAGAAAGAAGAAAATGTAAACATCTAAATGAATAACCTAAACTTAATTAATTTAGAATTTTCCATTTTTTCCAATCACAAATTTCTGACAAAATTGCTCCTATTTTAATCAATGGAAAATGTATGCCGACGAGCTAAGGTCTTTAATAGAGATTAACTTGATCACTTCATATCCTTATTTGACACAAAATTCACTTTAGGTCATTCTTTGAAACAATGGGTCTACTTCGGGTCATTATTTGACACAAAGTTCACTTTGGGTCTTTATTTGAGAAAATAGATTTATTTTAGGTCCTTATTTGGAATTTTCCCTTGATAATTGAATCAGCTAGCATAATAGACATTTAAGATTGATTTGTCAGACAATTAGCCTTCTCAATATTTAAGCACCGGCTACGAATTTCTCACTTAAATTCGGCGGAGAGTTCTAAAAGTTATAGTGCAAATTAATTTGTCTCATGCAATTATGAGTTAAAACCGAAACTTGAACATTTGATCAATTCCAAGTGCATACATTTCACAAGTAAATGCAGCCATCATATGCTATAACTTAAAATGATTTGTGAGAAAAATCTTTTGAACTAGGAAAATGGGTGAGATATGATAAATTTCAGGTGTGAACGTATCTTAAAAAGTTTGTAATAATTTCTATTCCGAATTAGAGACCGCTATTATTAAGTTCATGGAATCATCCACTCATGTTGATATATTCTCAAGTTTTATCTATGTCCTTCTTAGCTATGAATGCTAGATGATATATATAGATGCTATTTGACAATAAGAAGTTACGTAATAAGGTAAAGAATTGCATAATCAACAAATTTACAGTGTTTTTTCTTTCCATTTTGGAAAATATGAAAATCCGCATATATACAAATCATTTACCAAAGTATACAAAACACCTTAGTATCGAAAAAAAAGTTCATTAATAAGGTAAAAACCCGAGGTCTTATTACTCTATGAAAAGAACGTAAGTGTGGGTATAACTTTTCAAATAATACAAAGAAAATAAAAATAAATATAGTGAGTGCACGAGCCATAAAAATAAGGAGCAAATTCATAAAACTGCTTGCCTAAGAACAAACGGTGACCAATTGGTATGCACATCGATTTGTTTTTGGATCTAAAATAAATGAATATTTTCTATTTAATTAGAAATTGATATTCAAGAACTTACCGACAGTGGCTGATTGGTAAGTACTCCATCCATCCGCATTGTTCCGATCGCCCTTGATCCAGGTCTTCCCAACCCCATCCTCTACGAACATGAGGTTGGTCTTTGTATCGTCCACCGGGACATTCTCCAAATACTCTCCCTCTTTTATGTAGATGACAAATCTGTACAAAACAAGAAAATCAGTATATAAGGAAGGTTAGGTTTTTATAATCTGGAACATAAATTGAAATTTAACATAACAACTAAGAGATTAATAGGAATTCTTTTTCAAAGTTGCGAGTGAAAGGAAAGTGAAAAAACTAAATGAGAGAACTACCATATCATATTTCTTGATTTGGTTGTTTTCTTGGCATGAATAGTCCTCCGTTTATTATATAAAATGGATTATTCTTTTATTGGTTAATTGCGTTTTAATTTTCTTTTATAAGAAACAAAGAGAGACTGCTTGGATTACATAAAAATTGTGCAATGAGAAAGAAATAAATACACCAAGAGTTGCATTTATAGAGAAAAGGCCTATGTACATTTTTTTAAGGCCTATGTACATTAATCAGTGAGTTTTTTTAGACCGTGCATTCCTTTGGGAAGGTCAATAGGCCTCACTTCCTTCTTCAACAAAGAATTAATGACTAGAAATTATCGTTTCTATTCAGCCTTATGCCAAGACAAATGATATTTACATGAATGGAGAGGAAAATAGTTGTCAAGCTTTATGAATGCGTTCCACGGGAAAAGTAAAATATCTCTTAATATAGATTGAATTGAATCCGTAAAGATTATAAAACGGTTGTATGTTGACCTTGGAAGGAAAATAAATGGCTGGAAATTAAATTGCAGGAAAGATCAATTTGCTGAAATTTTAAAGGTTAAGATAAATTTGCACATTTAGTTTCGAAAAAAATAAATTTATGTGGATATTTATAGCCCACCGTCGATGATTACATACAAGAGGTTTTTGATTTTTGAATCCACTAAGCAGTTTTATTTATGTGGATATTTAGTTCTCACCACGAGAGCCACATTATAAAGGGTCCAAATGGGTTTGGTTTTCATGATTTAAATAGATCCTACGATTCCTCCAGCGCAATCTGATGGCCCCAACGGTAGAGTGGTCAATATGGACATCTGTGCCCCACTAGGTATTATGGGCCCACTCCAGATCAGATTCCATCTAATAGGTGGGACGGGCCCACCAGAATGGTGAGGCTGCATGTGGGTGGACCAACCCATGAAGAAGGTGCACCCCACTAAGCCCCAGGCCCACAATTTGGGGGCTATGCCTTCGGCCCATAAACCCACTTTCCTTCTTAGTGGACCTCATGTTCGATTGTGGTGCACCCCAGCCCACATATGTTGTTGTGCGAAAACTGCATGAGTTCTTTTCCCCCTTGCCCATTACTTAAATCTAGTCGTTTCATTGTCTTAACCCCTTGACTGCATGAGCCGTTTTTACAACATTTTCAATTTTGCAGAATAGCCATACACAAAATATTTGATTGTTAATGTCTAAAGGGCATTAGTTTTTATAGTTAAAGTCACATTTAATGAAAAATTGAACACTACTCCCAAAACGAAAATATTGCTATTGGAATCTAAAAAAACCGAGATACAATCGTTGTTTGCATAAGTTGACAAAAATTCAACAAAAATACCTGGTCTTGCTGTTGATTGATGCGGCAGCCACAGCTTCGTTAACGGTGGTGAAATTTCTGGATCTGTCCTTCACCAGCACAAGATTGAACTGTGTAGTGTCTGGAGATTCCAACAATCGGCTTCCCGAGATCCATGTCAGGAACAAGAGGATCATCAGGAGCTGCACCTTCTGGGCCATCATCGCTGCTGATGTTCTAGTGGCAAACGAAAACTGAATAGAGGAGAGAATTCTAGCGGAGCTCTAGAATATGGAGACGAAGGAGACGAAGGAGACGAATGAATTTAATAGAGTGTGTAGCTGACTTACCATTTTTACACAAGCAAAAATGGAAGTTCAGTTTAACGTCTACATTCAAACTTTCGTTTTAACTTCATTTATTAAACATGAAGAAATTGAAGCATTCCATTTAGAGTAATATTACCCTATTTTTAGCATGCATACTGAACTCGACTAATGCACGAAATCGTTCAAATTTGGGTGGGGGTTTAATCGCCTTTGGATCAATTTTGGATCTATCATTGTCATTATATTCCCACGTCAAATTTGCCGAATGCGAAATTGACCAAATATATTACGTTTGAACTAAAGAGTTAGTATTACGTTTCATCTAGACACGATTGACTAAAAGATTATTTTGTTCATGTTTCAATGTTAAGATATTATATTGATAATTAACCAAATATATTACATTTGAACTAAAGAGTTAGTATTCACATGAAATGTGAGTGATTCATCTAGACGCAATTAACTAAAAGATTATTTTGTTCATGTTTCAGTGTTAAGATATTATAGTAATAATATTTTGGTGATTATGAACATGTTAAATAGTTGGATTCACTAATATTTCATTGACCGGTTGCTATGATTTGTAAGTCGATATTATCAATTGAGGATATTTCGTATTAAGTTCGAAGATTAGTTCCTTCGTCTGTGGCCTATTGCACAGACCTTACACGGACGTTCCACGCCTCTCCAGCCGAAGGGTTTGCTTTCTTGCGAAATTGATCCAAATAAGTTCCTTTAGTCACTCGAAGTTTAAATTGATAAATCCAAAAACCTTTTATGATATTGAAGATAAAATTTTTAATTTGGTTGATTCCCTATGAGTCAACTCTGCATCAAAAGGTATGATTCAATTTTAAGTGGTTTTCTTACTTTAAAAAGAAATGGAAACGGCTAATTAAACATTTGTCGTGTAATCTATAATTTGTGCTTTCATCTATGGAAGGTTGTTTCACGTCGACTTCACATCATCTTCTCTATCCCATTAATCTATGGTCCCTTTTTTCTCATTTCGACCAAAATACCTGGTCTTGCTGTTGATTGGTGCGCCAGCCACAGCTTTGTTGATAGTGGTGAAATTTCCGGATCCATCCTTCGCCACCATAAGATTGAATTGTGTAGTGTCTGGAGATTCCAACTATCGGCTTGCCGAGATCCATGCTGGGAACAAGAGGATCATCAGGAGTTGCACCTTCAGGGCCATCATCGCTGCTGATGTTCTGGTGGCAAACGAAAACTGAATAGATGAGAGAATTTTGATGGAGCTCTGGAATATGAAGACAAGGAGAAGAATGAATTTAACAGAGTGTATAACTAACTTACCATTTTTACACGAGCAAAAATGGAAGTTCAGTTTAACGTCTACATTCAAACTTTCGTTTTAACTTCAATTATTAAACATGAAGAAATTGAAGAATTCCATTTAGAGTAATATTCTCCTATTTTTAGCATGCATACTGAACTCGACTAATGCACGAATTTGGGTGGGGGTTTAATTGCCTTTGGATCAATTTTGGATCTATCCTTGTCATTATATTTCCATGTCAAATTTGCTGAATGCGAAATTGACCAAATATATTACGTTTGAACTAAAGAGTTAGTATTATGATTCATCTAGACACGATTGACTAAAAGATTATTATGTTCATGTTTCAATGTTAAGTTATTATATTAATAATTAACCAAATATATTACGTTTGAACTAAAGAGTTAGTATTCACACGACATGTGAGTGATTCGTCTAGATACAATTAACTAAAAGATTATTTTGTGCATGTTTCAGTGTTAAGATATTATACTAATAATATTTTGGTGATTATGAACGTGTTGAATAGTTGGATTCACTAATATTTCGTTGACCGATTGCCGTGATTTGTAAGGCGATATTATCAATTGAGGATATTTCGTATTAAGTTTGAAGATTAGCTCCTTCGTCCGTGGCCCATTGCACGGACCTTGCACGGACCTTGCACGAACCTTCCATGCCTCTTTGGCAGAATGGTTTGCTTTCTTGCGAAAGTGATCCAAATAAGTTCCTCTAGTCACTCGAAGTTTAAATTGATAAGTCCAAAAACCTTTTATGATATTGAAGATAAAAGTTTAATTTGGTTGATTCCCTATGAGTCAACTCTACATCAAAATGTATGATTCAATTTTAAGTGGTTTTCTTACTTTAAGATGAATATTACCTAGCATTCACATTAATTCAGACCTGGATAATAAGGGAAACCGGTGTCATTGAGCCACTAGCTGCCTTGAATGAAGGACTCCATAGTGAATTGACTTGCCACTGTCGAGTTGCTAATAACATGGTACCCGACCCATTTCACTCGGCTACTCGTGTTTGAACTTGGGCCTCGGTTTTGATACTCCCCATAAAATAGCATGTCCAACCCAATTGGGCCATCGAACTCCGACCACCCCGCTGGGTCGACTAGGTCGCTAATATACGACTCCATGATCACCGTTGTGGAGAAGTTCCTCCATGGACGGCCAAGAAATGTCTGAAAGAAGGGCTGCACAAGGATAAGGTCTGGTGCGGCTGCGAACTTGCAGCCGATGAAGGACATCCCGGTAAGCACCCCCAAGTTGTCTCTGCCTTGAGCAGTGAATACATTTCCTTGTTTCTCCTCTGGCCTGCGGGCGTATAAGTTACAGTTCTGGAAAACCACTTGGGCATTTCCAAACACGAAGTCAACTGATCCATAGATTTCGCAATCGTGATAAAACTGGACTTGGTTATGCACGTATAGCGTGTCTTGATATCCTAGGAAGCTGCATTGGTAGAAGGTTGATTGGTTCGAGCTGCTTCGCAAAGCCACTGCCTGCCCTTTCTTTGGCCCAGCAAAGTTTTCAATTGTGATGCGTGTAGCAAGAAATCCATTACCATCAACAGCTGCGAATAGAGGAAAATGAAATTAAATATCATTGATAATTGAATCAGCTAGCATAACATATCTTATATTAATAATTAACCAAATATATTACGTTTGAACTAAAGAGTTAGTATTCACACGACATATTAGTGATTCGTCTAAGCACAATTAACTAAAAGATTATTTTGTGCATGTTTCAGTGTTAAGATATTATGCTAATAATATTTTGGTGATTATGAACGTGTTGAATAGTTGGATTCGCTAATATTTCGTTGACCGGTTGCCGTGATTTGTAAGGCGATATTATCAATTGAGGATATTTCGTATTAAGTTTGAAGATTAGCTCCTTCGTCCGTGGCCCATTGCACAGACCTTGCACGAACCTTGCACGGACCTTGCACAGACCTTGTACGGACCTTGCATGAATCTTCCACGCCTCTCCGGCAGAATGGTTTGCTTTCTTGCAAAAGTGATCCAAATAAGTTCCCCTAGTCACTCGAAGTTTAAATTGATAAGTCCAAAAACCTTTTATGATATTGAAGATAAAAGTTTAATTTGGTTAATTCCCTATGAGTCAACTCTACATCAAAATGTATGATTCAATTTTAAGTGATTTTCTTACTTTAAGATGAATATTACCTAGCATTCACATTAATTCAAACCTGGATAATAAGGGAAACCGGTGTCATTGAGCCACTAACTACCTTGAATGAAGGACTCCACAGTGAATTGACTTGCCACTGTCGAGTTACTAATAAAATGGTACCCGGCCCATTTCACTCGGCCACTCGTGTTTGAACCTAGGCCTCGGTTCTGATACTCCCCATAAAATAGCATGTCCAACCCAATTGGGCCATCGAACTTCGACCACCCCGCTGGGTTGACCAGGTTGCCAATATACGACTCCATGATCACCGTTATGGAGAAGTTCCTCCATGGACGGCCAAGAAATGTCTGAAAGAAGGGCTGCATAGAGATAAGGTCTGGTGCGGCTGCAAACTTGCAGCCGATGAAGGACATCCCGGTAAGCACCCCCAAGTTGTCTCTGCCTTGAGCAGTGAATACATTTCCTTGTTTCTCCTCTGGCCTGCGGGCGTATAAGCTACAGTTTTGGAAAATCACTTGGGCATTTCCAAGTACGAAGTCAACTGTTCCATAGATTTCGCAATCGTGATAAAACTGGACTTGGCTATGCACGTGTAGCGTGTCTTGATATCCTAGGAAGCTGCACTGGTAGAAGGCTGATTGGTTCGAGCTGCTTCGCAAAGCCACTGCCTGCCCTTTCTTTGGCCTAGCAAAGTTTTCAATTGTGATGCGTGTAGTAAGAAATCCATTACCATCAACAGCTACGAATAGAGGAAAATGAAATTAAATATCATTGATAATTGAATTAGCTAGCATAACAGACATTTAAGATTTGATTTGTCAGACAATTAGCCTTCCCAATATTTAAGCATCGGCTACAAATTTCTCACTTAAATGGGCGGAGAGTTCTAAAAGTTATAGTCCAAATTAATTTGTCTCATGCAAGTACGAGTTAAAACCGAAACTTGAACATTTGATCAATTCCAAGTGCATACATTTTCACAAGTAAATGCATAGTACAAAGAAAAAAATTAAGGCAGTTCAAGAACTTACTGACAGTGGCTGACTGGTAAGTACCCCATCCCTCCGCATTGTTCCAATCGCCCTTGATCCAAGTCTTCCCAACCCCATCCCCTACGAACATGAGGTTGGTCTTTGTAACGTCCACAAGGACATTCTCCAAATACTCTCCCTCTTTTATGTAGATGACAAATCTGTACAAAACAAGAAAATTAGTATATAAGGAAGGTAAGGTCTTTATAATTTGGAACATAAATTAAAAATTAACATAACAGCTAAGAGATTAATAGATTGAACACTATTGCCAAAACGAAAAATATTGCTATTGGAATTTGTTGGGAATAACGGATTCCCTAAAACCGATCCGATACTCAATCGAACTCTTAAAACGAACGCGGAAGACAAGCCTAGGAAACACATGTATCACCGATCGAAAAGCACATCATGAAATCGAACGTACCTTATTTTTCACAGATTAAACATCAATATTGAAATTCGAGGAAGAATCATGATCCCGTTCTACCGAGGAGTACTGTTGCTATGAGGAGGAGAAAAACGTTGTTTTGGGAGCGTACTATTCTTGCGCTTCTTGGAGGGAGAGAGAGACTAAAACGTACGTACACCAAAAGGTACGTTCCCTTTTTCTTTTTTCTTTTTTTTTTTCTTTTATCTCCTAAAACGTCTTCTCCAAAAGACGTATCTCTTCAACGTAAAATGTTCCTCCAAAAACATAACCCCTCAAGGTACCCTTTCATATCTCAACCCTTCCTCCATGGGCCCTTATCTTGCGGGCCAGGCTTTTAGGCCCAACATGGGCAGACGGGCCTACTTAGGCCCATCATCACATAAAAAAAATCCATAATCTCCCACTCGCACATGGTGGGCCGAACAGATCCTCTTTACCTCTCTGCAACATTCATACTGGTAAATAATCCATGCGACTAGCATATTTTGAGAGCTCGTTGCCATACATCTGTTAGGAATATATAGCAGCTCATAATGGACATCACACTCTAAGTAAATTTAGTATGCAGTACCCTAGATCGATCGATCCCATTTATATCTTTCTCTTGATCTCTTTTTAAATAATGATATATTGTATTCACAATTATGATTATCCCAAAAACAATAATAATTGGTCGACCGGTGAATACACAACTAGAATGTGATTTTTCAAATTCGATCTTCCTCTTTCCTTCAAACTCTCAATTTCAATTCAGTTTGCTTTTCTAGAAATGTCCCATTAGATCGAATCAAATTCATGATCATTGGCAATATCCTAAGATAGCAAACACTGAATAAAAATCTTGAGAATAAGTAAGAGTCATGAGGGTATTAAACATGAGGGCACTAAATTGAGGAACTCTCTTCCTCAAGAATCTTACACGGCATAAAAGTTGAGATCAAACTTTACCACTCTTATTGGTCGTCTCATGCATACATAGTATGAAATACATATTACGGTATTAACTCCTTTCCCATAGAGTGTATGTTTACACCATCAATACCGTACAGATGATAGTTCAGACATACTCAATGTCTAACTTGAGTTCACGTATCTACTCTTTTACGGAATTCATCAAAACTCACATCTGGCAGCATAGACAGATAAAGTAAAATATGTGAGTGGGTTATTTTACTTTCGGATATAATAAATATTATGTCCTCATTTTAACACTCAGTTAAGGCGACATATATATTTTAAGCTTGAACTCTCGATTATCACCTAAATAATAAGCTTAAAACCCGTCTCATCTCTATTTATCACATAGTAAATAAAGGCGATTACCCGTGTGAGTGGGCTAATTTTTTATCTGTCCGACATACTTTCTCAATTTTATATAATGCACTGAGCATAAAGATGCATAAATGTCAAACAAAGATTCATAGGCATTAATAATGAAAAAACACAAATTCATTAAATGTGAACATTTCAGGGAAATTACAATATTCAGTACATCAGCCTCTACGCAGTTCTAGAGATTTTACATGATCACAAAACACATCTCTAGGTATTGGCTTTGTCATAGGATTTGCTACCATTCTATGCGTAGATATAAGTTCACATCTTTTCGTGCAACCATATCATTGACAAAATTATACTTGGTATCTATATATTTGGTCTTGTCATGATATTTTGGATCTTTGGTGTACGCTAAAGCTGCTTGGCTATCACAGTTAACCAATAATAGATTTGTAGCATACCCAATAACACATAAATGATCCAAAAATCTTTTAAACCAAACACCTTCTTGTACTGCTGTTGATAATGCCATGAACTCAGCTTCCATCGTGTATAAGGCTATACACGTTTGCTTCTTATTGCTCCAAGATATGACGCCATTATTCAGTAAGAAAGCAAAACCGGATGTAGATTTCTTTTCATCTAAATCTCCTCCCCAATCAGCATTTGAATAGCCTTCAAGTCGCAGATCCTTTCCTTAGTAATTCAGCTTGTAATTAGCAGTTTCCTTTAGATACCTCAGTATTCTTTTAACGACTTTCCAATGTGCTTGACTTGGATTGAATTAGTATCTACTCACCATTCCAACTGCAAAACATATGTCAAATCTTATACATATCATAGCGTACATTAAGCATCCCACAACACTAGCATAAGGAACATGTTTTATTTTTCCTTTTATTGTGGAGTCCTTGGACACAGTCTATGACTCAATCTTTCACCTTTTGCAATAGGAGTATCTATGAGTTTACAATCTTGCATACGAAATCGTTCAAGAACATTATTTATGTATATTTCTTGCAAAGAGATAATGACCTCTTCGAACGATCTCTTGAAATCTTAACTTCAAGAATGTATGCAGCCTCACTCATAACTTTCATCTTAAAGTTGGAAGATAACCAACTCTTAACAGTATTAACAAACTCCATATTACTTCCGGCAATTAGTATATCATCAACATATAATGATATGATCACAAATTGATCTTTAGATCTTTTGATATATACACAATGATCCTTATTAATCATTGTAAAATCATATGCCATTATGGCATTGTGAAAACGTATATACCATTGTCTCGATGACTACTTAAGGCCATATATCGATCTCAAAAGTCGACATACCTTTCCTTCTTAGCCTTCCATAATAAAACCAGCAGGTTGTCCCATATATATTTCTTCCTCTAATTCTCCATTGAGGAAAGTAGTCTTTATATCCATTTGATGTAGTTTAAGATCCATACTAGCTACTATTGTCAGAATAATGCGAATCGAGGTAAATCTCACTACAAGAGAAAATGTTTCCTCATAATCAATTCCTTCATGTTGATTATACCCCTTCGCCACAAGATGAGCTTTTATGTCTTTCTATTGAGCCATTAGTTTTACGCTTTATTTTGAGAACCCACTTGTTCCCAATGGCTTTGCGTCCTTTCGGAAGATCAACCATTGCATGCATCCATTTTTCCTTATTAGGGCAATTTAGAGCCTCATGTATATTTCTGGGCTCATTTTCGTCTTATGGAGCAACCATAAAAGTTTCTCCTTTAATGTAAAAGTATCGGCGGGGAATACTTTTGCGATTTATTCGTCGTATGAGAGATTGTACACTTTGCACATCATTCCCCATTATGCTCCCACTCGGATTAGATAATAACGATATCGTCTCATCATGTGGTTGTATTTGAGAGTGAGTTGAATTAAATTCATCACTTCTCAAGTTACTCCCACTTGGATGAACTCCACTAAATTCATTATCTAGATCTAAGGTTTCAAATAGGTAGTAATCATTACCTATTTCGCCCTTATTAGGAAATTGAATGGACTTAGACTTAGAACCAGGAAAGACGGAGTCAATTTCCTGCAAGTATGCCTTCCCACAGTGGGCGAACAACTCCCGTTCAAGCCCTTCAGGGATAGCCTTTTTGCAGGAAACCACTCAGCCATTTAGTTCAGAGCCTAGAGACACTCAGAGATGCCAGAATGGAAACGTTTCTAATATACACGAGCTACATTTCTCGGAGGATCCTACCAGGCTAAAGAAGAGGAGGAATTTAGAAAACCATAGAGAGGTTTTTCACAAAGCACTCACTTTACTTCGAGGGACTCTGCCCAACACATTATACCATCCTTGCCTTATATAGACAATAAGAGGTCACAAACATACAAGGACCAGGCTCACGGGTCCGAAAACAAAATAAAGGCACCAAAAACTTCCAGGAGGGAATTATTTGCACGCTATGAACAGTAACTGTACTGTGAACAGTACTTTCCCTAACCTAGTGCTATAATAAAAGTGAACAGTAACTTGCTATAGTGAAAATGTACAGACAGCGGCTTTTCAGCGGTCTCGTCCGTCATGAGCATTGTAGTCATAGTCTGAGTCATTCGAGCTGTGCCTTGTTGCAAAAAGATGTTCTTCATATTTCTATTCAAGAGCTTCAAGATCATTTGGTGAGAAAATCTGATTTGGACGGTGTGATGAGGATGCTTCTTCATGTGCCTAGTGTGATGCTTCTTCTTGGTTCCAGTTTGTATTGTCATCTCTTGTAGTGTCGGTAGGAATGCTTGGTAGAGGCCAATTGGATGATTGTGCATAGAAAATGTGTTTATGCCTTGGGATAAGGATAAAGGTCTTTGAT
Source organism: Eucalyptus microcorys (assembly GCA_014182515.1). Classification (NCBI taxonomy): domain Eukaryota; kingdom Viridiplantae; phylum Streptophyta; class Magnoliopsida; order Myrtales; family Myrtaceae; genus Eucalyptus; species Eucalyptus microcorys. The sequence continues at coordinate 9,694,008 of CM024569.1, forward strand.
CATAGGGATCTTGGAAAAGAGGTCCTCCCCATCTAGCATAGGGGTCCTGAGTCGATTGGACAATGTCATCTGGATCTGTCATTTCATGCTCCTGGGATGACGCAGTTTATCTGAAATCTTTGAGTGCTTCTTTAGCTTATGATGTTAGGTCATAATGATCCCATGCAGTAGGTACATTATAATTCCAGACATCTTCAGGAATGGTTTTGTTTTCTTGATAGAGTATTCTTTGGAGTTCTCGATACTGGTGTTCACAACATCCAACAGGTCCTGGATAAAATTTGTGAATCCGAGCTTCTCTGCTATTCAAGTGAGGTTTATAGGATGTAGTTCCTATAATCTGTGGGGCATTAATTATGTTACCATAATTTCTGAAAAAATGCTATGGACGTCGGAAAAACAAAATGATATGGACTTAAGGATTTGGTGTCATGGTTCTTAGTTCTTTTTCCAAGAGATGTTTCCAGTGGGTAGGAGGATAGAACCGATTGAGAAAGTCTAGGAGATTTTGATCACTTTATCTTTCAACATTTCTGCCAAGTAAGAATATCCTGGTGAGGTTGGTAATGAATCTTCTGGTTGGAACTTCAATAGCTATTATGTACTTATTGGTTAAGTAACATAATAACGTCCTAAGTTGATCAGGGAAATCATCTTCCTTCCAGATAAGATGATGTATGAAAGGATAATCTGAATTTAACCCAAAAGGATAAAGAATCGAACCTCCTTTGTCTCTGAATAGTTCTGTGTGGTAGTTCCACATGAGTTTATTCAGATTTTCAGTGAGACTGTCATTCTGGATTTGTTCAATAATCTCCTGGGGATATTTCCAGCTTGGTAAATCTTTGATCTTTTCAATCTTGTATTTTACTCCATGATTGAGTATATGGAAAGCAGGTCTCTTGATGTACATGTTGATTTCTACTGGTGCTTTTGGTCTTGACAAGAAGTCAGCAAGAACATTCTTCTTTTCAGGAATATGCTTGGTTTCAAAAGAGTATTTTGAAAACCATTCGGCCCATCGAAGCAGCTGAGAATTTGGGATTTGCTTCTATTTGAACTTGGTCATCTGTGGAAAAGATGTCATGTCTAATTCTACTAGGAAATGACGGCCGATGAGATGGAATTCAAACTTCTTGATCCCATTTTTGACTGCTGAGATTTCTTTGAAAGTGGAATGGTAATGCATTTTAGCTTGGGAAAACTTTCCACTTTTGTGAGCACAAAGGTGTCTCTTACCATCAATTTCTTCAAGTAGGATTACTGCCCAGTATTCATCACTGGCGTCAGTTTAAAGAATTCTTTTTCCTGTTGATGGTATTTGCAATGGTGGGAGATTTTGCATAATCTCCTTAAGCTCAGTGACTGCTTTAGTCTGAGTTTTTCCCCAAGACAGGGGATGCTTCTTCAGCATTGACTGAAGTGGAATCAACAACTTTGCAATGTTTGGAACAAAATCCTTGAGATAATTAATTATCCCAAGAAATTGCTAAACTTGTTTTGTCGTGAAGTTTTCTTCAAGAAATTTCAACAATTCCTGAGCAATATGTGGCCCTAGATAATATGTACATTTGTTGAGGTGTATACCAAGAAATTCAATTTCTGTCTGGGCAATATTCACTTTTCTTTGGGAAAGCATGATACCATGCTTCTTCACGATTTCTGTGAACTGCTCAAGAAGTTAACAGTACGACTGCTCATCAGGACTGTAGAGCAGGATGTCGTCAATGTAAATTACTGCACTTGACAGAATTGGTTGGAAGATTCTATACATGGCCTTTTGGAAGAGGGATGGTGCTACTTTTATGCCAAAAGGAAGAACTTTCCACTAGAAGTGCTGGTTTGGAATACAAAATCCTATCTTGGATCTGTCTTCAGGATGGATGCCCAATTGCCAAAATCCGGTTTTGAGGTCGAATTTGGAATAGATGTGGGCCTTGGTTAAACCAATAAGGAGGGAGTCTCTAGAGGGTAAAGGGAATTTATCATCTTGGAGAAAAAGGTTGAGAGGTTGATAATTAATTACCAGTCTCATTTTTTTCCCTAGTTTGCTCGGCACGCTTATTGACATAAAAGGCTTCACAAGCCCATTGGGAGTTGGAGAGCTCAATAAGACCTTGTTGCAATAGTTCTGAGCATTCCCTTTGGGCCAAAGCCAAATGTTCTAGCTTCATACCCATGTGACTCGCCTTGGTTGGATTGATATCTTCATTCTTTTTAAAAGGAATGCGAACAAAGAATTCTAGATTTTCCCATAAAGGATGTGAACACTTTTGAGCGAATTCAGAATGGCATTCTAAATAGGATTCTAACAGTTTTTGCATGATTAGATCTAATAGACTCATCTGAATGGAAAAAAGTTTATGAATATTGACAAACTCAGAGAATTAGTCCTTATACCTAAGACCTTTTCCAGGGATGATACGAAGTTGAGAAATCTGAGTAATTATGTCTCACCCAATTATCAATTCTTTATTGGGGAGACTGGATCCAAAGATTTTTGTAGTTATGGAACACTGAGGAAAAAACTAGACAGTTACGGGAGTATTTTTGACATTTGTGGAGAAAGTATCTCCAGAGGCAGAGTTGAAATATCGGACATAAGAAGTCCAATATTCTTCAAGCAGAACTTTAGTATCTAGAATGGAACAACTTGCTTCGGTATCAATGAGAGCAATCACAGTGATAGGTTTGGCAAACTTTGAGGTAAGGATTTTTACAGGGAAATGGGGACAATGAGTTTGACTTTAAAATATATCAAGAGTTTGTTCTGAAGATGTGAGGGATATATGAAATATGTCTTCAGAATCTGAATCCGATTCAATTTCACTAGAAGTTTAGTAAGAAGGGATGACACAAAGAGTCTGTTCAGATGGTTCTCTATCAGCAGAGAATAAGCATTCAATATCATCATTTTCAAGAGAATCCCAGTTTCACTTTCAATGTGATGAATTAGACGATTCTGACATTTTTTCGCTTGAGGACAATTTTTGGCAAAGTGTCCTTTCTGATTGCAGATGAAGTAACGATTTGTTTTCTTGTGGCCCGTGCAATCTTTCCTTTTGCGTAGGTATCTCCATTTCTTCTTTCTTCTGAAGTTCTTGGGGCCATGTTTGGATTTCTTCATCCAGAACTTCTTAAAGTGTTTCTTCTTTCGAGAAACTTTCCACAAGTACCATCACAGTCTTGCTTGGAGTATTTGATCTTTAACTTCTGGCAAGAGCAGGCTGTCTCGAGGCCCTTGTCATCTATGATGTAGGTGCGGACCATCTAGCGCTTTAGGCATAATTCTTCAAGGCATAGATGGATTTCTTGCTGTATTTCTCCCAAGGGAATATCATGTACTCTTCTCTATCTACCAAAAAAAGATCTTTCAACCAATTGGGATAGTTCTTTAGGGATGGAAGTCAGGAAAACATGCTTTAGATTTGGATCAGCTCCAATCTGATAAAAAAACTTAAGCATTTCCCGATAATGCTTATCAAGATATTTCTTCTGGAGAGGGCAACATTTTCTTTCGAAAAATTCTCTTCTTTTCATTTTTACGAGGTCAATGGGTTTTCCCACAAAGAAATGATATAAGAGGGTGATGGCATGGCTAAAATCAGATGACATTATAAAATGAATCTGGTCTTGTTCTGACATTGATTTCCACCAAAGTTTGAGGCTTCCTGTAAATCTCGTGACAAAATTGTAAAGGACATCATTCATATCATGGTTGGTGATGGACTGAGTATTCAACCAAGTATGAAATTCTTCAAGTCTTTCTGGCCATTTGTGATAAGGAATATCATCGATAGTGAAAAACTGTTTTGATGTCATGGACACATTCGTCCAGGATTGTTCTGAACAATCTCTGGTTCAGAATAGTTTGATTACATATCCTGATTTGGAGGATCAGTCATGAATATTGATGAAGTTACTAGTGCAATAGGGAGGGAATCAACAGCAGGAATTGAGAAGGATGAAGAGAAGGAAAAAGATACCAAATCTGATTCAGTATCAAAGATATTAGGAAAAGTTTGTTCAGCTGGAAATAAAATCTGATCATTTGGGATGGCAAGATCAGGTTGTTGGATAACAGGATTAGGTTGTTGTTCCTGAGTCCCCAAATCCTTCAGAAAAGATTCTAATAGATTTGATAGCATCATCTGATCTGGCTTTTCTCTTATAACGACCGAACTTGATTCTGTAGGCATTTTCTCCTTTCCTTTTTCCTTCCGGATTTGATTTAAATCTTTGAGGCAATTTCTCATTTCTGTCATATTTGGTCCTTTTCTGAAAGGATCCTCTGGGATGTCAGCAAAGATAGACGTCTGGGGTTGCGGAGGCAAATACCCGATTCATACAGCAGTTGCAAATGGATCAAAAGGTCTAAACCTTCCTTCTTCAAGGAGTTGGATTTGTCTCTTGAGTTTTTCTATCTCCGGCTTTGGGCTCTCTAGATGATGATACCCTAGATGTTGTCCTGATTCCAAAGCGTTAAGCCTTTTTTGGAATTCAGAGACCATTTTCTTGGTGGTTTCATCATACTTTCGAAGATCTTGTTGCACATTTCCAATCTTGGAATCAATTGCTTTGAATGCATTGTTTTGTGCTAATAGAATCTTCGATTGCCAATTTAGGACATCTTCAACAGTAGGAGTCTTTCTATGTCTCCCATGTTCATCCACATCAGTGGCGGTAGGTATTTTAGGAGTATGACGGTACCTTCCTTGTGGATCAATGAATTCTTCTGGAGTAGGGAATGAAAATTTAGAACTGTCTCGGACAAGAAGGGGAAAGTCTGTTTCCTGGAACATAGCTATGGAGGAAGTAGGCAGTGTTTCTGCTAGAGTTTCGAGTGGGTAAGAATGCTTCTTAGCCCATTTTAGGATTGGCTTATAAAACGGGGAGAGAGCTGGCTTTTTCTGAGGTAAGGATGGTGGAGGTGATAGTGGTGGAGTTGGTGAGACTGAAGGTGGAACAATGAACTCGTGGTAGAGGTGGAGCGTAGGAAACTACGAACTAATATTTATCACACTCACCGAGAGTATCAACGGATGGGTCTCCATTTAAGTACTTTTGGAATATGGGATCTTTTCGTTTTCTCCTTCGAGGTGGAGGCTTGTCAAATGGATTTACCTTGTCAGGGGAATTTATGCAATAAGAGCACTGGCAAAAAGGATCCCAAAAACAATGATCATACTGGTCTTTGTAGTGATGGACTGGATGTCCATCACTATTGAATTGTCGAACAAGCTTTTTTGGGTTAGGCTCGGAAATTGATTCAGGAACACATGATTCAATCATGAAGATGGTTTGGAAGATAGATGGACTTTTTTCCTTTTCCTTGCCAAATTTGATGGAAACAGTTCCATCTTTCTTTCGGATAAATTCAGAGTCCGAAGACTGAAAAGGCTTGTTGCTTTGGTGCAACTTTTCATAGTTTGTGATCCATGTTTCTGGAAGGAGAGTGGCTAACTTCTCCTTTGGAATTTGTCCGAGAACATGGATACAGGGAGCTTGATCATTTTGCATGGAGATGAATAAGGCATCTTCATTTCCATTATTAAAATTTAGATCAAGAGCATGATTCTGCACTCAATAAACCATTTGGTAGTGAAGTGTTGCAGCAACGGAATCAGCAGTTTGAGGAGCTCCAGTGAGCTGAACCTGTACCTTCATGAAAGAAAGTAACTGCGGATCTGAAAGGGCGATATTGAAGTTAGGATACAAAGTCACAAAGACTGTGCCGGCATTCAAGGTAGTTTGAACAGTGCCAATACAGGCATGCTGGTATTCTAAGAAACGAGTATCCAATAACGTTATTCTGGCAACAACTAGCAGACCCTTGCGACCATGAAAGGTAAGGGCAAGACGAACAGCGCCATAATGAACATGAGTATATCCCTGTTGAGCCCATTGTCTGGGAAACTCAAGAGGGATCTGAAGAGTAACAAAGTATTCCTTTTCAGTAGCAGGAATGGGGTGCTGGTTGAATTTGGAGGACTGGACATACTCCTTTACTTGCTTTGGGGTTTGATGAATAAGTTGGCGGATGGAGCGGATGGGTGAAAATGATGAGGTGGGTTTAGCAAAGGCGGAATATGGGTTCATGAGAGGAAGTTGAGTTTCAGAGATCTTAGTTTCATTACTAAGAGAGACTTCATAAAGATAATCTATCTTAGAAGCATTAGAAACACTGAAATCTGAAGGAGTTGAAGATGAAGGAGCAAGAGAAACAGGTGCTTCGAGAATTTCTGGTTCTGTGGACATGATGTAGAAAGATCTTCTCAACATTGGATTCACCTACCAAGCGCATGTAACGCATATCCTTACAAATGAAACCATGACTCCGATATCATGAATGGACCTAGACTTAGAACTAGGGAAGACGTAGTCAATTTCCTGCAAGTATGCCTTCCCACAATAGGCGAACAACTCCCGTTCAAATCCTTTAGGGACAGCCTTTTAGCAAGAAACCACTCAGCCCTTTAGTTCAGAGCCTAGAGACACTCAGAGATGCCAGGATGAAAACGTTTATAATATACACGAGCTGAATTTCCCGTGATTCGAATTCAGTTATATTTCCACTTTCCTGCTCACCTATGAACACATACCATTTCGAGTGATTAGAGTATCTTATGAAAATACTATTCTTTCCTCTAGGACCCAATTTCCCAAACTTATGAGAGGGCTCATGAGTATAGGCAGCACAACCCCATGGCTTAAGAAAACTTAGGTCCGATTTTCTACCTGTCCATAACTCATATGGAATGGAAGTAACTGATTTGGAAGGCATCCGATTAAGTATATAAGCAGCAGTTAATAACGCATCACTCCAAAAAGTGATAGGTAAGTTAGCATTTGCCATCATGAACCTAACCATTTCCAGTAGAGTTCTGTTCATTCTCTCTGCAACACCATTTTGTTGAGGAGTATATGGAATAAACAACTATCTTTCTATTCCTTTTTCATCACATAATTTTCTGAACTCATCAGATAAATATTATCGACCTCGATCGGATCTCAATACTTTTTTTTCTTGTCTAATTGATTTTCTACTAAATTCATAAATCTTTTGAAACAACTAAATGCTTCAGATTTATGAGAAATCAAATAGACATATCCGAATCAAGTATAATCATCTATAAATGTGATGAAATAAACAGTCCCATGCATTCCTCTTACATTCATCGGACCACAGACGTCAGAATGAATTAAATGTAAAGGAAATTCAGCTCTTTTATCTTTTCTAAATGGTTTCCTCGTTGTTTTCCCTACTAGGCAATGCTTACATATGGGCAAATCGACTTTTTCAATGTTGCCCAACAAGCCCTCTTTAGCTAGTCTATTCATACGTTGTTGGCCAATATAACCAAGTCTAGCATGCCACATATTCACATCATTATCATATAAATTAGGAGAAGTGAAAAAGGGAATAACAAACATTGTCATTACCATAGTCAACATTTAATATAATGAAATCATCTAGAAAATAATCACAATTATAGTAATTTGTATCTAAATACAAATCCACACCACTATTATGGAAGTTCATATTAAAACTAAGCTTAACCAACACTAAAATAGACACTAAATTTTGACGAATCTCTGGAGCATATAACACATCATGTAGGAACAAAGTGTGTCCACCACTCATGTTCAATTGACAGATGCCAATCCCTTTTACTTCGACTCTGGAGTTGTTTCCTACATAGATCCATTTAGTTCCAGACAGTACTCGTCAAAATTCCACGAATGATTCTCTATCATTCGCTACATGGTCTGTTGCTCCCGAATCTATAGTCCACAAAGGATTAGATTCAGTTAAGAATGCAGAACTTGACACATAAGCAAAGTTCTTAAGAGTACAAGGGGTGACTACCTTCTTTGGCTCACGACTGTCGCGAGCATAGTAACCCTTCTTGTCACAGTTGTAATACTTCACCCTTGAAATACTCTTCACTCGAGGACGTTTTCCTCTCTTATGTTGGTTAGCTCTTGGTTTCTTACAAGAATGACTTGATCCCTTGCATTTCCACATATTGAACGAATCAATGCGCTTGCGCTTAGAGTTTGAAGCCCCTTCTAAGTTGAAAGCAACAAAGCAAATATCTGTATCCCGCTCAAATGCCTTGAGGCGGTCCTCTATTAGCTCAAGGTGGCGCACAGCATCCTCAAGATCTTCCATAACATGGTAAAGAGCTTTTAGTGTTTCTTGCTTTTCAAGCACATATTGAATTTTCATATTCAATATTTCACAATTCTCGCCGTTCAATTTGTCTTCTTTGTTCAAATCAACAATTATGTTATTAGTTGCTGAAGCCATCGATCTAAACATATCAGACACGTATGCACGAATTATTAATGCCTATCATTTATGCATCCATTTTGCACATACCCATCATATTAATGAATAATTTCAAGTAAGGTTTTAGAATCAAAAGGTCACTATGTTCCCAATCATCATCCAAAAAATCCTAACTCAAAACTATCATTAATATAATCTTCTATGCAAAATAAGTTCAGCAAAGTCACTAAAACTTTCTTGAACTTTCCACAACAAATTGTAAATTAACATACTAATTTACAACAATAAATAACATTGAACTTTCAATAATTAAACATGTCCATTACACTAAGTAATATATTCAAAGGAAAAATATCAACATAGAAAGAGATATTTACACCTAAAACATCTCAAACTAATCTAAGAAATAAGTAGGGAAAGTCTCTTCTAATCTATCAGTAAAATTCTCTAAGAAATCTGATGGCACATTGGCCAGCCACGAAAAAAACTTTTAGAGAGGTCTCATGCCACCTCCAGGGCGCATTCACTCTGCCCTATGTGGCACTTATCCCAAGGGTTGAAGTTTTGGTTAACTCGATCTTATAGTATTTTCTTACAAAAGCTACTGTAAGCCTCGTATAATCCGGGACCACGTTGACTTTCCATAGGCAATCTAACATTGCTTGCCATTTAGGTGGAAGAGTGTTCATTAAGGCTGGCACCTTCTCAAAATCCGGCATAAGATAACAATTCAAGATGATTTCTGACCACGTGTGATACTACATCACCGTCATTCCACTGATAATTAGCTAACTCTGTCATTAGTCCTTTAAGTCTTACATTTTCTTTGTTTGTTCTCGGAAATGCAGGTATGCGTGCATAACGCATTATAGTTTCTGCAACAAATGCAGGACAAAAATGGATTACTTATAATCCATAATGAACAAAAGAGAAAATACAGAATTTTCCATGATTCCTGCAACATATGCAAAACAAAAAGGGATTACTTATAATCCACAACGAACAAATTGAAAAATACAAACTTTTCCTTTTTTTTATTGGGCGGTCAACGTCGGTCAACGGTGGTCAACACAGGTCAACAGTCAATGAGTCGAGTCGATGGTCAATTGGGTCATCGTCAACAGTCAACTGGTCGAAGTCGGTCGGTCGAATGGGTTGGGTCGGGTCGAGCCGACCGACTCAGCACGTGCCACACGCGTGTGCGGATGATGTAACGATGACGTCAGCCGCGCGTGTGTGGCATGTGCCAGGGCCTTACGCGTGCATCGCACACGCTGGGCCATGCACGCGCCGATGACACCGGCTCCTTCTGGCTACGCGTGGCGGCACGTCCAGCGGCCCTCGGTGGCAATCCACCACTCGATTTTCTCGTATCGACGAGAGCTTCAACCCTACGCTATCAGAAACGAATTTCGATTTATAGAAAATCACAAAACGGGGTGAATAGTACGTGGGTGTTGGGATTTTTTCGTCCCCAATCAGCCGATGGCAATGTTTCACGAAAATTCAATAAAAAACAATTCATAAACATGAAAAGGGATCGGGAAACATGAACGATGGCTCTGATACCAATGTTGGGAATAACGAATTCCCTAAAATCAATCCAATACTCAATCGAACCCTTAAAATGAACATGGAAGACGAGCCCAAGAAACACATGTATTACCAATCTAAAAGCACGTTACGAAATCGAACGTACCTTATTTTCTACAGATTAAATACTAATGTTGAAGTTCGAGGAAGAATCATGATCCCGTTCTACCGAGGAGCGTACTGTTGCTATGAGGGGGGAGAAAAACGCTGTTTTGGGAGTGTACTATTCTTGTGCTTCTTGGAGGGAGAGAGAGACTAAAACATACGTACACCAAAAGGTACATTTTTTTTTTTTCTTTTCTCTCTTAAAACGTCTTTTCCAAAAGACGTATCTCTTTAATGTAAAACGTTCATTCAAAAGACATAACCCCTCAAGGTACCCTTTCATATCTCAACCCTTCCTCCATGGGCCCTTATCTTGCGGGCCGGGCTTTTAGGCCCAACATGGATGGACGGGCCTACTTAGGCCCATCATCACATAGAAAAAAATCCATAAGAATCTAAACAAACCGAGATATGATCGTTGTTTGCAAAAGTTGACAAAAATTCAACCAAAATACCTGGTCTTGCTGTTGATCGGTGCAGCAGCCACAGCTTCGTTGATGGTGGTGAAGTTTCCGGATCCGTCCTTCGCCACTACAAGATTGAACTGTGTTGTGTATTCCGACAATCGGCTTCCCAACATCCATGCCGGGAAGAAGAGGATCATCAGGAACTGCACCTTCGGGGTCATCATTGTTTTGGTGGCAAAGGAAAGAACTGAATAGAGGTGAGAATTTTGGCGAAGCTCTCTAAGAGAATTCAACGAATCGTCTCTTGGAATATGAACACCAAGAAGACGAATGCATTTAACAAGACGAAGAAGACGAAAGCATTGAGCTGACTTACCATTTTTACACGAGCAAAAATGGAAGTTCAGTTTAGAGTAAAATTCCCCTTTTTTTAGCATGCAAACTGATCTTGAGGATAACTTTTGCTATTAGAGGACTATGCGAAAGAAAGTTCGGACTGAGGGTAACACGTCGAAGCCCGTGCTCGTGCTTCGTAGACCAATAAAGCTTTCCTAAAATAGTGAATAGAATGAGGAATGATGCAATTGCAAACTCAGAAGGCGTATTTCATTACCATCAATAACGATCTTCTTATATCAGGTAGTAAGAGCTATTGATGCCTTTAAAATCTTTGTTATGTTTTACAATAATTAAAATATGATTTGGTCTAATAAACTGCATTCGGATTATTTTGAATTACGATAAATATAGTATATTTCCAGTGTTATTAGGAAAATCTCACTTAGTTAAAGCCGTTAGCCCTCAATTATAATTTTCATTAGCATATGGAATGCACATTACTTTTAAGGGTTCATAGAGTAATTGATCTCATCTTTATAAGGAAATCTCTCTTTTATCATTGGTATGTGAAAAAGTGAAAAAATAAAGAACATGAAGAAAAATAAATAATAACGTTAAAAAGCACAATTTGCTCAAGCTTGATGGATATATAAATAGAACCGCTCAGATTTTCTATGAAAAAGAAACACCATTAAATAAAAATAAAAAATGGCTCAATAACAAAAAAAAAATCAAATTACACACATCAGATATTCATTATATACTATTGAATAGTTAGCGAATGTTGAGAAATGATTGATCAAGTAATTGTTAGGTCAAAATAAACAACCAGAAGGGGATGAATTGGTTTTTTTTTAATAAACACAAACTAATTTTGAAGATCCAACCCCAATAAGCCAAATATCACTAGTTACACCGAGAGTGCAAATATTGTCTTGTTGCAAGTGTTGAATATGCTATTGCGCAAAACTCGACTTCCTTCCACAGTAACCCCGTCATAGAGTAAAAAGTTGTTCTCGCGTCTTGTACACATAAGACAGTATGCTCGCTCCCCAAATTATAAACCACACCTCTTGTATTTATAAAGAATTCCCTGAATACTTTTTTGTCTCTCACCTAGACAAATGGCCTACTCTAAGCATTGACAAGGAATCTTGAATTTAATTTGGATTTTAGGCTGCTTAAATTCGTGCTAAGAAATTATTCTATGTTAAAAATTTAGGTTTTCAAAATTCACATCAAGGAATTACCTTAGACAATTTAGACTCGTATGCAAATTAATTTTCAACTAAGAATTTCATGAAGATTCAATTTCACAATATCAAAGCTCGCCTATAATAATCAAAAATCATAATACAAAATTTTGAACATCAAAATTTTGCTAGACGGCTCAAAATAGATGGGAATTAATAACAAATTACCAATAAAAGATTAGAACAATGAATCTAGAGACTAGAGAAATGTATTGTGAGCTAATCACTCTAGAAACTCATCGACGATCTTCTCATCACACAAAACTGAAAAAGGGAAAAAAATAAAGGGAATGACAACAAAATTTAAGTATACTCTCTGCATGTACGAGTGTACGATTTTAGGCCAGCGATGGGAATTCTCGGGTCATAGGAAGATGGTGGATTTAGCATAGGTTTGGGTGGGTTTTGAGTGTGTGTGGATTAGTCCAATTTGCTTAGACTGGGCTCGTTTTAATAAGCCCAATCTTAATCTGGTCCTAGGATTTTTTTTTTTTATAAATAATTACAAAGGAATTTAAAATAATTTTCTTTTTTACTGAATGATAGATAACTCCAGTAATAGGATCCTACGCGTATTCCTTTTAATGTCTGAAAATGAGTTTCATCACAATGGTCGAGATTTTTCTAGACGCCAAGAGGAATACTGTACAAGGTAGGGTAGAGGATCTCAATCCATAGAATCCTTGTAGCAAAAAAGAAAGAGTACAGAAAATAAAAGACTCGGAGAGTCATGGAGATTCATTGACCATGAAGTAATTTATTGGATAATACGCTCTTGATCACATCCCTTATGCTCTTCCATCTAAAATTTCAACAATCCAAAGTGCAATGATAGATGATTGAAAAATGTCAGCATTGCGTTTTGTCAAAGGCGGAACCATACCTTTCTTCCGCGATACTTGAGTGTCGCATGTATCTTCACTAGTCGCCACTGCAGATCCCCAACTAATCACATTGAAATAACGCTTCGCCTTGTAAGCTGAGATAATGTCTGTGCCATAAGTCGATGATGTGTAAGTATCCAAGCAAAGCGAGAGAGCTTTGAGTAGACTCGGTTCCAATTTTTGCTTCAATAGCTGCTTAATGTACTCCATTGTGTCGGTCAAATTGGCTTGCAATAGCTTGACCCGATCAGGCCTAGTCCTTCAAGATCTGCCTTATAGCTCTCCGGGTCAGACCCAAGAGATTTCACGCAAAAGTCGAAGTTCACCTGTTGGTCCTTGGCCGCAATTTTCTTGCAGGTGTCCTCAACGATGTCATTTACGGATTGAACACAATGGAAGATGACGAGGAAAAGGATCAAGTAGAGGGAAGAGATTGAAAATGCACGATCCATTCTTCTTATCCTGGAGATGGGAAATTTTCGGGAAGTTTTCTTGTGAAGACTATGTATATTGACATTCTTTTATAGTGTATGCCAAACTGAATTTACTTTTAGACCGTGTATAAGGATAGATTCTTGAAGAGGAAGCTTGATTAGTGCAATCTTTTCAGAGAATCCAGCTTTAATTGGGAGATGATTAGGATACCTAGTAATTATGGCTGGCATTTGATTATAATCCATCTTTAATTGGAAAATGATATCCAGTAATTATGGCTGGCATTAGAATATAATCCAGCTTTAATTGGGATATGTAGTAATTATGGCATTTGATTATAATCTAGATTTAATTCCGAAATAATTTGGATATCTGGCGTGTATGTGTATGCATAAGCAACTTTTGAGTAAAACAATCTATAAATCCACACGGTAAAGTTGTTGAAGATTACGTTTCGAGATGATTAGTGGAGACTATGTTTATTATTAGGTTTTATTCTCGCATTTGGTAACATTTGTGTAGCAAATTTAACCGTGATACATATATGATGCCAAAATTCAAAGTAGGTAAGTTTCAAACTTGAAAGATTAATTGTAAATTATTAAAATTTTGTTAGTGATAATTAGAATATTTCTATTGATTTTATGTATCTCTCATGATTGTGCAATATCTCCTTTGATTGTGCATATTGTGATTAATATATTTTTCCTTTGATAGTATCTCGTAAAACCTATAAATAAGCTAATTTACTTTTTATTATTACCTATCGAAATAAACTAAAATTTCTCAATTCTCTATCTTTCTTAATTCTTAACTAATTGAAAGATCTCATCTAATTTTTTAAATTTGTGCTGTTGCTATAATACCTAAGAATATATCCTCGTTCTGATATCTGTTATCACAAATATCGTTCAAGAGCCAATGTTTACGATAACATAAATACTTCTTTGATTTGGAAAGCACGAAAAACTATTTTCTCATGGAAACACCGGTCCAATGGCTCCGAAGAAAATTGACTATTTCAGAATGAAGAAGCAATACAATCTATTAATCTTGAAAGCAAAAACATTTTGTTTGTCATTATCGAAAAAAGAATTCTTTACATCTATATATTAGATTAGTAGAAGGAACTATTTGCACGAAAAGACCACAAATCTCTTTTATTTAAAAAAAAACCATACTCTTTCTTCTTTATAACGAAATTGATGAAGAAAAAGTTATCTCTAAGTTGTATTTTTTTTTTTTTAAATAAAAGCTCATCCTAAAAGTGATAGGTTAATAGAATTTTCCATTTTAATGAATTCACCTATGTTTGAACATGCGTATTTACACAATTGTACTACTCTATTTTATTTCTTCGTGCACCTTAATTACGTACATGATGGATAACATGTTGCATTTTTTTTATTGAAAAGTAAAAAAAGAATAATGTCTCATTTATTTATTTGATTAGTTGTTAATTATTTTAAGGATTAATTCCACGAAAAATCCCAAAATGATACTCTTATATCAAATTTACCCTCCATTAGTTTTTATTAAATTTTACTGTCAAATTGTTAAATTAGATGACACGTTGCAATTGACCGGTGGTACATTAGTTTGTGATTTTTCGCAGTATTAATCCAATATAATGGAGGGTAAATTTGTCATAAATATACTAATTTAGGGTTTTTGATAGTAAAAAAATTAGTTTGAGAATAAATTTGGCACAGATAATTAGTTTAAGATTTTTCATGATATTAACTCTTATTTTAACATTATAGTTTGTAAGTAAATTGCATTACGGAACAATATAGACATGATAAACTTTGTTTAGTGAATATTGTGTTAAGCAAACATTTGTTATTAGGCACAACCTAACATTGTTTTATTTATTTATTTATTTATTAAAGTTCGTTCATATGAGTGAAAAACAAGTTAAACATCAACTAGACAAAGTAGTTATTTCAAAAATAGTAACCGACATACTTCATTAATTTGGAAGCACAAAATTCTTATATTTCATTATAAAAAAATGATTCCATCTCTAATTTAATTGAATGAAATGAAAATTTGGCTCTTATTCCAAAAATAAAAATCCACGCCATCCATTGCTAGAAGGTTCGACTCAAGGTATTAAAAAAAAAAATACTAAATACCCATTAAGCAAGCTCCCAACTGCAAACCCACCAGTTGCGAGTGGAGGGTAACACGTCGAAGCCTGTGCTCGTGCTTCGTTGACCAATAAAGCTTTCCTAAAATAGTGAATAGAATGAGGAATGATGCAATTGCAAACTCAGAAGGCGTATTTCATTACCATCAATAACGATCTTCTTATATCATGTAGCAAGAGCTTTTTATGCCTTCAAAATCTTTATTATGTTTTACAGTAATTAAAATATGATTAGGTCTAATAAACTGTATTCGAATTATTTTGAATTACGATAAATATAGTACTTTGTTAGTTCTAGCTAACTAGAAACTTATTTAAACAATATAAAAGTGCCATCATATATCAATTAAATAAATAAGCAATGAGGTGACACACGGGTTGTTGCTAGTACAAGAATGCAAAGACGAAATGTAAAACATCGGCACTAAGCTTCCACATGGACATCCTATTTCGAGAAATTCTTCCTCGTAATATTTCCTAATATTGAGAGAATTTTTCGAGTTGGCAACTTGATCCTCCTTAACATATACTTGTCAATTTAATTATTTTTACAACTGTTATTTATATTTATTTATTTTGATGTGAGTCAACAATCCTCTTCGACCAAAAAAAAAAAAAAAAAAACAATCCTCCAGTCGCCATTTTATACATCTCTTAGTTTGATTGGCATCCCTCAGAAGTAATGTTGGATTATAATTCATTGATGGGACGAGTTCTTCTTTATCTCTTCATGACAATAAATGACTTATTTACTCATGGTTAGAGTATTGCTTTCATTTAGTAGTGTCACAACTCTCCCGAAGCTATCCTCACATCCGAGGGAAACGGGTGTAGAGGTAATGTCGAATTGGGGGCCGACGATGATAGTCCTCCCAAATAAAGTACAGTAAAGTCACTGAACATGGGTCGACATAGCCTTATTCTTAAGCCTCGGGAAAGCAATCCCGTGAGTTAAAGTCATATCGAATTGAATCCAATTGTTTTCTAGAGAAGCTAATTTATCTAGATTAATGTAATTTAAGACAGAAAAAAACCAACGGAACCATCTAGAATAAGTTTAAAAGGTGATTCTAATGTAAAACAGGTAACAAAAATATTTCAAAACCTTTAGAGAAACTAATACTTGCCATGGTAATCCTTTGACTATCTTAGATCGGGGCACCGATCCATCGAAGATGACCGGTGCTCTTTGGGCTTATTATGGTCTCTCCTTAGGAAGTTATGATGCAACATATTTGATATTACTTATTTCATTATTTGAGGCGAGATTATTAAACCCTAAGTAGAGCAAAGATTACCGTTTTTTTTTCAAAGTAATTATTCTAGGCCATACAACTAAGCCTGTAATTAAATAGAACTACCCAAACTAAATCTACTCCTCAGATGAAACTTTGTAGATGTGATTTTTTTATCTTTTAATCATTATTATTTGACATAGCTTACATTTCGATTTTCAACCTCATTATTTATTTCATCTAAAGAAAACTTTCTTAAATTAATTTTACCCTAACAATCATGAAATTCAATTTCCTAAACTATATGATCGTGGTCTAAATGACGTTTAACTAGATCTAATTCCAAAATCTAGCTACCTAATTGGTACCTTGATTTTCTATCATTTTTCTCTTTTATTATTATATATTATTTTTATTTATCCTTTTTAATTATTCTTACCTTTTCGATTTCTTTATTATTATTATTTTTTCCCCTTTTCTCAGTCCAACGTCCCTGACGCGCAAAGTCTCTCCCTCTGCTCTGTTCTTTTCTCTTTCGCACAATCGCTTTTCTTCTTGACCGAGATTAATTAAACCCAAAATTCAGCTATGTGAGGCCAAAAGGCCCAAAACACATGCTCACGCCTATTCTAACATCAGCCAAATACTATTACGTGTCCTACGAATCGACCAAAGATTTCGCATAAGCACGCTTTGCCTTCCGTTGATTTCGCCGGCAGGAGCTCCAGTTGATCGAGAATGTCAAAACTAGAGAGACTCCGAGCTTTTTCCTCTCATCGGCGACCATCTCCAACCGCCACAAATACATATGAAACACAACACACATTGAACTTACTTCCACGGGTACTCTCGGCAATCACAGAATCTCACCCTCTTAAGTAAAATACGTAAAATACTCATAGAACGCTCGCGATTATTAGTCTTACTATTGACTAATTTCATGACCAATACTGCAATTCCTTTCGCTGACGAAGGCATACGAGCATGACACACATGACAGTTCCTCCAAGCCAAATTACATCCGTACAATACTCACTGATTTTTTAATTACTATAATCCCAAAGACCAACAATCTTCAGATAGTACTCTGTTTATTCCTTTTCATACTAGATTCTCTGTCCAACTCCACAATTATAAACACAGAAACTAGGGCTATGTGCTATATCATCAAAGATTAATATTACCTAGCATTCAATTTAATTCAAACCTGGATAATAAGGGAAACCGGTGTCATTGAGCCACTGGCTGCCTTGAATGAAGGACTCCACAGTGAATTGATTTGCCATTGTCGAGTTGCTAATAACATGGTACCCCGCCCATTTCACTCGTCCACTCGTGTTTGCACCCGGGCCTCGGTTCTGATACTCTGCGTAAAAGAGCGTGTCCAACCCAATTGGGCCATCGAACTCCGACCACCCCGCTGGGTCGACCAGGTCGCCGATATACGACTGCATGATCACCGTTGTGGAGAAGTTCCTCCATGGACGGCCAAGAAATGTCTGAAAGAAGGGCTGCACTGGGATAAGGTCTGGTGCGGCTGCGAACGTGCAGCCGATGAAGGACATCCCGGTAAGCACCGCCAAATTGTCTCTGCCCTAAGCTGTGAATACATTTCCTTGATTCTTGTTTGGCCTGCGGGCGTATAAGCTACAGTTCTGGAAAACCACCTGGGCATTTCCAAACACGAAGTCCACTGTTCCATAGATTTCGCAATCGCGATAAAACTGGACTTTGCTATGCACGTATAGCGTGTCCTGATATCCTAGGAAGCTGCACCGATAGAAGGCCGATTGGTTCGAGCCACTTCGCAGAGCCACTGCCTGCCCTTTCTTTGGCCCAGCAAAGTTTTCAATTGTGATCCACGTAGCAAGAAATCCATCACCATCAATAGCTGCGAATAGAGGAAAATGAAATTAAATATCATTGATAATTGAATCGGCTAGCATAACAGACATTTAAGATTTGATTTGTCAGACAATTAGCCTTCCCAATATTTAAGCACTGGCTACAAATTTCTCACTTAAATGGGCGGAGAGTTCTAAAAGTTATAGTCCAAATTAATTTGTCTCATGCAAGTGCGAGTTAAAACCGAAACTTGAACGTTTGATCAATTCCAAGTGCATACATGTTCACAAGTAAAAGCATAGTACAAAGAAAAAAATTAAGGCAGTTCAAGAACTTACCGACAGTGGCTGAGTGAAAAGTATCCCATCCAGTCTCATTGTGCCGATCGCCCTTGATCCAGGTCTTCCCAACCCCATCCCCTACGAACATGAGGTTGGTCTTTGTAACGTCCACAAGGACATTCTCCAAATACTCTCCCTCTTTGATGTAAATGACAAATCTATACAAAACAAGAAAATCAGTATATAAGGAAGGTAAGGTCTTTATAATTTGGAACATAAATTAAAATTTAACATAACAACTAAGAGATTAATAGGAATTCTTTTTCAAAGTTGCGAGTGAGAGGAAAGTGAATGAGACTAAAGCTTCATTTATTTGGAATAAAACATTGTATCAGAAATGACCTTTTTCCATTTACTCGTGTCTGGTGTAGGAAAATAAATCGACCATAGGAAATGATTTCGGTCCATATAAACCAACTTTAAAAAACTAACAAAAACAACTTCATAACTTAAAAGGTGAAAGTCATTTCCAAAAAGAAAAATAGAGGGTATCTCAAAATGGTTTACTTAAAACTTAGGAGACCTTGCTAAAATAGTTATTGTGTGAATTGGAGATACATCAATTTGACACATGACTATTGATCGGAGCATAGAAATCAAGCAATGCAATAAAGTGCTTTAGAAAGAATACTTCATTCTTATTAGTCTTATATTCCAAATCTCAATTTTGAAGTTTCACCTATCATGGAAAATACTACTATCTTCCCAAAAAGTTAACTTTTTAGTAAATATTTTCATATTTTCATTAAAACAAAAGGATCCTTATAAATAATTTTCATCTATCCAATATATACTATTTGGATTAGTTTTTCACTTTTCGCAATTAAAGAAATTGCAAAAGAGGAAAAAAGAAAAAACTTAGACATGTTAAAAAGACATTTAAAGGAATTATCATATACCAAAAAAGTCCACCTACAAAGTACTTCAATAAATTCGAAAATGTTTAGAAAAACGATTTTGCTGTTATAAAAAAAAAAAAAAATTATCGGTCCATTCAATCAAAAAGCCGAGCTCAGTTGCGCGGGCTTGTGACCCAAGTGGGGGCAGCAATGTGGTGGAACATGGGCTCAGGTCTTGCGGGCCGGGCTCGTTGTGGCAATATTCTGGCCCGCCCGTTCCAAGCCGAGAGTTGATCCGTGCGGCCCGAGCGGAGGTTTGGGCCTTGCGGGTCCTAGAGTGGAGGGGTCCGCGTGAGGCTGGAGCAGCGAAAACCTCTCGCTCCAGACAGTGGGAGGATAACGGGCCGGTGCCACTCGGGCCCATCATGACCCCAATAGGCTGAGTCTACCGAACCACCACTTTGACAAAAGAAAACTGACCAAAAAAAAAAAACCACTGAACGCAAAACGGCGTGCGCTGCAAATATCTCGTCCCCGCCCACTGGCGATAGAGAGCGCGTGGGCCCCCCCAAGATTTGGTTATTTTCTTTTATTGCTTAATTGCGTTTTAATTTGCTTTTTTTTTTTTAAGAAACAAAGAGAGACTGCATGGATTACATAAAAATCGTGCACTGAGAAAGAAATAAATACACCAAGAGTTGCATTTCTAGAGAAAATGCCTATGTACATTAATCATTAAGTTTTTTTAGGCTGTGCATTCCTTTGGGAAGATCACAAAAATTCGACCAAAATACCTAGTCTTGCTGTTGACCGGTGCAGCAGCCACAGCTTCGTTGATGGTGGTGAAGTTTCCGGATCCATCCTTCGCCACCAGAAGATCGAAGTGCGTAATGTCCGGAGATTCCAACAGTTGGCTTCCCGACATCCATGCCGGGAAGAAGAGGATCATCAGGAGCACCTTCAGGGCCATCATGGCAAACGAAAGAATTGAACAGGAGCTCTGGAATAGACGAAGAAGACGAGTGGAATTAACAAGATGAAGAGAACAGGAGCTCTGGAATAGACGAAGAAGACGAGTGAAATTAACAAGACGAAGAAGACGAATGAAGTGAACAAAACGTATAGCTCTTACCATTTTTACACGAGCAAAAATTGAAGCATTCCATTTAGAGTAATATTCCCTTATTTTTAGCATGCATACTGATCTTGTGTATGTTGAGGATGTTCGCAACTTCGAATATGGAATTCAAAGTGATCGAATAGGTCCTCAACGATGTCATTTACGGATCAAGTAGAGGGAAGAGATTGAAAAAGCACGATCCATTCTTCTTATCCTGGACATGGGAAATTTCCGGGTAGTTTTCTTGTGAAGACTATGTATATTGACGCAAATTCTTTTATAGTATATGCCGAACTGAATTTACTTTTAGACCGTGTATAAGGATAGATTCTTGAAGAGGAAGGTTTTTTTTTTTGGGTTCATAGAGTAATTGATCTCATCTTTATAAGGAAATCTCTCTTTTATCATTGATATGTGAAAAAGTGAAAAAAATAAAGAACATGGAGAAAAATAAATAATAACGTTAAAAAGCAAAATTTGCTCAAGCTTGATGGATATATAAATAGAACCGCTCAGATTTTCTATGAAAAAGAAACACCATTAAATAAAAATAAAAAATGGCTCAATAACAAAAAAAAAAAAAAAAAAAATCAAATTACACACATCAGATATTCATTATATACTATTGAATAGTTAGCGAATGTTGAGAAATGATTGATCAAGTAATTGTTAGGTCAAAATAAACAACCAGAAGGGGATGAATTGGTTTTTTTAATAAACACAAACTAATTTTGTAGATCCAACCCCAATAAGCCAAATATTGTCTTGTTGCAAGTATTGAATATGCTATTGCGCAAAACTCGACTTCCTTCCACAGTAACCCCGTCATAGAATAAAAAGTTGTTCTCACGTCTTGTACACATAAGACAGTATGCTCGCTCCCCAAATTATAAACCACACCTCTTGTATTTATAAAGAATTCCCTGAATACTTTTTTGTCTCTCACCTAGACAAATGGCCTACTCTAAGCATTGACAAGGAATCTTGAATTTAATTTGGATTTTAGGCTGCTTAAATTCGTGCTAAGAAATTATTCTATGTTAAAAATTTAGGTTTTCAAAATTCACACCAAGGAATTACCTTAGACAATTTAGACTCGTATGCAAATTTATTTTCAACTAAGAATTTCATGAAGATTCAATTTCACAATATCAAAGCTCGCCTATAATAATCACAAATCATAATACAAAATTTTGATAGACGGCTCAAAATAGATGGGAATTAATAACAAATTACCAAGAAAAGATTAGAACAATGAATCTGGAGACTAGAGGAATGTATTGTGAGCTAATCACTCTAGAAACTCATCGACCATCTTCTCATCACACAAAACTGAAAAAGGGAAAAAAATAAAGGAAATGACAACAAAATTTAAGTTTTTCTATTCTGGAAGGGAATATAAACACCTAAAGTTCATATAATCATTGATAAGCATGACAAGAGAAACTAGTTTCCAAGAGGTCCATGTGATAAGATAACAACAACGGAAAAGACAATGTCTTCATCCTAAGACAATTTGTGCTTCTCCAAAGCATAAACAAAGTTTTCGGAACTGACTTATAATTGATAAGCATCACAAGCAAATATCTGTCGAAACAAGAAATTATTCAATCAAATTAACAACGCTTGCGATGTCCAGTTCTATCTCAAGTTTCTTGATTACTCTACATTGCCGCTTTGGCATTAATTGCAATTCCTAAATTTTAGTGGAACTCCACAATTCAGTAGTGATTGCGATCTCTTATCAAGCCACCCATTCCAACCTATCATAAAACGGTTAAGTTCTGTTTAATTCAATTTGTGCATTTGATTTCCACACTCTTTGAAGTGAATTGAACGCAACAAATTTTAGCTCACTTTGATTCTGTTATAGGCAATTCAAAAACGAGGGATGCTCAGCACCAAAGTCGAACTACTGGATTTTACCTTGTGATCATCATATAACACCTTGTCCAATCTTTTCTTCTCTTCTTCTTTGTTTTTTTCTGAAGATGCTTTTACCTTGTTTTCATGTTTAAGAAGATTGAGACCCGGTAGGTTCCCCACTTCCATACCGTCGTTTTCAGGTGGTAAGTGAGATGTGACAAATATGGGAATGTGATCAAATTGATAAATTGGCTCATTTATATTTTGGGAAAAAAAGACAAACGGTTCAAACTTTATTAGCACACTCTAATCAGGTCTATTTCACATGTATATTATCTTAACATATGCCCAAGAAAGAGCCGCAGAAAGAGCTTTCACTGATCGATTAATTACAATTTTTTATAGAAAGCAGGAATTTTCTATAATAGCGATTTTTTTAGGCATAGCACAGCATAAGGGGAGGTGCTTTTCCTGGAATTAATTCCTTAGGATCGAAGGAAGAATAGAAAGACCAAGTAATACAGGAAAGCATGTGCATATGTCGTCATAGTCTCCTTCGAGATATAAGTATAGATCAAAGGCGTACCTATCTAGTTGAATTCTTCAAGCGAATAGGACAATGTGGATTTTTTTAATAGAATTTTCTGTAACCTATGTTATTGGAGCGATGCACATAGACACGTTATATCAGAGATGCTCGTGCTCATTTTCTTTAGTTCAGAGATATCATATGACAATAATGATTTATCAGGAAATGGTGTGTCGAATGTAGAATTGGGGGAGTCGACTTTGACCGAGGAAAGTCTTTAAGGTTTATATAGTTGTTGAGATCGACGATCGAAGTCCTGAAAGTTGGTGAGTCTTCCTTAGTTTCGAAGGATCATGTTATACTCATTACTAAACGGTTTCGGACCAAAAGCACAAAGTATATGCTCTTTAGTTAGGAACATTTTCAGATCTCTTTTTTAAATAATGGAAAAATGGAAGAAATACACTAAAAAAATGTCTTAATTTGTGTAAGACGCTCACTTTAGTGTCACAAGGTTTTGCTGGCTCACTTTACTTAAGTGTCAACTCCGAACTAAGTCGCCAAAAATCTGATGTGGTAATAATTTAAAAATTTCTCAATCCTACGTGACTTGTCAGTGTGCCCAATCAACATATAATTTCTAAACGATGCCGTGTAGTAAGTTAAGAAGTAATCACTTTAATATCATTGTAAAAAAATTATCACTTTGATGCCAATCGTTGTTAAAAAGTGATTGCTTTAATGCTAATCTTAATGAAGAAGTGATCATTTTGGTACAAAAAAAAAAAAAAACTAAACGAAGTCATATAGCAAGTTAATAAATGATCACTTTAGTGCCAATAATTGTAAAAAATGATCACTTCAATGTCAATCTTAATGAAAAAGAAAAAGTGATTGCTTCAGTACCAAAAAATGCCACTTCAAATAAAAATTTTAATTATAAAAGTCATGTAATTTCTTTAGTCAGAATTTTTTATCGGAGGCACTTAAATGATTATTTTTTTTGTGATTTTGATACTTGAGTAAGCTGACAAAAAATTGTTGCACTAAAGTGAGCACAATATGCAAGTTAAGGCACTTCCGGTGTACTTTTCTCCTGAAAAAAGAATACATAATTTGTAGCTAAATTCACCAAAACTCAAACGGGCACTTCCCTGGGTCCCCAATCCGATCCCGGGGTCTTATGATCATTTCATCCTAGATGAATAGATCTCAGTCGAAAGCCTTTAAAACGTTTGTAATAGTATGGCACGTGTAAGAAGATAAAATGCGTTAGAATGCGATATTTTTTGGACGGTGGATCACTTTCTCGAGGGATCATATAAATCCACTAAACTTAGAAGTGCTTGATTTGACCATTGTAATTTGATTTCTATCACGCGAAGCAGTGAACTTTTTGTTGTTTGACCAGAACTCGACCAAATTTCTAACCAAATGCTAACATGGTAGACACGTGGCACTGACATGAAATCCAACCTCCACCTTCTGCCATCTCTAGTAAAGGAAGAATGGGTTGAAGGCTGCAATCCTTTGCCATCTCTAAGGAGGGGTCGAGTTACCATCTACCATGGCTTTCAAAGGGTCACATGACCATCTATCAACTCTTTACTGGCACCATTTTAGACGCATGTCAACGTTACGTGTCTGCTATGTCAACAGTCAGTAAAAAATTTGGTTGAATTCTTGATAAAATGTTCGATTGCAAAAATGAAAAAAGGACAACCAAAAGTTCGTGTGTTCCACGATTACTGGTTGGATTGCAAATTAGATGTCCCCTAAGTTTGGCGACTGTTGCGGAAATTCACCCCATAGTTTCCTTCGATAAACGTGGAGACAAGACCAAGGATGATTCGCGGAAGATGTTTAGGGAAATATAAAGTAGAAACAAATATATAATGCAGAGCAGGTTTAGAAGGAGAAGAGAAGGCAGAAAGGAGACACCAAGAACGACAATGGACGGACTAGAGTAAGATGCCAAGTGAGGCCATGAGCGCAAGCCTTATTTTTCAATATTTAATCGTGACAAAACCAACCCCATTAAAGCAAAGCTCCTTATTCTTTTCCGTGACCTAACAAAGAATGGAAACTACCTAACTACAGTAAACAAACCAATAACATATGTTGACAAGTAATCCTCGGCCATTCCAAACCCTTTCGCGTAAGTCACCGAAGACTTACCCAAGTTTCAGGCTCTAGATATAAATAGTATGGGCACGTCATGAAATCAAAGAGCTGGTGATTTGCTCTTTTCCTTTCCTTTCCCATAGTTTACAGCTTAAAAGATCAGTTGCATTATTAGGGTTTAGGCAACCCGAGGCAGGGGAGAACACATTTGAGTCGGCCAGATACCACCCGACCGCTAAACTCCCCACAAAAAGAGAAAAGAAATTTGTGATTGCCGCGTCCTCAAATTAGACTGACCTTCTCATAATCTAATCTTCCTTCAAAAGCCGATTTCGCCAGTTTCTATTCCGGTCCCTCGAAATTTAATACAGAGAGCTTTAAAATCCTAGGCTTAAAGAGACCGAGTCAAGCATGTGGAAGCCCAAGAGTCCACCAACCAACCAACCAAAACACGAGAATAAAAGGACGAGAAAAGGGCAGGAGGAAACCGTGGCGGGGTTTGGTTAGCGTTGGAGTATATTAGATGGACTTTAGTTTTAACTCGGTCAATGAAATGACCGGCCCCCAACGGCTAGCCCAACTAACGTCCCTATTGACCTTTCCCTCTTCTATTTCTAACCCTTATAATAATTCATTCCCCTTGTATGCCAGGATGTGAATACTCGGGTCTTGGTCATTGATTTAATTAGAATTAAATTCCACACTAATATTTTTGGGAAACCTTGCCACGAGTTCCTCGTATAAAAGATAAGCGCCATTCGTGCAAAACAATCACTATCGGATTATAATCATAACCGAAGAATGTAATCCTTTGCAAGATTAGCGACCCCGACGTAAATGACTTGTCTATAATTAGATCATCCATAATCCCAAAGGGGAATGAGTTATCTCTCGTTAGATAAAAAAAGAGGGCAAAGTTGATCCAATCTTTGGAAATGGAATGCTTTGAATTGAGGATTTCCTTTCGTTGACGCATGGGAGAATTATCTCAATGTAAATTGATCAAATGGATTGAATCTATACATATACAAAAGATTTAAGACTCGATTGGTTGAAAAAAAATGTTGAGAATTGAATTGATAAAATTATAATAGATATATGCATTTTTTTGTAATTATTCCAAAACATACTTAACCCTAAGGCTACGAGTGGAAGAAAGCAGGATGAACGTGACCTAAATTCAAAAAAATAAAATAAAATTCCTCTACTCTGTTCTCACAAAATCTTAAAATATCTAAAAGAAATCCACCCAAGTTTTCATTGCCCCTCATTTCCCAAACAAGGCCTAATCTTCTTCTACGAAGATATCCGTGCTCTACCCACAGAAGACATTACTGTCTACCACAAGGTTTTGCCACGACTCCGATATACCTATGAGAGGACCAAGACCATGTCTCATTTGTAAAGTCGAATCCTTTACTTTCAAAACACAAACAGGAAATTAGTGCATTTTGGTGACTTTAAGAAACACATCGATTCCTTTCTTATCTCCAGCTCTTTAACATTTAGTTGGATATGGAAAGGAAGGTGCCACCAAATATGCTCCTCCCTGGAGAGTTAATCACTTTAGTCGTACTTTTAGCAGGGTGCTATTGTCAATGTATTTTGCTGCTTTGATCAGTTCAACCCTGCTAAAATACAAATTCAACACATTTGTTAGGGTTCTGCATCCTTCCTCATTCCCTTTCTCCACAACTCGACACCGTTTAAATAAATACATTAGTACAACAGTTACTCATCATGGTTTCAAATATTTAGGCTAAATTTTCAAAGCAATCTTTCCGGTTAATTTTCACTGAAAATTTCTTATGTGATCATATGTAATTACTAGAATAATTGCACGGAAATTTTATGAAAATGTTTACGAATGAATTGAGGATTTCCTTTCGCTAACGGATGGTAGATAGTATCTACCACAAGGTTTTACCACGACTCCGATATGCCTATGAGAGGACCAAGGCCAAGACCAAGACCAAGACCAAGACCAAAAGTCTAGGAGCATGCTTGTCTAATTTGTAAAGTCGAATTCTTTACTTTCAAAGCATCCGGGTGACTTTGAGAAACACATCGATTCCTTTCTTATCTCCAATTTTTCAAAATTGGGTCGGAAATGGAGAGGAAGGTGCTGCCAATTATGCTCCTCCAATAAGATCCACTCATCTTTTTCGAATGAAAGGCTTCTCCCTGGAGAGTTAATCACTTTAGTCGTACCTTTAGCAGGGTGCTATTGTCAATGTATTTCGCTGCTTTGATCAGTTCAACCCTGCTAAATAGAGCTTCAACACATTTGTTGGGGTTCTGCATCCTTCTTCATTCCCTTTCTCCACAACTCAACACCGTTTAAATAAATACATCAGTACAACAATTACTCATTATGGTTTCAAACATTTAGGCAAAATTTCCAAAGCAATCTCTCTAGTTAATTTTCACTGAAAATTTCTTACGTGGTCCTATGTGATTATTAGAATAATTGCATGGAAATTTTACGAAAATGGTTACGAATGAATTAGTAAAATTGAAATTCATGACCGAATCGACACTCATACATTAACTTTAGAATTAATTGTGTAATTTTTCTAAAGTAGCGTATGCTTAAAGATAAATTAAGAATATCCCATATTTTATATGATTGTCGGTGGGGATTGATTAATGTATTGTCAACTAAAACGATCGGAAATCGGGATGGGGCATGGGGCATGAGCCAAAAACGCATCGGGACATGACAATCTTGATTGTGGGATTTGACAATTAGGGGCTGAACGCTAACGTCTTAGTAGTAGAGCCTTGGAGGTTTGAATGGAACATCCGATGTCGGCTTTCGTGTTGAATTTTCGCTTTTTATATAAAAAGACTTTTAAGGATATAAACCGTGGGAGTGGCATGAATGGCAGTGCCTCGAGATGCCTCGAGATGCTGACAAACTTCCTATCGTCCCTATTATATATATGTTGCTCAGAAGCCGAAAGGGTAACAAAAAACTAAAAAAGAAAACTTGTTGTCGGTGGTCCGGTGCTTCCACAAAAAAATAAATGGAGAAAATAGAAAAGATAGGATTGCGTAACAGAAAAAATTGTCGCTAGATGTAGCAGTCATAGGATGTCGACTATGTACCAAAAATCATAATATCACATAAATTCGTAAATATTGAATAGTCTTCAAGAATCAACATCAATTTAATTTCTTTTGAGCAGGTCGATTGGGCCTAGAGTTTTCTTATCGAAACCGTCTATAATTTGAGAAAATTTCGAAATTTCTTTCTACAATAAATTTGCTTAAAGTTTGGGTGGGCTGGGCAAGTCGAGGTGGGCAGGGAATAAATTTTTGTCTTATACTAGAGTAACTAAACTGACTCTATGCTAATAATTTTTTTTTTTTTTTTTTTTTATTGGCCAGGACTTCTCCTCTATATGTTAATTGCCACTTTTGATCCTGTCGGCTAAAGGCATTCCACTTAGTTAACTTTTTTTTTTTCTTTTGCCTCTTTTCCCAAAATACAAAAAAGACACTAATTGATCTTTTTCACAGAACTTTAATAAGTCTTTAGGTGCTGACTTACCTCGATACTTTAGCAAAAAGCAGGATACTAGTGTAGACTCACATTTAACCCATCGAACTCAAATTAAGTAGAAAATATCAAGCCGTTTCACTATGAGTTAAAATAGAGATCTTAAATTCATATAAAAAAAAAAAAAGGAGGGCAAAGCATAAACAACAATGCAAAAGAGAATTTATTCCGGAGTTGTGCTCAAGATATGTGATTTGTCTAACAAAATTTCAAGAGTGTTTCAAATTTGAGATTTTTCGAAATTTACGATTAATTTTGGCAACCGAATTTCCCTCCTAAGTTTTTCTTATTTTTCCCTAAGGATTTTTCAAATCAACAATACGATCTCAATGGTGGCAATTGGAATTCCCTCCCAAAATTTTTATTCACGTCGCGGTGTAAGTTGCGGGAAATTCTGTTTTCAGCGTCAATCAATAATATCCATTTTTTAAATTTTTTTCGGGCCATAATAAATAATTCTCGTATTATTATTATTTTTTTTTTAACCTTTTCGCACTGGAAACTCAACCCAACATTTTGATTTAATTAATTAATTAATGGATTTGATCGGTTGCTTCTCTCTCTCTCTCTCTCTCTAAACTGTTGTTGTTGCGTAAGTCTCTGCTTCGATTCCTCCTCAGAGAGAGTCCCTCTGCTTCTGGAATTGTACCGCGCCACATAAGAGCGACAGAAAGCGAAGGCACGGAGATCATCGTCCGCACGGGGTGCGCATTTTAGCACCCGCCCTCTCCTCCGCCGCGCCCTCCTTCGATTCCGGCGCATCCCTCCCCTCGATCGCATTGTCCCCCTCCCCCTCCGGCGCATCCCGATCGGCGCGCCGGCGAAGCGGAACCCTAGCGTCCGCCGTCGTCCCCCTCCCGGCGGTTGCTTCTGCGGCGGCGGCTCGGTCGTCCTCCCCGGCGAGTGAAGATGCGATGGATACCGCGGTTCACCGCCCTCTTCTCGTTCGCGATCGCGATCGTCCTCCTCTCCCCTTCCTTCCAGTCCTCCCCGCCCGCTGAGGCCATCCGCTCCTCGTCCCGCCTCGGCCACCGCTTCCCGTTCCGGCGCGCCCCCGCCTTCCGCAATGCCGACGAGTGCCGCCGCCGCCGCCCCCCCGCGAACTCCGGCGAGATCGGCATCTGCGACCCCAGCCTGGTCCACGTGGCGATCACGCTCGACGCCGAGTACCTCCGCGGCTCGGTCGCCGCCGTCCACTCCATCCTGCAGCACGCGCGGTGCCCCGAGGACGTCTTCTTCCACTTCCTGGTCTCCGACACGGGCCTCAAGGCCCTGGTCCGCTTCGCCTTCCCGCAGCTGAAGTTCAAGGTGTACTACTTCGATCCGGCGGTGGTGCGCGACCTGATCTCGACCTCCGTGAGGCAGGCGCTCGAGCAACCGCTCAATTACGCCCGGAATTACTTGGCCGACCTGCTCGAGCCGTGCCTCAGCCGAGTCATCTACCTCGACTCCGACCTCGTGGTGGTGGACGACATTCACAAGCTGTGGTCGACGAGCCTGGGTGCGCGGACGATCGGCGCGCCGGAGTACTGCCACGCCAACTTCACGAAGTACTTCACGCCGAGGTTCTGGTCGGACGAGCGGCTCTCCGGCGCCTTCGCCGGGAGGAGGCCGTGCTACTTCAACACGGGAGTAATGGTGATAGATCTGGCCCGGTGGCGCCGGTTCGAGTACACGAAACAGATCGAGCGGTGGATGGAGGTCCAGAAGAGCGGCCGGATTTACGAGCTCGGCTCGCTGCCGCCGTTCCTGCTCGTGTTCGCCGGACACGTGGCGCCGATCGAGCACCGGTGGAACCAGCACGGGCTCGGCGGCGACAACGTGAGGGGGAGCTGCCGCGACCTCCACCTCGGCCCGGTCAGCCTCCTGCACTGGTCCGGAAGCGGCAAGCCGTGGCTCCGGCTCGACTCCAGACGGCCGTGTCCGCTGGACGCGCTCTGGGCGCCCTTCGACTTGTATGGTCAGTGGTCACTCCCGTTGAAGGGCCGGAGGGCGATTCTACAGAGGACAGGAAATTCAAACTAGTCGCCGGTAAATTTTCCCCTTGTAGCGAATGATGTTCTTTCGTCACTCCTCTGGTTCTTTGATTTCCCTCATTCTGCGATTTGTAATTTGTCCCCTTCTTTTTTAATAATTTCGTGTTCTGTTCTACATCATCTCCCCTTTTTTTTTCACTGGGCTAGGGTAGGATTTAGCTCTGTAATTTTTTCCCCCTTGATTTTTCTTCTTCCATTTCTCTCTGTTCTAGATGCTGGACCAGCCCATCTGTATCCTACTCTGTAATGCCTTTGGAAATAAAACAGATAGACGGACATTGAACATTGAATCGTTCGCCTCTTCAATCTACGCATGCCTGCTTTTCGTTGATGATCAAGTCCATTGCTTTAGTTTGGCTGGGATTGATTCGGACTGCCTTAGCTGAATGAATTGTTATGAATTAAATTGAATTCGAAGCTACTTTCTACGGCAAGTGAAGAGGAAGACCTTGAGATGTCCAATTTGCATCTTTCTAGGTACATTAAACTATCGCTGCAGGTGGGGTTTGATTAGTGTTATTAGGCGTCAGTTCTGATGGATCGATTCTTGGGAATTTTCCTCTTCTTTACTGGGGGGTTTTGTGTCCCCTCCCCCCCTTTTGGCTTTTCTTTCTTTATACTCACACACTGACTTAGTGGAGAAGATATTATTTTAATCAAACCATATCATCATCTATCTTTGTACTCAGATCCGAGTCTACCTTTTTGTGAAATTTGGAAGTTCATGATCTGGGGGTCACCTTTACCTACGCTTTTTGGCCTAGATTGTTCCCAGAATGATGATTGAAAGATGGTTCTCGAGTCTTGTATAGAAATGAGAAGCGCCGAGAGAGAGAGAGAGAGCTTGTAATTTACGTTCCACAGCCCACTTTCCACACTATCCCTTCACTTTTTTGCCCACTTCATATGCAATTCCAATTTTATTTTTTTTTCTTTTCGCAATTAAGACTTGACCCGCAATTTTGGTAATGTTCGATGATGGTGATGCGTATGAGTGATGCATATGAAAGCGTGTGTGGAAAGTGAGACCTGGCAATCAGTGAACTCTCTCTCTGTCACTCACTCACTGCTGATAAGTGACAATATACAATTTGTGTGAAAAGTGTAGAGGAAGGAGGAGGAAAAAGCAGCAGAAGAGGCAGAAGCAGAACAGATCAAGTGAAATGATGGGATGGTGGTGGTGAGGCGCGGGGCCCAGATCTTACTGTACTTTGTTCTGCCCCGGGGGCATCCGAAGTTAGTAAGTTCTGCACTAGTTGATGGTCCGAAATGATGTTCTTGCCCTCGATGGTCGGCCAGCGCGGGTCGGGAAGGCGTGGGGACCGATTCTTCTTTGGCCCAGTGGCATCTTTCCAACACGTGGCCCAGTTGCTTGGGCGTGCGCCTGATGCCAAGAGGATTGCGACCGACGACTTTTGGACGACGAGGTCGGTCGCCCCTATCTCCCTGGCTCTCTCTCGTACTGTTCTGTTCCGTCTTTGGTTCGCATTACCATTTCTTTATTATTGAATTTCCGTGGGCTCCTAACGCTTTGCTTGGTTTGGCTCCTTCTGCTTGACCCCCTCCTTCTCTCTCTCTCTCTCTCTCTGTGTTAAGCTGCTAGGTGTTCTCTATTCGAGCAAAACATGATTGTGATGATGATTAGGACCCAGCAACCGACACTGACGCTTGTCGCCACCCTTTTTCCCCTCGTTTGTTAAACCAAATATAAGAGACAGCCCCGCTGTCGCCATTATTCTAATCATGCGCTGGTTGCTGTGTTGATCATTGCAATCATCATGTATCGCGTGAAGCGGAATGGACGAGATTCTGGCCCCCCCGCTTCGCTTGCCCGCACAATTCTGGCTCAGGGTGTATCTTTTTTTTCCATGGTTGGGCGAAAATCATTTCGGGTCTTTTACGTGTGAGGGTACGAAAGATTGAAAGTATACGGGGCTTATGATTCATGTCTTGCTGTCAGAATCGTATTGTTCCCAATTCTGGTGGGATTCAAACACGGCTTCGTGCTTTCGAAACGCGAGCACCATGAGTTTATTAAATCGATTACTGGGTACAACCCGTGTAACACATTTAGGATATAAGTTCTTACATTAAATGTAAAAATGTGTAGTTGTGCGTCTTGATACATCTAAATATGTGGTGCTAATGCAGAAAACATGACAATCCGTGGAGTTAAGCGGGTCTAAACTTTTTATAAATGGGCTAAAAAGAAAAGATCCATGGCGGACGCATTCCTCAGTTCCATGTATAAATGGGTGGGTCTACATATGACAAGAACCCACGGTATAGCACAAATGGGTCGGGTCAAAATCATTGATCCTAGATGCTTGTGGAACACGCGCAGCACATTTAATTCACATCCAACGTTGTTTAATCGCTAAAGAAAGAAATGAGCAAATCAGTAGGTTTTAATGTCGGAACATGAAATTACCTGCCTTCCGTGAAGCGACTCCGGCGTGATACACGAAGTTCGACGGCAGGCCCAACCTACCTGGTCTAACCAAGGCAGAGGGAGAGTAGGTACTTCATTTCACGTGGATGTGGGTCGGCCTCGTTATTCTTGGTCCGGTCGTTCACAATTTCCTCACCTTTTTCTATTCCGCAGCGTGCTGCAGCTTTCTCGAGTGCCTTTGAGAGGTGGGGATGGATGGTCCACTAACAATGAATTCTACATGACCAGTCCCTGTAGGAAAAGCTTGCATCAGGCATTCCCGACTCTGTAGCATCGCCTTCTCTGAATTATATCACAGTGAATGACACTAGAGGAAGGGAATTTATGATTGCTGGGTCGTTCGAAGAAAGATTTCGCAAATTAAGAAGAATATTTTCATTCCTCACCAACCTAAGAATTCAAGAAGGAAAAACAGAGTACAAGGGACCAAAACGCATTTTACCCTTGCAAGATTGTCAACTAGGATTCAGCCAATGCACGAACTTTCCTGGTTCCCTGCAGGCAACGAACAGTCTAAGATTGTGGTCTACGATGATCTCGTGCTGTGTCGGTGGCTGCAGCTAGCTCTTTTCAGTAGATTCTGTACCCGTTTTCAATCTTTCTCCCTCTTTTCTATGCCAAGAATCTCACTGTTTGCTCGTGTTATTACGCATGCATTAGTACGAAATATTGTCCTCGAGCGCACTTGTTAAACGTGGCGAGCACTGTCTCAACTTTCGGCAACCCAATCAAGGCACAAAAACCCACAAGAATGCTCTACAGTTCCGACTCGTGTTTGGGCACGGGGAGAAGAGAACAAAAGAAGAGGAAAAAGAGCTAGCACACGTGTTGTGGTAAAGAATACTACATTCGGCAACCTTTACAGCAAGAGAACAGCCAGATATCAAAAGATCTTTCGGGCTGGAATTTGAGGGGGACCATCAAATATTTTTAGGTCCACCGCCATATATTGTTCTCGTTCTTTGTGTACTCCACAAAAACATTAAATAAAAGAACAGAAATATGCTGGCCAACGTATTCCCCATAAGAAGAAAGTTAGAGCACATTTTCGGGTCCTTTTAACGTGGGACATCCTTGTATGTGTAGCTAACAACATTATGTCATTACCCACATGGAGGATGGGGAGAAGGAAAAAGGAAAAAAGAGCAAAAGGTCCAAGAGGAAGTGGCATGAAGATGTGGTCCACGGGATTGGATTGCTTCTTTGGACCTTGTTGGAGTCCTTCCTAGTAATGCAGACGATAGAGAGTTCTCTTTCTGAAGAACGAGAGAGCTTGCTCTGAACCGCGGAGACTTGATCTTGCTTTTGTTATTGTTTTAGGCCTCGAACAATTTAAGACTGATGAAGGTGTTGGTTATCGGTGCCAACTGGCTGTTCCGATTGGAGTTTGGTCGAGTCTTTTCCATGGCTTTGTAGCGTTTTTAGACCTTTGGTCATCTTGCCCTTGATGCAGACACAAACGTGGCCCTAATTCTCATCTCCAGAAACCATCGGCCTACTACGGCCAAAGCTTGCCACCGGCTTGAAACATCTTAGATCCTGCATCTTTGATGCGCAAGATAATTTGATGAATGACAAAAGAATCCTACTTCAACTCGAACTATTTTGCTTCTAATTGCCGTTTGTCTAGTAAAGGCTGAGGTGTCGTTTCATGTAATATTCAAATCCTTGCCATCTAATAAGTTGCCTGAAGTTAATGAGTATGTACAATAGCGATTTGAGAGGAGCACCGAGATGCAAATGGTGAAAGTATGCAGTGTTCGAAGGTTGTAGGCTCGTTTCATGCATGGCGCCGCGTGTTCAGACCCTTAAATCAGCAACCAACGTCATCCTTTGATTATGGACAAGCCAGACGACACTCATTTATCTGGATGCTCACCTGAAGGACATGAGAGGGTACGTTAATGTTTGCTTCTCTGTAGAACAGATGAGACAGAACAATATGGTAATGCTGCAGAGGGGAAGTCTGAACTTCCTCAATGAACTGCGCCCGAAATATTAATGGAATAATTAAGACATCTACGGCATTAGCCGCTAGAATCAGTGCACTTCGACAGCTCCTAACAGAGAATGTTTGAACATTTGTTTTTCCTATTTAACTCCTCTTTTACCAGAGCAAGTCGGCCCCGAATTCTCTCATGTATGGTGCCCAATTTGACGACTCCTAAGAGAAGAAATGCGCGTATTGCTTCGGTTAATGTTGGTATGCT
Organism: Eucalyptus microcorys; assembly: GCA_014182515.1. Taxonomy (NCBI): domain Eukaryota; kingdom Viridiplantae; phylum Streptophyta; class Magnoliopsida; order Myrtales; family Myrtaceae; genus Eucalyptus; species Eucalyptus microcorys. The sequence goes on from CM024569.1 coordinate 9,729,634, forward strand.
CATTGTATATTTGGGAGGGCAATAAGATATACTCATTGCTTCGCTCGATTGTATTAGACATTGGTTTTCCTTCAGTTAAATCCGATGAAGACTTTCGAAGTCTCGTTCACATTCTCAATAAGATAGTGAAGCGAAACAAATGGCTACTACGCCCGTTTCTCCGAAGGCCCCGTGACACGCACACCGAGCGGGTAACATCTAGAGAAGCTCGCCAATGCGCAAACATCAGCGGCAACGAGAGCAATGTCGGCTCGTCCGAAGCCTGCCTAGACATGCTCAATTGATCACCCGTAGTAATTGGTGCATGCGAGATTGGCGTAAGTACCTCCTTTCTCAAGTTTGACGACCAAGGACTTGTGGGGATGAAGGCAAAAAAAAAAGAAAAAAAATCGAAAATTCGAACCAAACCGACCCAAGCCGAATTGAATTTTCAGTTAGAATAATATTTGATTTGGTTTAAGCATGCAAACATAATGCTTCGGTTCGGTTTGGTTCGGTTCAGATTTTCACTGAATGAACCGTTGACACCCCTATGCAAGAAGGAGTCAAACGGCCCATCACAAGTTGGAACAGGACCAACCGTGCTCAGATCTGTAATCCCCTTTCGGCCCAGAAAGGTCCTCGCGGGCCCACTTCGCCGCCAATCCCCTCCTCGCCATCGGGTCAACACGTTATAAAACTAACCTCCTGGAAAGCAGAAGCCTACTAGTCCGCCCCCGTGAAGTGAAAAGACGGGAATGCCCCCCCACTAGTCCGGTCCCGAAATTTCCTGGCCCCCTTCGTCGCGAAAACCTGTTCACACCGAAATTTTCCTTTTTCCCGAGAACCGAAAAGGCAGAAGGAAAGTGATTTCTCAAAAAACATTAGAAAATCACAAGGAAAACAAGAGCACGAGCCCACGTGTCGACATCACGTTTCTTCAAGACATTATTAAATTATTAGGAAGCAGAGTCAGAGTCAGCATCCCCGGGGTCTTTCTTTCTTTTATGACGCGATAAATAAATCAATTAATTAAAGGCGTGTGGGGAGGAACGGCGGATTCTTTCTCTTCATTTTTATTTCTTTTTCCATTTTCCGTTTCTTTTTTCTTTTTCTTTAAGGGAGGGGAGGCGGTGGGAAGGGTGGTGGTCCTCGTTCGTTAAGAATCGATGACACAGGGAATCGAGGAGCTCGAAGCTGCTTCTCCTCCTCCTCCTCATCCTCCTCCTCCTTCTTCACTCCCCGCTTAATTTATCGGCAATCTCTCGCGGCGGAGCTCGGTGAGGATCCCGCCGGCGGCGCGCGGCGATCGCTCGAGCGGGCGGCGCTCTCCTCGCCGTCTCCTTCTTCGCGCGTTCCTTAGTCGGTCGCTGGCCTCGGAGACATGTGGCGCTTCGACCTCTCCGCCTCCCCCAGGAGCCACCGATCTGCTCGCAAGTCTCGATACGGTAGAGAATCGCTCCCTCTCTCCTTCTCTCTCTTTGACTACGATCTCGCTTTTTTTTTTTTTCTTGTTCTGTTCTTGAGGTTTTTTTTTTTTTTTTTTTGGGTTCTCGATCTGGGGGGCGGAATCAGATGCGGATATTTTCATCGACGAGTTCGACGGGGAGGGTGACCTGGAGGTGTACTACCCGTGCCCGTACTGCTCGGACGACTACGATTTGGTCGAGCTGTGCCTGCACATAGACGAGGAGCATCCCGTGGAAGCTGATTCTGGGGTACGACCTCTGTTCAAGTTTTGGGCTTTGGGCTTTTTTTTGGTTCCCTGTTCATGTCTCTGCTATTCGCTGTGCTCGCGCGCGTGTCGTCGTGTGTGGTGGCGCTAGGTCGTTCGTTAGGGTCTTTTGGGTTCTTCGGTGTTTTCTCGAATTGTTGTGATCTGTTTTTGGGTCTCTGGTTTTGGTTTTCGGGGGAAGAGGAGAATTGGGTCTGGTCAGGGTTTTAGGGGTCTCTCTTGTCGTAGGTTCGTAGGTTGGGCAACGCAAGTCTGTTTCTTTTTTTTCTTTTTCTTTTTTTCCTGCCGAGCAAGCTAGGATTTCATTTCACTTCGATGACGACTGGCGGAGAGCTACTGCTGGTCCGAGCTCGTATTGAGCTCCGACTTATAGATATCGAAGAACGTGAAGAAGTACCGATCTTGGAGGATGAATGCTTAGGATTCGTCCTGGTGGTGACATCAAACCTAATCTTGGCTATGAGATAGGGGCAGAAACGACACTATTTTCGTTGTGAATTTTTTGTTTCGAGTAAGCCATAGCTGGTATGAACTAGAAAGTTTTATGCCGAGCCGATTTGGCCACCAATGCAGCAAATGGGGGTCCCTTCAAGTTCTGTGATGCCCACTGAAGGTCCTTAGTCCAGTCACCAATAGGTCTCTCTAGGTTGTATGAACAGATCGAATATAATCCTCCATACACTCCTTGAGATTGAATGACCAAATAAAAAAGGATTCATCTGTTTCAGTGAATGCAAGTCTTCAGTTTTGATGCAGTTACTTCTGTGTAGTAGAGAGAGAGGCATGACACTATTTGATGAGTCTCGGGCCGGTATTTTAACTTAGCTTGTTGTCCTTTTCTTGTTGTTTCTGATTCTTTTGATGCCTCCATTCTTATCAGATTTACCTTACATGCCACTTTTGCTCATGTTTTCTTTTGAGCACGTTTTTCCAATCATTCCCGAGGGTTAGTTGCAAGCTTTTCTGGTGTATTCCTTTTTGTTGATGTTCATTGTCACTCTTGTCAAGGTTTGGTTTACATTACACTGCTATGCAGATTGCTTCATTTGGTTTGCTGAGTAATGTGGTAGCTCAACTTTAGAAATCTAATTGGACACTGTTACAATATTAGTCAGATTATAGATATGTAGTCATAGGACAATACCTACTTGGTCTCCCCTATTGATGCAACTGTATTGTGACGTATGATGACTTTTGCTCTTACCATGTGGGTTGTCATTGTGTTGTATCATCTACAATGGTAGAGGAGGACCGTAGAAGTTCTTCAATGATTTTTTTCCCCTGTACCCATATGACTTTGTATGTTGCCTTTTTTGTTTTTTGGATTCTAACATGTGTTGTTATATGATAGAGTAGGATTCATTGTTGCATGTTAGTTGATCTAGCTATTGATATGCACAAGGCTTCTTTCTTCTACTTTCTTAGGTCTGAGAAAGATATCGTCTTCTTTCTCACTAACCATTGGACTGATACTGTAGCTTATTGTCAGCAACATATTCAAATTTTTCTCCAAATTTGGGAGAAGATGCTTGTTATGCTCAATGTTTCATGTAGCTCAGAGTTTGCAGCTTCTGTTTATGCAGGTATGCCCGGTTTGCGCTACAAAGGTGGATAGTGATATTGTTGAACACATAACAACAAAGCATAGTGACATTGTGAAGATATCCTTTTTCTTGAACATTTATATGCATGCATTTCTTCATAAGCAATCTTCATTGCTGTAATTTTTTATGTTGTTTTTTTGTTGTATTTTCCTTCCTACTACAGTATTTCTTCCTCTTTTGGTTTGATATGACCATGAACCATGAGTTCCTTGACTTGAGATTACTGGCAACAGAAATTAAATCTCAGGAAAAACGAGTCCTATTCATCTTTTTCGTCATCTAGAGGAGAGTTTGGATCTGTTCCATCTGTGGCGACTTCCTCCAATGGGCCACCAGATCCGTTTTTATCATTTATTTGGAATGTGCCTGCTGCATATGAGTCTGAAAAGGCTCAGTCCACTTCACCATCTGCTTCAGATATTGCAGAGAGTACCCCTGATGAAGCTTTGTCAGAAAGGTATTCCAGACTTTTACTCTTTAGACAGTTTGTGTATGCTCCATCTGCAATGTTGCTTGAAATCAGATGTCATCAAAAAGATTTACAGGATATAAGGGAATAAATGTCCTTTGAGCAGCCTTGGCTGCTTTCTTTTCTCTTTCTGTTTTGTAGATGTAATGAAGTGAAATTTTCATCATAGTTTACAAGATGGTTAATTCATCTGACTTTTGCAAAAGCAGTGTACAAGCCTTGGGACATCAAACCAGGAGTCACTCACGTGTCCTCTCCCTGTAGAACCCTACAAACTGACTTTCTTGATTTACTTAAGCTGAAAATATGGAGCAACCTTACAGCTGGTTTCATGGAGACTCATTTTAGACAAATACCTTGAAATGTTGTCGATCTAAGGTTCAGACTAAATGATGGCCTTTTACTTGTGATGTTGAGGACCTACAACCTAGAGAACCAATTTGATAGTTGAGGAGTATCGTAATCCACCATGAACAATTCCATAATTCTCTCCCTTTCAATAGCAAAGTTAGGTTAATAGTGTGCAAGTGCTGTGCTGATTTGGCAGAACCTTTTTTCCCTACCTGAAATCATCCCTACCCCATTCTTGTAAAGCTCACCAAGCTAGAGTTACTAGTCAGGGAACTTTCCACATCTATTGCTTCCAATGGAATAAGCAATCCTCCTTCCTTGGTTCCCTGTCCAAAGAATCAAAGTAGTACGCAAAACTGTGTGTGTTGTCTTGTTAGATGATCATTAATGTCTCAGCTGTAGCAGAATTAAAGGTGACTGAGAAACTTTGAAAAGGTTTGCAGCACTCTCTCAAAAAGATTGTCAAAGCTGTAAAAGTCGATTCTCCAGGGTTCAGGCTCAAATGTACCAATTGATGCCTGCATCAAAGTGGTACACGCATGCCCACTTACACATACTCACAGTGGCTACTATATTGCCTCAAATATGGCACAACACTCTTCCATGAACATTGATACCACTCCAAAATCATTTTATTACCTGAGTGTCTGAGGAATTATTGATTCACATATAGAATATCTAAATTGTATAAAAAGTGGTGATGCAGGAGCATGACCAGCCTGCATGAATTTGCTCAATGCCTTTCTCTGAATATGAGTAGGTTTGGAAATTCTATTGTATAAAGAAGCAGCGAAAAGTTAATTAGCACATGAAAACGCTCATTGCCATGGATGCTTAGACACTCCCGTAGAGAAAACACTTGCTGAAAGAAGTTGATGATGCAAACTGTGGGTTTTCACTGAGAAATATAGAGAAGGGAAGGGAGGGAGAGAGGAAGAGAGGTAGGTGCAATGAGCATGGCTATAGAGTGATAGATGTTGGATAGGAATCCGTTAGACATGAGGTCAAGTATGAAACCTCTTGCCCCTGTCGGATGGTTTCTGAAGGAATAGACTCTTCCTTGTAACATATTCATGCCCTGGGTGAGAATGATTGCTGGGGAAGCATGGTGTAGGTGCTCTTACGACAACGGTAGTTAGAAATGAAAGATGCTAACATTTGCAATCACTGTACACATAATCGCGGATAGATGTTGGATATGAATCTGTTAGACATGAGGTCAAGTATGAAATTTCTTACCTGTCGGGTGGTTCTTGAAGGAATAGAACTTCCTTGTATCATATTCATGCCCTGGGAGAGAATGATTGCTTGGGAAGCATGGTGTAGGTGCTCTTACCACAGTGGTAGTTAGATATTAAAGATGCTAGCATTTGCACACACTGTACACATAAGTGCCAACATGAAGCAGTCAGGAACTTCATTTGTTGGAAGTCTATTTACGACGGAGTTATACAGAACTGGAGGATGTATGTCTCAAAGCGAGTATGTTGTCATGAATGTGTGTGCATCCATTTTCAGCTGGTTTCATCGACTTTCACCACATATTCCAAAGGCAATTCCCAAGTACATTGGAAATGATCAGCATGTCAGCTCCATATTCTTCCTGTGCTGTCTGGGAAACTCTACTGAAACATCTTCTATCTTTGTTCTGTATGCAGGGATGTGCATCAATCTCCTATGCTGGAGAAAGACCAAATCGAGAAAGCAGGGAGATGTGAATTTGTACAGGGTTTGGTAATGTCCAGCATACTTGATTTTGACTTGTGAAGGGGTGCTGGCGCTGATCAGAAGCTAACGAAGTCTTGTTTCTATTGGACGAGCTTTTTGCCCCTCAAAATGAAAGAGGTTATAGCTTAGACGTTCGCTTCTGACGAATTGGAGGAGATTAGTAGTTTTATGTAAAGAAGCTCCAGTGTTCTTCATAATGCTAGGCCTTTGTAGATAATGGAGACACTAGGTTTCTAGTTTAGCACTCTCTTGCAATCTTCAAGAACAATATACCCAACCATTGCTTTATCAGTTTTTGTTTCTCCTTATATCACTTTCCAAGGATACTGGATTATATATGTACCCTATGGCCAAGGAACGTGTTCAGGCCCCTAGTGTAATGCGTATATATAGGCCACTTCTAAAACCATGGTCAATTAACCAAAAAGCAATTCAGATAGTTTTTATTTTTTTGGCCCCTGCGAAATCTGTTTGCAAGACTAACTTCTTGACCATCTTCTGCATTTCAAAGACAAATGGTACACCATCAACCATTAATTTACCTGAAATGTGATTACTCTCCGGCATCAAGTAATCGCAATGTCAAGACAACCATGCAATTGTTGCCCACCCCGATCCACTAGTTTTTTTATCGTACCCCTCTTTTGGACAACCATTTCTATGCACGGTGGAGGAGAGGCCTCTCATGACAAGCTGAAAATTTTTGGTCCTCTTCAAATGGACAATTATTTAGTCGCGTTACTCTATTCAATGAAATTTACATGCATGGAACAAAGAACGATGCAAAATACGAAGATGGGAAGAATTTGCCTAAGATCAATCCGCCAAAATTTACATGATAGGAGCAATGGAGGATGCAAAACACGAATGTAGGAAGAAATTGCCTAAAACTAGAAAAAACTAACGTGACTGTGGCCGAAGCTTCCTCAGCAGCCATTTTTTCCTAAGTTTAACATCCAGCGCCATGAATGTTTTAGATTTCATTTCATCCTCCAGGAAATCACAGGCATCAAGTATTAGGTCATCATCCATGTCCGGTAAGGCCTGAACTGCTTCAATTACCAGCTCAATTTGTACGGAGTTCGAGTGCTCATCGTCTTTCTTTTCATCGGACAAACAAGCAGCCACAGTTGCCATTTCCGGCTGACTACTCACAGTCCCCTCAGTAGTCTTCTTGAGGCACTTTATATGCGTTCCTATGTCTGATTGGTCTTCAAACCGGCGCTTTCTGGAAATGGGCATTTTTGAACCCCTTGGCCCGGGGTCTTGTGAATTGTCATCTTGGACCACCCCAGAAATCAACGAGGAAGGGGAGTGTGAATTCTTGGAAGCCCGTCCATCTTTGACTACCGCAACTTCATTTGGCTGCTCCACATTTTGACCCAAGAGAAATTCTCTTTCGTTGATACTTGGATCACGGCATATTATGCACAGATCGTTGTAGTATGGTACAGGTCGAGTCATAAATTGCCGCGCATCAGTGTGTACCTGCACTCCACCACATTCCAGCTCATTGAAACATGATATACCTAAATGGAAGTGCAAGGAAGACATCAGAAGCAGGGCAGCAAGGCAAGGATAAAACCCAGTCAACCAAAATTATGACGGGTTGATATTGAACGATCAACATCCATTCATTCCACAGATTCATATTAAATATAATTCCACAGTATAAAAAGTATCGCCACAGCTAAGATCCTAAAAGTACTTAAACAGGTGTATTACGCTTAGTGATGCCAAAGCACCTTAACATCAAGAAAGTGCTTGAAACCAGAAATTTACAAATCTAAGTGTCTGTCATGCATTCAATATTCAAAACTGGAATCAGCAATATAGTACACTATGTATACAAGCTAACAAAAGGAAGAGAATGACAGGACAGCACTATCATGTAATTATTAGTGGATGTTTACCTTGATGTAGTCTTGCCAGATATAATCATCAGCAGTCACCATTTGACGGGAATCATCCCAGGAGAAACCCTCTGTATCAAGTAAATTTTTAATCACGTTGAATTGGCGCCTAAGAGTCTTGTATCGATTTTTCAGGATTTCTGCTTCATAACTAAACCCAAATTTGGCATTAAATGATGCAATCATCTCCATCCACGCTTGTTTCAAGAAAAGACCATCAACCTGGTTCCCTTTCTGCACTTGTTCTAACATGAGGTCGATAAAATAACGGTCCATAGTTGGCTGCCAGTAAGTCCTTGTCCGACTACTAATACCAGAACCAATGACATTTGGCTCGTCCTGTGACGTAGCCATCTCGGCAACTCCTTCAGGAACAGAAATGCTAAAGTCCTCATCAATTGTGATATCAGGGAGAGGATCTGCCCCTTCTTCACCAACACTATCAGGGAGCATTACTGTAACATTGTTAGCTGAATGAGATGATGACGCTGGTGCGTTGTTGCCTGGTTCTTTACATCCACAAACAACTATAAGTCCAAGCCTACCAACAAGTAAATGCCCTCATGCTGTGCTATTAGGAAATCTTTTGGAAAGGTGGGATCGTAGAAGTACCTTTTTGTTCAAGAGATGAGTTTCCATAAATTCGACAAAGATCTCTGTAGTATGAAATGCTTTTAATCCTGTATGAGCGTGCATCTGGGTGCACCTGTAAATCTGCAAAGGATCAGTGCACATCTCGAAAGATAAAAACTTCATGAGTAATGAAATTTCATAGTTGCACCTTGATATAGTTATCCCAAACTTTGTTATCAGCAATCACCATCTTTCGGGTTTCATCCCAACTAAAACCCGTCTGCTCAAGAAGATTTTTTATTGCCTTGTACGTATTTCTAAGTGATTTATGGCGATTTTTGAGGACATCTTTCTCGTAATGAAACTTGAATTTTGCATTGAACAGCAGCATCATATGTTTCCATGCCCGTTTGCTGAACAAGTTATCATCAATTCTGTTCCCTTGGTTGACCTGCTCTAGCATAAGGTCAATGAAGTACCTATCCATTTCAGGAGTCCAAATTGTCCTCAGACGTTCAGCATCAGTTCGAGGCCGGATGCCCATGCTAAAGACATCAGGAAATTTGTGAGTAAACACATTGAGATATTTGAAAGGCACAACCCACCACGAAATCAATTAATCCTATTTCCTTATCACCATCTTAAAAAGCTAAACAGTGATTCTTTATACCAGCAAATTGTCATCAACTCAAGCTCAGATATGTAGTTCCCATTCATGTATGTAAGCAAGATGGCTTCACTATCATTAAAGTTTGGTTAAGTTCCCTTTATCCAGCACCAAACAGTTTTCTGTCCCAACATTCTAACATCTACTCTGACAAGGACAAGAGCCATCAGTTGAAAATCCCGGTATAGCAAGGCACAAAGAGGAATACTTCAACAATTCAAATCTACTTTGTTTCCAACTACTAATCCATGGTGAAGCTGATGCTAAACATTTCTAGTAGTGTTCTCAATTTGTATGCAAACTCTCCATAATGCGGACTTGACAGCACCAAGATATGACATGCTGTTCATATTCATCGTAATGTCAATCTATTATCCTCAATCTTTCAAAAGCACGGCGTGGGGGTTTATGAGAGGGAAATAGCCAACTTGGCTGGCTCTGGTATCAATTTCAACTTATAACCTCTGGCGTTTGCATGTAATTGCCACAGAGAGAGGGAAAGGCAATAACATTCTTAATGAACCACCATAACCGAAAAGCTGAGAATGAGGTCTTTCTCTCATCTCAACTCACATTTTTCTGTTTTGAGTAATATTGACAGCTGAAATTAGAGAACAAATTTTCCCCTCCTATAAATAAGAAAATGTCATCCTTTAGATTTAATCCATGCGGAACATAAACAAGTTTACAAACTTTTCACACTTTCATGCATTGGACTCTCTACACTCCACAACAGAAATACTGCTGAAAATGCAGAAGCCATAGAGAAACTTCCCATTCTAACAACAAAACCGACCACCGCAAGAAAAAAACCAAAGGCCACCAATCAGTAAGAAGAATGCAGCCCCCCTTCTGAATAATCGAAGCCCACAAGCCAATTTCAAAAACAGGGCATTGTAAACCAAATTGGCCAACTCTCTCGTTCAGGAGTCACTGAAAATTTTTACACAAAAAAAAAAAAGATGGCTTTTTTAATGCAAAAGATCCGATCTTTAACACCGAGAGAGCCAACCCTTTTCAAGACGAGCGCATTCCAATTTACAAACTTCCTTTTCCCATCGATCAAACTGTAAATACACAGCATGGAAGGAAGGTCACAGCTACCCACTTGAAAAAAAGATTAATTTATTGAGCACCTCACTAAATTAGTTTTCTTGAGGCAATTAAAGAAACCGGCGATGGAGGTTTACCCAGAGAACTACCGTCTGAGGAAGAGGAGAAGGAGGAGGAGAAGACTACATTCCAACGTAAGGATTGGATTGGGAGGAGGGGGGGGTGCTAAATCGGGAGAAGGGATAAAGAGCAAGGCGTTACCTTGAAGAGACGATGGACAAGAACTCGGACGGGTTTGGAGCGCGATATCTTCCTTTTCTCGGGAGCGATTTGGGGTGGGGCGGATAAATCTGTTCCCGTTCCTGGATAAGGTTGGCACAGCCTCGAGCCATGATAAGATCCTGGGCTAAAGGACCGAGGTCGGGCCTAACTAATCATCTAAAAACCCGGTTATCACCGAAAGGGAAAAGAAGAAAAAGATGGATTCCGATCGATATTCTCAAGTGGGTCCATATCCAACTTTATTTTAGATTGAACATAAATTTTTAATGGGTAGTTTGGATTTCGTTGGGAGGATTTGACTATCGTGACGAATGGAATCGTTATATGCTAACTCACTCCTGTTTAAGGACCGGACCGTTGAGACAGGGGGTGCCGCTTCTGGGGCAGACGAAGGCGGAGGCACAGAGGGTTGCCACAAGGTACACCACGCCGTTGAAAAAAGATTAGATCTCTTGGCACGAAGGATGAGATAGAGAAGGACGTGAGAGAAGCAATTTGTGGTCTTGATGGACTCTAGTGTTTTGTGACCAAGTCAAAGGAGCAGAAAATTGGAAATGGAGCGTGGTGGCCCAATGAAGGCCCAAAGACGATAACTTTGGGTCCCTTATTGCCAAAATGGGCCCACAAAAGAATTCTTCCTTAACCCCATGGGCTCTGAGCTCTATTTAAATGTGTGAGCTTTCTTGCTTTGCAATTTTCCTTTGAGACTAGATCTTTGCAACAATTAGATGGCATATGTGATAATAACATAGCAGGAAGTAAGATCTATATCATTAGGTCGAATTTGGAAGAATTGCACAATCGGTTCTAAACTTATAACATAAATTTAAATTTAGTTCTATACCTTTTAATTAAATCAATGTATTTTTAAATGTTTGAGACAATCGAGTCCTATCGACTGCATCTCACCATATTCATTTGACATGGCGGTCTAGTCACCACAAATTGACCTACGATGAAATGATGCCTTTTTTTTTAATTTTTTTTTGATGCCTAGAACTTCTCTTGCTGTTTCATTGTCTCCATGCTGCCACCATCTTTGACCTTGCTCGACTGGCAACGGCCATCATTGTCGAAGACGACGAGCCAAACCCATGGAGGCCTCAACTCAGTCTTTGCGATTCCTTCAAGTCACTTGATGTCGCGTCTCTGAACAAGCTCTTGATCCCTTTTTTAATAATATGTAGCTGCTTAGGTTTCTCGGAATTGGTTCGTTCGGTAACAAAACAAGCCAATTTATCTGCTGGTGTTGGCTTCTAAACAAATTGGCTCTGAACATGCTCTAGATTGGTTCAATTACCGAATGAGACCACCAGAACAAGCCACTTTTGTTAAGAACAAGCTCCGTGACCTTGGATTCAAGGTCGGGAGCCTCCGGATTGGCGAAAATGGAGGTCCGCGAATAGAGATGAGGGGTTGCGAGGGTGTAATGGTGCGTCGCGGTTGTGCAATTATCTCCAATTTTGACACATTCCATTGCTCTGAAACCACAATTGGCAACACAGGCGCACCGTCCTAGCTGCCGCCGTTGCGGGTGATTGCAGAACGAAGAACCAGTGGGAGAGCTCCTGAAGCTTAGACCCCTCCATACTCACAGTCACCGACAAGTAGTTCCAGTTGAGCTCAAGCTGAGACAGAGCCACGCCAATGAGAGCTCGAAGTTGAGCTCGCTTGCTCACTCTAGGCTTGCCGTCGATTTTACGGCGACTTATACTCAAAACAAGAAATAGATTGATTAGTAACCACAAATATATGATTATTAAATGTTATTTTAAACGTTAACACCAAGCGTTATGTACATCTGTTGGAAGATATGCAGGATCTATTTTTGGTTATGATCATGCATTGGATCAATTAGGGATTAGATTGATTAGGTTAAGATATTGATTCGATTGTAAAGATATTTCTTTTCCTTTTATTCATATATCTCCTGTATTATAATTACAGTGTAATGTACATTGAAGATACATAGAGAAAAACAGAAAATTCCCCAAAAGCTTTACGATCTCTTCTTTCCTTCAGTCTGTTCTTTGCTTCTCTACGTCTTCTGACATGGTATTAGAGCTTGGCTCTTGATTCCGCTTCCGCATACATTGATTGCCTATCGAAGCTTTCTGGTTTGCAAAACCAGATCAAAGCAGAGAAGGAATCAAAAATTTATTAGAGAAGAAAGAAGCAGAGGAGGTTACTCACCATGAATCAACCAGAAAATCCATCTTCTGGCGTGGATACACAGTCCACAGGAGAGGCTACATCTGCACAACAAATACAAACCACAATTCCGGCAATCTAACAAAAACTCAAATTCAAAGTCTACCATGGCAAGTATCACCCGGCTCAGTCGAACATGGGGCTGCCCGTCTCCGGGCATCCTTACCAATGGGTACCATATCCATGGTACGTTGGGCCAGGCCCAAATACATCATCGCCGGGGACTGGGAGCAGCCTGAGCAACCCTCAGCCCGACGAGAGTCCACCAACCACGAATGGGGGCAAACTTAGCCGTCGGTTCAGAACGAGTGAACGAGTCGGGTGAACCGGATTCAGGGTCCGGATTTAGTGGATTGGGTACAGGGGCGAACCCCTACCCGAATTTTGCACCAGGCTTCCTTCCGTTTCCGATCGCTGCCATCACCGGCCGACCGGAACCTGGCGACCCTTTACATGTATCAACCGCCGACGGTCCGTAACTGAAATTAATCAGGTTTACAACTCACCGGGTCGGAGAATTATTCCAAATGGTCGCAGGATTTCCGGTGGGCCCTTGTGACGAAGGACAAAGACGGATTTCTTGACGGAACAATATCCATACCGTCAAATGAGCGGCTGGCCAGGCACTGGAGAAAGTGCAACCACCTCATCCGAACGTGGATCGGCAATTGTATTTCTCCAAAGGTGGTCGCCAGGCTTCCTCCGACGGAAGATTCAAAAAAGATGTGGGATAGCATCAAAGAGATGTACGGGAAACTGGATCGAGCCAAGATTTTTTTCTCTCATGCGGAATTAAGCGAGTTAAAGCGGGGAAATATGACCGTCACGGCTCGCTACAACAAGTTGTCATCTCTCTCGGAACCAACTCGAAGCAACGGAGGAGAAGCTCGAGGGACCAAAGCGAGAGACACTCCAACAAAGATACATCGATAAAAGGAGAGGGGGAAGACGACACGATTCCTTTTGATTTTGAATGAAAATTATCTAACCTTTCGATCTCAGATCTTGGCGATGGATCCGGTGCCTCCCCTCGGATGAATCTTCCAACTGGCCGTCCAAGAGGAAAGCCAGAGGCTCGCGGTTCCGAAGCAAACGCGAGGAAGCGACAGCGTCGCCCTCGCGATGCGCGGCGTCCGGCGAGGCTTGGGAAAAACCCTAGCCCGAGAAAGAGAGCATCGCGAAGGAGGGCTAGGGTTGCAGGGAGGATTCGAACACCCCTTTAAAAGAGAGGGGACGAACGGCCCAGATCTCTCGGCGAAATCTGACGATGCACAGGGACTCTATCCATTTAGTGAATCGGACGGCGAATTTTATTCCTTGATGAAGGGATCCGACGGTCGATCTGTTCTCCATTAAAGGGATCGGATGGCCATAATTATTCCTCATCAAAAGGATCGGACGGTCGGGTTTTTCCGCATCTTTAAAGAATTTTGGTCAAAATTCAAAAGGGAGAGGTAAATTATATTGTGAATATTGCAAGCGTCCACATCATACCATGGATAATTGTTGGGAATTACATGGTAAGACAGGAGAAAAAGGAAAGAAAATAGAATATGCTTTGCAGCCTACCGTGTCACCGGACCAACCGGTCAATTATGATCAACCTATTACATATGGGCAATATCGGCGGGCTGATGCGGCTTTGCAAAAGGTTGATGTTGGGAATAAAGGAGCAAGTTTTTCAGGTATTTCTCATTGCCTGATAAATTCTATTTCAAGAAAGGCTTGGATAATTGATTCAGGGGCAAGCGATCATATTGTTTGTGATAGAGGATTTTTTTCCAATATGCATAAGAAATTAGATACACCTATTTCTGTGCAGTTGCCAAACGGAAACATTACTCATGTCACTTTGACAGGCACTGTCCAATTGAGTCATCAAATTAGCCTTCAAAATGTTCTTTATGTCCCACAATTCCAATTTAATCTCATTTCTGTCTCCAAAGTCTGCAAAGAAAATTCATGTCAAATATTCTTCAATTCTGACACCTGTCTTTTTCAGGCCCGTTCGACTGGCAAACTAATGGGCTTGGGTAGTCTTTCTGAAGGGTTTTATTTTTGGATCAGTTACCCTAGTCATTTTGATTTGTCTTCCCTGAATAAAAAATCGTTGTGTAATCTATCTACCAACGATAACAGTTTTCTTATGCATTCACGAATGGGTCATAGTGCATTCTTTCCTTACTCTAAATGTGAAATATGTCCACTTGCAAAACAATCCTGAACTCCTTTTCCTTTCAGTACGACACGTTCCACTGAAATTTTTTCTCTGATTCATATGGATGTTTGGGGACCCTATCACACCCCACATCGGGATGGTTCACGTTATTTTCTCACAATTGTGGACGATTACTCTCGTGCCACATGGGTATTCCTAATGCAGTCGAAAGCACAAGTTGTTTCTCATCTAAGGATGTTTCTAGTCCTAACCAAAAATCAGTTTAGAAGGTCGATTCAACGGATTCGCACTGATAATGGGACAAGATTTTTTAATAATGATTGCCGTTCACTTTTTCTGTCCCATGGAATTCTTCATGAAAGCTCTTGTATTTATACTCCACAACAGAATGGGGTAGTAGAGCGAAAACATCGCCATCTCCTGGAAGTCACCAGAGCACTGGAATTTTAGGGATCTATCCCAGAAAATTATTGGGGAGATTGTGTTCTCACTGTAGCTTATCTGATCAACTGAATGCCAACACGGATACTGGATGGCAAATCGCCTTTCGAATTGCTTTATGAAAAAAAGCTAACCTTAGATCATCTGAGGGTCTTCGGCTGCTTATGTTATGCTGCAGTAATGGGGCCTCGAGATAAAATGAGTCCTCGTGCTAGGAGATGCATATTCATGGGTTATCCAAATCTGCAAAAGGGATATCGTGTTCTTGACATAGGAACAGGAGATTTTTTTATTAGTCGAGATGTTTTTCATGAAAATATCTTTCCTTTTCGTGAAAGCTCATCCTTTCAAGACGACTTGAATGCTCCAACGAGTTCCCGCCAAATTCTAGATGAAGAAGAAGCATCCCCTGGTTTTATCCTCACAACGCCGCCAGAAGCAGATCTTTCTACCACTTTGTCTAACTCTCCTCCAGAAGAATCTCTGGATAGTGCTCTTGAAGACACAACCAATATGGAGGATACTTCTGAGAAACATGCAGAGGGACCATCTTCATCTCCACCATGTCGCTCAGGACGAGCCACAAGACCGCCAACCTGGACTAAATATTATGTCCGTGCTTCGCTTAACTCACCAAGTATTCGTTATCCAATATCTTATTACGTATGCTTTGATAAGCTTTCATCAGATCATAGATGTTGCATTAGCCGTATTTCCGATGAAAAAGAACCCTCTAGTTATGATGAAGCATCTAGAGATCCATGATGGCAACAGCCATGGCAGCGGAACTACGTGCATTGACTCGATAACCACACATGGGAATTAGTCACTCTTCCTCAAAACAAAAGTCCATAGGCTGTAAATGGGTATATAAGATCAAATATAGATATGATGGTTCCATTGAGCGTTACAAGGCTAGGTTGGTGGCTAAAGGATATACGCAACGGGAAGGTTTCGATTATCACGACACTTTTTCCCCTGTTGCTAAGGACGTCATAGTTCGTTCATTTTTATCAGTTGCAGCTGTTCATAATTGGTCTTTGCATCAGATAGATGTTCACAATGCCTTTCTTCATGGCAATTTAGATGAGGAGATCTATATGGATATTCCTCAAGGCTTACGGAGACAGGGGGAGAATAAGGTATGTCGTCTCCGCAAATCCCTCTATGGATTGAAACAAGCTTCAAGGCAATGGTATGCAAAGTTTGCGAATGCTCTCACAACTGCAGCTTCAAACAATCCAAGTATGATTACGCCCGTTCACATGGACTAAAGGTATGTCATCTATCTACTTGATGATATATGTTGATGACATCCTTATCATGGGCAACGATGAAACCGCAATAGGGAGTCTTAAGAAATATTTGCATGCTACATTCCATATAAAGGACACGGGAGCACCGAAATACTTCCTTGGTATTGAGATTGCTCGATCCGATCAAGGGATTTCTCTCGGTCGGCGGAAATTTGTATTGGAGATCATTTCGTGTCCGGACTATCAGGATGCAAGCCAGCAGTTATTTCTATTGAGCAGAACACCAAGCTAACCACAGCGGATTTTCTTGGAGGGATATCTCAGAATGATGATTCTATACTCAAAGATCCGACAAGTTATCAGAAGCTCGTTGGAAAACTTATATATCTGACTATGACCAGACCTGATATTTCATATGCCGTGCAAACTCTCATCCAATTTATGCACAGCCTGAAGGAGTCTCACATGAATGCTGCCTTGAAAGTTGTGAAATATCTAAAGAAATGCCCAGGACTTGGGATACTTTTATCTAGAAGGTGTAATATGGAATTGACGGGATACTGTGATGCAGATTATGCGACTTGCCCGATGAGTCGAAGATCGATTACTGGCTTTTGTATTAAATTCGGGGAATCCCTTCTTTCATGGAAGACCAAGAAACAGACGACGGTCTCCTTATCTTTAGCTGAAGCAGAATATCGGGCTATGGCAAAAACAACATGTGAAATTGTGTGGCTGCGAGGGTTACTTGGAGATCTTGGGATAAGGCTAAGAAGGCCAACGAAGCTGTTTTGCGACAATGATGTGGCTCTCAAACTCGCAGCAAATCCCGTGATGCATGAAAGAACGAAGCATATAAAGGTGGACTGCCATTTCACACGATAGAAGATTCAAGAGGGAATCATCGAGACAAGAGGAATTGGAACCATAGAACAACCTGCAGACATCTTCACCAAACCTCTATGTCAAAGATAGCATGCATATCTTCTAAGCAAGCTAGGAGTCTTGGATATCTACAAGCCATCAGCTTGAGGGAGAGTGTTGGAAGATATGCAGGATCTATTTTTGGTTATGATCATGCATTGGATCAATTAAGGATTAGATTGATTAGGTTAAGATATTGATTCGATTGTAAAGATATTTCTTTTCCTTTTATTCATGTATCTCCTGTATTATAATTACAGTGTAATGTACATTGAAGATACATAGAGAAAAACAGAAAATTCCCCAAAAGCTTTACGATCTCTTCTTTCCTTCATTCTATACTTTGCTTCTCTACGTCTTCTGACAACATCATCCTTATTCTTCTCGAAACCATTTGGCGACTTATAACATGAACTCCATAGATGTCTACACTACATAGATGTCTACATAGTGCACTAATATGCAAAGTTTCATACCCATGACCCCTCAATGATGTACTATGTCCGACTTTGACAGTCTTCAAATTAACTTATGCCATGGCACCGCTGCATATCACTATTGAAATGTGCCAAGTCACCTGGCAGAAATTATCATGACATAAATTACTAGCAATCTAATTTTATTCTAGGAAATGCAATTAGAGATGTACTTCTAGTCTCATGCTCATTGGATCATCTTTGGTAACAATTTATGCAAGTCTATATATCTTTTGTATCTTTGATATTCTTTCCAAGTTCTTTAGATTTTCAAATTGGGTGATGAATAGAGAATACTACATGGTGCGAATTTGTTATAGAATAGTACTATAGTCTTGCTCATCAACATGATGTAGGAACTTTCTAAGCAGGTAAATAGATTTCGAGCTTTCCATATGAATAACAAGAGTATCTACATGTTATGCTTAATTCAATACATCTATGAAACAAATTCTTAATATAATAAATCTATGAAACAAATATCTTTTCATCTAATGCCATGTCATAGTAATTTCTCAGGGAAAATTGTAAAAAAAGTCTTAAACATGTTGTACTTTTGTTAATGCCATGTCATAGTAATTTCATTTAATGTCATGTCATAAATATTTTCATGTTTTACCAATTGAGTCAATTCGATCAATTTTGATCAGAAATCGCTAACATGGGCATCACTAATCTTATGTGGCGCGGCCAATATTAACGTAGATAATCTTTAATAATATTTTAGTACTTTTTTTTGAATTTTTTAATTAATTTCTTCTCTCCCTTCTCTTTTCTTCCTCCATATGGCCGCCAGCTTTAGTGATGGTTAGCAACTAGCCAAAGGAAACAACCGACAAGGGGCGATCTTGCCAGCCTATTTGAATTTCAAATTATTAGGAAATGTTTCCTTCGGTCTCAACTATTCTTTAATGATGGACAATTTCTTTGTGCAATTTCAGGCATAAAAATATTAGTATCTCTTGTTTCGATGCGTTCGTTTTCGCCGTTAATCCACTTTTACCCGACATATGTATTGATCTAAAGAAACAACACAATCAAGTCATGTGTTAAAGCTGAGTTAATGGGAATGAAATGGCTATACCGTCCGTAAGTGATAGATGGTAAAGAATCAAATCAAGGGAGCACCTTTAAGTTCTAAGCTAAGAAGCATCGACACTCTTTGAGAGCATTCATGTTATGTTCGACATTCTGACACGTGTCTAACACTGTCCAACACTCTTCAACATTTTCCGACACTTGACAACACGTGTCGGAAAATCCGATACCTAGTTAACTTTTTCACATTTTCTGACACTTGAGTTGGAATTCCGACATATGAGTTTCTGACACTTATTTCTAACCTGCAAGGTCAATTTTAATTTTTTTTTTAATAAATAAGTGGTCAAAAAAAAAATGGAGAAAGAAGAAAAATCCAATCTTTTCTTCTCTTCTAACTCTTACTTTCTATGATGCATAATTCACCCATAAGTTTTTTTTTTGCTCTTCTCTTTTGACACATTTGACATGCGAGTCTAGACTATGAATTGCTTTTTTTCTCCAAGTTTTAGAATTATATAATGGAGTTGAATTTGTCAAATTAAGACAATGAATGACAGCAATAAATGATGGATTAATTTTTTAGTATAAATTCATTCTAGGCTTTTACTATTTATTTATTTATTTATGAATTTAAATCAAATTAATTTGATTGAAATAATCATAAAAACTTGATAATTTATTATGTATATATAAAAATATATTTTTAACATACAACGTGTCACGACGTGTCGGAATTCTCTGTATTTTGAGAAACAATGTATTGACGTGTCGTGTCGTGTCGCGTGTCGCGTGTCGCGTATCAGTGCCGGTACTACTTAGGTTCTAAGTTGGAAGTCAACGTTTGTTTGGTAAAGAAACTTGAGGTTAAATTTTTCATGTAAAAAGTGTAAGTGTACAATAAAACTGTTACATCCCACTGTAGGTTTAACCTTGCGAAAGAGCCCTAAAGACAGGACCGGCTACATTATCCACATGGTCTTCCCTATCCAGATTTGAGATATTCCCTATGCACACACATTGTTCCTTATTCTTTTAGATAGGCTTGGGCTTTTCTAGGAGAGAATTAGATCTCAAGATAGAAATTCATTCTGCCCCTTTAGCCCATCGGGTCCGGCCCCTGAAATATACAGTGGCTCCTCCAGAAGCACGTGAGCATTTTCAAATCAGGTGATTCTCACATGGTCCACAAGTATGTCTCGTTTTTTGTGACATAATATTCTAAAAAACTTCAAACTTTAACTTTTGTCTTAATTCTACCTTTTGTCTTATAAAAAACTTCTAGCTTTAGCTCGAATCCCAATTTTACTGTAATTCTTTTTTTTTGTTTGATAAAAACCCTCAACTTTAGATCATGTTCTAATTCTATCATGAGCTTTTTTTTGTCCTATGATTAACCCACAACTTTAGATCTACGGTCCAGTCCTAATTTTACCCTAAAATTTTCACAGACTCATAAAAAACATAAAGTTCTACTTGAGTTGCAAAAATATGACCCTACTAATCCTTTGTCCAAAATTTCTTGTTAACAATCAAGAGATGAAAATCTTCCAAGCACAAGTTGTTTGCGTGTCTTGAGTGCGGGCTTTCTGACTACAAGAGATGGAGCATTCTCAAGAATAATAGAGCACAAAATCACTAAAGACGATTTTTTGACAGAAAATTAATGGAGGCAAATTTGATACTCAAGTAAAAGTTGATGATTTTTTATAAGACAAAACAAATTGTAATAAATTTGAAACTGGGCCTAAAGTTGAGACATTTTTATGAGACAAAAAAATTTTAGGGTAAGAATTGGTATTGAACCTAAAATTGAGGGTTTTTTTCCGGTGTTCGGCCAAAATGAGATAGAAAAATTGGTTTTAAATTTATATTTTTTAAAAAATAATTTTTTTAATTATTTATATTTTTAAAAATCGTGAGATTGAGAGTGGATCAAAAGTCAAGGGTTTTTTATGGGACAAAAGAAAAGTTTGAGGTAGAATTGGGATTGAATATAAATTTGGAGGTTCTTTATGAGATAAAATGTAGAATTTGGACAATAGCTAAAGTTAAAGGTTTTTTTAGGGCATTAGGCCCCTTTTTTGTTGGGTCTGTCCCTAATCAAAGTCACGAGATTGCTCATACTGGGCATGCGGCCACACTTCATCGCCAAAAGTGCATATGGATATACCTTTGAATTTCAACGAAATTTCAGGTGGTTTGGGTTGTGGACATGATTAACAACGCTTCACTAACATTTGAGTTATAGGACTCACAATTATGTATAGATTCAAATCGATGTATCAGTAATTATCTGGGCACTAATGTTCCTAATTTTGTGAAACCAATACATTTGGGTATGTTTTGCTTTTAATCTTTTCCATGCTTCATGAGAAAATTTAAATACTTCAATGGAGCCCTTGCACATCTAATTCCTAAACATTTGGTACTTTAGAAACTTGTTTCAATTGAGTCTACTTTTCATTAGAGGTTAATATCATGAAAATCTCAAACCAGTACTCTTATGATAAATTTACCCCCATAAAAAAATACAAAACTAGTACACCTGTATCAAATTTACTTTACACTAATTTTTTGATCATCAAAACCCAAAACTAGTATATTTGTGAAAAATTTATTCTTTGTTAGATTCCGTTAAATTAGAATAATACCACGAAAAGCTAGAGATTGACACATCTATGACAAATAAGGGGTAAAACCCAAAATCGGTACACTCGTCAATTGTCACATATCATGCAAATTAGTAAGTTCATGGTAAAATTTAATAAAAATTAACGAATGATAAATTTATCACATGTGTATTAGTTTGAAGTTTTTTGTGGTTAAATAATTAGTTTTGGATAAATTCATTATAGGTAAATTGGTTTGGAATTTTTGGTATTAACCCTAATTGGGGTGACACTACTGAAAGTGCATGTACATTCACTTGATACTCGATTTGGTGGGAAAAATGCTAAAAAAGTTCTAAACCTATTGTATTGGTACCAATTCAGTTATAAACTTTTCAATTAGACAAATTTACTTCTAAACATTTTTATATCGGTACCAATTCAGGCCATTAAGCTAATTTTAGCAAGCTAGCGTTGATGTGAACGCCGGCCGGTGACCGGATGTTGATTGTGGCAACTTTTAATATATATATTTTTCTTTTTCCTTTTATTTATATTTTTTTTTTTTTCTTTTTCCTTCCCTTCGATTCTCGTCCTCGCGATGGTCGGCGAGGGCTTCATAGCCCTCACCCGGTGGGCGGTGAGCCTTGTTGGAGGCTCATTGGCCACCGAGAGGACAGTCCAAGGAGGAAGAGGGGAGAAAAGAAAAGAAAAAATTAGTAAAAAAATATTTAAAAATTGCCATGTTAGTGTCTGGCCAGCGTCCATGTCAATGTCCGACCACCGGTGAGCATCCATGTCAGTGCCGGCTGGGCAAAATTGGTCGGATGAACTAAATTAATACCAAAATGAAAAGGTTTATGACTAAATTAGTTCAATTGAAAGGTTTAGAACTGAGTTGTTATTAATGTAATAGGTTTATAATTTTTTTGGTACTTTTCCCTCGATTTAGCATATAATTTTTTTAATTATATACCTCAACTTTCAAAATGTAGGTCATTTTATCAAATCAAAAACCATGTCATGCATTATTTATAGATGATAACTGCCAACTCAAAAGTAATTAGGCAGAAATTATGACGTGAAAGGCCATGTTATTTTTATTTATTTATTATTTATTATTATGATTATTATTATTATTATGATTATTATTATTACTATTTTTTTACAAATCGTGAAAATTTAACTTCTTTCAATCACTTTAGACCTCGTTTGATTCCATGATAATGGATTCTCGAATGCATTCCCACTTCGAGGAATCTCATTCTAGAATGAGATCTCTTTCAAAGGACGAATGATTTTCACAATCACATTTTATGTGGTTGGATTGCAAGCTGGCTTTGTACCGAGATGCTTGCACATTCTTTATTCTTCTTCACTTACCTTCTTTACTTTTTTCATTTATTTTGTTGCAGGAGCATGGTAAATCCTGAAAAAATGAGTCGGGACCGATAATCCGCCCAAACACGCTCTGAAAATTGAGTATGGGTGGATTGTTTTTTGCCTTATCGAGCCACGAAAAAAACCAAGTCAACCTGACCAAGACGCAATGTGTATATATTAATTGGGTCGACTCAGCACGCAATTTAACTTCACTAAAAATGTGAAAGATATTTTTCCCCACCATGCTTGAATCGCAGTCGGAAACTCGGAATAGTCAAAGTCATACGATATTAATAATATCCTAGAGAAATATGTAATTCATGTAGTATACAATATAAGATGAATGTTAAAAATAATTTGAATTATGCCAGATATGCTAAAACTCATCCACTAAATTTACTTGTTAACTGATGTAACGGATTTCGTGTGAGTGCTCAAAATGGCCTACTTGCTTAAATAACTACTTAAAGATTGTCTCTTAGAAAACTAATTTGCTAGACGAACTGCAGCATTTCTAGAATTGCTCAAATAATATAATACTCAGTACATTATTAGCTTTCAGCGACACCCCTTATAGAAATAGTGTCCAAGACTATTTCGCTTAATATTGTTATCTTTTGAATTATACGAATTGCGAAAGTGTTTTTTTATTATTATTTAATTTCTAGTTATTTGTTATAATGATGCGTTGAGCAAATTAGTTTGGTTATTCGGAAGCTGTTCTAAATACGCGATTAATACATAAATCTCATAGTTACTGATCTGGTGAAGATATTTATTACATGAAATATTTACATAATCGAATAAAAAGAATAGGGTCAAGCAAAAAATAGGTCAATCGGGTTTCAAAAGGATTAGGTCTGGCATATTCAAATCTCGACCCGAACCTGGCCTGGTCCAATTGTTGGTCTAGACCGCACGTTTAGTGGAGGACTGTAAATCTTGCCGCTATGTTCCGTCAAAGCATACCGAAGACTTTAATAGATATGGTCGAATTTGTTCAATGAAACGTGGCTGGCCACCGAAAGTCGAATCCAATGCCTATCTCCATTAACCTTGCCTTTTCCTTCTTAAATTATTGCCTTTTCTCCAGAGAATACATATAAAAAGGGCCATGGGGGGTTTCTTCACCACGCAGAAGCAGCACAAAAAGAACACAGCCTTCCTTCGCCATATAGAGAGATCACTCACTAGTCACTAGCTTAGCACCGAGAATCACAGCACTTATTATGGCTCATTCAGGCAAACTTGGTGATACTGCAAGGGAAGACATTGAGCGGAGTATGGGCAAAGTTTTTGCTTCCCTCATCGATACATCGCTCACTAATAACTAACTTAGCACCTAGTATCACAGCACTTGTTATGGCTCATTCGTGTGAACTTGCCAAAATTGCAGGATATGGCTTTCCCTTGGAGGAGATCGAGTTCCAGATCGAGATTAAAGCTGAACGATACCCCGAACCAAGCATTGGTAAGCTCTATTAGCTAGGTTCAACTAAGTTTGAATATGCACTTATTATGGCTCATTCGCGTGAACTTGCCAAAATTGCGGAGGTGCCTCTGCCATAATAGAAAAGCACAAGGCCCCTCAAGCCCATCCCCAGGAGCCCAATGGTCATCCTCATAGATATCTCGCTCACTAGTCACTAGTTTAGCACCAAGTATCAAAGCACTTATTGCGGCTCATTCTTTCATGTGAATCTTCTAAAATTACAGAGGAAGCCTGGACTACAGTGCGCCCGGACCCGAAGAAATCTCGGCAGTCCCCAAAACCTCAAGCCTATCCCCGGAAGCCCATGGAGGCAGCTGGACCGCGCGGTGGCGCGCCGATGATAATTAATCGTCGCACACCAGGCGATCTTAAGAACTATTAGCTAGGTTCGACTTTGTATGGATATGCATGACGGACCATATGTATAACTCTACATACCTAGTCCTAAGAGTTGCTGCTGACCTGAAATCAGCATCAATACCGTTCACTTGAGGCACATCTTAATTTCGTCATATTCTGGAATATCCAATATCTCTGCTAGGCAAAAGGTTCTCATGATGTATAATATACTCTAAGATATAATTTCCCAAATGGTTGATAATGAATGTCTGGCCCTAATCACCTAAGACACTTTCTGGGTAATTTTTAATTCGATTATATGAAATAAAATGTGTTCGCTCCTCCTCCTCTTCTTCTTCTTCTTTTAAAAGTTTTTTGTCTTGCGCTTTTTCTTCACCACAGTTTATGGCGTTGCTGGCATGATGCCTGACTAATTAGATTTGTCAAATGTTAATGGAGAGTTCCACAAGCAGGGAAGATGAAACATATATTAATCATGTAGCTGAATGGATTTATCAAATTCGACAATTTGAATAGGTGAAACATCAATGCATTCTACGCATGTATGTAATAAATAAATTATCAAGCAAGGTCGCAAGAAGACCAAAAGTAAATAGCAAAATCTG
The DNA here is from genome assembly GCA_014182515.1 of Eucalyptus microcorys. Lineage (NCBI taxonomy): Eukaryota > Viridiplantae > Streptophyta > Magnoliopsida > Myrtales > Myrtaceae > Eucalyptus > Eucalyptus microcorys. The sequence continues at coordinate 9,754,965 of CM024569.1, forward strand.
TGATTGAGCTTGCGAATCCAGCATCTTCTCTTCATTCTACTAATATATATATATTTATCGCCTAATTTTCTTCCCTTACTTGACACCCCCAAATTAAAAGGTCCTTTTAGTAATGATACTACTTATTAGTGAATACTCTTGATAAATCTATTGTTAGGCAAAGTATCCATCCCTCAAGTAAATAAAAGAGAATGACACCTCCTAACGTGAACACACATCCATAAATTGATTTCGATTCATCAAAATCCAAAATCTAGTTGACATCATAGCCTTCCGAAACAATTGAATATTTGCCCTATTGCAGAACATAGTCTTTGGCTCTTTATAGATAATCTAACACTCTCAATAGAGCATTCCAATGCTCACAACCAGGAGTACCGATATATCTATTCAATTTTCCTAATAAACACGCTATATCCAGTCTAGTTCAGTTCATAATATAGATGATGTTGTTGATTACTTAAGAGTACTCTAACTTTCTAAAATGTTTCCAATATTCTCTTTTAAAGTTAGATATGAAAGAAAATGATTATTCATATCTTTAATGTCGAATCCTTTAAACTCTCAATTACCTTTTCAATGTAATGAAATTATATTAAACCTAGACAATTAGAATTCCTATTGATATCAGAATTTTTGTCAACCATTTAGGTGTCCATATATTTTATGAGTGATTGGTTCTCGGTCCAGTCCAGTCCAATGAAATTGATCACTATTTTTTTTTTTCATGTTTTCATCTAGATATTTCATTGTCCAATTACAGTTTCTTATTTCCTTGGAAATAATAAACTGGACCCACTATTTTTTTTTTGAAGAAATAAAAACAAAACAAAATATATGTAGCCAGTTTAAGAACTCGACAGCCTGAACATGTTTCACTTTTAGGAATTGGGAGTTAGGAATCGGATCAAATCGGTCGATTTAGTCTAGTCCAAGCAGTTCCTAGTTCGAACAGTCCATTTTGCAAAAATAATAAAATAATAATAATAAAAAGGGAAAACAACAAAAAAAAATTGTAATAAAAAATGACAAAAAAATATAATAAAAATCGAGCGAGCCTGTTTAATCTAGCCCATTCTTTTAGCAAAAAGTCCAACCTATCTAGCCCATCTTCTCTTGAACTAGCTCTTTAGGCCTAATCTTTCTTTTCCTCCAGCCCATGAGTTAAACCCAAGAGAGTATAGACATGAAGCCTGGCCCTAGCTTTCTCCTTCCTCCTTTGCACGCTGGTGAAAGGAGCGTCCATGACGCGACGAGGATACAAGCGATCGCGACCGAAGGTAGAGGCAAGGAGTGTGCCGTCTATGAGGAACGAGGAGTGAGGTGAGCAAGTCCAAGGTGTTCTAGAAGGTCCGTGAGCTGGCTGAATCTGAAGGGAAAATTTCAATAAATGCATGAATTGTGGCTATTTTCTAAATAAAGAGCCTAAAGTGAATATTATTTTTAATAAGGAAGTTATCAACACAATCTCAAATAAGGGCTTGAGTGACCACACGCTTTCCACATGCAATTTTTAAGTTATGATTAAGGGCATTTTTGTACAATGACTTTTTTCTTTTTTTTTTTGCTTTTGTTGCTTTTTCTTTATTCTCTCTCTATTCTTCTTCTTTCTTCCTCCTACAACCGACTCTCTGGTTCTTTTTTTTTGGTCGAGAAAGCATACGTAGATATCATTGATAATTGTTTAGATGAGCTACATTTGAAATTAAAACATCCAAGAGATTCGATAGGGGATATTGGACCCAATTGTCCGGTAAAATGTTTTTTTGCTGGGCTTTCACCACCCAATGAGCAGCTCCATTCGCATCTCTTCGACAATGGGTAATTTTGATGGGCCGGAGCTTGGCTAATAGGTTGTGGGCTTCACAGAGTAGGGGCCTGATTTCCCAGCTTATCCGACCCGCGCAAGCTTCCTCCCAACTCTGATATGTGCGTGCCCTTTGCTGATCTGTAAAAAAGCTTATCACTTCCACTAACTCAAACTGATATGTTTGGATTTCCCAGTTCGTTTCTTCCTGTTCTGCTACTGAGTTCTTCGACAGCCATTTTAGGGTTTCGACCACGGCGACGGCTTCCACTTGAATGGCCGAATCTATTCTCACCGACCGAGCAAAACCGGCGATCAGCGTCCCTGCATGGTCCCTGCACACTCCAGCTGACCGCAGCTTCTCCGGTTTCGCTGATAAAAGAACCATCTACGTTCCATTTGAAGTAGCCGTGGGTTGGAGGGTTCCATTGAGTAGGTGAGTCTGATTTTTGGGCTTTTCCTTTTGTTCTTCGAGAGATGCACTTACTGATTTGTTGGTACTTACCGAGGGCTGATTCAAGGAGATATGTCGGGCATGGTCGCTGATTTCGAAATAATAGTTCATTCCTCCCTCGCCATATTTGCCAAAACAGCTGGGTAAGTAACTTGAAAGGAATCGTTGGGTGTTGAAAGTCAAGGATCCACTTTTCTATATGATTGATTTGGTGTTGATTTATGTAGATCTGGATTTGGGGGTGTTCCCATACCAATTTCATCCATGGGCAGAGAAGGAAAAGATGTTCGCTTGTTTCCGGGAAGCTGTGGCAGAACGGGCACAGTTCATCTGACATAATCTATCTGCACTGAAGGTTAGCTCTCGTTGGTAAAGCATTATGACAGAGATTCCATAGGAAATTCTTGTATTTCAGTTGTGTGTTAGCCTGCCATATACGACGCCATAGTGTTTTCGGGATTTGGAAGGAGGAGGAGGCTTCGTTCTGTTTTTGGTTTTGCTGTATGACTTGTTTGTAATGATATGCGCTTTTAACTATATATGTGCCTGTTTTGGTCGATCTCCATATAATTTTATCCTCCAAACTTGTCATACTTAGAGGAATCGCTAGGATATCTTCCATTGTATTCTGATCAAACAATTCCCTGATTCTGGTTTCCTTCCAAGCCATTTGGGCTTATCCACCAATTCCGACACCATTTTAGGATCACCCCTGTTCGCTGGCCCTCCAATGACTCCTTTAGGTAGCCACCGATCCTCACGAATCTTGAACCTTCTCACCATTGCCGATAACCCAACGGAAAGAGAGTATAATCATATTCCTCCCAATTATTAAACTTCACCATCCCCAAGAGGGGTTGCTACCACTTGCTGCTTATAGGAAATTCCCATTTGAATAGTATAGCCCTTTAAAGACCTTGCCCCATAGAGTTTCAGGCTTCTGGAGTAATCGCCAGGCTTGCTTACCGAGCATAGCTTCATTGAATATAATCAAATCCCTGAATCCCAACCCACCTATTTCTTTCCTGTCCTTTAGGATTCCCCACTTTTTCCAGTAGACTCCTTTATATTGATCGTTTATTTTCCACCAGAAATCTGCAACTTTTCTTTCAATGGCCCGGCAAATAGAGAGTGGGATTTTGAAGACCGACATAACATACTGCGGTATAGCTTGTACCACTGCTTTGATCAATATTTCTTTTCCTGATTTGGACATTAATTTCTCTTTCCAGCCCTCTAGTTTTGCATTTACTTTTGATAAAATCCATGCAAACATCTCTTTCTTAGATCGACCCTAGTCGAAGGGTATGCCAAGGTACTTTCCTGTTTTTTCAAGTTCTGGGACTCTCATCTCAGTTGCCAATCTCTATTTTTGGGCTAATGGATAGTCCCTACTAAAGAATATCCCTGATTTATTCAAATTAATAACTTGACTAGATGCAAAATAGTATTGATTCAAAATAGCAGCTACATTCTGACATTCTATAAGCTTCCCATCCATGAATAGGATAAGATCATCCGCGAACATTAGGTGGGAGAGGGTAGGGCAGTCTCTATTAAGTTTGATCCCTCTTATGCTACGATCATCAACAACTTTATGCAGCAATTGGGATAGAACATTTGAAACTATAATGAAGAGTTATGGGGATAGTGGATCACCTTGCCGTAGTCCTCGAGATGGTTTGAAATATGGTAGAGACTGTCCGTTCACTTTGACATTATAGGAGACTGTAGAAACACATTGCATCACCCAAGAGATCCACTTGTCATGAAAGCCCATTCTTCGCATGCAAGCTTCTAAAAAATCCCACTCAACTCGATCGTAGGCTTTTTTCATATTTAGTTTGAGGATAGTCTGGAATTTCTTTCTTCGGTGACGTGTTCTCAATTGATGAAGCACTTCTTGCACTAGTAACACGTTATCTTGAATTAACCTTCCTTGGACAAAGGCACTTTGTTCCATAGTAATCAGTTGGGGATGTATTTTTTCAGCCTATTAGCTAGTACTTTTGAGATGATTTTATAAGCAAAATTGCACAAGCTAATAGGTCTGAATTGATCCAATTGTTTTGGATTTTTGACCTTTGGGATGAGGGTAATTGTAGTTTTATTCAGCTCTGGATTGAGGTAGCCAGACTCACAAAATTGGGTAATTTCTTTTTGGATATCTGAGCTGATTTCGTTCCAATGGTGCTGGAAAAAAATTCCATTCAGTCCATCCGATCCTGGTGCTTTCAAAGCACCCAATTGAAAAGTGGCAAGCTTGATTTCCTCAGATGTGAAAGCTCCGGTTAGTGCCTGGTTCATTTCTTCTGTCACCAGACATGGTAGCTAATCCAAAATTGGCTGAAAGTTTCGATCCCCCGCTGATGTGTAGAGTTCTTGAAAAAAAGCTATGGTCGGCTGACTAATCTATCCCGGATCACATATCCATTCTACCTCTGAATTTTTCAGTATAGTGATTCTATTCCTCTGTCTTCTTTGCACTGTTGTTGCATGAAAAAACTTAGTATTTTTATCCCCCAATTTGAGCCATTGAATACGGGACCGCATCTCCCAATAAATTTCCTCTTGTCCCCATAACCGTTCTATCTCATCTTTCAGCCATTGCATTATATTTTTATCATGATTCCAAATTGGATGGTTGGTTAGTTGTTGCATCTCCACTTTTAAATTATGTACTGCCTTTCTGGCATTAGAAAACTTTTTCTTACTCCATAGATGGAGTTTCATGGTGAGTTGTTTGAGTTTACTGCACAATCCTTTTGTTCTTTCAGCTAGCCCCCTCCATGTATCTAGCATGAATTGCTCATATTCCTCATCTTCTATCCAGTAAGCTTCAAATTTAAATTCCTTTGGTCGTTTTTCGAGTTGAGGAAAGAAATCCACCAGCAAGGGATTGTGATCTGAGCCTACTGCCGGAAGGGCAAAGACCTCCGCTGAAGGGAATTCCACCCTCCACTCAATATTACATAATGCTCTATCCAACCGTTCCTTCACCAACTCAGCTCCCGCTCTATTGTTAGCCCAAGTATAAGCACAGCCTTTGCTGTCTATACTCATTAGTCCACTATGATCTAGGAATTCCTCAAAAGCTTTCATTCGATAATTTTCTGCTGGTCGCTTCCCCACTTTCTCCTATACATACAACACTTCATTAAAGTCCCCTAAGCATACCCGGGGTTCCTGAGTGAGAGTTCTCATGGATGCTATATCAGCCCATAATCTCACCCTATCCTGGAAATCAGTGGGTGCATAAATAAAAGACACTCTTGTACTATGATTTGTCTCCCCATTAGTGCAGCTGATATGTATAGAGTGCATAGAGCTCGATATAATAGAGATAGTTACCTAGTCATTCCACATAAGTGCCAAACCCCCAGCAATACCTCTTGGATTGATAATAAAACTATGCTGAAACTGCAATCGACGTTGTAGTCTCTTACAAACTTCCTCTTTATTTTTTGTTTCCATTAGAAAGAAAACAGCGGGCCTCTCTTGAGCCACTAGGGCTCTAATAGCTTGGAATGTCAAGGGTGTGCCCAACCCTTGACAATTCCAACTCATTATCTTCATTTGTGACTTGGTGGCTTATTAGGGCTAGCCACCAAAGCCCATTGTCGTGTTTCTTCCTCCGTGAGAACTGGAGTATCCAGTAAGGTTGTTTCATCAATGTCTGGCTTGCTTTTCCCCTGTGGTTCATAGGGTGCGTATCTTTTCAGCTTTTTCTGAGTAGTGTGTTTTTGTCGGCACCATTACTAGTCAGCAAACTCGTGTTTGTATTTTTTTGGTAAATTAGGCTGATCATCAGCTGAGATTACAACAATGTCATCTGTTGGGTGCCATTGCATCTCTTCTTGGGTAGCTTCCTTTCGTTTTCCACTCTCCATGGGCTTTGTATAGCCGGAGCACACACCCTTATGTTTTTCATAGAGAACTATTTCTCCTTGACTAACTGACATTTCAGGGGTATTGATCTCCTGCAGTAGGTCTTCCATTGTTGTCCCATAATACACGTCCCATAATGGACTGTATTCATTCACTTCTGCTTTCATCCAAGGGCCGAACAACATGTCTTGTTTGTTTAGAAATTGGTCTTCCTAATATGGCACTTCATCGCAATGCTGTGTGTAGTGGCCCAACCTACCACATGAGTAGCAATAATGTGGTAATCGTTCATATCTGAAATCGAGCCAGATTTTCTTGCCTTTATTACTAAAAATGGCTCCTGATTTCAACGGCAAGGACATGTCAATTGCAACTCTAGCTTTCCCTATCATGTAAGGCACATATCCTTTTGCTTCAATTTTGACTTATGTTACTTCTCCAATATCTCCTGCAATGCGATCCACTACTTCTGCTGAGATCCATTCTACTGGTAAGCCATGAATATGGACCCAGAAAGCACAGCTATCAAACTTATAGCATGCTAGAGGGGTATTCGGTACCCATGGTTTTAAGAGTAATAGATGATTTGCAAAGGACCAAAGGCCCATTGATAGAACTCGCTCTTTATCCCTCTTCGAAGCGAACTGAAAAGCATAGATCCTAAGGGCAAGCAGATTGATGTCTACATTTTCTACTTTCCATACTCTACGCATTGTATTTTGGAAAGCTTGGAAGTTGATTTTGGGGTTCTGATGTAGCTGTCCAATTAGGGTTTGCTGGCATTCTCTTACCTTGCTCGCTGAGATAACATCATCTACTGTTGTTATTGCTTGGTTTGACCATAGTTTCCCCAATCTTTTGCAGAGTAAAGCCATTCGACATTGTCTTCTTCATTCGGCTCCATGCTTGCTTGGGACCGGAAGCTCTATTCAGCAACCTAGGGAGCTAACCGAAGAGGGGGGAGAGGAGAATGGATTATACGGTAAATGGGTGTTGGAGTCTTCTATTTTCTGAATCACAAAAAATCAGAGTTCCTCGTCATTCGCTCCATGGTTGTAGGACTCGATGGTTCTTCTCAACAACGTAGATGAAATACCGAAGAAGGGAGAAAGGGATTATCTGGTTGGGTTATGGGGAAATGGGTGTGCAGTATGTGGGTGATTGATTCTTCCATCATCTGATACAGTGTAAGAAGGAAGAAGAATAGCTAGGGTTTTGGATTTGAGGGAGCTACCTCAAAAGGTAGAGAAACGCTCTCACCACAGAGAGAGAATATTACCGAGTGTTTGCTTGATATTGGAAGCTTATAATGTACACTCAAAATCCTCATGATAAAATTGAATTAAACGACTCTCTGGTTCATCTTCTTCTTTCTTTTATCTCTTTTCTTCTTCCTTAGCATGCTAAACGAAATTCCTTTACTTTAAATGAAAGAACAAGCAAAAGCAATACCTATGTTGGTTCAAATTGATAGGTAAAAAGAGTCTCAACTAAATAGTCGATTTGAATTAGCAAAGGAAAAATTATCAATAAGTCAAAGTTGATTATGTCCCTTTGTGCTTACAACCAAAGATTGATTTGAACCAGCAAAAGCAAAAATTGAAATTCTCAACTATTTCAAGTCAAAGATGGGTTGGCATGGAGACAAAGAATTACGTCCCTTTGTGCTTACAATCAAAAAACATTGGACGACCCTACATGGAGAACCTCGTGTAAGAATGATTTGTAATGAGTTTGTTGCCAATGTTTAGCAAACTCTTAAGTGTAAAATTAATGGTATTCCCTAGTATTGGGGAAGAAAAATGTACATTATCAACTAGGGGTTGTCAAGTGTGTGGGTACTGATACGTTAAAATAAGGAAAGATGTCTTGCTAGGCGCCCCATTTGAGGACTACCAAGGATGGCCCTCATAGGTGGCTTGCTACCCCTTTGCTGTCTGCTAAAGGCTACTCAACTACCTAGACAATAGAGGCCCCTCGTTAAGTTGAGTAGCCAGAAAGAATTACATCCCTTTGTGCTTATAACCAAAAATAAAAAATAAAGTATGGACCTAAAATTCGCTGAAAATTAAAGAGGTGAAGAAGAATTGTTTGTGTGACACCCTAGAACATCATGCGCAACACATGCACTTTTTGATTTATTTAATTATTTATTGATAGCAAGCATAAGCACCACAAATACATCATCATACAACATACAAAAAGATCATCAAACAAGTTAAATATTACACGTATATTTCATTATGTTAACTTTATATATACAACTCGTGATTGTATCCCAAGCAGCACACAAAATACCAAAAGACCTAGAAAGGGTTAGATTCGCTTAATTTCAAAACTATTCTATTATATCCAAAAGCCTGCTTGTACATCACCAAAACTAATATATGAGGATCGATGACCTCCATTATTGATGGCTCATCGAAAATGTAGCCATGGGGACCATCAAATCCTCTAAACTGTCCTAACCCGTAGCCATCAAAGATCGCATACCACGCTATGTACCGATGTGGAACCCACTTAGCAAGTCCTACATTTACCCAAATCGTAGTTGTACACTTAATATACATAAGAACTGTATAAAGCGACCCCACTTCTTCATAACTATACTCAATGTGAACTGGAGCTCCAAAAAGTGGCGGTGGCGGAAGAGCCATCCTACAAGTCTGAAGATTAAAAGAATGAGCCGAGATCTAGTAAATGAAATTCTTAAGTCTAAGATAGAAGATCCACCTATCACTCAAGCTAATATCAACAACAATTGTGAATTCAAGATAGTACAAAATAACTATACATGACGAGTGGAAGGATAAATATACTATCTTTCCTATTATGACATGTTAATAAGACAATCATAACATTGCATGAGATCGATTACTCATATGCAAGCCGGTATCATATTATACATCATAAGTACCATGGCATCTCATCAATTTACACATATGAACTCATATTCATCATCGGCTAGGACTATCTTGATTCACGATGCATCTCAACTAATGAGGCATTGTCACCGCCAACTTTTGGGGGACAGAATCATACATACCCATTAGCCATGCCTAAGATGATCAATCATGGGTGTCCTCTACATTAGTGAGGATAAATTCACCACTGTAAATCCGCATGACGATGACCATTTATTAACATCATACCATGGCTTCACAAGCCATATCATATTATGACTACATGAGTTATGTCATCATAAAATTTCATGTCATATTAACCTTCTAGAGAACCATCTCACATGGTAAAATATCTGGCTAACTCCAGAGTCTCATCCATATACTCATACAAGGGAATTTGCTCGGTAACAAATAGGTTGTGGCCAAGATCTTAATCATGTAGTATCAAAGACATACATAATTAATCACAACATAATAAGGATTACCTACTTTTTGATGTCTACAATTACAAAAGTTAACAAGTTAATCTCTTGGCATTCTCATATAACCATGAGAATCGATTAGTAATGTACATTTTAACAAATAAACCTTAATTTTCTTTTCATCAAGCCAAAAATCATTTGATAGAGAACTATATAAGTTCGTTTGTTCTCGATATCCATTTTGTAATAAACACGATTATTCTATTAATTGAAGTAACTCATAATTTACATTTTTGTAATAAAACCACCCTTGATTAAGCTCACCTTTTCCATGAAAATTAATTAATATTTTCTATAATTCTAAATTCTTAAAAATTAGACTATTGTCTTAGTAAAAATTCTCATTTTATAAATTTACCCTAATTTCCGGTTTTCAACCAACCAAGCCATATTAATCAAATTAAAAACTAAAAACTATCCTTTTTGTTATCTAAGACATACTAACATTTTTTTGCACAATGGACACACCACATATTTTATGAAACTATTAAAACCACCTATTTTTTATTTATCAGTACAATTTGTTCCAATTTTTGCATATTTTACACATCATCTAAATTAAGTAATTAGCTCTAAAAATAACTTTACCACCTACCGTAATAAGGTCTCACAAGCTGTGAACAGTCCCAGCAGTTTCAGTTTTTGCATATTCGTCCCTTAACTTGGTGAAGTAATAAATTTGCCCCTAACACTTCTAAACTCATTTTTTTTAACTGATTTGATTCCCCTTACTTAATCTTACTTAAAAACCCACTAATTAACACTAAAAATCATAAAATAAACCTGCTAAGAGCCTCATCTCAGTTCTGAAAATTTCGAAATTGCCCCCAAATCTTGTCAAAATTTACCAAAGTACCCCTTTTATGCATAGTTTTACCATTTTCATATCTTTCCCATTCAAGTTGCAACAAAACCTTTTAGAAATCTCTCAAAGACACTCTAGGCATATGAATAGATTTTCACGACAAACACAACGATCACCATAGCATAGCATACAACCATTGCAATTTACTTACATATAGAGTAAAATCTATAGTAAATAAACAAACAATCAATCAACCAAGCTCAAGAATACTAAGTAGATCATTCTAGCTTAGTCCTTAGGTTCACTTACCTTGAGTGAAATCTTCAACAAGCAAAGCCTTTACAACCTTGAAATCAAAATAATTATTTGACAAGTCTCATTCTTTAGAAAACAACAAGCTCATTTGATAAAAATAAAAGGGAAATCTATGAATATACCTTGTAAGACACTGGATTGAAATTGAGGATTTTGGACCTTCATTGTCTTGAAAGGGAAAGTGAAATAAAACTTAAACTTGAAGAAGTGAAGAAGATGGGGATTCAAGAGGTAGGAAAAGAAGGCATTTATCTCGTCTTCCACACTTATTCTCTATATTTAAGAGTGGTTCAAAGTAACATTTATTAGCCTTGATTAAAATTAATAATGCTAATTAATTAGATTTAAATGTAGACAAAGAGTGACTAGGGTTAAATTGTCATGTATGAGGTCATATGGGTAAGTTCAAAGGATTTAATTTAGACATGTGGGCAAAAAAATGGGACGAAAATGAAGACATCTGTCCAGGTTCTCCTAGTGACAAATGGCATGGTTTAATAATAAGATGAAAATATATGTTAATTTTGGATAGATACTTTATATTGGGGTGTATAAATAGGGAAATCAGCATTTGTTTGAAATGTCGGTGAATCAAAAAATTATTTTGAATCCGCTACAATTATGAACAAAAGATATAGAACTATAGGGAAACCTTAACTCAGAAAAATTCAATGTTTGAAAATTATTCAATACGTATTTTGGAGCCTATTGATCCCTGCTAACAGTTACTATATCAATTATATATCCTAAATATCATGACTATAAACAAAACTTTGGATGTCACAGTTTGTTTCTATAGGATGGGATGTTCGCGAGAGGTGGGAAAATTCTGCAAAAAGATGTTTGTGGCCTCCTCTCGACTGGGATTGCTCTTGCTCACGTGCATGCTCATAGATGAGCCCTTCCTATTGCTTTCCTAGGTTGTCACCGCCTGAAGCATTGACAGCTTGCCACCACTCCAGTACATCCTCCCTGGAAATGTGATGAAGCCGAAGGTGATGGTGACGACTCAGAGGGTTTCATCGACAAATTGGGGCTTTCGGTTCCACTGCAGGACGAATTAGGGGAGGGCCTGTTATTGACAGATTGGGGGATGTGTACGTGATTGCGCTCTTTTGCAAATATGGTTGGTGACATTTTTCATTCTCCTTTCTTTTAAGGAAAAAAAGTTAAGCACCAGGTGGAAGCAGGAGAAGATGAACCGAAGATATGAAGGAAGAAGAAGAATAGAGGGAAAAAAAAGAAGAAGCACATGGACGAAAATACCCCCATCATGTTGGCATGTGAGGTGCACATGCTTCACCAGACCCTTAATTGAGACTATAATATCACTTGAAACCCTAAACGAGATTGCATTAATTACTCCATACTTTTATTTGAAATAAAATTCACTATAGGCCTTTTTAATAAAACGGCGACACTTCAAGTCATTATTTGAAATTTTCCCATTATTAGAGGATAACATAAGAAAAAGAATTTTGTTGGGTAGAGAGGGCGATGTTTGCTGGCACGAGAGGCAGAAGCCAGGGGTATGCTCAGGAAAAAAAGGGGGGAGTGAAGTTGTTCATTGAAGGAGAGCCAGAGAGAGCCAGAGGGAGGGCGCTCGGGAAAGAATGAAAAATCCGAGAGAGTGATAGAGGGAAAGGAAGAGGATCTGGGAAGCTATCTTCAAAAGATCTCGGAGGATCCTCTCAGCCGTTCGCCGTTGCTACCATCATCGTCTTCAAGGAGTTTCGGATTTTGAATTGCTTCGCTTTGCAATGAGAACCTTCAAGCCATCTTCATGAATGGAAGAGGATCTCAACGGAAGCTGTTCATCTCTGGAATCACTGATTTCCATGGACACTAATTTTGGTCACTTCATCGTACATCACGAACCCGGTAATGCTCTCTCTGTAATACTCTCGTTTTCCTTTGTTTCTTAGGAATAAAAAACGCCTACTCCAATTGATAGATTCGTGGATCAATCTTATAAAATCGAAGCTGCTTCATAGTGAATAATGTTGATTTGAATATCCGTTATCATGTTTAGGCTGAAGAAAGCATCGAAACCGAATTTGTGACTCAGATTCCGAATCGCATCTGTTCGATAGCATGCCTGAATGAAAGACTGAACTGAACTCTATGAATTCAGTCTTCGAAATCTTGTTTTTATGATTGATTTGTGCTAATATAATTGAATCACAAATGAATCTATGTATTTCTTGTTTTTTTTTATGGCATTTGCATCTCGTCGGCCATGGACAAACACCAACACCAAAATACCGCTTCCTCACCGACGATGCCCATGGTAGAAGATCGTCACCATTAGCTCTCAACACGTCCCTCTCTTTGTTGTGTATATATGTATTCATTATATCGCTTGAAAGACTCTAGCTGTTAACGATGTTTCGGCTGGAAAACGGTAACCGCTCTAGAATGAGTTTGTCTTGGTTGTTGCCGGTAATAGACCGGCAACGGCCGATATAGTGGTCCAGTGTTGGCTGGAATGGCTGATCGACGGAGAATAGTTTGGCAGCGATCGCAGCTCTGATGAGAGCTCAATTGGCGATAGTGCAGGATCGGTGAAGATGATGCAGAGAGAAAGAAGAAGTCGACAGCAAGGGGGAAAGTTATAGCTAAAAAAATAGAAATAAAAAATAAAATAAAAAACGAAACTAGAAAATAATATAAAATCTTGGTTATAATGCAAGGCAGGTCGAACCTGGCCAACAAGTCGGATCCGGTTGGCCGGGTCAAAGACTGCGGGCTAGTGGCCGGGCATGTGAAAAAGTGGGCTGGGCTGAGAATAAAAAGGAGAGAAAGGTTGGGCTCATGAGAAACGTAGATCGAGCCAGGCGGGGCGCGCGATGCGCGAGTAGGCCGAATTGGTATATTTGGGCAAGCCTTTAAGGCCAGCCCGAATTGGGACTCTATCCGGACCATTACGGTCCAAGTGAGAACCTGTACCCGGACTAGGTTCCCTGACCCGATCTGGAGTCCTTTTCCCAAAATAAAAAAAAAAAAAAATCTAAAATTTAAAAAATTCAAAAATATTTGGAAAAAGCTTAAAAATTAGCTTTTTGAGTTGTTTTCTCTTAAAAAGTAAATAAAAAATCCTTAAAAAATTGATACCCAATTGAATAAACCTTTAGGGCTTTACTGTAAGATTCTTTTTTGGATATTATTTTCTTTTTAGAAACGATGCTAGGTTGTTGCTTGCGCTATTCATTTCAATATTACTTGATTGCACCTCCTTCGTACATTGATTGTTATTTTCTTTTTTAAAATGGTTAGGACAGACTTTAAATATTCAATAAGCTACCCCGGCACTTTTAGTTAGCAAATAGTCACGCTTAGGTACCAAAAGAACATTAGTTCTATAATTAGTGTAATCAAGTCCATAAACCTGAAATCTCTACTTACGCATGCATCAAGACGACACTCTAGTGTCTTGAGTAGTGTTTCTAGCCGACCCTCAACTATGGCTAGTGGTGGCTCATTTTAAACAAATAGATTAGGAAAATCAATGTCATGTGAGATATGCACTCGAGAGAATCCACATTTATAATCGATGAGTCATTTGCGGTGTTAGCAAATGATGGCCCATCCAAGATCATCATTTGTACGTACCATTCGACTCTCCCATATATAAGCACCTGTAAACCTATTCCCCTTGAGGGGTAGATAGTGACAATTTTTTAGAGATGCCTAACATAACATTGGCAATACCTAAGTCTTTCATTTCAAAGTTCTTCTTGAGAACATTCTTGGTGTTGTTAATAATCCTAGCGTTATCTACAAGAATAAGCAGATCATCTACATATAAATATATAAGTACACATCCAAGTGTCGTGGATTTTGTGGATACACATTTGTCATGCGTTGATTCTATACCCATTTTGGATCATCATATAAACAAACTTTTCATGCCATTATTTAAGAAATTGTTTAAGTCCATACAATGATTTGATAAGTTTACACACTTTGTGTTATTGTTCTTTGACCTCGAATTCTTCGGGTTATTCTACATAAATCTCCTTTTCGAAATCACTATTTAAGAGCGCAATTTTCACATCCATCTAATGTACCTGCAATTGGTATAGTGAAGCTATAGCAATCAACATCCTAACTAATGGCATTCTTGTCATGAGTCAATAAGTATCAAAGTAGTTTAGACCTCTCTTTGTATAAATAATTTGGCAACAAGACGTGCTTTATACTTATCAATAGAACCATTAGCTTTACGTTGCTTTTTGAATATCCATTTATATCCAATTGGTGTGTTTCTAGATAGAAACTCCAAATCTCAAGTATGATTATATATGATAGAATCAACCTCATTGTCAATAGATTCTTTCTAGAAAGGAACATTTGAAAACGACATTGTTGTCTTTTTAAAGTGTTTGAGGCTTACCTTCTAACATGTATGTCAAAAAATTAGATCTGAAAGGTTTTTCAATTCACGGCCTCTTGCTCCTTGAAAGTTTGGCTTCTTCAACCTCAATTTCATCATTCTCAAATTCCAATTTTCTAAATCCCTTATGAGAAGGTTCAACTTGATTTCTTTCTGTAGAATATATGTGTGACATCCAAGTTTTCGCTCGACGGAATCGTGAGCCTAGCTCGCCATCAAATCACGCTGCCTAGCTCGCCATCAGATCACGCCGCCAACCATGCCTCACCATACCATCGCAAGGACCGCAACACCTCAGCTGCACTGCCACATCACCAAGCCACCTCGGTGATGCCTTAGTCGATCGGGTCACACCACCTCAGCACCGACGCCACTGTGCGTTGCCGCCTCACCGATCACAGCATCTTCATCTGTGGCCACTTCCCCTAGCTGGCGTCGCTCGTCGCAGACGAGTCAACAACGCAAGGAAGGACGACCGCCATAGCAAGAGACCGCCGCTTCCCTTCTTCCTATCACATGCAATTCTCCAACACAATGGCTACATCACCCGCCCAGCTATCGGAAGACAGGCTGATGAGTCAACAATAAACGCACAGAGAGGGAGAGAAGACCAAATCCATGCGGTGGGGGACTGAACTATAAAGAACGACCGGCATTTTCTCCTTCTTCTAATTCGCGTGATCCCGCTTCCTTTTCCTATTTTGTTCGTTTCTCTGCACGACCAGTTCCCTCCCAGCCGCATGACCCACTCTCTCCAACTCTCTCAGCCTCGCACCAATGCCGTCGACCACTAGGCCGCGCCTCAGCCACCCAACAGCATGCGTCGCTGTTGTTGCAGCTTAGCACAACCTGCCAAATCTGTCCAGCTGTAGAACGCAGATTTTTTCGAGTTTCAAGCAAGTGAATTACGTACTGTTAATGCTACATAGCTTAATATCTGTTCCTCGAGGTTGATTTCCTCGAGTTTTAGTCGCCTTGATTGATTTTGTGCTTAATTATGTTCATCGACTATTTCAGAATATATGTGTTGCAAGTAGTGTTAATATTTCAGTACATTGAGTACATTAATATGTTGTTGGAATGCTGGATATTGAAGCATACATTAGTTTGAACTCAAATGACATGATTCGTGGACGAATAAGAGGTTTCGACAATTTTCGGGTCAATTTATTGTAGGCCGAATTTCGCTAATTTTGTGTAGGTCTTTGTGGTACAATTTGATGGGACTTTCTTCACAAAAGTTGTGCATTATGACTTGTTTTACAATATACTTTAATTTTAGATTTTTTGGCCTTTAAATGTGCAAAATATATTTCAAAAACTATGCGGATCCCAAATTGTTTTTATAAGCAATTTTTGAACCTTTATTCTGTTTCCATTTTCTGCAGGACTTTTGATAAACAATTTGGACTAGTCTCCTTCATAAAAGTTTTAGATCACATTTTAAACTATAACATGAAATTTTCCATGATTTTTGGAGTTCAATTAGGCATCCAAAATCCCATTTCCTTAACCTATCTGGCTTTGTGCCTTGTTTTGATCTGAATTTCAGAAAATTATTAGGAGCCGTACAAGATAAACCGGACTTTGAGCTCTTCACGAAAAACGTTCCTCGGAGTCTCATCCACGTCATGTTAATGTTCCGTAATTTTTCAAATTGATTTACTTAGCAAATGCCCTTGATTTCTACAAGTAGGCGCACTGCCCTTTTTCTACTGATTTTGGCTAAACTCCCTTTTTGTAAACCTTCTTTTTGGCTGATAGTGCCAACTAAATGTTTGTATCATTTGTTTGGTTTACAAAGGATAGTTGATGATGGGCATTGAACTGCTCCTATATATCTAACTTAGTGTATGGCTTGTTTAAATTGAATTATTGAATTGCTGTATAATGGGATGAGTATTTGATTTGAGAATGTTGTCGTTCCTTGGGACGAAGATGCCCTAGGTGTCAGAAGGGACGCCCGGAGGGGTAATTGAGTTCCTCTAGATGCTTGGAGGGTGTAACACGGTTCCTCCACATATCCTCCCAATGCCAAATGGGTGTAAGATGCCCGAGGAGTAACGGGGTTCCTCGGAAGATGGTGATAGCCAATTCATAATACAGTTAATCAATTGTAATTTCAAATTTGATTCAAGTTTTATTAGATTACTGTTTTTAGAGGAAATGTTTTCCCATTTGCTATCCTGATTTTTAGAAAAGTTATCAGGCAAGTTGATATCCAAATGATTTTTTTATTTTCTTCGCATGTGATGTTATTGAATAATGTGGTATAGACTGGTTAATAGATATCCCTTTTGCTACTTGCGTCCTCAATGACCCTCTATGGTGTCCCAATAGATCTCACATGGAACCAGACAGAGCTGAACGACCCTAACTTCCCCAAGGTCACTTTCATTCATATCATCGTGATCCCGATAGTCTATGCTAGCCTCCCATCGGGCCCGATGTTGATTGGGTTTGTTGCCATTTACACTTAGATCAACAGGCGTCTAGTGGGGCCACTTTCACTCTTGAATGACGACGGTGATGGAGACAATGGGGTCGAGTAGGATGGGGGCCCGGAGGACGAGGATGGCATTAATTGGTGAGACCAGGACTTGGTTATGTTAGCGGCCATGTAGATAGACAATATGGTGGTTGGAGCAGTATCATAGACGGGATTTTGGAATATCTTGGAGTGGAGGAGGAACATTTTGATCCCTAGTGTACCGACCCAGATCATCAACAATATGTAAATAAAAGAAATGAAAGTGTCTTGTTCAATATTTCCACATGCATTCTTGGAGTTTCATATGTCTTGGGTCATTGTTGGTCTAAATATGCTTCTGCATGCCTAAAAAGTGGAAAGAATTCGATAATTACATTAGTTGTGACATGCTGGGGACGTCACAATATATCCTCAAACATTTCGGTATTCTTTAATTCGAACATAATATTGGCATGGATTCCACTTCTTCTTTTTTTTCTTTTCTAGATTTATGAACAAAAAATATGTACGTGTTGCTATTTTAATTATAACCGATGAATATGCAATCTACCATTTTAGGTCCCAATGGAGTTTGTTTAGGAGGATGAATCGCCACCTTGGCTAGACACTTCCACACTTTCAAAAAATTATAGGATTGTAAAATTCCATTCCATAATTCATATGGAGTCTTCTTCGTCTTTTTGTGGGGTTCTTTATTAAGAATATAGTTTGTAGTTATAACTGTCTCCCTCCACAAGTTTTGAGATGAATCCGAACTTAAGAGTATAGTATTAACAATCTCCTTTAGAGTTTTGTTTTTCCATTCAGCAACTCCATTTTGCCACAAAGTACAATGTGCAGTTATTTGAAGAATTATCCCCAAACTAGCACACAACTCATTTAAATTGGTAGAATTTTATTCTCCTCCTCTATCAAGTTGGTTCTCAACCTCATTTTTATATTTGATAAACATAATCATAACCTCATATTTACTAGATAATGGAGAAAGATAGCAAAATCGAGTATAGTTATCCACAAAAGAGATGAAGTACTTCTTTCCACCTCTAATTTCTTTGAACTTTAAATCACACAAATCACTATGGAATAGTTGTAGAGGTTCATTCATTGTTTCAACATATTTCAAAGATTTGTTAGCAAACTTAGCCTTAACACAAGTCTCACACTTGTAACGGGTATCCAACTCAAACCTTGGAATTAACCCTAAGTTTATTATCTTTTTCATTGTAATATAGTTTACATGTCCTAATTTACCATGCCATTAATAAGGAGACACGGCAATGTAAATTAAAGGCTTCTCTTTATTAATAGTCATTGGATAAAATAATCTTTAGTTTACATCAATGATAGCCACATTGACTTTGGATAGGTCATTATACAAGTACCATTTCCCCCACATACATCCCCATTTAGAAAGTACAAACTTATTATATTCAAAACCAATTTTGAAACATTTCTTGACAAGTATGGGGCTAGAATAGGAATCTTCCGGATATTTAGTACATGTGAAGGTAATCTCCTTTCTGAATGTGAACTTCATGATCACCTTTTCTTTCCCAGCAATCTTTGTTGATGTAAAGTTAGCAATACGGGTGAGCATGGCCTGAATGGGCAATCCCACTTTGGAATCGGAACTGTCCATTAAGTAACAGTTTCGAAAAAATGGAATTAAGAATTGCCCTTTGGTTTCATGGATCCATCTAGAAACCGGATTGCCGGTCCAATCTGATCTAGTTCCTAGGTGGGTCCATGGAACCGACCCCAATCCCAACAAATTTGCATACATCAATTAATATCATAGTAAATCTAGTTTCTATTTTGAGCACCAAAGCTTGTTCAGCTGGAAATTCAAGTTGAATTACAAGCCACTGATTTAGATTAAGAATTGAAAATTATAGGGTAGAGCGAATAGACAATACTCATTGGTTAGGAACTTAATTTCTTTGAAAGTTAAAATATCAATCACTTGATCCATCTTTTTTCAACGTCAACCTAATTTCTCACGACGATGGCTAAGGAGAGACCTAATTATACTCTTAAAATGAGAGGTTGGCTCTTAATTTCGTGTCATGACGACAAAACGCTGCAACATTTATGGACATCTCCAATCGGTCCTCTTATTCCTCTTTGTTAGTTTATTTCGCTTTGATTGAGAAATCAGGTAAATGGATTATTATAATGAAAAAAAAAGTACAGGGTAATCCTATTTTATATCCAAAAGATAAAATTAGTCAATAATGTCCAATTACTACAAATATACATATATGTACATATATATTTGGTCAAAGAACTACAAAATAATTTAGTAATTGAGATGAAATTTCTTTTTAAAAATATATACATACTAATCTGAACCAGGTGGGTGAGTGGGTGGTTCCATACCTAGAGTTAGGAACTGGACCAGTCCCCATGGGAATTGTCGATTCTAGATTGGTCCATTTTGGTTCCGGTTGTTTCGACCGATTCTCGATTCCTTGGCACACTCCTAGTTAGCAATATAATTCTTATGTTCTTCTTAGCATTCTTGTAAGATGAGAACATGTGTTTATCTATACAAATATGATTTATAGCACTTGTGTCCAACCACAAATTGATATTGGTCAATATCAAGGATATTTCTGACACTATCAAAGTAGTGAGCCTCTTGTCATCTTCCAATTTTGTTAGATTTAGCTGCTTGGCTGCACCACCATGGGCCTTTGTTTGGGCGCTTTTTGCAATCCTTAACTTTATGGACAAGTTTATTGCAAACAAAACATGTCCCTTGGAATTTCTAAGACCGTTCCCTCTTCTTGCCTTTTCTTTGAAAAGATTACTTCCTTTTTCTATCTTGCTTGGAATTGGAAGACTCAATAGTGTTGGTCTTTGGTTCTATATGAGGGTTTGCATTCCTCATTTTGTAATCCTCAAATTTGAGTCGTGGAATGAGATATTCAAGTCTCATCTCTTTCCATTTGTGCTTACATATATTTCTAAGTCTAACTAGCCCTGAGGTAGCTTTTTAATCATCATTGCCACTTGGAATGATTCACTAAGTAACATCACTTAGCAAAGATGCCATTCAAGCTTATTTGCAATTCCTAAACCTGACTCATGATAGATTTAGAATCTACAATTTTGAAGTCTAGGAATTTGGCAACCACTAATTTCTCGATGCCTATGTCCTTAGTCTTGCTTTTCTTTTCTAAGGACTTCGATAAGTATTTAGTATTTTCGATGTTGCAATAAACATTATACAAAGAATGTACTAAACAGTTAGGCTACGTTTGATCATCCGGATTTATAACTAAAATAATACTGGATATGATATAATATGAAATTAAGGGATTTTGATATATCCTATCTACTATTTGGATTGCAATAATAAAGTAAGATATATTCACATCATATCATACATATTGTTTGGTATAAACAGCATATTAATATAAATGAACAAAAAATTTTACAAATGAAGATAGTAAAAATCTTTCTCGACACTCTTGCCTACTTTATTTTTATTTTTTATTTTATTTCTCCCTTTTAAATTAATTAATTTTTTTTATTTCTTTCTTCCTCTTCCATCATTCTCTATTAAAATTTTATTAAATAGTAAACTATACTAATATACCTACCAAAAATACTAAAATACCTTAAATATGTCATAAATATTTATATTTATATATTGAATTTATATTATAAAAAGAATTAAATTCGAATATATAAATAAAAAATAAGATTAAATTCAAATAACTAAATTATTATTTTTTGTTATTTTGAATTTCTTATATTAGAATCAAAATACTATTTATATTAAATATAATTTAATTTTGTTAATTTAAGAAGATTATCATTCAAAAAAAAATTACTTTCCTATTTTGGATGTTAGAAATCCTATCCACATTTATCCCACCTCTTCTATGGGATAATTTAATCGAGTTTATATTTTCCTTATATTCGACTTTATCTTGTCTTGAGTAGACACTAAATACAAGATATGATAAATTTTATCCTATCCTTTTATCCCGACTGCCAAACATAGTCTTAAGGTTATAGTTTTAACATAGGATGTCCCAAATCTTCCAAGCCTCCAGTGCAACAAATGTCGTGACATCTCGCTCATCTAGACTAATTATCAAGCACACCTTAGATAAGGATCATATTTAGCTTGGTCAAATAAAAGAACATTTTTTGTTGCCATTGTATAAAGCCCACATTGGTGAATTTCTCTGATTTCTCATTTGATGTAATTAATGAGAAGACCATGAAGGCAAAGCCTATTGATTTATACCCATGCCACCATAAATGGTCTCAACCTAAAGACTCATAACATTTGTTGCCACAACACCAGGCCCGAAGGTATGAACTTCTCCACTAGTAATGGTCGAAACGACCATAGGAACATCACCAGAAACGTTCTAGACATCACTGGGTACTTCATTGTTATTAACCATTACGAATTTCTCATAAACCCAACAAACATATAAAGCTAATCATCTTAAGATTGTTGTAAAAATAGGCGCGCAATACTATTTGTTGTAACTAAAAAATATAAATAGAAATAATAACTCTGAAAGCAATTACTAATATAATAACAACCAAGCCAATATTTATATAATCTTAACAAATAACAATTATATAATTACAAACCGCATATAAATTTGCTAGATGCTATAAAATTGTAGAGGAATTAAACTAGATGTGAGGTACAAATTACCAAATCTCCTTAAGGCAATTAATTCTTATCAATGATACTAAGCATATTCACAAGCTATGTTTCTCAAGATACAACACCTCAAACCTATAGCACCATACAAACAAAACTCTATCGAACACTTTTGGAAACTAGCACACCTTGAGCACAATCGTCAAGAACTTAAGAGACATGACTTAAGACACGCCTTCTTAAAATTAAATGACCCCCACACTTGAACTGAAGAGATATCTATTAAAGCTACTACAAAAAAACTGAAAGGATATGAAACAAAGAGTTATGTCGGTTACGATCACATTTTGAGCCATTAATCCATAATTGCAACAATTAACCCATAATTGCGACAATTAAGACATGATATGAAGAGATATAACTGTTGCATGTGAACTGAAGAGACATGAATGAAGAGAATCTTCTAATATAGCCGTTAATGACCTATAATTAGAACAGTGTTGATAATTCAACTAAAATCAATTTTATTATATTTTTACTGTAACACCTTCAAAAAAATGTTCTACACGCCTCAAAACCTTTTTGTTTCCATCTGTATTATCTTCTCTAACATTGCATAGCTCTTAACATCATGTAAAAATAGTTTCCACTATGAACACCTCGACTCTAGCGTAAGTACTTATTATTATTATTTTTTTAGGCCAAAGACCTAACTGTTGATTAAAACTGTATTGGAGCAAAACACCAATTATTTGAGAACGACTATTAGCAAAAGACCTATTTGTGACCATATCCTGTCAATGAAGTTGTGATTTTTGGTCGCCTTGTTTTCTTTCTCTGTCCGATGGTCATTTGCAGTCATTTATCTGGGCAAGTTAGACAAATCATCGGTGATGTATTCTGACCTCGTCATTTCCGTCAAAGTTTTTCTTTTGGTTGGATGAAAGGGAGACGTTACACCCTAAATTTCATGAATTAACGCAGGAGAATACAAACGAACCAAAAAAAGAAAAAGAAGAAAAGTGACATGGGGAGGAAAGCATCAGGTTCCCCATCTTCACTTTGATTTGGGTGGCCACGTGATCCAATTACGAAGAGAAGGAACAAAATCTCCTAAAGTGATTGTTTTGCTGGTCTAGGAATAAAGGTGAGAGTTATAGAAGCAAAATGCCTAGTTAAAGAAACGCAATCCACCACAAGCTCGCGTGGATCCCAAGCACATCTCTTCTGCCAAAAGAGAGGGAAAGAAAAAGAGAAAAAAGTATAGCTTTTTTATGAGTGGAAGGGGCTGCGCTTGAAAGATGAGAAACGCTTCGGTAAGAACACCACACCAATCACGACAAATCACTGAGACACTCCTTTGTTCTGAGATAATTGCTTCGATAACTCCAGGTTCAAGCGTGAAGGTAATCCTCCAACTGTGCCACCTTTTGGGACTGGGTAACAATTTCTTCTGCTTAAAGGTAACTTATTCTGAAATACAAAAAACTAATTACGCGCCTATTAAGTAGTAATTTCATCTCAGCGTTGGTCTTTTAGAAAAGCCCAACCTTCCTTCTTTAGTCTATTATGGTCGGCAATAAAAGTTCATATGATGTTCTCATTGCAGATTGCCTAACATCCTCTAAAGCATACAATATTACGTGAAATTCACACATTTTTTAAATTGTCATCACACATATTGCTTATTTTTCTTACTACATTCTTTTTATTCAAACCAGTTGGGATAACCCTTCTTTTTCTTGAAAGGTGGGCTTGTAAAAATCCTTAATTAAGGGCCTTTGACTTTGGTTCATGTATCTTTGCATAAAAATTTCTTTACTGGACAACCTCGCGGTTTATTTATTAAAATTTCACTTGCTTTATTCAAAGTAAAGTGCAAGTGTATATGAAGATCATACCAGTGGAGAATTGGTGATGGACAATTGGAGGGAAAAGTACCAAAAAAGTCATAAACCTTTTAATATCGATACCAATTCAGTTCATCCGGCCAATTTTGGCCGGCCAGAGTTGACGTGGATGTCGGCTGATGGCTGGAGGCCGACGTGGCAATTTTTAAGATTTTTTTAATTATTTTTTTTTCGATTTTTTTATTAATTTTTTTTCTTTTTCCTTTTCTTTTCCAGCAGCGACCGGTGAGCCTTTGGTGAGGCTCGCTAGCCACTGGACGAGGGCCACGAAGCCCTCACCTGCCGCCAGCGAGGGTCACGGCCTTCGCCCAACCTCTCCCAGGCCGTCGACGAGGCGGCTTTGCCCGGATCTGGGCGAGGCTGGCCTCACCCGGCCTTGCAGCGGGCGAAGGCGGCCTCGCCCGTGGCTAGCGAGGCCATGGCAGCCATCGTCAAGGCGGAGGCGAGGGCCAAGGGCGGCAACCCTTGCCGACGGGCCGGCGAGGGCTTTGTGGCCCTCGCCTTCGCCTTGACCTTGCCGGCCATTGGGCAAGGGTCACGGCCCTCACCCGGCCTCTCTAGGCCGCTAGCGAGGCAGCTTCGCCCGGATCTGGGCGAGGCCATGGTGGCCATCACCAAGGCGGAGACGAGGGCTGCGAAGCCCTTGCCAGCCACAGGCGAGGCCCCCTTCGCCTGCGGCAAGGCCTGGGCGAGGTTGACCTCGCCTAAATCCGAGCAAAGCCACCTCGCCGACAGCCTGGGAGAGGCCGCGCGAGGGCTGTGACCCTCGCTGGCGGTAGGCGAGGGCTTCGCAGCCCTCACCTAGTGGCCGGAAAAGAAAAGGAAAAAGAAAAAAAGAAAGAAAAAAATAATAAAAAAATCTTAAAAATTGCCACATCAGCGTTCAGCTACTGGCCGACGTCTACGTCAGCGCCAGCCGGCCAAAATTGGTCGGATGGACTAAATTGGTACCAATATTAAAAGGTTTAGGACTAAATTGGTCCAATTGAAAAGTTTAGGACTGAATTGGTACCAATGCAATAGGTTTAGGAATTTTTTTGTACTTTTCCCGACAATTGCACATGGTTGCTCTAGACCTACTAGGCTACTGCATCTTTTATATCAGGTGCAGAGGGAGAGACCCATGCAAACTTATTCCAAACAAACTTCTTTGATTTGATTACAAAACAGTTTAAGACTAAAATTTACCATATTTTATTCGAAGCGGGCATATTTTCTTCTCCCTAGTTGAAGAAAACTTTATATGATGATGCTTTTGATGGTGAATTATAAGTTATAAGCATTATTCACATGCGAATTCAATTTAGTATTTACATGGATGATGCTCATGTTACCTTGACTAATTGCTTGTGTTTTTATTATGCTTAACACATTGCTTTGAGGAATTGCACGGGACTACATTATCTAACAAAATAGGGCCCAACTTGTTGAGGCTCCATCTGCCTCAACATCAAATAATAACTTACGACAGAACAAATGTTGAAAATTATATGTAGTCCAAATTTCAGCTTGATTATTATGTTTAATACATTTTACATCCTTTCTAGATCAAGACATTGTTCTCTGTATTCTAAATATTGAGGGATAAGTATAGTATGAGTGTCCTAACTTTCGTACGGTATTCACTTGGATGCCATAACTTTATTTTTAGCTCACTTAAATGCCACAAAAATTTGAAAAATTGATCATTTGAGTGCTATCGACGATTTTCCTTGCTAGAAAATCTAATATGGATGCCGATGACGTGGATACATTTTCAACTTTTTATTTTTTTTGGTTTTTTTTTCCTTTTTTTTTTCTTTTTTTCTTTTTTTCCTTATGTCGGCAAGGGTCATTGGCAACCCTTGCAGGCCACAAAGCCCTCATCTAGGGTCAGTAGGGTAGCAAAGGCCCTAGGTAAGGCCATCGTGGGCAAGGGAGCAAGGTGGCCTTACCTAGATCTAGCAAGGGCCTTTGCGCCCTCGACTGGGGCCAGCTCGGTCGTGATGGCCTTGGACGAGGCCTTTGCAACCCCATCAACCGCTAGTGAAGGCCCTCAGCAGACTGGGCAAGGGTTGCCTTGCCTGCGTTCTAGGATGGCCTTGCCTAGTGCCTTTGTTGCCACACTAACCAAGGGCAAAGCAACCCTTGCCCAATTTGAATGAGGCCTTCGCAATCAGTGAGGGTTGCTGGTGACCCTCGTCAACATAGAAAAAAAAAGCAAAAAAAAGAAAATAAAATAAATAATTCAAAAAAAAAAATCCACACTGGAATGGGAAGTTAATTAAAAATCCACATAGGATGATTTGCTAGCAATGTCACTTAAATGATCAGTTTTTCTCCAATGTGGCTTTAAGTGAGTGAAAAAAATAAATTATGGCATTCAAATAAGCGCCGTACAAAAATTGTGTATATCTACTATTCTTATCTCTCAATACTTGTCAAATTATGATTAAAAATTTGTTTAATATGATCTAGACATAGTGAACAAAGGACTTTCATCAAATGTTACAATATGAGAGGAGATTATACCTCCATAACGCTGAGATTCCGCTAGCAAGTGACTTCTCTTATGTGCAAATTTGAATGAAGTCGAGAATGCTTGTAAAAATTGGGGAGCAAGAGTAAGAACATTAATATTTAATCTTCTCCATTAACTAGAGATAATAGTAAGCATCTTTAAGCTCTAAGGACACTTCGTCCAGATCATTGTAAATCGTCGATAACCCCACGTTTTTTCCCCTATCAATAAGTAGTGCCTCCATCACATTTGTCTATGATCGCAGACATATCTCCTAGGGTTTTTTTTTTTTGGGAGAAATCAATTTTTTTAGCACTCATTCAAAATCAGGACAAGATTAATGATATGTGACCAAGCAAGATTTCTAAAGTTAATCTCTCCATATGAATGGACCATTGTGAGAGAATTAAAAGGGGACAATATGTTTTAACAAAAAACGAATTAAAATTTTAATCTCCAAATCTATTAATCAATCAAACCATGTGTCAAAGAAAATAAATTGCGCCAGGAACCATCGAGACGCTCCACGGTTCCACATGCTCGCTCATTAAACGCGCTACGGGAGCGAAAATATCCTCGGCCATTGCCCTCGAGCGTCTATGAGCCCAACTCATTTTTTAAGCTTGGTGTTGTTCTGTGTTCTAATTGTTTTATCACGTTGCTCTTCCTTTCTTTTTATACAACCAGTGATTAGTTCTGTTCTCTGTTCAGTTTCCTTTGCACCCATTTGTTCAAGCAAATACAAGGAGACACAACAAGAGGAAAAAAGGGGGGAAATAAATTTCTACAAAAGAAGGAAGAAATGGCTGGGGCTTTTGTTACCTCTGTTGTGTCAAATCTAGTCTCGAAACTTGGTGAGTACCTGATTGCTCCCATTGGACGTCAATTTGGGTATGTGCTATGCTATAAGGGCTATGTCGAAGATCTTAAAAATGGAGTCAAGGAGCTGGAGATTGCAAGGGAAAGGGTGCACTGCTCCGTCAATGAAGCTGTATATGACGGAAAACCTATACACACTGATGTTAAGGATTGGCTGGAGACTGTGAATAAGGAGGCTGAGGAAGTAGAGAACCTATTAAAATGGGGCAGAAGTGCAAAGGATTCTTGCTTCAGCGGGTGGATTCCCAACCCAGTGGTGCGCCTTCCAATTGGCAGCAAGGCGAAGAAAATGACTCAAGTCATTCGGGGACTCCATGAGAAAAGCCTTAATAGTAACTTCCAAAAGGTCTACTATGAGAATACTCCGATTGGAATTGTCACTACCCCAAGATCTATTAACAAGAAAGAAGATGTCCTGGAGTCGAGGGCTTCATTCTCAAAGAAGGTAATGGAAGCTATAGTTGATGACAAGGTCTGTGTGATTGGAGTGTATGGACTAGGTGGGGTTGGCAAGTCCAAGCTTTTGGAGGATGTGGAACGGCGAGTTAAGGAAAAGAAGCTATTCGATGTGGTTGCCACTGCAGATGTATCACGCAATCCAGATTTAAAAAGAATACAAGGAGAAATAGCTTATGCATTGGGTCTGAAAATAATGAATGAGGAAACTACTCGTGGGAGGGCAGATCTCTTGTGTAAGAGATTGGAGAGTGGTTCTAAGAAAAACATTCTCATAATTTTAGATAATTTGTGGAAGAAGTTAGAGTTGAAGGAAGTTGGCATCCCTTGCGATGATGATAATAAAGTAAAAGGCTGCAAGCTATTGCTAACGTCTAGATACCGAAATGTTTTGCGCATTGACATGGGCTCTGACCAAGAATTCCGACTTGATGAGTTAAAGCATGAAGAAGCACGAAGACTCTTTGAAAGGATAGTGGGGGACAGAGTTAACAATCCCGACTTTAAGTGTTTGGTGGATAGAGTGGTCAAAAATTGTGGAGGCTTGCCTCTATTAATTCGATCGGTGGCAAAAAGGTTGAAGCATGGAGATTTGGCCGAATGGAGGAATGCTTTAATCAATAAAGAAGGAGCGGATGTAAAATCATTAGTGGAACTAAATTACAATGACTTAAAAGAAGAGAGGATCAGATCATTGTTCTTGGTATGTGCCGTAGCCTGTGGGAGAATTCCCATGACGGCTTCCCTTATCTACTCAATGGGTTTGGGTTTATTTAAAAAATTTAGCCAGACTCTTGAAGACGCTAGAGATAGGTTGATTATGGATGTACATCGCTTGCAAGACTCTTCTTTGTTACTAGATAGAGATGACATGGAATGGTTCAGAATGCATGACATATTTGTGGACGTAGCCATCTCTATTGCTTCCACAGAATGGAATGCCTTGGTGGGGAGGAAGGATTATGGGTTGAAAGAATGGTCAAAGGATGAGCTCAGAAAATGCACCGTGATATCCTTCCAGTATGTTGGAATTAATGAGCTTCCTGAAAAATTGGATTGCCCAAACTTGAGGATGCTTCTGTTATTGGAAGAAAACTCGTCTCTCAAACTTCCCGCGTCATTTTTTGAATCTATGGAGAGGCTCCAAGTCTTGGACTTTTCTGGCTTATCTTTCACCTCTCCACCTTTATCGATTCAGTTCCTTGAAAACCTCAAGTCGCTATGTCTAGATTACTGCCATCTGGAGGATGTGACTGTTCTTGGAAAGCTAAAAGGATTGCAGTTCATGAGCTTCCTCAGATCTTCAATCACTCGGCTGCCCAAAGAAATAGGTGGACTGATAGAATTAAGATTTTTGGACTTGACAGGATGCACCGGGCTCAAAGTTATTGAACCTGGCGTGCTCGGAAGCTTGATTAATTTAGAAGAACTGTATATGGAAGATAGTTTTGATCAATGGGAGACCGAGGATGAAGTACCGCAAGGCAATGCCAGCTTGGCTGAGTTGAAGAACATGAAAAGGTTGAGCACTTTGTGCATTGCCATTCCTCATTCTACAAATCTCCCAAGAGATTTGCCATTCGGGAAGCTCAACAAGCATCAAATCCAAATTGGGGACGTTTGGGATTGGTCGGGTGAATACAAAGAATCTAGAACTTTGAAACTCAAGCTGGATTCAGACGATCTTCTTCTTGAAGAGTGGGTGCAGAGATGTTTGCAGATGACCCAAGATCTCCACTTGGACGGATTGCAAGATGGCAACAATAGCATTCGCGATTTGTGTGTCGAAGGTTTTCAAGAATTGAAGCATCTTCACGTACAAAATAGCCCCTCATTTCAGTATGTGGTTCTCTTCACAGAGAATGTCCAGCGTGCAGCATTCACAAGACTGGAATCGTTGTTTCTCAAGAATCTGAACAACTTGGAGAAGATATATCACGGCTCTCTTACCCCAGAGTCCTTCAGCAAATTAAAAATTGTGAAAGTGGATAGTTGTGGCGAAATCAGATGTTTGTTTCCTTTGTCCATGACTAGAATATTCTTGCAGCTCGAAGAAATTGAAATAAGCAGATGCCACTTGATGCAGCAAATTGTCGCACGTGCCAAGGTAGATGAAGGCAGAAATGAAATACATGTTGATCCCACGGTGAAGTCATGCAATTTGCGCAAATTGACATTATGTAACTTGCCAGAGATGACAAGCTTCGGTAAAACCATGGACCATTCGGTATTTCTCGACGAGCAACAGGTAAATTTCATGTTTTCTAAAAAGATCATATTTTCCTCTATCCAGACCATCCTAGTTGGAGCAAACCTTCTCTGACTAGTCTTCTGATCCACGAGTTACAACCAAGGAAATTACCTCCAATTGAATATATTAGTCATAGAGATATACCTGGTTTAAGCATGGATTGGCTCATCACTCAATTAGTAATACCCTTCGGACCAATATATGTATATTAGTAATACCCTCTACGAGGAAATATGAGGAAAGACGGGCAAAATGACATAAATAAAGTTTCTGAATTTTACAGCCTTTTTCAATTTCTCCTTATCTTTCGAAGGTATTAGTTGAAGTCCCACACATTGTGCAGACTTAAAAAAAAAAGACCCGTTGAACTTTAAGATATAATGTATAGAGTTTTTGCGTAATATTGCCAGATAATATGCATTTTTCAACCAAATGACAAAGTTTTTAGTAACATTTGGATCATTTAGTATTTTGTGTCATAAAATGATGATTTTGTTTGAATGTGCAACTAATAACAAATACTAAGGACGTGTTTGATAATCATTCTATTCACAGAAATAATTTCTGATCAGAAATTATTCTTTTTTATTTTGCTTCCGGAAACAATTTCTAAGCATTTTAATATGTTTGGTAACTATCCAAAATTTTTATTCCGTCAATAAAATTGTGTTTGATACCATCCTCAAAATTTCTTCCAAACCATTTTCTTTTAATTTTGTAATATTTTCTCACTTTTTTCTTCTTTTTTTTCTTTTCGTCTTCTTTTATTTTTTTTTTTTTCTTTCCCTTATTCTTCTTTTTCAAGCTCTAGCCAATGACCTCGCCGGAACGTCATCGACCTTCGGCGAGGCTACGCCTCATCGACCGAGCCTCGCTGGCAAATGGGCAAGGCTCAGCCGATGCTTGGCTTGGCGAGCAGCCTCACTTAGATTTGGTGAGGTTGAGCTCACCCAGCCGCCGACAAGGCTTGATCTCGTTGGGTTACCGCGATGTCGGCCTCACCTTGGTTGGGCGACGCCAACCTTGCAGTGGCCCAATGAGGTCGAGCCTCGCTCAGCCAGGCGAGGCTCGCCAATGGCCAGAGGATGCCTGGGCGAGGCCCACTTGGCCACCAACGAGCTTGCTGGGCCTCGTCCTGGCCTAGTGAGCCTCCGGTGAGGTTGTTGGACCTTGCCCAATTGGTCACTGGCATTTGGCGGCGGTGGACAACAATGACATGGAAGAAGAAGAGAGATGGAAGAAGAGCAAGAAGAAAAGAAAAAAAAAAATAGGCCGGCTTGATTCTGAAATTGTTTTCGAAAATAAAGAATCAACCTTTTTTTACTTTTCGATTCTACTCCAAACATATTCCCAGGAATAAAAAATTTACCAAATGGATTTATGTTCCAAATCTACTCCCGGAATCAAAAGAATGGAAGTTTGTATTGTTTAGCAAGTTGTCAAACGCATCTTAACATGACATATTTTCCCATTTGAAGTAAATGAAATTTTAAGGTAATATGCTTTTTTCAACCAAACGACCAAAAGTTTTTAGTAACATTTGGATCATTTAGTTTTTTGCGTTAAGATATGATAATTTTGTTAGAATGTGATTATAATATTTGATATTACACATGAAATATTGACTTAAGAATTATCTCAATTTAATTTTGATATGTGCAACTAAATGATGAGTACTAGTGTGATACATTTTCCAATTTGAAGTAAACGGAATTTTGTCCATGGCTTTTGTATAGATGTAGAAAAATTGAATAAATAATTGCTTTTTAAAATTTTGTTTCCTAGAATTATTAAGACAAGCGAAACATTAATTTGTTTTTTCAAAATTGAATCGTTATGTAATATGTGAATGCATAAAAAACATTTATATAATAGTAAATTAAATTTTAATTTGTTTGTCTTATGTTATAAACATAGTTAAAGAAGCACCATATTATGCATCGAATTTTTTAACAACACAAAAGTTTGTCATTGCTTAACGGTAACATTATATATGCATACACATACATTTATGAATATATGAATAACTTGAAGTAAGTATAGACTACCTTTATAATTCGTATGACCGTCGTTTAATAATTAATGGACAAGTGTACAATTCTATCATATCCGTTTGATAAAAGGAGAAAAAAATAACTTCAAATATTTTCAGTAGGTGAATTTAACATAAATCAGATGTTAGTGGGATAATTAAATTTATGTGTTCTAATTCGCGTAAGCTATGGATCTTTTGTGGTGATCAAATCTGCCACAAATCTTCATCCTAACTACTTTTCTAAACTTACTAATAGACAATATGTGCGTTGCACACGTTTAAAGTCCTTTTTTTTTTGTACTAAATATTGTTTGAAAGTATTAAATAAAAACACATCTTGCATTATTTGTGCTCTACTGCTTGGATTTTAACAATATCTGTTACTATTCTCTTAGTATAAAATAAAAACATGTAAATGCTTTTTTTAAGTTACTTTTCAAAATTATGTTTATCGTGGGACATAAACCGCCAAAGCATGATGCTCAACTAAAATCATTCATTAAATTAAGTAATTCTTTATCTCGGGACATGACTTAAACTTTTCGCAAAAATTGACTTTTTGTGACAAGAAAGCGTATCTTAGGTCCTTATAGAGGTAAAATTAAAATGGTCTTTGATACTCATATAGTGCTGTTGTGACCAGAACATGGATCTTATGGCCAACGATGGATCTTATAGTGATAAACCCTTTTTTTTTTAAACTTTTGATCGATATCTATACTAGAATTTTAGTACTTGTGATGAGGACAACAAAATCTTGTGACTACTTTAGTTATTTCTCTCATAATTTTACCAAAAAAACTTACTTTTATTTATATGATAAGAGATGTTTTGTCCGGTATACCTTGGAATAAGAATGCCAGACTCAAATTACACTTGTAAAATCAAATAAATGTGTGTTTGTTTCATGGAAAATGAATTCTTTGGATTATATTTCCTAAAAATGATTATTTGTATCTCTTACAAAAATGAATGAAAGATTAGACATATATTTTTGTCAATAATGAAAATATTTTTTATTAACTAATTATTTTAAGCAATCACTTTTAGGAAAATTTTTCTAAAATTTTCAATTTTTGCAAAACAAACAAAGCCTAAAAGGGTAGTTTTTATCTGTTCGTCAATTTATTTAATGAATATTTGATAGAATACAATTGAGACTATCTTTTTATACTGTTGTTTGAGATATTTTATAAAAACCATAGTCAATGACTAAAAATAATTAAAGATGAAATCAAATTCGAAATTGATACCACCAATACTAAGTTTCATCTAACTAAAAAAATCTCAAATTGGCACCCTTATATCATTTACCCCAAACTAATTTTAGCAGTACAAAAAACTCAAATTGGTATCCTAACTCAAATCTACCATCCGTTAGCATTCAGTCTAATATATTATCATAATACATATGTATTAACACTCGTGATGGACAATCACAAGAAGGATCTAATGTGAGAATGATAGATTCGATATGGAAAATTCACGTGTATTGACACATATGATTTCAACCAATAATAGATTTAGGTTAGGGGTACCGGATTGAGATTTTTTGAAAGAAAATTAGTTTGGGGATAAATGTGACATTGGTGCATTAGCCAATTTGGATTTTCTATGACACAAAAATTAATTTGAGATAAATGTGTCATTGGTACAAGTTTGGGATTTTAATTGTGTTAACTAAAAACTAATTGAGTCTATGCCATGAATTTGTAAAATTAGGCAAAAAGCACAAAATGTGACGGTAAATTCAATAACCTCATTCATGGACTAGAAATTCTCTTATTATTATATATAATAAGTCCAAATACATAATAGTTCAATGATAAATAAGTGTCACGCTGATAAGTTGTAAAGAATAATAAGATTAAATTAAAAAATCACTGCTCTACCTTTTCTTCCATTATCTTTAAATCTCTTATATGAGATTACTTCCTAAATTATTTTTTCACACGCAACCTGTTCACAATTTCTAGTTACAAGCATTGTTATGAGATAATGTGGGGTTATTCACCCCTTGTAGATAAATAAAAAAAAAAAAAAATTCTATGCATTTGCCTTCCTAACTTATTCTCTTACCTTGTAAGGTTTTATTGCCATGGTTGGAGTCCTTGACACTATCTGAAGTTCCCAAATTGAAAGAGATATGGAACTCTCAAATTCCCTCAAATATGAGCAACCTACAATTTCTGAAAGTAGAGGATTGCACGTTTCTCTTGAGAGTCATCCCATCAAATTTGCTAATAGAGCTACAAAATTTGGAAGCCATCACCGTTGAAAGATGTCAGTTAATACAAGAAGTATTCGATTTTGAAGGACTAACGACTAGTGGGGATGTTGAGATTCTATCACGATTGACCATATTAAATTTGAGTGACTTACCAAGTTTGAGAGGCATATGGAACAAGAATCCAAGAAAAGTGTTGTGTTTCCGAAACTTAAGGGCACTGAAGGTGCGAAATTGCGAGAATATGAGATTTCTTTTTTCTTTTTCCATGGCTAAAGCACTTGGGCAAATAAAAGAAATAGAAATAGCGAGTTGTAAAGTGATGGAGGAAATTATAGATGTGAAAGAAGAAGAATGGGCAGAAGCTGCAGCCACCGACATGTTAGAGTTCCCTCTATTAACCTTCTTGTCTCTTGAGGAATTGCCAAATCTCGGGACATTCTCTTCTGGAAAGTATTGTATTCACTGTCCATCCTTAACAAGATTGAGAATATTTGGATGCCCCAAAATGATGACATTCTCCTCGTTCGAAGGAAAGCAACAGTCGATGATAGCTAATATGGGTTTACAAGTGTTTGGTCGTATCAACTCTGACTTATCCTCACCTGTCTTCTTCAATCAAAATGTAAGTAAATATCTATGGAGTTTTCTATTTTATGTTTATTGTAGATATTTTTCTAGGTAAGTGGAGTTTTCTCTCCGCTGAAGCAATTGAAAACTCTGCAAGTATCACCTGTGAAGCCTCTTGCTACTCTATGCATCTATTGTTTTTCTAGGACAATGGTATAATTTTGGATAATCAACTTCAGCCCTAAGTATAAGTTAACATATTAGAGCATCCGAATAAGGACATTTAGGAGTTCGTGGTCGAGAAGCTAACATATGATCCTTTCATATAGGTTCTTTTTCCGAGCTTGGAGGAGTTGACGCTCTTGTCGCTATGCAGATTGAGGAGGATATGGCATAATGAACTCCCTGAAAAATCATTCTGTAGACTAGCATCCATCACCATTAGAGATTGTGAAAATTTGTCTCATATTTTTCCATCAAGTTTAATAGAGAGGTTCCAGAGCCTTAAAATGATTGAGGTGGTCAAGTGTACCTCTTTGGAAGTATTAATGGAACATGTTGCTGTCGATACTAAGAAAAAGCAAAAACATATGGTCCTCTTAAACTTAAAAGAATTGAAGTTGTGGCACCTGCCAAGGCTGAATGCAGTTGTGACGAGTAGCACCAAACAAACATTGGGTCTTCCAAGTCTGACCAATGTTAGCTTGCACTATTGCCACAGTTTGAAATATCTCTTCACAAATGAGACGGCCAGGACTCTTGATGAACTTAAGACGTTATATGTTTCTTATTGCAATAACATGCAAGAAGTAATTGTAGGGGAAGAAGGTGAAGAGCGAAAGTTGAAGGTAGTGAAGTTCTCTCATTTATGTATATTGAGGCTTTGTTCCCTAAAGAATTTGATTAGTTTCAGCTCTGGAAGTTGTGCATACGAGTTTCCCTCCCTAAGAAATCTCTCAATTCTGGAGTGCATTGCACTCAAGGCATTTATATTAAAGCCACCAACGCCACGAGCAGAGATGATGAATGAGGGAGCTGCTGATTTTGATGAAGGGCCATGTGCTTTATTTGACGAGAAGGTTTTCTCTTTACCTTATCTCATGCAATTTGGTTTCTTCTTTGTGATGCTTTGGATTTGTAAGCAACTTTGCTTCTCTGCCATTCATTGTGACTTTAGCCAGGTGATGTTTCTGTAGGTCAAAATTTTCAAATTAGAGGAGCTACGTCTAACAAGAATTCAATCAAGGGAATTTTGGGCAAACGAGATGCCCGATGAGTCCATTTGCCATCTAAAAGTCCTTGAGGTAAAGCAGTGTCACAACTTATTGAATATTATTCCTTCATTCGCGTGGAAGAGGCTGCTTCATTGTATGGAGTCCTTGATAGTGGAGTCATGCAACTTGATAGAAGGCATATATACACTTGAGGGCCTGGATGTCATGGAGAGAGAAGCTGCAGGAAGCTATTCATCAAGAGAGATATCTTTATGTGATCTCCCAAATTTGACATATATATGGAAGAATGAGGATTTGCTAAATCTTTGCTTTCATAACCTAACTTCTATAAGAGTTAAAAATTGCCCACGCTTGAGAAACCTTTTTACAATGTCTATGGCAAAAAGTTTGGGACAACTCCAATATCTTGGTCTAAGTGGCTGTGGAGAGATGGAGTACATTATTGCTAGAAATGAGGAGAAACTTGAAGAAGCAGCTAGCAGAATTGTAATTCCTCAACTTGTCATTATGCATCTTCACAACATGCCAAAACTCAGAAGTTTCTGCTGTGGGAAGTATATTTCAGAGTGGCCCTCCTTGAAAGAGTTTGTTGTTGATGATTGCAAAGCTATTACGGTGATTCTAGAAGATGCCAATTGCCAAAAACTAGAGGGTGATGTTCCAATGCAACAACCCTTTCTGCTAGTTGAAAAGGTTCGCACTCAATACTTCTTTAATGGCATATCTATTTTCTTGTTCCTAATGGTTTAAGCGAGACAATGTAAGGGTCTTTGGGTGACTTCCGCAAACTTATTGTTTTCTTTTACCAATCTTTTGCTTGTATTTAATAAGAAACATCCCAAACTACTTTTCCTAAACAGATTTGGCGAGGGCATCTTGGCCCTCGCCTGCCCTAGGGGAAGGCATCATGGCCCTTGCCTAGACCCAAGCAAGGGCATCCTATGGCTGACAACCCTCGTGGCCCTAAGTTCAAGAAAAAAAAAAAAAAAAAAATTAAAAAAAATGTATTATATAATGTCAACGTTAGCGCTAGTTGTGTCCTAACACCAGTCGTGCCACGTAAGATGATTGGCATTTACATTAGTGATTTCCAGCCAAAATTGGTTGGATGGACTGAAATGGCACAATTGCAAAAAGTTTGAAACTAAATTGACAAATACCAAAATTAAAACTAAATTGACACAATTACGATAGATTCATGACTTTTTGGGTAGTTTTCCTTCTTTTAACTAATCTAGAATCTAAATGATACTACAAATTCAAAACTTATTCAATGTAAGATTAAGGGATGATGACACCACGATTCTTAAAACTTGTGTCAATCCGTCACTTAAGTTTATAAACAATTTTTACATGCATTTGAGTCATAATATGTCAATGCTTTATGCATTTCAGGACTTGTTAAGTCCATCTGTTTTTTTATCGGTCGAAAAATCTGCATTTTATTTATTTATTTATCATATCTTAAGTCCTACGAGGACGTTAGAGCGGTGATGGAGCTTTCCTCAAGCACAAAAGGGCATTGTTTCACTATTGCCACAGCGGAAAGAATTGAAAAGCAAATTTAAAAAGACTAAAAATTAGAAAAACAATCCAACACTAGACAAAATAAAGAATATGAAAACTGAAAAAGGAGAGGTGTGTTGGCTATTGTGCATGTGTGTTGTCATGAGAAATATCTAAGATAGGCTAGATAGGAGGCCTATGAAAAATATATGATACGCAGAATGAATATGCTTTTCCAACTAAGGTGGCTATGGGTGATGGTACTGTACAAAGGTAATGCTTGATATATTTTTGAAAAATTATGCTTTCTACTTAAGTATAATAAGATAAAATCCATTCAGGTGGCACCCGCTAAAAGGAAACTAAAGTGTGTCTAGTATTCTTTTCTTTCTATTCTATGAAAAAAAAAAATGTTTACCTTGTGATTTTTTTGTTCTTGAAATTAAAGTTTTCTCTCTTTTGAGGGGCATAGAGAGTTGACTCTAATGTATTAAGATGAAAACAGGTCGAGTTTCCTGCTATAGAGTCGATGAAAATCTCACATATGGATAACATGCAAAAGATATGGTTTGATGAGCTTGCTTCAAACGCCTCTAGCAAACTCAAGATGCTAATAGTGGAGCATTGTGAGAAACTTCCATCTTTATTTTCATCTGCTACTATCCTTATAAGATTTCGAAACCTAGAGAAGTTGATTGTGACTGATTGTGATTCCTTAGAAGAGGTATTCCAAGTCAATGAGTTAAATATGAGGGAAGCTCATTCTACAAGCACTTTTCAATTGAGAGAATTATATCTCGAACGACTTCCAAAAATGAAACACGTCTGGAGTGGGCTTCCTCGAGGAGCTCTTACCTATGGACACTTACAATGCATGAGAGCTTTCAAGTGTCCATGTCTCAAAAGTTTAATTCCAAGCTCAGTGGCAAAAAGTATGATGCAGCTTGAAGAACTTGACGTGCGGTCTTGTGGGCTAGAGGAAATTATAGCGGAGGAAAACGGAGGAGTAAGGACTAGTGTAGGTGATCACTTCTTTCCTCAATTGACCACCTAAGATTACTTGACTTGCCAGAATTGAGAAGTTTCTACAAGAATAGCTATACTTCAACATGGCCACTCTTGAAGTTATTGCGAGTGGGACACTGCGATAAAATGAGGTCATTTTCATTCGACACTGAAACCCAAAGCTACCAGGGTACTATCATCAGCAAGAATCAACCTACACTCTTTTCTGTAGAAAAGGTATGATTCTTAATCCTAGCTCTCTATCTTTGTCTTCATTGGTTTATGTGGATATCTCTCAGTACTTGTTATTTTCATTTGAAAATTGAAATTGTCAAACAATTCTTGCTTATTAATACTCACTAAACCACAGTTGTGAAATGCTAAAAAAATTTTAGATTGATTGAAGTTATTATTTCCGGCTCGTGTTCTTTGAAAAATATTACTTTGAGAAGAAAAAAAACTTTATTGGATTAACTTCGATAGATATTCGTGCTTCTAATGATCCCCAGGTGTCTTATTAAGTCCATTATGTTAGTGGCATGTCGTGTTCTTTGAAAAATATTACTTTGAGAAGAAAAAAAACTTTATTGGATTAACTTGGATAGATATTTGTGCTTCTAATGATCCCCAGGTGTCTTATTAAGTCCATTATATTAGTGGCATGTCTTTTTTTAGTTGGTTCTACTTTACTCTTACTCTAACTCTCACTCTTAGATTTTTGTCCTGCCTCTTTACAGGGCATGAGAGTCGAAACCCACACTTGAAATTAAATCATCCTTACCCCCAACCCCTCCAAAAAGGTGGAGATTCGAACCCCCCACCTTGTCCTTCCATATTGGAAGGATGGCCATTGGGGCAAACCCGGTGGTTGTTAGTGGCATGTCTAATAGTTGGGATTTACCTATGTAATAAGTTGACCTTCCTCGTCCACCAAAATTAAAATATTTCAGTATTATGTTTGTTTGGCAAATTTCTAGCATTTTGTAGCTTTAAATACATAAATAGAGTTCAATGCTGGTACATTGTAAACATCTCTTTTATACATCCCTTTTTCATATGCTCACTCGTCTTGGTCTAGGAATTTTTCTTTTTATTTTCTTTAGGCAAAATGTCATAAATAATTGTTGGACTTGGATCCAATAGGTAATGTTGTCCTTAAACTTTTAAATGCAATGCAATTCTTAAATTTTGGTCCAATGTGTATTGTTATCTTTAAACTTTTTATTTGTTCATTATAGCCCTTGATCTTTAAATATTTTCATATAGTTTAGAAACTAAATTTAGTTCAAAGACTACATTGAACAAATCAAAATTTTAGACACAATTTTATATTAAGTCAAATTTCATAGACCACGTTACATAATTCGAAAGTGCAATAATGACATTGCACATTAAATTAAAGTTTATAAATCATTTAAACTATTATCTCTTTTCTTTAAGATAAAAAGGGCTAAAAGCCTACCGGTTCTTTTTTCTTTTCTCCCCAAATGGAAAGACTTTTTAGTCATGGGCCATGGTTGTAGCAATAGCTATAATATGGACTTTCGATGGCCTAATTACACGGATTCCAACAGGTCATTCCACACTTGGAGCGATTGACATTAGCGAGGGAGGATGTTGTGTTGATGCAAAATGAAATCTTTGGCAATCTCAAACAGTTCGCTTTGGCATGCTATCATGATGAAAATTTAGTTTTTCCCTCCAGCTTCCTTCTCCAGAGATTCCCCAATGTAGAAGAGCTTATTGTGGACTGTAGCTCCTTCGAGGAGATATTTCCAGAAGTTATGTTTGAATGTTGGGGAGCGACTCCTTGTGGAGAACTAACTGACATGGCCAAACCTTTGATGGCACTTCGAAATTTGAAGCAACTTCGGCTGATGAACCTAGGGAAGCTAAGGCGAGTCTCGAAAGATGGCTCCTTGATGGCTGAAATTCTTAAACAGATTGAACTTCTATTTGTTTGGAAGTGCCCCAGGCTATCAATCATATTTTTGTCTTTGAATTCATCCCAGAGCTTGACGGAATTAGTAGTAGAGGATTGTGCTGGTCTAGTTCATGTGGGGACTTGTTCAACAATGACAAGTCTGGTGAACCTTACACGGCTAATCCTAAAAGATTGTGGTACAATGGAAGACGTGGTCACAGATGATGGAAATGGAGTAGAGGAGATCTCTTTCCCCAAGCTAGAGGAACTAATACTTGGTGGTTTACCAAGCCTTGAGAGCTTCTCCCCCACAAATCGCACCTTCATGTTCCCATCATTGGTGTGTATGATTGTGATGCAATGCCCCGAGATGAATATATTCTGCAAGGGTGCCTTGAGGACACCAAAACTAGATCAAGTACTCCTCTCCGACCAAGATGATGAAGGGTGTTGGGAGGGCGACCTTAATGCCACCATCCAAACCTTGTCGACATGAAACCGTCCACACCGAACTCAGTAAGTTAGGCAAATGTTTTTCCTGATGATAGATGTTATAGTAGAAACTGTTCCAGAGAGAAAGAGCTCTCCTTAGTCTAATCGAACTCTGAGTCTCCCAAATAAGAAAAAGAATAATGACAGCAGGAGTTCTAAAACTTATATCTATATTCAATGCCCAACTGATATACAGCAGCATATTGCGGAATTCCTTACTACAACATTTAGTGTGAATGTTATGGTGCTATACACGCTAGAAGAGCCCCAACTCCTAGGCACTACAAAATAACAAAGGCATACGGTCACGTTATACAACAAGATAGCGCCAGACTCACAAGAATCAATTTGCAGCATGGTCGATGGGGAACAATGGTCCAGTCCATTGTGGACTAATTACAGATTCGACAAATTTTTCATTACCAAGCAATGCCATATTCTCAAATCTTACGGTACTTCAAAGATACTTCTTCAGGAAATCTTGGATACTTCAAGAAGCGGGAATGAAAACAAATCATGATCTTGATATGGTTCACAGACATAGGAGAAATGGGATTCGTGATTCTCATCTGGCCGAAGATCTCAAAGAAGTTTGAGCCTTTGGGTTCTTTAGATCAGTGAACTATATAGCTTTACCAGTGGCTCAAGCGGGAAACAAAATGATGCACTGTGTAAGAACTATATTTGCTTTCCCTGAAATGACCTTAGGCTGAAAGACGATGGACAATAACTCGGACAAGTTTGGAGTGCGATATCTTCCTTTTCTCGGGAGAAATTTGAGGGGGATTATTCTGTTCCAGTTCCTGATCCTAGATAAGGTTGGCACGGCCTCGAGCCATAATAAGATCCAGATCTTACTAGAGATGGGCCCAGACCAAGGTCGGGCCTCGAGCCATGACAAGAAGAAAAGGATGATTCCGATTGATATTCTCGAGATGGTCAATATGTAACTCGATTTTAGACTAAACATAAATTCCAAATTGTGTTTTGGATATTTTTAGAGTTCGATTATCGGACGAATGGAATCGTTATATGCTAAATTGCTCTCATTTAAGGACCCAACCGTCGAGACGGGGGTGCAGCTTCCGGGGCAGATGGAGGCGGAGGCATGGGGCAGCCGTAAGGTACACCGAGCCATCGGAGAAAAGATAAATCTCCCGGTACGGCGGAGGCGCACCCCGAGGAATGAAATGGAGCGGACGTGAGAGAGACAATTTGTTGCCTCGATGGGCTCAATGTTTTGTGACGAGCACGTTGGCCCAATTAATGCCCAAAGATATAAAATTTTGACTTGGGATTCCCAAAGATGGGCCTACTAAAGAATTCTTCCTTTAAGCCCATGGGCTCTGAGCTCTCTTTGGAGTACAAGCATCTCTTGATCACATTTCTTTTTTCCAGAGCTTACTTGACAAAATCAGCAATGGCACTAGCACATGGCTAAACTCCGGAGGCATGATCGCAAAGGCCGAGTGCATGCACCCTGGTAAGTCATGCTACTCAGAAGAGCCTTCGAACTCTGCTTTCGGACTCGAGTCGAGGTCATAAAGCACTTGATTTCTCAAGTATAGTGACTTCCCACAATCCGAGCTCTGGCATGAGCTCAAGTTGGAGTTTGGTTCAAGTACGACTCGAACGAATTGGGTCAATCACGCCAAGGAGCTCGAGTTCATTGAAAGCTGATACTATTCAAGTTCGAGCTTTCAAAAGTCAAGCTGGATCCAGGGTGAAATGAGTGTTAGAGCCATGAATGTTCGAAACTACTCAAGCTTAATTACCGAACCGTGTCGACTCCGTTCGACTCGATGACGCTGCATCCCCTCAACATTACTCCATGATGAAATCTTCTTTGTCTTCTTCCCTAAGTTTGACCTGTTGAATTAGTTGCATTTCACTGTCAAACGTTGATGGCGCCCATAATTTGACAACTCACTAGCCAAAGGCCATAAAGAAAAGGAAAAGATCCCCTCACGACTTCTTTATCTTCTGATCAGATAGACGAATGCAACCTCGCATCCCTTCTCTACGTTCAAATAATCAACTGGAAGACCTAGGATTGACCCTTCAATGTTCATCGTCCAAACGACTTTTGAAAAAATCAGAACTCTCATGTCCCTTAAGCACCTTGGATTCCGCGAATCGCTAAAATCTAGGACCGGCGTTGCTGCTAAAATATCTCATTGAGCAGTCTCCTTTCTACTCTTTAGTTTTTT
The DNA here is from genome assembly GCA_014182515.1 of Eucalyptus microcorys. Classification (NCBI taxonomy): domain Eukaryota; kingdom Viridiplantae; phylum Streptophyta; class Magnoliopsida; order Myrtales; family Myrtaceae; genus Eucalyptus; species Eucalyptus microcorys. Next base: position 9,798,345 of record CM024569.1, read on the forward strand.
TGGTGGGGATGCCTTCTCTAGAAGGCCAATACACATATCAAAGGAAACAAGATAAAAAAGAGCAAAAAGAGAAGCCAACACCTTTTTTTTTTCGCCTTTTTTGTAGCATGGAAAGTTGACAAGGTAAAAGTCACCATAACTCCTTAATTTCATGGGCTGTCGCATAAAGTCGGAGAATAGTTGGGGCGAATTTATAAATTTAAGGACAGTATAATACAAAGCAAAAGGGTTCAAAGTCCAAATCGAACAAAAAAAAAGTTCAAAGGCTAAATTGAAATTGAGCAAAAATTTAAAGGTCAATCGTGCCATTATTGTAAAGTATAATTGGAATACTAACACAAGTACGTACGGGGGATAATGTTAATAGTGAATATGATTTTTTGCTGTTGATTGTTGGCCCCATCGAGTTAAAGATTTATTCTTAGCAAAAGTAGTTAGGAGTCGAATAAATTATTTTAATATTTTCTATCAGGCTTTTTAACGTATCCTGTCTTTGCTCCTTCTCCAGATTGAAAGTAAATGAAACTTGAGGTGAACTCGGATCTGTTCTTGTGTACTCCAAGATCTGACAGATCGAATTTCTACTTTTCCTTCGCTCTCCATCGCAAGCATTGTCAAACCACGTCAATTTTGCAATTTTTTTTTTTTGGGTTTCATCAATATTTTCGTCACGAAGATAGTGAATTGTGGCACTGAAATGTCTGGGGCTACGCAATGCAAAAAAAAAAAAAAAAAAAAATACAGACAGTACAGATTATAATTAGACAAAATGGGTGGGAGAGAGAGCAAATGGACCACATTATAATCTTCATCATAGTCTGGTCGGTTCAAAAGCATGGGAGCCATCAAAAGATGAAAGTGGAGAGTGCTATGCTTTCATGATTCATATGAGAATGTCTGGTTGCCCCACCCATTTAATTTATGAAAAAGGGAAAATCTAATATATATAAAATAAATAAATAAACAAGAACAGAAACAGGGGTATGATGATATTCTTTGCTCTTTCCTTGTAGCCGACTTTATTACCTTTTCTTGCCTTTAGAAATAAAATCTAACCAAAATCCCTTCACGCCAAAGAGCCCCTTGGTTTCTGGCCTCAGGAATTAACTAGTGCCAAGTATCTGCGTTTGGTCCTTTGACAAACTACACCTTTCTTGCAAAGAAAGACTGATTTCCTTTTTCTGTTTTGATAAGTTTCTTCTGAGTTTAGTGTGGTTAATTAGTTGGCGCTTTACACCCGAGAGCTCCTTTTAGGGTTTTCACTTGGTGGCCAAAGAATGCCATTATTACAATCATGAACTCTTTTTTATCTTTGTCAATGGCTCGGGCCATACATGTGTTTTCTCTGTCTAGGATAATGTCATGGTTTCAAAAAAGATGAAAAAGAAGCCATTTTGTCCTTCTTCCCTTCACTTAAATTATGAAAACCCATATGCACTGGCATATCTAATGATAAACAAGGCTTCAGTAGCTTCAACTTTGATGATAAGGCTAGAACCTGGACATTAAGAGTTGATTCTTTTGTGGGTCAATGACCCAATGTTGGCTGTTCATTCTACTATTAAGATCCAGATAAGCATAGAAAACAAATTCCAGACTGACATATAATATGAAAAAGCCATCCTCATGATGAGTGCAATAAGTAAAAAATTTCTTTCCGGGTGAGCATCTGCTTTAATTTCATCCAAAACAATCCTAGAGATTATTATGGCTGAAGAGACAGCACCATGAACCTGCACATTGATGCAGTGGAAAGTCATGATCCAGCGAAAACTAATGCCTATGATTTATGAGTATGATCATGTTAAAAGTAGATCAAACACAGCTGTCTTCCCTTAAAAATTATGAGTGCCGTAAAGGTGAGCACTGACTATTAAGCCAGTTAATCCAAATAGGTTTGATCTGCCATTGAAGCAATAAAGTAGCTGATGATATTTCTTCTAATTAGGATTGCAATTATAATACAACAATTACCCACTTTTCGGTTCATGGAGGGAATAATTAGGGTTTCTAATAAAGCTTTTCCACAAACAAGGTTCTTTTGTATATGACCAATTTTGCTCTAGAATATGGTATATTTCGTACTCTGTATGATCTTGGTTTATATAATTTTTTTCGCAGCAATTTCAGCTGTGAACATGAGTGCTACAACTTTGGTGCGCCAAACCCCTTAACTACATGGTTTCACAACTGCAGCAACTCATTACAACTTTAAAGAAGTCGACCCACCAAATTTGAAGGCGCCAACATTAAAATTATAGCATTTCACAGCAAAGTTAGATCACAATCTAACTACAGTAGTATAACGACGGCTATACTAAGTTGTGTCCAAAATTTTCCAAGCTACAGAAACCGATAGATTGTGCTTATGTAATGATTATGCTATATATATAAGGATTTAATTATGCGCTTGTATATAATATTGTTATGCAAATTGATTACTATTTATCAGAAAAAGTGATTGAACATTTTGATAGGGAAAATTATTCAAAAAATTCTAAATATGTTGCTCTTTTACAAATTCATCCTAAATCTTTTAATTATAATAATTAAGTTGTAAGCATTTTACGTTTTGTCAACTGAGTACATATGACCAATTTTGCTTGAAAATCACTGATATAAATGCTAGTCATTTTGCGTGGCATGGACGGCGTTGAAGTATGCAATTTTTAATGATTTTTTTTGTTAAATTTTTATTTATTTTATTTTTCCTTTTTTTCTTTTCTTCTGTATTCCTTGTCTACTTTTTTCTTTTCTTTTCCTTTTTCATTCTCTCATTTTCCCTTTGCCGGCCATCACTAGCCTTGTTGCCTTATGCAAGGGTTGCCCTTGCTTGGGCGAGCATGGGCTGCCCTTGCTTGAACTGGCCAGGGCAGCCCTCGCTTAGCGAGGGGCCGACAGCCTCCGCCAACCATCACTGAATCGTGGAGGGAAAAAGGAAAGAAAGAAAAAAAAAAAAAAAAAAGTAAAGAAGGAAAAAATTAAAAAAATATTAAAATATCATTAAAACTGTCATGTCATTACTGATCGTACCTTATAAAGCGACTAGTGTCAATGATTTCCAATTAAAATTGGCCGAATAAACTCAATTAGTAAAACATGATAAATTTTATGACTTAATCGGCAATACTATAATGTTTAAAACTAAATTGACAAAAATATAATGGGTTTAAGACTTCTTGGACAATGTTCTCCATTTTGATATTTATCTTTATTCATTTACTTTGTCACACCAAATGAAGGAATGCTGTATTTATTACTTGAATAAAATGGCATCGCTCTATAAGGTACATCCTTCTTGCTCCTAATGACAAGTATGTTTGTCTTCAGGTGCAGAAAGAATTATCAGAGAGATTTCACAAGATTTGCGCTATGGTGTAATCCATGTATTACCATTTTCTTGGCATCGGCCCATGCTCTATCAATTATCATATCATCATAGAATGACGAGCCAATTTATTGAAGATTGGCCAGGCACTCGATGAGCTCGAATATTTCGACTGTTAACTCACAACTCAAAAAGCTTAGGTCCTTAGTTGGTAAATCGAATGGTAAGCGTGTTTGTCTTCCTCACTCGATATGTAAATTTAAATCGTCATATATCCACCATTTTCCTAAAGACCATCTTTCCTTTAAGAGTACAAAGACGTGAGACTTTGGTCATTGTCCATCATGTGCGTGGGAAGTGAATGATTGATATATTCAATTGGGAGCAGCAATGTATTCAAAAAGCCCTCGATAATTCGTTATACGTCGGAGGAAAAAAAAAAAAAAAAACGCTCAAAAGGTCGAAACAAAACCCAAAGGAACCGTGACCCACGCGCCGAAGACTTTTGAGTTGTAATCCCGTCAGCTCCGAAGCTCACGGGCGTCCGGGCACGCGCCGCCGCGAGAGTACACGGTGCCGAACGAAAACACACGCCGCGGGGCGGAGACGGGGTCCCCCCACCACGTGGCGCCCCCGCATTGGTCTGTCAGATCGAGATCCCTCACCGGCCGGGGGAGATTGGGGGAAACGCTCGGCCCCCACCCGGGGGCGTTAAAATAAAGAGAGGCGGCCGGATTCCCGTGAAAGTGGGCCCCGCAGGGGAGAGAGAAAAGGTGATGCCTCCCACTCCCCAGCGACTCCCCCCGAGCCTCAGGTTCGGGGCCCCTCCCGAACCGCCGAATTTGAAATTTTCGAACGTTGGAGCCCCGGTATGGACTCACCTGCAGGCCCTCAACAATCGGCAGTTATGCCCCTTTTTTCTTTTGAGTTTCTTATCCTCCCCCCATCTTTGAGCTCGACCCTTTCACCTACTCTCTCTCTCTCTCTCTCAAGATCGATAGATACGAGGGATTTGTCCTTTTCTTGGAATCCATCCCCATCTAAGTTCGATGGAAGATTTGTGATCACGACCGTTAATTATATATCCATACTATTACTAAACATGGGCTAATACAATAAATTCAAAGGACACTAAGTGAGATGCGATGGTAACGTATGAAAAGGTTTTTCTTATCATGTCGGCAGAGCCTCTGTTGTGTCATGCCTAGTGAGTTTTTCTGCATTTTCGTCTATTGAAAGTTATGCTCGATATCATTCGGATTACATTGTCAATTGATGTATGCCAACACTTTGGTGCTCATTGATGGCTAAAGGACACGAAAGGAATATACATAATAGCAAGAATTCAATGTATTGAATGAATGTATCAATTTAACATTTTTGAGACGTCAACAAAGATCATACTAATAGGTTTGATTCATTTTTCTGGTGACCATCTTTCTGCCGTCTTTAGTGGCAACTGGATTATCTAGTTTTACAAAGAGAGAAAAATGATAATTCGTTCAGAAGAATGATTCCTTCCTATTATATAGCTTGGAAACATATGGCTCGGTCAAAATGCAAATCCCTCCTTGCATGCGTATGTATATCTTTGCCTCAAAGCAATTCATCATACCATTTAGGATATATATAATCAGGATACCACATGCAATTAATAAGAGAACTTTGAGGTAAGTCCTAGTTATTATTTGACTTGGTGAATTTACCGACGCTATTTGTCGTATGGAGATGTAATCGACGAATTACATCTTTGGATAAGTAGAGAAATTGTTCAATTAATCCTAAACTTATTATACATATGTTAATTCAATTCCAAACTTTTCAATTTAGTTTTAAACATTTACACGAAATTCCAATGTAGTCATTCTAACCAATTTTTATTAGCAATTATTGACTTGACAATGTGCCGGGTAAGATGATTGGCAATGACTAGGCTGTTGCTTTATCGATTTCCAACGAAAATTGACCGAAATGATTACATTGGAATTACGTGCAGCGGTTGAGGGCTAAATTGACAATAATTGAAAAGTTTATTACTAAATCAGCATATTTAGAACTAATTTGGTAATATTCCCTTGGATAACTAGAGTCAAATTGTGGAAAGTATGGATTGCATCCTTAATTTCCATGTTCAAGTCCAATGTAAGCTAAAGTGGTTGCGTTTGTTTGTATCCAAGGACAATCTATTTAGGTGCTCTTAGGTGTGATGTCCACTTCACCTATAGGACTCAACTATTCTTAGAAGAGACAATATGGTCTAAAAGAACAGTAGCACCTCATGAAACTTTACGAGCAATTTGACTTTGATCCAACACAACATCCTAGTTTGGACATCATTTAAAAGAGAAAAAAGCGAAAATTTAGAGAGATTGCACGCTCTCTTCCTTCCTTAGGCTAGAAGTCGAATCATGTCTCGAGAAAATTTGGCTAAATTCCATGATGAAGAGGACCTTATAAAATCCGGGTTTGGTAACTGTTTTTCCAACTAACACTTTGGCCCGATTGAAAACAACCCTCTGCCGACCACTCGGTGGGTAGTTTTCAAGCAACTACTAGGGTCAAAAGAATAGTGTCCGGCATAATTCGATGACATAGGATTGGGTCTTGCTTGCTTTTGCGCTCATCTCTTTGCTAAAAAGCACCTCACGTGGCCTGTCTTTTAGCTTGCCATGTTGTCTTACTTGCCTTTGAAACATGTATCAGTAGAGAATAGAGGACCTTAGGCTTTTTTGTAAGTCTAATGAAGAAGATAATGCCTGTCTAGACATCTGGTGCAAGATCAGATGTTCGCCTGTTGATGATTTGCCTCCCTCCTCGAGGTTTCTCATGTTAGAAAAGATTTGTTGCCAATTAGACGGATCAATTTTGCAATATGAAGTAGTGTCTCTTCTAAGTTATATGTTGGTATTTTGGGTATCTCAAGGCATGAGGATATTGTCTTGGCATACACAACATGCCTAGAAGTGAATATTATATGAATGGCGAACACATTGAATGCGTAAATACATTGGGATGGATAGGAACGGGATGTGATTACCTCCTTTATTAGAACTATATTCTTTATACCAGGGGTAACTTTACGCTTTGTGATCACCTAAAAATGAATGGTTTCATAAACTTTGCAATCTCTAAAATTATTATTTGAAATGTCTGGTTTTTCTTTCTCGGATTAATGATCTCTGGATCACCCCTTTCTCCATGATCCATTGTAGGTGAAATGTGTTTCATCTTTGATATGAGCATGGCTAAGAAAGAAATTCCATAAGACAAGTGACTAAGAGAAGATGATGAAATATGCTAAGAAGGAGGTCCTCCAAGGAAATTAGTTTGCAAGAGAAATTAGAAGGGAAAAAAAACCCAATTTAATATTCACTTCACCAGATCCACTCCAAAGTTAATATGTGCAAGCGCACAAGGAGAAAGGGACAAAACCACCGAAACTTCAGAAGTTATCATTCATAACCCAAAGTTTGAAATTTTTGAACTCTAAGAGAGGGAATGGCTCATAGATTTATTGTTTTGAACTCAAACAACAGATATAACTCTTTTTTTTTTAAACAATTTCTATTACTTAATAAGATTAATAGTAGTGTCAAGGAAATCCTAATTTTAATTAACTAATATGTTTTCTTAGATCAAATTAAATTTCTCAAAAGAACGTCGACACAATTAGTTTTTGTTACATATTTTATGATGACATGTTTATTTATGCCTTTTATTTACTTGACCTCAATTAAAAGAAAAAAATCTAGCCACACCACTGCCCACCCCACCTCACACAGGGCACGAGGAGGGTGGCGAGGCAAACTTGACCTCACGGGGCGGGGAGGAGGAGTATGATCCCCACTCATGTCCAACCCTCGAATCCATCCCTAAACTTAAGGCTAGTTAGTACATGCTCTATATTTATCATCGGTCTTCTACATATTGTTGATTGTGCAACACCGTTCTCCAACTATTATTTCATGTATGAGCAAGGGCCTAGGACTCCGACTATGATCAGGCAAGTGTAGTTGGACTCTCAACCAATTCAGTGGGAAGAGAGGGGGGAGAGAGAGAGATCTTTGTTGGGCCCTCGCAAATGGGGAGCCTCACCTGCCATTGACATTGGTGATGCCACCCTCACTATAATCATATGAGATAGCAAAGCCTCCTGCCACATCCCAAATTTTGCCCCATAAGGGATGTTGTGCCACATTAACGATTTGACGGGATCGGGGACAGAAGGGAATTGATCACATGTAGTGAAAAAGTTAGGAAAAAGAGAGAAAGAACTACAAGGCCAAATTGGGCAAACAACAACTCGAAGCAAATGCATAAAAGATTACCAGCATATGAAGATAAATTACCTATAGTGGCTAGAAATGCATGGAAGACGATCATGAGCCCAAATAAGATAGATGATCTCCAAATGTACTTGTTGTGATTATTGCAAGATATCGAAATCAAGTGCTTGCTCTCTTTGTTTATTTTCCCCAAAAACAATGACTTAGTCACTTACAAAAGATACAACCGATCATTTTTAGAGGAATATTTTTCACATCAATGTTTTTCCAAGAAACGAACTGATCAAAATCTGCAATTATAATTTCCTTCCTTCGGTTTCATTTCTCTTCGAATCGAAGTTACGCGGTCCGATTAAATCATTCTCTTTCGAAAAGGGGAAAAAAAAAATTCCAGCAGATAAACGCCGGTGCGTCACGCGCGCGCGTGGAGCGCGAATCTACTTTGGTGTAGAGAGAGAGAGAGAGAGAGAGAAGCGAAGTGGGGAGGTTGGGGGAGGAGGAGAGGGTTCGGAGCACCCCGGAGGTTCGGAGCCAGGCCCGGGCGTCAGCTTCGGTAAGGAGAGGAGAGAGAGAGAGAGACACCTGGTGCTGGTGCTGGTGCTGGTGTGGCGATGGAGTTGAGTGTATAAAGAAGAGAGAGAGAGAGAGAGAGTAAGAGAGAGAAGACGCAACGGCGAAAAAGAAAGTCGGGGGTGCAAAAGCTAAAAATGGAGCAAGAATGTGACTCCCTGTATTCCTAGCAAAGCAACCCCCCCCCCCTCTCGCTCTCTCTCTAACTCCTCACTCCTCCAACTTCATCTCCTCCTCTCTCTCTCTCTAGATCCTCTGCAATCTCTGACCGTCTCCGCATTGAATTCCGCCCCGGCAATGGTGGCCTGAGAGAGCTTCCCCGATTCCGAAGCGACGAGGGTCCGGTGTGTCTCTTCTCTTGTACTTAGCGTGCGGATAGTGTGCGGAACATGGCGGCGGCATCGGCGGCGGCGGAGGGGGGGCTGTCGTTCTCGGCGGCGTCGGTGGTGGAGGACGTGCTCCTCCAGCAGCACGGCACGCGGCTCCGGGACGTCGACGTGGAGTCCAGGAGAGCTGAAGAGGCCGGTACGTCGATTCACCTCTGTGCCTTTACTGCTCGGGCGGGCGGGCGCCGCGTTCGTGACCTTCGGTGGCGTTTTGAATTCTCTGTTTCGACTCCTTACTCGGATTCGCCTCGGTCCACTTTGAACCCGATGCACACCCGATTTTTCTTCTTCTCCCGTACGAGGTTTCTCGTTCGAGATGAGATTATCTGACTGTGAATTTAGTTGCTGAAAGGAAGTATTTGGAAATGTTTGCAATCTTGTTTCGAGGACGATGATGATGAAAGTTTGTGCCTTGGCTCATTGGGTGGTTTCTCAATATAACGATCAGATGTCTGTCTTCTCTTGGATCCTGCACTTGAGCCTCGATATCTGCGCCTGTCTTGCAAGTGAATTTGAATTTTTTACTACCCTTTCTGTGTCGATGTTCTACTTCCTTGTCGTTCTGCGTATTCGGTACGGCAATTGCCACTTTTTTTCCCCCAGAATATGATAGAATTCTAAAGTCGCAATCTCTTGTTTGTGCGATCGCCTGAATTTGCGGATCAATCATGGCCTTATGGAACTGGACTTTGGAACTCTCTCGGTCTCTGTTCACTTTGGCTGGAAGTCCTCTTGCTGGAGAGCTTAGTTTGGGATCCTGATTACTTGTCTTTTGCAGCATCAAGAAGGAATGATGCAGCTGGTTGGCTGAGGAAGATGGTCGGGGTGGTTGCAGCCAGAGACCTACCTGCCGAGCCATCCGAAGAAGAATTTATGCTCGGGTTGAGAAGTGGTATTATCCTTTGCAATGTTCTCAACAAGATACAATCTGGGGCGGTACCAAAGGTCTGTTCCGTATTCTCTAATTCCTTCAGAATAGTTCTTTTTTTGCCATAATTCCTTTGGAAAAGTTGCTGCCATGCAAACTGATCAGAAAATTAAGCTTCCATCGACGATGCCAATAAAGAGCCTTGAATGAACTTTACTTTTGTCTTCAGAGTAGAGTAGAAGGTTATAATAATGCTTTATTTCAACTGATATTAACATCTCACGCTAATCCATAGGTTGTAGAAAGTCCAGGTGATGCTGCTCTAATCCCTGATGGAGCTGCTTTGTCAGCATTTCAATATTTCGAAAATGTCCGGAACTTCCTTGTAGCTGTGCAGGAGATGGGCCTTCCCACTTTTGAAGCATCAGACCTGGAACAGGTACATTTGTTTGGATACATGTTTTGAGACTATCTATATCACTGCGTGGGTCACACCAGGAGGGCGGAAGGCTAAGTTCCATAAATTAAGGATAAATTTTGTTATCTCAACTTTAATCTTTGCAGGGAGGAAAGACTTCAAGGATTGTGAATTGTGTTTTGGCACTAAAGTCATTTGCTGATTGGAAACAAGCTGGTGGAAACGGAGTATGGAAATTTGGTGGCAATGTAAAGCCTACGATGTCATGTAAATCATTTGTTAGGAAAAATTCAGAACCGTTCTCAAATTCTTTGTCAAGAAATCCTTCAACGAACGAGAAATCCTTGAACGCTTTAACTTCTGGTATTGACTCGAATAAAATGGTCGGTAAGCTTATCTCTTCTAGATTTAAGTTATTTCCTTCATCTTCACAGATGACAGAAAACTTAAAACTGCTCTCCTTTATTTAGGTCAACTCGGGTTCGTTGAGCATGCTTGTTCGTGCAGTTCTTCTGGATAAAAAGCCTGAAGAAATTCCGGTGGTAAAATTCTGCTTTCATTGGTGTCATTTTTTAAATTTTTTACAGCTCTTTATAAAATTTGTAAGATATAAGGACTGGTTTATAATTCACTATGCCCATACAAGTATTATTCTCCTTGATTTGTTTAGATGATGGAACGCTCTTTACTTGGGTATGTTAGCGCAGGTTTATAATTTCTCAAGTTTCTACACTATCTTTATTAATAAGTGCATTGCTAAAACTTTCTTTTGATCTTCCCTTTTATGGCAGTTGGTGGAATCTGTCCTAAGTAAGGTGGTTGAGGAGTTTGAACACCGTATCACTAACCAATTTGAGCTGGTATGTCATTTTGATGTACTTAAGTTTAGCTGATTTTGACTCTTAAACAATAATTTCACCACACACTCATCTTCTTATATGATGAAGTGATTTTTTGTTTCAATTAGAGTGTAGAGCTTCGATAATTTTTTTTTTCCTTGGAGCTAAACCATCCAGTGGAAAGTTCTTGTTGAGCAGTTACACGTTTCTTTTTATACTCTGACTAAGGTTCCTTGTTCAGTGATTATCTAACAATTCTACTACTTTTCTGATTTTCCTGTAGAAGAAAAGCACCACAAATGATGTTGCTGTTTCTTTTGGGAGCAAGACTCTGGCGAAATCAATTGCCAGTGAAAAGGTGTTGCTTTCTTATCACTCGAAACAGATTGCTGAAGGCTAGCATTAGCCAGTTTCAGCAAGCAAGAATCTTTTTCCTTGAAATATCATACGTACATTATAGAAATAGTTTGTGCACTGAAGTTTTCATTATATTTCTCTAATGTCTTAGACTGAAGACAATAACATGAAGTCAAGTAGTAAAGAAGACTATTTTGGTAAAAGCAGTACAGCCAATGAGGAATCAAAAAGTCTGATGTTAAAACAGCAACAGATTTTTTATCAACAACAAAAAGATGTTCAGGTTTGAGTTTTGTTATTTAAATGCATTCCAACTGCTTAATTAATTTTTATTTTATTTTATTATTCCTACTTAGTTTTTTGTATCTACAATTCTTAGGAGTTAAAGCAAGCCCTCTGTACAACAAAAGCTGGCATGCAGTTCATGCAAATGAAAGTCCAAGAAGAGTTCAGCAGCCTCAGTACAGTCTCTGTTCCTTATCTTGCCAGTCTCCTTTCAGCATTTTGCACTTAAAAATATCAGCATTTCACACTTATAAAGATCCTTCCGGACAGGATCATTTGTCTGTTTTCACATTTGAGCTTTCTCAACAGGTTTACATATATATGGCCTTGCCAATGCTGCATCTGGCTATCATAGAGTTCTTGAGGAAAACCGCAAGCTTTACAACCAAGTGATGGATCTCAAAGGTAAGATTTCCAGATCCCCCACCTATTAAGCTTATCCCCATTATTCCCTAAGATATTCAATGAATCATACAGTGATTGGTTTACTGTTTATGTTGCTAGGGAATATCAGAGTTTATTGCAGAGTGAGACCCTTCTTGCCTGGACAATCAAATTATATGAGCAGTGTCGAGAATATTGAGGACGGGGTTATCAGCATCACCACCCCATCTAAACACGGAAAAGGGCATAGGTCATTCAACTTCAACAAAGTCTTTGGGCCATCAGCATCCCAAGGTGGCAAAAAGTCAATTTTTTTTTTTTCATTTTGCATTTTGTATGTATATAGCATATATGGCAGACTGACCTTGTCTCAACTTCTCCAGCGGAAGTATTTTCTGATACCCAGCCATTGATCCGGTCAGTTCTTGATGGATACAATGTATGTATCTTTGCATATGGCCAGACTGGATCTGGAAAGACCTACACCATGGTAAGAAGTTGTAAAAGACACTTTCGAGTTTTACGACTCTTTGTAATTCAACCTTCCCCCTGTCTGTTTGTAACATCTGCTAATTTTGTGACTTTTGCTTCTCTTTTTTCCCTTTTCAGACGGGTCCTAAACAGCTTATGGAGCAAAATCAAGGGGTAAATTATAGGGCCTTGGGTGATTTGTTTTTCCTTGCAGAACAAAGAAAGGATACATTCCTCTATGATGTTTCTGTCCAAATGATCGAGATCTATAATGAGCAAGTGCGGGACCTTCTTGTTTCTGATGGAACAAATAGGAGATATCCTTGAAACAAAATTTGTTGTGCTTCATAGAAGGCTTTAGATTTTGTCATTAGTTCCAACAGTTTTAAATTATAATGAGTGATATAAAGCTTAAGAGCTAATTAGACTTGCTTAGTAAACCTGATATTTCCATTTTATTGAAGCCTTTTCAAACTATGCTGTGGTCTAATATTGTCCAGTGATGTACGCTTTCAATATAGCATCTCTCTTTCCAGATTGCTACCAAGCTTTCCTTAGCTATGAAAACATTAGAAATTCGAAATAGTTCCCAAACTGGACTCAGTGTACCGGATGCAAGCCTCGTGCCTGTTTCATCAACATTTGATGTTATTGATCTCATGAACCTTGGGCATAGAAATCGTGCGGTGGGAGCTACAGCCCTGAATGATCGGAGTAGTCGTTCTCATAGGTGAGATCTGTTTCGCTAATGCATATCTTAGGGCTTCCCAGAAGACTGACAATTTCTTCTTTTAATTTGCAGTTGTTTGACTGTACATGTTCAAGGACGAGATTTGACTTCTGGAACCATTCTTCGTGGATGTATGCATCTGGTTGATTTGGCGGGAAGTGAGAGAGTAGACAAATCTCAAGTGACGGGAGATCGGCTAAAAGAGGCACAACACATCAACAAGTCCCTTTCAGCTCTTGGAGATGTGATTTCCTCTCTTGCCCAGAAAAACCCACACGTCCCTTACAGAAATAGCAAGCTCACCCAGCTGCTTCAAGACTCACTTGGTAAACTAGAGCTAACAGTTCTTTCCCCTCACCGTTCTTCATATATAATAGAGCTAGAATAAAAAGTCATGCATCTGAAAGTTATTGTGTAATTTGTACTTTATGGTCCTCAAATCTAAATTGAAGTTCTAGTCACGTTTAATGGAGGAATATTCTTTCTTCAGGAGGGCAGGCAAAGACGTTAATGTTTGTTCACATAAGCCCTGAGCCTGATGCTTTAGGAGAAACGATAAGTACACTTAAGTTTGCTGAGCGAGTTGCTTCAGTAGAATTAGGCGCTGCCCGAGTAAACAAAGATAGTGCAGATGTGAAAGACCTCAAGGAACAGGTTGAAATATCTAATCCTCATCCAGTCATCACTTTTCACATTATGTCTTTTAGACTTTCAGTGTGGTAATAGACTACAACCATTCAACAGATAGCCAGTCTCAAGGCAGCATTAGCTAGGAAGGAGGAAGAACCAAAGCACATGCCACACCCTGTTTCCGGAAGCTCAGAACGACAGAGAAGGAAAGCAGCAGAATTATCGCCTTTTCATTCTAACCCACAGCATGCAGATACAATACAGGATCAAAATAGCTGCCGAAGACCAATGGGTGATGTTGGGAATATTGAGGTAAACCTGTTTCCCTTATCATTGTTGGATGGGAAGCATAAATATCTCTTGTCTCAATATACTTGCTGCAGTTGTAATCATTCCGATAAAAATTGGGCTTAATATTCCCTAAAACAACCCCAACTCTATGTCCAATACCAATCTTGCCCTGAACTTTTTTGGTCTAAGAAAAACCACACTTTCATTATAGTGCCAAATCTGCTCAGCTTCCAAAAGTAGACACTAGTGTCCTCAAAACTATGAACATCGGGGCCGGTTATTAGAATCGTGTCTTCATCAACACCCTCACTTTCACATGGAATAACAGCAGCCTCTAGATGTTAAAAATTTTGAAGAAACTAGTGGAGATTTTTGGACGCCGGGCAGATTTGGGACTAATATGAAAGTTGGTATTTTTTTTTAGGCAGAAAAAAGTTTGGAATAGAATTGTGATTGGATCTAAAGTTGGTTTTTTTTTTTTTTTTAGAAGGTCATAAAAATTATGAAGGTCTTGCCATTTAGTTAAAATTCATACTGATTTGACCGAACAAGCATGCTTTTTGCATACCACAGGAGTTGTTTCCCAATAAGATTGATTAGCATCAGCTCTCTCTCTCTCTCTCTCTATCTCTGTGTCTTTGTGTGTGCTTGCAAATGTGTATGGATATGTGATGCCTTCTGTAAGCCTGGAGCTGAGACTGACATTTGGGTTGTGCAGGTGTTCCCAAACTCTACATTGAAGCACAAGAGACCAAGCTTTGACCTGGACGAATTGTTGGCTAACTCACCTCCTTGGCCTCCAGTTCCAGTCCAAAGTTACAGAGATGATGAAAAAGAAGTAGGCTCAGGTGAGTGGGTAGACAAAGTCATGGTGAACAAGGAAGATGGTAGCCAAGTTGAGAACACCCTGGGGTGTTGGAGTACAAACAATGGGCACCTAACAGATGGCTTCTACCAGAAATATCTCCAGGATGGCTCCAAAAATTTCACGGAGCAAACTTACAACATGTTCATGGGTAGTAATGGTTTCGATCACACAAATACAGATGATGGGGATGAGCTTGATGCTGCCACCAGTGATTCTTCAGAACCAGATTTGCTCTGGCAATTCAATCATGCCAAATTGAATGGCATCACTAATGGCATTGCGTCAAAGACTAATAGATCTGCTTCCAAACCCCGGAAGAACCCAGATATCAGGTATGGTCAATGTATTCTGCTTTCTTTGCTTGCGTAATATAGGAACAATCAATGTGTTGTTACATGTTGTTATGTCTTTGCTAAATAATATAGGAATGCATTTTAGAAAATATATACGCTGCACTCAGTGTGTGTAGTCCACAAAATTAGCCCAAAGTAGTCCACAAAATAGTACTTCTGTTGGGCCTGCAGCCAGGAGAGTTGGTCTGATGTGGCAACAATTAATTCTAACCATCAGTCGAATGCACAGATTCAATGCAAAAAAAAAATTATTGTCTTTCATTTTGATTAAGTCGCTGGAAATTTTTGCATAAAACTCATTAGCCAATGAGCTACTTCCATCTAAAAGTATTTTCCTATGCCGGTTCAGCAGGAACTTAAGTTCTAGTGTGGGCCCTTCGCCATCTCGGAAGCCATCAATGGAGCCGGTCTTCCTCTACATCAGAATGGAAAGCAGCAATCTGCCATTGATGGGAAGCGGAAGCCCGGCATTAGAAAGTAAATTCTTTGTAACCACGTCATTTCTTATCTAATTGTTTTATTTCTTTGAACATGGAGGGAGATGGAGAGAGAGTGATGTCGAAAGGAATGTATTGATCGCATGCCTTTAATTTTTTTTTTTCCGCCTGTTTTTCGATGTAAAATGTTCATCTTATAGTATAATACAGCAACCGTGCCAGTGTTGCTTGCATGTGTTTATTCTTGAACCAAAACTTTGGCACTCTAATACGAAATGGAATTGCCAGGCCATTTCCTTCAGTTGGTTTCTGCCATTGTTTAGATTGTGAAGTTACAGTTCCTGGGTCTCCTATGTTTTAAAACTAGGCGGTTAACAAATAAACGATTAAATTAAGTGCTAAACGCTGGAAGTTTTGTCCATTACTTGAACGAAATATCAGTGCCGTTTCAAGTCGTCAGCATGTGAACGTTGACCGGGTCCTTGGGCAAGAAGACAACGTGATGAGGAAAGACAACTTAGATGGTTGGAATTTCTTGAAATCTGTTGAATTCGACTCCTTTTGCATCTAGAACTTATCATCCGCGTGGAAAAATTTGTTCATACACGTGAACACAAAACTATATTCAAATTCTCGATTAGTGAGATGTTGATTTGTATATGTCCAGTTTTTGTCCGAATGTCAATTCCATACTCCGCATGCAGCTGAGAGCGCCACGATAGCGGAAAGATCCTACCTTTCTTCTCTATAATTTCACGATTTTTCTTATTCAAATCCCCTCCGAAGAAACCAAAATCATCGCCAGGGTACGTGCTTTGTGCACGTAAGTGATTGGTGCGAAAACGTGCCCTTCTCTTCATAAATGGAACAGCTCACACGGAGGAATCGAGAAGATATCATAATCAGCCGACAACAAAGGAAAAACAGGTCGTACTTGTAGAAAAAGAGGAAGGCAGCCGGCCAGAACAGTGGACTGATGAGGGAGCCTCTCCCCTGGGACATTATATGGATGATAAGTCAACTTGGGATTAGCCTAAAGAGTCCTCACTCTCCAAACTGGTTGAAGCCAGGTCGATGCAAAACCCAAACAAAAACTTCTGATCCATCTCCTCAAAGCTTCGGTCCTATAAATTCCTTCACCTGGCCATTCCTCTTCATCACTCTCCCTCTCTCTCTCCCTCCCTCCCTCTCTCTCTCTCTCTGGTACATATTTGAGAAGATGGGTGTGGTCACTTTTGCGCAAGAGCTAGAATCGCCAGTTGCTCCGGACCGACTCTTCAAAGCCTTGATGCTCGATTCACACGTGCTATTCCCTAAGCTCATGCCTCAGTACATCAGGAGCATTGACCTGGTTCAAGGCGATGGTGGTGTTGGCAGTGTCAGGCAAACCAACTTCTCCCAAGGTCGGCCCTCAAATTTTCGTTTCCTTTCTAATCTTCTCTATACTTTTGCCAATTCCCATATCTTCGTTTGCAATAAAAAGGGGGTTCACTGCCGTTTACTTGTTATTTAGGAAGCTTGCTTAGATATGCGAAGCATCGGATCGATGAGCTGGACGCAGAAAACTTCCGCTGCAAGTGTACTTTGATTGAAGGGGACATACTCGGCGACGACCTGAAGTCTGTGGTGTATGAGATAGAGTTTGTCGATGATGGCAATGGCGGGTCCATATGTAAGATGTCGAGCAACTATTGTTCAGACCGAGACATCAAGTTTAGAGACGAGGATATAGAGGCCGGTAAGGATAGAGCAATGGAGTTGTACCGGGCTGTTGAGGCCTACTTATTGGCGAATCCTACTGCTTACACTTAGTTTTGCTCTCACTGAGACCTTCCCAGTCATTAGCTCTTGAATGTAAACTTGGCAGAAAGAAAAAGGAGCAGAAAAGCTTTAAACATTGTAAATTGACCTCATGCGAGATTTTAGTGAATTTTGTTGCTGAACCTGAAAGGTCTCTAATTTTGAGGTGGATAGCCAGTCTGATTACAGATTCGTGGAACAACATTGAAACTTGGCATTACCAGATCTCGGGTGCTCCAATCTAAAAATGCTGAGCGAATTCCCCCAAATCGAAAGCTTGAGAACATAAAACGAAAAAAATGGTTAGCCCCTCGGATGCTCTTGAAGTAGCGCTGTCAAATACCATTTGCCTGATATAAACATATATGATGATTAAGAACATGACGAGAAATTTTGAAACTCGCATTCGTATTAATACATGGAGAGCATGTGCTGGTAAGAGGTCCTGCGGTGGAACTAACACCGGGGATATGTCTCTTACATGGAGGGCAGAAAAATGAACAGAAACATGCCAAGGCTTGGGCCAGCCCATTATCGGCCAATGAGCGGAGACAACTGGTGGCGTGATCGCGGACTCCTCCAGAAGCATACTCTAGAAGGATTAGGTAAGATGCTGCCCTTGATGCTCGCATCCAAGTTTCTTACGTAATTCAAGACAAGGATTGGCTCTGGCCACTTTGTTAGGTCGAAGTGTCTGGTTGCCATTCACACTGATGAAAATGACCAGGTGATCTTTTACTAGCTCTACAAACGATAGAATCGCTCTTAAAGATGTTTGGAAGTCACTAAAAATTAGGGAGACCAAAGTTTTGTAGCTTAAACTAGTTTGGTTTAGACCAAATGTGCCTGAATTTGGATTTATCACTTGGTTGGCTACTTTGGCAAAACTGCAAACTTATTGACAGAATCAAGAGAAGGGCTACTGGTGTAAATGACGTATATGGTTTTTTGCAGAGCAGCCTTGAAAACCATACGACCATTTATTAATTAAAGTGTTAATTTCTGAAGTGTGTATGGAGCCATTTATTGAACGTGAAGGGCTACAACAGAAACAATGGAGACTGGGATGAACAATTTGCTTGGTTAGTACATACACTAAAAGGTGGCGCCTGCAAAAAATACTACTAAAACTCACACGAAAATTGGTTATCGATAGCATATTTTAGCATATTTCTATGATGTCGCTCTACATGTTAAAGGAGAAGAGATCAGTGCAATATGCAAGTGATATTGAGCTTCCATGTGCTGGATGGAATCTTTATCTTAGCTACGTTTGGTCATTCAGATTTCTAATCAGAATAAGATTGGATAGGATATGATAGGATATAAAATCTAATGATTCTTGACATATCATATCCACTGTTTTGTGATTGTAGTAATAAAGTTGGATATATTCGCATCATATCATATACATTATTTGATATAAATGACATATTAGTAAAAATAAACCAAAAATTTTATAAATGAAGATGGTAAAAATCTCTTACGGCACTCTTGTTTTATTTTATTTTTTTTTTTTATTTTATTTTCCTTATTTTTATTAATTAATTTCTTTTTATTTTTTCTTCTCCTCCCATCATTCTCTAATAAAATTTTATTAAATAACTATACTAATATAACAAAAGTGCTAAAATATCTAAAATTTATAATAAATATAAATTATATTTATATTTATATATTGAAATTATTTTGTAAAATATAATTAAACTCTAATATATATAAATAAAAATAAGATTAAATGAAAATAACTAAATTGTTATTTTTTGTTATATTGAATTTCTTATATTGTAATTCACATATTATTTATATAGAGATATAATCTTAATTTTGTTAATTTAAAAAGTTTCTCATTCGAAAAAAATAACTTTCCTATTATGAATGTTAAATCATATCCACATTTATCCTATCTTTTCCATGATAATTTTATTCGATCTATATTCCATTTATATCCCTCTTTATCATGTTTTAAGTAGGCACCAAACATAAGATAGGATAAATTTTTTTCTATTTTGAATTTTATCCTAATTGCCCAACATAACCTTAATATATTGCCTGGCTATGTAATTCGGTGCCTGAGACTTGTCCATTTGGCTTTGTAATCGGTATAGTTGGCTCTTTGTTGCTTGACAGGAGCCGTGCTTTTTCTCTTGGGAGGTGCAAATGACTAGCAGCCAATGGAGAAGAGCTCTCAATGCCCAAATCTCTAGCCACTCCCAAATGAATGATATAATGGGATACTTTATATATATACACATCTTTTTTTTGTCAGAATGGTATACTTATATGGACAATAAAAAGTTTGGATTTTAAGATGCCATATTATTTTTTAAAACAAGAAAAAAAATTTCTATTCAAAAAGGCCCTAATGCCTCCGCTGAGGAATTGGGTAGGAGAAGGAAGAGATACCAAAATTTGGATATGAAAAGTATTCGTTTAATTACTACACATGTATGTACGGAATTTATACTATTTGGGACATTATACGGTATATATGATAATTTTTCTGAAAATATGTTAAACAAATAAGGCATTATCCAATAGAATCATAAATGGATATTATCATGAACTATTACAAATAAGCAAAGTTTACACATTATCCTAGAACTATTTAAATGACACAAATTCTACAGGAAAATCTTACTTAATTATTGAAACTTGTTACTAGTTTTGTATCATATAATGAGAAATCGCAAGAATATTATATTTATAAAGTCAACATGATGGCTCTTCACAAATTATTTCATTAGCCGACTAAATAAAATCAAAATATTTTTGCCGAGCATAATACCGGATGGGTTTTATGGGTGCAGAATTTGGTTAATTCCCAAAGAACAAGTATTTTTCCGCATGTATGGGAGATGGAAGTCTTGTTAAAAATTCAATACGTACGAGACATAAAAGTAGGAGTATTTTACTAACGTATTTCATTCCATCTAAAAATTATCCCCCATCTCACCGAAAAAAAAAAAAGGAATTATCCCCAACTTCTATTGTACTAGGAACAAGAAGCTTAATATAAATTATGAAAAATAATGCAAATGGTCCTAAAACTTTAGTCCACTCCCCGAACTTTTAACTGCTCAATATGATTTGGTATATGTTTTATTTAGTCCCTGAGTTATACGTTACCTCTGAATTTGTATTAATAGAAAAATAATATGAAATATTTTCATATAATTTAGAAACTAAATTGAATGTATATTAAAAGTTCATAGATCATATTGAATAAATAAAAGTTCGGGGACCACATTTCATATCGAATTTAAAGTTCAAGACTATATTAAATAAATTAAAAGTTTGAGAATCACATTATATATTGAGTTAAAGTTAATGTACTATAGTCTATATGTGTCATCATCCCTATAAATTACTGTAAATAAATGATGAATGATGATTAACGTATATTCTATTTTGGAAAATTAGCCAAAGACAAAATACTTTTCAATAAAAAAGTGATTTTCCTAGGAAATCTAAATATACATCTACACATTTTTCTCTGCATCCGTCCCTCCCCTGGCGCTCTCCTCTGGTTCGCCTTCCTGCATCTTCTCCATCATCCTTCCGGCGAAAAAGCTTTGACTTCACCCGACACACCGCATCTCGCGAGACCGGAGAGGAACGAAAATGGCGGCCTACGTCGTGTCCAGGCGCCTCTCGAGCGGATCGTCGGCGCCGTCGCAGCTCGCCGGCGCCCTGCGCTACGCGGCTTGCTGGAGATCGTATTCGACTGGCTTCCGGGAGGAAAGGGACACTTTTGGACCCATCCTCGTCCCCTCCGACAGGTTCGCCCCTTACCCTTTTCCGTCTTCACTAATTCCTCGTCAACTCTCGGCGGTACTGGGAAGATGTCTCTCGGCCCCTTCGTCCGAAGCTCGTATTTTTTTGAGTGCGCGCACGCGACGCGAGGATTGGTGAAGCGCGGGGTGATGGTTTGTTTGGGATTTTCGTGTGTAGGTTGTGGGGAGCGCAGACGCAGAGGTCGCTGCAGAATTTCGACATCGGGGGCGAGCGGGAGCGGATGCCCGAGCCGATTGTGCGAGCTTTCGGGGTCCTGAAGAAGTGTGCTGCCAAGGTCGTGTGTTCTTCGACCGATCCCCTTTTTTTGGCTTTTCTGGTGGATTCGTTTCGGGATTGCTTTGTATCGTTGAGTTATGCGAATGGACTTGTCGTTTTTAGGCCCTGTTCTTGTTTTGTGCCGACACTGTCGTGCCGTTCGGATGCTAGTGAACCAGATAGTTACACTTTAGCTTGCCGTTTTCCCTCTTCCCCCTTGTATTGATTAGATTAAGTCTTATCTAACTTCAAATCCTATTACCGATGTTGAATTGTTACCCCAGTATGAGTTGGAGTGCTTTGGAGCTCTATATTAGTTTATCTTTTTAGAAATTCTACACTCTGAACAATAAGATGTAATCACAGTATGGAATTTTTTTTTAATCTAATAATTAACGTCTTGAACTTTGAAGCTGTATTATCTAGGAAAATCAGTTTAAACTTTTATGAAGCAGGATGTGTTATCAAAGTCCATACGCCAATTTAATTGTCATCAGCATCGTATGTCATATTTACTTAAAAAAAAATTGTAGAAGGTTATTGATTGTGTCAATGCTATAATTCTCAGGTTAACTTGGAATACGGTCTTGATCCTTCCATAGGAGAAGCCATAATGCAAGCAGCTCAAGAAGTAGCTGAGGGAAAGTTGAATGATCATTTTCCCCTTGTCATATGGCAGACTGGCAGTGGCACTCAAAGTAACATGAATGCCAATGAGGTGAGTGCAATTATACGTATACAACAAGGCTTCTATGGACTTGTGCTTTTCGATACAATATGCTAATGCCCATGTGGATTGCCACTGGAGTTTTGTTGCTGTGTCCTCGTTTGGGTTGCTCATATTTTTATCTGGCATCCTTTATGCTATTGGGAAGTCCCATTTTGTACATGAGAATCATGGTCTCTTGATGATCCTTATGAACTTCTAAGTAAGGAATTTGGAGTTTTCTTTCTCTGCATGGGGGGTAAGGGCAGTTTGATTTGTTATTTCATGTGAATGTGGAAGCAGGATGATGGTAATCGCTAGATGATTTCTTTTCCTAATGATTTATGCTTTTCAATTTATGGGCTATTGTAGGTGATTGCAAACAGAGCAGCTGAAATTCTTGGCCGTAAGCGTGGAGAAAAGTTTGTGCACCCAAATGACCATGTGAACCGATCTCAATCTTCTAATGACACTTTCCCAACTGTAAGCTTTGTTTTCTTCATCACTGAATTACCTCTGTCACTTGATGCAAATTAAGAGAATAAGGAACTATAGAGTTTGTTGTTAAAACAAATGCATTATTGTAACTCTCATATTGTAGGTGATGCATATTGCGGCTGCAATGGAAATAAATTCAAGATTATTGCCAAGTCTGGGGAACTTGCATTCTTCTCTTCACTCAAAGGTTTGATAATTGTGAAGACTGAAAACAATTCTTTATTCTATATCAAAGGTTTGATAATTGTTGAAGTGCTCCCTTAGCAATGCTTTCTGTTTACATCATTTGGTATTTTTGCTCTGAAGGATATGGAAATACTCTAGGTTAATGTAGCTTTCTTTCTTTCAGCACTGGATATTTCACCATTCGACACTATTTTGGCCCTTTTGTACATAACACCTTCAATCTTCATGTAAACTTTATTGCTCTTCTTTTTAAACTATATACCTTTATTTTATCTCTTTCAGATTGTCATGCCGATTCTTTTAAAGAATTTCGAAGTTATGCTCATGCATAAGATTGTGCAAAAGAAAGATCCCTATGCATTGTCTCACATTGTGAAAAATCTTAATTTTTTGTGGATTTTTTTTTGCTTCCCATATTCGCAACATGCGGTATACCCATGGGACAAGCTTCACAAGTATAATGTTTGGGCTCATAAGATATGTAGTGCTTATTTGTGTGCAATGACACTGAGCTTTCTTTAGGTCATGTAGTCTCTTTCTTCAATGGATTTTCTAATTAATGTGACTATGCTGAAAGATTCTGCACACACTCATTTACTGCACTTCTGTTTGTTCACCATGCACATTTGTGCATATGCATTGGCTATTTGTGTGTTCTCTACTAGTGCTTGTGCCTGTTTTCTCCGGAGACTTCATTTCCTTAAAGATGATGCTAGTGCATAATTTTGTAATATGCAATGCTTACCACTCTTACAATTAATTAGATCATTTTCTCTTTTCCATCTTAACAGTCCATCGAATTTAAGGATATTGTTAAGATTGGACGAACTCACACTCAGGATGCAACTCCTTTGACGCTGGGGCAAGAGTTTAGTGGCTATAGTACCCAAGTAAGCTTTCCTTTCTGCTGTAGTCTAGTGGTAGCACAAATTTAAGTCTGCCCTTCAGGAAGTGCAGATATTAAGTTCCAAATCCTGCATGCTTAGTTGTAGTCTGTGATGTATGTACTTAGATGCCTGCTTGATTATTAGCTGATGGCTCCAAGAGCTTCTATATCTATTGGCAACCAAAAAATGGAAAAATTAATTGTTTATATTTTTGGTTGTACAAAAGCATGATAGAGTATGTGGCAACATAGAGGATGCAATTCATCCAGGATGTTTGTTTTGCAGGTTAAGTATGGAATTGACCGTGTCAACTGCACTCTACCTCGTATGTACCAGGTTCGTAGGAGATACATATGTTCTTGCTCTCAATGTTCCTTATTTTCAGAGTTCTGACAGTTGAGGTTTGAGCAGCTTGCACAGGGCGGTACTGCTGTAGGTACCGGTCTGAATACAAAGAAAGGGTAGGTTTGTCCTAACATAATTTCTTCAATCTCACCTCATTGTGTGCCGCCCATGATATAATGGTCATGGCTTTGCTTTATATTTCTAGTTCTCATCAAATCTTACCTGTTAGTGTTCTGATGATTCAATTATAACTTTAGCAATTTGGGCTGACTGCCCAAAATGAAATTTTTACTAAGAAAGCATGATATGGCCAATCGTAGATAGGTTGTTTGAGGCTGTTTTCTCTCTAGATATGTTTCAAGTTCACTTTAGTTATTCTCAGACAATATTGACAGTTGGGGGCTTTTCTTCAACGCATCACCAATTGAAGGGACACTTGTGCAGGTTTGATGTAAAGATAGCTGCAGCAGTAGCTGAGGAAACTAGTTTACCTTTCGTCACTGCAGAAAACAAGTTTGAAGCCTTGGTAATGCTTTTATTATCCAAACCTTGTTCTTTACACTTTTTAGTTCTCTCTTGTTCTCTCTTCTATGTAGTAGGGAGATAACTAAGTGACCATGTTTAGTCTTTTTCAATCATATAAGAAAAAGAAATTTATATCCTCCTCTATGTGCTGACCAGGCTGCACATGATGCTTTTGTGGAGACAAGTGGTGCCCTTAACACGGTAGCTACTTCTCTCATGAAGATTGCTAATGACATTCGTTTTTTGGGAAGGTCAGTTCACCACCAGAGCAAGAGTTATTACCTTCTATCATTGTCATTCCTTTTCCGTTATATTTTGTTCACATTTTTTGTGCTTAACACAGTGGTCCCCGTTGTGGCCTTGGGGAACTTATTCTTCCAGAAAATGAGCCTGGCAGCAGTATTATGCCGGTAATGACGATATCATAACTACTATTGCAAGTTATAATTGAAACAACAAGTAGCTTGGGTCTTAGAACTTTAAATTGACAAAGCTACTCGACATCACTTCACTGAACCTATTCTTTGGCAGGGGAAAGTCAACCCTACCCAATGCGAGGCTCTTACCATGGTTTGTGCACGGGTAAGAATTTTATCTTCAATTCCAATCTCCCTCAGGCCAATTTGTGAGTAGTTGATATGCTAGAGTTAAATGTTATTATTTTTTAAGTTACAGACTGAGGGAGTGTCCTCTGGTCACTCCATTTAGACGATGACCATTCTAAATTGAAAATAATCAGAACATGACATCTTTCGCAGGTTATGGGAAATCATGTAGCCGTTACAGTGGGCGGATCAAATGGCCATTTTGAGCTGAATGTTTTCAAGCCAATGATTGCTAGTGGTCTCTTACAAGTGCGCTCCTCATCTTGCATTTTGTCGTTGTTTAAAGTGTATATCCTTGATTTATGAGCCAAATAATGGAGCAGCAATGCTGCTCTATGCTACTTGATCGCTATAGCTAGACACAGTAGCGGGCCTTGAAATTTTTCAAAATATGTGAAGCATTAAGTTTGATCATGTTTGGAAGTTCTGGAAATTATTGTTACATGAGGATAAATAGGCAAAAAATGTTTCGGTGTACAAATGGATAGAAACTAGTATTGAATGATTACACTTAATGAAAACAAGACAGGTCATTTTCTTGACAACATAGCACAGAAACTTTTTACATGCAGTTTTAGCTTCAATTAGTTTGTTATTTATTGATGCTTAACCTTTCGTTAATATTGTGGTCTATGGTTAATATTTGCTACATCACCAAATTGACTCATCTTGCATTTTTGCTCTTCTTTTTACTTATAGTCACTAAGACTACTGGGGGATGCCTCTTCTTCCTTTGACAAGAATTGCGTCCATGGAATTCAAGCTAACAGGGAAAGAATTTCAAAGTTACTGCATGAGGTCAGCTGGGCTATTTTTTATAGTATATGGATATAATTTCTGTATTGTTAGAATCTGAAGCTGATTATTTGTTCTTGATGTGGGCTGAAATTGTGGGCCTTGCAGTCATTAATGCTTGTCACATCCTTGAACCCCGTAAGTGTCCAACTTCCTGCTGTATTCTAATCATAACTTTCAGTATATCTCTTCTTGACATTTTTTATATTAAAGAAAGAAGTTTTTTAAAGCAAATGATCCTGTTCATTCCAGAAAATTGGGTATGATAATGCTGCTGCAGTTGCCAAGAAAGCCCACAAGGAGGGATCTACTTTGAAGGTGACTTCCTTGATTCCATATTTACTTAGGTTTACATTGTAGACTTGAATGGAAAGCCTTTACAGTCAGCTTGGCTGTAACTCTTTATGCTAAACAATAAGGTTGTGGAGAAAAAGAAAAGAAGATCAAACTGAACATTTAGGCTTTTTAATATGGTTTAGTTTTGTGGAAACTTATCAAACCTAGTGTGTTATTTGACTTTGGTTTGCCAAACAAACGCAATCTGAACGGTTAGTATTATTCCACAGTTAAACACCTATATTTGCTGTAGTTGTGTGATTCTGACATAGAAAATAGAAAGATTTATTAGATGAAAAGAGTTGGCATTTCTTTGCTTTAATTTGTATAATGCAAGTATAAATGGTTTACACATCAATTTTTCCAGAGCTTGAGCTATAAGGAAAATGAGCAATAAAATGATTCAAATTATCCAAAATTCAACTTTTTATTCCTTTCATAGTTTCTGTCGACTGACACAGGGCGTTTTTAAACCTGAAGTGGTGAAAATGTGGTTAGTTTAGCGTGTCTTTGTTGAATTTTTAATGACAGCACGAGTTGCATTGCATCTATAATTTCCATAACTCATGGAAAAAGGGATTCACATTTGACTGACTTGGAAGACAGATCCAGAGTGTGGTGTATTTTTTGTCAAGAAGATATGCTTATCGCCAACCCTTGGGTTGGTCTAGAGGCTAATGGGCTGCAAACTTGTTACCTGACTATGGGTTGTATATCTATGTCCCAAATGACACTTTTTGAGGAGGTACCCTGTGTAGTCTCATAACAGGTGCCATGGGGGTCCTCCAAATATGGTGTGGTAAAAAGAGAGCAATGTTGCCTGCCATGAATGTGGTGTACTTGCTTCGCATATGGTAAATGTATTAATTGTATTATTCTGCCTCAAAGTATACTTTTTTTTTTCTTTTTTTCTCAGGAAGCTGCTCTAAAACTTGGAGTCCTTACAAGTGAAGAGTTCGACAATCTTGTCGTGCCTGAGAAAATGATTGGACCATCTGACTGAAAAGAACAATAGATTCTCAAGACAATCGATACTCTTAGCTAACGGAAGATTAGCTATTATTACAATTTTTCCCCGGCATTTTTGTCTGCTCCCTATGAAGGGTGGGGGGCTTATCGGATTATTAATTTAAGAACTCTCTTATTGAGTGGGATTCTATCGATTGGTCTCAAGCTCTTATTAGTGACGCAGTTGATAAGGTCTCTTCATCTCTGCTTGTCGAGGTTTGTACTGTTGACACAAGCAGTAAAAAGAGGCAATAAGGAGCCCTACAATGAGCATGTTGTATCCTAGAAATTTTTTGATGCCTGAATAAAAAGGGGGTTCTTTTTCAACCCGGGGATGGGGGATGCCCTTCTTGGATTGTGGCATCAGTACATTTTTCATTGTCTTATCCATCTTTGACATAGAATTACATTCTGCTTGAGAGTCTTCCTAGAGATTGGCAGTTTTTACTTAGTGGGTTATTTACTTTTTAGCGGTTGTGTACATGCATAAAAAGTCTTAGCACTACAAGCAGATCAAAAGCAACCTTACTATTGTAATTAAAATTTCTTCATGGAACTGTAGAATTATTCTTGTTGAGAACATTTGCCTCACTTAAACATGTGGGACCTGTCAAGTTCTAAGTTTTTAACCTCACAACCGCAGGTGGTGATTGACATAACTGTTTTACTGATTGTACATCTTTCCCATCTTTTCGTGGATACAATCTGCCATGACTGTATTCTGATGCCTCTGCCATGACCATATTATCGATGCCTTACCACTCGGGATTTCCTGCCATGTCAATATTACTGCTTGCCATGATCTATCAAAGTGGTTGCACGAAAATTTGAGATTAGCTAATTCTCTAATGTAAGCAAGAACCTTCTATTTCACTCGTAGAATCCCACATGGCATGCAGTAGAAACTCCCTACCCTTTACTTTATAAGCATGGTAACTTGCTTTGCTAACTATCTTTCATTAAAGTTCTGGGAAACAAGGACATGGAGTGATCATTTGGGCTGGACTGATCGGACACCAAGGGCTTGTTTGTTAAAAAGTGTTTTTGTTATTTTGTTCTAAGGAACAAAAAAGGAACAGAAACGTGTTTGGTAAAACTTTTGTTTCATTTTTTCGTTCCGGGAATAGATTTGGAATAGAAACAAGAAGGAAAAAGTAACTTCTTGTTTCTGGGAATAATTTCTAGAAATAATTTTTTTCTCTCCTCTTTTTTATCTTCTCTTTCTTTTCTTCTTCTTTTTCTTCCTTTTGGCCGGCCTTGGCCATGTCCGGGGCCGGCGATCGGCCAGACAAGGGCCGCGACCTCACCAAAGTGTCGCCGGCCCCCAGAGACGTCAAGGCTCGTTGGCCCAAGCCTCGCCGGTGATTGGGCGAGCTCGAACTTTGCCAAATCTGAGCGAGCTCTAGGTTAGGGTGAGGTCAATCTCGCGTTGCCTAGGTAAGAACGAGCCTTGTCGGTGGCCTGGCGAGGCTCGCCCGGCCACCGAGGCCACCGGTGAGGCTCTCGCTAGCTCGCCTTGCCAACCGACCAGCCACAAAGAGGAAGAATGAGAGAAAAGAAAAAAAAAAGAAAGAAGAAAAAAATGAAAATATAACAAAAATATTTAAAAAATTAAAAGAAATAACAAAATTATACAATTTTACTAAACACATTTCTTTTTTGGAAATAGAAATTTTGTGCAGTTACCAAGCGCGTTCTTATACTAAAAAATTGTTCCTAAAAATAGATTTCTATTCAAAAATTATTTCCCGGAACAGAAGCATTACCAAACGTGTCCTAAGCGGCTCCTAACAAACTTTTAAAACGGTGGGATAAGAATAAACGAAATTATGCAACCAACAAGGAAAGAGTAAGACTAAAACGAACTTACAAAAAGTACCTTTGGATGCAATTGCTTAGTTTTAGACTAAATTGGACAAGGATGTCACATCTTTCATTTGACCATATATAACACTACAGAGTAGCTCCCCAGGCAAAATTAGTAAAGTGAGCCACGGTAACATTAAAATGTGTCAATTGTCAACTAGCTTGTTACAATTGATCTGATAAAGAGAAAAGCTCGATATAAATGATAACAAGTGTACTTCTAATTTAATCCGTGTAATAAAATTGACCAATAGGACATGTTTCACTGGAGATGTCATAAGAGACTTAGCTTATAGAAGATATTTGAATTGGTCATTCACATTTTAGTGAATCTAAATAAATTCGAGCGCGAATTCAACTCATTTAGCATGAAATTGGGGAATATAGTCTACCTAGCATCAGAAGTTTGCACCAAGCACCCATGGCAGTGGGGAGGCCACGCAATCAGTAAAAGGTGTGCAAAGCCAACGTGTTGTTACATGTTGTTATGTCTTTGCTAAATAATATAGGAACACATTTCAGAAATATATACGCCGCACTCAGTACGTGCATTCCACAAAATTAGCCCAAAGTAGTCCACGAAATAGTACTTCTGTGTAGGCCTGCAGCTGGGGGCGTTGGTCTGATGTGGCGACGAGTAATTCTAAGCATCGGTCGAATGCACAGAACCAATGCAAAGAAAAGAAAATGTTTGTCTTTCATTTTGATCAAGTCACTGGAATTTATGGCACAAAACTCATTAGCCAATGAGCTTCTTCCGTCTAAAAAGATCTTCCTTGACCGGTTCAGCAGGAACTTAAGTTCTAGTGTGGCCCTTGGCCATCTCAGAAGCCATCAAATGCGGCCGGCCTTCCTCTATATCAGAATGGAAACCAGCAGCCTGGCCATCGATGGGAAGCGGAAGCCCGGTAATAGAAAGTAAACTCTTTGTAACCACGCCATTTCTTATCTAATTGTTTTATTTCTTCGAACATGGAGGGAGATGGAGAGAGAGTGATGTTGAAAAGAATGTATTTGATCGCATGCCTTTCCTCTTTCTTTCCCCCAGTTTTTTGATGTAAAATTTTCATCTTATAGTATAATACAGCAACCGCACCGGTGTTTATTCTTGAACCAAAACATTGGCACTCTAATACGAAATGGAATAGCCAGGGCATTTCCTTCAGTTGGTTGCTGCCATTAATTAGATTGTGAAGTTACAGTTCCTTGGTCTCCTATGTTTAAAAACTAGGCGGTTAACAATCAAACGATTAAATTTAGTGCCACGTGCTGGAGTTTTATCCATTACTTAAACGAAATATCAGTTGCCATTTGAAGCCGCCAGCATGCGAACGTTGACTGGGACCTTGGGCAAGAAGACAACGTGATGAGGAAAGACAATTTTGATGGTTGGTATTTCTCAAAATGTGTTGAATTTGACTCCTCTTGCGTCTAGAACTTATATCCTTGTCGCTATCCCAGGATCCCACTTGTAGGGCCATTCTTCATTTATGATTTGCGTGGAGAAATATGTTCATACACATGAACATAGAACTATATTCAAACCCTCGACCAGTGAGATCTTGATTTGTATGTCTCGTTGTTTTCTCCGAAAGTCAATTCCATACTCGGCATGCAGTTGAAAGCACCATGATAAGAGAAAGATCTTACTCTTCTTCTCTATTTTTTTTCACAATTTTGTTATTCAAATCCCCTCCGAAACCAAAAATCTTCCCCATGGCACGTGCTTTGCGTACGTAAGTGATTGGTCCGTTGGTCCTAAGCAAGACCTTAAAAGGTTTTGACATCCAGGAAAAACTGGATAGAAGCGGTTAGGAGCCTCGATAAAAATCCCCTAACCGCTGGGTAACCCGCGCACAACCCAACCCCACAAGGGAAGGGTACGGGGCCCCACTGGAGCCCGCGATGCCGATCCCCCCTTAAACGTGAGGGGCAGGTACAGGTGATGAAGGTGCCAGGCAGAAATGCCTGGAGTGCGCGCGCGCATACACGTGAACATAGAACTATATTCAAACCCTCGACCAGTGAGATCTTGATTTGTATGTCTCGTTGTTTTCTCCGAAAGTCAATTCCATACTCGGCATGCAGTTGAAAGCACCATGATAAGAGAAAGATCTTACTCTTCTTCTCTATTTTTTTTCACAATTTTGTTATTCAAATCCCCTCCGAAACCAAAAATCTTCCCCATGGCACGTGCTTTGCGTACGTAAGTGATTGGTCCGTTGGTCCTAAGCAAGACCTTAAAAGGTTTTGACATCCAGGAAAAACTGGATAGAAGCGGTTAGGAGCCTCGATAAAAATCCCCTAACCGCTGGGTAACCCGCGCACAACCCAACCCCACAAGGGAAGGGTACGGGGCCCCACTGGAGCCCGCGATGCCGATCCCCCCTTAAAGGTGGGGGCAGGTACAGGTGATGAAGGTGTCAGGCAGAAATGCCTGGAGTGCGTGCGCGCATACACGTGAACATAGAACTATATTCAAACCCTCGACCAGTGAGATCTTGATTTGTATGTCTCGTTGTTTTCTCCG
Source organism: Eucalyptus microcorys (assembly GCA_014182515.1). Classification (NCBI taxonomy): domain Eukaryota; kingdom Viridiplantae; phylum Streptophyta; class Magnoliopsida; order Myrtales; family Myrtaceae; genus Eucalyptus; species Eucalyptus microcorys. Next base: position 9,829,986 of record CM024569.1, read on the forward strand.
AAAGTCAATTCCATACTCGGCATGCAGTTGAAAGCACCATGATAAGAGAAAGATCTTACTCTTCTTCTCTATTTTTTTTCACAATTTTGTTATTCAAATCCCCTCCGAAACCAAAAATCATCCCCATGGTAGCTTTGCGTACGTAAGTGATTGGTCCGTAAAGATGGCCCATCTCATCATGATGGAACTGCTCACGCGGAGGAATCAAGAAGATTTTATGATCAGCCGACAACGAAGGAAAACCAGGTCCTACTTGTAGAAAAAGAGGTAGGCAGCCGCCCAGAATGGTGGACTGATGAGGGAGCCTCCCCACGGCACTTCTATGGATGGTAAGTCAACTTGGGATTAGCCTAAAGAGTCCTCACTCTCCAAACTGGTTGAGGCCAGCTCGATGCAAAGTCCAAACAAAAACTCCTGATCCATCTCCTCAAGGCTTCGGTCCTATAAATTCCTTCACCAGGCCATTCCTCTTCATCACTCTCCCTCTCTCTCTCTCTCTCTCTCTGGTACATATTTGAGAAGATGGGTGTGGTCACTTTTGCGCAAGAGCTAGAATCGCCAGTTGCTCCGGACCGCCTCTTCGAAGCTTTGATGCTCGATTCACACGTGCTGTTCCCTAAGCTCATGCCTCAGTACATCAAGAGAATTGACCTGATTCAAGGTGATGGAGGCGTTGGCAGTGTCAAGCAAACCGACTTCTCTCAAGGTCTGCCCTCAAATTCTCCTCCCCTTTCTAATTATCTCCATCCTTTTGTCGATTCCCATATCTTCCCTTGGAATAAAAAGGGGGTTCACCGCCTTTGCTTGTTATTTAGAAAGCTTGCTTCGATATGCGAAGCATCGGATCGATGAGCTGGACGCGGACAACTTCCGTTGCAAGTATACTCTGATCGAAGGGGACATACTCAGCGACGACCTGAAGTCTGTGGTGTATGAGATGGAGTTTGTCAATGATGGCAATGGCGGGTCCATTTGTAGGATGTCGAGCTACTATTGTTCAGACCGAGACATCGAGTTCAGAGATGAGGATATAGAGGCTGGTAAGGAGACAGCGATGGAGTTGTACAGGGCCGTTGAGGCCTACTTATTGGCGAATCCTACTGCTTACACCTAGTTTTGCTCTCATTGAGACCTTCTCAGTCATTAGCTCTTGAATGTAAACTTGGCAGAAAGAGAAGGAGCAAAAAAGCTTTAGAATTGTAAATTGCCCTCATGAGAGATTTTAGTGAATTTTACTGCCGAACCTGAAAGGTCTCTAGTTTCGAGGTGGATGAGCGAGTCTGACTCCAGATTCGTGGAACAACATTGAAACTTGGCAATAACAGATTTCAGGTGCGCCAATCTGAAAATGCCAAGCGAATTCCCCCGAATTGAATGCTTGTGAACATAAAACTAAAAACATAGTTAGCCCTTGGGATGCTCTTGTAGGAACCCTGTCAAATATCATTCGCCTGATATAAACAAATAAGATGATTAAGAACACGACAGAGAAATTTTTAAAACTCGCATTCGTATTAATACATAGGAAGCATGGGCTGCTAAGAGGTCCAGCAGTGGAACTAGCACCGGCAATGTGACTCTTACATGGACAGTAGAATAATGAGAGAAACAAGCTAAGGCTAGGCCCATCATCAGCCAATGAGCAAAGGCAACTGGTGGCATGATTGCGGACTCCTCCAGAAGCATGCTCTAGTAGGATTAAGTACGGTGCTGCCCTTGATGCTTGTGTCACAGCCCGAAAGAAAACCAATCCAAGAGTTTCCTATGGGACAACCGTGACACATCTATGGATCAAGCGACCCTCGGCTTATATCCCCGAGACCTAGGGTTTTCTCGAGTCTTCTAGAATACTCCTGAGGGCGGGCGATACTGTAATTGTACTGTTATGTAATAAATGCGGGTAGTCGATAGTTGGGGAGATGTAATCTCCACCGTTAGATCGAGGAGAGATCTACAAATATGGTTTACCTTATCTTTGTATAAATAGGGGTCTCCTCGCCCTCATTGTATCATCTCATTCACAAGTAATAGAATCCAGAGCTTCTCTCTCTAAAGATCTTTGTGAGTCAAATGTGAGAAAGGCTGCTTAGGGATAAAATCCTAAGGCCGCACGAGTGAGCTTACGAGTGATCGATCGGCCCGTGACAAGTGATATCGGAGATAAAGTTTATTCCAAGCGTAAGCACAATGGCTGATCCATGATCTGATGAGGCACTCGCCATGGGTGGTGACTACGTTGATCGTGGGAGGAACGCCGAGAAAGGCACTACCAAGGGCAAGAAGAACCGTGGTGGTTCGAGTTCTAGGGATCCAACGGGGGATCTTGCACAGCGGATGGCGAAGCTAGAGTTGTTCGTCACCGATGTTCAAGGATCGATCGATGACTTGACCTAGATCGTGGACGGAGTAGACACCAGAAGGGAGGAGCTCGTTGCTGAGGTGCAAGAACTCAAGACCGGCATGGGAGAACTCTGACACGAGTTGCTGGGAACCCTATAGGAAGAACTCGCGCAACGGTACGAACCTTTGGAGGCCATGATGGCGGCTATGCGCGTGGAGATAGCAGAGCTCAAGAGCAATCTCGTTGAATCGGAAGCTGCATGCGTGAACGGGGTGATCACCGTTGTCACGACCAATTTTTCAGGAGTGAACCACCTAGGATTTAGCTAATGGATTGTTAAGCCTAGACTTAACTCGGGCTCTCCCAAGCTCATATCAATTCACGACTTATGTTCAGATTATTAACATGCAGATAGATTTTATCTAGGAGTCGCCACTAATCTATTTTTTTGGTGGGTCGATTAGAAACCCAAGTAAAGTAATGGGAGTTTTACTTTACTCCTACGAACCAGAGACTCTAGGTATGGGGACTTGGTTACACTAGATTTCTCTAATGCCATTTCAGTCCCATTCTTTTATTTTCAAAAATACTTTTGTAGGCAGTTTAAATTAATTTTAAATCTATCTCCCTAACATGTGAGGCGATTATGCAAGTGCACAAACCATCAATTTAACACCCAAGTAAAGCAGTAAATAAATTGCAGAATTTACCTCATAGCAATGAAAGTATCTGCATTGTTAGATCAAAATTCATATCAACAATCCTAAATATGATTTCTAATTAACACGCAATTTCTTCTTCTTCTTTTTACTTATTTAATGAAAATCATGCAATATGCAATGTAATATAACTAAATGACCTAATTCTAATGACATGAAATTTCTAATTAAATGGACCTAATAGCAATCTCTAAATGACGTGCATTTCATGAATCTAATCCTATATGACATTTACATGACATTTTTTATTTTTCCTAAAAAATGCAATCTATCCCAGAGAATGGAACTAATTTATTCTAAGACATTTTTGTATTTTTTCATGAAATTTGGAATTAGGTAAAATGTGAAAATTATCTAACTAGATTAAGATTCTATTCAATTTGCATTAGGAATTAGGTTAAGCCAAATCCTAATTTAAACTAAAATATTATCTTTCCAAGTAATTCTAAAATGCAATCTATCTAGTATCTAAATTTATAATAAATTAAGGAAAATATTACCTAGAATTAAACTAAGTGCAATTTTACCCTAATATGCAATGACGTACAAAAAGATGCCCTAACACTACATGACATATGCATGATGATTTTTTGTGTTTTTGTTTTATTAATTTCGAAATTAAAATTGACAAATAATTAAACATGCAACCTAAGTTAAAAAAAATAGCAACCTAAATTGATTGATTTGATTTTTTTTTTATATTTTAAAATTCGAAATAAAATTCCTATTCTAAATATGCAAACCCTAAAACAGGAAATAAACCTAATTCTAACCTACATTTTTTTATTCTTTTCTTTCACGAAAACAAAATTAACTTAAATAGCTCAACAGTGAATCGGAGTAAGATTGATATCCAAATTGACGAACCATATCTCGCGCATTAGATCGGGTTGGCCAATTTTAAATAAATCGCAGATCGAATATCATGCGTGAGATCGAATTGTCGATTTTTCAAGTAATTGCGAGTTGGATTTTGGGCGCGAAAATCGGACTATCGATCACAGGCTATTTCATGATAGGAATTTCAATCTTACATCAAGTAATATCCCAAATAACAAAATAAAAACAAGAATAAAAATAAATAATAAATAATAAAAAAGATTCTACCTAATTTAATTTTCTTTTTCACCCTTGCTTTTTCACCCACGATTCGGTAGCTTCGTGGTGGGTCACCGCCGGTCACTGGCTGCGGTCATCGGAGCTCTGGCGTGGGGAACCGGTAGCGAGCAGGGCGGAGTAGCTTGGAAAGGGCAGCAGCTAGTTGGGCTAGGCGTTGAACTCGGACGTCATGGGTGGATCGCGAATAGGGCAGGGGAAGCAGCGTCGTCACGGATCGGCACGACGGTGGCTTCATCGGGCTAGTGGAGCGGCTCGGCAGCAGTGGTGGCGTCGGCAGCAAGGGCAGAGAGCAACGGTCGTCGAGGAAGCAAAGGGCTGCAGGCGTCACGTGGACTCGAGCCGCTGCAGGGGGATCGGGCGTCACGGATGATTGGGTCGGCGACTGCTCGTGTCACTAGGGCTCGAACTGCTGCAGGGTTGCGAGGAATAAAGAGCTGGATGGCTCGGTGGAAGACTGGTGTGGGTCGCCGACAAGGCAGGGCCGGAGGAGTGGAAGCAGGTTGCTTGGGTTGCGGCCGTTGCAGAGGAGAGGCGGAGCAGAATCGAAGCAGAGGCGAAGCAAGGAGCGACGGAGTGGCGTTGCTGCGTCTGGCGGAAGGCTCAGGCAGCGAATTGCAGGCTCCTGTGGGTCACTCGGAGACGCGGCAAGGTGGTCACTCGGCAGATCTTGGACCAGTGAGCAGAACTCGATCGACGCCGCTGGGTCTTGGGTAGATCTCGGGCGCGGGCGACGAGGAGCGGACAGAGCGGCGAGGCCGGCGGTGTAGCGGTGGCAGAGGTGTGGTGGAGGCTGGTGTCGCGGTGCCGGCGCAACGCATGGCCGACGCGTCGGGGGTCTCCACGAAGAAGACGATGCGTGCCCCTTTTTTCTTTTTCTCTCTCTCTCTCTCTCTCACACATCACTTGCTGCAGCTTTCTTTTACTTTTTGACCTTTTCTCTGCCTTTTCTTTCGGCGAAGAGAAACCCTAGAAAAAGTCCCTTCAAAATCCTACCCGTATTAATTTATTTATAGGCCACGGATTACGGTTTTTAATTTTTCAAAATCATATTTACAAAAATTTCTTTTCCAAACGTAATATTTGCCTTTCCAAACACAATATTTGTTTTTGAATTGAAATCTCACAAAGATAAATTTGTAAAATCTCTCCAACGATACGGGCTTGGGCCAATTTGCTCTTTTAGTGGACTTAACCCGACTCATCAAATTAAAGTTTCTTAAGCATTAATTCGAACCCATCCGTCACCGACTCAATGTAAATGCAAATTAAAATAAATGCACCTAAAACTATATGCTATGCAATTAACTATTTTTTCAGGGATAAAATTAACCCATCATTTTTTATTGCAATAAATGATTAAACGGGTCGCCAAAATTTAGGTGTCAACCACCATGCGAGGTCCACGAGTGGACACACTGAAGGTGAAGGAATTCCGGGGCTCACGGGTGGCCAAAGACGTGGACAATTTCCTCTGGTATATGGAGTAGTACTGGATCAACGACGAGCAATCACGGGTAAACACTGCATCTATGTACTTCGTCGATAATGTATTGTTGTGGTGGCGTCGTCGGACGGATGATAAGTGTGGAGATCCTATCACGACCTGGGGTAGATTCGTCGAAGAGTTCCGACGAAACTACTTTTCCGCTTTTCGCTTATGAAGAGGAGGAAGCTTGTGACGAGCTGAAGCGTCTCGAGCAAAAGGGTGGTGTACGTGACTACATCAAACGGTTTTTAGAGTTGCTACTCCAAATCCCTTCGATGAATGAGACGGAAGTGTACTACCAGTTCATGAGTGGTCTCAAGCCATGGACAAAGCAGGAGTTGAAGCAGTTCAACGTGGGAGATCTCACGACGGCCATGACCGTGGCCGAATTGCTCGTGGAATATAAAGTGCATTCCACATCCTGATCGGACTCTCGTCCGAGGGACAAAGCCACTGGTGGGGGAGATCGAGAGAGATACAACCACCCGACCGAAGGCAGACCATTGGCGGGTCCTTACAAAGCTCACGCGGAGTCGAGCGGAGGAAGACAAAGGAATGTACGCTCTTATAAGTGTTTCTTTTATGATGGCCCACATATAGCGCGGGATTGCCTGAACAAGGCTAAGCTGGCCGCCCTTTGCAAAGAGGATGAACCTAAGGAGAAATCACGGTTGGGTTCGCTACGACTCTTTAGCACAATCAAGTCCAAGAAGGCGAAGAAGCCCAAAGGCTTGATATTCGCGGACTTGAAGATCGGAAAGACCACGATGAGTGCACTCATGGACATGGAAGCATTCGATCCATTCATCTCGGAGGAAGCCGCAAAGAAACTTAACCTACGAGTTGAAAAGGGAGCCGGGTGACTCAAGACGGTGAACTCCAAGGAAGTCCCTACAATCGGTGTCGCGAGGGATGTAGAGCTGCAACTCGGGCCATGGAAGAGCAAGGAGACTTTAGAGGTAATTCCCCTTGATGACTACAACTGTCATTGGGATTAAGTTCCTAGATAAGATCCATGCTATTATATTACCATTCGCCGAGTGTATATGCGTGTTGGACAAGCATTGTCAATGCGTGATCCCGGTCCACCGTGAATCGGATCGTGATTGAAAGGTGATCTCGGCTATACAACTCACCAAAGGAACCAAGAAGGGTGAAGTGACCTTTCTAGCGGCCTTGAGATCGAGGACAACAAGGGCAAAGGGAAAGAAGTCCCGACGGAGGTAGCCCAAGTCCTCAGCTCGTTCAAGGATGTGATGCTTTCGGAGTTGCTGAAGAAATTGCCACCCAAGAGAGAGGTGGATCATTGGATCGAGATGGTGCCTGATGCTGGACCACCTGTTATAGCACCTTATCGCATGGTGCCCTCCGAATTGGAAAAGTTGAGGAGGCCACTAAAGGAGTTGCTTGACGCGAGTTACATACGACCGTCCAAAGCTCCGTTCGGTGCGCTGGTCCTATTTCAGAAGAAGCACGATGGGTCACTCCGGATGTGCATCGACTATCGGGCACTGAACAAGCTAACCGTGAAAAACAAGTACCCGATCCCGCTCATCGCGGATCTCTTCGACCAACTTGGTGGAGTTCAGTGGTTTACCAAGCTAGATCTCCGATCGGGCTACTACCAAGTTCGGATCGCTAAAGGGGACAAGCTAAAGACAACCTGCGTGACGCGGTATGGATCCTACGAGTTCCTCGTGATGCCGTTCGGCTTGACTAACGCTCCGGCTACATTCTGTATGCTCATGAACAAGGTACTTCACTCGTTCCTAGACCGATTTATAGTGTTTTACCTTGATGATATTGTAGTCTATAGTCGGACGCTCGAGGAGCATGTTGAGCATTTAAGGCAGGTCTTCCAAGTCTTGCGTGAGAACGAATTGTATGTTAAGCGCGAGAAATGTGCCTTTGCCCAAGAGGAAGTTCCATTCATGGGGCACATCGTCGACGGTGGACGAGTGCGAATGGACAAGGCAAAGATTCAATCGATTGTCGAATAGGAGCTACCAACAAAGGTGACGGGGTTGAGGTCATTCTTGGGCCTCACCAACTACTACCAGTGATTCATTTGGAGCTACTCAAGCATCACTGTGCCATTCACAGACCTCTTGAAGAAGGAGAAGCCGTGGGAGTGGACGGATCGATGCCAAAGAGTGTTTGATTGATTGAAGATAGCCATGACCAAGGAGCCAATGTTGGTGCTGCCTAACCACACAAAGCCTTACGAGGTAGAGACTGACGCATCGGATTATGCTATCGGTGGTGTTCTTATGCAAGATGGACATCCGGTGGCGTACAAGTCTCGAAAGCTGAACGATACCAAGCGTTGGTATACGGTTCAAGAGAAGGAGATGACCGCGGTGGTTCACTGCCTGCGGATGTGGAGGCATTATCTCTTGGGATCAAAGTTTGTTGTGAGGATGGACAATGTGGTCACGAGCTATTTCCAGATGCAAAAGAAGTTGAGTCCGAAGCAAGCTCGGTGGTAGGATTTCCTTGCGGAATTCGACTACGTGCTGGAGTACAAGCCGGGGAAGGCCAACTCCATGGCAGATGCACTAAGTCGGAAGATGGAGCTGATGAGTAGCTCAGTGAGCCGACCGAGTTGCCCATGGGTCGATCGCATCAAAAAAGGGTTGAAGCATGATCCAAGAGCTCAAGCCCTCATCAGGTATGCGAAGGAAGGCAAGCCTCGACAATTTTGGTGTGATAACGAGCTCCTCTACACAAATGGAAGGCGACTATACGTGTCTTTCCATGGGAAGCTGAGAAAGGAGATCTTGTGCAAGTGCCACAACTCGAAGTGGGCAAGTCACTCAGGGATCCACCACATGTTGGCCCTTGTCGAAGATCGGTACTACTGGCCGCAAATGCAGGACGACGTAGAAGCTTATGTGAAGACTTGTTTGATGTGCCAACAGGACAAGCTGGAGCAACGTTCGTTGCCGGGCCAATTGGAGCCACTTCCCATTCCAGCTCGTCCATGGGAAATTGTTTCCATAGACTTTATCGTCAACCTGCCGAAGCCTGAAGGGTGTCGAACTCTCATGGTTGTGGTGGACAGATTTTCGAAGTATGCGACTTTTGTGCCTGTGACGAAGGATTGTCCGGCTGAGGAGGCGGCCGAGCTATTCATGAAGCATGTGGTCAAGTACTGGGGTGTACCACAAATGATCGTGAGCGATCGTGATCCTTGCTTCGCGAGGTGTTTCTGGTCCGAATTGTTCAAGCTGCTAGGGTCGGAGCTGAATATGTCTACAAGTTTGCATCCCCAAACCGATGGTCAGACGGAGCAGGTCAATGCACCCTTGGAGATTTATCTCCGACACTATGTGAGTACAATGCAAGTGAATTGGGCGAAGTTGATCGACGTAGCCCAGTTCTCCTACAACTTGCAGCGGAGCGAGTCGACCGGCCAGAGCTTGTTCGAGATCGCGACTGGGCAGCAACCAAATACCCCTAGCACCATTACTTCAGGTTATCAGGGGAGTAGTCCACTCGCGTATAAGTTTGCTAAGGATTGGCAAAAGCAGGCCGACTTGGCAAGGGTGTGTCTACATAAGGTCTCTAAGCACATGAAGAAATGGGCCAACAATAAGCGACGGCACGTGGAGTTCCAAGTTGGGGACCAAGTGTTGGCCAAGCTGCATATGGTTCTTCGATACAAAGACGTGCACAAGGGGTTGATTTGTCGTTACGAGGGGCCATTTCGTGTGCTGCAACGGGTCGGGAAGGTCGCATACAAGCTGGAGCTACCACCAAAACTCAAGGTACATCCGGTTTTCCATGTAAGTAAGCCTTTCCAGGATGATGAGGAAGATCCGGATCAAGGAGAGCTGCAACAGGCGCCACTCGAGGCTAAAATTTCATATGATCGAGAAGTCGAGAGCATCATGGCGGATCGAGTCATACGAAAGCGGTATTGTGCGCCCAAGTGAGAGTATTTGATATGATGGAAGGGTCTTCCAAAGAGCGAAGCAAGTTGGGAGCCTGCGGAAAGTCTTTGGTAGTTCAAGAAGGAGATCGACGCTTTCCACACCGAAGATGCGACGAGGGCGTCACCTAATTAAGTGGGGGAGAATGTCCTGGCCTGAAAGAAAGTCGATCCAAGAGGTTCCTATGGGACGGCCGTGACACATCTATAGATCAAGCGACCCTCGACTTGTATCCCCAAGACCTAGGGTTTTCTTGAGTTTTCTAGAATACTCCTAGCGGCGGACGATACTGTAATTGTACCGTTATGTAATAAATGCGGGTAGTTGGTAGTTGGGAAGATGTAACCTCCACCGTTAGATCGAGGAGAGATTTACAGATTCGGTTTGCCTTGTCTTTGTATAAATAGGGGTCTCCTCTCCCTCATTGTATCATCTCATTCACAAGTAATACAATCCAAAGCTTCTCTCTTTAAAGTTTTTCTTTCTAAAGATCCTTGTGAGTCGAGTGTCAGAAAGGCTGCTTAGGGGTAAAATCCTAAGGCCGCACGGGTCAGCCTACGAGTGATTGATCGGCCCGTGACACTTGTATCTAGATTGCTTATGTGATTCAAGGCAAGGATTGGTTCTGGCCACTTGTAAAGTCAAAGTGTCTGGTTGCCATTCATACTGATGAAAATGACCAGGTGATCTTTACTAGCTCTACAAACGACAGATGCACTCTCAAAGAAGCTTTGAAGTCGGTTAGAAATAGGGAGACCATAGTTTTATAGCTTAGACAAGTTTGGTGTAGACCAACTATGCCTGAATTTGGATTTATCACTTGGTTGGCTATCTTGGCAAACTGCAAACTTATGACAAAATTAAGAGAAGGGCTACTGGTGTTAATGGGAAAAAGTACGCTCCAAGTGCCAAAACTTGGCATGAAGGGACATTTAAGTGCCAAAAGTTAGGAAAGTGACACTTAAGTGCCAAAATCGGAGCAAAATAGATTACTAAGTGCCACTCCAGCCAAAATGCCGACGTGGCGATTTTCCGACGAAGTAAGTGCAAAACAACGTCGTTTTGCACACCGATATGGCTAGACAATACAAAAACGATGTCGTTTTGGTGCTGACATTGTAAAAAAATTAATATAAAAATTAATAAAATTAAATTTTAAACTAAATTTATTTAAAACATTTAAAAATAAAGTAAAAATATTTTTTAAAAAATTAATTTAAATTAATTTATTTTATTTTTAAATAAATTTAGTTTTTAATTTAATTATTTTTTTTGTTTACCATGTCAACACCAAAATGACGTCGTTTTTGTATTATCTAGTTACGTCAGTGTGCAAAATGACGTCGTTTTGCACTTATTTCGCCGGAAAATCGCCACGTCGGCATTTTGGCCCGATTTTGGCCGAAGTGATACTTAAGTGATCTGTTTTTCTCCAATTTTGGCACTTAAGTGTTACTTTCCTAACTGTTAGCACTTAAGTATCCCTTCATGCCAAGTTTTGGCACTTGAGGTGTACTTCTTCCAATGTTAATGACAACCATATAACAATTTATTAGTTAGTGTTAATTTCCAAAGTACATATGGAGCCATTAGCTGAATCTGCAGGGCTATATAACAGAAACATTAGAGGCTAGGACAAAGAATTTGCTTGGTTAGTGCTAATACTAAAAGGTAAGGCTCATGGAAAATACTACTGAAACTCACACGGAATGTGTTCCCAATAGCATACTTCATGATGTTCTACACGTTAAAGGAGGATAATTCAGTGTAATGTGGAATTGATATTGAGTTGCTGGAATTGATAGTGAGCTGCTGTGTGCTAGATGGAGGAATCCTTTGCCTTTAATGTGCTGTCTAGCTTCGGTGCCTGAGACTTGTCCATTTGGCTTTGTAATATATATAGTTGGCTCTCTGTTGTTTGACAGAAGCTGTGCCTCTCTAATGAGGTGCGAACAAGTAGTGGCCAATTGCGAAGAGCTCTCAATGTGCAAATCTCTAGCCACTCCTAAATGAATGATATAATGGGATATATATACACACACACACATACCCTTTTGGGAGTAAGTACACTATTAGTACCAAAAGTTATGTACGGCGCTCACTTTGGTGCCGAAAGTTTATTTTGGATCACTTAAGTGCCAAAAAGTTTGAAAAACGATCATTTTAGTGCCAACTCCAATCAAGTTGATCGGAAATCCGACGTTGCACTTTTTTATTAATTTTTGAAGCTGACGTGGCTTGCCGGAGAATACAATCAGCATCTAAACCACAAAACGATGTCGTTTGGCGTCTTTCCCCCAAGTCAAAACCTTAAATACCCAAATTCAAAGAGAGAGAGAGAGAGAGAGAGAGAAGGCATGGCAACATCGTCTTCTTCCCCGAAGAACAACACTAGCACCAGCCACTCCTTGAGCAGAGTCCAATCCACCATCTCCATCTACGCCCTCTTTGTTTCCCTCGCCCTCCTCGTCTTCTCTCTCTCCACCTTCAACCCCACTTCTTCCTCCTTCTCCTCCGCCCTTACCTCCTCCTCTTCCCGAGAGAAGGCATGGCAGCGTCATCTTCTTCCTCGAAGAACAACACCAGCACCAACCACTCTCTGAGCAGAGCCCAATCCACCATCTCCATCTGCGCCCTCTTTGTTTCCCTTGCCCTTCTCGTCTTCTCTTTCTCCACTTTCGACTGCCCTTCTTCCTCCTCCTCCTCCTCCTCCGCCCTCGCCTCCTATTCTTCCCATCGCTTCTTGTCAGAGAAACAACCTCAGCCTCTCCTTACTCACCTAGTCGAGCAATTACGACGAAGGCCGAGCACGGTGGTCGAGTGACAGTGGCCGAGCAAGCTAGGTCGGCGTTGGGCAATGATCGAACAAAAAAAACCCTAATTTCAATCCCATATGAGCTATGTGGCGTTGTTTTTGTGAGGCCATCCACATATGATGGCAAAACGACGTCGTTTTCTTAAGGAGGACGGAAAACGACGTCATTTAAAAGCCATATCAATTTATTTTTTTTAAATATAAAAGCCACGTAATCATTTTGGCAAGAATCTCTCGCCGGTGGCACCAAAGTGATTGTTTTTCCTCCGATTTGGCACTTAAGTGATACGACAAAAACTTTTGGCACCAAAGTGAGTGTTGTATACAACTTTTGGCATTGATAGTATACTTACCCCTACCCCTTTGGGTCAAAATGCCATACATATATTGACAGAAAATTTTTTGGATATGAGATGCTATATTTTAAAACAAGAAAAAATTTCTCCATAAAAAAAAAGCCCTAGTCTTGCGGTTGAGGTTGAGTAGGAGGAGGAAGAGATGGCAAAATTTGGATGTGAGAAGAATATCTCTTTGTAATTACTACACATGTATGTATGGAATTTATATTGTTTGGGATATTATACAGAATATATGGTAATTTTTCTTAAAAATACGTCGAACAAGTTGGACGTTATTACAATAGAAATATAAATGAATGTCATCATGAAATATTTACAAATAAGCAAAGTTTACCCATTATGTGACGTCCGGAATTTTTTTTCTATGTCCGGTAATAATATTTAGGACGATATTTTATGATGTAATTGGCCGGAGTCCAATGCATTAAATTTAAATCGATAAAGGTTGATGTGTGCGTTGATGGTGTAATGAGACAAAGATTGATTTACTACTATATTAGTTGAAGATGTGGACGGATAAACTTCAAATTTCACATTTGAAATTTTCAAGTTTAGCTTTATTGGATTTAAATTTTCCTAGCATTCAGTATTGTTCACTAATAATTTTTGTGGGTTCATCATATTTTGGGATTTATCAATGATTCGAATGGACATTGGTTTCCCTATTTATGTACTTATTTAATAAACATTTTGGTAAGTTGATTATATATAGTGTGTGTATTTAAAAGCCCATGGTTGAGCCATTAGGCATTCTCTAAATTGTACACGTCTCTCCTCATTTTATATTAACCCACATGTTCCTAGAGACATTGAACCTTGCTTAGTATTGATATCATTTAGTACATCATTATCCATTCATTTTTACTTTGCCAAGAAGTAGCTCTCCCTCTCTCTCATTTTTCCACTAATCATCTTTAACCACATTATTTTTATGACATTGAGTCTAAATTAGCTTTGAGGTCGTACCTTATATAGACAATTTTATCTCTTGTCACTTAATGCCCTTATGACTCATCCTTGTTACTTGGCCAAGAAGGAGCCCTCCCAAGATATCTTCTTGTAGTGAATCTTATTAAACCATTTGCACTCTAGCAACTTATTGAGGGCCACTTGAAGCATATTGGAACACACAAACCCTCGTATTTGTAGGTCTAACGATTTTAAAACAATGATATTTGTTCCTCATTCTTAATAACTCTTGAGTATTATCTTGGTCGAATAAGTGGATCTTCAAGTTTCAAAATGAGAATCCCACTCCACTAACTTCCAACTACCAACTTTCTTCTTTGATCTTTTATTTTTGAATCCCATGAGTAAAAGCAAAGGTCCCATACTTGTGTTTCTATCTTTAATCTTTCTGGTGTGGATGAGGTGAGTTAATGAGCCATACTACTTTTTACTCTTGAGTTTCATAATTAAAAAAATAATAATAATAAAGGAATTGTTGATATTCGATTTTTTTTGTTTTGTTTTAGGGTGACTGAAGCTTTGAGTTATCGAGTCATTTTCAAGGTCAATGACATCCTAAGAACTAAATTAGAATGACCTACTTAGTACTCTTGAATTGGTTGTTTGATAATTGACAATTGTAATTTGAACTTGATATTGGGTTCAAGAAAGTTATAATGATTTCATGTTGAATTGTTGTGTTCATATGATTTGAATAGATGAGTTTCTACATACCAAGGTTGTTATTAATCGACTTCCATGAGATTCGGTAGTATAAAAAGTGAAGATGGAGCAATTAGACCAAAAAGTCATATTATTGTAATTTGGCTAAGTAACCAATTTACTCGTTAATTGTTGTTGATTATTTGGGTTTTCAATTTCCACATTGAGTTGTGGATTGCTCGCTTTATTGATTATTTGGACTATTGATGTTCACATTGTCAATTTTCTAAGAACTTTATGATTACTTGCATAAGAAATGAAAAGACATAAGTTACTCCTTTTGTATGTGATGCACGAAAAATAAATGGTGATTGTATTTTGGCAATGATTCACATAAGATAATGTCATGTACGAAATGTTGTCTTTTTAAGTGACTATGCAAAGAATAATAAATAAATGTTGTTATATGATTATATATGGAAATCATTATATTGTGTTCCATCACCCATATATTGGTGGGGGATGATGCCCCGGAATTAGGGTGCCCCGTAGAGTCGAAATGCCTTAAAGTTGAGATGCCCCGTAGAGTTGGAATGCCCCAGGAGTGTTTAGGATGCCTTAGAGTGGAGATGTCCTGTGTGTGGGGAATGCCCTAGGGCTGGGATGCCTTGGGAGTCGAAATGAGATAAAATCAGATGAAATAATTGATATGATGCATGACCATGTGCATACATGACTATGAATGTACTAATCAATGATAATCATGCATCACAATGTATTATGTCATTGACTTGCATTCAAGTGAATAATCTCATGTGATATTATTCATGATTTCCATCGATATAACATACTAGATAAATTAGTATATCATTTCTTCAATTAATTCTCACAATTGATTTGTATGTTAATGGATGTTGAGCTTTACATGTACTAGGTTGAGTAGTGAGATGATCTCCTACCATGGGCTTAGGGATTTCATTTATTAGGCTTCAGCTCACTCCTTTATTTTTTAGACATGTAAACCCCCACTGCTTTTTGGAGCTCTTATGCATTTTGACTATGTTTATGAAGACATGTTTGTACCCGAATCAATTGTAGTATATACTAACTGTATCTCCACTGTATAGGTTGATGTAGGACTTTTAGAATGAATTCCCCATTAGTTTGTCATGCAATACTTGAATATCAACAATGAGATAATTGGACTGTTGAGGGGTTTCGACGGTGACGGCCACATGTCGATCACTTTCGTATAGGTAGGATTTTTGGTGTAGGAGTATTGTGTTGAAGTTAGGTGACCCTATCTTATAACATCCAGATCATTGCTCAATAGAACCTAACGGCCTTGAATACCAAGCCATCATCATTGCCACCGTCGTCATCTCACCAAACCACTATGCCTCATTGTGTCTCCACCGCACCACCCCATCGCCGTGTCTCTGCTGCCCACGACAACTCAACCCACCGCCTCGTCCACCGCCTCACTAGCCATTTCTTCATGAGATGCCACGAGAAGGATTAATGTGGCCTTAAAGATTGACCATGTCTATGAACTGTCAAAGAAGTAAATGAGGTTTACTCATCAAAACCCATGTTTATCTCTACCTATCATCTCCCTGGGTTGCCACAAGTTGAAGACCTTTGACCAAGGCAATTTCAAAGCCGGTGGAGAGAAAACTGAAACTCAGCCACTAGTGGTGATAAGGTGGTAGTTTAAGATTAACTTAAATTCATGCAACCATGCCACTTAGTTAAAAATTTCCAACTCTACTTAGCCATAATGGTTGACTCATCTCAGCCAAGGTGGTGGAAGTAGGGGAAGCCGAAGTGTAAAAAAGAGACCGTTCCCTCATTTTCGCTCACCTCACGGCCCTCTTCATTGCACTAGCATCTTCACTGAATTTTCATCCTCATCGAACCCTCACAGCTTTGTTCCCTTCCTTGTCGCTCGACCCCATGACCCGCCACCCGTTCAACCCTCATCAACGACACCTCCTTAGCTCAAGCAACCCATACACCATCCTGTGGCCTCATCGGCTAGTCGTCAAATTACGCCAAGCGTTCCGAAAGCTCAAGGCAAGTGGATTACTACCCATTTATGCTACGTAGGTTAATTTCCATATGTCAAAATTGATTTCCTCGAGTTTTAGTCGCCTCGATCAAATTCGTGCTTGATTATGTTCATCAATGGTTTCAGGATATTTATGTTGCTAGTAAATTGCCTTCCTTTTTTATGCTATGTAGGTTGATTGCTGCATGTCGAGGTCGAATTTCTCAAATTATAGTCGTCTCGAATGATTTTGTGCCTAGTTGTGTTAGTCATGATTTTGAAAAACATATAGCTGAAATTATGGTTCATTGAGTTTACCGATGCATTGTTGAAATGTTGGATGCTGATATTTGCACTGATTTGAGCTTAAATGGCACGAGTCGTGGACGAATCCAAGGTTATGGTTCTTTTTGGTTTGATTTACTATAAATAGTGATTTTGCCAATTTTATGCTGGTTTTGGTGATATGAATTTGATGAGACTTTCTTCACTAAGTTGCTCATTATATCTTGTTTTATGACATACTTTAATTTCAAAATTTTTGGACTTCGTTCATTCAAAATATATTTGGAAAACCATACGAGTTCAAATCTGTTTTCAAAGACAATTTTCGGACCTTTACTCAGTTTCTATTTTCTACAGATTTTTGACAAAATATTAGGACTAGTTCCTTCATAAAATTTTAGATCACATCTTAAACTATAACGTGAAATTTTTCCATGATTTTTGGAACTCAATTAGGCGTCCGAAATGCTCATTTTTGTATCTATTTTATTATGGAAATCTACCATATTTAGACCTGATTTATGTAAAATTATTGAGACTGTACAAGCTGAGCCGGGTCTTGAGTTCTTCATCAAAAACATTCCCCAGAGTCTATCTATATCATATTAAAGTTTCATAATTTTTGGAACTTACTTGGTAATCTCTAGTGATTTCTACAAACGAGCGAACTGCCCCTTTTATTGTTGATTTTGGATTTTGAATAAACTCCTTTTTATAACCCGTCTTTTGATTTGGTACTACCGACTAATTGTTTTGTATCACTTCTCTAGCTTATCAAGAATAGTTGATGGTGGACACTGAACTATTCTTGTACATTAACTCAGTGGATGACATTTTTAAATTGAATTATTGAATTATTGAATTACTACACCATGGTAGGAGTATATAATTTTACAAATGCCATCGATCTTTTAGGACGACGATGCCTCGGGTGGTAATAGGGATGCCTAGAGGGGTAACTCGATTCCTCTGGAAGCCTAAGGGGTGTAACATGGTTCCCTCAGATGTCCTCATAATGCCAGATGGGTGTGAAATGCCTCGTGGGTAACGAGATTCCCAGGAAGATAATGGCAGTCAATTCACAGTAAAGATAATCAATTGCATCTCCCGGTTTGATTTAAGCTTTACTGAGTTATTGTTTTTAAAGAGAATGTTTTCCATTTGCTATCCTTATTTTGAGAAAGGTTCTCAGGTAAGTTGATATCATAATAATATTCTGTCTATTAAACTTTCTCATATATACTGTCATTGACTTATATGATATAGATAAGTTAGTAGTTTGCTTGCTGAGCTTTGTGCTTGTTGGAATATAACACGCAGAAACGACAGGATCTTGCAATTTACGTCAACACGAAATCACCAGAAAAATAAAAGAGAAATAATAAGAACACCAGAAATTTATGTGATTCAGTCTGAGTATCGGTACCTATGTCCACAGGGAGAGCCAGCAGCAAATAATCCACTATAATCAGAGAATCAGAATTTGCAATCGCTCGCACGATTAAGTGTTTCCCATACCTAGATTTAACCCCAAATCCAAAGTGTTGTAAATAAACAACTCACTTGAACATAAACTTATGGCACAAAGTTACGGCACGTTCAAGCTCGAAATAAAACGTGCACGGCTCTCTTCAACCTGACGTGTGCGGCTTGCAGCTCTAGAAAAACTCGCGGATCGTAGACGTGCAGAGAGGTTTTCTTCCTTTCCTTCGTAGCTTTTATATTATGTGTGCCTAAAAGTCAAGATCTTGACTTTTTGGGCCCCACAAAGATAAACCTCTTTCAGCAGGCTTCCTGCAAAGAAGAAATTCGTATCTTCTTGTACGTGTGCCCATTGGGCCCCATCGTCCTCTTAGGTACTTTGACCAGCTCCCATGTTAATGGAGTGATTCAATCTCTTCACTCATAGCCCCTAGCCACTGCGACGACTCTGAACTAGTCATCGCCTTAGAGTAAGACGAAGGCTCATCTGTCTCAACCTCATCACCTATAGTTAATGCATAAGCAATATCTGTATAACCATAATATACCGGTGATTTAATTTGCATTCTCTGTCTATCTGTGACTATAATGTGTTGCGGCTTTGCTGGTTGTTAACTATCACCGACTTCAGGAACTGCGGCTTCATTTGCAGTCTCAACTTCAGTTACCTTCGAGGTCTTCGAAGTCTCCACCTGAAGTTCCACCTCACTAATGACATCATGATCTGTCTTCTCTGCTAGTTGTATCTCAAAACTCCTCTGTTGAAGTATTGCAGTCTCATCGAAGATCACATCTCTGCTGATTAGAAAACCGGGTGATCTGGGATCAATGCATCATAACCAGTAGCCTTTCACCCCATGTGCATAACCCAGAAATATGCACTTCTTCGCCCTCAGCTCAAACTTACCATCACTCACATGAGCATACATAAAACATCCGAATATACGTAATCCGGAGTAATCAACAGGTTTCCCCAATCGTACTTCCTCAGGAGTCTTCCACTCGCTAGCAGATGATGGAGATCGATTAACCAGGTAACATTCCATGTTCACTGCTTCGGCCCAAAATTCCTTATTAAGTCCTGCATGCGAAAGCATGCATCGAGCTCGTTCAAGCAAAGTTTTGTTCTTTCGTTCTGCCATGCCATTCTGCTGTGGTATCCCAGGTATTGTATGGTATCTCACAATACATTCTTTCTCATAGAAATCGGTAAAATCTTTACCACAGAACTCCATGTCATTATCAGTTTTCAGACACTTGATTTATTTATCTGACTATTTCTCAATCAATGCCTTAAATTTTTTGAACTGATCAAACATTTCATATTTGTACTTCAGAAAGTATACCCATACCTTCCTCGAATAATCATCAATAAATGTCAGCGTATATCGGGCAGCTCCTTTCGAAGGAATCAAAGACGGGCCTCATACGTCCGAATGAATATATTCAACTAGTTGTCTGGTCGAATGAATAGCTGTAGTAAACTTAACTTGGTGCTGCTTCCCAAAGATGTAGTGCTCACATAAGTTCAGTTTCCCGGTCTTTTGACCCTGCAATAACTCCCTTTCACTCAGCATCATCATACCTGCCTCACTCATGTGCCCCAAACGCATATGTCATAATTGAGTCAAATTAGAGTTTGACTCACCTAATGAAATTACAGCGGTTCCGGTCACGGTCTCTACTAGTAGATGATAAAAAGTATTCACTTTCTTCCTTTTCATCACTATCATAGCACCTTGAGAGATTTTCAGTACTCCACTTTCAACGGTGTACCTACACCCGATGTCATCGAGTGTCCCCAGAGAAATAAGATTCTTCTTGAGCTCCGGTACATGCCTCACATCTATCAATGTGCGCACCACCCCATCATGCATCCGAATCTGAATTGTCCCTATCCCCACAGCCTTACAAACTGCGTTATTCCCCAAAAAGAACTCAACACCATTTGCAGTCTGGTAAGTAGTAAACCAGTTCTTATGAGGCGTCATATGATAAGAACACCTCGAATCTAGCACCCATTCGTCTCCTGACAAAGTAATAGTCACACATAAAACAGTTTATGCATCACTATTACTCCCCTCGGCAACGTTTGCCACACTACTTGTGGCATTCTACCTATCAGTTTTATTCCTCCACTTTGAACAATCTCTCCTGATATGCCCCTCCTCATGACACTCAAAGCACTTCACGCGTCCCTTGGACTTTCAATGGCGTGATTTCGATATGCTTTTACCTCTGCTGCTACTAGGCCCTCAATGTTGTTTTCTACCTCGAATCGTTAGTGCTTGCGCTATTCCTTGCGCCAGACCATCATCTCTCAACTTTCTCTGCCACTCCTTAGAGAATAAGGCAGACTTGACCTCTTTTGAGATAATTGTAGTACGCCCTTGCAACAGTGAATTAGTAAAGTGCTCCCATGACTCTAAAGACTAACAACGCCGTGCCCTGTTTTTCATCATCAAGTATTTTACCGACGTTCTTCACATCCATCATGAGTTTATTAAATTCATTTAGGTAGGTTCTGATAAATATACCTTCAGTATATCTAAATTGAAACATCTTCTTCAACATGTACAAGCGATTGTTCAAACTTTTCTTCACATAGAGTGTTTGAAGTTTTGCCCATAATGCTACGGCATTTTTCTCTTCAGCAACCTCTATTAAAACCTCATCTGACAAATTTAATAGGATTGTGCTCTTTGCTCTTTCCATTAGCTCTTCCCTCTCAGAGGCTTTCATTATAATTGGCAATTCATTTTCACCATACAGTGCATTGGCCAAACCTTGAGCTGTCAATAATGCCCGCATCTTGATGCTCCATAACACAATGTTGTTACTCCCATTAAACTTCTCAATTTCAGATTTCCTCTCAGACATAATTGCAATAACAGAATTTCCAAATAATAATCAGATAAGCAAAAACTCCAAATCACAATCAAGAAATCTGATCCCAACCAAGCTCTGATACCAATTATTGGAATATAATACGCGGAAACGAAATGATCTTACAATTTACGTCAACGCGCAATCACCAGAAAAATAAACGAGAAATAATAAGGACATCAGAAATTTACGTGATTCGATCCGAGTATCAGTACCTACGTCCACGAGAAGAACTGGTAACAAATAATCCACTATAATCGGAGAATCAGAGTTTACAATCACTCACACGCTCGAGTGTTTCCCACATCTAAATTTAACCTCAATCCCAAAGTGTTTGTAAATAAACAAAACAGTTGGACATAAACTTACGGCACAAAATTACCGCATGTTCAAGCTTGAAATAAAACGCGTGTGGCTCTCTTCAGCTTGACGTGTGTGGCTTGCGGCTCCAGAAAAACTTGCAGATCGTGGATGTGCAAAGAGGTTTTCTTCCTTTCCTTCATAGCTTTTATATTATGTGTGAGCCCCACAAAGATAAACCTCTTTCGGCAGGCTTCCCGCAAAGAAGAAATTCGAATCTTCTTGTACGTGTGCCCATTGGGCCCCACGGTCTGATTCCTTTTTTTTTTCAATGGGAATTCGTAACCTAAGTAGTAACGACACGCGACACAATACGACACGACACGTCGACGCATCATTTCTAAAAAATAGAGAATTCCAACACGTTGGGACACGTTGTATATTAAATGAATATTTTTATTTTTAATTAATTTGATTCAAATTCATAAATAAATAAATAATTAAAAAAGAGCCTACAATGAATTACCCCTCCCCCAAAATTGAAAGTCACGCCATCAGATCCCCTTTTTTATTATTTTTGAGTTTCCTTATCAAAAACAGCACGTCGTCTACCCCTTTGACCAGCCGTTGCTTCGGCAATGTCGCACGCTTTTTCCCTTTTCATTTTCATTTTTATTTTTATTTTCATTCCACCCAACTTTTTCCGGAGTAGAAATTGAATTCAGAAATTGCAAATCATTAAAATAAAAAAAAAAGCTTTCGCAAATACGAATATTCCCACTTTGTGGTTCGCCATAGAAGATGGAAGAAACCGTACACCCACCATCCCTCCCCACTGCCAATTCTCCCCCGCATTAATCCAGATCTACCGCCACATGGCCCAAGCGACAACGTGTAAGGCTGCGAAGCCGCTTCTCAAAGTAGCTACGGTGAGACCAGCCGTATACGATGTTCAGAACCTTCGCTCCCCACACACATCTAAAGCTCTGTAGTTAAAGCACATACCAAAGCAAAGCCTCCACTAACCCTAGCATATCTCTCTCTCTAAAACTCTTTCTCTCTCCTCCCTGAAGCCTCAACCATGGCTTCACGCAAGCTCTTATCCACACTCCTCCACTCCTCCACCCGGAGATCCGGCCATCGATCTCCCTTCCCGAGCCCCAAGAACTCCTCGATCCACTCCCCCCATTGCCCCTCCCCTCTCGGGTACCTCCTCACCCACGTCGCCGAGTACGCCACCTCCGCCGTCGCCCCTGCCGCCGCGCCCACCCCGCCGACGAAGAAGGACGACGGGAAGGGCTAGATCACGGATGAGTTCGCCGGCGTCGGCGCCATCAGGCAGGACCCCATCGCCGCTCGCCACACGACCACCTTCCTCTCCTCTTCCGTCTCTTGCTGTCTCTCGCCATCGTGGGCTCGCCGGCGCTCGCAACCTCGTCTCTACTCCCTCGCCCTCGTCTCCACCCTCCATCTTCCGGACACGCGTGTCAAAACTTGGTTGACCGCATGTCTGACCTTGTCAACGTGTCCGACACGCTCTGACATGTGTCGTACATAACACGGAAGCACAAGCAACGTGTCTGTGCTTCGTTGTTCGTAACTGTAGGGGAAGAAGAAAAAATTCCCTTTTTTTTTTTTATTATTTCCTCTTTTTTTAATCCTTTATGGAGTTTGATGAAGTTTCTTCTACTTGGGAAATCTTTATCAATAAAAATTTGGTTTAACAAATCGTCATCCGAATTCAAACTCAAGACATTAATTTAACAGTGCTCACTCGTGGTTGATTATTATTTCTCATATCAGCAGCATTTTGGGAAGACCAAACCAAGATTTTAGACGTACTGTGGGTGAGAGACAAACAACATAGTACATACGTAGTATCCAAGTCGGGATGATGCAACTACTGGAGCTTTTGGGTGTAGTGCAGAGTAGTGGTATCTTTTGCTTGTCCCTTAGTGTACCCCGAACCTGTCGTCTAAAATATATATTTGTAGAAATGAAATGAGATTGCCAAGTTTGCACTTCTGCATATGTTCCTTTGAATTTTTATATGTCATAGGTGTTCTTTATTCGTACACGTTTCTACATGCTTAAAAAAAGAAGTAAAAAGACTTTAGGAAATGCTTTAGCCGTGACATATTCAGGGCGACACATAACTCTTCTCAGGAATTTTTTATTTTGTGTTTTGCTTGGATGTTGTATCATAATAATAGTGTTAATAAAAAGAAGATGCATATGTATTTTGTTAAACTCGCGTGATTGTTTGATATAGGATATTGTGAACACTTTAATGTGCTTCCGCATGCTCATAATGAATTATTGAATGAAAAAACATATGTGTTGCTTGTGATGTTATGGAATATCACACATGATCTTAGAACTATTTAAAAGACACAAATTCTATAGAAACACCTTACTTAATTATTGAATCTTATTACTAGTTTTGTACTATATAATGGAAATCACACAAAAATATTATATTTATAAAGTCAAACTATGTTAAAATCGATCATATATATATATATATTGTTAAATATGTCTCGAGTTTGAGCCTAATGTAAGATTCCAAATGTTCCGAATTGGATATGTTGCGGACGTTCGAAATTGAGCAAAGAAGATCTGAAGATCAACTTCTCAAAATTCAAATCTGCGTTGAAGAGTTTGGCCACTGAAATAGGAAAGTCCAACTTTCACTTGAATTTGGATTTTGTTTAAAATATATAGAGATATATTTTGGTTAAAATAGGCAAGTTAGGAAACAGAATCCTATGAGAAGTTGGCAAAAGAATAAGGATCTCACTTATATATACAGACTTGTGGCCATGGATGGAAGAAGGTTGATTATGAAGAATTGGTCTTTAAGCGCTGTCTAATCGTTGAGTGCTTGGGAGGGATTTTTCTTTGTTGTTCTTGTTCGTGAATTGCATCCAAGAAGAATTAGTGTTTGTAACCGATTTAATCTTGTGGTAAGATTTGCGTATAATTCCTTCGTGAGATTGAGAGATTATTTCTTGAGAAATTTCGGGGCTAAACACTGCGTGCATTATTGGGTATAATTGGGGCTTGGGAACTACCGAGAGAGTGTTTGAGTAACTCGAGTGTGTAATCTCCTTGTATCGCTTGATCTATAGTAAAATTTGCCGTTACTTTCCCCGTGACGTAGATCTTTACGACTAAATCACGTAAATCTGGTGTCCGATTTATTTTCTTCTTCTGTATATATTATTGTTCAATTGCTAGCCCTATTGTAACATATATGACTCCCCACATTCACATCATTGGCCGGCTAACCCTTCTCAGGAGTTAAGTATTTTGTGTTTTGCTAGGACATTTTATTATAATATTATTATAAATATAAAGAAGTTGCATATATATTTTATTAAGCCTGTGTGATTGTTTGATATAGGATATTGTGAATGTTTTAATGTGCTCCCACATGCTCATAATAAATATTGGAGTAAAAAAATAAAAGGTATCATGCTTGACGTTCTAGAACATTACATATTATTACCTCACTCATTATCCTACAATTATTTAAATGACACAAATTCTATAGATTCACCTTACTTAACTTTTGTATCCCATTACTAGTTTTGGAAAACACAAAAATATTATATTTATAAAGTCAAAATATATTAAAATAAATCATATATACAAATGACTCTCCACATTCTAATCATTTGCCGGCTAACCCTTCTCAGGAGTTAAGTATTTTGTGTTTTGCTTGGACATTATATTATAATATTATTATAAATATAAAGAAGACGGATATGTATTTTATTAAGCTCGTGTGATTGTTTGACATATTAAGAATGTTTTAATGTGCCGTCGCATGTTCATAATAAATATTTGAGTGAAAAAATAAAAGGTATTGCGCTCGACATTCTTGAACATTACATATTATTAAATCACTCATTATCCTAGAATTATTTAAATGACACGAATTCTATTGATTCACCTTACTTAATTATTGCATCCCATTACTAGTTTTGGAAAACACGCAAATATTATAATTATAAAGTCAAACTATATTAAAATCAATCATATATATAAATGACTCTCGACAGCATGTCACATCACTAGCCGGCTAAATAAAATCAATATATTTTTGCTGGGCATAATACGGGATGAGTTTTACGCGTGCATAATTTGGTTTCCTGCAAAAGATGGAGTGCTTTTCTCTATGTATGGAAGACGAAAGTCTTATTGAAAGTCCCATACGTAGGTCCCGTACAAAAGTACGAGTATTCTAGTTTGGAAAATTAGGCAAAAAGATCACTATTTAAAATAAAAAAAGAAGTAATTTTCCTTGGAAATCTAAATACACCTAAGCATAATTTGGCTTCTCTCTCTGCTGCCGTCCCTTCCCTTTCCTCGTGCTCTCCTCTGGTTCGCCTCTCTTCTTCTTCCTCACGCCTCCTTCCCCATCGTTTTCACATCTTCCGGGAAAAGCATTGACTTCCTCTGCCCCACCTCAGCGCTCTCCTCTGATTCGCCTCTCTTCTTCTTCTCCCCACATCTCCATCCCCATCGTTTTCACATCTTCCGGGAAAAAGCTCTGACTTCCTCGGGCCCACCTCAAGTTCGACCAGTCTGTCTCTGTCTCTGTCTCTCTCTCCCCCGTCATCGTGATGAAGAAGCCTTCGAGAGCTCAGAGTTGTCCCAGGAATTTGGCCACCTGAACTTCTCTATAAATTCACATGAATGAACGCTTGAACCGTGAATGAACACTTAAACCCTCTCTCTCTCTCTCTCTCTCTCTCTCTCTCTCTCTCTCTCGTTGCGGTCATATGGGTCTCTCAAGCGTATTGGGCGCCACCGGTGCTTGGGGTTCGACTGGTTTCCGGGAGGAAAGAGACACTTTTGGACCCATCCTCGTTCCTGCGGACAAGTTCGTCCCTTACCCTTTTGTCTTTGCTAGTTCTTATCACCTCTCGACCATACTGTGAAAGTGTCTTTCGGCATTTATCCGAAGCGCGTATTTTTGTACGCGCAACCGAGAATCGATGAAGCGCGGGGCATTCGTCTGGCTGCTTTAAACGTTTCGAAGTTGATGGTTTGTTTTTCGTATCAGATTGTGGGGAGCGCAGACGCAGAGGTCGCTGCAGAACTTCGACATCGGAGGCGAGCGGGAGCGGATGCCCGAGCCGATTATTCGAGCTTTCGGCGTCCTGAAAAAGTGTGCTGCCAAGGTCTTGTTCTTCGACCGATCCCTTTTTGGCTTTTCTGGTAAATTCGTTTCGGGATTACTTTGTATGGCTGAGTTATGCCTAACGGTCTATCATTTGGGTACCTAATATTTTCTCATGCAAATGGACTCGTCATTTTTAGGCCCTTTCTTGTTTTGTACCGATACCGTCGTGCCGTGCCGTTTCCAGGCTAGTGAACCCAATAGTTACACTTTAGCTTACCGCTTTTTGCTCTACTCCCTTGTAGGTTTCATTTGTTTCATGAAAAATAATTTTCAAAAATATGTTCTTCAAATTTTCCGGCATTCATTTCATAATAAAAGAATTACTTGAAAAAAATATTTTCCATGAAAAGAAAAAAGTATTCTAAAATAGGGAAAAATATTTTCCACTTTTGAAAAATGAAAAATATTTTCCTCGCTTACTTTTTCTCGTCTCATACTCCTACAAGCCTCAGCCGGTCGCCGGCTAGCGATTGGCCATAGGTGAACCTTGGCCTCGCCCACCTCTAGCAAGCTTAGGCTCACCACTCACCAGATTAGCGAGCAAAAGCGTCGAGCTTAAGGCTTGAGGCCAGTGGCTCTCACTCGCCGAGTGACAAGCCTAAGCTTGCTAGAGGTGGGCAAGCCCCATGCTCATTGGCGTGCTTGAGGCTCGCCTATGACCGTTGCTATGGCCAACAACCGGCTAAAGAAGAAGAGGAAATTAAAGAAAATAAAAAGAAAAAGAAAATAATAATTTAATAATCGATTTTTTAAAATTAAAATTAATGAAAAACCGACATTTTTTAATGATGACGACGACGATGACGACGACGACAACGACGACGACGACGATGATAAATTATTTAAAAAGAGTGTATGGAGGAAAAGATGTCCCTTATCAAGTGGCGGAAAATATTTCTCACTTTATTTTCAGATTTCACCCAAATATTGGAAAATAATTATATTTTTCCGGAAAATAATTATATTTTTCTGAAAAATACCTTCTAGAAAATATTTTCCAGAAACGTCATATTTTTCAGCGCAAAGGCCATAATCACAAAAAAGGAAATGGCATTCTCATATCTAATAATTAATGTCTTGAACTTTATCTGGGAAAATCAGTTGAAACTTTTATGAAGCAGGATGTGTTATTCACATTCCATACGTCTATTTAATTGTCATCAGCATCTTATGTCATATTTACTTCAAAAACACGTTGTAGAAGGTAATTGATTGTGTCAATGCTATAATTCTCAGGTTAACATGGAATACGGTCTCGATCGTTCCATAGGAGAAGCCATAATGCAAGCAGCTCAAGAAGTAGCTGAGGGAAAATTAAATGATCATTTTCCCCTTGTCATATGGCAGACTGGCAGTGGCACTCAAAGTAACATGAATGCCAATGAGGTGAGTGCAATTATATGTATACAACAAGGCTTCTAAGGCCTTGTGCTTTTCACTACAATATGCTAATGCCTATGCGGATTGCCACTGAAACATTGTTGCCATGTTTCTCGTTTGGGTTGCTCATTTTTTTATCTGGCATCCTTCATGCTACTGGGAAGTCCTATTTTGTACGAGAGAATCATGGTCTCGCGACAATCCTTATGAACTTCAAAGTGAGGGATTTGGAGTTTTCTTTTTCTGGAAGGGGAATAAGGGCGGTTTGATTTGTTATTTCATGTGAACGTCGAAGCAGGATGATGGTAATCGCTAGATGATTTCTTTTCCTAATGATTTATGTTTTTTCAATTCATGGGCTATTGTAGGTGATTGCAAACAGAGCAGCTGAAATCCTTGGCCGTAAGAGTGGAGAAAAGTCTGTGCACCCAAATGATCATGTGAACCGATCTCAATCTTCTAACGACACTTTCCCAACTGTAAGCCTTGTTTTCTTCATCACCTGAAATACCTGTCACTTGATGCAAAGTGTCATCCTTGACCGTTTTCTCCCACTTCTTTTAAGCTTAAAAGGGATCGGATCCAGCGCATGTATTGATGTGAACTCTATATCGTCTATAAGAGAATAAAGAACTAGAAAGTTTGTTCTTAAACAAATGCGTTATGGTATTTCTCATATTGTAGGTGATGCATATTGCGGCTGCAATGGAAATAAATTCGAGACTATTGCCAAGTCTGGGGAACTTGCATTCTTCTCTTTACTCGAAGGTTTGATAATTGTTAAGACCTAAAACAATTCTTTATGCTATATTAAAGGTTGGATAATTGTTGAAGTGCTCCCTTAGCAATGCTTTGTGTTTACATCATTTGGTATTTTTGCTTCGAAGGATATGGAAATACTTTAGGTTAATGCAGCTGTCTTTCTTTCAGCACCTGATGTTTCACCATTCGAGATTATTTTGGCCCTTTTGTACATGACACCTTCAATCTTCAAGTAAACTTTATTGTTCTTCTTTTTAAACTATATACCTTTATTTGGTCTCTTTTAGATTGTCGATGCCAATTCTTTTAAAGAATTTCAAAGTTATGCTCATGCATAAGACTGTGCGGAGGAAAGATCCCTATGCACTATCTCACAATGTGAAAAATCCTAGTTTTTTGTGGATGTTTTTTGCTTCCCATATTCATTAGCCTAAGCAACATGTGATATACACATGGGACAAGCTTCACAAGTACAGTGTTTGGGCTCATATGATATGTACTATGCAGTGCTTATTTGTGTGCAATGACACTGAGCTTTCTTTAGGTCATGTTGTTTCTTCCTTCAATGGAGTTTCTAATTAATGTGACTATGCTGAAAGATTCTGCACACACTCACCCACTGCACTTTTGTTTGTCCACCATGCACATTTGGGCATGTGCGTTGGCTATCTGTGTGTTTCTCTAATAGTTCTTGCGCCCGTTTTCTCCGGAGACTTCATTATCTTAAAGATGATGCTAGTGCATGATTTTGTAACGTGCAATGCTTACCTCTATTACAATCAATTAGATCATTTTCCTTCTTTTGCCTTAACAGTCCATCGAATTTAAGGATATTGTCAAGATTGGACGAACTCACACTCAGGATGCAACTCCTTTGACAGTGGGGCAAGAGTTTAGTGGCTATTGTACCCAAGTAAGCTTTCCTTTCTGCTGTAGTCTAGTGGTAGCACAAATTTAAGTCTGCACTTCAGGAAGCACCGATATTAAGTTCCAAATCCTGCATTGCTTAGTTGTAGTCTGTTATGTATGTACTTGGATGCCCGCTTGATTATTAGCCAGTGGCTCCGAGAGCCTCTATATCTATTGGCAACCAAAAAATGGAAAATTTAATTGTTTATATTTCTGGTTGTACAAAAGCATGATAGTTTATGTGACAACATAGAGCCTGCAATTCATCCAGAATGTTCCTATGGCAGGTTAAGTATGGAATTGACCGTGTCAACTGCACTCTACCTCGTATGTACCAGGTTCGTAGGAGATACATATGTTCTTGCTCTCAATGTTCCTTATTTTCAGAGTTCTGACAGTTGAGGTTTGAGCAGCTTGCACAAGGTGGTACTGCTGTAGGTACCGGTCTGAATACAAAGAAAGGGTAGGTTTATCCTAACATAATTTCTTCAATCTCACCTCAATGTGTGCCACCCATGATATAATTGGTCATGGCTCTGCTTTACATTTCTGGTTCTCATCAAATCTTACCTGTTAGCATTCGGGTGATTCAATTATAACTTTGGCAACTTGGGCTGACTGCCTGAAATGAGGAAGCATGATATGGCCAATCGTAGATAGGTTGTTTGAGGCTGTTTTCTCTCTAGATATGTTTCAAGTTTACTTTAGTGATTCTTAGACAATAGTGACAGTTGGGGGCTTTTCTTCGACGCATCACCAATTGAAGATACTCTTGTGCAGGTTTGATGTAAAGTTAGCTGCAGCAGTTGCTAAGGAAACTAGTTTACATTTTGTCACTGCAGAAAACAAGTTCGAAGCCCTGGTAATGCTTTTGTTATCCATGCCTTGTTCCTTACACTTTTTTTTCTCTCTTGTTCTCTCTTCCGTGTTGTAGGGAGATAACTAAGTGACCATGTGTAATCTTTTTCAATCATATAAGAAAAAGAAATTTATATCCTCCTCTATGTGCTGACCAGGCTGCACATGATGCTTTTGTGGAGACAAGTGGTGCCCTTAACACTGTAGCTACTTCTCTCATGAAGATTGCTAATGACATTCGTTTTTTGGGAAGGTCAGTTCACCACCAGAGCAAGAGTTATTACCTTCTATCATTGTCATTCCTTTTCCGTTGTACTTTGTTCACATGTTTTGTGCTTAACACAGTGGTCCCCGTTGTGGCCTTGGCGAACTTATTCTTCCGGAAAATGAGCCTGGCAGCAGTATTATGCCGGTAAAGACGATATCGTAACTATTATTGCAAGTAATAATTGAAGCAACCAGTAGCTTGGGTCTTAGAACCTTAAGTTGACAAAGCTACTCCACATCACTTCACTGAACATATTCTATTGCAGGGGAAAGTCAACCCTACACAATGTGAGGCTCTTACCATGGTCTGTGCACGGGTAAGAATTTTACCTTCAATTTCAATCTCTCTCAAGCCAATTTGAGAGTAGTTAATATGCTAGAGTCAACTTTTATTATCTCTTAAGTTACGGAGTCGAGGAGTGTCCTCTGGTCACTCCATTTAGTCGATGAGCATCTCTAAATTGAAAATTAATCAGAACATAATATCTTTTGCAGGTTATGGGAAATAATGTAGCCATTACAGTGGGCGGATCAAATGGCCATTTTGAGCTGAATGTTTTCAAGCCAATGATTGCTAGTGGTCTCTTACAAGTGCGCTCCTCGTCTTGCATTTTGTCATTGTTTAAAGTGTATATCCTTGATTTATGAGCCAAATAATGGAGCAGCAATGCTGCTCTTTGCTACTTGATCGCTATAGTTAGAAGTGGTAGCGGGCCTTGAAATTTTTCAAAATATGTGAAGCATTTGGTTTAATCATGTTTGGAAGTTCTGGAAATTATTGTTACGTGACGATAAATAAGCAAAAAAGTGTTTCGGTGTACAAAGGAATATAAACTAGTATTCAATGATTACACTTAATGAAAACAAGACAGATCATTTTCTTAACAACATAGCACAAGAACCTTTTACATGCATCTTTAGCTTCAATAAGTTTGTTATTCATCGATGCTCAACCTTTCGTTGACGTTGTGGTCTATGGTTAATATTTGCTACATCACCCCATTGACTCATCTTGCGTTTCTGCTCTTCCTTTTACTTATAGTCGCTAAGACTATTGGGGGATGCCTGTTCTTCCTTTGACAAGAATTGCGTCCAAGGAATTCAAGCTAATAGGGAAAGAATTTCAAAGTTACTGCATGAGGTCAGCTGGGCTACTTTTTATAGTATATGGATATAATTTCTGGCTCATTGGAATCTAAAGCTGATTATTTGTCCTTTGTGGGCCTAGCAGTCGTTAATGCTCGTCACATCCTTGAACCCCGTAAGTGTCCAACCTCCTGCCGTATTTTAATCATAACTTTTAGTATATCTATTCTCCACTCTCTTTTTTCATATTAAAGAATGAAGTTTTTGAAAGCAAAGATTCTGGTCTTTCCAGAAAATTGGGTATGATAATGCTGCTGCGGTTGCCAAGAAAGCCCACAAGGAGGGATCTACTTTGAAGGTGAGTTCCTTGATTCTATATTTACTTAGGTTTAGTACATTGTAGACTTGAATGGAAAGCCTTTACAGTCAGCTTGGCTGTAACTCTTTATGCTAAACAATAAGGTTGTAGAGAAGAAGATAAGAAGATCAAACTGAACATTTAGGCTTTTCAATATGGTTTAGTTTTGTGGAAGCTTATCAAACCTAGTGTGTTATTTGACTTTGATTTGCCGACCCAACCCAACATGAACGGTTAGTATTATTCCACACTTAAACATCTATATTTTGTGTAGCTGTATATGTACATCGTGATTATGTTATTTTATATAATCATTGACTTAGAAAATAGAAAGATCTATTAGATGAAAATAATTGGCTTTTCTTTGCTTTAAATCATGTGGGGCAAGTACAAATTGTTTACACATCAATTTCTCAGAGCTTGAGCTATAAGGAAATGAGCAATAAAATGATCCAAATCACCTAGAATATCGTAACTTTTTATTTTTTTCATAGTTTCTGTCAACTAGCATGAGGCATTTTTAAACTTGAAGCATGAAAATGCGGTTATTTTAGCATGTCTTTTGTTGAATTTTGAATGACTGCACGAGTTGCATTGCATCTAATAATTTGCCATTACTCATGGAAGAAGGGAATACATTTGACTGGCTTGGAAGGCAGATCCACAGTGTGGTGCATTTTTTTGTTGAGAAGATACGCTTGTTGCCAACCCTTGGGTTGGTCTATCGGCTAATGGGCCACAAACATGTTACGTGACTATGGGATTTGCATATCCATGTCCGGAAATAACATTTTCTTTTAGGAGGTATCCTGTAGTCTAGAAAATAGGTGCCATGGGGGAGCCTCCAAATATTGTGTCGTAAAAAGAGTGCAATGTTGCCTGCCATGAATGCGGTGTAGCCTACTTGCTTCTCATTTGGTAAATGTATTAGTTGTTTGATCCTATCTTAAACAATACTTTCTTTTCTTTTTTTTTCTTTTTCAGGAAGCTGCTATGAAACTTAAGCTTCTCACAAGTGAAGAGTTCGACAATCTTGTTGTCCCTGAAAAAATGATTGGACCATCTGGTTGAAAAGAACTATAGATTCTCAAGACGATCGATATTATTGGCTAACGGAAGATTAGCTATTATTACAATATTTTTCAGCATTTTTGTTGCCCCTACGACGGATGAAGGGTTTATGGGATTATAAAATAAAGAACATTATTATACGGCATTCTATCAATTGGTTTCAAGCTCTTGCTAGTGACACTAGCAGTTGATAAGGTTCTCTTCATCCCTGCTTCTCTTTAGGTTTGTATTATTAACACAAGTAGTTAACAGAGGTAATAAGGAGGCCTACAATGAGCATGTTATATCCTAGAAACTTTTCGATGCCTGAATAAAAAGAGTTCTTTTTCAACCTGGAGATGATGATGCCCTCTTTTTTTTTTTTTTTTTGACGAGTGATGATGCCCTCTTTGAATTGTGGCATTAGGATGTTTTTTAATAACTTACTTATCTTTGACATAAAATAACATTCTGCTTGAGAGCCATTCCCAGAGATTGACAGCTCAGTGGGTTATTCCATTTTTAGCGGTCATATAAATGCATAAAAAGTCTTAACTTACGTGCAAATCAAAAGCGACCTAAGTGTTGTAATTAAAGTTTCTGCACAGAACTGTCTTAAGTATTCTTGTTAGGCGCATTTGCCTCACTTAAACATGCAGGACCTGTCAAGTTTTAATCTCACAATCGCAAGTGGTAATTGCTATAACTGGTTTTACTGATTGTACGTCTTTCCCATCTTTTCATGGATACAATCTGCCATGACAATATCACTGATGCCTTTCGACTCTGGATTTCCTGCCATAACAATAGTACCGCTTACCATGAACTATCAAAATGGTGGCATGAAATTTTTTAGGTTAGCTAATTCTCTAATGTACAAGATCAAGCAAGAACATTCTAGCTCGAACGCGCAGAATCCCACATGGCAAGCAATAGAAACTCCCTGCCCTTTACTCCACAAGCATAATATACTTGCTTTGCTAACTGTCTTTCATTAAAGTTCTGAGTGATCATTTGAGCTGGTAGGATCAGGCAATAAGCGGCTCCTAACAAACATTTCAAATGGTAGGATAGGAATAAATTGAATTATGCATCTGAAAGAGCTACATGGTAGCTCCCCAGGCAAGTTAGCAAAGTGAGCCACGCAAACACCTGATAAAGGAAAAAGCTTGTTACAATTGATTAGAAGTTTACTTTTAATTTCATCTGTGTGATAAAATTCACCAATAGAGCATGCTTCACTTGAGATATCATAAGACACATTCAACTCATTCAGCTCAAAATTGGGCAATAGAGTTTTACCTAGATAAAGATATTACCAACAAGTCATATAAATATATATATGCACATATATAAAACAAGTATATCGGACTAAGGTTCATGCAAGTTGAGGATATCGGTACGGACCTCACAGAACCAGCTGTTTAGTTGCACAAGGCACCCATGGCAGCGAGAAGAACATGCAATCAGTAAGAGGTGCACATAGCCACCTCATGCAACAATACGACAAGAGAAGAACGAAACACAAACCACTGAATTAAGAAACAAATTCCAACATTGATCCTGGATTTTTCATAATCCTCTTTCTTCTGCTATGTAAAGTAACGACTTTGTAGAAAAGAGTCAGTCAACAAAATTGATCTAACAAGATCACTCAAACCAGCATTGATCCACTAACTTTCACCTACTACATTTCTGCTCATCATGGATCTCACTTCTTTGCCTTCTTGGGAGCTCTGCATGCCAAAGAGAAAAGGTTCCCTTATCAATTTTGAAGGAGAAGACCTGATCACACAAGAATGCACAGAAAAATTACACTTACTCAGCAACAGGTGCGGCAGCAGGTGGTGCTGGTCTTTCACCAGGTCCCTGAACATATTTAAGGAAAAACCATCAGATTACCATGGCATGCTACATATTTACTGTAAAAAATGGCAAATAACAGAGAAGCGCTCATCCAAAGAGTAACTGAATAAACTAAATTGTCATTTCACCATAGGACATGAATTTTTCACATCAAAACACCAAAATATTCAGCTCTGAAACCCACCTGGGCCAATCTTTCCTCCCTCCTTGCAAATTTTCTCTCTCTGCTTGCCTTATTCTTAGCCCTCTTAGCCTCAAACTGGTCAGATAGGGTTTTCTCTCTTGCTTTCTCAGCCTTGGACTTATGAATGCTTTCCATCAGCACACGCTTGTTTTTGAACACATTACCCTTCACCCTCATGTACATATCATGGTACATGTGCTTGTCAATTTTCTTAGATTCTCTGTACTTGCGGAGTAAGCGCCTCAATACACGCATCCTCCTCATCCAGAGGATTTTGGTTGGCAGCCTAGCCTCCCTTGTACCCTTGCGCTTACCTGCAAGACAACATTACTATGTCAAAACGAAAGTAGAGAGAGACTTATGTTTTAAGCATAATGATCGATGACATCAGTCATATTGTCACATTCTAGTTGAAAGTTGAAGTTAAAATTACCATATCCAGAGTGACGGCCCTTTCTCTTGGCCTCCTTCATTCGGCGAGCACGAGACCGAGAGTGGATCTTCGTTGGCTTTCTGATGATAAACCCATCCTTGACCAGCTTCCTGATATTTTGCCCTACGCACACAAACTCGTAATATCAATTAAAACGAACCTACTAAAAGCAACAGATTCCATTATAGAAATGATAATACCACAATACAGGTGCTCACAACTAAGAGACTCAATACACCCTTAAGACAAAAGCAACTGATACAAGCGATGAAATGGCAAAATTACCGCATAAGAAAATGAACTTGCTCCAGATTTAACAACAAGAAGCAACAAAACATGAAATTTGCTTAAATCACGAAACGTGGCCTTTCCCCATCCCTATTGGACGTTAAAATTGACCATCACATAGAAGTATTTCGCCATCATGTAGCAACCGAAACAGTCCCCAGAAGGGTAAGATCAACTCTACGAACAAGAGCTATGCTACACGGGACAAAATCGTCTCGCCATTTCCATCCCCATGACACCCCCACAGGACAAAATGCTATTCAATTCAACAGCCCATCTCACCCAAATTCAACCATCGTCCGTAAACAACGCCATCCGAAAGGAAACCGAAAGACATCATCGTATTACACTCCTAAGTCTTTCTTCTCAGCAGACAACGAGCTCAAAAGCTCAGCTCAGCTATGAAACGGTAAACCACCCATTAATCCCCATTAATCCTTAGCAAGCTGCTGAATTTCCCTCGCGAAGCAATCCTAAAAGGCCTGAACAGCGACAAATTACCACGACACGACCGCCTCATGATGCCTAACAAAGTTTCAGCCTCCTTATCCAACAAGTTCTTTTTTTTATTCGACTTAGCTAATATGAGCAGTGAATAAAGATCGAAATCGATAAAAAAAAAAAAACCGGCGGAAACCATCAAGAACGAGCAAGGAGAAAGGCGAGGAGGAGGCGTTACGGGAGTTGGCCATGGAGATCTCGTTGCCTTCATTGGGGTCCAGCCACACCTTCCCTCTCCCGCACTTCAGCACGCTGGCCGCAAGGCGCTTCTGGAGCTTCAGCGACACCATCTCTCCTCTTACTCCGATCTCTCTCCTCCTCCGATCCGAGCGGCCGCCAGTCGAAGATGGAGGTAACAGCGGAGGTCTAGGGTTTTATACTTCGTCGTCCCCGAAATGGCGTTCTGCCCTAGGGCTGCTCCTGCCGGGTTGGGTCTGGATCCCATTTTTCATTGGGCCTACGCAATGGGCTATTGATTTCGTTCACGGCCCGAGCCGGATTAGTTTCATGAGCGGGCTTTAATGGGGAAATGGGTTTTCGGGTTGGGCCTACTAGCGAGTGTCGAGGCTATTCGTTACGTGAGGTTAAATGAGAATTGTTTATTTCGACATTTCAAAAGTGTCCGAACGACCCTTTTGTTTCCTTAATTGAAAAACAAGTGAAGGACCGCACTATTTCCATCATCTCTCTTTAACTTAATGCGCATGTTTTATTATCGGTTGACCAAAAGTTGGTAGCAAGATCAATCGCCCATTCACCCTCCTTTTATCTCTCCCATCCGTATTCTTCACATTCTATTTTTATTGTTAACTGACTAAGATAAAATTGAATTGGAAAAGTAATTAATTCCTAAGGCTCCATTTGTTTCACAAAAATGTGACATTTTTTTCTGGGAAAGTGTTTTTTGAGAAATTATTTTTCAGGAAAATAATAATATTTTCTAATGTCTAGCTGAAACTTGAAAATAAATCGGAAAATATTTTTCTTTGTTTGCCAAAGAAAAACTTATTTGGTTGGAAATAACTTATGTGGATGCTAGCATCCTATGTGCTACAATCGAGCTAACATTGACAATTTCTATAATTTTTAATGAATTTATTTATATTTTTCTTTTCTTTTTCCTTCTTCTTTTGCTAGTCGTCAAGCCTCAGCGACAGGCCTTAGGCAAGGGCTAACCTTGCCAACCTCGGGCAAGGTTGGGCCTAGCACAACCCACTTTGTGGACAACCGCTAGTTGTTGCCAAGGCCCGATGATTGTCGAAGGAAAAGGAAAGAGAAAGAAAATAATAAAATAAAAATATATAAAAATTCAATTTTTAAGAAAAAAATTTGGCCACAATGGACTCAAGCATGGATATCATGGACTTGGGCTCGGCCTTGATATTATCGAGCCTAGCATCCTAGGCATGGGCACTAGTGTCCCAAGCCTGGCCTCGATGGACTCAAGCTAGGACGCTAGAGTCTTGGGCCTAGTTTTATGGACCCAATAGCGCTAGGGACCTAGCTCTGCTGCCATAAGCCTAAGAACAAGTATTGCATTCTTGTGTCTAAGCACGGAGTTCAAACATCAATACCCAGTTATATTTTGATAAGAAAACATTTTTCATTAATTAGGAAAAATATTTTTAGTTGACTTATTTTTCTAAGTAAATCAAACGTTGAAAATAAGGAAAATATTTTCTCGAAAATGAGTGATTTTAAAAACACTTTCCCAACAACGATCATTGATTTTGTTTGTAAAAATAGATAAACAAATAATATTTTTATTGTTCACCAAAATATTTAAATATAAATTACTGTTGATAATATAAACATTTTTCATCGCGTTATTATTCCAAGTGATATAAGCGATTATATTAGGAAAATATTTTCCAAATTATTCATTTTTTAATAAACAAACAAAGCCTAAATAAGCATACTTTTTCCTCCCTCATATTTTCTTTCCCACCACTACCATTGGTTCTTCCATCTTCTTTCCTTCGTAAAAAATGGGCATCTGGCCAGGTAACGGGCGATGAGGCAAGTAAAAGCAAAGTAAGATATTATGGACCAAAGGGATGTTTTCACCGGTCAATAATAAACACAGAAGGTGAATAAAAGAGATGGGAGAGAAAATTAGGACGAATGATGATTGATATCGTCTCATAACATAGAAGGTTATTTCGGTCTGTAGATAATAAAAGATGTGTACCAAGTCACAGATTGGGTGGAAACAGGCCTACCTAAAAGCAAGTACTAAAGCAACAAAAGAAAAAGTAGACAGCTTCTAATGATGCTTTGGTCAGCCACCCAAGATCCAGGTTTTCAGTATCAAGCAAAGGTAAATCGGATTGTATTTGTTCCAATATTTTAACGGAAATTAGTTGCTCATTGACTTTCTAGTTAAATTATAAAGTATTATCAAAAGATGTTCGGGTTAAAAAATCATCATCTATCTTTAATACCATTAAGGGAATTTTTATTGAATTTTTACTTTTCACTTTTAATATCTAAATTCATCAGCACAATTATCTCAGGAAAAATTCTAAATGAGGGCATGAAATACTCTCATTTTTTTTTAAATAAAAACTTGAAGTGAATTTTATTTTAAATAAAAGTCGAAAACGGCCATTCAATTGCAAAGAAGGGCTTGACTCCCTAGTTGGTCAATGGCATTTTTGTCCTTCATCTTTTTTGAAATTTTCTTTCTTTTTTCTTTTTTCTTTTTTCTTTTTTCTAGTTGTGTTCTTCATCGGTGGCCGATCTTGAGTGATGGCCGACCACTGGAGTGGGCTGGGCGAGGGTTGCCCTCACTCGATCTAGCAAGGGCCACCCTCACCATCCATAAGCGAGGGACGCCTTGCTCATAGCCGTTGAGGGCTTGGGTGAGGTGGTGAGCTAGGCGACGGAGTGACCTTCGCCTAGATATGGCAAGGACCATGAGCCTCGCTAGTAGCTAGGGAGGGTCTCTTGGCCTTCGTGAGCGCTTGCTAGAAAAAAACGAAAGAAAAGATAAAAGAAAAGAAAAGAAAAATAAAAAATGATTTAAATTTAAAATTATAATTTGATGAAAAATGCCCATTGATAGGTGACCGGTGAGATCAACCTTCATTTGAAGCTACAATGGCCACTACATGCTTCATACTCTTATTTAAAACAACATCTATTTTAAGCTCTTATATTTTTTTTATAAAAAAATGTGAGCATTTTAAACCCTTATTTAAAATTTTCTAATTAACTTGTGATAAAAAAAAAAAATTTGGGTTAATACCCAAAAACCCCAAACCGGTACACCTGTGATAAATTTACCCCAAACTATTTTTTTGACCATCAAAAACCCCAAACTGATATACCTTTGACAAATTTACCATAAACTGGTACCTTTGTTGTGATATATTTACCCCATGTTAGTTTTCGTTAAATTTTACTATCAAATTATTAAGTTAAATGATACGTGACAATTGATTAGTATACCAATTTTAGATTTTACGTTTCGTTTGTCGCAGTTTACAATTTTTATGATTTTTTTGTGGTATTAATCCAATTTAGCGGAGGGTATATCTGTCACAAATTTACCAATTTTGGGTTTTTTGTGGTCGAATAAATTAGTTTGAGATAAATTTGTCATAAATATACAAATTTATGGTTTTTTATGGTCAGTCAGGGTAAATTTGTTATATGTGTACCAATTTGGGGTTTTTCATAGTAAAAAAAATAGTTTGAGATAAATTTATCATAAATATACCAGTTTAGGGCTTTTCAGGATATTAACCCAAAAAAATTCAAGTTAATAATCGTAACTTTCTCCTCAATCTTTTTCTCATGTCCATCCGAGATCATGAAAATCATCCATTTTGAAATACTTATATTTCTATAACTATATTGGTTTAAATACTATTATTAACATCCTTGCATTTTTTGTCCTAACTTCATATAATAAATTCCCTCGACCAAAAATGAAAAAAAATATATATAATATATATATAATATAATATATAATCTAATATAATGAATTCCACGCAAGCGGCACGTGAGTGAAAGTGTACGACACAAGACCCAATCTCGCCACCGACAGCGTACGAGCAAGCAGTACAACCCCCAAAAGGGGCCGTTGAAATCAAGCACGCGCCCCGTGCGAGCCGGAACCTCCCGAACGAAACCAGCGTGCGCCGCCCACCGGAACAGAAACCGCGGCCCGCCGCGTCAAGTCGCTAACCAGTAACCGCCTCCCGCCTCAACGGCCCGAAAACCAGCGGCCGCATCCCGTTTTCTCCATCGGCGTGGAATTCGATGTCACCTATCCTTTTTCGGGTTCGGACCCCAAAATTTGTCGCCCCGATTTGACCCTTTTGCCCATCTCCCCATATTCTCTGGCTTTTTTCAGCGTTTTCGTTTTTTTTAACTGCTCATCTCTGCTGGATCTCACTAAAATGGTTATTAGCATGGCTCGTGTCATGACCACGAAATCACTTCGAGAAAATTAAGATTTAGCTTTGCACGACAGCTGCTGCACGAGACTAATCACAATTTTATTACAAGGTAAGAGGTTGTACTTTGTTCACAAAAAGAAAAAGGAGTTCCGATCAGCAACAACAACGACCATCAAATCCCCCCCTACCCGATCGACACAGGTTCTAAATATAAATAAAGAAAATAAAGAAAATGCGAAAATTAAAGGGCAAAATAGGAATAAAAATTCTAAGAGGCGCCCCCCAAAAACGACGCGATCAGAGAGAGGCCGGAGACACGGCGGTTACGCCGGCGGTGTTGTCGTCGTCGAAGGTCCAGAGCTCGCCCACGACGCTATCCTGAGCGGGATTCGGCGGCGCGGGGCGGACTGGCCGTCCAGGTAGGGAATCTCGTAGAACTTCATGTAGTTCTCGAACGCCAGGAGCTCCTCCGACAGCTTCTGCACCTCGCTCTCCTCGTCCTCCTCTTTCTTCTTCCCCACCTCCCCCTCCGCCTTCACCTTCGCTTCGGCGGCGCCGTAGTTGGCGCCCAGCAGCGCGGCCGTCGACGAGGCGTGCGTGTCCTCCGAGCCCGACCCGGAGATCTCTTCGCTGGACATGGCCACGGGCTCGGCGTGGATCGGGGCGAAGCCGTTCGCGGGGAAATGCCCCGTCTGGTTCAGGTCGTAAGCGAAGGCCAAGTCCAGAGTTTTGGCGGGTGCCCCGTTGTTGTTCCAGTTGGCTTGATACAGGGGAGGGTAGTTGGGGACCTGGGGGTGGTGCTGGGTCCGGTGAGCCGGCGGGATGGTGGAGAAGGCGTCGTCCTCGTTGGGGAAATTCACCTTGGCCTTCTTGCCGCGGATCTTACGGGCCTCCCGGTCGTAAGCCCGCGCGGCCTCCTCGGCGGTGTTGAACGTCCCGAGCCAGACCCGGACGCCCTTCCTCGGGTCGCGGATCTCCGCCGCCCACTTGCCCCACGGGCGCTGCCGGATCCCACGGTACAGGTTCTTCCGCGGCTTCTTCGGGGCCTTCTCTTCCTGCGCGCCACCTGTTCGACGAAATTCCCCACTCAAAAACCCCACTCGAATTTTCGCCAATAACCGACCCCAAGAAAACGAAGGAACAGAGCAGTACCTGAGGCAGGGCAGGGGTGTTGTTTCGGTGGAAGCGGGTCGTCGAGGCCGTTGGAGGGCTTGAGGAACAGGGAGTCGGGCCAGAGGTCGGAGGAGGTGACGCGGCGTCGGTGCCGAGGGATGAAGTCAGCGATGATAGCACCGCCACACATTGTCGGAGCCTCAACTTTCGCGGGAAAATGTCAAGCTGCAAATACAGACAAACACAGAACAGAGTTGTCGGAGAATGTTTGCTTGTGGTTTAGGGAAGGGGAGCAATGGACGGAGAAGGAGAGGAAGGAGAGGAAGAAGAGGATGGTGATGGGGAGAAAGGGTTTTGAAGGGAGGGTTTAAGGAATGCGGTGGATAATGAAGCGGGCGGTATGGGGGGGTTTTTGTAGGAGGGGAAAGGGAATGGAATTGGAACTTTCCTTGCGTTCCACCCTCTTTTTTCCATTTTAACATTGGAATAGTACTGTTACGACCCAATAGAAATTTGGATTTGTACTGTCGCGTCTAATTTCGTGGCTGGCAAGTAACGCCAACTTTCTTTCCCTCCATCGAGTATTACATCTTTTTTCTTTTTTAAAAAAAAAAATTTGCAGCTTTCCACGTAATAATAAATGTGTCGCTCATGTGCTCAATATATTTTTTTAATGAGTTAATATTCTGAAAAACCTCAAACTGGTACATTTGTCATAAATTTACACTAAACTATTTTTTTGATCATGAAAAACCCCAAACCGGTATACTTGTGATAAATTTATCCCGACTGATTATAAAAAACCATAAACCGGTACATTTATGACAAATTTATCTCAAACTAATTTATTCGACTGTAAAAAACCCCAAAATGATAAATTTGTGACAAATATACCCTATACTAAATTGGATTAATACCACAAAAAAATCACAAAAATTGTAAACTGTGACAAACGGAGCGTAAAATCCTAAATTAGTATACCGGTCAACTGTCACGTGTCATTTAACTTAATGATTTGAGAATAAAATTTAATGAAAACTAACAGAGGGTAAATTTGTCACAAGTATATCAGTTTGGGGTAAATTTGTCAAAGGTATACCGGTTTGGGGTTTTTGGTGGTCAAAAAAATAGTTCAAGGTAAATTTGTCATAAGTGTACTAGTTTGGGATTTTTCAGGGTATTAACCATTTTTTAAAATAATCGATTATATTGCTCCGTCTCATTAATGAATAATTTTTTTTTATTTCATTCATTCATATTTGTTATTGATATAATATATCGTTTTTAGAAAAATATTTTTCAAATCATTAATTTTTTATCGATCAAACACGTTGTTAATCTCCTATTAGTATAAATTTAAGTCGTGTGGGGAGTCAATTTTTTACACACTTTATTTATTATCTTATGTGAAAAGACCTTTCGACTTCATTGAAAGTAAGTGATTGAACGTTACTTACGACATTTCGTACTATGTATATGATACTCTCACGATGATAAGGTGGTGATTTATATAGCACGAGAGTCACTTCTTTTCTTGTGGTATTGGTTCAGACTTTATTGGAGACGTGTCTCAAGAGTGGAATCGTGAATGCCTCTAAGTCTATGTGGAGGAGTGCATCCTTAACGTTGCCCATGGAGATAAACTACTAGACATGCACGGGAGCTGGTCATGATAACCTGATCAATTAAAACAAAAAATTAACACTAGGTCCATAAAAATTAAACCATGAGAAAATTCATTTTTCATTTTCACTTTGTTAGTTCCACCTAGTAACATTTCTTTTTTGTCCGAAAGTACTTGCCGATCTCACGCAAAATATACTCGAAGATGACATCCATGGTGAAATGGCGTTCCATGGAATGAAGAATAACAT
Organism: Eucalyptus microcorys; assembly: GCA_014182515.1. Lineage (NCBI taxonomy): Eukaryota > Viridiplantae > Streptophyta > Magnoliopsida > Myrtales > Myrtaceae > Eucalyptus > Eucalyptus microcorys. The sequence continues at coordinate 9,873,906 of CM024569.1, forward strand.
GCTTAGCAACTCCAGATTTTAACCCTAATGCTTCAGTTTGGGCACGTTCCTTGACCATGCCAAGGAGGCCGACTACTTTGCCCTTACTAATGGATTGAAAATTAAGCTTGTGATGTATCCTTGCAAGCCCGGATTTTGCATGGCACGAAGCCAGCGATGGTATGATGATGATGATGATGATAAAAGATTTAAGTTTCACGACTAATGAAATTCTCGTGGAACCGTGTCGATTGACTAATGAGGATACCAACCTAGGAACACTTAGGAATATGCTGGTCTTTTATTAAATCATGATGTCATGCGTGACATAAGTGACTTCCAAATTCAGACACGATAAACTAACTTTTGACTTCTAAAATGTACTAAAGTAACGATTCTCTAGGTAAAAGTATGAATATTACAGGGACAACTTCAAGTAATCATCAATCCCATTATGCATCTCAAAACTTCGACATTTGAAAATATGCATTTATGACTAACTTGTTTCTTCACACGTTAACGTGGCATAACGCATTGAAGATACACATATCTCATAAATTAGCATAAATTCTGACTAGTTTTCGGAATATCTCACAAAAAAATAATTATTTAAAAATTCCAACTAAAATGTCCGGGTTGTCCAATTATATCGTCTGTCTGTCGTAAGCGCGCATGTAACCAAAGTCCGCATGTAACCAAAGTCTCACATTTAGACACATTTTCACGGAGAGAGAGAGAATATGGTCGATTAAGATTCTAGTGTAGAATGATTAATCACGAGGGGTGTGAAGAAATTAGCTCTAATGCCACATTCTTGAGTTCAACCTACGGTGGGCTTTCAACGAGCTTGTACCAAGACCTGTTAAATGTCACAATCGGATAGTTTTACTTATGAATTTTTGCTACGAATCATATTAATTTATGGTCATTTCATTCGTTTGTTTCCTTTAAGTAATCAAACACTTCGATCTCTTTCCTTTGAAAAATATTTGTGCTGCTATCAATAAATTACTTTCATCAATAGTAAAACCCAATCATCAATTTCACACTCCTTTCTCAGCACAGAATCATCCGTCGGACATCAAACCCCAAGGATTGCGATGTTTGGTTAATCAAGGAGTGATAGTTTCTATTGTGAAGTCAATAATTTGAGAGGAGAGATTTTCACACTAGCCATCCCCGTATGTAGGCCATGTGATCATTTTTGTCCTTTTGTTCAATAGAAGGTCTAAAATTCAAGAGCCCAGTTGGCTAAAACGAACTTCACGAACTAGTCTAAATAAAATTGAAAAAGAAAAAAATTAGGGGCCATTACTAGGGCACTTGTCCTTAAAAGTCTATCCGGTTGAGGAATGCGTTTTCGATTTCTCTTCTTTCCTTCGCTAGGCTAAACCTAAAACGTAAGGCAATTACTGGAAAAGTGGAATCTAATCGTTAATCGTTTATCCAAATGGGGGGGCAAAATGGTAATTCCGAAGCGCCGCCAAATTGAGCAAGTGACGTGTCGGACTCAAAGTCAAAGGTAGAAAAGGCGGCGCGCAGTCGACCACGCTTGCGGAGCTGTCAATGATGGCGGTGGACACCAAAAAGCCGGGCCTTGCGGTGGCGGTGGGGGCATCATTGAAATTTCGATAATGCGACTTGACCGATGAGACCTCCTTAAGGCCGCGAAACGCCTAAAATTGGAACGGTCAAATGTCGGATCGCGTGGCCCATTCGCATTCCGGTAATTGACCCTGAAATTTTCTGCTTGCTGCGGTCTCTCTCCAGCCCTCTTTTGCTCGCTGGAGTGCGAATTTCGCGTGTGTGGCTCCGCGTCTTGCATGAGAGGAAAGACGTGTTCGCCACAATCGCGCACAAGCTCTCGCCAAAAGTATAACATCATTAAGAATATGGATAATGACTTAAATAATTTGTGAATTTCAATTCAATGCGTGATATGATTATTGAATTTTTAATTTATTTAACATGATCCCGAATTTTTTTTTTTTTGTAAAAGTTTAAATTAGTAGCTAAATTAAAGTTCAAGAATACTATGGACATTTTCATATAGTTTATATGTTACTTTAAACATGTACCACGATATTGCATATTGAATCAAAATTTAAGGATTATATTAAATAAATTAAAAATTTAGGGATCATATTATATATTAAATTAAAGTTTGAAAACCATTTGAGTCATTTTCCCTCAAATATATGATTCTTGGCTTAGATACATTTACTTTCATTTCGTATAATGCATGTGGGCTCTGTTTTTCTTGTCGTCTTTCTTTTTATTAATCCGGCGCAAGCCTGTCACGCATAAAGAATCGAAGAATTCAAAACAAGGGAAGGTCAAATTTGCATTACGATGATAGTATCTCTGAAACCGTTAAAATCGAACTGAATTTTCAAGAGCACATCGGATCTTAAACTAGTGGCCATGTCCATGTCCCAGTATCTGTCCCATGCCAACTTGTCCTTTCTTTTTTCGGGTCTAACCATTCCAACTTGGTTAACTTTGCCAAATAGCGCATTAAAAAATTAGGGCAGAACATGAAGAATATAAAGATCTAAAAGGGGTTGTTGATTTGACCACGGTCTTCATGTCCTCATCGTCCGATCTCACTTTGGTTATGCCCCCAACTTAGAGCGATGTCACACTGATGACGTCTCTCTCTCATCGAACCCCTAAAATACATTGCACGTGCTGATCTCGTGCTTTCTTTTTTCATTTTTTTTTCCGTCTACGAGGATAGTTTTTGCTCCACTTGGCGTCTCGCGTGATTTGCCCCACTTGTTATTGCTTTCAATTGACGTGATTGTAACAATCGACCAAAATGATGTCGTTTTGATCAATATGCATGCTCTGCCCTACACATTAATAATTTCAATATATACTAATGGATCGACAGAGGTAACATGAGCCAAATTGACCCATATATGAGAACCAAGTTCACGCAAACGGTCTTTATTCACTCTTGATTTTAGAGTTTTAAGTGCACACTCCTTCGTTAACATCAAATCAAGAGCAGATAGTCCATTTGTGGAAATTCCTTTGACATGGCAGTGTATGCTATAATACTTGAAAGAAAGAGACAAAAAAAAAGGAAATGATAAGTAAATCTATCAATAGATTGGAGGCTAAAAGAAGTATACTATCTATTAGAAAAAATTATTCAAAAAGTCCTAAATTTATTGAATTTTTGCCCATTAAATTCTAATTTTTTCAATTTTACCAATTAAATCATAAACTTTTCGTGTTTTGTTAATGCAATATATCGGGTCAATTTTAATCGGAAATTACCATAGCCAAAAAGCCTGAGCCACCTCGAGAAGGCTCTTAGACTTTAACCAAAAAACTGTGCTATTAATAGCTCTATATTATATATATGTATCTATGTTTTGGCACAATTCGTTTGTCAGGTATGTGGATCAATTGGTTGCGAGTGCAGGGGCTGCTGTTGAGGAAGTCATTCGTCGCGGAGTGAGCTCCTCTTCTCTTTTCAATCCACCCAATTCTTATAAATGAGATTATTTTGACAGGTTTCATTTATATCATTTACCGATTAAGGTTGTTAATCCAAACATAATTGCTATTGGAGGACACTCGTATGGAGCATTTATGACTGCAGACCACCTTGCACACGCCCCTCACTTAGCGTGTGTTTGGGAAAACTTTTGGGAAAAGCTTTTAAGGAAATGCAAACGCCTTTGGTTTAAAGGGTTTTGATGAATGTAAAAATTGTTTGGTAAACTATAATTGAAAAGTACCTTGAGAAGCAACTTTGGGGAAATGCTATTTGGTAAACACATATTTGGGAAGTCCTTTAGCGCGACCAATTTAAGTTTTTAATTTTTATTTTTTTTAAATTGAAAAAAAATGATGACTTTTTATTTTTATTTTTGCACTGAGATGTATATATAAAAGAGATATATTAACAAATTCAATGATATTTTTTTATATATATTTTCACACTGAGATGTATATATAAAAGAGATATATTAACAAATTCAATGATTTTTTTTTTATATATTTTCGCACTGAGATGTATATATAAAAGAGATATATTAACAAATTCAATGATTTTTTTATATATATATTTGCACTGAGATGTATATATAAAAGAGATGTATTAACAAATTCAATGACTTTTATACGTATATATATATATATATTTTTTTTGCACTGAGATGTATATATAAAAGAGATATATTAACAAATTCATAAGTTAAAAAATATATCAAAGTGGACTTTTTCTCAATTAAAAAGAAAGAATAATTTCATTATAATAAACATGATTACATATGCATTGAAGAAAGAAATAGGTTTTCATTGAAAATTACAAACATCCTTAAGTATTTACTAAACTCATTACTATTTGATCACGTAAACGTGCCATGTCAGAAAATAAATTGTCATTTGAAATACCGGCCTCCTCATTTGTATTATCAAGGTCAACTGAATATCCATAATTGGGATCCAAATCTGCTTTTGTAAAATGTCTATCATTCGCGGCGTTTCGTAGTATATAATTATGCAAAGTCATGATTGTTATAACAATTTTTACTTGCTTCTTAAATGGAAAACTTGGCATTTGCTTTAGAATCTTCCACTTCTTCTTCAACACACCAAAAGCTCGCTCAATTTCCGATCGCAGCGAGGAATGAGCACGATTGAATACTCTCAATAGCCTATAGGGTAGGATCTTATTGAAATTATGGCAAATGATATCTAACTTCTTTGTATGATCCTAAATAACCCGTCGGATTTGGATATCCAGTATCTACTAAATAATATTTACTTGCACAAATATAATATAAATTTAACCAACATAGATCACATTAATACATATTAATATACAAAAACCATTAATTAACAAACCTGGAGGAGGATGAGGAAATTACACATCACATCTCCCTAAAGCTTCATAGGAAATACAAGTATCATGGGCTTGTCCCTCCCAACTAGCCAAAACATAAGTGAATTCCATATTAAAATTATACACCGCTAAGATATTTTGAGTCGGTGTACCTTTTTGACCAATAAAACGAATATGATCTTTTACAGGTATTACCGCTGGGATATGAGTGACATCAATAGTTCCAATACAATCCTAAAACAAAAACGCAAATATTATTGTATAATCAAAATTTGCTTTTTATTCCTTCTTCCTATTGTATAATTAAAACATACCTTAAAATATGGATAAAATCTTCGATTATTTTTTATCTTCTTTGGAATATCCCTAAATTGCCAATAAGTTGATTGGATCAAATCTTTTCCCATTTTACATACTTTATCTAATATTAAGCTAAATACCTGCTTATGGTTTCCCCAGAGCGTTAAAAACGCTATTGTGTTAACATATTACCTATATCATATCCTAAAATAGGAAGAAATATTCAAAACATTTCTGTAACATCAATATTCCTAGTTCCTTTAAAACCATAATGTGTTACTAAATCATGCATTAAATTATTAAGTACAATCTTATCCATTCTAAACATTTGATAACACCTTATCGGATTAGCATCTTCGTCCATTAATTCTCCTAACTATGCATTTCCTATATATGATGATGTCCTATAAGGTTTTTTGTCACTATGTATTGCCTGATAAACGATTGCGGCTTGAGTAGTTTCCATAAGTTGTCAATATTCCTCGTCCTCTTTTTCATGGATTTCTCTTTCAGGAGAGCCGTCCATATCTGTTTAAAGTAACAAAATAGTAAGAAAAGTGATGGGTAATCATCCATCAATAAAACAATTATCATCCATAATATATATGCAAACTACATCCAATCAAAAGAACACAATCTAAAAACACAAGTCTCAAAAACATAATTAAAAAAAGAGTTCACAAGTAGTGCAAACCACCAATCCAAAATAAGTTTCACATTACAACATAGATTAATATGAAAAACTCAAACAAGTAACAAGCATCCTAGCGACGACTATTATGATCCTCCAACTCATACTTTTGCCACTCGACTTTCTCTTCATCTCCATCCAAGTTCATAAAAATCTGCATGTTGTCTTTCTTTTCAGAAAGATGAGAGAATGCAAAGAAGAACAACTTTCTGTCTTGCTTAATCTCAGGAATGGCTTTCAACATTTGCATAATTTCTTTGTAAGGGTCAAACTCCCTTGCAACCGATGCTGCATTGCTCCTACTTTCAACTGCTGAACAAAGTCTGTTGATTTGCGATGCTAACTTAGCAGATCCGGTCAATTTTTTTTCTCTTTCCTCGAGCTTCCTTCGTTGAACTTTGTACTGTTCTTTTATGGCTCTTACTTTGACTTGGTTGGGCATTCGTTTCACCTACATCACACTCTAAAGTATCATCAGTAGATCTAGCACAATTACTAATATCAGCTTGTGTGGCCTTAAGATTCTCAGTATTGCATAGTAACACTTCCAAAGGGCAACTATACCTTGGAATATTCTGTCCAACAAAACTTCAATATCCGAATGTATGCCTTTCGTTCGAAAGACATTAGGCTTAGGATTGGCTTGTTATAATAAGATATTTTCATGAGTTATATTATAAAAGATGAACTTTAAAAAAAAAAATGTGGCAAAAAAAGAGATAAACACCTGAATCTTTCTCTCCCACCATTCATCACTCGCGTCAATGGTTTTTTTCCTTGGATCCCATCTTAGTCATGTTTCTTTTTGAATCGATTGCTTCATCTTTTCCACTATTCCTTTAGATTATCCCACTTACTCTTCATTTGATTTTTATCGTATTTTTTGCCCCTCAGCTCCTCAAACTTGGTAATTATAATTGTCCATCCATCTCTTTTGTTGCTCGCAAGATGATTGCCCATTTCAATCTGTTCAATGCACAATCGACAAAACGTTTCTACATCTTCTGGCCTCTAATATGCCTTTTCTTTTAATAAACTAGCCATCTTCCAATAAATTAAACACAAACACATTTGAAAAATGAAAACAAATGAGATTAACTACGACCCAATTCCCTATAGATGAATGAACACATATGTATATAGATAGAACTATGCATAGCACAGAAAATTCTAACATCTGATTCCTTTATTTTGGAGCTATTTTGAGTAATGTAAAGTCCAATTTAAGGACTTATAAACTCTTGCACTATTGAGACCGATCACCTTGAAGATTTACATAACTATGCTTCTTCCGCGAAAGTGGCTACAAGCATTTCAAGTTAGAAGATGCCCAATAAGCCCAACATCATATCCCAAATAAAAGACAGGGATACTCCCAAAATGACCAAAAAATGGAGCCGAAAAGGTCAATCCCATCGTCATTTAATACACTTGCTAAAAGGCCATTATAGCTTACATAAAAAATATTTGCTAGATGGTCTAAGATTTTACTTCCAAACAAAACACCCCAGCACAAGAAGCCAAGGAGATAGAGAGAGGTAGTGGCAGATAGAGTGAGAACTGAGAACAAAGAGGAAAAGATGAGCTGATCATTATGTTTCTTGTTTCTTTTTCTTTAGGCTTTTGGGGAATTTTTCACTAGATGGTGAAAATGGTTGAGAGCGAAAAGCTTACAATGGGATATATTACTTCGTGTGCTCTATTTCCATGTCTATGTGATCTCTCTCTCTCCCTTTGCGGTTTGGACGACTGTATGAATGGAAATTCAGGAAAAATCAGGCAAAAAAATATGAAGAGAAAGGATGAAAAGTAAGGCTAAGAAAGACTTTGAACATTGAATTCCAAAGGTCTCTCTCGGTCTCTCTCTCTCCCCCCCCCTTCCCGGTCTCCGTTGCTACTTATATGACCCGTGCTTGTTTGGACCGTGAATGTAGCAGATATGGAGATAATATGGAACCTGGTTCTCGTTCAATGGAAGATTTACCCCTCGATAAACTAAAAATATATGGTGAAAATCACCGAATGATAAGGTGTGACATCCTGAATTTTAGGTTTTGATTTTGATTGGATAAGTTGGGTCTTTCATCGACGCACCTATAATGCTTTTCTCTGAGATGACCACTCACGAGATAACTAGACTATCTAGGGAAGCCATTAATGAATTTTAATGCAATAGACTTGAGAATTCGACTAGGAATTGGCTACTCGACCGTGCTCATCTTTAGAGGCCATTATGACACAGTTAAAAATTAATTAGAGATTAGAGATAGGTCGGTTCGACTGAGATATGTGGCTAAACGTGAGTGACTCTACTAAATTGGAAAATTCTCGTCGACCAGCACTAGATTGATTTTTCTATCGTTTTGGTACCTTGTATCCATATTTGAATCATTGAGATTTTCATGACAACCGAGAGTCGTCAATGTGTTGAGTGGGTTCATTGTGGCTCAAAGAAAATTGATCACGAGTCAATTGCACTAAAAATGCCTGAAAGCTTACTAGTAGCCTAAGTCACGCTAAAAACGTGTCTAATTGAAATTAATCGCGAATTTGAATTCGATTTCATAAATTGAAAGTTCTGTCATGTCATGAGTCATTCTAGGAATGTCGACCCACCTTTTGAGGAATTTCCCGTAAGTTCGGGATTTTTATGGAAAATCGAATCGGATGATTCGGAAAACGAACAAAAATTCATGTTGAACAAAAACAGATGATTCGTAGACTTTTTCCACATTAAGTCGGACCCCAAACAAGGAAGTTTGTTCAGAAAATCGGATTCTGAGAAAAAGGAAATAAAATTCGTAATTGAAGGAAATGGTTGTTTTTGTTGCCTAAGACTTGTTGCTTAGGGGAAATTTGGTGCGAGAAAGCAAGTGAGAATCAAGTACTTTAGCATGGGGATTTTTGGGGATCAATTTAGACTAAACAAGAGCAAGTGGGATCAAGAATTTTATATTATAGGATTTTATTTTTATTTTCTCTCATTTTCCCCCCTTCAGCAACATCCCTTACACCTAGGGGTGTGCAAAAGAACCGAGATCCGCCTGGATAGCCCGAAACCGGATCGGAACCACCCGGAACCGGTGGTTCTTAAGGGAACCGATCCAGTTCCCGATTCCAATTTATGGGAACTGGTGGATACCGGTCCGGTTCTCGGTTTCATGGGTGGATTTGCCCACCCGCTCACCCGGACCCGGAGACTGATTCATTTTTAATATTAAAAAAAAAAATTGAAATTACTAATTAACGAGGAGCTACGCATGCATCCTCATTCATCCTCCTTAGTGGCGAACAAAAGGCCTTCCCTTCTATCCCTCGCTTTACTCTTCTCAAAAAAGGTTACCCAAAGATCAAAAGGCAAGCGGTGCACGAACCCCTTGAAAAACGCTGAGCAAATGGAGACGTCCAAAAGTTAAAAAGTCTAAAGCGGACCTTGACAAAACATCGAGTAGTTAGTTGGCAAAACTCAAAAGGCCAGCACGCAAAGAAGCAGGGTTGCAGGAGGAGGAGAAGAAGAATAGGTCTAGGGTTCGCGAGGAAACCGGTTCCATGGTGGGTTTTAAAAAGTGATATTATTATTATTGTGAGACCGGTTCCATGGATCCACCCGAGAATCGGACCGAACCGGCGATCTAGTTCCTAGGTGGATCCTGGTTCCAATTTTTTGGCCCGATCCTTAGTGGGCGGGCGGTTCTCGGAACCGCCCGCCCGATCATGCACACCCCTACTCACACCCACATCCTTCTCTCTCTCTCTCTCTCTCTCTCTCTCTCTCTTTCTCTCTCTCACTCACACGAACCCTTCCCCCCACCGACGTTCTCTCCTTGCCGTGTCTCAATTGTTTCCCTCATCTTTGACTTTTATTTAGTCTCCCTTATTCTCTCTCCTTGTCCTCTCTTTACTTTTCTTGCACGTTCATTCCCTTGGCCGACACACTCACCGCCCGCAACCTATTTCTGTTCTCTCCTTCACGCGTTCGTCGCCCCCATTTCCTCCGAGCTCCATGTTGTCTCCATTTTTATCCCACCGAAGCCCACGCCGCCAGCTCACCTTCCTACTTTGTCCGCAAGAAGTCTGGCCGCGATCGAGCTCGGCGTCCCGTGCAAAATCAGCCGCGCAAAGTAGCCCTTCAACCCAGGAAATCTAGCAGCCCTGTGAGCTTTGCGGGCCAAATTTCAGGCCCGATTTGTGCCCCGTTGGTGTCACTGCTTTGGAGTGGATCGAGCCCCATCGCGTCCCCGTCGAATTGAACCAAGCGGTTCGATAAATAAGTAAGTTTGACTCACTAATCCTCGCTTAGTAGGTTAATGCCGTTTAAGGGTTGTTTAGCTTAGACTAAGCTAGGATTAGGTGGATAGATTAGATTAAATTAGTTAATTTAATTATCTGTCGATGCTTGTTAAGTGGTTTATTAGTGTATTTAGTAAGTAGACACATTTTATTATTTATTGAACGAACCTAAAAAATTTTCCGGGTTCGTCTCGGCTTCCAATTAGGCTATAACGGGCCTAAGTTAGATTTATTGCATTTATTTTATATTTTCCGTAATTATTTAATTAATTAATTAATTTTTGAAAATTAGACCGGGATAGCCAGTGACCGGAATTTTATGCTGATTGTAGTGGTGCAACCTATTTATTTAATTGAGCTCCAATTTGTGCTAATTGTACATGATTTGTGTTTTTGGAATTTATTCTTAAATTCATTTAATTTCAGTAATTGATTGGAAAAATAACTGAGCGTTGGTTTACAACGCCAAAAATATTTTGGTGGATTATATAAAATAGTGGGATTTATGGAAAATAAATTATTATATTTTGGTTAAAGTCGACCGTATACCCATGCACAAGTATTTTTATCAGGAAGGATAAAAATGGTGAATTGATTAAATGATCAATTATCGCATGCTATGAAAGTATGGCTAGTAGCTTCTGGTGAGCATATATATAGAATAGTGGATCAGTGGATCTGGCAGCTTCTGTTGAGCATATATAGAATAGTGGATCAGTGGATCTGGAAGCTTCTGGCGAGCATATATAATTCGCAGCATACTATGAAAGTATGTCTGGCAACTTTCGGCGAGCATATATAATATACTATATTAGAAATTGAGGTAGCTCTTGGCAAGCATATATATATAGTATATTATCTCAGTATTTGAGGCAATTTCTGGCGAGCTATACTACCTATTGTCGGCTTATAATAAGCAGTCCTGGATTTGATCAGACTTAGAGGTAGTATTGATTGAGATGACCGAAGGATGGTCATGTTGACATGAAATCGATTAAGTCGATTGATCAATGATTCGATTTGATTGAATGAGTTGATTTGTTGATATGACTCGATGAAATATTAAATGGTATTGACTTGCAGGAATGAAACTAAGGCCAAGGTAAGTCCTCTAACTTGTGGTTGTGCTTAGGCAGCCCTTAGGGCGTATTTTCTTCCTAATCGAGTCTTAAGGGGTTGAACTTGCTGAGATATTGTATCACTAGTTATTGTATAACCATTTTCAGGTCTTTAGATGATGTTGGTAGAGGACTGAAAGTCCCGGAGTTTGGAAAGGTGGAGAGATCAGAATCAGCGAACAGGTCTGACTCGTAAGTCATAGAACAGTTCCTTTTGGAATGAGCCGACCTTTTTGTAAATAGTCTGGTCTTGTAAGTAAACCTGGTTGTTTATAAGAGGTTTGTTTTGATTTGAAAATTTGAAGTCCTGCTTTTCTATCCCATATTGTTGTTGTCTGGGGATCTTTTAATTGGTTTCGCATGTGCATTAAAAAGAAAGAGTCAGCGATGCGTCCTGAAACGTCACTATTTAATCGACCAGAGAGGGATGGGCGCGCGCTTGAAAATCGGGGCATGACATCCCCATTTAAGTGGTATCAGAGCAGGTCTATGTTTGGAGTGATAAGGTACGATGAGTCATGGGATAGTTAGTAGGAATGGCCTTTATTTCATACTGGTGCATATGATTGATAGTTATTTGGTAGCTTGTTTGTGGGTCACTCAAATTCCAATCTGCTATTGGAATTAGAAAACGGGTCTCTATAAAGATCCTGTAGTATGAGTGATCGGGAGCTAAGAACTTCTAGTAAGAGGGCAGTAGCCTTTGTGACTCGGGATAGAATGTCGACAAGGATCGGTGCCCCACTCCACACTTAAATAAGTGATCCTATCAAGTCTATAGTTTAATAGATTACCAATAATAGTTATGGAATTCATTAAGAGCTTAGCTTAACCTCTTTTTCCATGTAATTTTGCACTATTCTTACCTTAGAAGAGACAATAATTTTTAATTGTGCATTACTAGATCAACAAGTGACTTGTTATTACCCATATGAAACTAATTCATGGGATTGTCAATCATGAAGGTTAGGCAATCATCACTGTTGATTTTCTTCAACTAGCTTATCCCATGCCTCTTGATGTTTAGTTAGGGGATTGACCGAATCTACTTCCAACTTCATATAATTGATGGACGTAGTTCCATCTTTAAGCAATTGCTTTTCCCCATCTCATCTCAATTGGATGTATCTCTATTTACCATTGAAAATATCATTCATTACAATGACTATTGCCTATTGGTAATTACAATCCCCTAAACATAGAAGGTGTCAGTTACATTCCCAAAGGAACATCTGCCGAGAAGTTTCTCAACTACTTAGGTTTCATTCATTTAATAGAAAATAACTTTTAGGAAAACGTTTTCTAGATTTTCCGGTATTCGTTTCATGTAAAATTAATTAATCAATAAAAATGTTTTCTGCTATAAGAAAAAACACCTTTAAAGTGGGGAAATACACATCATTTTCTTTCACCAAACACATTTTCATTTCACTTTTATGTTTTCTTTTTCTTTTTAATTTTTTTTTTTAAAAAAAATTGAGTTTTTAATTTTTTTTTTCTTTGTTTCCTTCTATTCTTCTTCTACAACTTATGAATCTGTTTGCACAGAGACACTCTTAACTTGCAATCACGTGAGTGGATGTACACAAATGCCACTTTAAAGTTAAAAAACTAAACACACAACATGTCAATAATGGGTGTAGCAAAGTATTTATTGCTTATAATTTTAACAACATATATTAGATCACATTACTAGCACGGATGTTCCCACGCCTCAAGAAATATAGTGGCTAGGTTAACACTTGTGAGACTTGGACCCAAGTAAGTCCTAAAACTATTTCATCTAACTTTGGGACGTAAAACAATGGAGGTATTCCCTCTGGATGGGGAAGAAAATATTTCACTCAAGAACTAAGGGGCCTTTCAAGTGGGGAGGGTAAACTCCACCGCACCTTGCAAGAGGTGTTTGAAGAACTAGTAGGCCAATATAGTAGCCGCCCGTCCTAGTAAAAGTAGAGGGATGGGTGTAATACCACTACAAAGTTGACCTGTGCTTTGCACAATGTCACACATTGCCAATATGGGCAGTCCAAAAACACCTAGTAAGCACATTCCTTAACTGGAACTTAAAAAAGGATCTAAACACGCTTAAAAGTACCCAAAAGCTACTGAAATGTGAGCCTCTATATACGGACAAAGTAAAATAGTCTTCATATCAAGCCAAATTCGTCAGAATTCATGTTCAATGAAGGTTGTCCAATAAAGCCAAGCAACTGTTCGGCAGGCAAATGTAAAACAAATTGTGCATTGCCAGTGATTTTTAAGTATGCTTTGAACCCTAGAAAAGAGATCAGATAGTACCCACAATCATGAGCATGTAAGTGAATAATCAAACCCAATTCATTCAAATTCTCATCCGACTAATAACGCACAGCATATGTCCAGTTAGAATCAAAGTTCAATGCGCTCAAGGCATTAGAGTAGAATAATTCAACAAGAAACCACCACAAATTCAATTTTATTCCTCCACACATGACTATATGTATACAAGCATGATCAACGTATTACCAAATCAAGATCAAATTACTGTCACAAATGCAAGAGATGAAGAGCTTCAAGAAATAAATTTCCTTGTCTCGTAGCTTCAAGCTATTGTTATTCATCTTCACAAAAGCAAACAACAATAACTAGCACCAAAACCTTTAAACCTCCAAAACCAGCAAGCATTTGAAAAGAGGCAAATGAGAATTTCACCCCACCTAGATCGCTCCAAATCATGCAGAGCCTCTATCTCCACAATGAAGCAGACATCCAAGTGCTTGCATTGTCGGGTTCAACAACTAAAATATGGAACAACCGAGTGGGTGTCTATGACGTTGCAATTTACCTCAAGTGAGGGAATCATGAGACAGAGGGAAGCATTGCCTCATTTTCATTTCCACATGTACAATCAATTAGAGCCTATAATTTATTCCAGTAAAATCCATACCACTTTCTGGTGACCGTCCTACATCATCAAACGAAAGAGAGAAACTTTTTGGCTTGGACTTCGTATTACTAAAAAAAAAATTGTCAAGGAAGCTTTCGAATTGAAACTCCCTGAGCAGAAATTGAAACACCTCACACAACCAGAAGTCAGAAAATGGAAAATAAACAAAACTCAGGCCTAGGCAAACCACCACAAGATGGAAACCCAGAACTAAGCTAATCAAAGCAATTAAATAGCACAACCACCGAAAGAATACAGTTTAATGCATCACAAAAAACGTCAATCGGAATATACCATCTTATTTTATGTCTTGAAAGATTAAAGCAGTAATCACCCTCCTTCAGGCGGTAGAGGAGACAAGGATTTTACCCACCCCGCTGCCAATTCCATAGGACATGATGTATGTGCATATGCCCGTGTCTATTTATTCAATTACCCGGAATAGCCACTCTATGCAGCCGAATATTTGTAATCAACGTGGCAGTCATTACGTATGTCGTCGCCCATAATAGACCAACAACTTTTACCATACCAATTACACTATCCTTGACGAGGAAAAAATAAAAACACATACATTCGAACAAAAATTCAATGTCAGTGATTCCTCGGTAATAATTTCCAGTCCCTTAATCGATAATGTCGTCTTCCAGGATAACATCTACTTTAAATATTGTGGACAAGCAACGATCACCCATGCATTGGAAACTCGATTAAAAGATTTTTTTTTTTTTTTTTGGGGGGGGTGGGGGAATACCACAACATTATGCCTTCAACCTTCCCCGTTAACAAGAAAGCTCAAAGAAAAAAAAATAGCATTTGAATTTTACAGATCAGGCAGCAATCAAGTCGCGATGAACAAACAATCTCTGACTCCCATCAATCGAACCAACCGACGAAACGGCGCATCATCGATCCGCAAGAATTACCATATTAAAACAAAGGATTGAAACCCTAACCTCATGGAGAAGCTTGCTTTCCTCCTTCGCAAGCAGAGGCCTCGTTGAAATTCTTGGAGGGCTACTTGGCGATGACGCCACCGACGTCGAAGACCAAGATCTCGCCGCTCGACTTTACCCCGGTGATCTACCACCACCTAAAGAACGTCCTGACCGAATCCCCTCTAGCTCGGCAATCCGGCAAGAAGGAATTGACAAGGCCGGGACTTTACCGTTACTTCGTCGTCAGAAGGCATCCCGGGCAAGGCTGATCACCGTTGGTGCAGCGGCGGGGACGACGGGGAAGCAGCGGTGGGCAGCAGCCGGGTCACAGAACAGCAAAGGGAGGCGCCAACGAAGGGGCCCGGACGTAGGAGGTCGGCCGAGACTCCTCCCAAAGCTTTCTCTTCACTCGCTATGCTCCCCTTGATGACCACGTTTTCTCGCATCACAGAAGCGGAAGTTTTTCTCAGCGTCAATCTTGTCAATCTTTCCTTAAAGAAAACTAAATATATGTACCTTGAAGAATTTTTTCTCACCGTCACTTTTGCATGGTCAACACTAATATATGAAGCGATGAGAATCATAAAATAATCCACCCCACTTTTCTTTTCCTTGTCTATGACCATGGAAATTGACTTTATTCCCCAGTCAATCGTCCATCGCAAAGATCGCGCCGATTGTGTTTTATGTGACCCAAAAATCTCGTGATGCAATTAACAATCTTTCCATTTTTTTTTTTTGAAAAATTTCTGCTATTTTTTTTAATAGTGTGGGCTTTGGCCGATTTGGTTATCATCACGGGCTTAGTCCAATTAATTTAATTAAAGGGTTAATAATCTAAAAAATCCCAAACTAATACACATGTGATAAATTTAATTCAAACTTATTTTTTAATCACAAAAAAACTCCAAACTAGTACACTTGTGACAAATTTACCACAAACTAATTTGTTCAACCGCTATAAATCTTAAATCGGTATATTTGTAATAAATATACCTTTTATTAAATTGAATTGATAACACAAAAAACCACAAAAATGATACAACTGTGACAAACATATAGTAAAATCTCAAAAAACTAGCATACTAATCCATCGTCACATGTCATCCAACTTAATAATTTGATAATAAAATTTAACGAACACTAACAGAGGGTAAACTTGTCACAAGTGTACTAGTTTTGGGTTTTTTGTAATAAAAAAATTAACTTAGTATAAATTTGTCACGGGTGTATCAGTTTAGGGTTTTTTTATGATATTAATCATTAATTAAGCTCAAAACTATTCGCTCAAGTCCATCTACCACTGATGTAATGATAATGCAATAGGCTCCTAATAAGTATGTGCAATTTTAGCTAATATTTTTTTCTTGGGGTCAAGGACTATCCCCAATTTTTATATGCAATAATAAATAACTAATTTAGTTGTCCAAATTTAGGTATCGATAATAGGGATTTATCAATTTTTGCCTGATGGTAAATGGGGCCCAGAAAAAGAAGTACATGGGTTTCCTGCTGGTGCAAAGATCAGCATTGTCACCTCGTTAAATGATGGTTAACATTTGTCCTTCAGCATTCGATTTGATGAGGGAGCATAATAGCAGTAGCAAGCTTCAGCTTTGGGTTGCTGATGTGGAAACAGGGAAAGCCAGACCTTTGTTTGAGTCACCTGAGATATGCCTAAATGCTGTTTTTGACAAATTTGTTTCGATAAATAACTCCCCGTAGTAGTTTGCACAATGCCCTTGGGCCGTGGATAATCGCCGAGAAAACCCTTGGTTCTTGGTGGTCCAAAAATCCAGTCTAGTGAAAAGAAGAATGTCATTCAGGTTAGAACAATTCAAGATGACGAAGATTTATTTGATTACTACGCCTCGTCTCAATTTCTTCTGGTTAACTTTGGATGGAAAAGCTAAGGAAATTGGCCCACCAGCTGTACATACGTCAATTGACCCCTCTCCAGATGAAAACGACCTTTTAATAACCTCAATTCATGGGCAATGCTCTTTCATTTGTACCTTGTGGAAGATTTCCCCAGAAAGTGGATGTATGGACTGCGGACTGACAATTTGTCAGAGAACTTTTTGATTTGGCCTTCGCAGAGAACATCCCAATTGCATTCAATATTTGCGCAAAGGGATGCGCCGAATCCAATGGAGAGCTGATAAACTATCTACCTTATACCGATAATTGTCTGAAAATCTTTAGTGTTTTGTTTCTGTTCCTTTTCTGTGTATTTTTTTTTTTTTGTGTCAGTTTGATGATAAAAATTCAGACCTTTTTTTGGTGGTGAGTATTGATGTATTTTTTGGAAGAAATATAAGGACATAAAAAATTGCATTATTCATTTACTGTTAGCACTTGCATGAGAAGGTGAAAATTAGTGATAAAACTGTCGAGTTCCTTCATGCTGTCTACAATAATACATGCGTTTTTTGCAGCTAGAAGTCTGCTTCTCATGCGTACGCTTCTGATGATTCGTTATTCTGCAAAGAAGGATAAATAATGGAGATACAAGTAAATATCAAATATAGTGATATATAAGGATAGTTCTTGGTCAACGCTTTTCTTTCTTAAATGTCCATGGTTCATTTCAGGGCCGGGAACTTTCCACATTCTTTAACTTAAGGAGCATTGGTTATAGATTTACTCGGATAAAAAGTGTCAATTTGATTAGCAACACTTCTACGTAATTAACTAAATATCCCTGCTTCTGAATGTTCTATCATTTGGTGTATCATTATGATAGATGGTGTGACTTTAGACGGAATAAATTGATGTATTATTACTAGTTTTTGTGTATGTAGCTGCTTTTTAATCGATTCAAGGCATCTAGGGTGGAGACACTAGACGGGGGATGCGAAAGTTGAAGTTTCTCCACGAGATATAATTTACACTTGAAGGTGAACAATTAGAAATCCCACACAAAGTGGATCTTCGATATGGGCATGAATTGTTTTTCCCCGAGATTGAAGTACCCTAAGCAGTAATTTCTTCCTGTCGGTTCTGGAGATTTGGATGCCTCTCTTTTTTTCGTTTTGCCTGTGCCACGCGACATCCGTGAGCCTGGAAAGTTTACAGAATGAAGCCTTTTATTTCCCTCAAGTCCAAGATCCGATTGCTTCGCGGAATCAAATAAGCCTACGAGCATCCCATGAAATTCCCTTTCGAACCGACGAGGAAAAAAATGCACGTGAAGATCCCGTGGGGATCAGGGGCACGTATTCACATGATTCTCGGAAGGGAGTACTCGTTCAAAAGCGAACGCAACGTAACGAAAGGGGGTGCATGCAAGATGTCTGGCTTATCTTTAATTTAAGCACGAGGAAAAGAATCATCCCTGCAATCCCAAAGCAACAGATGTGTCCAAAACAAACACAAACGTCCGCTTCAACCTCCGAGAGATGCTGCACTGCTCTAACAACCCATCATCTTCCAACTCTTTCTTCATCAAACTAGCAACAAGAACAGAAATATGAATTGAACAGAACAACGTTGGGATGCCAGATTTCCTAGGAACCTGTAGTTACACAATACTCACGCACACGTGCGATGATGGAGTTGCATAAGGGTAGAGAAACTGGGGATCAGAAGAGGACAGCGCGCCTGAGAGTCGGCGGTGATGGCGTTAGGATTGAAGGGGTTCTTGTGTGGGGAGGGACTCTGGCGATCGCGAGCTTGATGGCCCTCTTCACGGTCATAGCCAAGAAGAGGGTCTCGAGCCGGTGCCCCTGTGGACCCAAGAAGCGTAAGGTCGAGGCTGCTGAAGAAGGGGGAGGAGGAGAAGGTGAGGAAAATGGAGGCCTTCGCATCGTTCTTCAGGATCAGAGTTCTCCCACGAGTCCTCTTACACCGCGTAACTCCTCATGGTGAGACTTGGAATTACGGATTTTGCCTTACGTGATTGGAATATTGAGTTTCCCGTGATTATGACATATTTGGTGGTTGATCTGCAGTTGCATAGGCGGAAGTGATGGTGGATCGTCGAAGACGGAGTTAGCTCACTTGGACTACTCTGATTCTGTGTCGCAGAGTTCGACATCGGTTAGATACCATTCCCGATCATTTAGAAACTTTCTGAACGAACAATCTTTTGGGAAAAACAGAAAAAGCTTTCTTTTTAGGATTCATATCTGCATCTGCATCTGTTCTTATTAAAGCAATGGTCAAGGAGAATTCAATGGAGTAACAAGTGCACAGATTCTGATAGTTTAATTACAATGGTGCAAAGTAGACGCACTTTGTGCAGTAATTTGTTTCTTTTTTCGAGCATTTTAAGTCACAATTTCACGAACATAATAATCAATGTAAAATCATCGGATCAATTTAATTCAGGAGGAAAAGCCTGCTATCGAAAGGGATGAGGAGAAAGTGCCTCATCAAGAGACTGTCTTTTCTGATGGTGCAAAAACAGAGACCGTCGTGTCCTTCAGTGATTATTCCATGGTCGAAGATGGCTCGCCACCAGCTACACAAGACCCTGCTCTAGCCACCGATGACTGGAATGAAAACACAGAAAACCATCTGGAGAAGCAAATTATTCACGCATCAAGTGAGGTTGATGCCTTTGATCATGCAGCTCAAGAAGAGCTGATGGCAGAAGAGGATGAATCGGTGGATTCTGGGGAAGAAGAAGAAGAAGAAGGTGGTGATGGTGGTGGCAATGAACAAGCAGAAGAGGTCAAGGGAAGCTCGGAAGAATCAGGGGACTCGTGTCTTGAATTAAACAACGAGGCAATATGGCCCTTGGAAATGATCGAAAGGGCAGCGAAGACTATTATTGAGGATCAGGTAGACACGACAAAGATCAACAAGCGAGAGAACGATTCCATCATCCATGAAGAAGGGGAGGAAGATAATGTCGGAGATGATAGTGAAAACCCTGGAGACTTAACAGCTCTACCCAAACATGGATTGGAGGAGCCTTTCACAGGGATTCATCAAACAACACGCTTCCTGAGGCCGCCGTCAATCTGGATTTGGTGTGTCCTGCTGCTGTTGATTATGCTGTCACTCCTAGTTCACAGTAGCAGCATCAGGAGTTTTGCAATGAACAGAGGTGATCTCTCTGTCAAATAAAGTTCTCACAGCCGCTGATCAGTCGAGAGGAATTGAGACTTTTAATTCAAGCGTTCCGATCTTTTGCTGTGTCTTATCGAATCTCCAATAACTGTGGTAGAACTCAGTCCTGCTGAATACTGAACTCGATGCGGGACAATAATGTCAACATTGGATAAATATTACACAATGGGAGGTTAAACATGCGTGCACATCTTTCGTTTACCTGGAGAAGAAACACCTGTAGTCTCATTGCGACAGTACACGACTCAGAACAGTTTTCAAACATCGTTATTCTCACGGCAATCCATTGTTTCAATTTCCTCGGAGGCGTCCTCACAGATGCAGCAGCACCTGTAAGCATCCGATAAAGTTTCTCTCGTTTTCTTTTCCTTAGTATTTTGGTGGGACATAGTCATCGTTTGCGGTCGAACATGGTATCCATCTAGGATTATGCATTGTATTTGATTTTCCTTCTATCGTCTCTGCAAGTATAAACTTAGACTACTCCCATGGCTTCGAAAGCTAAGGCAACCACTCAGAATTTGCCTATCCCCATCTTCGCTAGCTATTATTGGATGCCTCATGAGGCATGACGAAGTCAAGTGGCCGCAGTATTCATTACACTGATGCACAAGCAAACTAGAGTTCCGATTATCCATGACATCAGCACATCATGTTTCGTCTGCTAACTATAATCAGTAGATTGTAACAGAATGAGAAACACCTGAGAACTCCAGCAGTACTAGGATGGGTTGCCTCTGTTGAATTTCTAACGTAAATAGGTAAAAGACCAATGGGTGAAGAGAGAAACATACGCAAAAAGGAAGATATTAATAAGAGAGCAAAGCCAGTACACGTCGGCAAAAGAGTAAAACATCAAATTGTTGAATGAAAAAAATTGATCTATATACCATAAAATTGTGTAACCTCTGTATAGATGTCTCTCTCTCCCAAGTACCTTTACAGGTGTATACCTCCTTAACCCTATAGCTCTTCTTATATACATTGCCCTGAAACCAGACTATTTTCTGCATGCTACCGCCACCTTATTGAGATCAACCTGTGCAACAAATGAGAAACTAGCTAAAGACAGAATTCCAAGAGACTCCAGAATTTCTGTTTTTCGAGGACAAAACTTTACACCCAAAGCTCCAATAGCCAGGTGAACTAGTTAACTTGACACATCTATTCATCCGTTAGCATTCAAGAAAATGATTGGCATTGACTGAACTTGGCCAACTGCATCCTGTAGACCATCCCAATACCCCGAGGATTAGATCTATGCTCGAGCAAGCATTGACCTGAGGAACAAGTAGTCAAGTCAAGGATGTGACACATTCACTGCATAAAAGAGGTCAACTATAGAGAATAAAGAGGAATGATGCAATATCATACCAGGCTCTCGATATTTGCTTCAACATGAAACATCATGACAGCCATACCCCTACCTCTATCGATCTCAGCCTGCATAAACAGGGAGGTTACAAATTGCAAATGACATCGTTAACTAGAAAATGACCAAATCTCAAAATCTTACCACACAAGAACATATGGTAATGCCCACAGCTGATAGTGCTGTTGTAACCTCGGCCATCATCCCTGTTAATTTTATCCATTAAGATTAGACATTGTTCCTCATACAAGGTTTACCACTAAGGCCCTCTATCCACCACCCAAATAAGCACATAAATGACATAATGGAAAAGTCAGAAGTATTGCATTTGTTTTGTTCAGAATAACTACTTCCACATTAACCAGTTCCCTACCATAAGCAGCTTCCTTGGTCCATGATTTCCAAGTCACTCTCAACCAATTGTCTATTTTTATCTGAATCCTCTTCATACACGCATACATAAAGATTATCAAATAACTGTCACGAATGTTGTTTCTTCTTCTCCCTTCTTTTGGCTAAGTCTTCATTATTGAGTGTTATTACAGCCTTTAATACAACCAAACCAAACCAAACCAAACCAAACCAAACCAAACCAAACAGCAATCACTAAGGAATGGCTGAAAAGTAGTACTGGAAGTGATGGTTACACCAGAGAAAGAAAACTACCTTTACGATCTATGCATACCACGCAAAACCACTGGATGGAGTGCCCTTCTAGATTGTGCCAAGAGGCAATCTTGCTAGCCTGCCAACTTTCTAAGCCAGGCAAGACTTCCTTGTATAAAGGTATGTTGGCTTGTATCATCTTGGCAACACCATTTCCTTGAAATAACGACTCACCCTTACCCATCAAACTGACATGCTGAACATGCTTGTGATGCTTTCCGTTCACTTTGGGGACCCCATCACCACCACTTTGAAGGTGGACAACATCTTCATTACGGCCTGAAGAAGGCATTCCCATCACACTCATGAGAACCCTGTCCCATATTGGCTTGTTCTCCTTGGGATGCTTGGGAACACCCCCTTCTTCAGATTCAGCAATGAAATCATTTAGAGTGTCCGCTGTTATTTCAGCAGCAGAAAGCGCTGCTTGCTCCCTTAAGAACTAAACAAAAACTTATTTTAGATCACACGACAATGGTAATTAACATATCCACACAGGCTTGATCCAAATAGCAGCCATGCCTACATAAATGTATATGCATATGTATTACCTTCATAATCTTGTGTCTGGCACTACGTGTCTTCGCATGCTGCAACCACTGCTTGTGCCTCTGGAAAGCAGATTTGCTAGAGAGAGCCTAGCAAAGCAAGAAAATGATGTTTTATTGAACAGGCTTTTGACACTCAAATACTCCAAAAAGACAAACTAGCCCATTATGACAAGGGACTAAGAACATGTGCCCCATTTATGTACTCAGGTGCAGTTTCAACATACCAAGGAAGTGCCCATGGAACTTGAAACTAAAAGTAGTTAGCATAAAGCTGAAAGGAATGATTATGAAGCATGGCGTACTGGGCAACCTCTACCAGTATAATAAAAGCTCTTTAATGGATAACTTTCAAAATTTTCCCAGTTCAACAGATGACAAATTCAAGGTTTTGAGAGCTGAGTTTGCTAACAGTTATCTCTTCATACAGAGCAGACATCTCGAGGCCCTCAAAATAAAAACTACAAAAAATTCAGTTTCTCCATACACAATTAAGAGTACTTACATTATAAGTAATTATCTCTACGACTTCGGCATTTACAAGTACACGCGAAGGAGAAACAAGATTTCCATTCACCTGCCAAGGGCACACATTTATTTAATGGACTCATTGATTAATATCAATAACCAAAATTCAAGAACATCCTACAGCACCAGCATATGATGACTTTACCTTTGCAGCAACCATCTTGTTGCCTATTTCGGTATGGATCATATACGCATAGTCAATAACAGTTGCACCTTTAGGCAGATTTTTAATCTGTGGAGCAATAATAATAAATTCAAGTCCCGAAGCAAGGCAATTTTAACATAGTAATCAATCAGACTTCTCACCTCTCCTCTAGGTGTAAACACAAAAACACGACTCCCTAGCAGATCTCTGGTAACAGTGTCAACAAATTCTCTAGAGCTCATGTTGCCTACAAATTCTTCTTGCCATTCTCTTATAGCATTAAGCCAACCAATCTGAAAAGAAAAAGAAACACTTCATTGGCACACTCATAGCATCACCATGTGGAAGCTTCAAGAGTCTGCCTGAAAGATACCCCAAAGAACAACAGCAAAATATCCAAATAAGGAAGGAAACCGGAAACACCATGTCATACCCTCAGTGCGATGTTTGCATTGTTGAGACAGACAGCCTTTCCTCTTGATCCTCTACCATTAGGCATCACATGTCCAACTAGGCCAGTAACAC
The DNA here is from genome assembly GCA_014182515.1 of Eucalyptus microcorys. Taxonomy (NCBI): domain Eukaryota; kingdom Viridiplantae; phylum Streptophyta; class Magnoliopsida; order Myrtales; family Myrtaceae; genus Eucalyptus; species Eucalyptus microcorys. Next base: position 9,897,878 of record CM024569.1, read on the forward strand.
ACCCTCTTCCACTGTAATGAGCAGCAATCCCCCTTTCTGCTATGAGATCCATCTCTTCAGTTCGAATCTGGATATGGAATATTTACTCAGCCTGTAATGTATGGACTTACAGCAAACTAATAGCCAAATAAATGAATCAACAAATTCACTAGACTATCTGCCAGGGACTACTAAATGGTCAAAAAGGAAAAGCAAACACGAACTTGTTTATGGACCAAAAAGTTAAAACACAAATTTGTTTGAAAAATATTTAAAAAGGGAAACCAGAAAATAAAGCCAACAGGAACAAGGCATACGGTGAACCATATAGTACCTGAACTTCTACTCGGAACATGCTTTCATACAAAAATGGAATGACGGTAGTATGGAGGCTTTGATAGCCATTAGGTTTTGGAGTCGCAATATAGTCTTTCATCTGTGACAAATAATAATAATAAATAAAAAATACATAATGACTAACAACATTATGATATTTAACGAAGGAAAAGCTACACACAGCTCGAGGGATGGGGGTCCAGATTCCATGGACCAAACCGAGAACATGATAGCAGATCTGCAAAGGCACCGCCATGAGAATGAGGTATTTGCACCAATAAAAAATAGGAGTAATCAAATCCTCCATTTAACAACATGGAAGGAGAGAGAGTTACCTGATGTGGACTACATAGAGGCCCGACCCCAACGCATTGTTTCGGTTTTATGATGATGCGGAGCTGTTTATAAACAGAAGAACAAACATATAGGAAAAGCAGAATCAGAAGCAACTTATAATAGCTAATTGAGTTTTATATCAAACATATGATATCACAAACCTGTGCTATTTGATTGATCTCGTTGATTGAACCTTTAGATTTCAGCACAGACTTATATATACTGCATACAAACGACAAAAATCTTAGAAGACTCCACCCAAGAATTATCCATACTTATCAATGAAAGTCTGAAAGTGTGTATATGAGGATTCTTCTACTGTTCTTCGACACACAAAGTGTAGACAAGCACATGAAAAGGGATACAAAATTATAAGTGCTTGTCATAAGACCTTGAGTGCACAAAAAGCAAAAATGCTTAGATTCCTTATGATGGCATTTGTGCTGTCTTGGGCCATCTCACTATAGTGTCATGCCGGCACTTAAGGGGCCCACGCATGCTTCAGCCAACATAAAAATGTGGTGTTACAAGGTGGGCTCACAGGCTGGCTCATATGGGGTGTTAACAAGGGCATTGCCTTGCTCGCCCATAGGCCAGCCCACACATGACCAATTGTGGGTCTTGCCATGCTGGCAAGCAGCACACAGCTCCAGTGCAGACCCTCGTGTAGCATAGTAGCCCAACCCATTTGCCATCAATTACACTACCCATCATAGCCCTTTGAAATCGGATACTCTTGCTCAGACTAAATTGAGGTTCCTCACTATGATATTTTAATACTTTATGAACTATATTGCCAACTTGGCAACCAAATGACCAATCTCCCTAATCAAGTATATGATAGGCAATAAGACTAAAAACGCTAAACTTTTCTTGAACTATGTACTGTGACCTGACCTTAAAAATGATATTAGGATCAGAATTGAAAGCAATCTCTCAGACAACAATGAAACTCCACACCATAGCCCACAACTAACAGACCCACTTGAACACAATACTGCATAATGCATGCTAAATTATGCAAAAACTCCACCCACAATATATGATGCAGCATATTTTATAATGTACTGATCAGAAAGCATTGCCAAAATAAGCAAAGATAAACCTTCTGACAAGTACATCACTTGACTAGAGTCTTAATACCTTGCAAGACATTGACTTTAAAAAAAAGAAAATCAGCAACAAAACAAAACAAGGCAAGTAAAACAGAATAAGAATTGGGGCTTCACCTGTAGGGCTCCTTACATGCAGAGCGAACTTCAGTTTTCACTGTCATCAGATCTAGAAACTGATCATCCTCTATCTTCTTCATCAAAATTTTGTTTGCCTGAAAATTGATAAGAGGGAATGATGTGATATTCTATAGAACTCAGATAACAGCTAAACTAGTATTCAGTAGTCAACTCCCAACTGCTGGTCATTGTGGGCAGCTTAATGAAAAGCAAAATAATAATCTATCTATATTTTATCAAGTAAAGATCTTATTACCTCTTCGATCTCCTTCTCATGTTCCTTGTACAGGTCCGCAATCCTTCGTTTGACCTTAGCATAATCTTCAGCATTTGTGTACATAAATGACAGATTTTCTAGCTCAGACTGCAACAGTAATCAACAAATATCAGAATTCTAAATGACATGACCAAAAAGAAAAAGAAAATCTTAAAGACCTGAAACTCTCCATATAAGTTAAAGGACAGCAATGAAATTCCAAACGGCGCTTGCTTTTAGGACATTATTACTTGGTAGCTATGCAATCTACTCAAAACCTACAAATAATACATATAACGACAAGGTCTTGAAGAAAAGTTACTCCATCCTGAACTATTGAAAAGGTTTCCCAGAGATCCATGTATATCTATACAACAAAAATAACAAGGATCTGAATTTATAATTTGTATACTTTTGCTCGCAACTCCCAAATTTAAAGACAAAGATGATGTAAACACTATGACAGACACCGTGCATATGACACTCATCTAATTCAGTAACACAGTAAAGTTGATTTGTGGATCCAACCACAATAAGAGAAGGTGAGAAGCTGAAACTGCAGGTGGTACCGCAGTAATCAACATTGAAACTAAGCAAGTGTAAAGGGAAAACTAGTAAGATGCTCATAAGATTGTATCAATAATGAAGATCCGTAAAGCATGTAAAGGGAACATGTTTTGAAACTGGAATCCAACATTTCTGAAATGTATGCAATCTATCAGGAGCACCATAATTAAATATGAGCCATAAAAATAAACCCGAAGCACAAATGAAGCCTCGTTTACCTTGATTTGATACATGCCAAGCAGCTTTGCCAAAGGAGCGAAAACCTGCAAAGTTTCCAAGGCAATGCTGGACTGCAAGTACAACAATAATGTGAGAAATGTCATGACTAAGCAGTCAATATTATGCAAGTCTTACTGAAACAAAACCTACCTGCTTACGAGGAGGCATGTGTGATAGTGTCCGCATGTTGTGTAGTCTGTCAGCTAACTTGACAATAATGACTCGGACCTGCAAAAGCGATAGCTTATTTGCCATGTAGCTTAATTAAAGATAGTAGTTGGCTAGGACTATGATAAAAGATCACCTCCGCTGTCATAGCCAAGAACATCTGCCGCAGGTCATCAGCCTTAACATCTTGGGCTTCGCTGTTTTCATTCTTACATTTCAGCTTTCCCAATTTTGACACCTAAGATGACAAGGACAACCGTTGGAGATAGATGGATGCCAACAACTAATGAGTTGTTTTAAGGGAAAGAAAAAGGAAATTCCATTAATGAAAGAAAATGGATGCAATTAATTACTAGAATCAAATGTATGGGGCACCTTTGTCTCGCCTTCAACAATGTGGCGCACGGTAGCACCAAATTCATCTTCTATACTTTCAAAGGTAACAACGTTCGTATCCTCCACAGTGTCATGGAGCAAACCAGCCGCAATAGACTCCCAGTCTAACTCCTGAAACATTTAAATTATGAGTATATTGAAAGAATAGGGGCACCATCGCTACCATGGCAATCTATAGAAGCTTGTCCACAACTCACAAGTTCTCCGAGAATCCGTGCCACTTCAACAGGATGAATGATAAATGGTTCTCCACTGCGTCTTTTCTGGCCATCATGAGCCTTAAAAGCCAGCTGTGCCCAACAGAAAACACCCAATGTCTTCAACCACTATTTCAATATAAATATATATATGACAAGCAAACCAAAATTCCAGCAGAGAAAAAGGTTTACCTTAAGAGCATTGTGGACCAATTCCATCTCTTTCGGTGAAAGATACGAAATAGTTGGCTTTAAATACTGAGGCAATGCATAAAACAAATTATAGAAACACATAACTTAAACTCTACTTTCCAGCAGTAGAAATGCTTCCAGATTAAACTATATAGTTCCTAGTTCCTACCTCCCACAAACTTTCAGGAGAAGCATCATTGAAGGTATCTGAGCAGCCTGATGAAGAACAATAAGAACGCCATTTTGTAAATGCAACATAAGATGGTCTAGAAAGTCTTCCAAAGATTAAAAGATCGGGAATATCGGAGGAGTAACAATCCCCTGTGTAGAGGGCTTCATATTTCTGGAGAAAGGACAAACACAAAGTAGCACCGTAAGTTTTTGTGCCTGCATCTGGTTAACTTAGGAAACAAGAAACTATGACATAAATGCTCAAAGTTCAATAATATCATGATAAGACATATCCCAGCAAAAGTGTGACGAAGCAATTACAGGTGCCTTATGCAGGGTGGGAAAGGGAATGTAAAAGAGGGAAAAATTAAAAATTATTCAGAAAAAGCTCCCTATAAGATTTCTCTTTTTGATATGCAATTAAGGGAAGGGGAGAAGCCTAAAAGGTAAAAATTGAAGTGAAGACCTTTTGCATCTCGGAAAGAATGGATTACCACTACGGATTTAATTCTTTATTCCAGAATCCAGAAGTAACTCCATTTGTTCGTATTAAGTTTTCATTTCCTTACACATATCTAGTTTTGCCGTATGTATGGCTTGTATTGATATTTCTAGGTTTTCTTTTTGTCACAACCAAGGGGAAACCACTATCCATTCTGGTACTTAGGTCAAGTAAACCCACCAATGGTAGGTAATTGACCCCAAGGTAAGACCAGCGATGGGCCGGGAGGACCCAAACCCTTCACCTCAAAGATGAAGAGATGATTCCCAAGACAGCAAACCACAATTCCATGCCAATGTTCTTGGTTGACAATAAAACTATGGGTTAGCTCTGGATGTCAGAGTATTAGCTAACCCTGAAATCTATTCTCTTTCACTTTCCTAAACAAATCTACCACTAGCCCTCGAATTTTTATCTTATGATATTGCAAGAATAAATTTGGTCAGGAATATATATTGTCCTTAATACACAATGTTTCTACATTGAACAGACCAAAGTGGTATGCTACATGATAACAAGATCATGAAACTTGCCTTTTTTTCTATCATGGCGTTGCAATGTTAGTGTGAATTCATGGAAATGTTTTTTTCTTCAGGGTTTCCCGTTATGCAATGAATTTCAATAATCATAAGCTCATAACTGCCCATTATGCAAGCTAAAATAGTTATTACCTTCCAGAAAAACTAAAAAAAAAGCCTTAAAATACGGGAAAAACTTTTTTGTACTTTTTCCGACAAGGTCTTACTAGACACTTCATGTCCCCCATATGGTCATGCAAACTTGTTAAGGAGTTAAACATGACCTCAAGCAGTAAAGGCCTGGATAACGCAAAAAAATCATCTGGAAAGGAATGTGAATCAAATAAATGAGCATGAAAATCATCATATGCATGATTGCAATCATATGCCCATTCAGGCCAAGCTGTCATATTGCGCACTTCAGAAACCTCTAAACTGAAATCCTACTTTTAGAGGAAAGAAATTCACACAATAATTATTTAAGTGGAACTTTAAAGTGATGATCACAGGAACTCTAACTAGGTTCATCAAAAAAATGACAACAGAGAAACAGAAAACCGAAACAAACAAATTAATGGCCCGGAACATTATCCAAAGCGGATTATTAATGCAACGAAACCCTTCAGGCTGGAAAATACAAAACCTATAGCATCATAAGCACAAACACTTACGGATTTTCCCCGATTCCGCCTCCCAATCTGTCCGATAGAGGACGATGAACATTGCGGAGGATGGGCCGTGCTCGCGAGGAAGCCTGACAGGACCCGTGGCGCCTTCCAAGCGCACGAGAGTGCGCTGCAGTCGTATCTCCCACTCCCATCTCCTTTCGCCAGCTTACATACATTCACACACTCCACCGACACTGCAAAATCCCCACAGAAAGAAAAAAAAAAAAACTTTCATTCAAACGCCAACAGAAAAGACGTAATTCGTCAACAAATGAGTCCCAAAATCAAGCCAGCAAAACAGAATAATTCTCTTGGCAATGCCGCACGCATTGCTCACGCCCAGTTTAGCATCAAAGAACCGAATTTTAACGCGTTTGCCGATCAAAACAATCCGAAATCGCGATTCCTCAGCTCTCAAGAACCAACAGAACCACTCCAAAAGCAACGACCCATCCGTATATCTAAAATTCACGGTAAAACAGACCGGAAATGGCGGTGCGAAATGGAAATCGCGACGCGTACCGGACATTGACGAAGCGGAAGCCATAATCTACGAAGCAGCATCTGAGCGGGCGGGCCTCGGGAGAGAATCGAACATGAGGACGGGCGGAATCGACAGCGCCAAACCCTCTCCCCCCCACCAAAAAAAAAAAAAAAAAAAAAAAAAAAAAAACAGAGAAAGATACAACCGAAACTATCGAAGGGGGAGACAGCTCGAGATATCCGAAGCGGCGGCGGCGGAGGCGGCCGGCGAGATGGCCGATCGACGAGAATCGAGGGGTTCGAAAGTTCGGATTTTTGGGAGAGAAGAGGGAGCTCGAATTTTGGAGGAGGAGAAGGAAGAGGAGAGTGAGAGATAATACGCAGAGAGGGAGAAGAACGAGGGGGGATTGGGTTTAGCCAGCGCCACACAAATGCCAGATAAAAGATATTTGCATTTTCCCCTTTTTGCTGGCTTTCTGCATGATATATGTGTATATATATATATATATATATATATATATATGTACATCTATACACACGGGGAAAATGTCATAATATTCAAATTTTTCAACTCGACTAATTTTTTTCACGAATGCAACTTAAATTATTAGCCCGATGCATGCATTAGGGTGTAAGTAGTGGGGATCGAAATGAGGACGAGCCCTAAAATTAGCTTAAATGAATGAACGGTTTTTATTTATCGTGTTCGGGTTTGGGAAATATGCCACGTGTGTATATATTTTCTCACTTTGTCCGATCAAAAAAATGGCCGTTTAAGTGTTCAAAAAGATTCTATAATGAATGCACGTACAATATCATGTCATATGCATCATGAAAAATAAGTAGTAAGGACGAGGATAATTATGAAATTAGCATGTCATATGCATCATGAAAAATAAGTAGTAAGGACGAGGATAATTATGAAATTAGGTTGAGAGTGGTATTATCAATCGAATACGAGATTTGTCGTGTATATTTTAACTCCTGAGTTAAATTTGGGAAAATATGTGATAATGTAATTTTTGTAAATTTTTACAGAAAAGTTGTTTTTTTACGTGTGATGTGATGTTTGAGGTCAACAGGCATTTTCTACCGGGATGACCTGAGCCTGACCAACCATGCCATGTCTGGACTAGCTGGATTTATTACCATAGTTGATTGGTTCGTGGTTTTTTTGGTAACAAATCCCATAATTTCGATTTTTCTTTCCATTTGTCTCATTTTTCTTTCCTAATATTAGATTATGAATTCCACTTGCTATTTTTCGTGAATTAATCTTATCTAAATGAGTCTAAGTTTCCATTTGTTTTGCAAAGAATGACTAATTCGAAAAAAATTTTCCTAAAAATGATCATTTATATCATTTACTAAAATCAATCAATAAAAAATATTTTCATGTATTTTTCATTGGCTAATTTTATTTTCCTCAAAATAGACGGAAACTAAATGAAATTCTTGGATAATGAGGATTTGGGCCTTCTGACTTGTATAATCACAATAAATAGTTTTAATCCTTGATTATCAGCCAAATGTGCTGGAGAAGGGGCCTAAAACTAATGGAGGCAAATTGCTTAGCCAGCAAAATCGAGGCAAATTGAGAAACTTGCCTACCATGTCGCTTTTTGTTTATTATATCGAATAAAATGAAAGGACCTAAGTGTAGGTGCACTAATCTTCTTGAAAATGATCTATGTCATCCTCTTTTTCCACTATGAATGCACCAATGAGTTCGGTAGCTTTCGTCCTGTATTGATTGTACTTTTTTTCCAATTTTTATTTTCTTTCAACATGGAAAACTTTCTTTTCATTTGCGCGGGGGAATTTTATATGATATTAATTATGGAACTTTTCAACATCATAATCGGCTCTTACACCATGTCAATCATGTTGTCGGCCTGCAAATATTGTCTTGACAAATGAGAAACGAAGAGGTCTAGATCCAATCATTTTGCTAATCGCCGGAATTAGAATTTCGCATCCGCTATGAACCTATGGAACATTCAATTTGAGTCCTAATTACTGTTTTCAAAAATCTTAAATTATAGTATAAAAGTATAATGTTAGGTTTCCATTCTATCATGTATTTGGTTGTTGTCTAAGACATGATAAAGTAAAATATAATAGGGATATAACTCGGATAAATTAATCTCATATAAGGAGCGGATAAAGGTTAACATGATATGTTCTATACTCTCTTCTCTATCCTCTCTTCCCATTCATGGCCACCACCCATAGCCTTCACCGCCACCCACCGTCTCCCATCGAGCTTAATCTCGTTGCCATCAACAAGGCTCATTATGGTGACAAGCTTGACTCGATCTCAGCCTCGGAGGGTCTCCATGCTCAGATCTAGAGCTCCTCCATGGCCGAGCTTGACTTGACCTCAACCATAGAGGAGCTCTGTGGCCAAAATTTGGAGCACTGGTCGTCGTCCCCTTCCAGAGCCAGATATGATGCAAGATCTATCATTCCCCTATGTCACATGCACCTTTGTTGCACCATCCGCCGCACCTTCGTTTGATGGGCTTCAACCTCGGCATTGGTTGTGAGGGTAGAGGCGGCGACCGGACTGGTGATTGCTGGAAATTGCAGGCGGGCGATGAAGATGGAGGAGGGTTTGGTGGTCGCTAAAGATTTTGCACGATGGTGGTAGCTTAAACGTCCGCGAGGGTTTAAAAACCTAAACAATCGACATTCAACGTGGCAGAAGAAAAAGGAGGAGGAGATGAAGAGCGAGTGGGTTTTGCTAGCGTTGAGAATCGTTACATCAGGAGCTTGCTGTGGCAAGAGCTATTACATCCAAAATCAATTAGTTTAAACGGTCAACATTCAATCCACCTTAAATATTTGTATATTTTTCAAATGTTGTATAAGATATTAGAAATCATATTGTTATCCAGTCCTACCTTATCCTATCTAATAAAATAGTCCATATAATTAAACGTAGCTTTAGGGTATGCTGGGCTACTGCATGAGACGGCGCTTTCTGCTAAACAACTTATTGTTGAACATAATGATTGAGAAAACCAAGTAAGTTATGGTCAAGATTTGTGCCAAAATAATACTCGACATACCAAGATCAATCCAAGTCTATTTACCTTTAATAACATGTAAGGCACTTGATCCACCATTAAGCACCAAAATTTAGTTGGTTATACCATGTCATAGTCATTTCTTTGCACTAAAACCGAAGAATAATGGGCTTTCACTGTAGATACCTTGTATGTGGGCGACATTGGTGTGCATGAAAATGAACTCTAGAAAATGAGCAATAGTCCTGGAAACAATTTACGATGGAAAAAATCAAATAAAGGCCAAGCCCTTGTTCGCGATTCACATATAAAGTATAGACATCGGAGATTCCGTAATAGGACATTAATATACATATGGATCACTCTTAGGTGTCCGACATCAATAGGCTTAATCATCATCTGCTCGTAATCAGCACTATGGTGTATTAACATCGGAACAATATATAACGTAAGTGCCTATATCTTAGGAAGTTCAAACCTAAAACTTGTTGCTCAATCATATATTTAATTGCACTTTGGTCGGGATTCCTAGATGCTGGTGAGAGTACCCACGTCAAGATCTTTTGTGCCTTTGTCGTCCGCCAATGAAAAGCTTCACGTGAATGGTGCCAATTGGAATAGTCAACTCTTTTCCCAGATCTCCCAACGTGTCCAGCAATTTTGATACAAAAAAGAAAGACTATAAGAGGTATTTTAATTAAGTTTAGGAGAAAGTTAGGTGAGGTGGAATTATGAGGGAATAATGCTCTTTTGTTCTTTTGTTCTTGAAGATTTGCAAGTGGAATGGAATCTACTCGTGGGAGGATGCCTTTGCTTCCGATTTCGGCCGCCTCGGTAAGAATATACCTTTGCCAAGGGATAGCATCTACAACTTTTTCTTTAATTTTTTTTTTTGGGTAAGTAGCATCTAGGATTTTCGTTTGCCTTGAACCTCAAATTATATTTTTGTGGAGCAAAAAACTCATTATCTTTCATAAACTATTTAGCAAATCCATGCAAGAAATTTGATGAGAAGAGGTCAACTCTAAAATTCTGATATTTTGGGTAATTATTCTAGAGAAATACATAAAATAAATATATTTTTGTGATGGATCACTTAATTATGTTATTTAGTTAATTCTTATTGACTTTATTTTTAATATTCCATTTCAAGTTAAGCTTTCTTTTATTTAAAAATTTTGAGCGATTAAGAAGACTCTGAAAGAATAAACTTCTAGTTAATTTTAGTAACATGTGCTTTAAAGTATGTGTATATATATAAGAGATAGATGATACATTTTTTTGTAGATTTCTCTTATTGGTGAACATATGATGGATTGCGATCCTCTATATTTAAAGGGTAAATTCTTTTTGACTTTATTTTTAACTCTTAGATCTATCCTCCTCTTATTTTTTCCTTTCCTTTTCTATTTTTGTTCTTCACTCTTTTGCCTTGCTTCTTCCCCGGTCCAAAACTCCAAGTACAACTCAGGCCATCTTCCCCGTCTTCACCACTGAACACAAGAGCCGCCGCTGCTAACCGCTGATCTCTCTCTCAAGTTGCGATGAAAAGAGGTGACCTCGGATCGGAGCTAAGAAGGTGTAGTGACGTCAAATTCGAGGTCATCCTGAATGGAGAGTGGGCCTCAGGCAACATGTGTCACCCGATAAATAGAGTAGAATTTTCACATGACAGAATCCCACTCCTACCCAATATTTTCTCTCTATTATGGTTCGGGCAGGTATATGCCCTACCCACACAATCAATTTGGTCTCTCGTTAAGTCAAAATTTAACATTAATTTTATATTTTTTTTCGTTTGATCTAGCATGCAATGTACGAAACTATTGAGTTCAACAATGGTGATTATCTAAGGGAGAAGTGCCAAAAAAGTCATAAACCTTTTGTCTTTGTGCCGATTTAGTCATAAATATTTTTACGTTGTGCCAATTTAGTCATTTCCGGCCAATTTTGGCCGAATTTTTGGGATCCGGATGCCGGTGATGATGTGGCTGATCGACGCGACGTGAACAACTTTTAATAATATTTTAATATTTTCGATTTTCTTATTTTTTTATTTTATTTTATTTTTATTTTTTGTTTTTTTGTTTTTGTTTTTGTTTTTTTTGTTTTTTTCATTTTCTTTTTTTCTTCCTCTGGCCGGCGAGGTCGACCGGCCACCTCGCTAGTGGCCACGTGAGGGCGGCCTCGCGCGGGGCGGCGAGGGCGAGGGCGAGGGCGAGGAGGCGGTCTTGCTGCAGTCGCACCGTCCCCTATTCGTGTGCCTGTTCACGCGTCTTCGCCTCTCGTGCTCATCACCCGCGCCCTGCTTGCTGTCCACCAAAGCTAATCCAGCTGCCTACCATCGCCATCGAGCTGGCCTCGCACCGAGCTGGCGGGGCTCGCCCTCGCCGGCCATGGGTGAGGCTCGAGCCTCGCTAGATCCGGTGAGGGCGAGCCTCGCCGCCCAACGCGAGGCCGCCCTCGCTAGCCGTCGCCTCGGCCGGTCGCCGAGCTCCGGCGACGGGGGGGAGCAAGAAAAAAAAACTAAAAAAAGAAAAAGAAAAAGAAAATAGAAAAATAAATAATAAATAAAAAAAATCGAAAATATTAAAATATCATTAAAAGTTATTAACGTCAGCGTCGATCAGGCCACATTAGCCAGCCGGCATCTAGTCAGCAAAATTCAGCCAAAATTGGCCGGAAACGACTGAATTGGCACAACGTAAAAATGTTTAGGACTAAATTGGCACCAAAAAAAGGTTTAGGACTAAATCGGCACAAAGACAAAATGTTTAAGACTTTTTTGGCGTTTTCCCAATTATCTAATCCGAGTGAAATAGTGGAAAAGTTTTAGTTTGTGATATGGTAAAAAAGAAGTGCATGTGTAAGAAAAATCAAATTATTTGCCCGCAGATAATGAGAACTTAATTAGGAAGAGTTTTTTTTTTGACCTAGTAATTAAAAAGAGTTAAACAGCTTCCATTCTTAAAATGCATCTTTAGGTGAGTTTTTTTTTTTTTTAGAATCAAGCACAACCACTTTTTTATTTTTATTTAAGTATATGCATGGACTAAATAGCAACTCAATATTTTATAAACAAACTTTTTGAGATTCTACTAGAATTAAAATGAAAACGATATAAGAAAATTAGAAAAATCACAAGATCATGGATTTGACCTAAGATGCATCAAACTTTCTTAAAATTGAATGTCCTTCCTATAGTAAACTATGGCCCTTAACTTGTGCTACAAAATTATTGAAGTTCTAATAGAATCAAATCGAACACGGAATGTATCAAGTTCTGCTAATTAAGATACTATAATACTTATCCATAATACATGTATGAAGCCTTTTAGTAAGAGAAACTATTGTTAATTCATCCAAAGTGAGAGTGGGAGCTCTTAGTGGAATACTTGTACTTTTATATATAACATACGTACATACATGATTTTCGGAAAAACTTCAGTCTCTCGCACGATTACTTAATTTATGGAGAAATACTCGTTCTTGGAGGGAACCGAATTATACACGTGTAAAAAACTTGTCATACTCCAGTTTAAATGCTTCAACTTTAAACTTCTTTATGTCCTTCTCTTTAATTAAATAACTATTAACCAGTTATGAATCATCTATGGGTCCAAATTATGTTCATTTGATTTGATATATACATAATCCAATATAATATTCATGTGTTTTCTTATTGGATAATAGGAACAAGTTATAAAATTCCGGATCAATGCATAAATTCCAGGATGGAGTCGAGAGAAGATGTCTGCAAAAGCGAAGAAGAAATGCGTATGCCAAATAGCATTTATAGTCGACATCTGTAGCTACTTCATCTATATCGCGCTCACTCAAAGCACACATGGATTCATGTGGCGGTAAGCTCTGGTTATCTCTCTCTCTCTCTCTCTCTTCTTATTTTATCCTTGCTCTCTGCAGCGGTGTCCTCTTAGTAATAATCTAAAAGAGGCAATGCAATGGCTTATCCATTGCTAATCTCAGCACAAGCGGAGAGGTACAAACTACAGACAAGCTGGTGGGTTCTGCGTGCCGATGAAGGTAGGCTTCGTGTTCTCGCACGACGACGTCACGTTCTTGCTCCCCGACGCATTCCCGGCAAAGGACAAGTCGATGTCGGACAGTTCAACCTGTTCGCATGGGTTTAACGAGCTGCACTGCAGCAAGACCGCCACTTCCGAGACCGTGGTCCCTCTGATGTTCTTGAAGTGCACGTCTCTCAACTTCACACTCGATGGCTGATCCAAAATATGAAACGCGCGCGTCAGTGAGATAACGGAGAGAACGGGGAGCGCAGGAGTCATTGATGAGAGAGGTTGATTACCTTCGTGACCTTGCGGGAGCCGTAATTCTGGTCGATGATGATCGGGTTCTTCACGTAATTCATGACGATGTCTTCAAAGATAATGTCCGAAGCGAGAAGCTGCCTGTCTCCTGGGAAGGCCTTGATTCGGACGCCGTTTGTGGTGTTCGTCAATGTGGCGTTCCTCACATGCACGCCGATCACGTCCTTTTCACCAGGATACTTGCCAAGGCTGCCGATACTGGCGGCAAAACCATGTCATGTTAGATTCAACAATTTAGAGATTTATGAAGTAGAGATGTACTTCGAGGATTTTATTAATAAACCTCCACTTATGTAACCAGCATTTTAAAGAAGCCCTAGTTTGATTACCCATCTTGTCGTAGTATTTTCTGTAAGTAAAAATCCCATTTGGAGAGCCCCATGATTAATGTATTGATATCGTTTCCGCTTAAACCACTTTTAAATCTTTGATATTTTGGGCCGCCATGAGTACCCTGAAATTGAGTTTGCCGTTCAATTACCTGATCCCATGACCTGGGCCGCAGGTAATTTCAGTGACAGAGACATTCGTGGCGCCTTGGATAATTCCAAGGCAATCATCACCGGTCCCGATGACGCTACTCGAGATGTTGATGCGATCAGAACTGCTCAAATGGATTCCGTCGGTATTTGGGCTATCATCTGGAGCTGATATGTTGAGGTTGACGCCGGTGAAGTTCTCTGAGAACGTTAGGGAAAAATGGAAGCCCTTGCTGTTCAGTGAAGTCACCCCATCTACGACGGTGTTGTTCACTTTGTTAAACTTGAGCGACTGCACGTAAGAGAAGCGCAAAACCGTCGGTGATTCGGGTTAGCAAATATAAGACACAAGTTATCATTAAAATCCTGCTCACAATACTGTCTTGTCCTCATTATGCTTCTCTTCTTTTTCCCGAAAATGGTCGTAAGACATTTGACTTACCACGGGGAGATGTTGGCAATCTTTGTTGTGCTTGCAATCGTTGTATGGCCATGCGGTCTGGCCTTGCCCATCGAAAATTCCTCCTTTGAGGACCAAGCCATCGATCAGCTCGAACGAGAACCACCCATCCTCAGAATATTCGCTGATATCAGTGCTTGCTATTATGGTGCCGTTAACTTCGACAGTGATCGGGTTTGAACCCTCACACGGCCCCTGAAACACCACCGGTCCGGACAGGAATGTCCCCGTTGGGATCACCAGTTTGGCAGGTCCGCTATTGTGGCAAGTTGCGTTCCATGCATTTATGAATGCCTGCATGAGATTGAGTGCAAATATGTCGAGTTCCATTAGTTACAGTCTGTCAATGGGAATTGGATGATACTGGAAAAGTTTTAGAAACACCTTCTGAGAATCAAGTAAATTTCGGCTATCCATCATATGATGCATGGAAGGCATTGTCTCAACTATCATTCGACATCAACACGCTCATATGAAGTTCTCTATTATAGAATAGACGGGCCAACATAGGTCATTTCCGATAGAAACCATCGGGTTATGTACGCTAAAATTATCAAGCCTAACACCAGACTATTGAAACAGTCTTTCATTCGTGCAAGATCCATAATTCAGGCGAAAACTACACTTTCTTGACCTATAGAAAACACGAAGAATAAACCCTATTTTATGTTCCCGCGAGATGTTTCAATCAGCTCACCATTGAGTTGTCGGTCTTTCCATCAGCCTTTGCGCCGTATTGAGTGACGTCGAAAACTGCAGCACCAGTTTCGACAAGGCCACGGCGGGCAGCCCTGATCTCACCGTAAAGGGGGCCTCGAGACTCACCTCCAGTCACCATGCAAGCAAGCAAAGCCAGCCCTAGTGCCATGGCTCTCCCCGCGGTGATTCCTCCTGAGGTGCCCATTATGACCTTGATGAGGGTGTGGTACTCTAGTTTTCTTCTCAACTCTCCCAGGAAAAACTGAAGATGCACAAGCCTGAGGCTTCTTGAGGTAAATTGAGGCGAGGCTTCATGTTTTTATAACCTCGCTTGGTTTCGGGTCTTTCTTTATCTTGTTACGGCTTGTTCTATGTATGGCAAAATGAGGGCGAACGACTATTCAGCGGAGGACGTGCGCATAAATCCTGGAACTTCTTTCCCACCCTATTTAGCAGTGCAGAGAGACGAATGGCTTAGTTAATTCATAACCGCCATTTTCCAAATAGGAAAAAAAATTGAACTAAAAACTTAATTAAGGCACAAAACTAGTTCCTCCGTTGATCTTGTTTTGCTCTCGCTCAGCGTCGTTGTCTACATTTCCTGAGCTTAATTTGATTCACTCTTCATCAACTGAATTGGAGTTCGGTTCCATTTTGGTTTCGGAACTCCTCCAAAAGTTTTTCTTGATTAGTCTCATTTTAAGCAGCCTAATATGCCGGAAAACCCTCAACCTAATTCTACCAATGAACATTTTTTTGTCTCATAATAAATCCTCAACTTTTTTTCATGTCGCAGTTCTATCCAAATCCTTTTTATCTCACAAAAAACCACTAATGTTTACTTGAGTCTCATATTTTCTCCCTTTAATAGTCCATCCAAAATTACCATTAGTGATGTGGCATTTCCGTGTCAGTGCTCTAGTTTTTTCCTAAATTTCAGATCGAAGAGACTGTCTTTTGGAGATGAATTTCCAAATGAACCAAATTGATGCCTTCTTGGATTTGAAATTTGATTAAAAACTAGAGCAATTAGGGTTGGCCTTCTTCAATTGCTCTTATTTTGAAGAGAGTCTTACTTCAATCTTGCTCATATATCATTAATTTTGCCCTCAATATTCAATCTCTTGCGCTCAAGAGTCTTCCATGTCTCACGGTTGGACAGCTCACCCTCAAGATGCTCAAAAAGCTCGCGCTTGGGAGTTTTCTCTTTCTCAGTTATCAAGAAAATTTTTGAATTGAGAGTTGCTGAGGGTAGGCATAAGACTCAAGTAAAAATTGCCGGTTTTTTATAAGACAAAAAAATGTTTAAGTAGATTAAGATCGAACCTTTTTTATGGAACAAAAAAAGTTTAGGGCATAATTGGGATTGAACCTAAATTTGAAAGTTTTTTTGTGGGATAAAAAAAGTTTAGGTTTGAATTGAGATTTGATCTAAAATTTGGTTTTTTTAAAGGATATTAGGTCCATTTTAAACTTGAAACTTCACCAAATTGTAACAATTACACAGAATGTTCACGAAGCTTTGCTTTTTTGACCAATTATGTCATGATTTTTCATCTTCCCATCGAATCTGATGGATCCATTCTGATGCGTCATTAATACGTTTTTCATCTTCCCATCTCGTGGAACTCTCCATTGACATTTGACGAGGCATCATGCCAGCAACTTCAACAACTGTGGTGGAGAACAAGCGCAAGATAACGATTTTGAAAACAAAAAAAATTCAGGAGCGAATAAATTAGATTAGAAAGTCACCCCGAAAATGTCTTTAAGTGATCAAGGCTAAACTTTCGTTCCTAAACCACTTGGCCAATTACATCTGAGAATATATCGCATCGCGAGCACTCTTTGCCTAAGAGAGATATCGAACATTACATAACATAACCTTATTGAGATATATTACTTCCCTTTATAACTATACAATTACAGTGGAGCTTCTTAAGACATCCAAACTGCCCTTAAGTGAAAGGTACTGATGCTAATCCCAGGTCTACACCAACTCTTAGGACTAGCTATATAGAGTTATATTTATTGTCCCTAATGGATATACATGATATGTAGTTCATACATAGTCAAACCTAGCTAACGGAGCTTAGGAAAGCGCGGCGGCGGTGGGGAGTTCTTCTTGCTGCGAAAATCCACAGTTAGCATGCCACCGAACGCTCTAGCCGCCTCGATGGAATTCATGGGCTTCTGGGGAGGGGCTTGAGGAGTCAGGGTTTGCCTAACCATCTTCTTGGCCAAGCCCTCTTCCAACATGGTGAAGGCTTCCTCTGCAATTTTGACGAGTTCGCGCGAATGAGCCATGATGAGTGCGCTGTCACCTAGTGCTAAACTAGCGACTTGGTGAGTGATCTATCTAATGAGGCTGTGTTCTTTATGCTGCTTCTATGTGGTGAAGAACGAAACACCCCCTGGCCCTTTTTATAGCTCCGACTTCTCTGGAAGGCAATAATTCAAAAGGGGAAAGGTGAGGGTGATGAAGAACCTGAAGAGATAAGAGATACGCATTGATTTTACCTTTCGGTGGAAAGCGACGCTTATGAGAACAAATTCGTTGATATCTATCTAGTCTTCTTTATGCGTTCAAGGGTACAAGACATATTTCTTCTGATCTCAAGGGGTTACGTGCATGAGTGACCAAAAATCCGGGCAACGTGACCACATGATCTTGTCCGTGGAGGGAATATGGGGACAAGATTCGCAATCATTCACTGTATGCGCAGTCTAGACCTAGCAATTGGGCGGGCTTGCACGAGTCCAGATTCGGGTCCTGCGACATAAATCGAGGCATTGAAGCCATACCCGGTCCTTTTGAAATCGGGTCGACCTTTTTTACCCTGTTTAAACTTCTTCGAAAGTGAGTCATATGTATTTAATATGCAAATGTTTCATGTAATAAATAACTTCCCCGAATCAACTAGAAAATTAGTTATTGGTAGCAAATTTTATGGTAGCTTCTGAATAACTGCAGAATCAATTTGCTAAACATGTAACAATAACAAACAACTAGAAATTTAATAACTTTCACAATCCATATAATTTAAAAAGAACAATTTTATTTAGCAAAACAGAGTTAAACCATATTTCGATAAGCAGTGTCTTTGAGAGCTAATATTGTACCGAGTACTGTATTATTTGACCAATTCTATTAAAAAAAAAAACTACAACTTTTCTAGTAAATTAGTTTACTAAGAGACAATCTTAAGTAGTTCTTAAGCAAGAAGATCCATTTTGAGCACCTAACACAAATCCGTTAAAAGACTCAGCAAGCAAAATTTTAGTGGATGAGTTTTAGCATATCAATCAATAATTAAATTATTTTTGAGCCGTTCATCTAATACAGTAAAGTGTATAAAGTAAAATTTTATTTTTGCATATCGTGCATTATGATAAGAAAACTGAACATTGTATATTTTTTACTGTTTCAAATTTTTAACTACGATTCAAGTATAGTAGGCAAAATATTCTTTGCATTTTTGGTCATGTCGGGTTGACTCGACCTAATTTGAAAGTTTCTTGGTCCAGGTCGGGTGAACTCGGTTTTTTTATGGCTTGAAAAAAGAAATCATACCTTTAGGTAGATTATCGGGTTCGGGCTCATTTTTGCCGGATTTAATATTCACTGGGCAACGAGAACAATGAAGAAAGTGAAAATGGTAAGTGAAAAAGAATAGAAAATGTGCAGGCATCTCAGTTCAGAGCTAGCAATGAGCAATCCAACCACATAAGATCTGCTACATGAAGTCGTTACTCAATTAAAAAGGAATCTCATTTTTGAAATGGAATATATTTGAGAATCCCTCGTCGTGGAACTAAATGTGATAAAAAGAAATGAAATGACACGGTGTTTCATGTTTTAATTTTTGCCTAATTACCATTGAGCTGGCAATTTTCATCTACGAAAAATGCATGACATGGTACTTAATATAGTAAAATGACCACATTGAGTTTACTTCAAAAAGTCGAGATATTTAATCAAAAAAATTATGTGCTAAATGGTACTTAATGAAGCTTTGCCTTTTTTGACCGAACTATGTCATGATTGCTGTTGCATTGCACATCAAGAACCTTTCAATTCGGGAGGAAAGTAACATAAAAAGCTCATTTAAAATCTGGAAGACTTTATATTAGCGTTGGCCGATTTACGTGATATCCATAGTCAAGAAATCTTTTCTGCTTTGACCTGCCTCTCTTGTTGATTTAATTAACATTAAACGCGAGTTAATTTTGTTTATCGCTTTCCCTGGGTTGGCATTTGCTACCTGCTAAATGAGATATTTCAGGGTAGAAAGAAGCGTCAATGAAGTGTTTCTTCCCCTTTTATGTTGTCCTTTTCACTTCTCTTTTAGTCCCAGAAGAAATTCTAGGAACCTCTGGAGCAAGTTCTCTCTCTATGAACAATCACAACCCATCAATATCAATGTTTATATAAGTCTCGTCAACTTTTTTTATTCGGAATTGATGGTTGCGATATTTCCTGCAACGTGTAGGGCTTATTCAATTGAGGAGCATGCCATCACTGACCCTTGTGTTGGCTCATATTTATGTGCCCAGATTTTGCAACTAATTATTTTTAGTTCTCTCAAAGTATGTATATATCAAGTGAACTTACTAAAACAGAAAACTATTTATCCTCTATGTCCCGCTACAATCTTGTTGTGCACGATGCAAGCATAGCGGTCGCGTGTCAGCTACAAGTTTCACTATAGAAGAATTGACAATTGGTTTGCAAGGCTAATAAAACTCAAGGCGATATTGAAATTTTGACAGAAATAATTGAGATTAATAAAAATAATTGAGTAATACAAAGAGCATGTTCTCCGTGTTTACATTCTTATCCTTTAGTCTTTTTTAGATGAGTCGTCTTCGAAAGTCCAAAATGTTTGATGTGACCGTCATGAGAATATATTCAATGATATGCTATTATCCCATCATCAGTCGATGTGGTAAGTATGTTTTTGCTCACACCAATTCATAAACCAACACGTGTTTATAGTGCCAAATCAACTCATAAATAGCAAGTTTTCTAATTTTTTTTTTCATATTAGTTGCTGACGTGACACTAGAGACAAGTGTCAATTTATGAGACGATGCGAGCAAAAAAATACTCGCCACATCAGCTAATGATGTGATAATAGCAGATTAATGATTTTTTTTCTTCTCGTGACGGTCATACCAAACAAATTTGGACTTCAAAAGATAACTCATCAAAAAAAAAAAAAATACTGTAAAAGATAAGAATGTAAATACCCTCATAACTTTTGACAAAAAAAGAAACCCCTAAAAACTTGCTGTATTACTCATTTGTTTTTATCAATCACAATTATTTCTATGAAATCTCATTGTTGCCTGAATTTTATTTAACCTTTCAAGCCAGTTGTCAATTCTCCTATAGTGGAACTTGGGGCTGACATGTGACCATCATTTAAAAAAAATGGTCATCGTTATGCTAGTGTCATTCATAACAACATTGTAGCAGAATGTACAGAATAGATAGTTTTCTTGTTATATGGTCACTTGATATATGCATACTTTGAGAGAACTCAATATAATTAGTTGCAAAATCAGTACACATAAAAGGGGAAGAAACACTTCATAGACCCTTCTTTCCACCCCTGAATTATCTCATTAGCATGTAGCAAATGCCAAAGCCGGGATAGACAAAAAAAAATAAAAATAAAAATCAACTCGTGTTTGACGTTAATTAAGTCAACAAGAATTGAAAGACATAAATAGTTTTCTGCTAATACGGCACTGTAGATGATTGCATGTATCACATAAATCGGTCAACGCTAATATAAATGAACTTAGCATGTTCCTTTCCTTCCCAATTGAAAGGCTCTTGATATGCAATGCAACGGTAATCATGATATAGTTCGGTCAAAAAAGGCAGATCTTCACGAGCATTTAGGGTGTAATTGCTACAATCGGTCAAGTTTCAAGCTTAGTATGCGACTAATTAAAGAGATCCAAAATCAAAACGGATTAAATCCCCAAAGGAGCACGCAAGTACGTCTCTCATTCCGTTGGGTCCGTCCCCAAACAAAGTCATGTGATTGCACATGTTGAACTAGTGAGTGCAGTCACACTAGGATCAATGTAGTAGTAATTGTCCAAATACTAATGTGCCTAATTTGCGAGATCAAAACACTTGCATAATATCGCTTCTTATACAATCAATGTTCTGCAAGAAAATTTTAAAAATTCAGTGGAGCCACTATAAATACATGTACAATTGCTTGATGTCCGATTTGACATATAATTTTTCAATTAAATATTTTGACTTTTCGAAATAAACTCAATGTGGTCGTTTATTAAATAAAGTACCATCTCATGTACTTTTTGTGGATGAAAATTGCCAGCACAATGGTAATTAGGCAAAAATTATGACGTGAAACACCTTGTCCTTTCTTTTTCTTTTTTAATTATTCCCAAATATATTCCCACTTCAATTATGAGATTCCCGTTTGATTGAGTAACGACTTCATGTACCAGATCTTACGTGATTGGATTGCAAAAAGCTAGCTTTAAACTGAGATGCCCGCACATTCTTTATTCTTCTTCACTTACCTTTTTTCACTATTTCAGCTGTTCTTATCGCAAGTGAATATTAAATCTGGAAAAAATGAGCCTGAACATGATGATCTATCTTAGGGATTTGCAAAATGGACTGTCTAAACCAAAAACCGTTTGGACCGGACTAGCTAGTGTGGTCCAATCCTTAGGAGTGTCGGTCTGATTTCAGTTCCTAAAATTGAAACCGGTGTCCCGGCGGTCCGATCTAGTTCCCTCGTGGAACCAAGAATCGGACCAACTACAAATACTTTTTTTCATTATTTCTTCAAAAAAATTAGTAAAAAGTGAACTAAATATTAGCTCGTTTAATGGTACTATAAGTTACAGCACAATGACTCTTCACTCATCATCACTTTAGTTAATAACTTAAAATTTGTCACTCTCTTTTGTTATGCATGGCCAGCCTTCAATAGGGGGCAAAAAGAAAAAAAAAGTGGTCGGTTCCATTAGATCATACTGGAACCGACAGTCTGATATGATTCCCAAATTTTAGGACCGAACAATCCAATCCTCCGTTCCCAAAATTGGAAACCAGTCCTCTCGATCGTGTTCCCAATTCCACTTTGAAACCGGACTAGATCAGAAACCGATTACCTCTAATCCATCCAATGTCACTCTGAAGATTAGGTATGATTTTTTTCTTCAACCCACAAAAAAACCGAGTCCACCCGACCAGAAGCAAAAACTTTCTCAGGTCGAGTTGAACCGAAAACTTTTGGAATAATCAAAAGTATACAATATTCAGTCTTGTTAATCATAATTGCATTCTGACAAAAAAAATATATAATTGCATGATAACCGAAACAAAATATGTAATTTTTACAACTCAAAACTAATTTAAATAATGCTAGATATGTTAAAACTCATCTAATTAACTTGCTTGCTAAGTGATGTAGCGGAATTTTGTTGGGTGCAAAAATGGACCAACTTGCTTAAAGAACTACTTCAGATGGTTTCTATGTAAACTAATTTATTAGATAAGTTGTGGTACTTTTAGAACTGGTCAAATAATATAAAACTTGGTACAATATTATCTTTCAATAATACTCCTTATCGAAATATGCTTTTAAATTGTCTTGCTTAAAGTTTTTATTTTTTCTAAATATATAGATTGTCAAATAAAAAAATTTCTAGTTATTTGTTGTTATTACATGTCTAGCAAATTAGTTCTATCGTTATTTAGAAGCTATCACAATTTTGCGATAGGTTGTTTAAAAGCTATCATAAGTAAATTTTCTAGTTATTTATTTGGTGAAATTATTTATTATACGAAATATTTACACTCTAAATATGTGGCTCATTTTTCGAAGAAAAATGATAAGGCAAAAGAAAGATCAATCCACTTTAAAAAAAAGGATCTAATATGGCTTGATGATTCAATTTATGACATGGGCTCAGTGTTAGACACGAACCTGGACTCGTCCAAGACCGCCCAATTGCTAGGTCTAGACTGCGCATACAGTGGGTGATTGTGAATGTCGCCCCTTTGTTCCCTCCACAAACTAGATCATGTGGTCACATTACCCACGTCTTTCGTCACTCATGCACGTAACCCTTGAGATCAAAAGAAATCTCTTGCACCTTCAAAGCATAAAGAAGACCGGATAGATGTCTACGAATTTGTTCTACGAAACATGGCTTGCCACCGAAAGGGAAAACCGATGCATCTATTTTATCTCTTCAGGTTCTCAGTCGCCCTTACCTTTTTCCCTTCTGAATTATTGCCTTTTTTCCGGAGGAGTTGGGAGGCATAAAAGGGCCACGGGGGATTTCGTTCTTCACCACTTAGAAGCAGCACAAAGAACACTGCCTCATAGATAGATCTCCCACTGAGTCGCTAGTTTAGCACGAGGTGACAGAGCACTTATCATGGCTCATTCACGGGAACTTGCCAAAATTGCAGAGGAAGCCTTCGCCATGTTAGAAGAGGGCGTGGCCAAGGAGATGGTTAGGCAACCACCCCTGATTCCTCAAGCTCCTCCCCAGAAGCCCATGGATTGCTTCGAGGCAGCTAGAGCGTATGGCGGCATGCTAAAAGTGGATTTTCGCCGCAAGAAGTTCCCGCTGCCGCCACCACCACCGCTGCGCTTTCCTAAGCTAGCTAGGTTTGACTAAGTATGAACTACATAACATGTATGTCCATTAGGGACAATATATATAACTCTATATAGCTAGTCCTGAGAGTTGCTGCACATCTGGGATTAGCATCAATACCTTTCACTTAAGGGTTATCGCAGTTTGGATGTCTTAAGAAGCTCCACTGTAATTGTATAGTAATTAAGTGTACTATTATATCTCAATAAGATTATGCTATGTAATGTTCAATGTCTCTCGTAGGCAAAAGGTGCTCATGCCATGATGTACTCTCATATCTAATTTGCCAAATGATTTAACAATGAGCGTCTAGCCTTGATCATAGAAGACACTTTCTGGGTAATTGTTTAATTTGATCACATGAAATGTCAAGTGCTCGTTCCTTCTTTTTTAAAGCAAAATTTTTGTTTTGCGTACTCTCTCCACCTCAGTTTTTGGAGTTACTGGCACGATGCATGACTAATTAGTTCATGAAAAATATGTTAAGGATATACCGAAATAAATTCATCATATTCGACTGTTTAGATAGATTAAATATGGATGCATTTAATGCATATAATAAACTATTTCTCAAGGAAGGTCACAAGACCAACACAAGTTAAAAACTCGGTGATCAAACTTGCGATCCAGCATCTTCTCTTCGTTCTGATAAGCTCTTTTTTTAAGGCCTAATATTTATTCACTTACTTGAATGGATAACAAGTAATTGCAGTATGTTCTCCAAGAATATTGCGGGACGGTACTTTTAGACACATGATAGTTATTAAAAGAGTGCTGTTAAGCTAACCGCACCGATATTCCTTGCAAATAATGGTGCCTTTTTTACCACGCATTTCCATTGAGATGCAATTGGCAACCGGAACCTACAGAATAAAGAGACAATGAGCAAATATGGAATCATTGATTGATTTTGTTCCTCTCTATAAAAAATTATAGTTTTATCCGTATCCCCTCGGCACCTTGACTAACCATCATCTGGAACTTCCATTTATTTGCAAAAGTGCTGTCTAATATCTTTTTGACGAGGATATAATTGATTTTCGGGTGTTGAATTACTGAGCGATAAATCATTTCTGTAATAATTTGCTTTTGAGTTGATATTTATTTATTCAACATATACAACAAATATAAATTAAGTTTTAGCTTCCGCATTTTAGAGTAGGATGTTTTTGGGATTCCTATTTGAAAACCCAACTCGAATCTGGGATAGGCTCAATTTTCATTTAGGATTATTTCAAGTTCGAAATAAGGTCGACCTCCCAAATCCACTTCGTTGCGATACTTGACTAAGATAAATTAGTAGAAGATTGTACGCATTTTATGCTAAATTGAATTGAATAGCTTAGTTTAACTCGACAACTTAGCATCCATATAAGTCTATTCGTACGAGACGAGTTCAAGGAAACGTAGTAAATGAAGAATTATTCTGAAGGGTGAGAGAAATGTTTTTAACTGTCAATTTCAAAAAATATAAAATAAGATAAACGGATTTCATAAATTGCAATTGATGTAATTAAATGATGATCTCGCATATTATGCCGCAAAATGCTCTATTGAGGATATAAAATAAGACACGTTATTGACAATGCACATGATCGTAATTACATTTCACAAAGTGTTCATTTTGATAAATTTTAATTATAATAATATAGTATTAATATGTAGGTGTATTGGCCGTGATCATTAGGGATTTTTGTTTAATTAAGCATAACCTAAGACTAAATAACCATCTAGAAGCCATAGTGTTTTAAAAGGCCACAACTTCCTTGGGAACAGAAGAGCATGTTATCAGGTTCTTAGGCAATAGTTGCGCGGTCAATAACGAACCCTCACTCTACAAAATGTGACGGGATCGCCTTGCTCGATATATGTATAAAAAATTATTGTCAAGAAAAATATGCATACACAGTACTATCTTCATTTAATACAATTATATTTAGCACATAATATAGTGGATAATATTGTTATCTAAATAATTGAATAGATGCAGATCTAATAATTTTTATGCTGATTATACTTATGGGTAACATATAATGGAGAACGTGTTAATGAAATCAGTTTTCTAGCAGGTTTGTGATGAATATGATTGTATTGTTTTATCTGAGGATACGCTTGTTGAATGTGAAGAGTTTTGTGACTGGATGAGCTAGTCATCACTCTTCTGGAAGATAACGGACCGTCAACCACTCATTTTCTGGAATAAAATTAAGCCAAAAAAAACAAAAAAACAAAAAAAAAAAATAGAGCTTATCAGAATGAAGAGTAGATGCTGGATTCACTAGCTCGATCACAGAGTTTGTAACTTACTTTTGTTCGTCTTTTTACCTTCCTTGAAAAATAGTTTATTATATGCAACGCATTCATATTTAATCCATCTGAACCGTCGAATTTGATAAATCCATTTCATTTTGAGACGCGATTAACATATTTTTTATAAACTAATTAGTCGCATGTCATGCCAGCAACTCCAAAAACTGAGGTGGAGAGAGAGCACAAGATAAAATTTTGAAAAATAGAAGAAGGAATGAAAATCATTCATAAAGTGTCTTGAGCGAACGATAAAGGCTAGACGCTCATTGTTAAACCATTTGGCAAATTAAATATCAGAGTATGTCGCATCATGAGCACCTTTTGCTTAAGAGAGACGTTAATCTAACATAATTAAAATTTATTACTGCACTTAATTACTGTAGTATTACTGTGGAGCTTCTTAAGACATCCAGAGTGCGATAACCCTTAAGTGAAGGGCATCGACGCTAATCCCAGGTCTGCAGCAACTCTTAGGACTAGCTATATAGAGTTATACATATTGTCCACAATACATATACATGATAAGTACTTCATACTTAGTCGAACCTATCTAATGGGAGAGGAGAGCGCCGCGGCGGCAGCGGCGAGAAGTTCTTGCCATGAAAATCAACTATTAGCAAGCCGCCATACGCTTTAGCCGCCTCAAAGCAATCCATGGGCTTCTGGGGAGGGGCTTGAGGAATCAGGGGTTGCCTAGCCATCTTCTTGGCCACGCCCTCTTCTAACATGGCGAAGGCTTCCTGTTCAATTTGGGCAAGTTTGCGTGCATGAGCCATGATAAGTGCTCTGATACCTCGTGCTAAACTGGCGACTTAGCGAGTGATCTATCTATGAGGCTGTGTTCTTTGTGCTGCTTCTATGCAGTGAAGAACGGAACCCGCCCATGGCCCTTTTTATACGTCCAACTTCTCTGGAAAGAAGGCAATAATTCAGAAGGGAAAAGGCGAGGGCGATGAAGAGCCTGAAGAGATAAGAGATTTATGCATTGGTTTTACCATTGGTGGCAAGCCACGTTTGGCAGAACAAATTCGTTGATATCCATCTGGTCTTCTTTATGCCTTTTAAGGGAAAAGACATATCTCTTCTGATCTCAAGGGGCATGAGTGACCAATGACGTGGGTAATGTGACCACATGATCTTGTTTGTGGAGAGAATATAAGGGCAAGATTCAGAATCATCCACTGTATGCACGGTCCAGACCTAGCAATTGGGCGGGTTTGGACGAGTCCAGGCTGGGGTCTAACACTGGTCAGTATCATAAATCAAACCACCAAAGCCATACTAGATCCTTTTTTAAATCGGGCTGACCTTTTCTTTTTAGCTTGTTCTTTTTCTTCAAAAAATCACCCATACATTTAGGATGTAAATATTTTGTGTAATAAATAACTTCACCAAATCAATAACTAGAAAATTTACTTGTGATAGCGTCCAAACAACCAATCACAAATTTATGATAGCTTCTAAATAACTGCATAAATAGGTCGCTAGGCATGTAATGATAACAAATAACTAGAAATTCACTAACTTTTGCAATCCATATAATTAGATAAAATAAAAATTTTAAACAAGACAGTCTAAGACCATAGTTCTATAAGGAGTGTCATTGAAAGCTAATATTGTACCGAGTTTTATATTATTTGACCAATTCTAGAAATACTACGACTTATCCAGTAAATTAGTTTACTTAGAGACCATGTGAAGTAGATCTTTAAACAAGTAGGTATGTTATGAGCACCCTACAAAAATTTGCCGGAAAAATTATCAAAAAAATCCTGTACATATTGCAACTTTTCCAATTTAGTCCTAAACGTATTTTTAGCCATTCGATTATAAACCTTTCAATTCAGCCCATCAAACCGACATTTACGTTGATAATATTTTAATAATATTTTATTTTTTCAATTTTTTAATTAATTTTTCTTTTTTCCTTCACTTTCTCCTCCTTCCCCCGTCGGTCGTCGTTGGCGACTAGCTAGAGCAGCGGGCCAGCGAGGGACCTCGCCGGCCTCAAGAAAGCATGGCCGTGGTTGGGCAACCTCACTTAGGCCACCCACCAGGTTGGCAAGGGTTGAGCCTTGCCAAAGGCTTGAGGTTGAAGGGCGTGACCTAGCGAGGTCAAAGGCTGCAACCTCTAGTCTGGGTGAGCCTTATCGATCATGGGTAGGTCGTGGCCTCACCATCATTGGGCAAGGCTCGCCATTGGATGACAAGGTTGACCTCGCCGATGCTCGCCTTTGGCCAATCACCACCAGCCAAAGGAAGGAGGAGGAAGTGAAGGACAAAAAGAGATAGAAAAAGAAAAGTAGAGAAAAAGAAAAAAAAATTCAAAAAAAAATTCAAAAAAAAAATTCAAAAAAATAAAATATTATTAAAATATTATCCATATTAGTGTTAACCAAATAGCTGGCACAGCTAACCAAAGTTAGCTTGATAGACTGAATTAACACAATTACAAAAGGCTTAAGACTGAACGGCTAAAATGAAGATGCTAGACTTGCCAGCTTGATCACGAAGTTCGTAACTTATTTTGATTGTCTTGTCACCTCTTTGAGAAATAATTTATTATATGCACAAGATACATCCATATTTAATCCATTTGAAGTTTCGATTCTAATAGATCCATTTCGGTACACGATTAACATAGTTTTAATGAACTAATTAGTCGGGTATCATGCCAGCAACTCCAAAAACCGAGGTGAGATAGAGTACAGGACAAAAATTTTGAAAAATAGAAGAAGAAGGAACGAGCATGTGACATTTCACATGATCAAATTAAAAAATTCACCTAGAAAGTGTCTTGAGCGATCAAGGCTAGACGCTCGTTGTTATGCCATTTGGCAAATTAAATCTGAGAGTATGTCGCATCATGAGCACCTTTTTCCTAAGAGAGACATTAAGCATTATATAGTCCAACATAATTAAGATGTATTACTGCACTTAATTACCATACAATTACAGTGGAGCTTTTTAAGACATACAAAGTGCGATAACCCTTAAGAGAAGGGTATCGACGCTAATCCCAGGTCTGCAGCAACTCTTAGGATTAGCTATATAGAGTTATACATGTTGTCCAATATACATATACAAAATACGTATTTTATACTTAGTTGAACCTAGCTAATGGGAGAGGAGAGCGCCGTGGCGGTGGTGGCGTTGCCGCCAAGAAGTTCCTGCCGTGAAAATCCACCATTAGCATGCCACCGTACGCTTTAGCCGTCTCAAAGCAATCCATGGGCTTCTTGGGAGGTGCTGGAGGAACAGGGGGTTGCCTAACCTTCTTCTTGGCGATGCCCTCTTCTAACATGGCGAAGGCTTCCTCTGCAATTTTGGCAAGTTCGCGTGAATGAGCCATGATAAGTGCTTGCTCTCTGATACCTCGTGCTATCTATGAGGCTGTGTTCTTTGTGCTGCTTCTGTGTGGTGAAGAACGAAACCCCCCTGGCCCTTTTTATACCTCCAACTTCTCTGAAAATAAGGCAATAATTCAAAAAGGAAAAGGCGAGGGTCATGAAGAACCTGAAGAGATAAGAGATTTATGCATTGGTTTTACCTTTCGGTGGCAAGCCACGTTTCGCAGAACAAATTCGTTGATATCTATCCGGTCTTCTTTATGCGTTGAAGGGAACAAGACGTAGTCCCTCTGATCTCAAGGGTTACGCGCACGAGTGACGAAATACACGGGTAACGTGACCATACGATCTTGTTTGTGGAGGGAATATAGGAGCAAGACTCACAGTTATCCACTGTATGGACAGTCTAGACCTAGCAATTTTTTTTTTGGGGGGGGGGTTGGTCCGGATGAGTCCAGGTTAGGGTCTAACAGTGGCCCGTGTCATAAATCGAATCATCCAAATCATAATAGATCCTTTTTTAAATTGGGTTGACCTTCTCTTTTTACCTTGTTCTTTTTCTTCCAAAAATGAGCCATTTATTTAGGGTTTAAATATTTCACGTAATAAATAAATTTACCAAATCAGTAACTAGACAATTTACTTATAATAGCTTCTAAACAACCGATTGCAAATTAATGATAGCTTCTAAATAATTGCAAAACTAATTTGTTGAATGCATAATATAACAAATAACTATAAATTTACTAACTTCTACAATCCACGCAATCATAAAAGATAAAAATTTTAAACAAGACAGTCTAAAACCATATATCAATAAGGAGTGTCATTGAAAGGTAGTATTGTACCAAGTTTTATATCATTTGCCCAGTTCTAAAATACTATGACTTATCTAGTCAATTAGTTTATTTAAATACCATAAAGCAAGTAGATCCATTTTGAGCACCCAACAAAAATCCGTCAAATCACTTAGCTAGCAAATTTAATGAAAGAAACTACTGGGGCTTGCCCCAGTAGCCATCCTTCCAACATGGATAGAGGATGTGAGAGGTTCAACTCCCCACTTTCTCAGAGAGTTGGAGTTGAAGTTAGGGTTGGAGTGGGGACGATTTAATTTCAAGTGTGGGTTTTGACTTCCATGCCTTGCAAGGAGGTAGGACAAATGTCTGAGAGTGAAAGTAGAAATAGGAGTAAGAGTAGAGTAGGACCGACAAAAAAAAAAAATTAATAGAAGAGTTTTAGCATATCTATTATTATTTAAATTAGTCTCCGGTCATTCATCTAATATAGTGAATTGTATAAATCACTTCTTCTTCTTTTGAGTTATCATGCAATTATGATTAACAAGACTGAAAATTGTATAATTTTGACTGTTCCAAATTTCCAACTCCAATTCAAGGATAATGGGAAAAAATATCGTTCAAGTTTTGGTCATGTCAGGTTGGCTCGACCTAATTCGAAAGTTTCTTCTCCTGGTAGAGTGGACTCGGTTGTTTTTGCGGATTGGAAAGAAAAAAATCCATACCTATTCTTCCGAGCGAGATTAGACAGGTTATCGGTTTTGGGCTCATTTTTGCCGGATTTAATGGACACCATGCAACAAGAACAATGGAAAAGGTGAAAAAGGTAAGCGGAGAAGAATAAAGAAAGTACAGGCATCTCAATTCAGAGCTAGCTTTAAGCTATCCAATCACACAGTATTTGGTATGCGAAATGGTAGCTCAATTAAAAAGGAATCTCATTTCAGGAACGTGATTACTTGAAATGGAAATTTATTTGAGCTTCCCTTCTCATGAAACCAAAAGAGACCTAAAGTGAATGACAACAATCCTCCTTTTATTAGCTGATTTGAAAGAAAAGAATGATGTGGCATTTCACGTCATAATTTTTGCCGGATCACCGTTCAGCTGGCAAATTTCATCTATAACAAATAAATGACATGGTACCCGATTTAATTAAATAACCACATTAGGTTTATTTAAAAAATTTAAATATTTGGTAAACAATTAATACGCCAAATTCAACATCGAGCAAATGTACATGTACTTTTGGTATTATCACCCCAATTGAAGGAAGACACGAGCAAAATAAGTTTCTACGAGGTATTTAGAAATTAGAGGCATGGTGGCTGTGTTGAATTATTAAAATTTTCTCATAGAGAATGGAAGATTTTGGAAGCATGTACGCACTTTAGTATCTAAATAATCACTAATACAATGATCCGAATCCATACATATTAATGAGGCATATAACCAAAGTGTATTGGAGTGCACTTTCGGCGGTAGTGTGTATGACTGCACTAACCTGCCCAACATGTGCAATCACATGACTTTGTTCAGGGATGGGTCCATGGAATGGGAGATATACGTGCATGGTCTGATTAGAGTGTGCTCGATAGCATGGCCACCCTTAGAGCCGGTGGATCCACGCGAGTCTCACCAAATCCAAGGGTGCTCACATGCACCCGAATCAACCAAGATTTTTTCTACGGGCTGGACCCAAAGGCCCAAAGTGGCCGAGTGAATTTCTATCTGGGGCCGACCAAAAAAATTCCATCTGCGGATCTAGTTCTCTTTTAGAAAGCTCAAGGATAGCTGGAGGAATAAGGGATAATGCGCGCACATATTCTCTTGCTCCGCCTTCTCTTGATTGGCTCCACGAAGCGCACTTTGTCTTTTTGGCTTGGGAAATATCTCATATGTGGATAAGGTAGATCATGCGGGATAGGGATGATGTCGCAATCGAAGTTTAATGTTCCGGTGTTTTAAGACTTTCTAAACCAAACCAATATCTGACCTTTTATTCCGCATAAACATATCCAAAACGGATTGGGCAGCTACAGTTTTCAACATGAAATCTTTACCTCCTCGCCTCAATCATTCCATGTCCAATGCTGGACAAAGAAATTATCTATCATTGAAGAATAGTTGAGCTTGTGGGAGACATTTTCTGCAAAATCGAAATTCAAATCGACTCAAAATTACCCCTCCTTAGAGAACTTTTCGAGTAAGTTAGATCGATTGAATTGCCACTGATTTTTTTGCTACGGCCAGTTATGTTTGGACAGCTAATGCTAACAGTTCAGTGGTACCAGAAAGTTGCCTTTCATTGGATGCCTATAGTTGGAGCCTCTTTCCTTTTTGAGTTTCAAAAGGATGTTCTCCTTGGATCCACTTTTCCCATGAATTTGTAAAAAACTTTAGATGACTGACTCGTTTGAACGACAAACGCATTGTTTTATGAAAGATTCTGAATAGTTTGGTTTTTACCTTTTTAAAGTAATTTGCGATTCTTCGTTCTCCATATATTTTTTATAATTTCAGGATTTGAGTATGTTGTCTTCAAGAAAAATAGCACATAAGTTTTTGCTAATTCAAGTCGTGAGCCAAAAAAAGAGATCTCTTTTAAATAATACGGTGTGTGCCACATGTGCCATATCCGTCTTGGCAAAACTAATATGATTTAGTTAACGGATACTCTTGCTTTGAGTGTGAAATGTGATTGGATAGTTTCTCATTCTCAACAAGTTCACAAGGTTTGAACTTCGAAAGAATTATTGATGAGATAATTAAATCAGTGTCCCTTCTTTGGATCTTGAACATCACGAGAGCTCCGTGCATTGGGCAGCCCCCACCAATTATTTGAATCAAGGATGATCTTGAAATACTCAATAAGTGAGACAAAATTCAACTATTTATTTATGAGATTGCATTTAGATTTAGATCAAGAAATTATGGGATGCGCATGATTGGCGGATATTATGGATGGTGGATATGGATTATGAGTAGATCATAGAAATAGATATCAAAGGTACATCATAGGCTGCAGAAAGGATAAGATTTATTAAGTGCATTCATGTCCATGGACGCATCACTGAGCCTATCACGAGCCACATTGAAAACTGCCAAGGTTAGATGGATTAGATGTTCAGATGGGGGGACTTTTAATCTTTTCATGCATTCAAAAGTCAAATGATGATGGAAGGGTTCCCAATTTTGTACTAAGAAAGTGATCCACTTATTGGGGGGTTTTGTTATTTTACTCTGATCTTGGGAAAGCGTGCATCAGAGTAAGTCTTTGGATCTCCCATGGTAAGTAATTCACATTTTAAATTCTTAAGAAACTCTTTCGACCAAAAATAAATAAATTCTTAAGAAACTCTCGTATAGTTGCAGTCACTTGCAATGAACATATCGATACATCACCCAGGCTCTCCCTATGATTTCCGTTTTTGAAAAAATTGGATATTAATTAATTAGTTATGTATGCATTTGGCGCCGGTAATTTACCCGCACTAATCTCATAAATTATGACCGATCAAAAAAATCTCATAATATTCCATTTTCCAAAAATGCAAGCAAAAACTCCAATGTATTTTGATGGAACGACTTAAAAAGGAGAGAGACTTGAAGAGTTTTTCAGTTGTATCGAGCAAAACTAGTGGGAGGAGGGTATTGACGGACTCGGTGAGGGAGATCATGGTAGACTTGTCATGGGTAAAATGACTAATATTCTACCTGAAGAAGAGGTTGGAAGATTGAATTGGCACGCCTGAGTAAGGCATCTAGGTGCCAAACTTGACCCGGCCAGATGTGGTCCAAGGCAGCCTACCTTGCCCAAAAAAGATGGTTTATATCTCTTTTATATGATAGGCGGGCTAGCCACCAAGTCAAGGCGTATCATGAGCCTTTCAACAGGACCCGCTCGGTGATCATCTAGGTGTTGCCGGCTTAGGTCCCAAAAGTTTGTCAATGACCGTTGAAAATATTAGAGAGTTACAATGCACTTGATTTTAGTTAGAAATCCTTGATGGTTCTTGTTCCTCTCTGACCAAAAATCATTGATCCATAAGTCAGTTGGGTCTTTGGCCGATCTTCACCGATTCCTTCACATTTCTCTCCTAAGCATAAGGATAAGGTGACATTAAACAAATTCATGAAACTGCCAAATCATGAAAACCAGACAAGTCCTGGACTCCTCGTCATTGGACAAGCGGGAGCACAAAGAAAGGCTCCCATCATGTAACGATGGGCTGGAATCATGCAAAGAAAAGGATAATATAGATTACTAAAGTAAGTAAGAATTCATTCGGAAAGAAATTAAGATAATCGAAAGGCAAGTAGGATGATTACCAAATGAATAAAACAGACAACGATGTTAAGGACGGCATCGATGTTCAACCAAGTGAGAGAAGCAAGTCGGCCTCAAATTGCTTATGAACCTCCCATTTGTTTGTCGATTGTCGCGATTCGCTTTATGTGTGTTTGGCGTTTCAAAGAACTTGTATATGATCTTAAGCATGGCCAGCAGATAAGGCCGTTGATGTGGGAACCTCAAGTTTGGATTTATGTCTCTCATTTCATAAATTTTAGGATTTTAGGTTTACTTGATTCTTTAATTAAGTTAGTTTAGGATTTTCATTTGGTATAGAGTGTTTTATTTTGTTATTTCCATTATGTTGAGCTTTTAAATTTATGAAGGTATCTCATCTTTGATTGAAAGATGTCCTAATAATTCTTAGGGTTAAGTTATATGTGAAAGGGTTAGTACGAACACCTAGAGGAGAATGAATAGGTGTTAAAAGAAATTTTTTGTAAGAACGTTTGTAAAATACTTTTCTGTTGAAACAGAGTTTGAAAGCCAATGAACTTAGTAAGTTTTGAATTTCTAACAAATAAACAAAATTACGAATAAGTTCTTACCAAAAAAAAAACAAAATTACGAATAAGTAAAGGAGTTTAGTTTAGAGAATAAATACACAGGTTTATAGTGGTTCGGCTTAGATCAAGCCTATGTCCACTCTTCAGCGCTGATAGCCTATTGACTGAATTCCACTATGAATCAAAAGAGATTTTACAGTTACACATCTCAACTTCACCGTGCAGAGACTCTACTACACTCTTCCGAAGTCTCACAAGTGTTTGCTCTCTCTTTTGAGTACAATTTGAGCTTCAGCGAATGAAATAACAAAGAATTAGGAAGTTTCAGACTTTGAAATTTTTTCTTTCACGCACGCTCTGTATTGAACAATTAGAGAGTCCGCCTTAAATACTCCTTCATGCCTTCATGACCATTGGCACTTCCCAAATGAGTTCTTCCAATCTACCCGTTGGATAGAATCAATCAAGGAGATCTCGAGTTGTTTTAAGAATGTGGTAAAAGCCTGTCAATCTTGTTCGCCCATACAATCAGGATCTTGGAGTAGAACATTTCAAAATTGTTTGCCTTCATAAAGATTTGATTATTGGAATTGATTCCAATAAGGATAATCAATTATATAAGCGCTATATCCAGCCATAAGGTCATCCATAAATTATACGTGTCAAGTCCTTGAAGAAATAAATATAATCTCACATCTGAATAAGTCTTCATTCTTCAGTATCATTTAGTCTGGAATCTGTCAGCGTGAGTAGACTTTGATCATAAAGTCTGTCGGTTTTCAGACTTTGACTTTAAAGTCTTGGAGTCTTTAGACTGACTGTGGAAATGTTTTGTCAACTTCAAAACAATAAAGGAGTTTTTTCCAACAATATGCACAATAATATGCGCTTTACCTTCATTTAATTCATTTATCTCTTGTATAGATATAGAAAACCAAGAGATTTCTCTTTGTGCGTTTCATGTGTGTGCTCTACGTCTGTGAGTTGAGACTTGCGCTTTTCGTTTTCATCGTATCAATTGGTACAACAGCATGGTAGATAATGGGGATGCAATGTCCGGAAACAACAGAAATAGCGACAACCATCTTGCCAACAAAGATTAGAGGCATAGGCTTTATGAAGCGTTGTTCTTCGTCTAAAAGCATGTCAACAGAACGTGGAGCAAAAGATTGGTGGAATGTCATGGACTAAGAACACGATTGTGAATTGACTTGTTGTGTTAGACCTAGAGAGAAAGCTGAGTGTGGACAAAATAGTGGCCCCGATGGGTAATCGAGCTTGGGGCCAACCGTTTGATGATCCTATATAAGTTACCCTAAATTATTGGCGTTCAGTTTATTCGAAAATTATGGATTCAAGTGAAGAGGATTTTAGAAGGCTTGGAGGATGTAACTAGTATGATGGTTGCCGCAAAAGGTGCGGATTACTAGCAGGCAATGTTTAAAGCCTGTAACTCATCTACTATTGTTACTAAAGAGGACTAATGCTAGCTTCTCGATATGTCTAAGGTTTAGAAAGGAAAGCAATGCTAGAGTAACAAATGAAGACGAAGAGAAGGTTGGCTTGTCCTAGTGGAACAACAGACGACGAGGGAATGTCCACCGGTCTAGAATTTGCATATCAGGCAAACATGTCAGAAGCCGTGGTTGTATCGCTACAAGGACTTGCATTAAAATCAGAAGATAACAATTTTGGAGAGGATGGTTCATAAGTGGATAGAGGTATAAGATCTTCTAAGAATCTATTCACAAAAGGGATGATTGGAAGGGGTGAAGAAATAAGAACATCTTGCGTTCCCAAAATATAAATAACTAAACACACAAAGATGACTAGAGATAGGATTCCATCATATATACTATTTATGCTTAATGTCATACCCAAGGAAGGGACATAAACAGGCACAAGGTTCCAACTTTGTGCATTCTTGTTGAGGAAGAATATTATTGGGGACATTACCATATAAGCATTCACAAGGAGAAATGTTACCTATAATAGGTAACATAGTACAATTGATAGTGTATGTTAGGCAAGCCTCTTCCAATAAAAAAAAAAGAAAAAAGAACTATTATAGACAAGAGGTGGAAACTAAAAGAATACTTTGTAATATCCAAAATATGCTTATGTTTACATTTTGCTCAACCATTTTGTTGGGAAGTGTTTGGACAAAAAGATGAATGATAGTACCATTTCTAGAGAGAATTCTAAGAAATTTGTTGTCTCTATATTCTGTGGCATTATCAATAAAAAAAAAAACTTGATATTTTTAGAAAATGTTTTTTTTTTTTCATGACAACAAAATCGCAGTAGATAAAAGTAGGTTCGAACGATTTTTTGTATGATATTAGTATAACAAAAATGATCATCCACAAAGATTACATAATAACAAAAGCTTTGATTAAATAATAGCAAAAGAAATGTTACCTTTGATAAGTGACAAAGTGCAGTTGATAGTGTATGTTAGGCAAGCCTCTAAAAAAAAAAAACTATTCTAGACAAGAGGTGGAGACTAAAAAAGTACTTGTAACATCTAAAATATGCCTATGTTTACATTCTACTTGACTCTTTGTTGGGAAGTGCTTGAACAAAAACGATAAATGATAATACCTTTTTGGGAGAGAATTCTAAGAAATTCGATGTCTCTATATTCCGTGGCATTATTTGTAAAAAAAATTAATATTCGAGAAAATTGTGTTTTTATCATGGCAACAAAATTGCGGTAAATACAAGTCGATTCAGATTGATTTTTCGTATGATAAAGCCTGGTATTATGAGAATGATCATCCACAAATATTACATAATAGCAAAAGCCTCACATAGTGGGGATTGGAGATGATCTCCAAATAATAGAATAAATTAGATAAAATAAGAGCATGAGAGATAAATTCACTAAGAGAAAATGGCAAGCCTCGGGGTGAGTATGGTCCAGGTTAGGCCGCTTCACCCCCTAACCCTAGGACCAACCTGCACAGTGTTGATCCTCAATTTGAGATCGAAGATCAATCATATTGAGCCAAGGACCAAACCGACCCAATAGGTTCGGTATGATTCCAAGATCAACCTGAAACCAACCGATAATTTTATTATTTCATTTTTTGTATTCCCTGAAAAAAAAATTATTATTTCAAATTACATATCCATCGATAATGTGGAGTTGTGCAATCAAATTATAATTACCAGTACATATTCAACAAATTTAAGATAAGGCAACAATAAAAATTTCACACCTGCTAAAAGCAAGAAGCATAAAAATGATTAAGACCGCTCATAAAGATATGGGACAAAATGGGAAGTTAAGTAGCTAGTGGGGAAGTTGAGCGGGGTAAGTGTCGAGCTTTGAGCAAAGAAGTTATTTCTTCCAATTTTGACAAATTGAAGACTAAGAGGACAAAGAAGATAGAAGAGAACAAGTACTAGAGGAGGATGTCGTAATGCTGTTTACGCCGTTTTGCATGCCGTAAGGAGCCGTTTAATGTTATTGGTGATGTCTGACTTAGGATTTTCTCTTTAGAATATATTAAAAAAATTATAAATAATATATTGGATATATAATATATAATATAAATAATATATTGTATATAATATATACAATTAAGGTTGGTCCGGGTTGGACCAACTCTAAACTCCTAAGATCAAGGACTAACCCGCACATTACTGGTTTAGGGATCCCAGGACTAAGGATTGATCCAGCCTCCCTGAGAATCGGACCAAGACCAGCAATGTTGGGTTGGTCCAGGGTCAATCCAAGGTTAACCCTGGACCGACGCTCACCCTTAGCAAGCCATGATGTATTTCCAACTAACAAGGCAAACGATCAAAATATTTATTATCAATAGAGCCTAAATAATTAGTTGCAATCAAAGACCTTAATCTAGAGGAAGAACCATAATCTAATTGAGAATGCTAGTTTCAAATGATACTATTGCAATAAACCCCACAAAAGAGTGAGAATATTTAAGGAAACAAGCTCAAGGAGGCGTATTCTATAGCACGTCACAATGGTTTATCCCGTATGTGAATCCTGCATATGATGTTCATGAAAAGAGAAATGAAGTTCACACAATTAGCCTATGGAAATCCAATTAATGAGAGCTTGAGAATAAAAAATGTGTTAGACAAGGATAATGTGGCTGTTGAGATGTGTTTTGTATGGTTGACTCTCATTTGTAAATTACCCATTGTGTGATTAGTAGGTTCACGTGAAGTGAAGGATTTTAATTAAAATGAATTGAAATGCGAAGTCATGTGATTACAGCAATTGGAATACAAAAACTTGGAATCAAAATTAGCTAAAGTGACAGATATAATAGAAGTACAAATAATAGAGAAGCCATAAATTATTAGACTCTTGAAAAAAGGAACGAAGATCTTTCAAGAATAGAGAACAAATAATCCAAGAGAAGAACCCTCTATGGTACCAGCAGCTATGAGTGATGGACATGCATATGAACCTTGGCTTCAAGATTGATTATTCTGCTTAGTAGGATGA
Source organism: Eucalyptus microcorys (assembly GCA_014182515.1). NCBI lineage: Eukaryota > Viridiplantae > Streptophyta > Magnoliopsida > Myrtales > Myrtaceae > Eucalyptus > Eucalyptus microcorys. The sequence goes on from CM024569.1 coordinate 9,937,596, forward strand.
TAGGTTGCAATGATAGGTTGCAATTCATAATAATTGGATGCTATATCACCATATTAGCAACAATGCTTACAATTATCCATTATATGCACTTTATCGGCTTGCACACAACAATTTGTATGAGGCTTGTCGCGACCAAATTTTCGGGCTTGTGGACTATGTCATGGGCTTGTGGACTATGTCGGGTCCTCATGACTCCGGCTTGGTCAAAGAGCCGACCTAGGTCGCGGGCATGCGGACCGAGATGGGTACTCTTGACACCAAAAAAGAAACTTCGGGGTTGAGATGGGTGACTCGTACCGCAAGCATGCGGTCGGAGTGGTATCCATCTCAACACCATCCTAAATGATCCTATGCGGCCCAGGTTCGACGGCAGGTTGTGTGTGCAAATTGTAGTGATAAATGCAAGCCATGCATAGCAGTTTAAATCAAACAACACTTCGTATATAAAAATAAACCATACATTCCTTACACCTCTCTGCAAAACAAAGGTTAGCAAACACTTCCCCTTATACCTCCCAATCTGCAAAAACATTTAATACCTTAAATGTTAAGGACGTATCTGGGATCCTCACTGCCAAACAAAAAAAATTTTAAAAGAAGAGAAAATTGGCCTAAGTCCACTAAGAGTTTTGACTCAAGTCTTCAGCGGAGTCGCCAAGCTGTCGCGACCAAATTTTCGGGAGTAAACCACCTAGAGTTGGGCTAATGGATTGTTAAGCCTAGACTTAACTCGAGCTCTCCCAAGCCCATATCAATTCGCGACTTAAGTTCGAGTTCTTAACATGCAATTGATTTTTCAATTAGGAGTCGCCACTAATCTATTTTTTGGTGGGTCGATTAGAAACCCAAGTAAAGTAATGGGAGTTTTACTTTACTCCTACAAACCAGAGATTTATGAGTTCGGAGACTTGGTTACCCTAGATTTTTCTAACGCCCTTTCAGTACCTTTCTCTTTTATTTTTATTTTTAAAATTGTTTGGCAAGCAACTTGAATTGATTTTAATTCACTAACATGTGAGGTGACCACGCAAGTCACAAAAACCACCAATTTAACACTCAAGAAAGCAAATGAATAAGTTGCAAAACTTACCTCAAAACAACGAAAGATCTCTGCAAAGTATTAAATTAAAGTCCACATCAACAATCCTAGATATGGTTTCTAATTAACACGCAATTTCTTTTTTTGTTTTCACTTTTTAATGAAAATTATGCAATATGCGATGCAATATTAGCTAAGTGACCTAGCTCTAATAACATGCAATTTCTAATTAAATGGAATTAATAACAATCTCTAATCTCTAAGTGACGTGCATTTCATAAATCTAATCCTACATGACATGCAAATGACATTTTTTTATTTTTTATTTTTAAAAAGAATGCAACCTATCCTAAAGATTGAAACAAATTTATCTTAAGACATTTTCGTATTTTTTATGAAATTCGGAATTAGGTAAAATGTGAAAATTATCTAACTAGATTAAGATTCTATTCAATTTGCATTAGGAATTAGGTTAAGCCAAATCCTAAATTAAACTAAAATATTATCTTAACCCAAAATAATTTCTAACCTAAAATGCAATCTATCTAATATCTAAATTTATAATGAATTAAGGAAAATATTACTTAGAATTAAACTAAGTACAATTTTACCCTAAAATGTAATGACGTACAAAAAAAATGCCCTAACACTGCATGATGATTTTTTTTTTTGTGTTTTTATTAATTTCGAAATTAAAATTTCACATGCAATTCAAATAATGATAAAACTAACATCCTAAATGAATATGCTTTCTTTTTTAGTTTTCTTTTATGATTCAAAATAAAATTCCTATTCTAAATATGCAAGATAAAAAAAAACAAACCTAATCATAATTCAACATTTTTTTGATTTTCTTATTTAAAAATTCGAAATAAAATTGCAATTCTAAACGTGCAGGATAACCCTAAGACTAGGAACAAACTTAACCCTAATTCGAAAATTTTTTTATTTGATTTTTTTTTATGAAAATAAAATTGATCCAAACGCCACGACATCAAATCAAATCAAGTAAAGACAATATATTGATATTCAAAATTGGCGAACCATATCTCGCGTGAGATCGGGTTGGCCAATTTAAAATTAAATCGTGAATCGAATCTCGGGAGGGTTGATTGGGTTGTCGATTTTTGCGAAGAGATTGCGAGTCGGATTTCGGGCGCGAAAATCGGACTGTCAATCCCTAATTTAAGGGCTAATTCATGTTGGAATATCAATCATATTCTTAAAGGAACAATTTCACTAAAACAGAATATAAAACAAATAAAAAAAATAAAAATAAGTAAAAGAACAACTACCTAATCTGATTTTTTTTCTTTTTTTTCTTTTTCGAGCACGACTTGCTTGCGGGTCTCCAAGGCAGCCGATCGTCAGTCCGTTGAGGGGCTCCGGCAAGGGTGAACCGGCGGCGGTGGCAACAGCACAGGGGCGGAGCGGAATTGGAGCCAGTAAGGGGAGGCGAGTCGTAGGTGGAGCTGCTCGGGTGCTCGCAGCGGAGGCTAGTGGGTCGGATCTAGCTGCAGGAACGGAGCTCGGGCGCTGGGTGGTCACGGACGGCCGGCGGATCAGCGAGTCAATCGGAGCGGAAGCAGCGGCGACGGGGCAGCGCTCGTGCGTGAGCAGGGCGGCAGATGTGGGTCAGCGGCAGCTTCTGGTGAGGCGCAACTCGGCGGTGTCAGGTAGAGGCGCAGCGGGGCGAGCAGAAATAGGGGCTACCATAGCAAGGAGCTCGGGCAACGGCGGGCCGCCAGAATTGCGGGATCTGAGGGTTGCGGGCGGCGTAGGAGCGACGGCGGCAGGGCTTCGTCGGGCTGGTGGAGCGGCGCCAAAGGTTGCTGCGGGTCGTCGCTCGGGCGGTACAGATGATTTGGGGCTCCAGTGGCGTCGGAAGGCGGAACAGGGGCGGCCACGCGGGTGCGGGAGACGGCAGCGATCGCACGGCGAGGCAGAGCTCCAGTGCTGGTCGGCGAGGAATTCACCGAAGAAGAAGAGAAACAGTGTTCTCTTTTTTTACTTTTTTCTCTCTCTCCCTCTCACCTGTCTCTCTCACGTCACTTTCCCTCCCGTCTTCTCTGCACACTTCTCTCCCTTTCCTTTCCAAAAGAAACGAAACCTCTCTCTCTCTTTTCACTTGACTTTTTTGTTTTCTTTTTCGACGAAGAGAAGCCCCCCCTAATTGAACTCCGTTCGCATCTTTTATAGGCAAAACAAAACGTGATCTTTTTTCGTTAATATTTTCATCTCACGAATATTGCTTATAATCTCTTGATCACAAAAATCTTTATCTCATGAATATTCTCCCCCGATCTCATCATCTATTGATAATGCGGTTTTCTCAATTTAAAAAAATATATATATATCGCATCAAATCTTAATTTTTTCACAAGATAATTGATAAAAAATAACGACGGGCTTGGGTTAATTTTCTCCTTTCGTGGGCTTAGCTCGGCCTGCTAAACTAGAGCTCAGAAATATTAATTTGAACACATCCACCACCGGTCCTAAAAAAAAAAAAAGTGCAAAACATGTAAATTAAAGATACATGCACCTAAAAAACTATATGCTATGCAATTGAATTATAATATATATATTTTTTAGGGGTTAAAAATTAATCCCTAATTTTTATGAAATAAATGACTAAATGGGTTGCCTAAAATTTAGGTGTCAACAAGGCTTATAAAGAAACTGAAAGGTGAAGAGCGAATATGGAGCAAATAAGGCCAAAAATAGACTTAGGATATCAAAACATAATGGGAACTAATCAAAAATCTCTTAGAACTAGTTGAAAAATGTCTCAAAACCGGTTGGACCAATTGGACTAAACCAGTCAATAATTGGTCAACGCTGGTCAACAAATGAGGTTGATGTGGACTAATTTTGGAAAGATTTTATTGACAATTCATCAAAAATTTTATGATTGAATTGCTATTATACGATAGATTTAAGATTTTTTGAATAATTTTTCGTGATTTTTTAGAATTAATGAATGATCTAACTTGGAAATAAATCTATCCTATGGTATCCTTGATAATAACCAAAAAAAAGAGATTGATACTATTAATATTTTCGTTAATAAGGTTATGGAGTTTCAAAAAAAAAAAAAAACCAAAGCTTTTTAGTTTCCATTTCAAGAATCAAAGGATATTAAGCTTGAGGGAACGAGTTCGAATCTCCGGATGCTCACGACTTAAGTGGGGGTCTCGGGGGTGGTTTATTAGGCCAGCCCCCCGAGGGTTTACGTCTAAATAGTGGCTTGCGGCGAGGCCCCACCAGTACCGGAGGGTTGTGTGATCCCCGAAGAATGATCTCCAGTGATCCCTTGGTCATTAAAAAAAAAAGGATATTAAGCTTGAGTAAAAATCTCAAGGTGAGAATGTTTTCCACAATAATGCAGTGATATTTATGGAGAAAAGCCCTTATCCTGTCGATTCGAAGGTAAACACAAATTGATGAGAAAATTAAAGAGAATGGATAAGATTAGATCTAAAATTGACTATTTAAAAAATCAATTGATAGATCAATCTTGAAGTTTGTTTGGGATATTTCTTTTAACATTATTAAAGTAAGAAACTTTGTTTGATTTTCTGGAGTGTGGTTCCAAATTCTAATATATTTGCTTCATTAATTTATCCATAAGCTTAAAATTCGAGATCAACTTTTGTCCAACAAAGAAAGAATGATGCTGACACCTCCAATATGCATTTATGGCTTTCATTCAATAAATATATTTTCATATTTAGAATTTGATGTTTTCTTCTTTGATTGACTTAATTTAGGATTTAGTTTAGAAAAATCAAAATTTGTTGTTTTTATTGCTTTGAGTTCTTGAATTTATTATGGTATCTCATCTTTGATTAGAAGATATTATAGAATTTAGGGGTGAGCATGGTCCAACTTGAGCCAATGTAGCGCCTTACCCATGGACCAACTCACATAGTCTTGGTCCCTGATTTTTTGGGACCGGGAACCGATCTTATTGAGTTTGGGACTAAGAACCGATCTTATTGAGTTTGGAACCGATGTTATTGAGTTTGAGCCAATGTAGCGCCTTACCCATGGACCAACTCACATAGTCTTGGTCCCTGATTTTTTGGGACCGGGAACCGATCTTATTGAGTTTGGGACTAAGAATTGAACCTATCCCGTGGATCCGATTCGGTTCTAGAGTTAATCAAGGACTAATCAATTCTCTTTTATTTTTATATTTTGTATTCCTAAGGACAAACATACTTGCTTTTGGTTTTCCGGAACACTTGACTCAGCTCATTATGACCTGTGTGAGAACTCCTAAATTCTCCATTGCCCTAAATGGGGAGTTACATGGTTTCTTTGCTAGTGGTCGAGGATTACGACAGGGAGACCCCATATTTCCTTACTTGTTTACATTGGTTATGGAGGTTTTGTCTGGTATTCTCTATCTTTGCTCGATGAAGCCGGAGTTCAAATTTTATTGGAGATGCAAAGCAACTGATTTGTCACACTTATTCTTTGTCAATGACGTCTTCCTCTTTTGTGAAGCTGATATGCCCTCCATCTCTTTCCTCAAGGAGGGCCTAGAGATTTTCTCAGCTTGGAGTGGTTTGTATCCAAATACTAGCAAAAGTGAGATATTTCTTGCAGGAGGTTCACCGGCTATAAGAAATCAGATCCTTAATACTTTAGGATTCCATGAAGGGCGCCTTCTGGTTCGTTATTTAGGAGTTCCCATCATTACATCGAGGCTCTGTAAGGCGGATTGATGTACACTCGTCAACTGCAATACAGCAAGCGTACAATCTTGGACCCATCACTTTCTTTCCCTTGCCGACCGCCTTCAGTTGATCAGGTCGGTTTTTCATGCGATTCAAGTCTATTGGGCTAGTGTCTTCGTTTTACATGTAGCTATTCTAGAACAGATAAAGGGAATCCTGAGGCAATTTCTTTGGAAAGGCCCGGACTTGGGTAAAGGTGGTGCGAAAGTTTCCTGGGAGGATGTCTGCCTCCCAAAGGAGGAGGGGGGTCTTGGCATCCGTAGGCTACGTGAGTGCAACAAAGCAGCTATGCTCAAACATATATGGCTCCTCTTCTTTGACAATGAGTCATTGTGGTACAAGTGGATCCATTCCATTTTTTTTAAATAGGAAGAACTTTTGGGTCGCTAAGAAGCCTACCTTCTACTCATGGGCTTTGAAGAAAATCCTTCAGCTCAGGACGGCATTTCGAAGCTCCTTCATGTGGAGGATAAGGGACGGCCTTTCTGTCTCTCTCTGGTTTGATAACTGGCACCCTAGGGGTCCTTTGAACCTATTATTCTCAAACTCCCTCATCTACAATTCTGGATTATCCAGGCAAGCAACGGTGGCTGATCTCTTCTCCACTTCTGGCTAAGCTTTCAAGTCTATTTTGGATTCTTGGGAGCAACCTCTACCGGTCCTTTCCTCGTACCCGGACCGCTTTTGCTGGAAGGAGGATTCTTCTGGCCTGTTCACTGTAGCTTTGGCTTGGGAGACTGTTAGGCGGAAGATGGCTCGGGTTCATTGGCATAAGTTCATTTGGAACAACTCGATTACACTAAGGTACCAACTTAATCTCTGGCTTATCGCCAAGTGCAGGCTTCCTACCCAAGTGCTCTTATTATCCTATGGTAGAATTGATTCCGGTGCATATGCCTTTTGCAATGCTATGCCGGACTTCATTGATCATCTATTTTTTGGATGTCACATCACTACTGGCATTGCTTTTTTTTGGGCTACCAGATGCAACCTACCATGGCATAATAGATCATTGGGGGGGAGAATCTCCGGTGGGTCGTATTATTCCTCTCGGGTAAGAAGTTCCATAAGTGCATTGCCCGCTTCTCTTTTGGTGCTTTTTGTTATATTATCTGGAAGAACATGAATGGCATCCTATTTAGAGAGCAGTCTTTTGTAATTCCGGCAGTGAAGAACCACCTGTTTAAAGTAGTTAGAGACAAGGTTATCACCTTCAGGAATGTGGAGGATACTACAAGGAATAGGAGACTATAGTGCAATTGTAGCAAAGATCCGATTATTTTCACTTCCAGGGAGACTGAACCTCTACATCATCACTGTTGCTGATTTCAGAGTGGTTGCCGACGGCTCCCTAGTTCGCCTCTTCCTTTTTTGGCTGGTGGTTGCGCTATTGGCAGTTGCAGTGCGCTGCGAGTTGTGCGCCTCCTCCTGTCTTGTTGCTGCTTTGCTGGTTTCTTGCTTGTAGGCTGGCTTTGGCTTGTACACCTCTTCGACTCTCTGGTCTTCTGTCTTTGTGTGTAACCGGTTGGCTTGTTTTCCGTCTTTTTGATGGCTATTCTACTACATCTCAGTACCCTTCCACTCATAATGTCTAGGCATTTTGAGTGTAAGTTTTTGGTGCCGTGATCGCTTTTGTACAGGTTTAAAGCTCAATATATTTCTTAATTTCACCCAAAAAAAACAAACATACTCTTTGAAATTATATATTTATCCACAATGTGATAGTGAGCAATCAAATGGTGAACATTGGTACAAATCAAATATAAATCTAAGATAAGATAATAACAGAAATTTTCACTTGCAAAACATAATAGACCATAGAAAATGAACACGTAAAATAAAAAAAAACAAAAAGAAGTAGAGAATCACGAAAGGCAAGGAAAGAGAATCAGAGGTAGAAGAGCAAATAGTAGGGGAAGAGAATCGATCACTCACTCCAAATGAGTACAAAGAAAACGAAGAGATTGCCAGATGGAAATGGACGATTTCAATGATAATCTGAGATTGAGGAGTAAGATCGAGAGAGAAAAAGACAAAGGAATATAAGAGGCACTTCTAGTCATATACTTAGGGTTTGGACAAAAAGAAAATAGATAACTATAAGGTTGGTTGGGGTTAGGCCAACAGTCCTAGATTAGGGATTAGCCCAATCCCCCTAGGAACAGACTAGGACTGATTGGGTTGGACCGATCCAAGGTCAACTTAGACTGATGCTCACCCCTTTTGAGATTTAGTCGGTTTTTCTTTTGGGTATTGCATATAAGTATGCACCTTTATTTAAGCGTAATTTAGCTTTATCTCCTTTGAGTAACATAGAAAATCTAGAGAAATATCTTTGTGTGAGCGTGTGTGTTGGATTTGGGCTTTGCCTTTTCGAGTTGCAACTCATTTTTTTTGTTTCCATTGCATCCGCCAATTGTTGTCATTACCGTTATTATCGACACAATCTCCATCTTTTCTTTAGGCACTTGAATCGGTCTTTTTCCATGTTTGACTTATGCATTTGCTTATATTGAGTTGCGTTGTCTAGAAAATAATTGATCCCTTGATTCCTCTCTCTTGCTCACGTGCAATGGCCCCTTTGCCCTAAGCCCCTATCTAGGCATTGGCCCTATTCAATAGGGATGATCTATTCTCATTCCAAGATTAACCGAAAATCAGGGACCAAACCGGTTGGTCTTATGACCAAGAACTGAACTAGATCTCCTATTCGATCCAATGGAGCCAATAATTTTTTTTCCCATTATTTGATGCGTTGTGTTATGAAAAAAAAAAAAAAAAAAAAAAAGCTCGTCGTCTTTATTTTTTTAAAGAAATTAAAATACATATAAGTAATCCATCCGGTCAAGTTCTCCCTTGGAATTGGGAATCGAACCACTCGGACACCGATTATACTTTTAGGAATTGACTCCGAACTGACACTCCTAGGAATCAACCAAATTAGCCGGTCCGGTCCAGTCAAGGTGGTCACTGGTTCTAGTGGTCTGTTTGCACACCCCCACTGTTCAAACTTGAAATTCTGGGCTGAGTCCACTAATTGGGCCAAAATAAACTCAATGGGGCGCAAACACTATTTCTCCCTCTCATTTTCGCCGGAAAAATTACCAAAAAAGTATTAAACCCCTTATACGGATGCTAATTCACTTCTAAACTTTTCAATTTGGCCAATTTAATTATAAATCTTTTGATGATTTATTAATGTATTACTTCCTTCCAGCCAAATTTGGCCACAACTCGTTAATAAGACACTGGCTTCTTCTTTTTTGTGATATGGCCATGCTGATGTGGAAAATTTTTACAAATTTTCATTTTTTTTTTTTAATTTTATATGTTTTTTTTTTTTGCTTTTCATTTTTGTCTTATTTTCCTCTACTAGTTCACAGCCTTAGAGATAGGTGAGGGCTAGGACACCCTTACTGACCCAAATTTACCTTGGAAATCACAACCCTCACTAGATTTTAAGATTGAATAGTTGCAAGGTTGGTCCAAGTCCTAATTGGAAGCAGTTCCCTAGTTTTTTGAATGGGCAACCTATTTCATATAACTTTGAATGTGGAACTTACCCTGTCAATCGATTTAGGGTCGATTCTAGGATTTACTCAAGAGTCAGCCAATTTCTCTCTCTTTTTTTGGTCGTTTTTTTCTTTTTCTATTTTCACTTTTAGTTAAGTAAACAAAAGAGCACAACAATAAAAATTTGCATTTATTAATAGTAACAATCCATACAAGATGAACAATTTATATAAAATAAATACTAAAAATTTCAAAACACACAACCGTGGTTCATTTGTTCCTAGTTCCCGATTCTCAATCTAGTTCTTCAATTTTCGGTTCAATTCTTACCTATGGACCAAGAATCAAACTGCATAGTACCGGTTCCACTTTTTTTTAGAATCGGTAACCGCAAGAATGTAAAATCAAGCTGGTTCTTATGATCGATTTGATTCAATTTTTGGTTCTACCTTAAACCCATGCTCACCCCTATCAAATGTGAGTGAGAACTCACGCGTCCTCTTCAACCATAAAAGGCCCAGCAACACCCTCACCTAGTAGGGTTGGACAATGGCCCTCCCGGCCCTCAATAAAAATAAAGAAAATAAAAAATGTAAAAAGAAAAAAATCCAAAAAAATTATTTAAAAAATTTGTTTATGTTAATGCTGGTTATGCCACGTGGGATGTGCGACATCCCAGAACATCATGCTCGACACGTGTCATTTATAATTGTGTCCTCTTTTAACTATTAGCATGTTTAAGCATAATCAACCATCCGAACTTCTCTTACAATGAAAATTGCACGAGTATATTTATTGAACTTATGTTTCTTTATTTATATTAAGTATCAGTTAAATAACTTTACTACATTGTTCAAGAAAAATACAAAGCACACAAGTCATGGGAAGGGTCTGGGTTCGCTATCTTCCACATTACTTCTTTGCTCAAAAGCCAACTTGTACAAAAACAAGATATACATATCCCCTACAAGAGATTGCACGAATTTAATAATATACATATGCGTCTTCTTTAAAATAACATCAAGAGGTTCTAACTTGTTACAACATTAAGCAGAACATGACGTAATACATACATAGTCTTGGGACGAAGGTCGGGTCAACTAGCACTACTTCTTCCATACTATTCCGAAGGCGAGCCTACACATTAACCAAAGCGCCATCCAATTTAACGATCGGTGGCCTCTAACATCACCTCTTCCCCTCAATCTCTGTATCTAGAGAGACCATCTTACAAATCTAGAAATAAGATAAATAAAGGATGAGTCGAAATCCAGTAAATGAGTTCAAGGCAATACAAAATAACCTTGCATGACAAATGCATAATTAAATGTCTTATCCTTAACATCGTGATGGAAACATTAATAAGATGCATAATTTCTTAAGAAATTGCACCTCAAAATCCAATTCGATTCTTCCCTATTAAACTTTTTGCACCACTTTTTAGAAGTCATTGTATAATCCATATAAATTCATGTGAGTTGATGTTGAATCAATCATTGATCCTGGAGATCTCGTCTTAAAGTTTATTTGATTATTGGTCACAGAAAGCATGGCCATAGCTAGGCGACCTCGCCTAGGCCACCTACTAGGCTGGCAAGGTTGAGCCTTGCCAAAGGCTCAAAATTGAAGGGTGCGACCTTTAGTCTAGGTGAGCCTTATCGGTCATGGGTAGGTCGCGGCCTCATCATCGCTGGGTGAGGCTTGTCATTGGATGACAAGGCTGTCCTTGCCGATGCTAGCCTCTAGTTGATTGCCACCAGCCAAAGGAAGGAGGAGGAAGTGAAGGACAAAAAGAGAAAGAAAAAGAAAAGTAGAGAAAAAAGAAAAAATTAATAAAAGATTTCAAAATATATATATTATTAAAATATTGTCCACATTAGCGTTAACCAGATGGCTAGTGCCGATCAGCGAAAGTTAGCCAGTTAAATTGAATTGACACAATTGCAAAAGGTTTAGGATTGAATAGCTAAAATGAAGATGTTGGACCCGCCAGCTTGATCACGGAGTTCGTAACTTACTTTGATCGTCTTGTCGCCTTTCTTGAGAAATCATTTATTATATGCACAAGATACATCCATATTTAATCCATCTGAAGTTTCGATTCTAATAGATCCATTTCGGTACACAATTAACATGTTTTTTATGAACTAATTAATCGGGTATCATGCTAGCAACTCCAAAAACTGAGATTGGAGATGGAGAACAAGACAAAAATTTCGAAAAATAGAAGGAACGAGCATGTGACATTTCACATGATCAAATTAAAAAATCACCTAGAAAGTTTCACCTTTTGCCTAGAAGAGACATTAAAAATTATATAGTCCAACATAATTAAGATGTATTACTGCACTTAATTACTATACAATTACAGTGGAGCTTTTTAAGACATCCAAAGTGCGATAACCCTTAAGAGAAGGGTATCGACGCTAATCCCAGGTCTGCAGCAACTCTTAGGATTAGCTATATAGAGTTATACATATTGTCCACAATACATATACAAAATACGTATTTCATACGTAGTTGAACCTAGCTAATGGGAGAGGAGGGCGCCGTGGTGGTGGCCGCGGTGCCACCAAGAAGTTCTTGCTGCGAAAATCCACCAGTAGCACGCCACCGTACGCTTTAGCCGCCTCGAAGCAATCCATGGGCTTCTGGGGAGGTGCTTGAGGAGTCAAGGGTTGCCTAACCTTCTTCCTGGCGATACCCTCTTCTAACAAGGCGAAGGCCTCCTCTGCAATTTTGGCAAGTTCGCGTGAATGAGCCATGATAAGTGCTTGCTGCTCTGATACCTCGTGCTATCTATGAGGCTGTGTTCTATGTGGTGAAGAACGAAACCCCCCTGGCCCTTTTTATACCTCCAACTTCTCTGGAAATAAGGCAATAATTCAAAAAGGAATAGGCGAGGGTGATGAAGAACCTGAAGAGATAAGAGATTTATGCATTGGTTTACCTTTCGGTGGCAAGCCACGTTTCGCAGAACAAATTCGTTGATATCTATCTGGTCTTCTTTATGCGTTGAAGGGAACAAGACATAGTCCTCCTGATCTCATGGGGTGACGTGCAGGAGTGACGAAAGACTTGGGTAACGTGACCAAATGATCTTGTTTGTGGAAGGAATATAGGGGCAAGACTCACAATTATCCAGACCTAGCCCGTGTCATAAATCGAATCATCCAAACCATAATAGATCCTTTTTTAAATTGGGTTGACCTTTTCTTTTTACCTTGTTCTTTTTCTTCGAAATATGAGCCATTTATTTAGGATTTAAATATTTCACGTAATAAATAAATTTATCAAATCAATAACTAGACAATTTACTTATGATAGCTTCTAAACAACCGATCGCAAATTAATGATTTAACAATGAGTGTCTAGCCTTGATCATAGAAGACACTTTCTGGGTGATTGTTTAATTTGATCACTTGAAATATCAAGTGCTCGTTCCTTTTCTTTAGCAAAATTTTTGTTTTGCCTGCTCTCTCCACCTCAGTTTTTGGAGTTGCTGGCACGATGCATGACTAATTAGTTTATGGAAAATATGGAAAATATGTTAAGGATATACCAAAATAAATTCATCATATTCAACTGTTCAAATGGAGTAAATATGAATGCATTCAATGCATATAATAAATTATTTCTCAAAGAAGGTCACAAGACCACCACAAGTTAAAAACTCCGTGATCAAACTTACAATCCAGCATCTTCTCTTCGTTCTGATAAACCTTTTTTTAATGCCTAATTTTATTCACTTACTTGAATGGATACCAAGTAATTGCAGTATGTTCTCCAAGAATATTGCGGGACGGTACTTTTAGACACATGATAGTTATTAAAAGAGTGCTGTTAAGCTAACCGCACCGTTATTCCTTGCAAATAATGGTGCCATTTTTACCACGCATTTCCATTGAGATGCAATTGGCAACCGGAACCTACAGAATAAAGAGACAATGAGCAAATATGGAATCATTGATTGATTTTGTTCCTCTCTATAAAAAATTATAGTTTTATCCGTATCTCCTCGGCACCTTGACTAACCATCATTTGGAACTTCCATTTATTTGCAAAAGTGCTGTCTAATATCTTTTTGACGAGGATATAATTGGTTTTCGGGTGTTGAATTACTGAGCAATAAATCATTTCTGTAATAATTTGCTTTTGAGTTGATATTTATTTATTCAACATAAACAACAAATATAAATTAAGTTTCTGTTTTAGGCTTCCGCATTTTAGAGTAGGATGTGTTTGGGATTCCTATTTGAAAACCCAACTCGAATCTAGGATAGGCTCAATTTTCGTTTAGGATTATTTCAAGTTTGAAATAAGGTCGACCTCCCAAATCCACTTCGTTGCGATATTTGACTAAGATAAATTAGTAGAAGATTGTACGCATTTTATGCTAAATTAAATTGAATAATTTAGTTTAATTCAACAACTTAACATCCATATAAGTTTATTCGTATGAGACAAGTTCAAGGAAACGTAGTAATCGCATATGAAGAATTATTCTGAAGGGCGAGAGAAATGTTTTTAACTGTCAATTTCAAAAAATATAAAATAAGATAAACGGATTTCATATATTGCAGTTCATGTAATTAAATGATGATCTGGCATATCATGCTGCGAAATGTTCTATTGATGATATAAAATGAGACACGTCATTGACTATGCACATGATCGTAATTACATTTCAAAAAGTGTTAATTTAGATAAATTTTAACTATAATAATATAGTATTCATATGTAGGGGTATTGGCCATGATCATTAAGGATTTTTGTTTAATTAAGCGTAAGCTACGACTAAATAACCATCTGGAAGCTATAGTGTTTTAAAAGGCCACAACTTCCTTGGGACCAAAAGGGCAAGTTATCATATTCTTAGGTAATAGTTGCGTGGTCAATAACGAACCATCACTCTACAAAATGTGATGGGACCATCTTGCTCGATATATGTATAAAAGATTATTGTTGAGAAAAATATGCTTACACAGTACCATCCTCATTGAACTCTATTATACTTAACACATAATATAGTAGATAATGTTGTTATCTAAATAATTGAATAGATGCAGATCTAATAATCTTTTATGCTGATTATACTTATAGGTAACACACAATGGAGAACGTGTTAATGGAATCAGTTTTCTAGCAGGTTTGTGTTGAATATGATTGTATTGTTTTTTCAGAGGATACGCTTGTTGAATGTGAAAAATGTTGTGACAGGATGAGCTAGTCATCATTCTTCTGGAAAATAACGGACCGTCAACCAATCATTTTCTGGAATAAAATTAAGCAAAAAAAGAAAAATAGAGCTTATCAGAATGAAGAGAAGATGCTGGATTCGCCAGCGAGATCACAGAGTTTGTAACTTACTTTTGTTCGTCTTTTTACGTTCCTTGAGAAATATTTTATTATATGTATCGAGGATGCATTCATATTGGGAAAATGTCACAAATGATCCATGAAGTTTTATCTAATGTTCAATTTCATTCCTGAGCTTTCAATTTGCTCAATTTGGTCCATGAACTATTAACAAATGTTCAATTTAGTCCTTTCGTTCAAACCGTTAAGTGATGACTGTTTTTCCTTCTTCTTCTTCTTTTCCTTCTTCTCTCTTCCTTTCGCCGACCATGGCAGAGGGAAGGGCAACCCCGGGCTGGCTAAGGCTGCCCTCACTTGCGTTGGGCGAGGACGGCTCTCGCCAGATCTGGCGAGGGCACCTCTCGCCCGACGCCGGCAAGGGCAACCCTCACCAAACCCTCGTTGGACTTGGGCGAGGGGTGCCCTCGCCAGATCTAGCGAGGGAGGCCCTCGCCTGACGCCAGCGAGGGCAACCCTCTCCGGATGCTGGCTTCCCTCCGCCATGGCCGGCGGAGGGAAGAGAGAAGAAGAAGAAGAAAATATATATATTAAAAAGTAAAACGACCAAAATGCTGAATTCCGTTAATTTTAACTAACGAAATGACGAAATTGGTCAATTTTCAAATAGTCAGAGACTAGATCGGACATTTATCGATAATTCATGGACCAAATTGAACAAATTAAAAGTCTAGGGACGGGATTGCACATTAAGTAGAAGTTTATGGATTGTTTGTGACATTTTCCCATTCATATTTAATCCATCCGAGCCGTCGAATATGATAAATCCATTTCATTTTGATACATGATTAACATATTTTTATAAACTAATTAGTCGCATATCATGCCAGCAACTCCAAAAGCTGAGGTGGAGAGAGAGCGCAAGACAAAATTTTGAAAAATAGAAGAAGAAGGAATGAAAATGTCACATAATCAGATTAAAAAATCATTTATAAATTGTCTTGAGCGAGGCTTTGAGCGAGGCTAGACGCTTATTGTTAAACTATTTGGCAAATTAAATCTGAGAGTATGTCGCATCATGAGCACCTTTTGCCTAAGAGAGACACTAAACATTATATAGTCTAACATAATTAAAATTTATTACTGCCTTAATTACTGTTGAATTACAATGGAGATTCTTAGGACATCCGGAGTGCCATGACCCTTGAGTGAAGGGTATCGACGCTAATCCCAGGTCTGCAGCAACTCTTAGGACTAGCTATACAGAGTTATACATATTGTCCACTATACATATACATGATACGTACTTCATACTTAGTTGAATCTACCTAATGGGAGAGGAGAGTGCCGCGGCAGTGGCGGCGGCGAGAAGTTCTTGCCATGAAAATCAACCATTTGCATGCCCCCATACGCTTTAGCCGCGTCAAAGCAATCCATGGGCTTCTGGGGAGGGGCTTGAGGCAGGGGTGAGCGTGGTTCCCGGGTAGAACCGGGAACCGGGGAACCGAACCGGAGGTTCGGGTTCGGTTCTCGGTTCTAGAGAGGCCAGTTCTGGTTCCTGGTTCCCTATTTCTGGGAACCGGCGGTTCCCGGTTCCGGTTCCGATTCCTATGAGAACCGGAACCGGTAGGAATCAGAACCTATTCCTAAAAACCCTAAATCAATTTTTTGCTTACGCTCAGTTCAGTTCTCCTCTCTCTCTCGTGACTCGTTCTCTGCTTCTGCCCTGTCCCCAACGTCGCTCGCCCTCAACGCCAATGCCAAACGCCACTCGCCCTCAACGCCACCGCCGAACGCCGCTTATCCTCGACGCCGCTGCCGGACGTCGCTCGTCTCGCCGTTGGACGCCCCTCACCCCCTCTTGCTCCCTCGACACCGTCACCCCCTGCTCGCCTCGCCGCTCAGCCGTTGGACGCCGCTTGCCCTCGACGCCGCCGCTGGACGCCGCTCGACCCCCCGGTGGACACCACTCGCCGCTCGCCCAGTTGCCCCCAACGCCGCTCGCCACTAGCCCAGTCGCCCCTGACACCGCTCGCCGCTCGCCGCTCGCTAATTTTTAAGTATTGTCAAATAACATGCTATTTTGTAAGTATCGTCAAGTCTCTATAATGTTGATTTCTTTGTGATTTCAGGTATTAAAATGTTTGAGGATGTTGCTGAGTCCAAGGTATGTGTAAGCCTTCTGCTTTCTTCTTTCGTTGTTCTCACGTGTCTCTTATGTTTCTGTAGTACTTGAAGGGTTTTTTACTTGATCAGAATTAAAAGATGCCTCTTCCGGTAAAAAGCATAGTCAACATACTTGCCCGTGTTTATGTTGTCACATTATATAAATTGCTTCTCTTAATAGACTGAATGTTTTGGTAAAAGTAATCAAACTTGCTCGATAAATCCAAGCCGAAGATGTAAAATTTGCTGCCAAATTGGTACCAAACAGTTACAATGCTTGTTGTGATTTGCAAATGAGAAAAGGTGCTCTTGTGAAGTCTGTTGGTGTTGTTGATGCGAGTGCAGACACTGAATAGATCTGGTACTCCCATAATGGTCGCTCTGTGATTCCATTTGTCTACCTATACATTTCAGGTCTTGTTGCTAAAGTTTTTGATCGCACAAGAACTATGGCTGATGTTTATGGTGCTTTCTATGATTTTTCTTGTATCCTGAAGTCGAAGGTATGAAAGTCAAAGACTAGAATGCATGTATTGCTTTCTATTCTCGTCAACTCACATTCTCTTATCATGTTTATTTTTAGTTATTATTTCTTGAAAATGTACAAGCAGTAACTAATGTGAGTTCTATTAGCATAATACGTTTGACCTATGAGTGATCCAAACTTCTCTTATCATTGTCCAACCACTTTTATTCCTTGTTTTTTCAGATGGGCTCTGTGGAAACACTAGCGAATCATAGAGATTTTTTTTGGATGCAGATGCATGTATTATCATATGCTTTTATGTACGTTTATAGTTTGTCCTTCTCCCTCAAATAAAGGGAAATAAGTACAATATCTCACTTTTCTAAAAATTCATTTTAGTCCCAACTTACTAATTCCACATTCTGTCGCCCCTTACTCCCGGCAAATCCATCTTTGAGCTTATACTTTTGAATAACTCACAATATAGAATGGATTACGATCATTAGCAGTTGCACTTGCAACTCCAGTTTTGCATTAGTTGTCTGTACATCTACTTCCAGACCTTAGTAAACTCTTGAAACTACGTGCATTAATATCATATCACGCCACTAAGATTTGAGGAAAAAACAATAGGATTAAAAGATAGAGAAAGAAAAGGAAACTAAGTAGTTCTCATATCCAATTACATGCTGAATTGCTCTATTTGTCATCAACGGAGCTAACTTCTTCACAGATTGAGCTCCTGACAGATCTGTGCTTGTTTGCACAATGCAGGCCGGATGAGATCTCAAATTCATAAGTCTTTCAATGAGTGGATGCTTTTCATTGGGTGCTTTGTTGCTCTTGGTAGGGGTCTAGAGCTTACATTCCTACCATCAAATTGCATGATGTCTTCAAACTTTTTGGCTATCCGATTGCCCTAACATTGCTCGTTATCCTTTCTTGTAGCTCTTGAGTAGTAAAGGGTATGGATTGCCAGGTTGCTGGTGCGCACTTGTTGGATTTCAATGGGTATGGCTAAATTCTTTGTCGTTGGCTTCTTTTTCCAGCATTAGTCACTTGCTTGGAGACTGAATTTTATTGTGGAATGTGTCCTTATTGGGAGTCAGCTTATTCATGTGATGATGTCAGGCTCGGTTTTTCCTTGCTCTCCAATGCCTACTGTCTCCAAATGGCATACTTCATGAAAATGATTCAGGCAAATACAAGCCAATTGACCTGAGAGCTACATAGCTTTAGATCTGTGTCTAATTCGTCTTGTCAACAAATTAGCAATCATGAAGCTGGAATGAGTCATTGAAAATGAACTAATGATACTTCTGGGGAAGAGAATTATGTACGTAGATGAGAATAGGCGTGAATCTGTACATGTCATGCTAGACAAAGTGTTAAAAGGCCTAGTTGCTACTTGATTGTTTTCAAATTCTGATGTTGCAGTGTAGAAGAAAGGGTCCAATAATTGGAATGGTTGTGGCTCTGTGACTTTGCCTGGCATCCTTACAGCCAAAAAGCGTGGGTCCGCTGAAACTTCAAATGCATTGATTGATTATTTGTTCCGTCAGATCATAATTCTTCTTTTCTGGGTCAAGAAAGATAACCAATCGATGCAAGTATTCTCTTTTATCTAGTTGAATTCCTTGTCAAGAATTGCTTTTCCTCTGTTGATAGTTCTCTTCATTTTGTATACTCTTTGATGAATGACAAGTTTGTTTATTATTGTTACGTTCATTTCCGTTTTTTTAAACTAAAAATGAAATTACAAAAAAAAAAAAAAAGAACCTGTTGGAACCTGGAACCTACCCCAGAACCTGTGACAGAGTAGATTCTAGGTTCTTGGTTCCGATGGGTAGGTTCCAGGTTCCTAAAACTGAGGAACCTGTACCCGAGGGTAGGTTCCAGGTTTCAGGCGGAACCTATAAGGAACCTGGAACCGCTCACCCCTAGTCCAACTTCTCTGGAAAGAAGGCAATAATTCAGAAGGGAAAAGGCGAGGGTGATGAAGAACCTGAAGAGATAAGAGATTTATGCATTGGTTTTACCTTTGGTGGCAAGCCACGTTTGGCAGAACAAATTCGTTGATATCTGTCTGGTCTTCTTTATGCCTTTTAAGGGAAAAGACAAATCTCTTCTGATCTCAAAGGGGCATGAGTGACCAATGACGTGGGTAATGTGACCACATGAGCTTGTTTGTGGAGAGAATATAAGGGCGAGATTCAGAATTATCCACTGTATGCACGGTCCAGACCTAGCAATTGGGTGGTTTGGACGAGTCCAGGCTGGGGTCTAACGTAGGCCAATATCATAAATCGAACCACCGAAGCCATACTAGATGCTTTTTTTAAATCAGGCTGACCTTTTCTTTTTAGCTTGTTCTTTTTCTTCAAAAAATCAGCCATATATTTAGGATGTAAATATTTCGTGTAATAAATAACTTCACCAAATCAATAACTAGAAAATTTACTCGTGATAGCGTCCAAACAACCAATCACAAATTTATGATAGCTTCTAAATAACTGCTTAACTAGGTTGCTATATGCTAGGCACGTAATGATAACAAACAACTAGAAATTTACTAACTTTTGCAATCCATATAATTAGATAAAATAAAAATTTTAAACAAGACAGTCTAAGACCATAGTTTTATAAGACATGTCATTGAAAGGTAATATTGTACCGAGTTTTATATTATTTGACCAATTCTAGAAATACTGCAACTTATTTTAGTAAATTAGTTTACTTAGGCTGCGTTTGTTTTTGTCCTTTATTTCTGTTTTTAAACACTTTTTTTGTTTTTCTGTTCCTGGGAACAAAAAAGGAACAGAAACGCGTTTGGTTGCATTTTTGTTCCAAAAGTGTTTTTTTTTCGTTCCCGTAAACACATTTGGAATGTAAACAAAAAAAAAAAAAAAAAAAAAAATTGTTTCTTTTTAAACAAAATTTTGGAACAATTTTTCTCTCTCTTCTCTCTTTTTTCTTCTTCTTTTTCCTTTCTTTTTTCTTTGGCCGGTCACTGGCCTCGGCCATGGCCGGCGACCGGCCGACGAGGGCCGGCGGCCTCGCCCAGCCACGGCGAGGCTCGCCAGCCCCCGGCGAGGCCGAGCTCGCCCGGCGGCGGCGAGGCTTGCCAGCCCCGCGAGGCCGAAATCGCCCGGCGGCCGGCGAGGCTCGGCGTTGCCGGGCCACCGCCAGCCGGGTGCCTCGCCGGATCGCCGGCGAGCTGAGCTCGCTCGCCGAGCTCGCCCCGCCGCGAGGTCGGCCTCGCCGCGCCGGGGCCGGCGAGCCTCGCCGGGCCGGCGAGCCTCACCGTGGCCGAGCGAGGCCGCCAGCCTCGTCGGCCGGTCGCCGGCCATGGTCAAGGCCGGCGACCGGCCAAAAGAAGAAAAAAAGGAAAAAGGAAAAAGAAAAAAAGAAGAAAAGAAAAAAAGGAAAAATAAATAAGAAAATAAGAAAAATTTAAAAAAAATAGAAAAAATAAAATAAAAATATTAAAAAATTAAAAGAAATAAAAAAATTATACAAATTTACCAAACGTGTTTCTATTCTTTTTATATTTCAAAACAGTTTACCAAACGTATTTTTTTGTTCAAAAATTGTTCCCCGAAAACAAATACTTTTTTCTATTTCTTTCCCGAACAATTTTTAAACGAAAATGTTACCAAACGCACCCTTAGAGACCATGTGAAGTAGATCTTTAAACAAGTAGGTATGTTATGAGCACCCTGCAAAAATTCGCCAGAAGAATTATGAAAAAAATCCTAAACATATTGCAATTTTTCCAATTTAGTCGTAAACATTTTTTTTTTAGCCATTTGGTTATAAAACCTTTCAATTCAGTCCATCGAACCGACGTTGACGTGGACAATATTTTAATAATATTTTATTTTTTCAAATTTTTTATTAATTTTTTTATTTTTTACTTCACTTTCTCCTCCTTCCTCCTGTTGGTCGTCATTGGCAACTGGCCAAAGGCAGGGCCAGCAAGGGACCTTGCCAGCCTCAAGAAAGCATAGCTGTGGCTGGGCAACCTCGCTAGAGGCCACCCACTAGGCTGGCAAGGGTTGAGCCTTGCTAGAGGCTCAAGGTCGAAGGGCGTGACCTCACGAGGTCGAAGGCTATGACCTCTAGTCTGAGTGAGTATTATCGGTCATGGGTAGGTCGCGGGCTCACCATCGCTGGGCAAGGCTCGCCATTGGACGACAAGGCTGACCTCGCCGATGCTCGCCTTTGGCCAATCACCATTGGCTAGAGGAAGGAGGAGGAAGTGAAGGACAAAAGGAGATAAAAAAAGGAAAAGTAGAGAAAAAAAGAAAAAAATTAATAAAAAATTAGACAAAAATTAGAAAAAAAATAAAATATTATTAAAATATTATCCACATTAGCGTTAGCTAGACGACTGGTGCCAGCCAGCCAAAGTTAGCCAGATAGATTGAATTGGTACAATTGCAAAAAGTTTAGGACTAAATGACTAAAATGAAAATGCTGGACTCGCCAGCTTGATCACGAAGTTTGTAACTTACTTTGATCATCTTGTCACATTCCTTGAGAAATAATTTATTATATGCACAAGATACATCCATATTTAATCCATCTGAAGTTTCGATTCTAATAGATCCATTTCGGTACACGATTAACATATTTTTCATGAACTAATTAGTCGAGTATCATGACAGCAACTCCAAAAACCAAGGTGAGATAGAGCACAAGACAAAACTTTTGAAAAATAGAAGAAGAAGGAATGAGCATGTGACAATTCACATGATCAAATTAAAAAATTCACCCAAAAGTGTCTTGAGCGATCAAGGCTAGACGCTTGTTGTTATGCCATTTGGCAAATTAAATCTGAGTATGTCGCATCATGAGCACCTTTTTGCCTAAGAGAGACATTAAACAATATATAATCCAACATAATTAAGATGTATTACTGCACTTAATTACTATACAATTATAGTGGAGCTTTTTAAGACATCCAAAGTGCGATAACCCTTAAGAGAAGGGTATCGACGCTAATCCCAGGTCTGCAGCAACTCTTAGGATTAGCTATATAGAGTTATACATGTTGTCCACAATACATATACAAAATACGTATTTCATACTTAGTTGAACCTAGCTAATGGGAGACGAGAGCGCCGTGGTGGTGGTGGCGGTGCCGCCAAGAAGTTCCTGCCGTGAAAATCCACCATTAGCATGCCACCGTACGCTTTAGCCGCCTCGAAGCAATCCATGGGCTTCTGGGGAGGTGCTTGAGGAATCAGGGGTTGCCTAACCTTCTTCTTGGCGATGCCCTCTTCTAACATGGCGAAGGCTTCCTCTGCAATTTTGGCAAGTTCGCGTGAATGAGCCATGGTAAGTGCTTGCTGCTCTGATACCTCGTGCTATCTATGAGGCTGTGTTCTTTGTGCTGCTTCTATGTGGTGAAGAACGAAACCCCCCTGGCCCTTTTTATACCTCCGACTTCTCTGGAAATAAGGCAATAATTCAAAAAGGAAAAGGCGAGGGTGATGAAGAACCTGAAGAGATAAGAGATTTATGCATTGGTTTTACCTTTCGGTGGCCAGCCACGTTTCGCAGAACAAATTCGTTGATATCTATCTGGTCTTCTTTATGTGTTGAAGGGAACAAGACGTAGTCCCTCTGATCTCAAGGGGTTACGCGCACGAGCGACGAAAGACACGGGTAACGTGACCATATGATCTTGTTTGTGGAGGGAATATAGGGTTAAGACTCACAGTTATCCGCTGCATGGACAGTCCAGACCTAGCAATGGGGGGTGGTCCGGATGAGTCCAGATTAGGGTGTAACAGTGGCCCGAGTCATAAATCGAATCATCCAAATCATAATAGATCCTTTTTTTAATTGGGTTGACCTTTTCTTCTCACCTTGTTCTTTTTCTTCGAAAATTGAGCCGTT
This sequence comes from Eucalyptus microcorys, assembly GCA_014182515.1. Lineage (NCBI taxonomy): Eukaryota > Viridiplantae > Streptophyta > Magnoliopsida > Myrtales > Myrtaceae > Eucalyptus > Eucalyptus microcorys. The sequence continues at coordinate 9,960,751 of CM024569.1, forward strand.
TATTCAGGATTTAAATATTTCACGTAATGAATAAATTTACCAAATCAATAACTAGACAATTTACTTATGATAGCTTCTAAACAACCGATCGCAAATTAATGATAGCTTCTAAATAATTGCAGAACTCATTTCCTAGATGCGTAATAATAATGAATAACTATAAATTTACTAACTTTTACAATCCACACAATTAGACAAGATAAAATTTTTAAACAAAACAGTCTAAAACCATATATCAATAAGGAGTGTCGTTGAAAGGTAATATTGTACCAAGTTTTATATCATTTGACCAATTCTAAGATACTATGACTTATCTAGTAAATTAGTTTACTTAAATACCATCTGAAGTAGTTCTCTAAGCAAGTAGGTCCATTTTGAGCACCCAACAAAAATCCGTCACATCATTTAGCCAGCAAATTTAATGGAAGAGTTTTAGCATATCTATTATTATTTAAATTAATTTCCGGTCATTCATCTAATATAGTGAATTGTATAAATCACTTTTTTTTTTTTTGGATCATGCAATTATGATTAACAAGACTGAAAATTGTATAATTTTGACTGTTCCAAATTTCCAACTCCAATTCAAGCATAATGGGGAAAAATATCGTTCGAGTTTTTGGTCATGTCGGGCTGAATCCACCTAATTCGAAAGTTTCTGCTCCTAGTAGAGTGGACTCGGTTGTTTTTGCGGGTTGGAAAAAAAAATCCATATCTATTCTTCCCAGCGAGGTTAGACGGGTTATCGGTTTTGGGCTCATTTTTGCCGGATTTAATGGGCACCATGCAACAAGAACAATGGAAAAGATGAAAAAGGTAAGTGGAGAAGAATAAAGAAAGTACAGGCATCTCAATTCAGAGCTAGCTTTAAGCTATCCAATCACATATAATTTGGTACCCGAAATGGTAGCTCAATTAAAAAGGAATCTCATTTCAGGAACGTGATTACTTGAAATGGAAATTTATTTGAGCTTCCCTTCTCGTGAAACCAAAAGAGACCTAAAGTGAATGACAACACTCCTCCTTTTATTTGCTGATTTGAAAAAAAAAATGATCTGGCGTTTCACGTCATAATTTTTGCCGGATCGCCATTGAGCTGGCAAATTTCATCTATAACAGGTATATGACATGGTACCTCATTTAATAAACCACATTAGGTTTATTTAAAAAAAATTTAGTATTTGGTAAACAATTAATACGTCAAATTCAACATCGAGCAAATGTACATGTACTTTCGTTATTATCACCCCAATTGAAGGAAGACTCGGTGAAAACAAGTTTCTATGAGGTTTTTAGAAATTAGAGGCATAGTGGCTGCTTTGAATTATTGAAATTTTCTCATAGAGAATGGAGGATTTTGGAAGCATGTACGCACTTCAATATTTGGTTAATCACTAATACAATAATCCGAATCCATACATATTAATGAAGAATATAACCAACGTGTATTGGAATGCACTTTCGGCGGTAGTGTGTATGACTGCACTAACCTGCCCAACATGTGCAATCACATGACTTTGTTCAGGGACGGATCCATGGAACGGGAGACACATGTGCATGGTCTGACTATAATAAGCTGGATAGCATGGCCACCCTTGGATCAGGTGGATCCACGCGAGTCTCACCAAATCCAAGGGTGCTCACATGCACCCGAACCAACCAAGATTTTTTCTACGGGCTGGACCCAAAGGCCCAAAGTGGCCGAGTAAATTTCTATCTGGGGCCGACCAAAAAAAAATTCCATCTGCGGATCTAGTTCTCTTTTAGAAAGCTCAAGGATAGCTGGAGGAATAAGGGATAATGCGCGCCCATATTCTCTTGCTCCGCCTTCTCTTGATTGGCTCCACGAAGCGCACTTTGTCTTTTTGGCTTGGGAAATATCTCATATGTGGATAAGGTAGATCATGCGGGATAGGGATAATGTCGCAATCGAAGTTTAATGTTCCGGTCTTTTAAGACTTTCTTAACCAAACCAATATCTGACCTTTTATTCCGCATAATCATGTCCAAAATGGATCGGGCAGCTACAGTTTTCAACATGAAATCTTTACCTCCTCGCCTCAATCATTCCATGTCCAATGCCGGACAAAGAAATTATCTATAATTGAAGAATAGTTGAGCTTGTGGGAGACATTTTCTGCAAAATCGGAATTCAAATCGGCTCAAAATTACCCCTCCTTAGAGAACTTTTTGAGTAACTTAGATCGATTGAATTGCCATTGATTTTTGCTACGGCCGGTTATGTTTGGACAGCTAATGCTAACAGTTCGGTGGTACCAGAAAGTTGTCTTTCATTGAATGCCTATGGTTGGAGCCTCTTTCCTTTTTGAGTTTCGAAAGGATGTTCTCCTTGGATCCACTTTCCCCATGAATTTGTAAAATTTTTAGATGAATGACTCGTTTGATCCAACAAACGCATTGTTTTATGAAAGATTCCAAATAGTTTGGTTTTTACGTTTTTAAAGTAATTTGCGATTCTTCGTTCTCGATATATTCCTTATAATCCAGGGTTTAAGTATGGTGTCTTCTAGAAAAAGAGCACATAACTTTTTCCTAACTCAAGTCATGAGCCCAAAAAAGAGATCTCTTTTAAATCATAGGGTGTGTGCCACACATGTCATATCTGTCTTGGCAATGCTAATATGATTTAGTTAACGGATGCTCTTGCTTCGAGTGTGAAATATGATTGGATAATTTCTCATTCTCGACAAGTTCACAAGGTTTGAATCTCCGAAAGAATTGTTGATGAGATAATTAAATCAATGTCCCTTCTGGCACATCACGGGAGCTTCGCGCACTGGGCAGCCCCCACCTATTATTTGAAACAAGGATGATTTTGAAATACTCAATAAGTGAGATAAAATTCAAATATTTATATATGAGATTGCATATGGATTTAGATAAAGGAATTATGGGATGCGCATGATTGGTGGACATTATGGATAGTGGACATGGATTATGAGTAGATCATAGAAATAGATATCGGTAGTACATCATAGGCTGCAGATAGGATAAGATTTATTAGGTGCATTCATGTCCATGGACGCGTCACTGACTCTTTCACTAGCCACATGGAAAACTGCCAAGGTTACATAGATGAGATGGTCAGATGGGGGAACTTTCCATCTATTCATGCATTCAAAAGTCAAATGATGATGGATGGATTCCCAATTTTGTACTAATAAAGTGATGCACTTATTGGGGGGTTTTGTTATTTTACTCTGATCTTGGGAAAGCGTGAATCAGAGTAAGTCTTTGGATCTCCCATGTTAAGTAATTCACACTTTAAATTCTTAAGAAACTCTTTCGACCACAAATAAATAAATTCTTAAGAAACTCTCGTATAGTTGCAGTCACTTGCAATGAACATATCGATACATCACCCAGGCTCTCCCTATGATTTCCGTTTTTGAAAAAATTGGATATTAATTAATTAGTTATGTATGCATTTGGTGCCGGTAATTTACCCGCACTAATCTCATAAATTATGACCAATCAAAAAAAAATCTCATAATATTCCATTTTCCAAAAATGCAAGCAAAAAACTCCAATGTATTTTGATGGAACGACTTAAAAAGGAGAGAGACTTGAAGAGTTTTTCAGTTGTATCGAGAAAAACTAGTGGGAGGAGGGTATTGACGGACTCGGTGAGGGAGATCATGGTAGACTTGTCATGGGTAAAATGACTAATAGTCTACCTGAAGAAGAGGTTGGAAGACTGAATTGGCACGCCTGAGTAAGGCATCCAGGTGCCAAACTTGACCCAGCCAGATGTGGTCCAAGGCAGCCTACCTTGCCCGAAAAAGATGGTTTATATCTCTTTTATATGATAGGCGGGCTAGCCACCAAGTCAAGGCGTATCACGAGCCTTTCAACAGGACCCGCTCGGTGATCATCTAGGTGTTCCCGGCTTAGGTCCCAAAAGTTTGTCAATGACCGTTGAAAATATTAGAGAGTTACAATGCACTTGATTTTAGTTAGAAATCCTTGATGGTTCTTGTTCCTCTCGACCAAAAATCATTGATCCATAAGTCAGTTGGGTCTTTGGCCGATCTTCACCGATTCCTTCACATTTCTCTCCTAAGCATAAGGATAAGGTGACATTAAACAAATTCATGAAACTGCCAAATCATGAAAACCAGACAAGTCCTGGACTCCTCGTCATTGGACAAGCGGGAGCACAAAGAAAGGCTCCCATCATGTAACGACGGGCTGGAATCATGCAAAGAAAAGGATAATATAGATTACTAAAGTAAGTAAGAATTCATTCGAAAGAAATTAAGATAATCGAAAGGCAAGTAGGATGATTACCAAATGAATAAAACAGACAACGATGTTAAGGACGGCATCGATGTTCAACCAAGTGAGAGAAGCAAGTCAGCCTCAAATTGCTTATGAACCTCCCATTTGTTTGTCGATTGTCGCGATTCGCTTTATGTGTGTTTGGCGTTTCAAAGAACTTGTATATGATCTTAAGCATGGCCAGCAGATTAGGCCGTTGATGTGGGAACCTCAAGTTTGGATTTATGTCTCATTTCATAAATTTTAGGATTTTAGGTTTACTTGATTCTTTAATTAAGTTAGTTTAGGATTTTCATTTGGTATAGAGTGTTTTATTTTGTTATTTCCATTATGTTGAGCTTTTAAATTTGTGAAGGTATCTCATCTTTGATTGAAAGATGTCCTAATAATTCTTAGGGTTAAGTTATATGTGAAAGGGCTAGTACGAACACCTAGAGGAGGATGAATAGGTGTTAAAAGAAATTTTTTGTAAGAACGTTTGTAAAATACTTTTCTGTTGAAACAGAGTTTGAAAGCGAATGAACTTAGTAAGTTTTGAATTTCTAGCAAATAAACAAAATTACGAATAAGTAAAGGAGTTTAGTTTAGAGAATAAAGACACAGGTTTATAGTGGTTCGGTTTAGATCAAGCCTACGTCCACTCTTCAGCGCTGATAGCCTATTGACTGAATTCCACTATGAATCAAAAGAGATTTTACAGTTACACGATCTCAACTTCACCGTGCAGAGACTCTACCACACTCTTCCGAAGTCTCACAAGTGTTTGCTCTCTCTTTTAAGTACAATTTGAGCTTCAGCGAATGAAATAACAAAAAATTAGGAAGTTTCAGACTTTGAAAATTTTTCTTTCACACACGCTCTGTATTGAACAATTCAAGAGTCCGCCTTAAATACTCCTTCATGTCTTCATGACCATTGGCACTTCCCAAATGAGTTCTTCCAATCTACCCGTTGGATAGAATCAATCAAGGAGATCTCGAGTTCTTTTAAGAATGTGGTAAAAGCCTGTCAATCTTGTTCGCCCATACAATCAGGATCTTGGTTTTCATAAGTAGAACATTCCAAAATTGTTTGCCTTCATAAAGATTTGATTATCGGAATTGATTTCAATAAGGATAATCAATTATATAAGCGCTATATCCAGCCATAAGGTCATCCATAAATTATACGTGTCGAGTCCTTGAAGAAATAAATATAATCTCACATCTGAATAAGTCTTCATTCTTCAGTATCATTCAGTCTGGAATCTGTCAGCGTGAGTAGACTTTGATCATAAAGTCTGTCGGTTTTCAGACTTTGACTTTAAAGTCTTGGAGTCTTTAGACTAGACTGTGGAAATGTTTTGTCAACTTCAAAACAATAAATGAGTTTTCTCCAACAATATGCACAATAATATGCGCTTTACCTTCATTTAATTCATTTATCTCTTGTATAGATATAGAAAACCAAGAGATTTCTCTTTGTGCGTTTCATGTGTGTGCTCTACGTCTGTGAGTTGAGACTTGCGCTTTTCGTTTTCATCATATCAATTGGTACAACAGCATGGTAGATAATGGGGATGCAATGTCCAGAAACAACAGAAATAGCGACAACCATCTTGCCAACAAAGATTAGAGGCATAGGCTTTATGAAGCGTTGTTCTTCGTCTAAAAGCATGTCAACAGAACGTTGAGCAAAAGATTGGTGGAATGTCATGGACTAAGAACACGATTATGAATTGACTTGTTGTGTTAGACCTAGAGAGAAAGCTGAGTGTGGACAAAATAGTGGCCCCGGTGGGTAATCGAGCTTGGGGCCAACCGTTTGATGATCCTATATAAGTTACCCTAAATTATTGGCGTTCAGTTTATTCGAAAATTATGGATTCAAGTGAAGAGGATTTTAGAAGGCTTGGAGGATGTAACTAGTATGATGGTTGCCACAAAAGGTGCGGATTACTAGCAGGCAATGTTTAAAGCCTATAACTCATCTACTATTGTTACTAAAGAGGACTAATGCTAGCTTCTCGATATGTCTAAGGTTTAGAAAGGAAAGCAATGCTAGAGTAACAAATGAAGACGAAGAGAAGGTTGGCTTGTCCTAGTGGAACAACAGACGACGAGGGAATGTCCGCCGGTCTAGAATTTGCATATCAGGCAAACATGTCAGAAGCCGTGGTTGTATCGCTACAAGGACTTGCATTAAAATCAGAAGATAACAATTTTGGAGAGGATGGTTCATAAGTGGATAGAGGTATAAGATCTTCTAAGAATCTATTCACAAAAGGGATGATTGGAAGGGGTGAAGAAATAAGAACATCTTGCGTTCCCAAAATATAAATAACTAAACACACAAAGATGACTAGAGATAGGATTCCATCATATATACTATTTGTGCTTAATGTCATACCCAAGGAAGGGACATAAACAGGCACAAGGTTCCAACTTTGTGCATTCTTGTTGAGGAAGAATATTATTGGGGACATTACCATATAAGCATTCACAAGGAGAAATGTTACCTATAATAGGTAACAGAGTACGATTGATAGTGTATGTTAGGCAAGCCTCTTCCAATAAAAAGAAAAAGAAAAAAGAACTATTATAGACAAGAGGTGGAAACTAAAAGAATACTTTGTAATATCCAAAATATGCTTATGTTTACATTTTGTTCAACCATTTAGTTGGGAAGTGTTTGGACAAAAAGATGAATGATAGTACCATTTCTAGAGAGAATTCTAAGAAATTCGTTATCTCTATATTCTGTGGCATTATCAGTAAAAAAAAAAAAACTTGATATTTTTAGAAAATGTTTTTTTTTTCATGACAACAAAATCGCAGTAGATAAAAGTAGGTTCGAACGATTTTTTGTATGATATTAGTATAACGAAAATGATCATCCACAAAGATTACATAATAACAAAAGCTTTGATTAAATAATAGCAAAAGAAATGTTACCTTTGATAAGTGACAAAGTGCATTTGATAGTGTATGTTAGGCAAGCCTCTTAAAAAAAAAACTATTCTAGACAAGAAGTGGAGACTAAAAAAGTACTTGTAACATCTAAAATATGCCTATGTTTACATTCTACTTGACTCTTTTGTTGGGAAGTGCTTGAACAAAAACGATAAATGATAATACCTTTTTGGGAGAGAATTCTAAGAAATTCGATGTCTCTATATTCCGTGGCATTATTAGTAAAAAAAATTAATATTCGAGAAAATTGTGTTTTTATCATGGCAACAAAATTGCGGTAAATACAAGTCGATTCAAATTGATTTTTCGTATGATAAAGCCTGGTATTATGAGAATGATCATCCACTACATAATAGCAAAAGCCTCACATAGTGGGGATTGGAGATGATCTCCAAATAATAGAATAAATTAGATAAAATAAGAGCATGAGAGATAAATTCACTAAGAGAAAATGGCAAGCCTCGGGGTGAGTATGGTCCAGGTTAGGCTGCTTCACCCCCTAACCCTAGGACCAACCTGCACAGTGTTGATCCTCAATTTGAGATCAAAGATCAATCCTATTGAGCCAAGGACTAGACCGACCCAATAGGTTCGGTATGATTCCAAGATCAACCTGAAACCAACCAATAATTTTATTATTTCATTTTTTGTATTCCCTGAAAAAAAAAATTACCATTTCAAATTACATATCCATCGATAATGTGGAGTTGTGCAATCAAATTATAATTACCAGTACATATTCAACAAATTTAAGATAAGGCAACAATAAAAATTTCACACCTGCTAAAAGCAAGAAGCATAAAAACGATTAAGACCGCTCATAAAGATATGGGACAAAATGGGAAGTTAAGTAGCTAGTGGGGAAGTTGAGCGGAGTAAGTGTCGAGCTTTGAGCAAAGAAGGTATTTCTTCCAATTTTGACAAATTGAAAACTAAGGGGACAAAGAAGATAGAAGAGAACAAGTACTGGAGGAGGATGTCGTAATGCTGTTTACGCCGTTTTGCATGCCGTGAGGAGCCGTTTAATATTATTGGTGATGTCTGACTTAGGATTTTCTCTTTAGAATATATTAAAAAAATTATAAATAATATATTTGATATATAATATATAATATATTTTAGATATATTATATATAATATATACAATCAAGGTTGGTCCTGGTTGGACCAACTCTAAACTCCTAAGATCAAGGACTAACCCGCACGGTATTGGTTTAGGGATCCCAGGACTAAGGATTGATCCAGCCTCCCTGAGAATCGGACCAAGACCGGCAATGTTGGGTTGGTCCAAGGTCGATCCAAGGTTAACCCTGGAGCGACGCTCACCCTTAGCAAGCCATGATGTATTTCCAACTAACAAGGCAAACGATCAAAATATTTATTATCAACAGAGCCTAAATAATTAGTTGTAATCAAAGACCTTAATCTAGAGGAAGAACCATAATCTAATTGAGAATGCTAGTTTCAAATGATACTATTGCAATAAACCCCACAAAAGAGTGAGAATATTTAAGGAAACAAGCTCAAGGAGGCGTATTCTATAGCACGTCACAATGGTTTATCCCGTATGTGAATCCTGCATATGATGTTCATGAAAAGAGAAATGAAGTTCACACAATTAGCCTATGAAAATCCAATTAATGAGAGCTTGAGAATAAAAAATGTGTTAGACAAGGATAATGTGGCTGTTGAGATGTGTTTTGTATGGCTGACTCTCATTTGTAAATTACCCATTGTGTGATTAATAGGTTCACGTGAAGTGAAGGATTTTAATTAAAACAAATTGAAATGCGAAGTCATGTGATTACAGCAATTGGAATACAAAAACTTGGAATCAAAATTAGCTAAAGTGACAGATATAATAGATGTACAAATAATAGAGAAGCCATAAATTATTAGACTCTTGAAAAAAGGAACGAAGATCTTTCAAGAATAGAGAACAAATAATCTAAGAGAAGAACCCTCTATGGTACCAGCAGCTATGAGTGATGGACATGCATATTAACCTTGGCTTCAAGATTGATTATTCTGCTTAGTAGGATGATAGGTTGCAATGATAGGTTGCAATTGATAATAATTGGATGCCATATCACCATATTAGCAACAATGCTTACAATTATCCATTATATGCACTTTATCGGCTTGCACACAACAATTTGTATAAGGCTTATAAAGAAACTGAAAGGTGAAGAGCGGATATGGAGCAAATAAGGCCAAAAATAGACTTAGGATATCAAAACATAATGGGAACTAATCAAAAAATCTCTTAGAACTAGTTGAAAAATGTCTCAAAACCGGTTGGACCAATTGGACTAAACCAGTCAATAATTGGTCAACGCTAGTCAACAAATGAGGTTGATGTGGACTAATTTTGGAAAGATTATATTGACAATTCATCAAAAATTTTATGATTGAATTGCTATTATACGATAGATTTAAGATTTTTTGAATAATTTTTCATGATTTTTTAGAATTAATGAATGATCTAACTTGGAAATAAATCTACCCTATGGTATCCTTGATAATAACCAAAAAAAAAGAGATTGATACTATTAATATTTTCGTTAATAAGGTGAGTTTCAAAAAAAAAAACCAAAGCTTTTTAGTTTCCATTTCAAGAATCAAAGGATATTAAGCTTGAGGGAACGAGTTCGAATCTCCGGATGCTCGCAACTTAAGTGGGGGTCCCGGGGGTGGTTTATTAGGCCAGCCCTCCGAGGGTTTACGTCTAAATAGTGGCTTGCGGCGAGGCCCCACCGGTACCTGAGGGTCGTGTGATCCCCGAAGAGTGATCTCCAGCGATCCCTTGGTCATTAAAAAAAAGAGGATATTAAGCTTGAATAAAAATCTCAAGGTGAGAATGTTTTCCACAATAATGCAGTGATATTTATGGAGAAAAGCCCTTATCCTGTCGATTCGAAGGTAAACACAAATTGATGAGAAAATTAAAGAGAATCGGATAAGATTAGATCTAAAATTGACTATTTAAAAAATCAATTGATAGATCAATCTTGAAGTTTGTTTGGGATATTTCTTTTAACATTATAAAAGTAAGAAACTTTGTTTGATTTTCTGGAGTGTGGTTCCAAATTCTAATATATTTGCTTCATTAATTTATCCATAAGCTTAAAATTCGAGATCAACTTTTGTCCAACAAAGAAAGAATGATGCTGACACCTCCAATATGCATTTATGGCTTTCATTCAATAAATATATTTTCATATTTAGAATTTGATGTTTTCTTCTTTGATTGACTTAATTTAGGATTTAGTTTAGAAAAATCAAAATTTGTTGTTTTTATTGCTTTGAGTTCTTGAATTTATTATGGTATCTCATCTTTGATTAGAAGATATTATAGAATTTAGGGGTGAGCATGGTCCAACTTGAGCCAATGTAGCGCCTTACCCATGGACCAACTCACATAGTCTTGGTCCCTGATTTTTTGGGACCGGGAACCGATCTTATTGAGTTTGGGACTAAGAATTGAACCTATCCCGTGGATCCGATTCGGTTCTAGAGTTAATCAAGGACCAATCAATTCTCTTTTATTTTTATTTTTTGTATTCCTAAGGACAAACATACTTGCTTTTGGTTTTCCGGAACACTTGACTCAGCTCATTATGACCTGTGTGAGAACTCCTAAATTCTCCATTGCCCTAAATGGGGAGTTACATGGTTTCTTTGCTAGTGGTCGAGGATTACGACAGGGAGACCCCATATTTCCTTACTTGTTTACATTGGTTATGGAGGTTTTGTCTGGTATTCTCTATCTTTGCTCGATGAAGCCGGAGTTCAAATTTTATTGGAGATGCAAAGCAACTGATTTGTCACACTTATTCTTTGTCGATGACGTCTTCCTCTTTTGTGAAGCTGATATGCCCTCCATCTCTTTCCTCAAGGAGGGCCTAGAGATTTTCTCAGCTTGGAGTGGTTTGTATCCAAATACTAGCAAAAGTGAGATATTTCTTGCAGGAGGTTCACTGGCTACAAGAAATCAGATCCTTAATACTTTAGGATTCCATGAAGGGTGCCTTCTGGTTCGTTATTTAGGAGTTCCCATCATTACATCGAGGCTCTGTAAGGCGGATTGATGTACACTCGTCAACCGCATTACAGCAAACGTACAATCTTGGACCCATCACTTTCTTCCCTTGCCGACCGCCTTCAGTTGATCAGGTCGGTCTTTCATGCGATTCAAGTTTATTGGGCTAGTGTCTTCATTTTACATGTAGCTATTCTGGAACAGATAGAGAGAATCTTGAGGCAATTTCTTTGGAAAGGCTCGGACTTGGGTAAAGGTGGTGTGAAAGTTTCCTGGGAGGACGTCTGCCTCCCAAAGGAGGAGGGGGGTCTTGGCATCCGTAGGCTACGTGAGTGCAACAAAGCAGCTATGCTCAAACATATATGGCTCCTCTTCTTTGACAATGAGTCATTGTGGTACAAGTGGATCCATTCCATTTTTTTTAAATAGGAAGAACTTTTGGGTCGCTAAGAAGCCTACCTTCTACTCATGGGCTTGGAAGAAAATCCTTCAGCTCAGGACGGCATTTCGAAGCTCCTTCATGTGGAGGATAAGGGACAGCCTTTCTGTCTCTCTCTGGTTTGATAACTAGCACCCTAGGGGTCATTTGAACCTATTATTCTCAAACTCCCTCATCTACAATTATGGATTATCCAGGCAAGCAACGGTGGCTGATCTCTTCTCCACTTCTGGCCAAGCTTTCAAGTCTATTTTGGATTCTTGGGAGCAACCTCTACCGGTCCTTTCCTCGTACCTGGACCGCTTTTGCTGGAAGGAGGATTCTTCTGGCCTGTTCACTGTAGCTTTGGCTTGGGAGACTGTTAGGCGAAAGATGGCTCGGGTTCATTGGCATAAGTTCATTTGGAACAACTCGATTACACTAAGGTACCGACTTAATCTCTGGCTTATCGCCAAGTGCAGGCTTCCTACCCAAGTGCTCTTATTATCCTATGGTAGAATTGATTCCGGTGCATGTGCCTTTTGCAATGCTATGCCAGACTTCATTGATCATCTATTTTTTGGATGTCACATCACTACTGGCATTGCTTTTTTTTTGGGCTACCGATGCAACCTACCATGGCATAATAGATCATTGGGGGGGAGAATCTCCGATGAGTCGTATCATTCCTCTCGGGTAAGAAGTTCCATAAGTGCATTGCCTGCTTCTCTTTTGGTGCTTTTTGTCATAGTATTTGGAAGAACATGAACAGCATCCTATTTAGAGAGCAGTCTCTTGTGATTCCGGCAGTGAAGAACCACCTGTTTAAAGTATTTAGAGACAAGACTATCACCTTCAAGAATGTGGAGGATACTACAAGGAATAGGAGACTACAGTGCAGTTGGGGCAAAGATCCGATTATTTTCACTTCCAGGGAGACTGAACCTCTACATCATCACCGTTGCTGATTTCAGAGTGGTTGCCGGCGGCTCCCTAGTTCGCCTCTTCCTTTTTTGGCTAGTGGTTGCGCTATTGGCAGTTGCAGTGCGCTGCGAGTTGTGCACCTCCTCCTGTCTTGTTGCTGCTTTGCTGGTTTCTTGCTTGTAGGCTGGCTTTGGCTTGTACACCCCTTCGACTGTCTGGTCTTCTATCTTTGTGTGTAACCGGTTGGCTTGTTTTGCGTCTTTTTGATGGCTGTTCTACTACATCTCAGTACCCTTCCACTCATAATGTCTAGGCATTTTGAGTGTAAGTTTTTGGTGCTGTGATCGCTTTTGTACAAGTTTAAAGCTCAATATATTTCTTAATTTCACCCAAAAAAAACAAACATACTCTTTGAAATTATATATTTATCCACAATGTGATAGTGAGCAATCAAATGGTGAACATTGGTACAAATCAAATATAAATCTAAGATAAGATAATAACAGAAATTTTCACTTGCAAAACATAATAGACCATAGAAAATGAACACGTAAAATAAAAAAAAAAAAAAAAAAGAAGTAGAGAATCACGAAAGGCAAGGAAAGAGAATCAGAGGTAGAAGAGCAAATAGTAGGGGAAGAGAATCGATCACTCACTCCAAATGAGTACAAAGAAAACGAAGAGATTGCCAGATGGAAATGGACGATTTCAATGATAATCTGAGATTGAGGAGAGTAAGATCGAGAGAGAAAAAGACAAAGGAATATAAGAGGCACTTCTAGTCATATACTTAGGGTTTGGACAAAAAGAAAATAGATAACTATAAGGTTGGTTGGGGTTAGGCCAACCCTAAAATCTTAATGTTAGGGAACAACCACACAATATAGGTTCCAACAGTCCTAGATTAGGGATTAGCCCAATCCCCCTAGGAACAGACTAGGACTGATTGGGTTGGACCGATCCAAGGTCAACTTAGACTGATGCTCACCCCTTTTGAGATTTAGTCGGTTTTTCTTTTGGGTATTGCTATGATTTTTTTTATATATTCTCACTATTTCCTTGTTTTTGTTTTCCTTTACTCTATTGAGTCAAGGGTTAGCATATAAGTATGCACCTTTATTTAAGCGTAATTTAGCTTTATCTCCTTTGAGTAACAAAGAAAATCTAGAGAAATATCTTTGTGTGAGCTTGTGTGTTGGATTTGGGCTTTGCCTTTTCGAGTTGCAACTCATTTTTTTTGTTTCCATTGCATCCGCCAATTGTTGTCATTACCGTTATTATCAACACAATCTCCATCTTTTCTTTAGGCACTTGAATCGGTCTTTTTCCATGTTCGACTTATGCATTTGCTTATATTGAGTTGCGTTGTCTAGAAAAATAATTGATCCCTTGATTCCTCTCTCTTGCTCACGTGCAATGGCCCCTTTGCCCTAAGCCCCTATCTAGGCATTGGCCCTATTCAATAGGGATGATCTATTCTCATTCCAAGATTAACCGAGAATCGGGGACCAAACCGGTTGGTCTTATGACCAAGAACTGAACTAGATCTCCTATTCGATCCAATGGAGCCAATAATTTTTTTTTCCCATTATTTGATGCATTGTGTTATGAAAAAAAAAAAAAAAAAGCTCGTCGTCTTTATTTTTTTTAAAGAAATTAAAATACATATAAGTAATCCATCCGGTCAAGTTCTCCCTTGGAATTGGGAACCGAACCACTCGGACACCGATTATACTTTTAGGAATTGACTCCGAACTGACACTCCTAGGAATCAACCAAATTAGCTGGTCCGGTCCAGTCAAGGTGGTCACTGGTTCTAGTGGTCCGTTTGCACACCCCCACTGTTCAAGCTTGAAATTCTGGGCTGAGTCCACTAATTGGGCCAAAATAAACTCAATGGGGCGCAAACACTATTTCTCCCTCTCATTTTCGCCGGAAAAATTACCAAAAAGTATTAAACCCCTTATACGGATGCTAATTCACTTCTAAACTTTTCAATTTGGCCAATTTAATTATAAATCTTTTGATGATTTATTAATGTATTACTTCCTTCCAGCCAAATTTGGCCACAACTCGTTAATAAGACACTGGCTTCTTCTTTTTTGTGATATGGCCATGCTGATGTGGAAAATTTTTACAAATTTTCATTTTTTTTAATTTTATATGTTTTTTTTTTGCTTTTCATTTTTGTCTTATTTTCCTCTACTAGTTCACAGCCTTAGAGATAGGTAAGGGTAGGACACCCTTGCTGGCCCAAATTTACCTTGGAAATCACAACCCTCACTAGATTTTAAGATTGAATAGTTGCAAGGTTGGTCCAAGTCCTAATTGGAAGCAGTTCCCTAGTTTTTTGAATGGGCAACCTATTTCATATAACTTTGAATGTGGAACTTACCCTATCAATCGATTTTAGGGTCGATTCTAGGATTTACTCAAGAGTCAGCCAATTTCTCTCTCTTTTTTTGGTCGTTTTTTTCTTTTTCTATTTTCACTTTTAGTTAAGTAAACAAAAGAGCACAACAATAAAAATTTGCATTCATTAATAGTAACAATCCATACAAGATGAACAATTTATATAAAATAAATACTAAAAATTTCAAAACACACAACTGTGGTTCATTTGTTCCTAGTTCCCGATTCTCAATCTAGTTCTTCAATTTTCGGTTCAATTCTTACCTATGGACCAAGAATCAAACTGCATAGTACCGGTTCCACTTTTTTTTTAGAATCGGTAACCGCAAGAATGTAAAATCAAGCTGGTTCTTATGATCGATTTGATTCAATTTTTGGTTCTACCTTAAACCCATGCTCACCCCTATCAAATGTGAGTGAGAACTCACGCGTCCTCTTCAACCATAAAAAGGCCCAGCAACACCCTCACCTAGTAGGGTTGGACAATGGCCCTCCCGGCCCTCAATAAAAATAAAGAAAATAAAAAATGTAAAAAAGAAAAAAATCCAAAAAAATTATTTAAAAAAATTTGTTTATGTTAATGCTGGTTATGCCACGTGGGATGTGCGACATCCCAGAACATCATGCTCGACACGTGTCATTTATAATTGCGTCCTCTTTTAACTATTAGCATGTTTAAGCATAATCAACCATCCGAACTTCTCTTACAATGAAAATTGCACGAGTATATTTATTGAACTTATGTATCTTTATTTATATTAAGTATCAGTTAAATAACTTTACTACATTGTTCAAGAAAAATACAAAGCACACAAGTCATGGGAAGGGTCTGGGTTCGCTATCTTCCACATTACTTCTTTGCTCAAAAGCCAACTTGTACAAAAAACAAGATATACATATCCCCTACAAGAGATTGCACGAATTTAATAATATACATATGCGTCTTCTTTAAAATAACATCAAGAGGTTGTAACTTGTTACAACATTAAGCAGAACATGACGTAATACATACATAGTCTTGGGACGAAGGTCGGGTCAACTAGCACTACTTCTTCCATACTATTCCGAAGGCGAGCCTACACATTAACCAAAGCGCCATCCAATTTAACGATCGGTGGCCTCTAACATCACCTCTTCCCCTCAATCTCTGTATCTAGAGAGACCATCTTACAAATCTAGAAATAAGATAAATAAAGGATGAGTCGAAATCCAGTAAATGAGTTCAAGGCAATACAAAATAACCTTGCATGACAAATGCATAATTAAATGTCTTATCCTTAACATCGTGATGGAAACATTAATAAGATGCATAATTTCTTAAGAAATTGCACCTCAAAATCCAATTCGATTCTTCCCTATTAAACTTTTTGCACCACTTTTTAGAAGTCATTGTATAATCCATATAAATTCATGTGAGTTGATGTTGAATCAATCATTGATCCTGGAGATCTCGTTGCAAAGTTTATTTGATTATTGGTCGCAGAAAGCATGGCCATAGCTAGGCGACCTCGCCTAGGCCACCTACTAGGCTGGCAAGGTTGAGCCTTGCCAAAGGCTCAAAATTGAAGGGTGCGACCTTTAGTCTAGGTGAGCCTTATTGGTCATGGGTAGGTCGCGGCCTCATCATCGCTGGGTGAAGCTTGCCATTGGATGACAAGGCTGACCTCGCCGATGCTAGCCTCTAGTTGATTGCCACCAGCCAAAGGAAGGAGGAGGAAGTGAAGGACAAAGAGAGAAAGAAAAAGAAAAGTAGAGAAAAAAGAAAAAATTAATAAAAGATTTCAAAAAATATATATATTATTAAAATATTGTCCACATTAGCGTTAACCAGATGGCTAGTGCCGACCAGCCAAAGTTAGCCAGATAAATTGAATTGGCACAATTGCAAAAGGTTTAGGACTGAATAGCTAAAATGAAGATGTTGGACCCGCCAGCTTGATCACGGAGTTCGTAACTTACTTTGATCGTCTTGTCACCTTTCTTGAGAAATAATTTATTATATGCACAAGATACATCCATATTTAATCCATTTGAAGTTTCGATTCTAATTGATCCATTTCGGTACACAATTAACATATTTTTTATGAACTAATTAATCGGGTATCATGCTAGCAACTCCAAAAACTGAGATTGGAGATGGAGAACAAGACAAAAATTTCGAAAAATAGAAGGAACGAGCATGTGACATTTCACATGATCAAATTAAAAAATCACCTAGAAAGTTTCACCTTTTGCCTAGAAGAGACATTAAACATTATATAGTCCAACATAATTAAGATGTATTACTGCACTTAATTACTATACAATTACAGTGGAGCTTTTTAAGACATCCAAAGTGCGATAACCCTTAAGAGAAGGGTATCGACGCTAATCCCAGGTCTGCAGCAACTCTTAGGATTAGCTATATAGAGTTATACATATTGTCCACAATACATATACAAAATACGTATTTCATACTTGGTTGAACCTAGCTAATGGGAGAGGAGGGCGCCGTGGTGGTGGCCGCGGTGCCACCAAGAAGTTCTTGCTGCGAAAATCCACCAGTAGCACGCCACCGTACGCTTTAGCCGCCTCGAAGCAATCCATGGGCTTCTGGGGAGGTGCTTGAGGAATCAAGGGTTGCCTAACCTTCTTCCTGGCGATACCCTCTTCTAACAAGGCGAAGGCCTCCTCTGCAATTTTGGCAAGTTCGCGTGAATGAGCCGTGATAAGTGCTTGCTGCTCTGATACCTCGTGCTGTCTATGAGGCTGTGTTCTATGTGGTGAAGAACGAAACCCCCCTGGCCCTTTTTATACCTCCAACTTCTCTGGAAATAAGGCAATAATTCAAAAAGGAATAGGCGAGGGTGATGAAGAACCTGAAGAGATAAGAAATTTATGCATTGGTTTTACCTTTCGGTGGCAAGCCACGTTTCGCAGAACAAATTCGTCGATATCTATCTGGTCTTCTTTATGCGTTGAAGGGAACAAGACATAATAGTCCTCCTGATCCCATGGGGTGACGTGCAGGAGTGACGAAAAACTTGGGTAACGTGACCAAATGATCTTGTTTGTGGAAGGTGTTGGAAAAATATGGCTACGAAGAACAATGAAGACGGATGCTAAGAGTACTTAGATCGGACTTTGAGGCGTGATATCACTTTTTTTAAGAATTTATTTGCCCCACAACGTTGCTAATGGTCACCGGAAAAAATCCTCCAGGATACAACAAAGTCTCGGATGAGAATACTAGATAGCAATTATAGTATTTCTCCAAGATCTCTCTGGGAAAATAATCGAAAGAATTGGCTGTAGTTTTTCAGAAAGAAGACTCGAAAAATGACCACCACATTTTTCTTCCGAAAATGACGAGTATATATATATGAAACAGTCTTGCAACTCTTCGTGAAAATTCCCAAAGAAAAATGAACAAACACGTCTTTTAGAAAATTGTTCGATAAACAATTGCGACTCTTGGGAAGAAGTCGAAAACCGAACAATTGCGACATTTCAAGGAAAAGTTGCAAACTGAATAAGTAATTTTCCAAAGGTTGTCTTGAAAAGACACAAACAAAATTCGAATAATAATTTTATTTATTTATTTATTTATTATTATATTTTTTAATAATAGAATTTCGAATTTTCATTTTATATATTTTATTTCCGAAATTCTCAAAATAAAAGATAACATTAATAACAAAAAATAAAAACAAAAATAAATAAATGACAAAGGGATTAGTGCTAATTAAACCGCGGGCGCGCAGGCGTGCTAAATGCTAAGTGCGCCAAATAATCGCGCACCTGCACGCGGGTATGGTGGGGTCTAGCCCCACCCAATCACTCCTTGAGGTATACAAGGAAACCCTTCACTTATAAATTGCGTCACTTCCTCTCACTTTTCCTATGTGGGACAAGGAAAAAACACTCAGTTTGTTTTGACAAACAAACTTCCAACAGAAGGAATATAGGGGCAAGACTCACAATTATCCAAACCTAGCCCGTGTCATAAATCGAATCATCCAAACCATAATAGATCCTTTTTTAAATTGGGTTGACCTTTTCTTTTTACCTTGTTCTTTTTCTTTGAAATATGAGCCATTTATTTAGGGTTTAAATATTTCACGTAACAAATAAATTTATCAAATCAATAACTAGACAATTTACTTATGATAGCTTTTAAACAACCGATCGCAAATTAATGATTTAACAATGAGTGTCTAGCCTTGATCATAGAAGACACTTTCTGGGTGATTGTTTAATTTGATCACTTGAAATATCAAGTGCTCGTTCCTTTTCTTTAGCAAAATTTTTGTTTTGCCTGCTCTCTCCACCTCAGTTTTTGGAGTTGCTGGCACGATGCATGACTAATTAGTTTATGAAAAATATGTTAAGGATATACCAAAATAAATTCATCATATCCGACTGTTCAAATGGAGTAAATATGAATGCATTCAATGCATATAATAAATTATTTCTCAAAGAAGGTCACAAGACCACCACAAGTTAAAAACTCCGTGATCAAACTTGCGATCCAGCATCTTCTCTTCGTTCTGATAAACCTTTTTTTAATGCCTAATTTTATTCACTTACTTAAATGGATACCAAGTAATTGCTGTATGTTCTCCAAGAATATTGCGGGCCAGTACTTTTAGACCCATGATAGTTATTAAAAGAGTGTTGTTAAGCTAACCGCACCGTTATTCCTTGCAAATAATGGTGCCTTTTTTACCACGCATTTCCATTGAGATGCAATTGGCAACCGGAACCTACAGAATAAAGAGACAATGAGCAAATATGGAATCATTGATTGCTTTTGTTCCTCTCTAGAAAAAATTATAGTTTGATCCGTATCTCCTCGGCACTTGACTAACCATCATTTGGAACTTCCATTTATTTGCAAAAGTGCTGTCTAATATCTTTTTGACGAGGATATAATTGGTTTTCGGGTGTTGAATTACTGAGCAATAAATCATTTCTGTAATAATTTGCTTTTGAGTTGATATTTATTTATTCAACATAAACAACAAATATAAATTAAGTTTCTGTTTTAGGCTTCCGCATTTTAGAGTAGGATGTCTTTGGGATTCCTATTTGAAAACCCAACTCGAATCTAGGATAGGCTCAATTTTCGTTTAGGATTTTTTCAAGTTTGAAATAAGATCGACCTCCCAAATCCACTTCGTTGCGATATTTGACTAAGATAAATTAGTAGAAGATTGTACGCATTTTATGCTAAATTAAATTGAATAATTTAGTTTAATTCAACAACTTAACATCCATATAAGTTTATTCGTATGAGACAAGTTCAAGGAAACGTAGTAATCGCATATGAAGAATTATTCTGAAGGGCGAGAGAAATGTTTTTAACTGTCAATTTCAAAAAATATAAAATAAGATAAACGGATTTCATATATTGCAGTTCATGTAATTAAATGATGATCTGGCATATCATGCTGCGAAATGTTCTATTGATGATATAAAATGAGACACGTCATTGACTATGCACATGATCGTAATTACATTTCAAAAAGTGTTAATTTAGATAAATTTTAACTATAATAATATAGTATTCATATGTAGGGGTATTGGCCATGATCATTAAGGATTTTTGTTTAATTAAGCGTAAGCTACGACTAAATAACCATCTGGAAGCTATAGTGTTTTAAAAGGCCACAACTTCCTTGGGACCAAAAGGGCAAGTTATCATACTCTTAGGTAATAGTTGCGCGGTCAATAACGAACCATCACTCTACAAAATGTGATGGGACCATCTTGCTCAATATATGTATAAAAGATTATTGTTGAGAAAAATATGCTTACACAGTACCATCTTCATTGAATTCTATTATACTTAACACATAATATAGTAGATAATGTTGTTATCTAAATAATTGAATAGATGCAGATCTAATAATCTTTTATGCTGATTATACTTATAGGTAACACACAATGGAGAACGTGTTAATGGAATCAGTTTTCTAGCAGGTTTGTGTTGAATATGATTGTATTGTTTTTTCAGAGGATACGCTTGTTGAATGTGAAAAATGTTGTGACAGGATGAGCTAGTCATCATTCTTCTGGAAAATAACGGACCGTCAACCAATCATTTTCTGGAATAAAATTAAGCAAAAAAAGAAAAATAGAGCTTATCAGAATGAAGAGAAGATGCTGGATTCGCCAGCTAGATCACAGAGTTTGTAACTTACTTTTGTTCGTCTTTTTACGTTCCTTGAGAAGTATTTTATTATATGTATCGAGGATGCATTCATATTGGGAAAATGTCACAAATGGTCCATGAAGTTTTATCTAATGTTCAATTTCATCCCTGAGCTTTCGATTTGCTTAATTTGGTCCATGAACTATTAACGAATGTTCAATTTAGTCCTTTCGTTCAAACCGTTAAGTGATGACTATTTTTCCTTCTTCTTCTCTCTTCCTTTCGCCAGCCATGGCAGAGGGAAGGGCGACCCTGGGCTGGCTAGGGCCGCCCTCACCTGCGTTGGGTGAGGACGGCTCTCGCCCGACGCCAGCAAGGGCGACCCTCACCAGACCCTCGCCGGATGCTGGCTTCCCTCCACCATGGCCGGTGGAGGGAAGAGAGAAGAAGAAGAAAAAAAAAAGTAATAAAAAAGTAAAAAGTATTAAAAAGTAAAAAGACCAAAATGCCGAATTCCGTTAATTTTAACTAACGGAATGACGAAATTGGTCAATTTTCAAATAGTCAGAGACTAGATCGGACATTTATCGATAATTCATGGACCAAATTGAACAAATTAAAAGTCTAGGGACGAGATTGCATATTAAGTAGAAGTTTAGGGATTGTTTGTGACATTTTCCCATTCATATTTAATCCATCCGAGCCGTCGAATATGATAAATCCATTTCATTTTGATACACGATTAACATTTTTTTATAAACTAATTAGTCGCATATCATGCCAGCAACTCCAAAAGCTGAGGTGGAGAGAGAGCGCAAGACAAAATTTTGAAAAATAGAAGAAGAAGGAATGAAAATGTCACATAATCAGATTAAAAAATCATTTATAAATTGTCTTGAGCGAGGCTTTGAGCGAGGCTAGACGCTTATTGTTAAACTATTTGGCAAATTAAATCTGAGAGTATGTCGCATCATGAGCACCTTTTGCCTAAGAGAGACACTAAACATTATATAGTCTAACATAATTAAAATTTATTACTGCCTTAATTACTGTTGAATTACAGTGGAGATTCTTAGGACATCCAAAGTGCCATGACCCTTGAGTGAAGGGTATCGACGCTAATCCCAGGTCTGCAGCAACTCTTAGGACTAGCTATAGAGAGTTATACATATTGTCCACTATACATATACATGATACGTACTTCATACTTAGTTGAACCTATCTAATGGGAGAGGAGAGCGCCGCGGCAGTGGCGGCGGCGAGAAGTTCTTGCCATGAAAATCAACCATTAGCATGCCCCCATACGCTTTAGCCGCGTCAAAGCAATCCATGGGCTTCTGGGGAGGGGCTTGAGGAATCAGGGGTTGCCTAGCCATCTTCTTGGCCACGCCCTCTTCTAACATGGCGAAGGCTTCCTGTTCAATTTGGGCAAGTTTGCGTGCATGAACCATGATAAGTGCTCTGATACCTCGTGCTAAACTGGCGACTTAGCGAGTGATCTATCTATGAGGCTGTGTTCTTCGTGCTGCTTCTATGCAGTGAAGAACGGAACCCGCCCGTGGCCCTTTTTATACGTCCAACTTCTCTGGAAAGAAGGCAATAATTCAGAAGGGAAAAGGCGAGGGTGATGAAGAACCTGAAGAGATAAGAGATTTATGCATTGGTTTTACCTTTGGTGGCAAGCCACGTTTGGCAGAACAAATTCGTTGATATCTGTCTGGTCTTCTTTATGCCTTTTAAGGGAAAAGACAAATCTCTTCTGATCTCAAAGGGGCATGAGTGACCAATGACGTGGGTAATGTGACCACATGATCTTGTTTGTGGAGAGAATATAAGGGCGAGATTCAGAATCATCCACTGTATGCACGGTCCAGACCTAGCAATTGGGTGGGTTTGGACGAGTCCAGGCTGGGGTCTAACGCAGGCCAATATCATAAATCGAACCACCGAAGCCATACTAGATGCTTTTTTAAATCAGGCTGACCTTTTCTTTTTAGCTTGTTCTTTTTCTTCAAAAAATCAGCCATATATTTGGGATGTAAATAATTCGTGTAATAAATAACTTCATCAAATCAATAACTAGAAAATTTACTTGTGATAGCGTCCAAACAACCAATCACAAATTTATGATAGCTTCTAAATAACTGCTTAACTAGGTTGCTATATGCTAGGCACGTAATGATAACAAACAACTAGAAATTTACTAACTTTTGCAATCCATATAATTAGATAAAATAAAAATTTTAAACAAGACAGTCTAAGACCATAGTTTTATAAGATGTGTCATTGAAAGGTAACATTGTACCGAGTTTTATATTATTTGACCAATTCTAGAAATACTGCAACTTATTTTAGTAAATTAGTTTACTTAGAGACCATGTGAAGTAGATCTTTAAACAAGTAGGTATGTAATGAGCACCCTGCAAAAATTCGCCAGAAGAATTATGAAAAAAATCCTAAACATATTGCAATTTTTCCAATTTAATCCTAAACATTTTTTTTTAGCCATTTGGTTATAAACCTTTCAATTCAGTCCATCGAACCGACGTTGTTGTGGACAATATTTTAATAATATTTTATATTTTTTCAAAATTTTTATTAATTTTTTCTTTTTTACTTCACTTTCTCCTCCTTCCTCCTGTTGGTCGTCATTGGCAACTGGCCAAAGGCAGGGCCAGCAAGGGACCTTGCCAGCCTCAAGAAAGCATAGCCGTGGCTGGGCAACCTCGCCAGAGACCACCCACTAGGCTGGCAAGGGTTGAGCGTTGCTAGAGGCTCAAGGTCGAAGGGTGTGACCTCACGAGGTCGAAGGCTACGACCTCTAGTCTGAGTGAGTATTATCGATTATGGGTAGGTCGCGGGCTCACCATCACTGGGCAAGGCTTGCCATTGGACAACAAGGCTGACCTCGCTGATGCCTGCCTTTGGCCAATCACCATTGGCCAGAGGAAGGAGGAGGAAGTGAAGGACAAAAGGAGATAAAAAAAAAAAAAAAAAAGGAAAAGTAGAGAAAAAAAGAAAAAATTAATAAAAAATTAGACAAAAATTAGAAAAAAATAAAATATTATTAAAATATTATCCACATTAGCGTTAGCTAGACGACTGGTGCCAGCCAGCCAAAGTTAGCCAGATAGATTGAATTGACACAATTGCAAAAAGTTTAGAACTAAATGACTAAAATGAAAATGCTGGACTCGCCAGCTTGATCACGAAGTTTGTAACTTACTTTGATCATCTTGTCACATTCCTTGAGAAATAATTTATTATATGCACAAGATACATCCATATTTAATCCATCTGAAGTTTCGATTCTAATAGATCCATTTCGGTACACGATTAACATATTTTTCATGAACTAATTAGTCGAGTATCATGACAGCAACTCCAAAAACCAAGGTGAGATAGAGCACAAGACAAAACTTTTGAAAAATAGAAGAAGGAATTGGCATGTGACAATTCACATGATCAAATTAAAAAATTCACCCAGAAAGTGTCTTGAGCGATCAAGGCTAGACGCTTGTTGTTATGCCATTTGGCAAATTAAATCTGAGTATGTCGCATCATGAGCACCTTTTTGCCTAAGAGAGACATTAAACAATATATAATCCAACATAATTAAGATGTATTACTGCACTTAATTACTATACAATTACAGTGGAGCTTTTTAAGACATCCAAAGTGCGATAACCCTTAAGAGAAGGGTATCGACGCTAATCCCAGGTCTGCAGCAACTCTTAGGATTAGCTATATAGAGTTATACATGTTGTCCACAATACATATACAAAATACGTATTTCATACTTGGTTGAACCTAGCTAATGGGAGAGGAGAGCGCCGTGGCGGTGGTGGCGGTGCCGCCAAGAAGTTCCTGCCGTGAAAATCCACCATTAGCATGCCATCGTACGCTTTAGCCGCCTCGAAGCAATCCATGGGCTTCTGGGGAGGTGCTTGTGGAATCAGGGGTTGCCTAACCTTCTTCTTGGCGATGCCCTCTTCTAACATGGCGAAGGCTTCCTCTGCAATTTTGGCAAGTTCGCGTGGATGAGCCATGATAAGTGCTTGCTGCTCTGATACCTCGTGCTATCTATGAGGCTGTGTTCTTTGTGCTGCTTCTATGTGGTGAAGAACGAAACCCCCCTGGCCCTTTTTATACCTCCAACTTCTCTGGAAATAAGGCAATAATTCAAAAAGGAAAAGGCGAGGGTGATGAAGAACCTGAAGAGATAAGAGATTTATGCATTGGTTTTACCTTTCGGTGGCAAGCCACGTTTCGCAGAACAAATTCGTTGATATCTATCTGGTCTTCTTTATGCGTTGAAGGGAACAAGACGTAGTCCCTCTGATCTCAAGGGGTTACACGCACGAGTGACGAAAGACACGGGTAACGTGACCATATGATCTTGTTTGTGGAGGGAATATAGGGGCAAGACTCACAGTTATCCACTGTATGGACAGTCCAGACCTAGCAATTTGGGGGTTCGGATGAGAATCGGATGGGTCCAAGTTAGGGTCTAACAGTGGCCCGTGTCATAATCGAATCGGATGGGTCCAAGTTAGGGTCTAACAATGGCCCGTGTCATAAGTCGAATCATCCAAACCATAATAGATCCTTTTTTAAATTGGGTTGACCTTTTCTTTTTACCTTGTTCTTTTTCTTCGGAAAATGAGCCATTTATTTAGGGTTTAAATATTTCACGTAATAAATAAATTTACCAAATCAATAACTAGACAATTTACTTATGATAGCTTCTAAACAACTGATCACAAATTAATGATAGCTTCTAAATAATTGCTGAACTAATTTGCTGGATGCGTAATAATAACGAATAACTATAAATTTACTAACTTTTACAACCCACACAATTAGAAAAGATAAAAATTTTAAACAAGACAATCTAAAACCATATATCAATAAGGAGTGTCGTTGAAAGGTAATATTGTACCAAGTTTTATATCATTTGACCAGTTCTAAAATACTATGATTTATCTAGTAAATTAGTTTACTTAAATACCATCTGAAGTAGTTCTCTAAACAAGTAGGTCCATTTTGAGCACCCAACAAAAATCCATCACATCATTTAGCCAGCAAATTTAGTGGAAGAGTTTTAGCATATCTCTTATTATTTAAATTAGTTTCCGGTCATTCATCTAATATAGTGAATTGTATAAATCACTTTCTTTTTTTTGGCTTTCATGCAATTATGATTAACAAGACTGAAAATTGTATAATTTTGACTGTTCTAAATTTCCAACTCCAATTCAAGCATAATGGGGAAAAATATCGTTCGAGTTTTTGTCATGTCGGGCTGAATCCACCTAATTCGAAAGTTTTTGGTCCTAGTAGAGTGGACTCGGTTGTTTTTGCAGGTTGGGAAAAAAAAAATTCCATACCTATTCTTCCCAGCGAGGTTAGACGGGTTATCGGTTTTGGGCTACTTTTTGCCGGATTTAATGGGCACCATGCAACAAGAACAATGGAAAAGGTGAAAAAGGTAAGTGGAGAAGAATAAAGAAAGTACAGGCATCTCAATTCAGAGCTAGCTTTAAGCTATCCAATCACATATAATTTGGTACGCGAAATGGTAGCTCAATTAAAAAGGAATCTCATTTCAGGAAGGTGATTACTTGAAATGGAAATTTATTTGAGCTTCCCTTCTCATGAAACCAAAAGAGACCTAAAGTGAATGACAACACTCATTTTATTTGCTGATTTGAAAAAATAAAATAAAATGATGTGAAATGATGTGGCGTTTCACATCATAATTTTTGCCAGATCACCATTGAGCTGGCAAATATCATCTATAACAAATATATGACATGGTACCCCATTTAATAAACCACATTAGGTTTATTTAAAAAATTTAAGTATCTGGTAAACAATTAATACGCCAAATTCAACATCGAGCAAATGTACAAGTACTTTCATTATTATCGCCCCAGTTGAAGGAAGACTCGGTCAAAACAAGTTTCTACGAGGTATTTAGAAATTAGAGGCATAGTGGCTGCGTTGAATTATTGAAATTTTCTCATAGAGAATGGAAGATTTTGGAAGCATGTACGCACTTCAATATTTGGTTAATCACTAATACAATAATCCGAATCCATACATATTAATGAAGCATATAACCAAAGTGTATTGGAATGCACTTTCGGCGGTAGTGTGTATGACTGCACTAACCTGCCCAACATGTGCAATCACATGACTTTGTTCAGGGACGGATCCATGGAACGGGAGACATATGTGCATGGTCTGACTATAATGTGCTGGATAGCATGGCCACCCTTGGATCAGGTGGATCCACGCGAGTCTCACCAAATCCAAGGGTGCTCACATGCACCCGAACCAACCAAGATTTTTTCTACGGGCTGGACCCAAAGGCCCAAAGTGGCCGAGTGAATTTCTATCTGGGGCCGACCAAAAAAAAATTCCATCTGCGGATCTAGTTCTCTTTTAGAAAGCTCAAGGATAGCTGGAGGAATAAGGGATAATGCGCGCACATATTCTCTTGCTCCGCCTTCTCTTGATTGGCTCCACGAAGCGCACTTTGTCTTTTTGGCTTGGGAAATATCTCATATGTGGATAAGGTAGATCATGCGGGATAGGGATGATGTCGCAATCGAAGTTTAATGTTCCGGTGTTTTAAGACTTTCTAAACCAAACCAATATCTGACCTTTTATTCCGCATAAACATATCCAAAACGGATTGGGCAGCTACAGTTTTCAACATGAAATCTTTACCTCCTCGCCTCAATCATTCCATGTCCAATGCTGGACAAAGAAATTATCTATCATTGAAGAATAGTTGAGCTTGTG
Source organism: Eucalyptus microcorys (assembly GCA_014182515.1). NCBI lineage: Eukaryota > Viridiplantae > Streptophyta > Magnoliopsida > Myrtales > Myrtaceae > Eucalyptus > Eucalyptus microcorys. The sequence goes on from CM024569.1 coordinate 9,988,749, forward strand.
GGAGACATTTTCTGCAAAATCGAAATTCAAATCGACTCAAAATTACCCCTCCTTAGAGAACTTTTCGAGTAAGTTAGATCGATTGAATTGCCACTGATTTTTTTGCTACGGCCAGTTATGTTTGGACAGCTAATGCTAACAGTTCAGTGGTACCAGAAAGTTGCCTTTCATTGGATGCCTATAGTTGGAGCCTCTTTCCTTTTTGAGTTTCAAAAGGATGTTCTCCTTGGATCCACTTTTCCCATGAATTTGTAAAAAACTTTAGATGACTGACTCGTTTGAACGACAAACGCATTGTTTTATGAAAGATTCTGAATAGTTTGGTTTTTACCTTTTTAAAGTAATTTGCGATTCTTCGTTCTCCATATATTTTTTATAATTTCAGGATTTGAGTATGTTGTCTTCAAGAAAAATAGCACATAAGTTTTTGCTAATTCAAGTCGTGAGCCAAAAAAGAGATCTCTTTTAAATAATACGGTGTGTGCCACATGTGCCATATCCGTCTTGGCAAAACTAATATGATTTAGTTAACGGATACTCTTGCTTTGAGTGTGAAATGTGATTGGATAGTTTCTCATTCTCAACAAGTTCACAAGGTTTGAACTTCGAAAGAATTATTGATGAGATAATTAAATCAGTGTCCCTTCTTTGGATCTTGAACATCACGAGAGCTCCGTGCATTGGGCAGCCCCCACCAATTATTTGAATCAAGGATGATCTTGAAATACTCAATAAGTGAGACAAAATTCAACTATTTATTTATGAGATTGCATTTAGATTTAGATCAAGAAATTATGGGATACGCATGATTGGCGGATATTATGGATGGTGGATATGGATTATGAGTAGATCATAGAAATAGATATCAAAGGTACATCATAGGCTGCAGATAGGATAAGATTTATTAAGTGCATTCATGTCCATGGACGCATCACCGAGCCTATCACGAGCCACATTGAAAACTGCCAAGGTTAGATGGATTAGATGTTCAGATGGGGGGACTTTTCATCTTTTCATGCATTCAAAAGTCAAATGATGATGGAAGGGTTCCCAATTTTGTACTAAGAAAGTGATGCACTTATTGGGGGTTTTGTTATTTTACTCTGATCTTGGGAAAGCAGAGATTAGAGTAAGTCTTTGGATCTCCCATGGTAAGTAATTCACATTTTAAATTCTAAAGGAACTCTCATATGGTTGCTTTAACTTGCAATGAACATATCGACACATCACCCAAGCTCTTCCGATGATTTCTGTTTTTAAAGAACCGGATATTAATTAATTAGTTATGTGTACATCATAAAAGCTGTACATATAGAATAAATTATATATTTGGCACCCATAATTTACCCCCACTAATCTCATAAATTATGACTGACCAAATAAAAATCCCATAAATTATTCATTTTCCAAAGATGCAAACAAAAACTCCAATGTATTTTGAAGGAATGACTTAAAAGAGAGAGACTCGAAGAGTTTTCAGTTGTATCGAGCAAAATTAGTGGGAAGAGGATATTAACGGACTCGGTGAGGGAGATCATGGTAGACTTGATTATGGGTAAAATGACTCATAATCTACACGAACCAAAGAGGATTGGAAGACTGATTTGACACGCCTGAGTAAGGCATCCATGTACCGAACTTGACCCGCCTGGATGTGGTTCTAGGCAGGCCTCTCTAGCCCGAAAAAGATAGTTTATATTTTCTTTTATATGGTAGGTGGGCTAGACACCAAGTCAAGGCTTATCACAATCCTACAAGGGACCCGCTCGGTGATCAGCTAGGCGTTGCCGGCTTAGGTCCCAAAGGTTTGTCAATGACTGTTAAAAATAATGGGAAGTTACAATGCACTTAACTTCAATGAGAAATCCTCGGGTGGTTCTTGTTCCTCTCTAATCTAAAATCATTGATCCATAAACCCCTTTGGTCTTTGGCCAATCTTCACCTATTCCTTCACATTTCCTCCGCCAAGCATAAGGGATAAGGGTGACATTAAACAAATTCACGATGCTTCCAAATCATGAAAACCAGACAAAGTCCTAGACTCCTCGTCATTGGACCAGCGGCCGCACACAGAAGGCTCCCATCATGGAACGACAGGCGGGAAAGGGCTTGGAAGAAAGTGAGACTTGATCATGCAAAGAATCGGATAATATAAATTTGGAAAGTAAGTAAGAACTTATTCGGAAACAAATTAAAATAATCGAAAGGTAAGTAGGATGATTGCCAAAGGAATAAATCAGACAACGATGTAAAGGATGGCATCGGTTTTCAATCAAGTGAGAGAAGCAAGTCAGCGTCAAATTGCTTATGAACCTCCCGTTTGTCATGGCAATTGTCACGGTTCGCTTTATGTGTGTTCCGTGTTTCAAATAACTTGTATACGATCTTAAGTATGGTCGGCAGAGATGGCCATTGATGTGGGCACCTCAAGTTTGGATTTACGTCTTTCATTTACGAATTTAGGATTTTAGGTTTTTTTTAATCTTTAATTATTTTAGTTTAGGATTTTCATTTTGTATAGGGTATTTTATTTTTTTGTTTCCGTTACGTTGAGCTTTTAAATTTGTGAAGGCATCTCATCTTTGATTGAAAGATGTATTATTTCTTAAGGTTAAGTTATACACATAATAATAGGTGCTTTACCTTCATTTAATTCATCGGTGTATACAAAGATGTATTATTTCTTAAGGTTAAGTTATACACATAATAATAGGTGCTTTACCTTCATTTAATTCATCGGCCTCTTGTATAGATACAGAAGACCAAGAGATTTCTCTTTGTGCGTTTCATTCGTGTGCTCTGCATTTCTGAGTTGAGTTTCATGCTTTTCGTTTTCACTGCGTCAATTGGTACAATAGAATGGTAGATAATGGGGATGCAATGTTCGAAAACAACGGCAATAGCGAAAACCATCTTGCCAACAAAGATTAGAGGTATAGGCTTTATGAAGGGTTGTTCTTTGTCTAAAAGCATCTCAACAGAACGTGGAGCAAAAAATCGGTGGGAATGTCCTGGACTAAGGACCCGATTGCAAATCGACTTGTTGTCTTAGACCTAGGAAAAACCTGAGTATGGACCAAAAAGTGGCGCAGGGGGGAAATCAAGGTTGGGGCCAACCGTTTGATGATCCTATTCAAGTTACCCTAAATACCTATACCCTTTGTGCTTAATTTCATACCCATGGAAGGGACATAAATAGGCATGAGGTTCCAACTTCGTGCATTCATGTTGAGGAAGACTGTAACTGGGGACATTACCATACAAGCGTTAATAAGGAGAAATGTTACCTATAATAGGTGACGGAGTATGATTGATAGTGTATGCTAGGTAAGTCTCTTGAAAAAAAAAATCTTGTTCTAGACAAGATGCGGAGACTAAAAGAGTACTTTGTAACATCTAAAATATGCTTCTGTTTACATTCTGCTTGCCCATTTTTGTTGGGAAGTGCTTGGACAAAAACGATGAATGATAGTATCGTTTCAAGAAATAATTCAAAGAAATTCGTTGTCTCTATATTTTGTGGCATTATTGGTAAAAGAAAAAAAAACTTGTTTTGAGAAAATGTATTCTTATCATGGCAACAAAATTGCAATAAATAAAAGTATGTTCTAATCGATTTTTTTGTATGATAAAGCCCGGTATAACGAGAATGGTCATCCACAAAAATTACATAATAACAAAAGCTATGATTACATAATAGCTTAAGAATTGTTACCTTTGATAAATGATGGAGTGCGGTTGATAGTGAATGTTAGGCAAGCCTCTCAAAAGAAGACTATTCTAGACAAGAGGTGGAGACTAAAAGGGTGCTTGTAACATATAAAATATGCCTAAGTATACATCCCACTCGACTTTTTTGTTGAGAAGTGCTTGGACAAAAGCAATGAATAATAGTACCATTTTGGAAGAGAATTCTAAGAAATTTGATGTCTCTATATTTCGTGGAATTATCAATTAAAAAATTGATATTTGAGAAAATTGTGTTTTTATTATGGTAACAAAATTGTGGTAAATACAAGTAGGTTCAAATAAATTTTTCGTATGATAAAGCCTAGTATTATGAGAATGACCATCCACAAATGTTACATAATAGCAACAACCCCTCATAGGAGATGGTCCCCAAATATTAGAGTGAATTAATTTAAAAAGAGCATAAGAGATAAATTTACAAAGAGTGAATGGCGAGTCATGATGTCTTCCCAACTAACAAGGCAAGATATCAAAATATTTATTCTCAACAGAACCTAAATAAGTACTTGAAATCAAAGATCTTAATCTAAGGGAAGAATCATAACTTAATTGAGAATGCTAGTTTCAAATGATACCGTTGCAGCACACCCGGTCAAAGAGTCGAGAATATTTAAGGAAACAAGCTCAAAGAGGTGTATTCTACTACCTGTCCCAATGGTCTATCCAGTCTATGGATCCTGCACATGATAATCATAAAAAGAGAAATGAACTTCACAAATTTGGCCTATGGAAATCCAATTAACAAGAGTTTGAGAATCAAAAAACGTGTTAGGCAATGATAATGTGGTTGTTGAGATATGTCTTGTATGGCTAACTTACATTTGTAAATTACCTGTTGTGTGATCAGTAGGTTCACGCAAAGTGAAGGATTTTGACTAAAACGGATTGCAATGTGAAGTCATGTGATTGTAGCGAGTGGAATAAAAAAAACTTAGAATTAGAATTACGTGATGCAATAGATATAATAGAAGTACAAGGGATACCTAAAAAAAGGAATGAAGATCCTTCAGGATGAATAAAGTAACAAACGATCCAAAGGAAAAAGCCTCTATGGTACCAATTATGTCTGATAGACATGCATGTGAACTTCGGCTTTAAGGTTGATTGTTCCACTCAATAGGATGCTTAGGCTGTAATCGATAATAATCGATAATAATTGGATGTTGTATGACCACGTCAGTGACAATGCTTACAATTATCCATTATATGCACTTTACTAGTTTGCACACAACAATTTGTATACAGTTTGTGAAGAAACTAATGCTTGAATAGCAGATATGGAACAAATAAGGCCAAAAATAGACTTAGGATATCAAAACACAATAGGAACTAATTAAAAATCTCCAAGAACTAGTTGAAAAATGTCCTAAAATTGGTTGGATTGGTTTGATTGAACCAATCAACAATCAATCAACGCTGGTCAACAAATGAGTTTAATGTGGACTAATGCCGTGGCGGGTCAGTTTTTCCAACCAAAATTGATCGGAATATGAAATCGTCAAAAGACTTATTACTAAATTGCTATCATACAATAGATTTAAGATTTTTTGAATAATTTTTAGTGATTTTTTAGAACTAATGATTGATCTAACTTGGAAATAGATCTATCCTATGATATCCCCAATAATGACCACCAAAAAGAGATTGATACCATTAAGGATTCTACTAATAAAGTTGTTGTGGAGTTTCAAGAACAAAAATCAAAGTTTTTCAATTTCCTTTTCGAGAATTGGAGGATTTCAAGCTTAAGTAAGAATTTTAAGGTGAGAAAGTTTTCCACGATGATGCAATGATATTTCTGGAAAAATGCCCCTCTCATGTTGACCTGAAGGTAAACACAAATTGAGGAGAGAATTGAAGAGAATAGAATAACATTAGATCTAAAATTTATTATTTAAAGAATCAATTGATAGATTGATCTTGAAGTTTGTTTCAAATATTTACTTTTAACACTATTAAAGTAGGAAAATTTGTTGGATTTTGAGGAGTGTGGTTCCAAATTCCTAACATAGTTGCTTCATAAATTTATCTAAAAGCTTAAAACTCGAGATTGAATTTTTTCCAACAAAGAGAGTATAATGTTGACACCTCAAATTTGTGTTTGTGGCTTTTGTTCAATAGATATATTTTAATATTAAGAATTTGATGTTTTCTTCCTTGATTGACTTAATTTAAGATTTAGTAAAAAATATCAAAATTTATTGTTTCCATTGTCTTAAGTTCTTGAATTTATTATGGTATCTCATCTTTAATTGGAAGATATCATAGAATTTAGGGTTGAGCATGGTCCGACTTAAGCCGATGTAGCAACTAATCCACGAACCAATCCTTATAGTGTTGGTCCCTAATTTTTGAGACCGGAGACTAATCATGTTGAGTCTAGGACTAAGGACTGGACTCGCCCTGTGGGTCCAGTTTGATTATAATGTTAATCCAGGACCAATCAATTCTTCTTCTTCTTTTTTCATTTTTTGTATTAATATGGACAAACATATTCTTTAAAATTATATATCCATCGACAATACATTCGTAAGCAATCAAATGGTGAACAATGGTACAATCAAATATAAATCTAAGACGAGGCGATAATAGAAATCTTCACTTGCAAACCATAACAAAACATAGAAAATGAACACGTAAAATAAAATAAATAATAAAAAGTAGAGGATCGAGAAAGGAAGGGGAAGAGAAATCGATCACTCAATTCAAATAAGTAGAAAGAAAATAAAGAGATTGCCCTCGAAGAGATGGAAATGCATGATTTCCACAAAATTAAGAGATTGTGAGAGAGTAAGATTGAGAGAGGAAAAGATGAAGGCAAATTAGTGGCACTTATAGTCATATACTTAGGGTTTGGATTAAAAAAAATAGATAACTAGGGTTAGACCAACCCCAAAGTCTCAAGATTAGAGACCAACCGGCACAAGATAGATTCCAACAGTCCCATATTAGGGATCAGCCCAATCCCCCTAAGAACCAAACTAGGATCGATTGGGTTGGGCTGGTCTAGGGTCAACCTAAATTGATGCTTGACCCTACTAAAATTTAGTTGGTTTTTTTTTTCTTTTGAGAGGGGGTATTGCTATGATTTATTTTTTTATATTCTCATTATTTCTTCTGTTTTTTTTCCGTAATTTATTGGGTATTAAGTCAAGGGTTAGCATTTTTCGCATATAAGTATGCACTTTTATTTTACGCATAATTTAATTTTGTCTCCTTTGAGTAGCGTGTGCTCGATTTGGGCATGCCTTTTTCAAGTTGCAACTGTTTTTTTTTTTTTTTTTTTTTGTTTCCATTGCATCCACCAATTGTTGTCATTAACGTTGTTACCCACACAATCTCGATCCTTTCTTTAGGAACTTTAATCGATCTTTTCCCATGATCGATTTATGCATTTGCTTTTATCGAGTTGTGTCACCTCGAAAAATAATTGATCCCTTGATTCCTCTCTCTCGCTCATTCACAACAGCCCTTTTTCCTTGTCCTTGTTTGGGTATTGGCCCTGTTCAATAGAGGTGATGGATTCCCAATTTGGTCCAATCAAACCGCTCACTTTTTCCCCATTATTTGATGCATTATGTTATGAAAAAAAAAGCTGGTCACTTTTATTTTTTGAAGAAATTTAAAATATATATATATATAGTCAACCCGGTCCGATTCTTCCTTGGAATTGGAAACCGAACAACTGGGAACCAGATTGCTCGGACACTAGTTCCACTCTTAGGAGTCGGGAACTAGACCGACACTATTCGGAATTGAACCAAACTTGACATTCCAGTCCAGTTCAAGTATTCCAATTCGAACAAGCTGTCTTGCACACCCCTATTGTTCAAGCTTGAAATTTTGGGCGAAGTCCACTAATTGGGTAAAAAAGAACTCAAATGGGGCCTCAAAGGTTCAAACACAATTTCTCCCTCTTATTTTCACTAGAAAAAATTACCGAAAAAGTCTTAAACCTATTATACGAATGCTAATTCACTCATAAATCCTTCAATTGAGCCAATTCAGTTTTAAATTTTTTGATGATTTGTGAATGTAGTACTTCCTTCCAGCTAGTTTTGGTCACAAATCATTGACAGGATGCTAGATCTTCTCTATGACATGGCGGTGCTGATATGAACAATTTTTACAAATTTTCATTTTTTACATTTTTATGATTTTCTTTTCTTTTATTTTTATCTTATTTTCCTCCACTGGTCCGTGGCCTTAGCAGTAGGTGAGGGCTAGGACACCCTCGCCGGCCCAAATTTACCTTGGGCATCACGACACTCACTAGATATTATGAATGAGCAGGTTCCAGGATTGGTCCAAGTCCTAGTTGGAATCAGTTCCTTAGTTTTTTGAATTTGGAACCTATCTTGTATAACTTGGAATGTGAAACTTATCATGTCAATTGGTTCTAGGGTCAATTCTAGGGTTTACCCAAGAGTTGGCCAATTTTTATTTTTTTTTCATTTTATAAGTAGAATGAAAGAGCGCTATAACAAAAATCCATACTTATGAATAGTAACAATCCATAAGAGATAAACAATTTACATAAAATATATACTAAAAAGTTCAAAACACATGGTTCATTTGCTCCCAGTTCCCGATTCTCAATCTAATTCTTCGATTTCCGATTTGATTCTTACCTAGGAACCAAGAATCAAATTGCACAATACCAGTTCCACTTTTTTTTTGGAACCGGTAACCGCAAGAACTTGAAACCAAACTGGTTCTTATGATCGTTCGGTTCAATTTGTGATTCTACCTTAAACCCATACTCACTCCCACGTCCTCTTTAGCCATGAAAAGGGCCAGAAACACCCTCGCTTAGTAGGGTTGGCCAAGAGTCCTCCTGACCCTCAACAAAAATAAAGAAAATACAAAATGGAAAAAAGAAAAAAAAATCTAGTAAAATTATTTTAAAAAAATTTGTTCTCGTCAATACTATTCGTGCCACGTAGGATGTGTGACTTCCCAAAAGGCCATGTCAACACATCTCCTTTATAATTATATCCTCTTTTAACTATTAGCATGTTTAAGCATAATCAAACATTAAAACTTCCCTTACAATGAAAATTGCACGAGTATAATTACTGAACTTATGCTTATTTATTTATATGAAATATTAGTTTTACAACTTTACTCCATTTTTCAAGCAAAATACAAAATACACGAGTCATGGGAAGGTCTAGGTTTCCTATCTTCCACATTACTTCTTTGCTCAAAAGCCAACCTATACAAAAAAACAAGATCAACACAATCCCCATAAGAGATCGCACGAGTTTAATGATATACATATGCATCTTCTTTATGATAACACCAGTAGCTTCTAATTTGTTACAACATTAAGCAAAATATGATATAATAGTCTTGGGAAGAAGGTCGGGTCAGTTAGCACTATTATTCCCATACTAATCCAAAAGCAAGCCCATACATTAACCAAACCGCCATCCAATTTAAGGGTCGATGGCCTCCGACATCACCTCTTCCGCTCAATCTTCGTATCCAAAGAGATCATCTTACGAATCTTTAAAAAAAAAAATGGAGCAAGTCGAAACTCAGTACATGAAATTTTTAAGTTTAAGATAAGAAATCATCTTATGACTCAACTTGATACAGATAAACAACATGGATTCAAGGTGATACAAAATAATCTTGCATGACAAATGCATAAGCAAATGCCTTATCCTTAATATTTTGTCAATGGAAATATTAATAAAATGCACAATTCCTTAACAAATTATGCCTCAGAATCGGATTCTTTCCTATCAAATTTTTTGTACGATCTATACGAATTTATGTGAATTGATGTGGACTCAATCATTAATCACGGAGATCTCATCCTGAAGTTTATTCTATTATTGGTCGCATGACGTTTCGATTTATTTTATGCCTGTCATCTCAAACTTTTTCTAAGGCATACAAAGAGGAAACCGGAAGCGCCAACCGCCAAGTGTCCCCCTGTTTTCTCGTTCTCTGTCTCTCTCTCTCTCCATCTCTTTCCACTTCCCTGGTTTGCTCTGTTCCCAATCAATCACGCCACCCTCTCTCTCTCTCTCTCTCTCTCCCGCAGCCCCACTTGCAGAGCGTGCATAGCACCAAGACGGTGTCCCCATCTTTTGTCCCCATTCGCTCCGTGCTCCCAAAGCAGACGTCTCCACTGGCAGAGCTCCACGAGTCCAATCCCGCCACTACTTATTCCCTCGCCCTCTCTCGTCACTCGACGCTTTACCCAGTTCGCGCTCTCCCACGCACTCTGCTTCGAGACCCCAGATACGCACGTACATAGATACCTGTCTCCCGTCGTCAGCAGGGGTCGAGAATTCTTGGGTTTCTGCTCTGTTCGTCGATCAGCTTGAGGGGAAGGTTCGAACGTGACTGAAACTCGGGCGTGTTCTGTCATGGCGACTCCGAAACTGGGTCGAATTCCGAGCATCAGGGACCGGGTCGAGGACACTCTCGCTGGTCACAGGAACGAGCTCGTCTCTCTTCTCTCCAGGTTTTTCGTCCTCCTTCTCCCTTTTTAATTTCTTTTCTTTGATGGGTTTCCTCTCGCTTGAAGCTTGTTTCATCGTGAACTCGGTTCTGTTCGGTTACGGTGAAAATACGACGCCAGAGGGGAGGAAACTAGGTGGAAGTAGAAACCTTTTTTTTTTTTTTTGGAACTTCTGAGGTTGATCCGAGTTTTTCTCGTTCTTGTGTTCCTCTGTTTCCTTGGATCAAGACAGAGCGAGAGCGCCAATGCTGTCCTGTTGGAAAAATCGGAGCTTCGTTTCTCGGGAGAGTGGCTTTCTCGGCTTGTTTTGAGAACGATGGTCTAATTTTTTGACGTATTTTGTTCGCGAAGGTATGTGGCTCAGGGGAAGGGGATTCTGCAGCCGCATCATTTGCTGGACGAGCTCGAGAACATCATCGGCGAGGACGAAGGGAAGAGCTCTCTCAGCGATGGCCCCTTCAGTGAGGTCTTGAAATCAGCACAGGTTTGTCTATTCGCTTCAGTTTATTCCGCTTAAGATTATAATTGTTTCGCTGGCCAGGAAATTATCGAAAATAGTGTTCACGTTAAGCATTATATTTGAATTTCTCTGCTATTGAACGTGCAACTTACTAATTTTGTGTGTATTTCTGTTTTCAAAATTTGATTTTTTTTCTGATTCTTGAGTAAGAATAATCGGAAGCTGATTGTTGGCTTCCTAAGAGTAAGAGATCTGTCTGATTGTTGATTGAGAGGGATTGTTCTTCACCACGGTTGTTTGATAAGTGTTGAGAGCCTGTATAGCAAGGGCCTTGTAACTTCACCATCAATGATCCAGTATGATTTGAAAACCACGTTAAGTATTGTGACTGCAGAGTCGAACTAGATGTGAACCATCAGAAATGGAAAAAGCATTTTGATTTACGTCTTGGGGAACCTTTTGTCAATGACAACTAAAGAAATTACATTATTGCCAAAGACATTGAATTTCCTTCTTACTTGGTTCTCATTACAGAAGATGGATTAGAACTTTCATGATGACACTGAACACCACAAACCTTTTGAACTTTCATCTTTTGCATGTCCCTGGTGCCTGCTTCTCTCTTTTAGGTGGTGCATGAACTTTGAAGTATGCCAATACCGTTTCAAGTGTGTTTTGCTTATCTCAAGTTTTGGCTACGAGAGCTTATTCTGATGAATATGTCAAGACTGAGTATTGACACGCTTCCTTCTGGTCAGTAGTGGATGAACCAACCAAAGACCACACCTAGAAATTAGTTGTTTTCATACCTCTTGAGGCCTGAAATCTTTGTTGTTTTGCCTTTTGTGACACTTTTTTATTCGAATGACTACTTTTGCTATTGTTTTCTCCATTACATTCTTAATGTATAATATATGTGATACTGATGGTAGGAAGCCATAGTTTTGCCTCCGTTCGTGGCTATAGCAGTTCGTCCAAGGCCTGGTGTCTGGGAATATGTCCGTGTTAATGTCCATGAACTGAGTGTAGAGCAACTGACTGTTTCAGAGTATCTGGGATTCAAGGAAGAACTTGTGGATGGCAAGTAAGCATCTCAAATATTCTTTGTAAACATAGACACGTACAACTGGGCTCTTAGTTGATTGAATGGTGAATCTAGTATCTTTAAACTTATTTCTTCCTCATATTTGATAGGTCTGAAGACAGTTTTGTTCTTGAGCTTGATTTTGAGCCATTCAATGCATCTTTTCCCCGCCCAAATCGGTCTTCATCCATTGGAAATGGTGTTCAATTTCTCAATCGTCATCTTTCTTCCATTATGTTCCGCAACAAAGACTGTTTGGAGCCATTACTTAATTTTCTTCGGGCACACAAGTATAAAGGCCATGTAAGTCCACAAGAGAGAAATTTGTTGGAATGGAATTATCTGCTGTTGTGATAATATTACTATTCAGTATTAAGTCATACTGCTGCTATTGAGTCAGATTGGAGATGTACAATCGCAGTCATTGTCCATTCCTTCTCTTCGCCCAATTGGAGTCTCAATTCTTTGTCTTGCTATATGTTTTTGGCAGTGATCCGCTTTGACTATGCTTTCTATGCAGACACTGATGCTGAATGATAGAATACCGAGCATATTGAGGCTTCAGTCTGCTTTGGCTAAAGCAGAAGAATATCTTTCTAAGCTGCCAACTGATACACCATACTCTGAATTTGAATATATGTATACTTCTTGACTTGATTCTCTTATGAATATAAACCAAGTTGGCAGAAATACTTCTAAATTCTAATGCTATGTATCTTGCCTTCTCCACTTTAAATTTATGCAGGTTACAAGGTATGGGATTTGAGAGAGGGTGGGGTGATACTGCCGAGAGGGTACTAGAAATGATTCATCTCCTATTGGATATACTCCAGGCTCCTGATCCCTCTACTCTAGAAACATTTCTTGGGAGGATACCTATGGTGTTTAACGTTGTCATTTTGTCTCCACATGGATACTTTGGGCAAGCAAATGTGTTGGGTTTACCTGACACGGGTGGGCAGGTGATTGTTTGTTCATTTTGGTAAATAGAGCTTGTAGATTATTTCAGTCACGAGTGCAAGAGTGCTTGGTGATCTTGTAAATTCCTCTGGATTTGCTCATATATCTATATATATATATGACTAAAAGACAAAATAGTATTTTCTTTAATTGTTATAAGGAGCATCTTTCTTTATAGTTATCCAATTTGTCCTGAATGTAGGTTGTTTACATATTGGATCAAGTTCGTGCCTTGGAGAATGAAATGTTACTGAGGATACAGAAGCAGGGGCTGGATATAGCTCCCAAAATCCTTATTGTAAGTTCCTTTAGATGTATCTTATAAATTGAGTGGTTCGTCCTTTTCTCTTTACATATGTTTTTCTCTGTTTACCAGGTTACTAGGCTAATACCTGATTCAAAGGGAACCACCTGTAATCAGCGGCTTGAAAGAGTTAGTGGAACAGAACATAGTTATATCTTACGAGTTCCTTTCAGATCTGATCAAGGAATTCTGCGTAAATGGATCTCTCGGTTTGATGTGTGGCCGTATCTGGAGACGTTTGCCATGGTAAATTTTGCAGGATTACTTGAATACTTCTTCACGTTCATACTAATGTATTTTAATACTGCAGATATCCTGACAGAACTTTTGTTTCCTTTGATTTCTGGTTTACACTTTATATTACCCTTAATTGTTCTTGAAACGTGAGTATTGATGCTTCCTTTCTCAACCACTAGCAGTCAACTTTCTCTCAGTTTCTCCCTTCCATTACCTGGCTGTACATTTTGACGATCTTTCAATTGCAAGACTTGGCATCTCTGTTCATACAGCTGATTGTTGGCTGACTGGTAGTTCATTCAAATAACATGGACTTTATTAAACTGTAATTTCGATTGCAGAGTTGCCAAGTAAATTCTGCATTATTGGATATCTTTAATTATTGCAGAACTGTGTACTACATGAATATTATTCCACCAATTGTATTCCATGCCTATTTGGTTGACCATTTGAATATTTAGTCACTGACTCACTGTTATGGTCGTCACTGGCGCTGCTTCTCATTCTTCTATAATTTTTTCAATCCTTCAATTTTTAGATAGTCATACTCTTAGTCATTCATGTGAGAGAACGAAATGCTATTCGTTCAGCAATTGGGTGTGCCTGGGTGGCACCATTTCTGAGTATGTGAATCTGAGATAGTGAATTCGTTTGATTAGAAATGGAAGTTTTCTGGACAGCCCCTGTTAATGTTTGTTTGATTTTGAACAGGATGCAGCACATGAAATTACAGCCGAGTTACAAGGCTTTCCTGATTTTATAATTGGGAACTATAGTGATGGTAATCTTGTTGCTTCATTATTGGCTTATAAAATGGGAGTCACACAGGTTAGCAATTTTCCCATTTCCTTCTTTATTTTAGCAACTTCTGCTGTTATACTAGTCTCATTGAACTATAATTGTTACCTCATTTCATGTATGCAGTGCACCATAGCACATGCTTTGGAGAAGACAAAATATCCGGACTCTGACATATACTGGAAAAAGTTTGATGAGAAGTACCACTTTTCATGTCAATTTACTGCTGACTTACTTGCCATGAATAATGCAGACTTTATCATCACCAGCACGTACCAAGAGATTGCAGGAACGTAAGTTTTCCTTTTCTTGAATACAATAATTGTTCATTGTAGATTGGTTACATTACTTACATTGTAAGATTGCCGGGGTTGGAAGGCCAGTCAAGTTGCTCAAAAGCTGACCTGAATACCGCTTGAATGCCGCCCCCACCACACCCCACCCCACCCCCCGGCAAAAAAGACGGTTGGATGTCATTGTGCATGTAGTAGTTTGTTGCTCACCACATAGTTATCTGACATTTGATAAATATGAATAGGTTGCTTCTGAATGTGATCAATTTGCGTGGCCACTAACGTGCATGCTGGTTAAAGCTGAAAAAGATACTTGTGATCCTACAGATACTTGTGCAAAAGTTTGGATTGAATTTGAAAATTGATATGATTGAAGTTGAAAATGTTAATCCTACAGATACTTGTGATCTTAAGATTAAGCAACCTTTAAATTCTGAAAATCGTTCATTATCAACTGAAAGTGCTTCATAAGTTGATCTTCTTAAAAGGAAGAAAAATTATTACCCAAATTATATTAAATTATCCAATCAAGGAATAAAGCAAAAACAATTGGTTAAGGAGAAAACAAATTTCCTTCTTGTTTTTTCCCTGTAAGCCAGTTCCTTATCTTAATGGATAGGTGAGGTAGATCTGTCCTTTTCCAGTCATTGAGACCCTCGTTTATTGTCTAATCTCAGTGCCTTTGGATTTTATGTAGTAGAAAGTTTTCCTGAGCAACAGGAAATAGGATTAGAGATTATCAACGTTGGACATGCAAATTCCTGATTGAGGGATCTTAGTTTCATTTGTATATCAGGCAGCAGGATGAATTTTGTTAGAAGCTTCTATTTTAATTGGAGATTGTATATATTTAGTTAGAGGTGCAATTTGTTGACTTGCATCCAGATTTAGCTGAGCATATAAAGCTTTTGATTCTTTCTTGGAGAAATGGAACCCCATAAATATATTTCCCAAGTGGTAACCGGTGAGAATATTGTAATTCCTTAATAGTATTACCGGTATCATATAAAGCTCTCATTCTATGGTAGTGAAAAAATGGATTCTCCACAATAATATTTTATGTTGTTTAAAAGTCCTTCAATATGTGGACATCAAGTATCTGCAAAATTTTTGTCAGCTCTCAACCATTGTTACAATAAATGCATGATTTAAGCTGTTGACAATACTGGCATGGGTCAGGCTGCATGGAAATGTCTTTGGCGGTGAGATGATTCCAGTATACAACAGAGAAATGTGTACATTTATTGGGGAATCATGAGCAGAGTTCCACCTGAAAAGTGGTTTTGACTTGTAGAATGTGCAGTGGTTTTAATTCTCATTAACATGTTGGATTATGTTTTTCTTAGGCGGTTTTAGCGATTGTGCAAAACTTTAGGTAGTTCTGTATCCTGGGAACCATTGTGCACTTGGGAATTGGAATTGTTTAGTTGCGTTTGGACGCTAATTATGGATTTCCTATACTTTTGTTGTCTCACTTTCTCCATTGTTTCTAACTACTTCGCTCTTCCCTCAGGAAAAATACTGTTGGGCAGTATGAGAGCCACACTGCTTTCACTCTTCCAGGGCTGTACAGAGTTGTTCATGGGATTGATGTTTTTGATCCGAAGTTCAACATTGTCTCTCCTGGGGCAGATATGTGCATCTATTTCCCCTACTCTGAAAAGCAGAAGAGACTCACAGCTTTGCATGGATCAATAGAAAAGCTGCTATATGATCCTGCACAAAATGATGAGCACATGTGAGTCATATTTATGTTCTTAATTTGTCTTTTAACCTGAAGCCTCTTGCCCTCATTCAGTCAAGATAAATGCAGTCACATTAGAAATGCTATAACTCGACGTCATCTGTGATTGTTAATTTAGAAACTATATACTTTTTGGTCATAGCAAGCTATGTTATTCTAGGAGAACATCTGTATTCCCAAAATAAATGAGTAACCAGGGTATAAAAGCCCAGTTCCAAGCCTCAAAGTTCAAATTCGAAATATCATTTGTAATCTGGATGTTAGGTTATGCACTTTTTCTTGTTAATATTAGGAGGACAGATATTGCTCTAACTAGATAAATGCAAACTCATTTTTTATGGTAATAGAAAAATGGTCGCCAGAAATTTGTTTTTCTATTGCCTTTCTTGACAAGAGAAATATAATAGGTTGCTAATTACATCACTTGATTGAATTGCCGCAGAGGATCATTGTCTGATCGGTCCAAGCCCATGATCTTTTCCATGGCAAGGCTGGACAAAGTGAAGAATATATCAGGGCTGGTTGAATGCTATGCTAAGAATTCAAAATTGAGGGAACTAGCAAATCTTGTAGTGGTGGCTGGTTACATTGATGTGAAGAAGTCGAAGGACAGAGAAGAGATAGCAGAAATCGAAAAGATGCATGAACTGATGAAGAAATACAATTTGGATGGTCAATTTCGTTGGATTGCGGCCCAAACAAATCGGGCACGTAATGGAGAGCTTTACCGCTATATAGCAGACACAAAAGGTGTTTTTGTTCAGGTTGATTCTGAACTTGCACTATGAACATTTAGTCTCATGGATTATAGTGCCTTTTCGCTTATAACTCTTTTTCCTGTTTGTAGCCGGCTTTTTATGAAGCTTTTGGACTTACGGTTGTTGAGGCTATGACGTGCGGCCTTCCAACATTTGCCACTTGTCATGGTGGTCCAGCAGAGATAATTGAACACGGTGTATCAGGATTTCATATTGATCCATATCATCCTGACCAGGCTTCTGCCCTACTGGCAGATTTCTTTGAGCAATGTAAAAAGGACCCCAATCACTGGACTAAAATCTCTGCTGCTGGACTTCAGAGGATCTATGAAAGGTTAGGAGAGTAGTAGCTTCTGCTATAACGGTTTGTTTATCCAAATCTCGAATCATTCTGGGATTTGTCAGATTTTTGTGGACACATTCTTGCTGAAGTGATTGTTTTGGACATGCATTCTCTGATGCTTAATTACATGGACTTTTTACACTATAGGTACACCTGGAAGATTTATTCCGAGAGGCTGATGACACTGGCAGGGGTTTATGGCTTCTGGAAGTATGTTTCAAAGCTCGAGAGGCGTGAGACCCGGCGATATCTTGAGATGTTTTACATTCTTAAATTCCGGGAATTGGTAAGTTGCTGGAAGACAATTCTCACATGCTGGGTATTTTTGTCACCATTTCAATTTAGCTTCATCCTCATATTTCAATCTTTCAATGTAAACGAGGGTCCTGAGCTGATCTGCATATATCTTGGATAACAACACTTTATACTGGTAAATTAATGCTGGAATACAATGATGCAGATAGATGATATAATGCTTGGCCGAGAAAAAGGGGAAAAAATATAGTTGGCACCTGGGTGTAGGTTTGGGAGACTGAGATAGCATATCTATCATATATTGAAAAGTTTCATCCCACCTTTGCTTTGTTAAAATGGATCAATCTTACCTCCACTAACAATTTGACAACGGATTGTTTTCGTATCTATTAGTTTAACATCACAGTCAGAAAGATCATGTCTTGAGTGTTTTGTCTGCAGCCTTTTGCCGTTTAGCTTTGTTCTTTGCATGATTCACCAGTTTTGCTGGATAATTTTGTTCGGATGTCAGGCTTTGATCAGACAAAATTTCTACACGAGGGCTTTATTTATTCCCTACAAGTGCAATTACTGTCGTCAATGTGAAGATTTGATAGAATTAGTCCCAATATGACATATCAAGTATATTTTGTACTAGATATGCTAAGGTGGAAAATGGAAACAACACTGATGGTAAAAGGTTCTTGTTTTCCATAGGCAAATTGTTATTCCCTCTCGCTGTAAGCTGAACATGATCAAATTTTCAACAAGACTAAGACATTTCTATCTCAATTGCCATGTCGATCAATTTCTTAATACCTGAATGCAAGCATGTAGGTTAATCTCGCTACTTTTCTTCTCTAATCGAGGAAGAAAGCTTGCGAAGAAAGGGTAAGTTTCAACCGTGTCCTAATGCTTTATGCTTGCTTTGTTTCAGGTGAAAACTGTTCCCATGGCAGCCGAAGAACCCCATTAATTTGGTGGCATCACCGAACTCAAGAGGGTTGTCACACGGGGGCATTCACCATGTAAATATTTCCGTCTTTCACTCCAATGCAGAAGCATGAGCATGCCGTATTGAATAATTGAGGGCCAGAGTTCATTTGTGCTCTTGATATGATGGTATCCATAAAATAATTCTGCAGCGAGGTTGTCACTATGGTCACGAGCGAAGAATGGTTGATGGTGCGGTTGTCTTAGTCTCGTGACAGTAATGTATATGCATCATGAGTTCCAAACCTAAGATGCTGAATTGCCGGTATCTTAACGTGGTCAAATATAAAATGACCTCTGGATTATTGAACTCTATTAAGATCATATATGAAGTAACCTCTAATGAAAAGCTCCATTACTCCAGTGTGTGTCCACATGACTAGATTTTGCATGCCGTGCTCTTATTTAGCATAAGTGCATCCCCAAACTTAAAGCAAAATGCAATTGAGTCCCAAATTCGATCATATCCTTTCGACTCTTTTTTATAAACAATTCCCAGATTTGCTTATCACTATATTGGAGTAGCATTTTTCAGAGTAAGTTTCTTTTTAGCAAAGGCTTGAGATTTAATTGAACTAAATTGAGGTTTAGGAGGATTATTTGCACTTTCTGAAGAAGGGTTTAAGATTTCCCCATCAGTTGACGCGTGTCGAGCGAGTCGTGAGTCCGAGTCAGTGGGGGGGATGTCTGTGGGCTACTCGACCTAATCTATTCTGCTGGGCCATGTGCCTCATCTCGAACGAGCGACTCACTCTCCTCTGCTTTTAAGGAGCCCCTGACGCTTTACTGTTGCAAGCCTGCAGAAACCCCAGCTTTTTCACTGCTCAAAATGGCATACAAGACTGGTCATAAGGCTTGTCACGTGTTGAGGTCCCTCTCTCTCTCTCTCTCTCTCTCTCTTCAACGGTCAACTACTCGTTAGACTCGAACAGCAAGTAACATGTAACATGATTTATGTTTTCCCAGGTGCGATAATAGTATATTCACTCCCGATGTTATTCCCCTGTCCCCTTAAGTTTTATCAGCTACCTTGGATGCCCCAAGCCTGAGTTTCTCTCGTCCTTTCGTTTTGCCTGTTCCTTCAACGTGGGAAAGACTTTACCGCCATGTGATTTCACTCCCAAGTTCAACCGTCAAGAGTGACACGGGTTAGCATTCGATCAACACATTCTAGTAGTTTCTCGAGTCTATATCCAGTCGAAAATTAAATTCTGAGTGCGTGAGCAAACAATCCACACAT
Organism: Eucalyptus microcorys; assembly: GCA_014182515.1. NCBI lineage: Eukaryota > Viridiplantae > Streptophyta > Magnoliopsida > Myrtales > Myrtaceae > Eucalyptus > Eucalyptus microcorys. The sequence continues at coordinate 10,008,428 of CM024569.1, forward strand.
TTTATTAAGAAAGTATTTCCCTATTTCACATGTTCAATTTTTGCGTATCTTCACCAGCCCTTCACTCGGAACAAATTGAGTGGCGCGTTTCTTCACATTGAGTTAGTGCATTCAGTAATTTGCTTCCTAGTTGATTCCGACAAGTGGAAATGAGCAAGGTCCGAGTTGAACCGGTCCGGCACCTATGTTGGTCCTCAATTTTTGGACCAAGAACCAGTCCTATTGAGTTTGAGATTAAGGATTGGACCAACCAGTTTCAAGGTCAACTTGGGACTAACCAATTGATTTTTATTTCATTTTTTATATTCCTTGAAAAAATATAATTACAAATCTTTTAACAATATGACATTGAACAACTAAATTATGAACATTGGTGCATATCAAATATAAACTTAAGATAAGATAACGACATAAATTCAGAAGGCAAGCCAAGAGAGGTGAGCGATTTTCACTAGCTGAGCTGTGCTGTGCTCGTGAGACGAGTGAGGGGAAGCTAGAGGCAAGCAGCGAGTGAGGTTGAGGCAAGTAAAGAGGATATCTATTTTTTCTCTTTTTTGGGTCAAATCTGGGCTGGGTTTCTATTTTTCTGATTTACATGGTAAAACCACATAAAAAATAATAGAATTAGAGGTGCGAGGATTTATAATAGATAAGATTATATTACACACTCTTATATATAATATATACATAATTGGTCCGGATTAGATCAAAACCCTAGAGTCCTATGATCGATAATCAATCCACACAGTGCAAAGTTCAGGGATCTTAGGATTAAAGACTGGCCTGGTTCCCTTGAAAACGGATCAAGACTAGCTAGGTTTAGATTGGTCCAAAGTTGATTTAGGATTTGACCTGAATCGGTACTCACCGTAGTTTGAACAGTACGTTGTTGGTCACGTCTTTGCCTTCGTTGGTCACATTCCTTGGTCACACGTTTGACAAGGCGATCACAACATGAATCAAAATACAGAGTCAATTCCTCGTTAGGAGGCGATCTGATCTTGTGATGGTAGAGAAATTCAGTTCGTTGGCTTGGCAAGAAACCCTACCGCTAGGCGCCTCATTTTCAATTAGTGCCACTCGTCAGATATCTTATTGGATCATTTCCATTTGTCTGGGAAAAGCATAGCGTGAGAGAGAGAGAGACAGAGAGAGAGAGAAAGAGAGAGAGAGAGAGCCAAGGTGTGCCATGTGTTGAGGCACTAGAGGACATGATTGCAAGTTCCAAAAACCACAAAAGAGTAACAAACCCTCTTAAAAAAACAGAGCCAGTTACATCATTTCATTAACCAAGACGGTGGCGACCCTTTTTTTCCTTTCAATAGGAGCGCCGTTCCTGGCACGAAACCTGGACTCAACACAACACGACGCAGCATCATCTTCCTCATGTGAAAGATCTAGATCCACCTATATCTACACCTTAACCACTGGCGTGTTTCAAAGGCGCGAGGGTCGACTCGACCCTTTTCTAATTTTTGGCCGTGTCTCTTCAAACCCCGTCGCACCTTTTCAGGACCCCACTACTAATCTCGACTTCCAAACGAAAATACAACAAGAAGGGAAAAAGAGAGAGTGAAGAACAATGCTCCGGGCCTCCAAAAAGCCTAGAGCTGCCCAAAAGAGTGGGCTAGATAAGCCAGCGCGCCGACCAGGGGTGCGTTCATGTAAGTAGATGGCTCGGACTGCTCATAATCAGACCGTTGATCTGGGAACCGGTCATGCTGGTCCGGCCCGCCCACTATGGCGCCCACATGGATGTTCGGGTTGGGGGACTCCGAGTTCATGAAGTCGAAGCCCGATGAGCACTGGATCTTCGCCGGGTGGGAGGCGACCGAAGGGAGGGACGAACCCCTGTGGTGGATCCTCTGCGGGTACCGTGGCCCGTACCCCACCATGTAGGACATTCTCAAGGGGTTGTCCCCAAGTAGATAGTCCACCTATAAATTTAACACACGGATAAATATTCAATTATTAAGACTGGAAGATCCGGTTTCTAAGATCGTTCATGGAAAAAGTTCTATGAATCGAAAACTACAAGAGAAATGTGAGGTCATTTATTTATCTATTTTCTCAGTTTGCTTCCATTTTAATGTGCGAAAAATGGGTTATGTAGAAAAGAAGGTTTTCCTCTTCCTTCTTTTACCTGTTTCTTGGCTATGTTGCGGAGTCTGCTCGGAGTGAAGGTGGTGCCGCCGCAGTTGACGTACACTTGCGCCTTGGTTAAGTACTTGGCGTATGTCACGAGCAAGAAGGCGGTGGAGGTCACATACTGCATGTTGTCATCACTCATCTTGAAAAGAAGACCGCCTATACATGTGTCCACCGCAAGTATCCAAAATCATCATGACTAGCCGTTACAGATAAAAGACAAGTTATGATTTTGATAGAGAGCGAGGGAGTTTTTTACCTGGGGTGTATTGAGCGGAAGAAGCCCCCGGTATGACAGAGCAGATGAAATTATCTGCGTGGCCCTTGTAGTCATGGAGGGTCTGCACATTCTGCACTAAGAACGCCTGAAAAATTCACACCAAAAACGAGGAATTTGTCAAGGAACCGAAAACCACATAAACGCCTCACGGAACGCCGAGAGACGATGGAACCGGAAGAGAATAGTCCCGACATGGGGGACATTCACCTTGGAAAGCAGAATCCTAGCACCGGCATGCTTATTGTCCCAACCAAAGGTGTTGTCATACTCAGCTGCTCCAAGGGTCTGTCCGTTCACTTGAATGTAGTTGAGAAAAGCTAGGTTCTTTGTGGCCTTATGCAGCCAAGCAGCTGCCCACAGCAACTCATCCTGCTCCATTTTTTTATTTTTTTTGCAAACACCAAAACTTTGTTATTTTTGGCTGAACATGTCAATCATTTGTTCAGTAATTTGGCATTACTCGCAGAACTGCAAAGAAAAAAAATCTAATTTTTCTAATTGGTGGTGCCAAATGGAGCAAAAATTCTTCCTTGGAGGGAATGTAAAGAAATTCACCTGGTAACCAGAGAACGAACAATAGAAGGGGCACACAACATCCTTCAGCCCATTGCTGTAAGATCCTCTGTACTTATCAGCAAACTCGAAAACCTGGTGGATTTGAAATTCTCCAGGAATGATTAAAGAGGTACTTATCCAACAACTTGTCCTTTTCTTTAAAATTTAGACTGGGATTAATGGGGATTATTGCTTACGCTGATGGCCCTCCTGACCAAGAATCTGGAGTAAGCGGGGTCACTCCTCCTGAAGACCAAAGAGGCAGCGGCAAGAGCAGCGGCTGTTTCACCGGCCACATCAGAGCCAGGGTTGTTCCTGTCTACCTTGTACACGCTCCTTGGCGTGTCCATGTCCTCTGGTCTCTCCCAACATTTGTGGTCCTTGTTAGCGTCACCCACCTTAGCAAGAACAAAAACGAGGCCGAAAAACCCAAAACCCATCAGCCCCTCTTATGTGTTTCCATTTTGGGTCCTCTCCATCAAAAAAAAAAAAAAAAAAAAAAACCAAAAACTTGTTGAAAGCAGATGATGCAGATGCATAGTAGCAAGCAAGAAATGAACTTTTTTTTTCACTCTTTCCCTCCATTAAAGCACATTCAACTTCTTTCACTCGAGTGTCACCCCCCAAAGAGAAAAACGGTGAGTGCAGAAGAAAAGAAGAGAATGCCGGACAGACCTGGACGTAGATGGTGTACGGACGAGCAGTGGCTTTGAGGAGATAGTCAGAGGCCCAGCGAACGGCTTCCTTGGCATTCCCCAACTCTCCCTTCATCAACCCACCAAACTCAATCACGCTCCACGAGAGCATTGTGGTGGTGAACGCCATGGGGAACCCAAATTTCACATTGTCCCCTGCATCATAGTACCCTCCCACCAAATCCACCTGCACATTTTTCCCCATCCACGCAAACCCGAAATGAGCAAAAGAAACTCGACATTTCCCTTTTTGTTCACACAGCAAGACGGGAAAGAGCAAAAAGCAAGAGAACCAACACAGCAGAGGCACAACAATGAAGAAAGATGCGATCTTTAAAGGACATACATTGGCAGCAGACCCGTCCGAGAGGCCAGAGTCTCTCCTCCAAGTGACCCTCTGGCTGCGAGGGAGCCTCCCGGATCTCTGCCCTTCGAAGAAGAGGATGGACTTGGTGAGAGCATCCCTGTAGTTGTGGCTGGCGAAGCGAGGATGGTGCTGGTGGCGGTGCCTCAACGGGTAATAGGCATTGCAGAGAAACAGAGAAGCAGAGAAGCAAGAAAGCAGCAGGAGCAGAGTGAAGGAGCGGAGGAAGACAAGAGCCATTGAAGGGAATACCAAAAAAAAAAGAAAGGAAAGGAAAGGAAATCAGAGGGAAGCCCCAGAACAACCAACCAACGACCAACCTGCAAGAGTGCACAGAGCAACGACCTTCGCTATTTATAAAGTGGGAAGGAAAAGCTGCTTCGATATAACTTCTTCCCGCTCTGTTACAGAGCAAAACAATAATTAAGGCCACATTCTCCAACAGCAACAGGGTCTTTTGGGGTTAGTAAAATGGGACTTTTTCGATTCCCGTATTGAAAAAGATTATCTGGGGCAAGTTCAGAATTTATTGCAGATGAAGGTGAAAGGTGCAATTTTTAAATGGTTTTTTTCTTTTGGCCAATGCCCTGCTGCACAGTTCGGAAAAAAGGGTGTCTAGGGTTTGCCCTTGCCCCCAGAGAGAATGACATTCCAAGGGGCATTAATTGCACAGCCGGAGCCAAGCGGCCATCACATGGAAATTCAGGTTTTATTGATGTCGATGTAATAATGAACGACATGAGAGGTGTACAAGACAGTCCTCCATACAAAGTAATGTTGGCTAGGGAAAAACCAAAAGGAGCCGTAGTTTTTCTTTCATGAATTTTTGGATAGGATGCGCTTGTGTAAATATATATGTACTTTCGTTATTGGTCCATCACGCCTTTACTCTAAAGCAATATTGCAAGCACTCGTACAGTGGTGCGGGCATAAAGGTTTAAAAACGGAGCGAGGGGTTTTCAATCTTGCTATGCACCAAGGAGATTATAGCCGACTAGGAGTTAGGAAACCTGACTTCAACTACCGCTTAGAGGGCACTGAGATTGATTGCTTTTTTTCCTCTGGCTACATATGTCGTGGTTATTATTTCGGCATTTGTAGACTGTATTATTTGCGTGAACATTTACTAGAGTTTCCCTTTCTAGTGTCTTCCTTCACTTGATCTCTCCTCGAAACAGTTCTCAAGTTTTCTTCATAACCATTCTTCCGAATAACATTATGTTCGTCGTCAGTATAAATAGGTTCCCCACAAATTGTTGTAGGGGGGAGCAAGTAAAAGGATAAGGAAAATCTAGTAATGTTTTATAAACTACTATATTACCTTCGTCATGTCAGTCAATTGGGAAAGCTGATCTTCACGCTTCTGCAAATATTAAATAAAGTAGAAATCTTGCGATGATTCCATTGCCTGAAAATGTTCCATGGACAATGAGTTTCTCAGAGCCCGATCCATGGCCTAAAGTTTTTTTGCCAGGACCATCCTCTTTTCAGTAAAGAAGAAGAGAAATTGCTCTCCACTTATCTCGGAGCTTAAATGAAAGAAGCAAAGCGACTTAAAAATGTTAAAAAAAAGAAGAAAAGAAAGCACGATGTGCAATATCGGTAGTAGAGAAAGCTGGCAAATAAGCTCTTGACGTGGTCGTTTGTCGGGGACGGTTGGTCAACACAGAGATGGGCTCGATGCTGAAAAATCTCGCGGCGATCGAGGAAAGCTGTGAAACTTATTCGCCACATACGGTCCATCCATCCGTCGAAGGCCTCTTGGAATGGAGCTCTTTTATCAATGGGCATGGAAAAAGGAACTTTGATCGTTAGCCTTGCGAATCTCAACTTTGCAAACCGCAATGTCGAAGGGAAGAAATCGGAGTCTGCTCTTAGTCTTTTTTTTTTTTTTTTTTTTTTTTTTTGGGTGATAAGGTAAGTACATTTTCTAGACTATCTTCCTCCTGTAAAATTTATTTCAGTTGATGGGGGACCGATCTTGCATACAATACATGCCATGGTGTGCTTTGCTCGCCTGAATAAGATGCCGCATAGATCACCTACCCGTGCATGAGGGGCGTGGGATGATAACTTTAGTTTATCCAGCGCGAATAGGAGCCATATTTAAAAAAACACCAAATAGAAAACGAAGATGATGCTTTGTAGCATGCAAGCATTGGCAGAACCGTGAGTCATTGTCATGGTTGCCCAAGATACCCGATCCAACTTGACCTACATATGTTGGTAGTCCTCGGTTATTGTTGTCTTAGAAAGCAATCTTGGCAATAGTAGCCTCTTCTTGATATTTAGGATTCGTTTGATAACGCTTCTGCTTTGGGAGATAATTTCTTTCTACAATTAGTCATTTTCTATTTGTATTCCCTAAAACAAATTTTCAGTAAAATAACGAGTTTGGTAATTAGACAATTTTTTTTCTTAGAATGGAAAAAGAACAATAATGCGTTTGGTATGATTCACAAATTTTTTTGTAATGCAAAATATCTTTAAATTTTTTTCTTCTTATTCTTTCTTATTGCCGCTACCGCCCACACCCATCGACCATCGCCAACCGTTGCCCGCCGATTGCCGCTCGTCGACACCGACTGCCGTGGGAGATCACTAGTGGCGGCAGCGGTTGGCGATCAACAATGGTGGCAATTGGCTGGTGGTGACAGGTCGGCCAGCCGATGAGCAATGATTGGCGATTGGCGGTGTTGGGGTGGCCTGGCAAAGAATCGAGGGTGGCAAAAGCCGACAAAGAAGAAGAACAGAAGAAAAGAAAAAAAAAAAGAAAAATAACTTATTTCTAGAAATTATTTATGAGAATAATAAGTTACTTTTTTTTTATTTTTAATTTCTATTTCAAATCCATTCTTTGGCCATTTTTTTTTGGAATAGAAAAATTAATTGACGTTATAAACGTTATAAAAACGATTTCTATTTTTTTTTTTTTATTCCGGAGAACAAAATAATAGAAACAGGAAGAAATAAAAACGTTACTAAACGCAGACGGAGCCTTAGCTGAACAAAGCAGAAGGATGAATTGCAACTAAGATTTGGTTTAATGTGTCTATATACTTTTATCGTCATTGTTTTCCAAATAAGGCGTTCTCTATGAGAATTTTTGGGGATTAGTCATGTCATGTTCTATTTGACTTTACTTCTTGGCGATCGAATACAAGGACAATTGATGGATTATATAGTAATGTAGTACGATCTCCTATGTTAATGAGGTCTGAAGGAAAAATCTCCAGAAAAGAAGAATATCCAGCAAGCATAGTGCCCTCCACTGCTCTTTAAAGATTGCACAACAAAGATAGGGTGAGTTAGGATAAAGTTGTCCACTAATTTCTCTTAGACACCTCAAATCACTCCAACATAACTTTGCGAATCAGTACTCTTTTTAAGTATATTGAAACACCGTGAAATTCTCAATAATTAGCGATCGGTGCGATGCAGGAGAGCTCGTGGAGAAAGTGCCCGCTTGGTCCTTATAAAGAGGGGCAGAGAGGACCCGAGTCGCGTTGAAAAGGAGGGAGGGGCCCCAAAAGCATGAAAAGCAACGCCAGGAAAACGCGCAGAAACTGCATGATTGAAGGCGTAGTATAATAATTTCATGCTTGAAACAAAGAGGGTTTCGATAAGTTGCAATTTATAAATGCGTGAGGCGGAGAAGAAGATGGCTTTTGGGGTGAGGGTGAACGGTTGATGATGATGGCGATGGTGGTGCTTTTTTCCTTTGAGGGAGCGTGGGCTGGTGGTCATATGGGCATGTGACCTCTCTGATTTCGCAGCACATGCACGAGAGCATATACACATGTTCCTTCTTCTTCCTCTTTCCCCATCATCTGTTATCCAGTTGCGGAGAGAGAGAGAGGGAGAGAGAGAGAGAGAGAGAGAGATTTATTCATCAAAATGGAGTGAGAAGAAAGCTGACAATTCGAACTGGCACCGGAAGAGAAACCACATTCCCTCACCCAGTAATAGAGAGAGACAGATTGACATGATTTTGATCTAAATGAATATATCACATATTAAATATATATGATTTCCCTCCCCCACAAAATCATCTTTAAAAGGTATTTCAGAGGGAAAACTTTGGGTGATTTGTGTTTCTCGGAAGGTAATTAATTCATCGGATCCATCTTTTGACAAGAGGAAAGTCTTTGCTTGATGAAAAACAAGAGTTCAGTCCGACAACGGCCGAAACTTTGGCACCGTCTCTCACCCATTCTTCTTTGATTCAGGCTAGCTTGCATGTTATATAATCCACCTTTATGATATTAATTGAGAGTGAGCTCATAGTGTATTCAAGTGACTAAAGAGTCAATGTTCGTGTTGGAACAATAAAAATGCTAGATCATCCCAATCCCATTATATCACAAGATCTGATTGGGTTGTGCAATAGTTGTAGTTACCAAATCAATTACCGTAATCCGTCGTTTGCTCTCTACAAAGGATAATGAATCATCCAAAAGAAAAGAAAAGAAAAAACGAATTGGGGATTTACCATCATGGATGTAAGCTTCCAAAAAATTATACTCTTGATATTCTGAACCCTTTAACCATTAAATGTCTCTTTTCTTCTTTTATTTCACTTCTTTAAATGATTGTCGTCGGAAACAGCGTGACAATTCTAGTCTAGCCCCACCAAACTTGGATTTTCAACTCAAGTTTGACTTAATGAAGCAGCCCTGTGTACTTTGACTTGAGGTAAAAGGTGAAGCTTAAATTATGGCTAAAATTAAGCTCATCTTGAAATGAGGCAACGATGATCGATGTTTCTTTTTAGTGGTATGATATTTTATTTTTATCATTTAAGTAATGTGGTAATTACTTATTGGATGTGTCTAAAGAAAGCAATAAAGTAACAAAGAAAAATGACACAAATAGTCCATGAACTATGGCATATATAATATAGTCTCCAAACTTTGATTAAATATACAATGTAATCTCTGAGCTTTTAATTTGTTTAATATAATCTTTAGACTTTTGATATATGCTCAACTTAGTCGCTGAAATATATGGAAATGTTCAACAAATCAAAAGTTTAAGATTATATTGCACATTGGGTTATAATTCATAAACCACATTGAATAATTAAAAATTTATGGACCACACTGCACGTTTGACCAAAGTTCGGGAGTCATTTATGTCATTTTCAAGCCTTCCATGTTTTGATGCCCAACTATAGCTCACCACGTCCTTCCATTAAAGCAGGTCTTAGTAGGGTTTCTCAGTAGAACTAGCATTCTCCGTTTCCTCAAGTAATTGTTCAATACCTACCTACGGAAAACTTCATGAGTAGCCATTATTTCGAAAGCCAGTCCTTTCTTTCGCTAAACCTAACGAGCGATTCCACAGCTCCATCTGAAATCTAGCGAGACAAGCAGATTCCGGGTAGCGTCGAAATTGGCACTACCCCCTCCAGTGTCTTTACTCGAAATAGCCCCAAACTCTAATTTCTCTTCCCTACTAGGTTTTCGCTTTTGTCCGTGCGGCGATAGGCGGGATCGGCATTCGTTTCACGATGTCCGAGGGAAGGTGCATGCCCGTGATTTGCGTTCTTCCTAAAAAGAAGGGAATCCTATGCGGGCCGTCTCTTCCGCCACTTTTACTCATCAACCATCATTATTGAGTTTTCCGTAGTTTCAACTGAAAGTCCAAAATGGAGGCTTTGAGACACTGACACTGACTTCCATAATCCTCTCCCGCATTGGCTCGCACCAATTCAGTTCAAACTCTAACACGTGCCGCCGTCCACTACCCGATGCTTCATCTCCTGCTAGGGCTGAGCTTGGGCCGGGCCGGGTCGGACCAGTATTTACCCGAAAATAGGCCCGGCCAGAGGATCTTGGGCCGGAGATCCTGGACCGAAGCGAAGATATGTGATTTGTCCCGGATCGATGACGACCAGGGCTTTCGGGCTGGTCCGGGCCGTGCGGTCAGAGTTGCAAATATAGATATTTTCTTGATCTCTCATGTGAACAGTAGTTAACAAAACCAGCACATCTTCGACCGCGCCGCAAGCACTTGCAAGCATCTACATTTGCAGCGCGCAAGTCACCAAATTTAAACGGGATTGGGAGATTCATGCATGAGCTTGCTTGAGCTTGAGGGAAAGCGGAAGAAGATATATTCACAGAATAGTGAAAAGACGAAGCGGGGAAAAATTTTTCCTTCGAGACCGTGCCGTGGCACGAGCAAGCCGGGCTTTAGTTCCCACGAGACCTTTGCTCAAACCCACCCAATTTCCCTTTGGCCTTTTCGCAGGCTTAGGTGAGCCGATCGGATTGCCAAGTCTCTTGCTTGAGGGGATGTTTTCATAGATATTCTTATTAAATATAGATATAGATATAGGTTCGTTGACATACTCGATATCAGCCGCTCTTTTTACTTGCATTCACTCCATTAGTCTCCACCTCTATAGCTTATAACTATGGAAAGAACTGTGATTTTTTTAGGGAAATTACAGAAACCTCCATCAACTTTCCCATATATTTTGCCAGTTATATGCTTTGATTTGTCGATTTTCCAAAAGGGGGCAACAATTGCTTGCATCTTGATAATTTACCTTAAACGCTTACTAGATCATTTTTAGGGGAGATCGTACATCAGGATATTAAGATGAATCAAGATCAATTGATGATGTGCAAAATTAAGCGATAATGCGCAATTTCGAGACATGAAAAATTGAGGATGACATGAAAGATGTGTTCATATTGTTCAATTGTCTCTAATGGGGATGCGCTCTTCCTTCCACTAAGATCCATAACAATAGATTGTTAAATATCTAAATCACAATTATATTAGTATATATACAATGTCAGATAATATAGGAATGTCAAGTAACTACATGGCAAATGCTACATGTACAAAGTCATTCGTCTAATCCGAGGATTGAATTTCCCAAATTTTCTCGCGAATGATCAATCCTTTGATCTATAAATACTGATACAATTATCTCCGCAAGAAAACCACACGAGAAATATCAAAATGGATCGTGCATTTCTCCATTGCTTGTCTCTGCCTCACCCTTCTCCTCGTCTTCCACCATGTTCGTTCGCAGGACGTCGTTCAGGACCCTTGCCAGCAGGTCGTGGCCGGAGACCCGAAAGTGAGCCTCGACTTCTGTGTGGGTTCTCTTGGGCCGGACCCCGGGAGCCAAACAGCGACTTCGAGGGGCTAGGGCTAATGGCGCTCAAGTCGGTACAAGCTCACATCACCGGCGCGATCGACTACATGAATAAGCTGTTGCAGCAACCGTTGGATCCTTCCGTGAAGAGCGCCGTCTCGCGCTGGTCGGGGCTCTATGCTGGTTCAGTCCAGCCCTCGAGAGGCACGTTCCCAGCTTACCAGGCAAAGAGCTACGACATGGTCCAAACTTGGGTGTCCGGGTGTGTTGACCAACGTGGGTGCGTGCGAGTCTCAAATTTGGCAGACCAGACCTTTGGCAAAGCCGGATTCGGACATTGATGGATTGTCTCGAATCGAACCTGGGATTCTCTCTGTTCTTAAATGAGCACTATTAGGGATGTGATTATTATTATTTTGGGGTTATGATTACGCTAATAGTGAGTATAATGAGTGAGGTACCTTATATTATTAGCTGATTTTGATAGGAATAAAAGCTTTACGATTGGATTCCTCTGTCTCATATATTTTTAGTTACATTCTCTATATATAGAAATATTTATGTTTATATATATTTATATATGCAAAAAAAACTTAACGTCATAAAGAAATTCTATAGAAATGCAAAATGTATTTATAAGATAAGTCAAAGGGTTTTATATATGAATTCACAAATAAGTTGATAGCATAAAGAAAGAGTGGATGTAAATTCTGTGGTTATGGGTTATGACATTAATTTGGTGCAATCATTAAATTTATTTTAACCCACTGTTATGAGTTGATATTCGATTAGATTCTATAGAACGTTAATGATGCAGCGGGACGGTGGTAATTTTGCAAACATGCAACTTTGCATGAAACTGATCAATTCTCTCTCGAATATACATTGATTAAAGATAAAGAAGAAGTGTGTTCTTAATATGGTAGGGAAAAGCATAACTTATATAGGATAGAAGATCTAATCCATAACTTATTATAGCAGCAAAGTAAACTTCCTATCTTTGAAAAAAAAAGTTTTCAATTAAATGAACTATATTAAAAAAGGTATCAAAAACTTTATTTAAATGTCTGTTCTTGGATATTCATCAAAAGTTGATATCTTCTTGAAAACTCCTGCCTAAATTTCTCTGCAACTGCGTCGAAGAGCTGCGGGAAGTTGGCAAATCAACTATGTCGGCATTGTCATTAATCTTTAGCTTGATTTTGATCATTCGTACTTCTTGAGCTGTAATCTACTGTGCTACCCTACTGGAAAATGCTCCTTCCGCAGAAGAAAACTACGACATCATCGCCAACTTCAAACACATTATGCCTATGCTAACAGAGAAGGATGATCTCTCCGTAGTAGAACGAACTGCGCTGTTAGATGCAAACTCTGCCCGAGCTAAAACAAAGTCCGACTGCTTATCTCCACAGATACTCTGAATCAGATTACCGAAAGTGCGGTTCGCTACCTCAGTTCGTTTGTTGGTCTGTGCATGTCCTATGCTGCCAAAATTCAACACGCAGCCAAATATGTGCCACGGACTTTCCCAAAAACGACTGAGGAACCCGGAGTCACAGTTCGAAGTGATCGATTTAGGAACCCCGTGCGACCACACAATTTCTGAGAAAGATAGCTTTGTGACATGTGGTCGCATCCGACGTCTTCTGGCATGGGATGAGACTAGCCATCTTGGAGAGCCAATCATGTTGGACTTGACAAGCTCCAACCCATTAATATGCCTTATCAGGTCTACTATCTAATATTTGATATATGCCTAATTTAGTAAAATATAACACGGGAAATATATTTTTCACATCCAATTAGACATGAAGAATTCATATCTTAAACCTTGATGGAAGGTTGAGATTTGACAGCTCTAGGGTCGGTTCCATCACTCCTTGTATATAAGACCTCTTTTTGGTAGAGAATGAATGTATTCCATCACTGTGCTTTTGCTATTTCCACAAAATTGAAAAGAGAACAAATACACACTCATCGTAAGGATTATAGAGAAGAGTGGTGAAGATTCATACCCACAGGAAAATATCTTCTCACTCGTTAGATTAATAATGGCTACGTTTGATTCAAGTATGCTATATTTCATTAATTTTATATTATGTTCATGTGATTAAAAGATCCTTTTATTCTAACAGGTCAATCACCATAAAAATTGAGTCCAAAACACGTTGAGGACACGATAAATCCAAAACAACGTCATGGAAAGGTCCTCCCAAAGATCATCTAGGACGGGAAAAGGTGTACACAAGCCAGCATTGCCCACAATTGTGATGAACTAAAATGCCAACAATCGCCATGAAGTAATTTACGGATGCTTTCCGAAATTTATAGAGTTGATATATATAGAAAGTTTATGATATGATATATATCAAAGGGTGTGTTCTCCATAGAAATCCTATTTTGAATGGATGCTGAACAATTGAGTTTGTGGTCTTGTTTAAACAACAAACACGATTGTGTCAATTTACTTGGAACGTCAAAGTTTAAAAACCTTCGTATTATACCTCTTATTATTCATATGATAAGCAAACTCTAGAAGAAAAGGCTTAGAAATTAGCAGCATCAACACATCATCAACAACCATTAATCGCTATTCGAACATATCCCATCATAATTAATTCTGGTCCTAAAGTTTCTATTGTTTTTCTTTTGCAATTCGAATTTCACAACGCACATACATCAGTTTATTATTTCTTCTTGAAGGAGGGTAGAATCAGTGAACTATCAGCCTCATAAAAAATGTAATTGATGATAGTATTATGATGTTGACACCTAAATTTTGACAATCCGATCATTCACTTATTGCATTAAAAATTATGGATTAATTTTAACCCCTAAACAAAAATATTAGAATTAAATTGCATAACATATAGTTTAAGGAGCATTTTTTTTTTATTGCATTTGCATTGGACTAGTGATGAATGAGTTTGACTTGATGGTTCTAAACTTTAATTAAATGAGTTGGATTAAGCCCGAGAGGAAATTGGCCCAAGCCTGCTATTTTCTAATGACCGAAAATTGACTTATGAGAAATGACGATTTGATATATTCAGTGAATCTTTCATATATTCATACAATATAAACACTGTGGGATATATTTGGCAGTAAATCAAAAGATTTCAGATGAGATATTGAAATAATAAGAGAGAATATTGCAGGTAGGGCATACATTTGGTGCTAATCTTTGGGCTATATATATTTTGATATAATAAAAGAAACACCAGCACAAGAAATCTGGTTTTCAATTATCCATTGGTGTGGGCAGAAGGAAAGGCTGCAAGAATAGGAAAGGATGATGATATAATATATGTTAAGGAGGGGGAGATTTATTCTTTTCCCTAAAAAGTCATCTCATCCTTACCTATAAAAGAGACTCACTATGGTATTTTGAGGGGGGACGGCCACAATTCTGAAAAGACAACTCGAGGTTAAAAGTTGCCTGACACACACAAGGGAAAAGTCAAGAAAAACAGTGAGAGGTAGGAAAAAAGGAGAAAATATTCAATGCTATGTGTGCGCCACGTCATCCGTTGACTTGGTGCGCACATACCACTCATATATTGAAACTTGTCATGTGGGACCCGTTGGAAAATGAAAGGACTCTCTCGGCTCGGCTCGGTTCGCTGGCAGAAGAAAAGATAGGTCACGCACACTCTTGCCCAAAAGACCATTCTCTCTCCTCAATTGAATTTTCTGCAATTTTTTCTCTCTCTCTCTCTCTCTCACTTTCTCTCTCCTCGCAGGAGAACAAACACAGAACAATCAAGACCTGCGTTTCCTTCTCCGCTTCCGCTTCTGCCTTCGGCTTTGGCTTCGCCTCCTCCCCCAAAAGCCTCATTTGCCTCTAGCATCCTTCGTCTTCGGCATCTGCTCGTCCTCCCCATCCCGCCGACCTCCACCGCGAAGCCATCGGCTTTCGGCAGGAGGGAGGTGGCCTCGGTCTTGTTCCCGAGCAGCACTAGGCTCCCCGTTGCTGACCGGGCGCTGTCCCTAACGCTAGCCGGCTCGGTTGCGAGGGAGATCTCGGATGGCGCAGAGAAGAAGGAGAGGCATGGGCTAGAGAAGGAATCCCGCCGGCCTTCGCCGCAAAGCCATCGGCCTCCGACAGGAGGGAGACTCAATTGATTCATTTGTGGTGATTGGTTGAGTTGAGTTGTAGCCTCTTTCCTACTTTTTTGTGCTATGAGAGGAATCTCATGTCTATCTCAACTTATGGTGACGGGCTTGTGTGTCCCATGGTCCAATTGTAACCTAAGAAATGATACTTGCTTATTGTTAGTTAGACATGAAGCATCATGAATGGATGTTGTCGATACCGATTGTAGGATCCATTGATTTTTGCAACGAGAGTTATAGGAGATGTTGGGGTTATGAGTTTTCTCATTCCTCAAACAAGATATAGGTTATGAATTTCTAACCATGCCGTAGGGTAAAATTCAAAATTTAGGTCTGCATATGATTTGACTTATTTGACTAAGCTAACATTGTACTTTTATCCAAATTCAAAGAATTTCATAGAAATAAGAATTCTGTGAGGACCCCATGCAAGTGATTTTGCCTGTTCAAAGATCATTAAAAAGTAGTATTTTATATTTTGGAAATAGATCTCTTTTGGCAAAATTTGGTCAATGATCATCCATACTTATAGGCAGTGGCTTGGTTAAGGGAACCCATTGGAGTCATAGCGAAAGCGAGTCTTTATAGGGCAATTGTCACTGCTTATGGACTTGAACCTGAAAAACAGATAAAGCAGCTAAACTATAAGACAAGTAAGCCTTCCCAAACCATACAAGTGCTCGACAAGCCCGTGCAAAAGGTTTGGTTAAGATTTGCCAAATTCCGCCAAGTATACAAATGGAACCTAACCATACATGCCCTCCAATTATATCTTGCAAATCACCCACACTAACATTCCATCCTTCTCCTCCAAAAGGAGATTTTAGTAAATAACCAAATATAACACTTGGGCTAAGGGTCAAGTTGGTAATTTTTCTTACATCTCCCCATCCTAGAGCCCAGGTATCATATACACCTCCAAAAAGCCTTGAATACTAAAAGAAAGGCACCTATACCTAACAAGATTAAGTGAATACCCAAAATTGTGGTCATTTTATTTCTATCTTTCCATTAGAATTTTATGAGTGTAGTATGGTTTGGCTGGCAGTTGACATCAAGCAATCGGTTTAGCCCTCTCCCGAGGGATGTCAAAGCTAGGACTCCTTTTTATCTGGTAGGATCTACTTTCATATTGATTAGTATCTTCATTACGATCCATTAGAGTATTATGTTTTTATAGGTCTTTTGTCTTATAAGGCAACTGATTAAAAGATTTGCTATTGTTCATGTTTCCAAATAAAATCATTTTTTATGGTTTAAGTAAAAGGTCAGCCTTCACAACTATTAGATACGCGTAGTTTTTTATTTATTTTATTTTAATTGTTAAAATAATCATCATTCTATCCTACTTTTCTATTGCCATTTGTAAGTGCTTTTGGTTATTCATTTAATCAGCTTGCCAATTAATAACTATAGCTATGCTTGTTTGGGGGCTTAGATGTTTAATTTAGTTACATGCCTCCATATCTGGTCCTTGGATTTAGACATCAATGGTGTTATATTGCTTTGATGACATCCCATCTCTGGTTCTGTTCTTGTTAACCCATGTTTGAGTTTGATATTCACAACTTTGGGGAAAAGGTGTAATTACCTATTGGGCTTTGATGTTATAATGCTGTTTCGGGTGTCTTTACTATTTAATAGTTTGCTTGAATCATCAATGTAGTGACAGTGGACAAATTTCAGGGAAGGTATTAGTATACCGCAATCTTGGTTTGCACTTCGGAGATATTCATGTTTTGAACGCTACATATGTGGAAGCTCTAGAAACAAAAGTTGGAAATTCAAAGTATGCTATATTTTTCCCTACTAATGGACCGCTCTCCTTGGCCAATGAAATAGCTGGTGGGGATTTCTATGGGGATATGTATTGGGTTTCATGGAACCCTCAGGTTGGTGTTTATATGAGATTCGCTCATTCTTGTTAGATGTCTTGTATTACATTTGGTTGATGTCCTTTGCTAGCTAATGATGATACAACCTTGGACCCCCTTCCCCTTCCCCCACAATGGAATTAGTCTTTTTATTTTTCTTTTTGCAGTTTCAAAATCCTTTCATGATTTTCCTTTTTCTAGTGAGGTTTTGGTAGTTGGATGGTATTTTTCACCATCATTTTTCTCATTAGACAATTTTTCTGCAGTTTCAATTATTCTGTTCCAAATGTCTCATGCAATATAGCATTGGAATTTTGTGTGGCACCTCATGACTACAGAGTTTGAGATTTTTTTGCGGTTCAAAATTTCCCTTGCTTTAAAGTTAATGCATACTATTCTTCAAACTATACCCAGAATAGTTGTATGTCAATTTAACTGGGTTCTAACTTGGCTAAGCAGTTGTTGTATGGCCAATGGAAAAGGAATTAATATGGTCAATTACTTAAGTTATTTGAAGTTTAACGAAAAAAGTTATATGAAATTCATACGTGTTATTTACTATTGTGACAGACCTTTAGGAGAAGACAAGCCTAAACTTAATTCCTGAACAACAGGGAAAACTGTTCATGTCCATGTTTGCTTTCATTGGTTTGGCTTTGCTCATAAGGAATGTATAATGGCCTTTTCAGCCACTCTTTATGCATGCGCCTGTTCCTCTTTTGTCGCTCCTTTGGCGTACAGGCCTAGACTTTGAAAGTAATTTTAAACTGAGTAGAATAACATGAATGACCAACTAGGGCCTTTTACTGGAACAAGATTTCCATCCTTAATGTCCTTGGATAATTTATACTTCTAAGATGTTTTGCTATTGCTTTTTCTTGAATCTCTTGGGCCTACCAAAAACCCGTAGTGGAGGGAAAATATCGACTTGAGCTCTTTAACCTTCCTTGTCCTTGATGAGGCTGATGAAATGGTAAGGAAGGGTTTTGTTGAAGATGTGGAGCTAATTCTTGGTGATGTGTACTAATTTTTTTCCCTATGAAGTTTCTAGCGGAAATATGCTTTACTTATTTATTGCAATTACAATTATTATTAGTGATGTTATTTTTTGATATTTGACAATAGGTTTTTCAGTTTCAACATCATGCAGTTGCTTAGAACTTTTTAAAAAGAGATTTTTAAATCTTTTTTTTAGAGCAAGGTTTTTATTTTCTTTGTGCCTTTAAAATTCTCTACTACATGTAACATATCTCTTATTGTGCATACATTGAGAGGGGCTCAAACCAATATTGCTATTCCTCTACTTGAGGCTTATCTGAGTAGGTTTACGTAAGGCATTATCTAGGCTGCAGTTTAAAAATTGATAATCGCCTGAGATATTTGGAGAATCTCTATCTCAATTATGTGACTTTTTTGATTTAACCACATTACTGATAGATGTGAATATACTTATCCTTCAATTCCTTTGGTTCTTGTAGGCAAGGTGGAGGATACAAGTAAAGTTCAGACGCTACTCTTTAGCGCTACTTTACCATACTGGCTGAAGGGTCTATGTAACTCAATCTGGCAAAATTATTTTGTTGTTCTGAATTTGTATCTTGGTTGTCAATGTTTTCTTGTAGTTGTTCAATAGATTTGTGTATGATTCAAAAAATCGTGCTGGTTGTGGTTAGAGGAAAAACAATTGTACTGTCATTAGTTGATGGACTGGTGTTGTATGTCCATGCCAAGGCATATGCCTTGCCTTCTTTTTTGTTGCTTAAGCAAAGCCCATGTTGATGATGTGCAGTTGAATGCTCTCTTCATTAATCCTATTCATAATTTGCTCTGGAGATTGTTTTTCACTTGTAGGAGTTCACGATTGAATATTGCTTTCTGGATTATTTCAATCAGCCGTAAAATGGTAGGGAACTCAGCTTGAGGACAACTTTGACACAATGTCATGTCACCATAACATAAATGAGTGTCATATGGGCAACTTCCTGCTTTCAAATGTTCAGCCCAACTTTGATATCTAACTCGGCTGATGATGATTTGCAATAGATTTTTCCCTTCTCTCAGGTCCACCGGTGAACAAACTAAAATCCAATTAAGTAGAGAACATTTTTCCACACCTAAAAATGCATTGATTGTCATTGTTGGGTGAGCTAGATTACACCATATTCCACGTAAAATTTTGAGACCCACAAATACTACACAATTCAGAATGCCAAAGGAAGGCTAATGATAAAAAACCACCCTTTATCCGCAAAATGCTCTCCAAAAAGAGTGTATTGGGAAGACTGGATAAAAGACTCTTTTGTGATGAAGTCGCCAATTTATAATGAGCCAAATGAACAAAGGACACATTGCTCGACCTCTCTAATTCATGAACCTTTAATCGACAGAGCCGAAGTTAGCCTTAATCTGCTAGTAATTGATACCGATAACTCTCGAAGATGAAAGGCATCTTACTGTGTATTGTAATACCAATTAAGTTGTTGAGAACCATTCCTCGGTAGGCTTGCTTTCCCAGTCATAGAGCCACACCGTATAGTGGAGGAGATATAGAACTGAAACCAAAAAAAAAATTGATGACGGCTTTTAAGAAGAATGACTTCTACCCCCTTTAGAAAAATAATTATGTCCCCATCGTAAGAATCTTAAGTGTTCTACAAGTTCTCAAAATCATGCAAGCGCAATTGTATACAAGTAGGACATGCACAACCTACACACCTAACTACATTCGCACACGAGCATGCATGCCCTATATATAGCAACAAATCAAAGCAAAGGTGTTCACCCCCCTCCATATAGCAACAAATAAAAGCAAGGTTTACACCGATGGCCATAATCTCTCCATAAACACATGCAGAGCATTTCACTTGCTCAGTTGTTTGTCTAACAGCAAGAGTAGCATTTGTGAAATAGCCACCCGTGAATCATATAATCTGTACAACCATCTCTAGGAACAGGTACAACCATCTCTAGGTACAGTAACAATGAAGAATATCACTAATAAAGGTGCCATTCAATTCTCGGGCAACAAAGAATTCTAAAAAATTGCCGCCTATCTTGTTGGCATTACAGGTCTAATTACATCATCAAAAGCAACAAGAGCATCTATATTTTGATCTTCATAGTTGATAAAGCTAAAAGGTATATAGAATAATGTAATGTGGAGCTGCAGTCGACGCCCAGAGCCTGAAGTTACTTCTAGCCCCAATAGTAAATTGCTCAAACTCAACAAATAATAGAAGGCCTGTCAATAACACTTCAAGTTTTCGGCTTCTTTGGTGCTCCCAAGTTAGTAGGCTCAGGCTTCCGCTTTATCCCCAAGAAATGCTCAACCTAGAATACAGTCGAACATCAGAACTTATGAAGTATGAACCAAGGGCAGGTTTCAACCAAAAAAAAAAAAAAACCAAGGGCAGGTGCCTTAAAAGTTAGGACAAAAAGATTCCCTGGTAAAAGAAAACAAAAGGAGAAGAGAGAAGCCCTAAAAACCATTTTGACAAACCCAGCTTGATAAAAATATCACTAAAATCGTGATGCCTAAGACCTTGCTTTTCTTCTAAAAGTCTAGTAACCTTAGTCTAAAATGCATCTAGAACCAGAAGTATAAAAATGATTTGATGGTGGAAAATACTCATAAATTATTCCAAGTGGTGTTAAAAAGATAGCTTGGCGATGCCGCATACATAGAAAACCTTGCACTTGAGATGCATCTTGATAATTTGCATAAAAAATTATGGTGCAAACAAACACAAACTAATTTCCTTTTTTGCAATAAAATAAGAGTAATACTACATCCAAACTAGGGTTGACACTGACCTTCCTATCTCCAATCATGGGCGTTAAGCTCCCGGATCCTTCTCAATGGTGGCAAAGCCACTTCTTGGATCACTGTTTTGACTGGAAACACCCTAGAAGGAAAAGGAAAAAAAAACAATTAAATAAATAGGCACAAAATAACAAAAATCTAATCATTATCTTATCATTCAATTACCATGGTAAATAGACATTGCATGAAGTCCAGCTTACACTTATTAGATGGTGTCTGATTGTCTTATTAGATATAGATTGTTTATCATCAATCTAGTCAGACCACTCAAATTTCTATTAAGGTGCCGCCTTTTTAAGCATAAAGATGGAGACATCTATAGGTTGATCTATAATGTATGGTCATAGGCTATGATTTTTAAGTTAACAAATTCACGAGTCTTGAAAGTGGAGATTCCCCTCAAACGTTTTGGGAAATATAATTTGGAAAGAGTCATCCAGGCAGTGATCCATGGAGCTGTACATTAGCAAACATAAACATCTCCTCAGTAGAGCCCAAGTTCTAAGGGATTTGGGATAAATAGAAAATTTGAAGCAGCAAACTGAAAAGACATCAAGCACTTCGGTCACGGAACAAGACACTCCACATTGATATCTTATAAAGTCAGATTAATCTAAAATGCTATGTACTTAAATGCCAATGAATAAAGAACTAGTAACTTGATTTTTTAACACAGGAAAACATACCCAGGCTTAACATGACCACTAAGCACAAGATAAGGTGTCTTCATTTGAGCTTGAGCTTCCCTCATCCTCTCTGCAGACAAAGAAGGCGTGTCTAAATTCTTCATCTGCTTCAAATTCAATTCTTCCTGGTATTGCTTCATGCGCTTCTCTTGCTTCATTTTGCCAGAAGATTTTGCCATTTTCCATGAAATTTATGGGAAAGCAATCGGAAAGCTTCCTTTGGGGTTAACTGTTGCAAAACATTCAAAACAAGAAGATTGGCATAAAAACATCAAAGTAATGAATTGGTGTTTCTTTGTCAAACGCAAAAGAAATTATAATGGAGAATTTAGTATTACAAGGCTTTATGATTAATATCTTTTTTTCGTTGAAAACTTACTATTCGGCCAAATTCATATGTCCTTTTAATTTGGATCTCTTTCTGTCCATCATCTGCAATGCCTACGAGCTTGCTTTTCTTCTTATCCATGTTTCTACCACCCCACTTAGAATGATTAAAGAAACCTTAACGGCAAAGGTAAGCGATGTTAAAAGCTCAAACAATTTGGTGATGACGATGCCAGCAACATTTGGAAAATACTTCATAAAATGACCGAATGCATCTAAATAGCGCCCAAGAACTTCCACAAGAGCTGGTTCACTCCATTTCAAAGCAAGAAGTTGTTGAAGTAACCTTGCATCTCAATTTTGAAGCAAAACGTTGTTTAGTGATAATAGAATATCATGTCTCTAACAGAAGAAAAAGCGCAGTTTACCTTCGAATATGGTACATAATGTGAGTTGAACTTTAGAATTACCACCTCTAAATTCGCCTAATCCATAAAAAATTGTGTTCACAACATTTTCTAGAGCCAACTACATGCTTTCCATCAAAGCCAAATCCTGGAACAAGGCGATACAAACTTTAGAATCCAATCATAGAATAAAGCAATGACAAATGAAAAACAAGGAAAGGGGAAAACCCAATTTCTCTTCCTCCTCCCACCTAAGACAAATTTAGGTTTTAGTTAGAGATGTAAGATCTTAGTATGAATAGATTTTCTAGAAAGATCCAAAAGCCCAGTCCCCATCCTATAGTTTGACAGAGATTTAAAGAATAATAGTTTAAACCTTAAAGAGTTCAAATAATTATTTATTGGCCTTTTTTTGTTCTTTTGATTAAATTGTAAGCTGGGTTTTGGAGGTAAGTTATTGCGTATTATGTCATGTCCAATAACCAGCAATATGACAAATGGGTAGCACGAAATTGGTAGAACCTAGGGTATTAACCATTAACTTATCTTGAGGCCCACTTCAGCATCACAAGCTCTCTCAAATACAGTAGGCTCCCATCCAATCTTTTCCCTTTATTATTGTAAAAAACAAAGGATAAAATATTATGATCCCAACAATTCCCATAAACTCCTATAATAGAAGCCAAGTATGTTAAATGAACAATGTACTTGAAATAGGCTCTTGGCACTATTGTATTTGCAAATAGCCAAATTACTAGGAAATAAACTCTATGAAGAATGTACAAACCAAACCTGAGCAGGCATTGGAGGAGGCAATGGATTCTTGATCATTGAGATGATTTTTTTAGATGCTTATACCCAAAAGTAGATTGTTGCATTGATCAATAATTCAACATCATAATATGGCATCCTTTATTGCAGCAGGAGCAGTGAACTATACAAGTCTCAAAAAATGTTTACAAATCAATCCAACTCTATGTAGAAGTGCATACTCATAGCAAAAAAATCCAAAAGTTACACATTGATCCTATCCTATGTATAAATGCATGCTCATAGCAAAAAGACGTAGGTGCTACACATTAATCCTATCCTATGGAGAAGTGCATGCTCATAGCAAAAAAATCAAAGAGTTGCACATCGATTCTACCCTATGTAGAAGTGCATGCTTATAGCCAAAAAGAAATCCAAAAGCTGCACTGATTGACATTAGTTAACTATCTACACTTTCAAGAAAATTTATTTCATCATTTCGAAGTCAAAAAGCCATCCTTCATCTTGCCCATGTTTCATCATTAAGGTCTGTTGAAAATCAGAATTGGATTTTCCAGATTTCCCAGATTTTCCAGAACTTTCAGATTTCCAGAATTTCCAGGATTTTGTAGATTTTCCAGATTTTGTTTGTTAGTTTTTAGGAATTTGTTTCCTACCTTTTAGGGTGCTGTTTTTTCTTTTACTTTTTTTTTTGTTACAACCAACAGCTATAAAAAGGCTAAATGCCTCATGTAAATATATATTCTAAGGAGAATAAAACTCAGAGTAATTTCTCCTAAATTTCTTCATGGTATCATAGCTCGATCTGGACCATTCTTTTCTACCATATTTTTGAGTGTTTCCACCATGACAAAATACCCTAGAGTTGCCATGGCAAGCGAGGTTGAGAGTGAAATCTCAGACCTTAGAGCTCAAAACTCTCTTCACATTACCCAACCTATCAATATATTCTAAGGAGAATAAAACTCAGAGTAATTTCTCCTAAATTTCTTCATGGTATCATAGCTCGATTTGGACCATTCTTTTCTACCATATTTTTGAGTGTTTCCACCATGAAAAAATACCCTAGAGCTGCCATGGCAAGCGAGGTTGAGAGTGAAACCTCGACCCTAGAGCTCGAACTCTCCTCACATTACCCAACCTATCAATGTATCCGAAGGTGGAACTCTTCTCATCACCGGTCATAAACTTACCGGTCACAACTTCAATCAATGGTCCCATTCTGTCATGATTTTCATTTGTGGAAAAGGTAAAGAAGATTACCTAACTGGAGCTACCGTACAACCTGAGGAGACGATCCCAAATTATCGAACATGGAAGGTGGAAAATAACATGGTGATGTGCTGGCTGTTGAATTTAATGACGAATGAAACATGAGAGAATTTCATGTACGACAAGATAGCAAAGGAGATTTGGGATGCTATTCATGAAACTTATTCAAACAAAGATAACATCTCGGCCATTTTTGAGATCAAGGGCATTCTTCATGACCTAAGGCAAGGGGAATCTTCTATCACTGATTGTTTTAACCAACTCATATGTCATTGGCAGCAACTTGACATGCTGGAAGATATGATGTGGAGTTGTCCTGAAGATAGCAAGCGGTACAAGTGGATTCAAGATTGGGAACTCATCTACAAATTTTTGTTAGGCTTGAATCAAGAGCTTGATGAGGCACGTGGACAAATTCTAAGCATAAAGCCCCTACCTAGTGTACGAGAAGTTTTTGCTGAGGTCAGGAGAGAAGAGACTCGGCGAAAGGTGATGCTTGGTTCTTCAAACAACTAGACCAATCAAGCAAATTCTGCTCTAATAGCTCGAGGATCTCAACCATCCTACAATCGAGGCACTCAATCAAACAACAACCGGCGAAGGGGTGGTTGTCCATGGTGTGATCATTGCAAACGAACAGGTCACACAAAAGACACATGCTGGAAAATTCATGGTCAGCCATATGATTGAAAGCCATCAGCCTCACATCCTACTCAAAATCGAGATAGCAGAAGCAAAGTAGTCCAAATCGAAACAATCGCTTTGGTAGATTCGAGTCTCTTCAACAAAGAGCAGTTGGAGATGCTAAAAAAGTTGCTACAAGAACCAGTTTAGAAGGCAATCCATCCAAAAGGGGTTGGTACAACAACGATAGCTCAACGAGGTAATTCTCTAAATGCCTTTAGTGCTAAACAGGAGAAAATCACCTCTTGGGTTGTAGACTCAAGAGCATCCGACCACATGACCGGAGATATCACCGTGTTCAATGAGTACAATCCATGTCAAAATGGCACTAGTGTTCGAATTGTTGATGGTTCTTGCTCAAAGGTGGCTGGTATTGGATCAATGGTTATTTCAAAAGATATAACATTGAATTCAGTATTATTTATTCCCAAACTCAGCTATAATCTTCTTTCCATCAGCAAGTTAACCAAAGATTTAGGCTGCATTACTAAATTTTTCCCACATTCATGTGAATTTCAGGATTTGAACTCGGGGATGACGATTAGTAGTGCTAAGATGAATGCAAGCCTCTACCTTCTGCAAGTTAATGCCTCAGAATGGAAAAACAAGAAGATGTCATGTGTAGCATCTCATGCTAAAAAAAGAGTGACATAAGATTGTGGCACTATAGGTAGGTCATCCAAATTTCTCGTACTTAAAAAGGTTGCTACCTTCTTTGTTCAATAAAAATTCAATAAAACTTCAATGTGAGGTGTGTCAATTATCCAAACATACTCGCAGTTTGTACCATTTGCAACCTTATAAGTCTTTTCATCCAATTCACATGATTCATAGTGATATTTTGGGACTTTCTCGTGTCATTAACATTTCTGGTTTTAGGTGGTTTGTTACTTTCATTGATGATCATACAAGACTCACTTGGTTTTTTCTAATGAAACAAAATTAAGATATTGGTCAAATTTTTTAAACCTTCAACCTAATGATCCAAACCCAATTCAACATAAAAATCCAAGTTTTCAAAACGGATAATAGGAGAGAATACTTCCACTCATAGCTTGGTTCATATCTAAATAGCCATGGTATCATACATATTAGCTCTTGTGTAGACACTTCACAACAAAATGGAGTAGTGGAGAGGGAAAATAGGCATCTTTTGGAAGTCGCTCGTTCTCTTATGTTACCTACCCATGTTCCTAAATGTTTTGGGGAGAAGCAGTGTTGACAGCCACATATCTCATCAATCGTATGCTTTCCCATGTCCTAGATTTCCAAACACCATTTTAGAGTCTACTTCGTACCTACCCACATATTCGTTTTGCCCCACATATCCCACTCAAAGTATTCGGTTGCACAGCATTTATTCATATAAGTTAGCAACATCGTAGCAAGTTAGATCCTAAGTCCCTCAAATGTGTGTTTCTAGGATACGCTCCAAATCAAAGTGGATACAAATGTTATTGCCCACAAACAAAGCGTTTTTATACCACCATGGATGGTACCTTTTTTGAGCACCAGCCATTTCACTCCAAAAGTACCATTCAAGGGGAGAGTTGTGAGGAATTTTATTTTTGGGACACTTTTCATTCACTCGAATCACAACAAACAAATACCAATTCTGCTTATCCTCTGTGTCTACCCATTCCAACATTCGAGAGTCATCCAACATCTGAAAGTCTTTCGTGTCTACTCGTTCAAGATGCTACACAAGACAAAAGGAGTTGGAGGACCGTACTACATCAAAGCCGGCTCAAGAGACAGACTCGAGTTCAAGACCCACAATAGATGAATGTAATGCTCCTATAAGCTCAGAAAATTTTGCTGTACTTGATGATTTTGATCAGCCGATTGCATTCAACATCCCATTAACAATTTTGTGTCTTATGAAAAGTTGTCTCCTAAATACAAGGCATTTGTTTCAATGTTAAGCAACATTCAAATTCCCAAGAATATCCAAGAGGCACTTGATCAATCCGAGTGGAAAAAAGTGATTCTTGAGGAAATTCATGCACTTGAGAAAAATAATACTTGGGAATATACAGAATTGCCAGCTGGAAAGAAATTGGTGGGATGTAAGTGGGTCTTTACAATTAGGCATAATGCTGATAGTAATGTTTATCGTTTCAAGGCAAGGCTGGTTGCTAAGGGATTCACGCAATCTTATGGTATAGATTACGAAGAAACCTTTGCGCCGGTGGCCAAACTAAACTCCATTTGAGTGTTGCTCTCCTTTGCAGCTAACTTGGATTGGCCCCTATATCAATTAGACATAAAGAATACCTTCTTGAATGGGGAATTGGAGGAAGAAGTCTTTATGGAGGTTCCACCTGGAAATGACACTAAAGAGAGCTTCAACAAGGTGTGCAAACTCAAGAAATCCCTATATGGCCTAAAGCAATCACCTCGTGCTTGGTTCGAGAGGTTAACAAGGGTCGTTAAGAAGCTAAATTTCACTCAATGTCAAACGGATCATACGATGTTTGTCAAGAAGTTAGCTGAAGGTAGAAGAGCAATAATGATTATACACGTCGATGATATAATCCTAACTGGTGATAATCTAGAGGAGATTAGAAAACTGAAGAATATCTTGACAGAAGAATTTGAGGTTAAAGACCTAGGTCAACTCAAATACTTCATAGGTATGAAGGTAGCTCGATCATGGAAAGGAATTGTAGTTTCCCAACATAAATATACTCTTGATCTTTTGAGGGAAACTTGTATGCTTGGGTGCAAACCAGCTGACACACCCATGGATAAAATCGAGATGGAAGAAGAAGGACCATTAATGGACAAAGGGAGGTATCAAAGATTAGTTGGCAAACTAATCTATCTCTCGCATATTCGGCTAGACATTGGTTTCGCAATAAGTATGGTTAGTAGATACATGAACCAACCAACAGAGAAGCACATGCAGGCAGTTTTTCGAATCTTACAGTACCTGAAGAGAAGTCCTGGAAGAGGACTCTACTTTAAGAAAATGGAGGAGATATTCACGGATGCAGATTGGGCTGGATCTCTCATGAACCGAAGGTCAACAACGGGTATTATACATTCGTGTGGGGCAACATGGTTACTTGGAGAAGCAAGAAGCAACCCGTTGTTGCTAGGAGCAGCGCTGAAGCGAAGTTTAAAGCAATGTGTTAAGGAATATGTGAAAGCATATGGTTGAGAAGAATCTTAAATGAACTAGGATTCACTAATACCAATCCTATGTCATTATAACAAAGCTGTTATTGAGATTGCCAAGAACCCGATTCATCATGATAGAACAAAGCATGTGGAGATCGATGAGGTTGGGACACCTGGAGTGCTATAACTTGGCACGGAGGGACACTTAAGTGCCATAACTTTGAAATGGTACACTTAAGTGCCAATATCGGAGTAAAATAGAACACTTAAGTGCCACTCCGGCGAAAATCCGACCAAATGGCTAACGTGGCAATTTTCCGGCAAGTTTGGTCCAAAATGGCGTCGTTTTGCACACTGACGTGGCGGAGAAAATGCAAAAACGACGCCGTTTCGTGTCTGACGTGTAAATAATAATATAAAAATTAATTAAATTAGATTTAAACTTAATTTTATTTAAAATATTCAAAATTTTAAAAATTAAGAAAAATTTTAAAATTTTAAAAAAATTTTAAAAATTAAGAAAAATTTAAAAAATTTTAAAAAAAAAAGGGGGAGGTCGAATGGGGCGGGCCGACGGCCGAGCCCTCGCCGTCGCCGCCTCCCCCGTCGTCGCCGGAAGGGCCGGCGACGAAGGGG
The DNA here is from genome assembly GCA_014182515.1 of Eucalyptus microcorys. Lineage (NCBI taxonomy): Eukaryota > Viridiplantae > Streptophyta > Magnoliopsida > Myrtales > Myrtaceae > Eucalyptus > Eucalyptus microcorys. The sequence continues at coordinate 10,037,312 of CM024569.1, forward strand.
GAGGGTTGGCGGGGTCGCCGGCCCCGGCCAACCAATGGCGAGGGCTGCGAGCCCTCGCCGGATCGCGGTGAGGGCAGCGACCCTCGCCTCGGATTTGGGCGAGGGCTCGCCGGCCCCGCTAGCCCTGGCCCGGCCCGGCAACCCGGCCGACCCTTCCCACTCCGTCGCCGGCCCTTCCCGGCGGCGGCGGGGAGGTGGTGAGAGCCGTGACCCTCGCCCCAGATTTGGGGGAGGGCTCGCGAGGGTCACGAGTCCTCACCGCCTCCCCGCCGCCACCGGGAAGGGCTGGCGACAGAGTGGGGAGGGTCGACCGGGGTCGTCGGACCCTGGCTAGGGGCCGGCGAGGTCGGCGACCGGCGGGGAGGGCCCGTGAGCCCTCACCTAGATCCGGGTCGTGGCCCTCGCTGCGATCCGGCGAGGGCTCGCATCCCTCGTCGTCGGTCGGCCGGGGACGGCGACCTTGGCCGACCCTCCCCCTCCGTCGCCGGCCCTTCCCGGTGGGGGCGGCGGTGAGGGCTCGGCCCTCGGCCACCCCTTTCGACCTCCCCCTCCTTTTTTTTTTTTTTTTAAATTTTTTTTTTAAAAATTTTTTAAAATTTTTAAAATTTTAAAATTTTCTTTTTTTTAATTTTTTTTTAATTTTTTGAATATTTTAAATAAAATTAAGTTTAAATCTAATTTAATTAATTTTTATATTATTATTTACACGTCGACACGAAACGACGCCATTTTGCATTTACTCCGCCACGTTAGCGTGCAAAACGACGTCATTTTGGACCAAACTCGCCGGAAAGTTGCCACATAAGCCAGTTGGCTGGATTTTCGCTGGAGTGGCACTTAAGTGTTCCATTTAACTTCAAAATTGACTCAAGTGTACCATTTTGAAGTTATTGCACTTAAGTGTCCTCCCGTGCCAAGTTATGGCACTTGGGCTGTTCTTCTGCCGGAGATCGATCAACATTTCATCAAAGAAAAACTCGAGGAAGGAATCTTGAAGCTCTCGTATGTTCCAACAAATCATCAAACATCGGACATATTGACCAAGGTTTTATCCAAAAGTAGTTTCAAGACTCTAAGATGCAAGCTGAGTATGATAGACATTCATAACCCAACTTGAGGGGGAGTGTTGAAAATCAAAATTCGATTTTCCAGATTTCCTAGATTTTCCAGATCTTTCAAATTTTGTAAATTTTCTAGATTTTGTTTGTTAGTTTTTAAGAATTTGTTTCCTACTTTTTAGGGTGCTGTTTTTTTTTTTTTTTGTGTTACAACTAGCAGCTATAAAAAGGCTAGATGCCTCATGTAAATATATATTCTAAGGAGAATAAAACTTAGAGTAATTTCTCCTAAATTTCTTTAAGGTAAATTATGCAAACAAACATAATGAGAGTATTAGAATTACTTCATGCAAAAACAAGATAAGATAATTGATGAAATCATTTGGTCACATTAGCATGAAGACACTTTTCTCTCTCTCTTATCTGTGGTGCCCTTAATCCAAGTATTTGGTACATATTTTGGCCTTTTCTGAAGGGGATCAAATACTCGAATTCCATGATTTTCTACATATTCAAATTCACCACATTCCCCCAAGAAATCAACATGATCTTTACCTATTAGAGATTGCATTTTGGTTGTGATTTGAGAACGAAGATGCAACAAGGCTGTAGTTACAAGCTCCTCTGTTACATCATGATTGCAACTATCATTCATAACACTAAAAGCTAACCACATCATTCTCTTCAAACGTGGTGTCTTTGATTTAACTGCATCATGAGAGTTTTGTGCAATATCTTCACAATAAGTCTCTTGTTTTGCAACTTTTGTCCACCTCTTCAAAAAATATTGCGATGGAATACTTGTAACATTTGCAACATTTCTCAAGATGCATAGAGCATGCCTACATAATCATCCTTGCATTTCAAATAACTTGCAGCTACAAGAAATGGTATAATTACTTAGACTAAAATGCACAATATGCTTTCGTTCACTATTTCCGGTTCCCACGATATAAGTATGTAAATGCTCATTAGTTTTTGATCGAAGAACATGTTCAAATAAAACATGCAAGAACTCAGCCTGAAAATTCTTGTAAATGATATGAGTATATACTTGTGCAGCATGTTACAAAATTTCACTATTTTCAACCACAATATATGGCTTTCCTCGAGCACACTCAAAATCATCAACAATTTTTGTATTGCGCATTTTTTCAGCTTGCTTCTCATAATGACTGACAAATTTAAATAAAGTCATCGTCTTACACGCCATATCTTGAAATACATTATTTGTGCTCTCACTTCTTTGTGTAGATCTAATTCCTACAGAAAACTTGGCTTTCCAAGAAGATGTGCAATATGATGCGTAGCATTTTTCCCAATATGCCATATACATAAATGATGATAAGAATTCGGGAAAATTCTAATAGCATTTGCCATAGCATGATCTTGATCAGTGAAAATGGTTTTGGGTGCTTTATTACCCATTGCCTGCAAAAAGGATTGAAATGCCAAAACAAAAGAAGTAATAGTTTCATTCATCAGAAATGTACAACCAAACAGAACATTTTTCCAGTGATGATTCAAGCCAACAAAATGCACACATATCATATTGTATTTATTTGTATGATAAGTACTATCAAACACTACTATATTTCCAAAACTATCATAGTCCAACTTAGATATACCATCAGACCAAAAAACATTGGTCAGCCTTTGATCCTCATCCAATTGAAATGTGTAAGAAAAATTGCTTCCATTTGATTGTAAGCAATTAAAATGGTTGATGAGCCTTTGACAATCACCCGCATCAATCGGATTTCTTCTTTTTGATTGTAAGAAATTTTGACAATCACGTAATGTAAAGCCAATGTTATTTGGCCCACCTGTTTTATTACAAAGATAATAATATACTTTTGTAACCCTTATACCGGCCCCAGTTATAGAAGTCAAAATACATTTGCTAGTGTTTGTAATGTGTCGATATGAGCATATAATGTGTTTTTGCTTATACTTAATGAAATGATGATTATGAACATCTTCAAACTTGGTAACTTCCCAGACTCCATTTTCGATTTTAAATTTAATGCAAGCCCGACATCCTATTCTCTTCATTGTCCTATAAGTATTTCTTTGTTCATGAGATGAGATTGGTGGAGAGTGTCATTCATAATTACATATAAATGTGCATCTTTGTAGTACTCATTTACTATTGTTCGCTTTTTGTCCTTTTCGCACTCTAAATCCTTTGCAAATTGCATATGCATTGTATGTATTATAGGCTTTATTCTCATTAGCAAACACCATACCAATTATGAATTCAAATTCTTCATTAACATTGTGTGCAATGATATTATCCCTTGAAGCTTCTACAATTCGAGGAAAATATCTAATCATTTAAAGAAGAAAAATGAAGTAAATACAAATTTAATTCTAAAAAGATGAAGTCATACCCATTTCACCCTATAATAGTTCGACTTTTATTGGAAGTGAATGTCAAACACAAGTTTTAGTGTCCACTGGCATTGGGTTCTTCATAGTTACAACCTCATAATCACTTACAAAAACCTTTTGGCCAACATATTCGGGTAACATAAACAACAATTATCCATTAGCAAATAATAACTAAAATTGAAAGTGAAATAAAAATAAAGGCAACAATTATTAGTCCAGATTACTAATAGCAAGAGCACTATTCAACCTTACCAAGAACAAGGTAACATAGGAACTAGATTGTCAAAAATGTTGGGTGCACTCCAAGAACAATGGTAAACGCAAAAGCCCCAATGTCTTCTCATCTGAAACTTATGCATCAACAACAATAACAACTGCAATCATAAATAATCGAGACCTTTGCCTTTACCCTAAAACAGAGTAATAAAGCAATAAGCATGATGAAAATTCTTGATGCCAACGCAGTATTCTCAATCTTGTCTCTCCAAAGCAACTTCAAGAAATTGCACAGAGCCATTTGCAAATAAAAGTTGTTCGATTACATGGAAGCTCTTGTAAAGGCAACCAAAATAAAACGAGATCTATTGATTCAAAATGTATCATAATAGCCAATACCAACTAGAAAAAAATATAAGGTGCTAGGCATGTTTGATTCAAAATTGTACCTTACAATGCTTGGAAGACCAATAATAAGTATGGAATGCATTACATGGACAAAATAACACAAATTGCAAATCAACTATGACAAATCAGGAGGGGCAAGCTATCATATTCATATTCCAAAAGTGCTGAACAACATTCAATATTTGTTCGAAGAACATCTTGTAAGGTAATCGTTGCCTAGACTAAAGCACAGGCACTTATAAACAACATAATTGAGTAAAACAAGGCATTGGCCTCTTCTATGACATATGTGCAAAGTGAAGTGCGCAATAATATTCACGATCAAGAGGAGATGCGACCTTCACAAGAATCTCTTTCCTTTCTTGTTTCAACAGACTTGGAGCCTTTACCTATAACCAAACAATAACCACTTTTATGATAGTGCATATCTATGGAAGAGTAAGCATAAGGATAGCAGATGAGATAAGCACTAATACCATTTTCGGACTTAAATATCCATGCCTTGTCGATGTTGCAAATGTTAGTGAACTCTTTAAGTAATTGAGACTGGGAAGCTTAGTCTTCTTTAGTTGCGATGTCCATCCCTAAGTGTGCCACCATGTGAGGGACAACCTGAGAAACATCCACGGCAAACAAGGTTATGAATTTTTTAGTGCAAATGGAAGCAAATAAAAGAAAATACATTAGAGTATAGTAAAATCCAATATGCAATCCAAAACTATTGTCAAATTAGGGGAAATTCCTTTTATGCTTCCTCTTGTGAGCATGATGGATAGGGGAAATTCCCACCATAACACATGAGACTTCTATTGCACTCTCATACTGATATATTATCACTAAAGGCAGCAAAAATGAAGTTGGAGAGAATTTCTTTCATGTCAACCACCAAACTAACTTTCATTTGGGTTCCTGAAACCAGTCTGGAGTATAATTAAATAACATGAAAACCTAGTAAATCTTACACAAACATATTGCTCTTATTTTGCTAATTAAATTGGAGGACCAACTAACAAATGTATAAAATCATAAACAAAGAATAAAAAGATCAATTTCACTTCCAGCAATTTATACCACATTGTTTTTTTTATTAAACAACACTTTGTGAGAGAAAATTCTAGTCTTTAAAATATTTAATAAATTGAAAGTAGAAGTACATGAAAGGACATGACAACACTCCAATATTCCAATACAGAATACAATATAACACTGCAAAATCTTTACTAGCTTATTAATTAGAAGAGTTCCCTTGACGACTCTACCATCATTGAATAGACGACACTGGATCAGCAAAGGCTGCAAGAGAAGTGTAAAGAGCAAAATGTTCAACACGTAATGTGCGACAATCAAGCACCAGCACAAAAAAGAAAATCCCATTAACTACCAGTTCACAGATGCCCTCCCTAGGTATTTGCTCATTGTCGCCGTAGCCAGCAAATCTCTAGGACAAAAAAAAGGACCAAATCAAAGGCAAATAGCATCTAGAATAGCTATAAAATACAACTTCTAGGAAATTAACTTAAAACTACAGAAATGAGAGACATGAAGAAAATGTATTCAGTCATATGCCTTCTCAACAAGTTTTCCATAAATAATGCACAATAGAAAGGAGAAGAAAGCAACAAATTCTTGTGGGCCCCATGGCATTGAATATATCTCAAAGAACTCCCCAAAAGGGGAGACAGCTTAGTTTAATTCTATTCTTCTACTTGGGACTATTTGGAACGTCTCCATTTAAATGAGGGGAAAGAAAGGCCTAAAGCAAGATATTGTACTTTCAGAACATTTGTCACTAACAATATCAACAAAGGCATGAAACACAAATGTGACTGTTCAAGGCTTATGAAAAGATATCTTCACTATTACATGTAAGAAGGAAATTGATCACTAGTAGTATCAACTAACAATGCTTTGTTGCAGTAAAAACTCACCAAACTGTGATCCACAACACCTAAGCTACAAATTCACATTGTGTATGGCTTAGATCTGCATTTCGTTCAAATTTATTTATGGGATTGCATCCCATAACCAAGGTACTACTATTACTAGACGGTCCAGTAATTCATCATACCCAGGCAGCATCATCCTATTGCCATTACAGTGTCATCTTGACTATACTATCTAAATACATAATGCACAATTAACCATAAATGACATCATTACATACTTCAGTTTTCCTTTTTTATTTGTCATAATTATTTTTTAGAGATCAGTTTTTCTTGCATAGCAAGAGGAAGATACCACTAAGATGATACCCATATCCACAGGTCACAAACCTTAAAAGCAGAAGCAATCACACCTCTTTCCTTGAAAATATTTCCAGGTCACTTCAAAGCTATGTCCTCGAATACAAATCCAGTCCCATCAGTATGTTTTTGGCGGAATGGAAATGCAGTCTTTCACTGCGGGTTTTTGGTAGGCCCAAGAGATTCAAGAAAAAGCAACAACAAAACATCTTAAAATCTCTTCCCTTTCTTGTTTCAACAGACTTGGAGCCTTAACCTATAACCGAACAATAACCGCTTTGAGTGACTATTGTGTCTAGACTTTTTGGTAACCCGGACTATGATATCAGTGTTGGGTAGTTTTGGACCTCTCAACTCTAAAAACTAGTTCAAGAGGTGAGATTTTCCTTCACACTGATAAATTTGCTACCTATTCCTTCTACAAACGATGCAAAATTACTCCAACAATAAGTTATCTTTCACTTAGACTATGTTTGTTTTATGGGAAAAATATAATTCGGAAAACATTTTCCTAAAAATGGTTTCTTGTATGATTTAAAATAATTAGTCAACGAAATTCTTTTTCATCACCAATAACAATTTATATCTAAACATTTTTGTAGATGATAAAAATATTTTTCAGTTATACATTTTTGTAATAATACAATCAATCATTCTTAGAAAATATTTTTAAATCATTCATGTTTCACAAAATAAATGAATTTTTAATAAAAAAAATTCTTAGTAAAAAAGAAAAATGACAGGAAGAAGTTTGATTCATGCGTGATTTTTAAAGTATAGAAGTTGCATTCCTAAGTTTGTTGATCGTCAGTGTCGATCTCCTTCTATTTTCTCTCTTTACATAAATGGTTATCAGATATATCATGAAGTGGATGGTTATATTTGATTCGATGAATATAGTCTTTCCACCTCCCACTTTAACCACTATTACATAGAAACATAAATTTTGCATCTTGTTAATTTACCTGAAGCAATATACGATGATCATGTTCTCGAGTCTTGAAACCATAATTAGTGAGATAATGTTCAATTTTCAAAACAATGATCATAAATATTACGGGAAAAGTCAGTGCCTCTAAAAGTTGGTTATTTCTTCGAACGATTTTCATAAGGTGAACTCTTTGGAAAAAAACCAATGAATAAATTAATGTAATTTAGATCACCCATGCGTTATGTGAACGATTTATTTAATACAGTAAGTCAGATGGAAAGGTTAATAATGCTTATCAAGGGCATGACATTTGTATGAACGAATTCAGGAACATGATTGATCTGGATCTCCCAATTGCACATACTTCATGCATCTTTATATGATTATAAATGCTTATATGTTTATGCCGTACATCTTGATGTGATGTTTGAATTGGGAAGACGTTCAGGTGTACGAACATTTGCCCTGTTCTTTTGGAAGCAAATTCGTGCATGCTAGGAGAAGGACGTGCTCTTCTCTGATCAACGTGTATCAGATATGCAGATCAAGTAACAAGGGGCCTCTTCTCGTTAAGGCGTTCATTTCTAAGGTTGATAACCCTGTAATTTTCGAAAAGTTAAGTTTGCGGACATTCATCCCAACATCATCATATCTATTTAAGTGGTGAACATTATTTTTGTGAAGCCGAACATCATTTCTCATAATATGTGGTCTCATCATGTGGTCTCGCTTCAAGCAATATATCTCTCTATTTACATAAGATCTTTCATGGGTTTGAAATTTAGACTTTCTGATTACAAAAGAATATCTTATTTCAAAAAACTGAATTTGTTGATTTGCCTGTGAATCAGGGTTAGTCGGGAGCACATTTAATCTCAGTTACCATCCTCTAGCAAATTAAATGCATGAATGAAACGAACAAGCATAGAATATATAGGATGACTTTCGAAATGCGTGTCTTTGTCCAACAATTTGACCAAAATATATGTCCCATTAAACGATTTAGACGAGATATAATTAAGCAGCATGATCGGAAAGAGAAAGAGAGAGATGGGGTAAGTTTTCTAAGTAAAAGTAAACAAGGTTATTCATTTTTAGTACGATTCATTCCACGCTACCGGATAACTAGGAACCAGATCATATTTTCCTCAAGATGTAACATCAATAAACAACAACTTTCTAGTGACGAAAATGAACTGGACGTTAGTCAGAAAAATTGTTGTATATGATCACATTTCAAAATGACAAAATCGATTTAACTGAGCATGCGCTTTGACTCCACGTTTACTTACATCATGTGTTCTTGTCGAAGAGAGTAAGTGCAAGCACTCAGTCGTTAAACATTGTCAACCACGTTTTTCTGGTATCTAGCTACTCAGTGGTGAATGATGTGTAACCGGTGCCTGCAAAGACCAAGCAACGGGAACTTGATGCAGCCATAGCTGATTTATTTTTAAGGTACTTTTCAATTGTTTAGTTGCTGATACTGGTTTGAATTGCTTTCTCTAGATTTCTTGCGCTAGGTCATTGAGTCAAACCCATCAAGTGGAATTGATTTGGGTCTCGTTAGTGGAATTTAATGGAGAAGCTTCAAACTTATCTTATGTACTGTAGCAATAAACCTTTTTTGTGCCTCGTAAGTTGTGGTATACATGAGCATCCTTGGAGTAAACATGGGGAAAAAATGTTTTGTGCCTGAAAAATAAGGACTTCCTCTAGTTTGCTTTGTTTATTTGCTTTTCAATTCTAAATCTTTTTTTTAGTGCTTTTCTTTTCGGAGATCATGGGCTCCGTTGGGATCAACGTCACTCCGACTCTCTTTTCCCACTTCCACCCTTTGCTTCGTCCCCCTTGGTAGGGATTGTGTAATGCCTGATTGATTGTGATTGAGATTTTGCTTATGCTCTGCAATTGAAAGGCCAATTTCAAGTAAAATCCCTTATATCATCTTCCTATATGTTAGAGTTTGCACCGTGCATGGGCAAGCTTTCATCTGTCGTATAATTAAAATTAAATTTGGAGCTACTAATTCCCAAATTCTATATTCTTTACATTCTTTAAAATCAAATACACACGGTTTATAAACCTAAAGCATATATTGCTGTCGATTATTTTCGTCCAAGGATGAGATTACGCATGTCTAGGCTAGGCCTAGGACGCAATTCTGCTTTGGACCACCTTACGTGCACCTAACAAGCTAGATAATTAGGCTAGGCTGCTCGGACCGGGCTTAGACCGGCCCAAACTTATTGATCCTTGTGTCTTTAGGCCTGAATACCAAAGGCCGGCCTGAAGGCAATAGTTCGGCCTGAACCGAATTGGACTGGGCTGAACTCGGGTGGGTCTTTGCTAAGCCCAAAGTTGAACCTGTTCCTTTTTCAACTTTTAGTCCGAAAAACAGTTCAGACATACACACAAATTACTACAAATATTTTAACAACCACTCCATTCTCAATGAATTTAACTTTTTATTGAATTTCAAATTGGCATACCTTTCGAGAGCACATAATAAAAATCAATTGACACATAGACACGTCTAAAAATTACAATGCCCCTCAATTCAAACCAAGATAATAAGGAATGCTCGTACTATTGAGCCAGTCATTTCCTTGTATAAAGGACGAGACCGTGAACTGAGTAGCCTCTGTGACATTGGTAAGAACTTTATAACCAGGCCATGTTATTCTGGCACTTGTGTTCGAACCTGACCCTTGGTTCCGGTATTCTCTATAGTACAACGTGCTCAATGCGAACGTCCCGTTCCATTCCAACCACCCGGCAGGGTCCACCACGTCTTCGATGTTCGACAACATGTAGACCGTCCTGGAGTACTCCTTCCATGGGCGACCTAGGTATGTTTTGAATGAGGACTTCACAGGGATTAGGTCCGCCGCGGCCGCAACCTTGCAGTTAAGAATTGAGATCCCTGTGTTTTGGTTGGGGTCTTCCCTCCCTTGCGCTGTGAATATGTTCTTTTGGTTCTCATTCGGCTTGCGTGCATACAAGTTGCAATTTTGCAAGACCACAGCCGCATTCCCGAAGATGAAGTCGACTGTGCCGTAGATGTCACACTCACGATAGAATTGGCGGAGGGAGTGGACATAGAGTGTGTCTTGATAGCCAATGAAGCTGCAATTGTAGAAGGCAGAGAGGTCGGAGCCGCTCCGGAAGGCCACGGCCTGGTGCTTGCTCGGACCGGCATAGTTCTCGAATGACATGCCCTTCGCTATGAATCCACTCCCGACCACAGCTGAGGAAAAAGGAAAAAGTAAAAAGAGGGTCAAAGTTTAAGAATGATGTTGGGATGACATGCATGATGAACTTATGTCAGCTTCATAATCTATACTCCTAAATGACATATCATAGCAGTATGCAACTGAAAGGCTTACTCGACGAGAAACCATAGATGTGACTTTCGCATATACTTTAGTTCAGATAATCGCTCTCATGCCTTTTAATCCTCCAAGGAACCTTTGATCAGCATCATCCTCAAAATGATGTCTACCTCAAGCTATGCATCTAACACTACTTTTAATGAGAATGGTCCAAAAAACACAGCGGGTGTCACCCCTCCAACAGTTGTACAATCTATCACAACACCAACTAAGCGTCGAGTTTTGGAACGGAAAAGCTCTAAATAAAAAGAAAACCCTCTGCATTTCAATCAGTAAATCTATATATGCATTAAAGAACCTTCTTGTTTTGTTTTCCCAAGTCACATGCATTTAGCCGCTGATCCGCGTATTTAGGCTCACCGTCACAACCAATCCCCCGTTAGAGTTATGTTTTTATTCGTCAGTTGTCGGGTTCTCTTGCCTCTCTAATCGCCAACAAGGGTCTTAACGTTCATAAGCATCCACAATATTAGCTGAAGGACGTAAAACAAAGCAGACTACTAGAGTTTAATTCAGCACATTCACATGGGCAGCTACGATTTACTCGCAGACATCGATCTTTCCCAAACGCAACATTGTCTTTTATCTCGTCTTTAGGGCTTTGCTCAGGGAACACTGCAACATAGGGACTTTTTAGAACATAATCACATGCAAATGCAGCGTTCCTCCACACGTCAAACTTGCAAAGGCTAAATTTCCTTTTGCCCGTCCCGAGGAAAAAAGCGTTCGACCTTTTGAAAACATTGGCCCCGAATTTACTAATCTTTATTCATTTCGTGAAGCTTTGTCAAAGTCACAGGATTTTCCTAGAGAGTCGACGACGGTTTGGCGTGATGATGATGTCCAGGACGTGCCTCATATCTTGTCGTCTGTTTGAATTTTTGTGAAAAAAAAGTTCTTATCCAAATCAACCATCGAGAACTGGACCGCACCCATGTGCAATTAAGATTCGATCAGCTTCGCTTGGACCAGTTGCAGATGAGGACCCTAATCATACGTGCAAAACAATCTGCCTAATTTTCCTAATTATATTAGGGATCTATATGCAAAATGCTGATTCTTCTTTTAAGTGAGGGAGCCAGAAAGATGAGGGGGGTGCGATTTCTAGCAAAGTTGACTTTAAATTTCAATCCCAAGTTCCGATAACGATAGTATTAAGCATTACCAACTTAGTTAATTGATCAATAATGGAAATAAAATATTAAAAAACGAGGTATCCATGAAAACATAACATTAAACCAATTTAAATATCCCAACTTCACATTTAACTTTATTTGCATGGATCAAGGAATGCGATCAAGTTTTCATATACCAGGTGAGACGGAATGAGAAAAGAGCATCATAAAAAATTAGTGTTCAATCCAAATAACTTTTTGGACTTATTATTAGAAAATTCATGCTTTAAATAGGCGTAAAACCGAAATAATATTTTTGTACTCAAAGCAAATGGAAATTTATTATATTATTTATGTTGATTATGAAAAATTCAAAACTATCCGTATCACAAGAGGGTTTAATTTTAAAGGTTTTTAAAATTATCTACATACAAACTAAAAATGGATGTCAGTAACGTCTATGCTTATAATCCATTAAAGCTTTCTTCAATCAGGAACGAAAACGTGCCAGGGCAAGTTATTTTCTCGTTCTATCACGGTCTTGGACTCTTCTTGTCGAGTTTTTTCCAAACCAAGGAGAAACGAGCCAGACCCTTGCCCAACGAGCACAACATAGGACGTGCGCCACGCGTGGTGGCAACATGAAAGGAGAAGTCAATTCTTATATGCCATGATTTCGAAGGAAGATTTCAGATCTCTTATCAGTACCGCTGCTTAGTTGCTTCGCATTTATACATGCTCCCAAAGGAACATCATATCCAGAATTCTTCAATCTTTCCGTGACCCTACAAACGCCCGGGTGGACTGGGGCACTCCAGACGGGTCCCCATGCCACCCACGCTAATTACCTTTTGACAATTGTCACTCTAGGATTTTATTATTTAATATCTCGCGGGCCAATCTGTCTATGGCCAATGGAAAAGAACATGGTGTGGTTTTTCTACGGAAATCTCTTCTAAATGATGTTAGAAAAAGGTCCCGTTGAATTGCTTAAATGCCAAACGCAACCTCTTCCATGACATACGGACTACTAATTTTTTTACTGGAGATTCCTCAGTCGCGAGAGAATTTAAGGTGCTCACGGGAACTCGAACTGCTCTAAAGGCCTCCAAAACGAGGGCAACAACATGACAGAGTCAAGCCTCGTGCCGACACGGGCCCCAATAATGGTCACGGCTGCACTCCTAAAGTTCTAATCTAAGATAATCTAAAATCCTAGGAACGCCGTGTGGTCCGACGCATATCACTCTCAATTCATATTTAGTCAAACATCATGAACTTAATTCCAGCAAAAACTGATATCGTGTCGCACCTAGTCTATAAATCGCGTCCGTTTGTTTATGAAATGTTCAAATGGAGCCACTCATGGTGGCAACCCGAAAAAATTATGTTCCTACTCCCGAGAGATTCATGGCTTCATGACAAAGCGATTTATCGCATGGTATATGAGGAGTAAAGTTAGCAAGGGTGAACCAAATGAAATAATTCTTTCAATGATTTTTGTAACTCACCAACAGTGGCGGATCGGAAGGTGGTCCAGCCATCGACGACGTTCCGGTTGCCCTTGATCCACGTCTTCCCGATGCCGTCCCCCAGAAACATGATATTCGTCTTCTTGCTAATTACCTCCACATTCTCGAAGTAGGACCCTGCTTTTATGTATATCACAAACCTGAAAAGCGTTTCCCAATCAAGGGAAAACAACTCACAAAGGAAACTTCAGTAAGTGGTGAATGCTATTATTTCATCAAAACCAAGTTGCGATTTAACTAATTGACAATGACTAATAGAGAATTCTATTATGGTCCTCTAATCAGATAATTGATAACAGCTAATAGAGTAGGCTAACTTTCTAGTCGATGCACTTCAATATAGAGTGACAAAGAATATATATTTATAAAAATTGGCTTCCGTAATGATAGGTCAGACTAAGAATTTACTATTTAGATAAGCACGGCACATTCGATGACCGAAAGTAAGTATGCCAGATTAAATTACTTATGCTATTTTGTCGATTTTGGTTCGTCCTGTTGCTGTAAGAAGGAATGATGGTTAAAAATAATTAAGCCACTGCAATAACTCCGCAGTGTCGGCAGACGCCCCCCACCTGGTGGTGCTTGCATTTGGGGCGGCGGCCACCGCCGCGCTGACGGTGGTGAAATTTCCCGTCCCGTCCTGCGCCACGCTCACATTGTAGCTTATCGCGCTCACCGGAGCCTGCAACAACCTCCTGTCCTTGGGCGACAGCCACGCCGGGAAGCCGTTCCTCATCCTGCCGTACTCCGGAAAGACCTCCCCCGCCGCCGCCGCCGCCGCCCCCGCGGGCGAGCCGGACGGCCTCCCCTTCACGCCGGGCAGCTTCTTGAGCATGACCAGCGAGTTGCTGACGTGGCGGGAGATGTTGAAGAGGTTACTCTGGATCGCGTCCCGCACTTTCTGCTTGCTGTACGCGAAGCCGTCGAGGCACGTGTACTGGTTCGTCATGGCGCCGCTCAGGAGCGTCTGGAGGTCGTGGAAGTGCGCCGCCGGGGCGGTCGGGCCATTCTCGCTGGAGAGGTCGGAGATGGCCTTGCCGAACTCGTCGACGGTGCGGGCGAGGAGCTCGAGGCAGTCGTCGAGGGCGCGGCGCTCGAGGGGGCCGAGCTTGGTGGCGAGGCGCCGCTCGAGGGAGGAGCAGCTGGAGGCGGCGGACCGGGCCTGGGAGGCGGTGAGGTTGACGGTGGAGGAGATGATCTCCGGGACGGACTTGGAGGCGAGGTCGGGGAAGGAGGCGAGGGTGGAGACGCAGAGGTCCGGGTAGAGAGTGCCTTGGCAGGTGGAGTGCGCGACTTGGAGGTGGCGGCGGGTGTGGAAATGCAGGGTGGTTTCCGGGCTTCCGGCAGCGGGGGCGGCGAGGAGGTTGAAGGGGAGGAAGAGGAGGAAGAGGAGGAGGAGGAGGAGGTGGGGCCGGAGACTGTGCATGGTGGAGAGTGTTAAGCCTCGGTTTTCTCGTTTGAGCGTGGGAGAGACTGTTGATGGTTTGAAAATGGCGACGAAGGGGGAACTACTTTATGCAAGTGCACGAGCTCTCGAGGCGTGTGTCGCTTCCCGAGCTCGAAAGGCTGATAAGTGTTTTTTTTTTTGGTAAGAGAAAGGATGATAAGTTCGAAAGGAGTAATATTCATGAGAATTTACGGCGCATCACTTTTTAACTTTTGAAATAGGTGTAGTTAATGAATAATCTCATACTGATATAACTATAATAAATTTATTTTAATTTTTTTATTATAAAAAATCTTAAATTAATATATTTGTGATAAATTTACCATCCGTTAAAATTATTAAGTTGGATAATGTATAATGATTGATGAATGTACTAATTTAAAATTTTCAGTTTGTGATCTTTCGTGATATTAATTCAATCTTACATAAAATAACGAAAGGTAAATTTTTCACAAATGTGCCATTTTTTAGGGTTTTTGGCTAATTTGTAGTAAGTGTACCAATTGAATTTTTTTGATAAAAAATCAAATTAATTTGGGATAAATTGATGATAGATATATTAATTTGACATTCTTTGTGATATTAATCTAAATTCTTAAAAATGTGATTTGACGAGAATTCATTTCCGTAAGCGAAAATAGCTGGGTCTAGACGAATTGGGAGACCTGTGGTTAACTGGTTTAACTCATCCTCTTGCTTAGACACTTTGTCATTGGATATGAGACTTCAGGGAGGGCTTTCTCCTCTAGATCTGGCATCAGGACAACCCCAGGAGGAGATTTATTTAATGTCACTGTCTGCTGCAACCTAACTACAGCGTTTCTCATGTCTTATATAGTCTGCAGAGGATAGTAATGAAGCACCACGAACTACAGTGTTTCGCGTCTTCTCATTGGGAAGACAAAATCCAGCAATGCATCTTTATGGATCTGCATATATGGAGTATACAGAAAGGACGACTTTGGGCAAATGACAATCACCTACTTCTCAACAAACTTTCGTTGCGATTTGTCTTCATCATTTAGCCGTTGCTTCGCTCTGTACTTGAATCTACATATATGGAATGGGTCGAGTTTTCAAGCTAGGATGTGATCATGGATTAGGTCTGCCCGTGCCTGTGTGGGATCCGCAAAATTAATACTGGTGATGAATCCGATCTGTAAAAGTATTTAAACATTTATTGCACCTTCACATGATAACTAAAATTTTTGGGCTGGGATTGTATCCGAGCTGGGCTCTGTCCTTCTCGCATATGTGCCCATCCTTATTAGTCAAATTTGATGTGCCACTGTTAGTTTGGCTTGCACTTGAGAAAATATGTTGAAATAAGGATTTCCATTTGATATATATATATATAGTTTCCCTCCACTTTTGGACCTAATTTTTAGAACAATAAGTAGTAGTTTCATAAATTTTATAATATCTTTATTGAACAAGACCAATGATAGATAAGGTCCAAGCAAATTGCTCACTATTGCACCTAGAGAATAGAGCTGCATTATTATCGACATCAAATCCTTATTATGACTAGTGGTATGACAAGGAATCCCACTTTAATCGAGTAAATAATAGTTTACACGAAAATCTCATTGATTACGTATCTATTACATACCATGCAAATGAAATTGTTATGATTGTCTCAAAATTATACTAACCACGTGCACATCTATTATCTATTTGTGTTACCACGACACCAACTATGTAGGGTAGCCATACCACTGACCATTAATTTCTCGAACGACGCTACGCTATCCACTCATGCCACCGACAGGACAACGACCCTTTTCGCCTTTTTTCATCCGTCGCCTCGTTTCTTCCATTTCCGTTTTTTGCGCTATTGCGCTTTGACAGGCCTCAGTTGAATACGACCTTTGCTCTTTTCGGTCTCGTTTGGTGTCGCGCATTCGTGATGGTCCCATGCAAAATCATTGCTTCGACAGTCGCGCGTGGAATCGTATCCTGTCTCTGGAACCGTGATGGGGAAGGTCCAGCCGTCGTGACCGGACCGTGTAAGAAAACGAGCTGTCGTTCACGCTCGCGGGTCACACGGACGGACCACCTGGTCCAGGACATTGCCGATATTCCAAGTCTTCACTTGGGATTTGGTCGGACGAGGAGTAGATGATCTCCGATAGCTCAAGACGGGACCTCGTCCGCATGACATGGAGTGATTGACAGCCCAATCGAACGAGGCTGTGATGGGCCTTCTTTGCTGTAGATTGATGGATCTATCCGTCGTTGTCAAAGAGTCCTTTCAACCGGGCGTCGAGAAAGGCCCGGTATCGACGTTTTGGAGATCGAGCAAAGGCCCGTTCCCTTGAGATCCGAACGCCGAGAGGTATCGATGCAGGAATAGGACATGTTGTGATTCGAACCACGCTTGCCACATTGGCGAAAACTCTTCTTCGAATGCTGAAGTGCTTGGCGATATAACATATCTATCCACGCCTTCCCCGACGATTGAAATGGCGCTTCTTGGAAACATTCGAAATCGAAAGCTTCCAATCTCGTGAAAGTTCTGACTAAATTTTTGAAAGTTCTCTTGTGAACTAGGAATATTCTCATCACGATTTCTGACTCCATCAGCAATTTCACCGGCGGCTCGATTAAGAAAATTCACTGCAATTACCTCATCTAACTTGATAGATCCTAAAATAAAATAAAATCATCTATAAACAATCCAACATCATTCAACTCATATGCCTCCATTTTTACTTTTAGAGAAATTATTCAATCAGTTCTAAACTTATTATACGAATATCAATTAAATCATAAATTTTTTAATTTTGTCAATTTAATCTTAAAATTTTGAGTAAAATTTAAGTATAATCCTTCCGGCTAATTTTTGCTGGAAATTGCCGACATATTAGTCTAGTCATTGTCAGGCAGTGTATGCCGATTCCTGTCTGCAGACTGCTGCTATGCAAAGCAGTCCCACATCACTTTGGAAAAACCCTCTGACCTACTTTATAACCGTTGCGGCTCCCCTCATCTCACAAGACGTCTTTTGAGGCTGAGTCCCCCCAAATTGATGGCCAAGTTAAGGTAGATTTGGGTGGGTGTATATTGATCCATGTCTATTGCTATGCAGGTCAGTCTAACCTACTTGATAATCGTTGTGACTCCTCTTACCTCATAAGACCTTTTTTGAGGCTGACTATTGGTTGAAATGACTACATTATAATTTCGCTAAAAGATTTATAACTAAATTATCAAAGTTGAAAAGTTTATGATTAAATTGACTTCCTCAAAATTGATGGGATAATTTTCTCCTCATAAATACCTAAATCATAAAAAAAATCAATCCACTTCTACCAACCAATCCTTAAAATTTCTCAAACTCAATATTTAATGACACGACGAAACTTATACGACTCTTGATAATAGTCATGATCTTGCCCATAATCTCCACAAACATCTCCAACATGCCGATCTTCACATCTATAGCATGTATCACGCCTCCAGAGAAATCACAAATGCCGTAGCCGTCGATCCCCAAAGCCCCCACAACTAGCGCAGCCGCTGGGATTACCATGGAAGTTTTTTCAAACGTAATATGGCCTATCCCGGTAAAAATCGTATTCATCCGAGTGAATCTCGACCATGATTGTCCCACACCATTGGAGCAAGTTTAGAGAACGGTTGGCAGCGAGCGTAACTCCCACACGGCACCCACTTTGTTACCCCAATATGCTCTTTTTGAGCCAAGAGCTTCAACCTGAGACGTCATTATGTTCGGTCTTCCAAAGAAATAGTTGGTCGCATTCGGTCGTCGTTCCATTATTTGTTGCAAAACGCTAAGATTCCTATCAAAGAGTCTACACCCGCCAATTTTTGTTGACAAGATGGTTGTCCCGCGACTTGGATATCATATGACACAGTAAAAACAAGTATATATGAACAGCTATTCACAACTCGAGTGAAACTCCAAATACATAGAGTTTAATTTAGAGAAGTGCTATCAATTTTCAAAAATAGTATCTTTTTTTTTTTTTTTTAAAGAGTGACACGAATATAAATAACCCAAAAATCCTTTAGATTTTCTAATTAAAAATAATGAGAAAGTTGTTCAAAGTAACTAAATTTCTTCAATATTATCTAAATCATAGAATCTAATTAGTTAACTAATGAAAAGATAAATTGCCTAAATTCCGAAGATAGGAATCTAAAATTTGAATAAACTAAATCCAACGAAATTAAACCAAATCATAATCTCTAAGCTTATTGTGTTCCACTCCAAAACTTTGTATGAATTCTCTTAAAATACAAAAATTAACTAAGTTTCTTCGATGCCGATCTCGATCAAATCTACTAGATGGGTCACCGGACCATGTCGGTGTGCAGCATAGAAAAAGATGCTCAAAGGTCTTTAATGGGGGACATGGATGTCAGAGGTAGTACCAATTTCTAGATGATTTGTAGTTGGTAGCTTTTGGATTTATGCATACTCTTGAGATTGATTTGAAAGACGTTCAAAGTTTTCGGCCACAAAGGAGTCTATGTCACGGCAAAAAGTCAAATAAAACTTTAAGAATGTCCGATCTATCTTGGAGATGAGCAAGAAATCTAAGAATAAGTGAAATTGACATAATTTAATATGAATCACTATTTTCAAGCGAAATAGAAATAAAGGAATTTTTTATGAAAATTTTATTAAAAGAAGATAGATGAATATTCTAAATCCCAAGGACTAGCGCAATTGATTGTGTAGTAGGGAATTTCCAGCTCAAGAATTCTTGTGGTTATCCGTTCAGATCTTACTAATTAACCTAAACTTGATTCATTCATGGGGTTAAAACTCAGAAATCCTCATCATTTATCTTGTATAAAGACAGTGAGATGTAAAGATGCTTTGTCAAAACCACAATTACTTGCGCGAACCAAACTAAAATACTATTAATTAGACAAGTCGTCAACTATACCAACGTTTCTCTTTTGACAAATCAATCCATAGTCAGGAAAATTATAGATCCAGGATTACAATAATCATGTCATGTGAGCTCAGAGGAAACCAATTTTAATCACATCTTTTTGAAGATCTTGGTCCTTATCTTCAAGGGTTGAGACAAGATTCGATCGACCAAATTTCCGCCAGATCTGACAAATATGACCCTCCATAGAAGAAAACTAAAAAAATTATATATAGATAAGAAACGTTAGGATTAAATGCATCTATTTTAGTCAAGACACTTAAATTAAGAGGTGTCGGTGGTTTTATGCTTGGACCGCCGCACCAAAGCCACCTAATAATAGGAATCTAGCCAACCTGCTCCAAGCCTCTATTCCAAAGTCCAAAGCTCAAAGACATCGATTTTCATTTTATATTTATTGGATTAATCGTATTTTGCGCCTAATGTTTACCTTCTTACGTGTTTGGAATCGAACAATCCAGGAGATATAAATGCGTACGACTTTGATTTTGTTAGGCAGATAATTAGATTAATATATAGTCTTGGAACACCCGTTATATATATATATATATTGTTCTTTTCTGTTCTTTTCTTTTCTCTCTACTTGTCGATGCAATTTGCATTTGAAAACTCTCTGGGTCAACCGAAATTAGGAACGGTCAAGGGTCTGCGTGTTTACTCCTGTCCATTGCAATAATTTTGTCTTGGTCTCTTCTTTAGATCTCTTTCAACTCTCGGTGATGGTTCGACACCAGAACGAGGAATTTTCGTCTCTTTGGCTGCACATGTTTCAGCGTTGAACTCCGAGATTTCCAACTTGTTTTATACGCTGATGAAACCTTAGGTTGGCATTCCGGCTAGCTTCCACCCAATGGGAGTCTCCGGGGGAGGTTAATAGGATTAAAGAAGGCATAAGTATATTGACAAATGACTAAGAATGATTTCGAGGTCAGAAAGTTTGGTCCTAGAGATTCCACAAACTTAAGTCATGATTGCATAACTGGAATGTTTTGTTCATATGATATCCGTATAGAGAGTCACCGCATCGCTTCATAAGTCAAATCTCAAATAAAGTATAAATAATGTCATAAATTTATTTCATTAGTACTAATTCAGCTCTAAATCTCTCAATTGAACTAATTCAGTCATAGACATTTTTCATATTGGTACTAATTCAGTTTATTTGATCAAATTTGGTCGGCAGGCGTTGACATGGATGCCGGCCAGTAATGCTAACGCTAACATGAAAATTTTTTAAATAATTTTTTTTTATTTTGTATTAATCTTTTTTTTTTAATTTTTCCTTTTCTTTTTTCTCCTCTTCCTCCTTAAAATTTCCCCATTGTGGCCGGCTAGCCTCTGGCGAGTTTGCCAGCCATTGGGAGGGGGCCATGAAGCTTTTGTCGGTGACCAGCGAAGGTCGCAGGCAAGGCGGCTTCGCCTAAATTTGAGGGAGGTTAGCCTTGCCCTAGCCTTGTCATGGGCAAAGTTGGCCTTGGCTATGGTTGGCGGGGCCATGATGGCCTTCACCAAGGCCTAGACAAGCCTTGGGCGAAGCCACTCGCTCACAACCCTAGGTGAGGTTGGGCGAGGGCCGCAATCCTTATTGGCAGTTGGCGAGGGCTTTGGGGCCCTTGTCCAGTGGTTGGTGAGGTTCCGGTTGGTGAGCCTTGCCGGCCAATGTGGGGAAAGCCTAAGAAAGAAGAAGAGAGAAAAGAAAAGGAAAAAGGAAAAAAGAAAAAATTAATAAAAAAATTCGAAAAAATAAAAATTTATTAAAAAAATCTCTACCTTAGCATTAGTTGAACAACTGGTGCCGATCGACATCCATGTCATTGCCCCTCGGTCATTATTGGCTGGATGGACTAAATTGGTATTGATGTAAAAATGTTTAGAACTGAATTGGTTCAATTGAAATGTTTAAAATTAAATTGGTACTAATGTAATAGGTTTACAACTTTTTTGGTACTTTTCCCGTCAAATCTCTATACCGATATTGATGATTTTAGAATTGTATGGTTATAATTAGTTAAAATGCATGAAGTAACATTTTCTAATATGGCTCTAAGATTCCGATGTCAAACGGGAATTATGATTCAAGCACTTGCAAGTTAGTTATGTTATATACACACGTATTTGTAGATTAGAAATAATTGTTGCACTGTAAGGTGAAAACCATAGGAAGATATACTAATACTCACACCAACATGGTGGTTGGGGAGTCAATGGCATTGGTAATTGTAGAGATGCCAGCAATGGGCGACACTGGTTTTGCCGGTGACGGTAATGGTTATGGCATAGCAGTGGTGGCTAATCTAGGAGGATAAGGAAGGGAAAGGGATGGATTAATAAGGGCTATGTGAAAATGCCTATGTAGTTTTTCAATGTGAGACATATTGTCATGTGTTAATCTATTAATAAAAGGATTCACCTTAAGCTGAGTAGATTCAGACCTATCTTATATTTTTTCCTTGACGTGAATTTACCCATCTCTCATTTTTTTTCCTCCTGACGTTGCAATGCAATGTTTAGGTAAGCTAGCTAAACATCATCTTAAAAGAGTGTCAAAAACTGATCCTTCCAAGATAAAGTTTGCGGCATATTTAGTGACGAGGAATTCCACCTTCGATGAGCAAATCCTAGACATTAGAAACATCCCCCTTACATCTAAACCAGGAGGCATCCCATAGGATGAATATTACTTTATAGCACCTTGTTTGACTCGCACACACAACTGCACCAGAAGAACCTCAAACTAATTGATTGACATGCCCTAAAACTCTGAACCCTTGATAACTCTAGAAAAATAGAGTTATTTTACCTATTTTAGGCAACAATTAATGCAATGTCTATTAGAAAATATTTAGATTTCCTTCTGATTATTTGAATTTTCCTCGTTTATGCAGAATAATGAGATATGAAGAGGATAAGGAAAATAATGACAACTATCATGAATTCAAATAAAAAAAAGCAGCAGTGGAAGATGGATATCAAATTAGGAAATTCTTGATTTTGTTCCCTAATGTTATCTGCAAGCGTTGGGAGATAGATATTTTGGATATATCCTATAAATAGGAGAACATGAGAGAGCAGTTAGAATTTTAGAGATTGTTTTTCATTCTTCTGAGAGTTTTTCAAGTATTTTGAAGAGAAGATAAAAGTGGTGACAAAATTCTTGTCCTTTGATTCAAGATGTTGGGTTTGATCTATATTTTTATTTTTCCTTCTACTATGTTCTAATTTTATTTTGTTAGGGGTACGATATAGCCTAACCATGATGATGTGAATTTCATGATTTTTTTTTTTTACAATTCATTTCATTCATGTGAGTTATATACTATTGTGCTTAATGCTTTTGAGTAACTGGTCACCATTTGAACGATATGATGTGCATGTTTGAGATTGAGAAGTGATAATATACAATTGCTCATTATAATATATAACCATGAATTAAACATAGATAGAGATATACCGCGTTATTTGTGTAGTTTTCGGTGATAAGGTAATCCAAAAGACTCATTGTAAGTCGGGAATATTCATAGTTTTTAATGCACTCATGTTTATTTCAATTCACATAGAGATATAGTGGATTAATAAACTGAGTAGGTTTGCTATACCTAGAGATAGGATAGTAAATAGATTAGGAAATTCCACTATTACATGTTTGATATCGTTCTTGTATTCACAACAATATGAAATTTATATCTAGTGGTTATAGTGAAATCGGATGCTCTAACATATTTATCTGATTGATTTACTGCATTTAGTCTACAAATTTCGTTTTTAATTTATTCTTAATTATATTTTGATCTATTAGATAAATTTTAGAATTAGTCTATTTTAGTATTTAATTGGTTTATTAATCATTGATCTCCGTGGGATGATACTTTTTCTCATCATTATATTACTTATTTGACACGTTCACTTGCATGTAGAAATTTACAAACAACCCTAAATTCTCAAATCGTGCCGTGACATAACGTTTGCATCTATGGAGAGTTTCACTTTGCTTTTCATACTAAGACTTAGATGGTAGGGCTAGAAATCAGCTAACAAATGCCCAAGTAGACGTATACAACACGAGCTCATATATGACAGCTTTCACGCGCTTTCGTTGTTCTTAGTCAAACGAGAGAACGCTTGCATCCACGTTGACTTGACAAGGGTGCAATTATCCAACTCGACCTACCCCGAACGAAAGATTGCAAACAGGCCAATGAGAGTTCCTAGATGCTGACGGATCACATCTGCATGGTCAAGTTTGTGAATTTGTGGTTTACTCTTTAAAAAGAGTAACTTTTGCAATGTCGATGTTATAATTGTTTTGTCTTTAAATTAGATCAAACTTCACGAACTGAATTTGAAATACTCTCCTTGTGAATTTTATTTAATCGTACTCTTTGTTGCTTTTACCTTAATAAAAAAATGAAAAAAATGTTATTATATCACTATTTTTATACGATATTTTTTCTACAAGTATCTATAGTAAATGTTAAATAAACTAATTTGGCGAGTGTATATAAATTTCCGCCCTTCTAGAGAGATTTCTGGCTCCCCAACATTTTTTAAAGTATTGGTGCTTTTGGTGCATTTGACAATTGTTTCAAATCTTGCGATATATTGTTCATATGAAAATTTTTAAAGAATGTCCATGCAAGTTCACAATACTTATTAATAATTTGAGATTTTTATAAAATGTGAACTTTACAATTTATTATCATTATAAAGATCTCGTTAACAAGTGATTTTAGGACACCAATTGAATTACCTAAAATCAAGAATAACACATTTTTAAGAAATTTTGAAAATGGAAGAATACACTTTTTAAGAAAGTCACTTGTTTCCAATAATAAATTTTAAATTTACAAAAAAAAAATTAAAAAAAAAAAAAAAAAAAACTCAACAAGTTTCGAAAGAGCACTATATATAGTGATTAGTTCTCACTCGACACTAGTTAACAAAACCTTTGTTAATCATACTATATGCTGGATGTCGGTTTCTCCAACCCTCCATTTTAATACGTACTAAGATGATAGATAACATATTCAAACTCCGCCCCATTTCTTTTTATTTTAACGCAAATTGTGGGCCTCTCCCCGTTTCGGATTTTGTGGACTCCATTGCGCACAAATCCAATGACGGTGCTGCCAATAGATCTTAACAAATCCACTTTTCCATTACTTTAAGAAAATTCATCCGTCTTTACTTTTCATTTCGAATATTCTCAACATATCAAATCCACGATTATCTTTATCACTTGTTACAATGAAACTGAGGCCGGCGATGGTTGCCACGCCAACTCAAGGCCAGATTGACGTTAAATGACCTTGATCTTTTGGCGGTCATGGCCACCATGGCCGACCTTTACTACACAATTTGCGCGGCTCACGAGCCTTTATAGAGAGGCTCGCGGCCACCCGCAGCCCTCGCGAGATATTATTAGACTATTTAATGATAGTTTTTCACGATTATTTCAACAAGCATTTACTCTTCCATCTTCCAGTTCAAGTCGTCCATATTTTAGATCGAGATTTTGTATTATGCAAAATCTCGCTTTAAGTATTTTATGGATTCGGTGAGTGGTGTAAGGCTTCGCCTTCATTGACTCCGATCGTTTGTCCTTTTTTGCCCTTATTATTAGCTTGCAATCAATGTGTTGCAACAGGGAAGTTGAGCCCATGAAGTTGATAACAATTGTTAGGACGACCATAAAAATACGATTCCTTGATTCGAAAAGAGAATCTATTTTACGCTAATATATTAGAGACTAATTATAATATTTTAACTATTTCATCTTACAATACATTAATGATATGAGACTTATTCGACCTAATACCTTCGTACGTGCATTTTTAAATAATCTCCTTCTTACATGTCAATCATCTACCATCTTGATAGATAGTCACATTCAAGATTCCTTTCTTGAGATAATCATTAAACGCAACCCACACATGTTTGAACCTAATCCATCTAAAAACCTCTTTGATTGGGGAGATGAATGAGAGGGAGTTTAAATTGGAGCCCATTAACATGGCCAGTTAGACGCAGTTTTACTAAAAAATTTAGGTTATTAATTATTGGTCGATTGGGATATATTAATCTCTCCATTATATGCCGCACTCTTGACGTGGGATTTCTTTTGCCTGACACCCCCGCATGCACGCCTTCATCAAACAAAGTTTACTCTGTCATCATTTTATACTGCTCTCATTTAGAGATGCAACGTAGAGGCTCCCCTCACAGTTCAACCTAAAGCTTGCCAGGCACTTTGGGAAATGAGAGAGAGAGAGAGAGAGAGAGAGAGAGAGAGAGAGAGAGAGAGTGTCATGGGTCTCACGTCTAGGGGCAATGATGCAATGAGGGCAAAGAAGCCTAGGCAATGTTGTCGAAGAAGTAGTCTAGGTGACATGAACATGTGTGGCTAGCCACTAATTTAAGAGAATCTCAATCCATATTTTCACTTTGACGAAACACTCATGTCATGAAAATTTATTTATCCCATTAGGAAGCAACGAGGCGAATACATTAATCTTTCACTTATGTTAGATATAAAGGAAGTATAATTAATCCTTCACAAAACAATTTTAAAAGAAAATTCTGGTTATCATTTGAAAAATGGCGAGTGCAATCACGAAAAATGAATATGACATTTTTCTTATTTGAATAGTGTTGGTAGGTATTGTTTTCCGCGCCTCGTGCGCGCAATGAAATGTATAGTCATTGCAAGCAAAGCCCTCGAAAATATCAAGATGGATCCTTTTTTAACTCTCGTGTCTAAAATCACCTCCCGGAAACCTAGTATATAGATGTAAGCTTGGGAATGATGGTGAGCTCGAGTTGCTTTTTCTTGTCCGAATATTTATTAACGCTGGACATCTCCTACTTCCATTAACATGAACACAAAGAACTCATACAGATACGTTGTTTCTTCTGGTAAAGCCATAGAAACTAAGGAATAAACATATACCCGCGCGCCGACTTGACTTCTATCTTTCTTCGTGTCCCAAAATTTTGCATTGAAAGCTAGGTCGAGATCGACGCGCTTTTTCTCTGAATACCGGTCCGTGGTTGACTTCAAAAAGTTATCCAGCTAGCAATCACAATACGAAGATGACCATCTCTCTCCCCGCCTCTCTCTATAAAAGCCATGGAAGCTAAACCTAATCCACCATTCATCACAACCCTCTAAACCATCTCTTCTTCCAGCAATGGCAAGCACGCCCACTTTCGTGCTGTTCCCTCTCCTTCTTGTTCTTCCGTTCTTGGCCTTTCTAGGTTTCGTGGGTGCCGAAACTGCCTCGACCAGCCTCGTCTCAACCGGGACGATATGCACGTACACTCCTTACCCTTCCATTTGCCGGTCCAACCTGCCGAGCAATGACACCGGCGACATCTACTATTATGGCCGTGCCTCCGTGCGCAAGTCCCTGTCGCAGGCCCGCAAGTTCCTCAGCCTGGTTGACAGGTACCTAACCCTAACCCGGCAGGCCTCCCTCACCATTTCTGCCGTCCGCGCCCTTGAGGACTGCCGCTTCCTCGCCTCGCTCAACCTTGACTTCCTCCTCAATTCCTTCCAGGCCGTAAACGCAACGAGCTCGGCCCTCCCGATTCTCAAGGCCGACGACGTTCAAACCATACTTAGTGCTATTTTGACTAATCAGATGACGTGCCTCGATGGCCTCCAGTCGACTGCCTCTGCGTGGAGCGTGAGAATGGCCTCTCCGTGCCGCTTGCCAATGACACCAAGCTGTACAGTGTCTCGCTTGCACTCTTCACGAGGGGCTGGGTCCCGAAAAAGAAGAAGGGCAATGGCGGTGCTCGTGCGTGGCAGCCAAAGAGCCGGCAACTGCCGTTCCAGAATGGCCGTATGTCGTTCACGATGTCAAGTCGAGCACGTGGAATTTACGAATCGGTGACAAGGAGGACGCTCCTCCAGTCCAGCGGGGACGATTCAGTGTCGGTCAGCGACATCGTGGTGGTGAGCCAAGACGGGACCGGGAACTTCACAACCATCAACGACGCGGTCGCGGCAGCTCCGAACAACACTGACGGCCAGAGCGGATACTTCTTGATATATGTGACCGCTGGTGTTTATGAGGAATATGTGTCCATTGCCAAGAATAAGAAGTATCTCATGATGATAGGAGACGGCATCAACCAAACGGTGATCACCGGCAATCGGAGTGTAGTTGATGGGTGGACCACGTTCAACTCCGCAACATTCGGTAAGACCTCACTTCTTGTTTTTTTTTTTTTTTTTTTTTTTTTTTGCGAAGGTAAGACCTCACTTTGCATATGGATTTTCTGCAACCTTAGCGTTACGTACATGACTAATTGCGTATGGATCTTTCTACCTAATAATAATTTAATAAAATAGATTTGAAGTTTCATAATAATATATTGGGTTACTTGTTTAGAACTTTCCATGGCGAGAAACGAGACAACGAACTCATTATTAAGCTATAGGGCGGTCAACAACTCAATTACTTTTGGATTTTGCTGCCTTAATTGACATGTCTCTGCTATTGGCATTTGATAGGACTTATACTAGGATTTAATTAGTATATCCATTAAATGGAGCATTGGTCTTTGTCAAATATCAATTACAAGTATGATTTTGATTGTAGACTTTATCTTAAAGCATGTAAAGGCATTCAATATGCTGGAGGTTATTTTCAGGCCCATAAAAAAAAAAAAAAGGGGGCTTATTATCATATTTCGTAGAATTTCTTTGTTCCTGCAGTCTCTTCTTCAAATTTTATTACATCAATAAGAATCAATGTCATGAATTCATTATCACTATTGCAGCCGTCGTGGCACCAAATTTCATGGCGGTAAACATGACCTTCCGGAACACGGCCGGTCCGGAGAAGCACCAGGCCGTGGCCGTTCGAAGTGGAGCTGACTTCTCGGTGTTCTATAGCTGCAGCTTCGAGGCGTATCAGGACACTCTCTACACGCACTCTCTAAGGCAGTTTTATCGGGAGTGCGATATCTATGGCACGGTTGACTTCATCTTTGGCAATGCAGCTGTCGTCTTCCAGAATTGCAACCTCTACCCCCGTCTCCCGATGAGCGGCCAATCAAACATGATCACCGCCCAAGGCCGAACGGACGTGAACCAGAACACAGGTACATCCATTCAAAACTGCATCATCAGGGCAGCCGACGACCTTGCCTCGAGCAATACCTCTGTGAAGACATATTTAGGGAGGCCGTGGAAGGTGTACTCAAGGACAGTGTACATGCAAAGCTTCATGGGTAGCCTGATAAATCCCGCCGGGTGGCAAATTTGGGACGGGGATTTCGCATTGAGCACTCTATACTACGCGGAGTATAACAATACCGGGCCCGGATCGAACACCACAAACCGGGTCACGTGGCCCGGGTACCACGTGATCAACGCCACGGACGCGGCCAACTTCACGGTGTCGAGCTTCTTGGTTGGGGACGACTGGTTACCTCAAACGGGCGTATCTTACACAAGCGGGTTGATATAACAGCCCCGCTCCAAAATAGAGGTTAAATGAATCCATATTGAAAGGAAAACACAGTGAAAAAGGACTCTCTCCTAAGTGGAGATGACAAATTAGCTACATTTTTTCTTTCATTCTTGTTATTTGTTTTCAATGTGCAATAAAGGAATCTTGTTGAATATAGATGATTAATTGTTATCTCATATATAACATATTGAATATTGTACCCGAAGAAGTGATGACGATTCACGAATCAAAGAGGCGTCGGTGGATTGCACGCCTTTTCAATACTCCAAGTCTGCTCATATCCATGTTCACCTGAATATAATATGGAATTGACCTGACTTTAACACCAATTCGAAAATATAATGTATATAGTTTTAATTAAGTTTTGATAGTTATTGACTTGATCGACTTGGATGGGTCTAATTAAATCAGCGTGAAGTCATGAAGATGTTAGTTTTTGACTTATTGGATGCTCTGATACACAAGAATCTAATGACCAGAACTTTCATACGTATTTCAGAAGTAGCACGCGTTCATCCCCCCCCACACCTTTTTTCCTCCCCTAATTCAATTATTTTGTATAGACAGCTGGATTATTTAAATAAAATGGATATCGGGGAAAATATCATATAAAAGTCCTAAACTGATAATAGCACTCGGTTATGGATTAACAAGCCATTGGAGTTTGTATCTTACTACATTACTCCTTGTAATTAAAGATAATAATGAGGAGAATGCTGTCTAAAAAATAACTAAATTTCTTCAATATTATGATCATAGAATCTAATTAATTAGCCAATAAAGCAATCAAATTAACCAAATCCCTAAAATGGGAACCTAAAATTCCAATGAACAAAATCAGAAGAAACTAAACTAAATAGTAATGTCTAAGCTTATCGAGTTCCACTTCAAAACTTTGTAATGGATTTTTTAAATTAAGTTCATTTGACGCCAATTTTGATCAAATCTACTAGATGGAGGTCATCAGACCATATCAGTGTACCCCGTCAAAAAAAGATGTTCAAAGTCATTCATGGGAGACATGGAGATTGGAGTTTCAAAGTCCATTTGGTACCTATTTCTAGATAATTGGTAGTTGGTAACTTTTGGATTTATGCATACTCTTGAGATTGAATTGAAAGACGTCCAAAGTTTTCAGCCATAGAAGATTCAATGTCACGGCAAAATGTCGAATCAAGCTTTAAGCATGTCTGATCTATGTCGGAGATGAGCAGGAAAATTTAGAATAAGTGAAATTGACATAATTTAAAATGAAATTACTATTTTGGGGCCAAAAATAAATGAAGGAATTTATTATAAAAATTTGATTAAAAGAAGATATATATATCTTAAATCCCTAAGGCTGGCGCAATTGGTTGTGTGATGGGAAATTTCCAACTCAAAAACTCTAGAGATTAGCCATTCAATTTTAGTCATATATTCTTGAAGATCATGGTCCCTATCTTGAAGGGTTGAGACAAGATTCAATCGAACCAATTTTCGTTGACACTGACAAATCATGAACTCTCCCATAGGAGGGAAGAGAAACGTTAGAGTTAAATCCTTTTATTTTAATCAAGACACTTTCAATTAAGAGGAATCGATGTCGTTTATGCTTGGACCGGCACCGAAGCCACTTAATAGTAGAAACCTCACCAACCTATTTCAAGCCTCTATTCCAAAGGCCAAAGCTCAAAGATATCGAATTTAATTTTTATAATATATATTTATATTGTATTAATCGTGATTTGCTTCTAACTTTTACCTTCTTACGTGTTTGGAATGGAGCTTTGATTGAAGAAGATATAAATGCGTACGACTTTGACTTTGTTAGGCGGATTATTAGAATAATTTAAGGTCTTGGAACTCCCATTACAATTTTTTTTCCTTCTCTCTATTTGCCGATGCAATATGTATTTGAAAACTCTCTGGGTCAGCCAAAATAGTAATGATCAAGGATCTGCTTACCCTTACCTACGACTCTCAAATGGGAGGATGGAGTTGAAAATGATCGACCCATTTAATCCATTTTAATTTAATTCAACCAAAGCAGTATGGGCTGCAATATTTAAAAAAATTAATAAACAAAAAAAAATCAAAAAAATTAGATTTTTTTAAATTAAAAAATTGTTCACGTTAGCATTAATTGCATGACATAGAACGACCGGTGCTTATTAGGCTGTCAAGTTAGCGATATTTGGCTAAAATTAGCCGCAATGACTAAATTGACAATTCATTAAAAGATTTAAGACTAGTTTGATGAATCGTTTAAAGATTTATAACTAAATTAGCAAGTTGTCATAATGTTTAGGAATAAATTGGTAAAATTGAAAGGTTTAAGACTGAATTTACCACCGTACGATAGGTTTAGGACTTTTTAAATCATTTTTTCATATAACAAAAATATGTCAAGTTTCTTATCCTATCCTATCCTATTAAATTCCATATTCAGGTGACGGAATCAAATTGAGTATGACCTCAGCAAAACATAAGTATTACTATCAGCCGAACTTATCGTTTCCATGCTATCTGCTTTGCGTATTGATTAAATAAAGATTCCACTAAATGACTAGGCCAAACATTGCCAGACAAAATCCCTATCCTAACTCTTCTCTCATTGGTAATGAAAACGCCAAATCAACTACAGCGAAAGAGATTTAAGCCATCAAGGGAGGAGGTGGACGACGAGCCAAACGCGAGGTCCATAGTAATCGACTGCTTGCGTCAAGGGCTCCCACGCGTCTCGGCTGTCCGGGCAAACGGGGTCCGAGAAGGCTTCGATCACAATGGTGCTCAAGTCGACTCGGTGCTTCATGTACACAAACCCGTCGTACTTTGGGGGCAGCAAAGACTGGGCTCTTGCGACGAGGACATGGCGGACGGCGAAGAAGGAGATCTAAGCACTTTGGATCTTCAACTGAGGTTCAAGCCGTTGAACTTTTTGGTCACAGCAAGGAGAAACGGAGACGAGGTGAAGTCTCGCAGAACCGATTCTTCCTCCGTGTTCGTTGCACTCGATGAAGAAGGAAACGAAGACGAAGTGATGCGAAAGGAAGCCAAGCTTGGGATGGCTTCGAGGGTATAGTGGGTTTTGAAGAAATGGATTAAAATATGGATTCATTTTTGATTTGTTTTTTAGGCTTCAGTTTTTCTCAATCTATTTTAGCCCATTTAAAAAATGGGTCCGGCCCAACCCTTACCTCGTACCTATTGCAATTATTTTCTCTTGTTCTGTTCTTTAGATCTCATTCAACTCTCGGTGGCGGTTCGAGAGAAGAACGAGGAATCTTCGTCTCCTCTGATGCAAATGTTTCCGTCTTGGACTTCGAGGTTTCCTACTTGTTTTATACGCTGATGAAACCCTAATTCGGCATTCTGGGTAGCTTCCACCCAATGGGAGCACCTGGAAGAGGTCAATAGGAGTAAAGAAGGCATAAGTATATTGACAAATGATTAAGAATGATATCTAGGTCAGAAAGTTTGGTCCTAGAGATTCCACGATATTTTAAGCCATGATTCCATAACTTGAATGTCCATATAGAGAATCCCGCGTCACTATATAAATCAATCTCTAAATCCATATTGATTATTTAAAGATTATATGATTACAATCAATTAAAATGCTCGAGAAAACATTTTTAAATGTAGCTCCAGGGTTTCGATGTTGTGCAAGAATTATGATTTGAGTATTTGCAAGTTAGTTATGTTATCCATACATGCATTTGTTGATTAGAAATAAACGTTGTGCTGTGATGTGAAAACCATAAGTAGATGTAACAATTCTTACAATGACGTGAGTGGTTGGGGAGTCAATGACGGTGATAATTGTAGAGATGCCAGTAGTGGACAACACTGGTTTTGCCGACGGCGGTAATGGCTTTGGCAAGACATGTTGGTGGTGGCTGGTCTAAGAGGATGAGGAAGTGAGAGAGGTGGATGAATAAGGGTCTTGTGAAAATCCTTATGTAATTTTTAAATGTGAGACTTATTGTCATGTGTCAATCTTTTTATAAAGGACTCACCAAAAGTTAAGTAAATTTAGACCTCTCACTTTTTGCATGTCACTTTTTTTTTTTAATTGACATTGCAATGTAATGTTTGGGTAAGTTAGATAGACGTCATCTAAAAATGGTGCGAAAAACCGATCCTTCCAAATTAAACTTAGCAGTATATCTAGCGACGAGGAAGTCCACCTTTGATAAGCAAACCCTAGACACATGAAACATACCACTCATCCCTAAACCAGGAAACAGCTCATAAGATGAGCATTACTTATAGGCCTGGTTTGGCTCACACCTACAATTGCACCAGAAGAACCCCCAAACAAATCGGACGACATGGTGCCATGTCTGCAATTTCACTCCCTCAAATCGCACGCAACATAACGTTTGCGTCTATGCAGAGTTTCACTTTGCTTCGCATGCCACGGCTCAGATGGTGGGGCCGGAAATTACCTAAAAATTGCTCAAGCGGACGGATAAAGCACGAGCTAATGTACGGCAGCTTTCACGTCAGAATGCTTGCATCCGCATTGACTTGAAAAGTAAGCATCTATCCACCTCGACTTACCCTAAAAGGAAGATTGTAAGAAGGCCAATGAGAACTCCCAGATGCTCGCGGATCACATCTGCATCCATATGAACAAATTACCACATGTCAAATTCACGAATTTTTTGTTTACTCTTTAAAAATAATAGCTCTTGTAATGTCGATGTTATAATTGTTCTGTCTTTCAAAAAGATCGAACTTCACAAAATGAATTTGGGATACTCGTGAAATTATTCAAGAGTACCA
This sequence comes from Eucalyptus microcorys, assembly GCA_014182515.1. Lineage (NCBI taxonomy): Eukaryota > Viridiplantae > Streptophyta > Magnoliopsida > Myrtales > Myrtaceae > Eucalyptus > Eucalyptus microcorys. The sequence goes on from CM024569.1 coordinate 10,071,240, forward strand.
TTTGTTGCTTTTCTCTTAATAAAAAAATAGAAATAAAGGTCGTTATATCAATTTTTATATACAATGTTATTTTCTACTTCGGTTCCCGATTCTTACTTAGGAAGTGGCAACCAGGAACGGCATAGTATCGGTTTCACTTTTTTGAAATCAAGAACTAGACTAGTAACCATGGAAACCTATAACCAGGTCTCTTTCTATGATTGATTCGGCCTAGTTTTCGATTCTATTATGAACTCATACTCACTCTTATTTTCATTCCACCAATCCAAGTTGTTCATGTCCTAGATCAAATTTTGTACCATTCAAAATCTCATTTAAATTATTTTATGGATTAGATGAGTGGTGTACTTGCAAGGATTGGCTCCTATTATTTGTCCTTATTTTCCCTTTCATTAGCACTTGCATAATCTATATTAGTCACAAATATACCAGTTTGGGATTTTTGGCGGTCAAATAAATTAATTTGGGGTAAATTTGTCATAAATATACCAGTTTTGGGTTTTTTTTTTTTATGATCAGTTAGGATAAATTTGTCACAAGTGTACCAATTTTGGGTTTTTCATGGTTAAAATAATAATTTGGGGTAAATTTATTATATGTATACCGGTTTTTGGATTTTTCAGGATATTAACCCTATAAAAAAACATGTCAAGTTTATTATCCTGTCACATCCTATACTATTATACTCTATATCCAAGTGATGAAATCAAATTGAGTTTGACCTCAGCAAAACATGAAATATTAGTCAAACTTATCGTTTCCTGCGCTGTCTACTTTGCATATCGAGTAAACAAGATTCCACTAAATGACTCGGCCAAACTTGAAGGGAGAACAATAACAATTTGAATAAAATCGAATTAACGCAGCATAATAAAATAATCTCCCATCTTGTGTAAACCTAATGAGAATCGATATAATAGAATAAAATAAATACCAAGCACGCGAACACAAGACAATTTTTTTACATGGAAAACCTCCTCAATGTGAGGAGATCAAAAATCACGGGACCGGAGTCCACCCGAAAATCTTCACTATCAACAAAATTGGGTGAACAATGCTAGAATACTAGAGGTACATAACAACAAACACCCCAAGAACATAATTCTCAGTAATACACTTGAATTTCACAAGAGATTAATAATAAATCTAACAAAAAACGCAGGTTTTGATCAATCCACGAAAAACCTGATATAGGGAGTTTCAAACGAAAATCAAACCATTCAAATTCAAGAAAATTGCGCCATGAACATGCTAACAAAATTTCAGCTCAATCGAACCACGAATCGACCTCTGATGCCAGCTTGATGTAAATCAGATATTGCCCCAACCCCCATATTTTCTGCTTTCTCTTTTTCTCTTGTTACTATTTCCTTTTGCGGCTACCACTTTTATGAAGATAGTGAGAAACCCTATTTCTCCATATAACTTATCATATGGGTTTAAGCTCTTTTTGGGCTTGCAACTCATTGGGTCTCCTCAACATAGGAGTGAACCCAGCTAACAAATCTCCCCCTCACAACAATGTAGAAGGATTCACCATCTTTGCTATCAATTGGCAATGTTTAAGCTTCTTTCTTGGTAGAGTCTTCATCATCATATCAGAGCCAACATGATCTGTATGAATTTTCTCAAGTTCCAACAACTTTTCATCTAGAATATCCCTTATCCAATGATATCTAATATCAATATGTTTCGATCTAGAATGAAAAGATAAATTCTTACCAAGATGAATTGCGCTTTGATTATCACAAAATAGTACATACCTCTTTTGCTTGAACCCAAGTTCTTCTAAGAACTTCTTCATTCATAGCATCTCTTTACTAGTTTCAGTCGCTGCAATAAATTGAGCTTCGATTGTGGAAAGTGCAACACACTTCTGTAATCTTGACTTCCATGACACAGCTCTACCCGTAAAAGAAATCAAATAACTAGAAGTAGATTTACGAGTATAAATATCTCCTGCCAAGTCGGAATCTGTGTATCCAACTAACTCAAGTTTTCCGGTCCCGAAATCGAGTTTCAAATTTGAAGTTCCCCGAAGATACCTCATAATCCACTTCACTGCATTCCGTACTTTTTGCTTGGATTTGACAAATAGCGACTAACAACGCCAACTGCATTCGCCAAGTCTGGGCGTGTACATACCATCGCGTACATTAAGCTTCCTACAGCTAAGGCATTTGGAACACTTTCCATATCTTTCTTCTCTTTATCAGTCGTAGGACTTTGCTTCATATTTAACTTAAAGTGGGTAGCAAGAGGAGTACTAATCACTTTAAACTTGTCTATGTAAAATTTCTGAAGTATCTTCTCGATATATTTCTCTTGCGACAAAAACAACTTCTTAGCATCTTTATCTCGGGTAATTCTAATGTCAAGAATCTGCTTTACCGAGCCCAAGTCTTTCATGGCAAAGGACTTGCTCAACTGTTTCTTCAATAACTCAATTCTTGAAACATTCCTGCCAATAATGAACATATCATCAACATAAAGCAAGAGAATAATAAAGTCATCATTAGAAAATTTTTGAATAAACACACACTTATCCGAGGAAGTCTTCTTATAGCCTTGTACGGTCATAACTGACGCAAACTTTTTGTACCACTGCGTCGATGCTTGTTTTAGGCCATAGAGACTTTTCTTCAATTTGCACACATAATTCTCTTTCCCTTTCACTTTAAAACCCTCAGGTTGTTCCATGTATATCTCTTCCTTCAAGTCATCATGTAGTAAGGCTGTTTTGACATCCATTTGCTCAATTTCCAAATCTAGGGTAGCTGCCAAGCCTAGTACCACACGAATAGAAGACATTTTCACTACCAGAGAAAATATATCATCAAAATCAATACCCTTTCTCTAACCGAATCCTTTAACAACCAATCTAGCTTTGTACTGTGGTTATTAAGTATGTTCATCTTGCTTCAACCTATATACCCACTTGTTCTTCAAAGCTCTTTTACCTTTAGGTAATTTCACCTACTCAAAAGTATCATTATCATAAAGTGACTGCATCTCATCTCGCATAGCATCAAACCAATTGCTTTTGTACTCATCTTCTATTACTTCTGCATAGCACTCTGGTTTATCTGCATCAGTCAATAATACATACTTATCTTCATAATACATGGTGGAAGGTCGTCGTTCTCTAATGGATCTCCAGATTTGAACATCCAGTGGAACATCTAATTAAGCCTCTGGTTTAGGAATATTATTATATGTTTCAACATGTTCAGAAACATGTGCGTTATTTGGAACATTGATTTCCTGCTGCTCTTCATCAACCTGTGTAGGAATATTTGTAAGAGGAATTGGATCCAAATCAACCAAATTACCACTAACTTGTGGTGCTGAAATCATATCTACTTAATATCCTCTATTGTTTGATCTTCCATAAACACAACGTCTCTGTTTCTTACAATTTTCTTTTCAACTGGATCATAAAATTTGTAGCCAAGCATATCCTGTCCATAACCAATAAATATGCACTATCGTGTTTTCACATCAAGTTTAGACCTCTCATCTTTGGGAATATGTACAAATGTTTTGCACCCAAAGACACACAAATAATCATAAGAAACATCTTTGCCTATCCAAACTCTATTAGGAACATCAAACTCTAAAGGAATGCATGGAGTAAGATTTAATACAAGCACAACTGTACTTAAAGTCTCACCCCAAAAGGATCCAAGTAGCTTTAATTGTGAAAGTAAGTATCTTACCATTTCAACCAGTGTTCTGTTCATTCTCTCAGCTAAGCCATTTAACTAAGGCGTCTTGAGAGGTGTCTTTTGATATCAAATACCTTGTTGTCTACAATATTCATCAAAATGTCCAATATACCTCCCCCATTATCAGTTCTGATGCATTTCAATTTCTTTCCAGTTTGTCTATCAATTGAAGCCTGAAATTGCTTAAAAGCATCTAATACTTGATCTTTAGTTTTCAATGTATGAATCCAAATTTTCCTTGAAAAATCATCTATAAAGGTAACAAAACAAAGAGAGCCACCAAGTGATTTTGTTTTCATAGGACCGCAAACATCATAATATACTAAATCTAGTATACCTGACTTTCTTGAAGGAAAGGAGCTTTTAAATGCAACTCTATTTTGTTTTCTTGCTAAACAGTGAGCACACTTCTTTAGCGCCAAACTTTTCAATCCTGAAAGGAGTTTCTTCTTGGCCAATAGTGACAAACCCTTTTCACTTATGTGACTGAGTCTCTTATGCCATAACTCAGCTGCATCTTCGCTGTCTATTGCCTTAATTTTGTCTATGGACCACTTTGCCTGCATAATGTACAACGAAGAATAGTTTTCACCTCTAGCCACAACAAGAGAACCTTTGGTGAGCTTCCATTGACCATTACCGAAGGTGCTGCAATACCCATCATTATCCAACTTACCTGTAGAAATCAAATTCAAGCGGATATCAAGTATATGTTTAACATTATTCAATACTAACCTTGTGCTATTGCTAGTTTCTAAGCACATATCACCGATGCCTACAGCTTAAGCTAGCCCATTGTTTCTCATCTTCACAGATCCGAAGTCACCTAACTTGTATGATGTAAAGAAATCCCTACGAGATGTAGCATGAACGGATGCACCACTATCAATTACCCAACTGGTCTCATAAGATACAAAATTCACCATATCACCATAAAAAATAATGAGAAAGTCTTCTTTAAGAATCACTGTCATTATCACTTTTCTTCTCTTTACCTTTCTTATTTTGTTTCTCCCTTTTTAACTGCCAACAAAACCTTTGAATATATCCCTTCTAATGACAATAATGGCACTCAACATTAGCAAATTTATTATACTTACCTCTGCTTTTATCTCTATTTCTCGGACCTCGAGACTTATTTCTTCCACTTTTCTCAACAACCAAGGCATCAGTATGTGAAGAGGACGATCCTTGTGTCTTCCTTCTCATCTCTTCATTCAAAATACTACTCTTGGCCAAATCCATGGTAATCATACCATCTAGGGTAGAATTAGACAAAGATGTTCGGAACGTCTCCCAAGAGTCCAGCAAAGTACCAAGCAACCATAGTGCTTTTATCTCATCATCAAACTTGATTCCCATCGCAGCCAACTGATTTATAATTCCTTGAAAGGAATTTAAATGATCAGTCAAATGAGTACCATATTGATATTTCAAAGCCATAATCTGTTTTATCAAAAATAACTTATTATTCCCAGTCTTTCGAGCATATAACTGTTCGAGCTTATCTCATAAATTGCGTGCATGTATTTCCTCAATAATATGGTTCAAAACATTATCATCCACCCACTGCCTAATATAACCACACACTTGACGATGAAATATAAACCATCCAGTATCAGTTTTATTCTTTGGTTTCTCCTCGGCAAATACGGGCAAATAAAAATCTTTCACATATAAAAGGTCTTCTATCTTCCCTTTCCAAATATGATAATTCGAACCATTAAATGTAACCATTCTACTCGTATTCGTTTCCATTGTCTAACACAAGGCAGAAAAATCAAGCAGTAACCTGACTTTGATGGGAGAACAGTAACAATTCAAATAATATCGAATTAACATAACGGAATAAAATAATATCCCCTCTTGTGTAAACCTAATAAGAATCGATATAGTAGAGTAAAATAAATATCAAGCACGCGAACACAAGACGATTTTTTTACGTGAAAAACCTCCTTAATATGAGGAGATAAAAAACCACGGGACCGGAGCCCACCCGAAAATCTTCACTATCAATAAAATTAGGTGAACAATGTTCTTCTCTAGAAAATACTAGTGGTACATAGCAGCAAACATCTTAAGAACATAATTCTCGGCAATACACTTGAATTTCACAAGAGATCAATGATAAATCTGACAAAAAACGTAGGTTTTGATCAATCCATGAAAAATATGATGTAGGGAGTTTCAAACGAAAATCAAACCGTTCAGATTAGAAAAAATTGCGCCACGAATATGCTAACAAAATTTCAGCTCAATCGGATCACGAATCGACCTCCGATGCCAGCTTGACATAAATAAGATATTACCCTAACCCTCAGATTTTCTGCTTTCTCTTTTTCTCTTATTACTATTTCTTTTTGTGGCTACCACTTTTATGAAGATAGTGAGAAACCATATTTCTCCATATAACTTATCATATGGGCTCAAGCCCTTTTTAGGCTTGCAACCCATTGGGCCTCCTCCACATAGGAGTGAACCCATTTAACAAAACTTTGCCAGACAAGAACCTTATCCTAACCCTTCCCTCATTGATAAAGAAAACGCAAAATCAAATGCAACAAAAGAGATTAGAGCCATCACAACAAGGAGGTGGATGACGAACCGAACGCGAGGTCCGTAGTAATTGATTGCTTGCGTCAAGTCCCTGCTGTCCAGGCAAACCGGGTCCAGGAAGGCTTCGATCGCGATGGTGCTCAAGAAGACTTGGCGCTTCGTGTACACAAACCTGTCGTACTTCAGGGGCGGCAAGGACTGGGCTCTTGTGATGAGGGCACGGTGGACAGTGAAGAAGGACATCTGAGCACTTTGGATCTTCAACTGAGGTTCAAGCCTTCGAAGCTTTTGGTCACAGCGAGAAGAAACAGAGACGAAGTGAAGTCGCGGCTCGCAGAACCCATTCTTCCTCTGTGTTCGTTACTCTTGGTGAAGAAGAAAGAATGAAGACGAAGTGATGCGAAAGGAAGCCACGTGAATGTGGGTTTTGAAGAAATGGACTAAATTATGGGTCGCTAGAAGGGATTCAATTTTTATTTGTTTTTTAGGCTTCAGTTTATTTTGATCCATTTTAGCCCATTTTAAAAAAAAAAGGAGGAGTTATCCATATCGAATTGGACTCATTAAATTTGAGTCACAAAATGGGTCCAGGCCAACTCTTACCTCTTACCCATTGCAATAATTTTCTCTTTTCTGTTCTTTAGATCTCATTCAACTCTCGGTGACAGGAGGTTACTAGATACATGTCTTGTAGTGATTCTGAGCAAGCAGTTTCAACCTTATGATCTTAGTGAACTGAGGATTTCATGGATAAGGTGCAAAACCTTAAACGTTAATGGCCTTGTCCCGCTCTTGATCCCTTGACAAACTTTGGTATACATGCTCTAATAGCGCTTAGAAAGCCGTTGCAAAGAACTAGTGATTGAGTTCTTTAGATCTCCTTTGGATACTTAGGTGGTGGCAAATAGGTTTTGAATCCTTGTATAATTGTGAAATCAAGTCTTCACTTGCACACTACGAGGGGATGTTTTCCTGAGTGATGTGCTCTTTCTTTCTAAAAAAAAGTATTATCTTCAAATACATGTCAAGGTCTTCCCAGGATGTTGGCATGTAAGGTCTCTGTTCTTCTGCCGCAAATGATTTAAAGATGCAAGCTAAGATACAGTTTCTTTCAATATGTAGCAAGGAGTTTTTGGCTGAAATCTGTAGGTTTGAGGAGCCTTGTCTTCTATTATTTGTGTGGGTCGACATTTCCATCCCCATCTTCTCATATATTAATTCCTCTACCTTGTGTTGTTTGTGGATGTAGTTTTCCTGCAGGTGTCCCATTGTTGTAGAGTTTCAGCTCTTCATCGTTTCTTTTGCATGTGGGTTTTGCCATGTTTGCCACATGGTCATAGAGTGAGAGTAGCTCAGAATGATGGAATTGGGGTATTCTGTGGGAGGGTGATCCCTCATTTTCTCTGTTTCGGCAAGAGTGAGCAATGGTCTACACATGGATGTGGATTCCAATATTTGCGGTTTTCTCAGCTGTTCTACCCTGTAAATTTTGCAAGATGCGCATGAGTATAGAGGATTGGTGGAGGATTGTTGCTGTGAATATGAGACTGTAGACCATCTCAATGAGGAAGTGTTGCATCCCCTGCTCTAGGATCTGGTCAAGACCCCATTCTTTCGATACTTCAAGGTCTAGTTACTGTGTCACTTTGGGATTGTTTATTTGCTGATTCAAAACTGTTAGGTGATTGTGTTATTGAAGGAAGTGAAGTGACCAAGAAGTCATCTTAGCAGTATATACCCGTTTCTTTCGTTTTTAGTTTCCATGCTGTACTTGGCTTGTTGTTTGCTCTCTCAAGATGCCTAGAATGTGCTAAATGATAACTGTGATAAAGCAAATAGTGAGTAAGTACTCCTATGGTAGGCATCATCCAAGCAACTACTTTTAAGGTTATTTGTCTTACCTTTTCCTATAGTTCTTATTTTTTTTGGTATGTTACTTCTCGAACATGGTTGCTCAATGTTTTATATTTATTCTCATGGCTTTTTTTAATCTAATTTTTTGATGACTTTAGACAACTTTTCAAATTTGTGAATCTAAAAAGGGTTTCTTTCTACTCAGGATAAGCCATTTGTAGATCTCCCTGTCAATGCAGTAACATCATTTGCAAAGCCAAATATACAATGAGCGAATCTAGCGGTACAAATAGGAGGAGGCTGAGATCGGTTGCATGGGAACACTTTAAAAAGATAGACAATAGCCAAGATAAAGCCGAATGTCTATATTGTGGGGCTATTATTGGTTGTTCTACTACTCAAGGGACTAGTGGGATGCATAATCATTTAGGTAGATGTAAGAATTATCCATATGTGAACGTGGAGAAGAGGCAAAGAAGTGTCTCGAATGAATATGTTGGGGTTGGTAGTTCTATTTCAACTGGTCCTTGGAAATTTGATCAAGATACTAGTTGAAAAGATCTAGCAGCAATGTTTATTATTGGTGAACTACCCTTTAAGTTTGTGGAACTTGAGGCATTTTGAAAATTCGTGAGTAGAATTTAGCCAAAGTTTTTAATCCCTTCAAGAAACACATTAAGGGAGGACTATTATAAATTATACTTGGAGGAAAGAAGCAAATTGAAAAAATATTTTTCCAATACTTTTCCAAGGGTTTGTCTTACGACTGACACGTGGATTTCATGTCAAAATCTAAATTACATGTATCTTACTACTCACTTTATAGACGTTGATTAAAAGTTGTAAAAGAAAATTTTGAATTTTTGTCAAATCCCAGAACATTCGGCTGAGATTATAGGGAAAGGGGTTGAGAAATGCTTAACCAGTTAGGGGGATTAAAGGCATTTTTTCTATCACTGTTGATAATGCTAGCTCCAATGACTCGGGAGTTCAATACTTGAAGAAAAGACTTAACTCTTGGAATGCTTTGATATTATCAGGTGAGTTACTCCATGTGAGATGTTGTGTTCATATTTTCAGTTTGATTGTGAAAGAATGTTTGAAAGATATAGATGATTCCATTGTTAGAATACGCTCAGCTGTACGTTATGTGAAATCTTCTCCTTTGAGATTGCAACGGTTTAAGGAGTGCATTATGCTGGAAAATATTGATTCCAGTAATCTTGTATGTCTAGATGTGGAGACTCGGTGGAATTCAATATACCTGATGTTGGAAGTGGCCTTGAAATTTCGAAATGCTTTTATTTTATTGGATATTCAGGATAGAAGATTTGCTGAAGAGCTTTCCAAGGTGAGAGTATTGCCTACTGATGATGATTGGGATAATGCCCGTCGATTTCTTCCTTTCTTGAAGTTGTTCTACGATGCGATTTTAAAAGTATCGGGCTCTTCTTACGTCACTTGCAATGATATGGCAAAAGATGTCTATGGGATTCATATGATGATTGATAAATATTGTGGGGATGAGGATAGGAGTTTACAAGAAATAGCCAAGAGAATGAAGATCAAGTTCAATAAGTATTTTGGCAATGTGAACAACATAAATCTCACATGGTTCATTGCATGTATACTTGACCCTCGACATAAGATGGAGTATGTGAAATGGATGATTAATCAAGTGTATGAAGGCAACCGAGCAGAAACTTTGCGAGATAGTGACAAAATCTCTGACATTATTGTTTGAGCAATATCGCACCGATACATGCCCCCAAAGCAACGTGAGATTAAAGGGGACAAGGACAGTGAACGTTTCAATGTCTCCTGTGGTTGGTGCGGACATTATGACTGCAATGTATCTTAGCCAAACGGGACAAGAATATGTGGAAGAAAAATCTGAATTAGATAAGTATTTGGAAGAAGGATGTGAATGGTATAGCTCAACCTTTGATATATTAAATTGGTGGAAAGTTAATTCTTCCAAATATCCTATCTTATCTTCCATTGCTCGAGATATTTTGGCCGTGCCTATCTCCACTGTAGCATCAGAGTCTGCATTCAGCACCGGAGGTCAAGTACTTGATGTATTTCGTAGCTCCTTGACCCCAATGATGGTAGAGGCTCTTATATGTACTCAAGATTGGCTACGATCCACACCACTTTCACAATCGATCGAGGAGGACTTAGAAGAACTTGAAAATTTCGAGTCAGATGAGAAAAAAATAATCATGGAATATTGATATCTTTCAATATTACAATTGATATTTCAATTGTCATTTTCATTGTGAATTTAATGCAGAGTTGTATCTACGATCATGGACCTGAATTCAATAGCAATTTCTCTTGATGATTGACGAACTTAGATGTAAGAATTATCCATATATATATTTCATTATTACAATTGATATTTCAATTCTCATTGTCATTGTGAATTTAATGCAGAGTTGTCATTTACGACCATGCACCTAAATTCAATAGCAATTTCTCTTGATGATTGACAAACTTAGATGTAAGAATTATCCATATATATATATTTCAATATTACAATTGATATTTCAATTCTAATTTTCATTGTGAATTTAATGCAGAGTTGTCATCTACGACCATGGACTTGAATTCAATAGCAATTTCTCTTGATGATTGACATATAAGAATTATCCATATTTATATATTTCAATATTACAATTGATACTTCGATTCTCATATTCATTATGAATTTAATGCAGAGTTGTACCCGGCTCAGGAATTTGGTCAATTTTCCGGTTTTTATGTTCTCTCTTTGAAAGTTTGGAGGGCCATTTTGCAATTTTATCTTGTTGATAGAGCTCCTGGAGATTAGGAGATAAAAGTTACCTGGGCTTGTTCTATTTTTAGAGGAATGACATTCCCCCAATTTTATAATGTAGATACAAGACTGAATGTTTCAGCTATTGGTTGATCAATCCCTATATAAAGTTTTTATGGTTAATGAAGAAAGAATATTGGTAAAATCCCTTCATATTTTCATGATGTAGCTTACTATGAACCTTGTATTGTTTAATTGCTCAATGATGACACATATTTCGTGATTTAGTTCTAAATTTGTTTTGCCATTCCCGACAATAGAATTACTCAACAATGCTTACGTGATAGGACCATCATTCTCTCTCCACCTTAAGTTTTGTTTAGCCAACTTGAGGAAAGATTTAGTCGGTTTGAAAGCATGAGAGAAGGATCCTAGAAGTGTCCAAAATTATATATGGGCTTACTTTAGTGCAAAAAGTTTTCGTCGACTCACTTAAGAAAAAAAACAATCACTTAAGTATTTCCAATGAGAAATTCTAGTAAAAAAATTATGTGACTTTTATAATTGAAATTTTTATCTGATGTGGCCTTTTCTTAATTAAAAAAAATCCACGTGGAGTGATAGTTGTGTAAAACAACATTATTCCTCCAAAATTCAATTTACATCTTCTTTTTTTTTTTTTTTTTTTTTGCCAATAGTTTTTTTTACACTTATAAACTTTTTTAGTAATTTATCAGTACGAAAAAAATTCTTTTTTTTTTTCAATTGAACAATAGAATTGTCTCTTAGAGAATCATCAAGAGAGATTATGATAAGTAATTGTTTAAATTGGATATCACAAAAAAGGGAATGAAGTATATGATCTAAATTGCAAAATCCTCTAAGCTTGAAGTGCAGTAACATATTGAATTTAGATTATTTTGAGTTGAACAAAAAAAAAAAAAAAACCGAAAACCAAAAAATCGAAAACCGAAAACCAAAAATCGAACTGAACCGAACTGAAATTTTGGTTCGGTTCGTATTCAGTTCAGTTCGGAAGATTTTTCAACGGTTCGGTTCGGTTCGGATTTTCAAAAAAACCGAACCGAACCGAACCGTTGACACCCCTACTTGTACCAACGAAGACACCACCATTTTTTGGATCCTATACAATTACAAATCATTGATGGATCAATCCATAGTAGAAGATAATAAATGGATAAAATGGAAAATACTGATACATTCATCTATAGAAGAACATCAGCAGAAAATCTCGACATAATTCAAAGGCAAATGCTTTAATAAACACAATCCATCAATACCATGAACATGAACAGATAACAGCCCAAAGCACGAAATGGCAACAAAAAGAAAAAGAATGCAAGGAAAAGGATACACCAAGTAAAACCCATGAGCGAAAGCCCCAGCCAAGACAAGGGTAAACAAACGATCCCTCACCACTGGTTTCCTCCTCAACGAATAGTTTAAAGGGCTAACCGAGCCACTAAAACCGAATAGACATGAGCAAAAACTACGAAAGGAAGAGGGACGAAGGAGAGACTTGCAAAAGAAAGGGGCTCTATCCCTCAATCGGTCGCCGTCGCCGTCGCAGTTGACGTCCCTACCGCCGTCGCTGTCGCAGTCCCGTCGTCATCGCTGTCACCATCGCCGTTGCACCTCCGAGCCGACCAAGACAGACATGAGAGGAGACAGGAGTCAGGAGAGAAAACTTAATTTTTAATGGTTTGATTTTATCGGTTTTTGGTTCGGTTAACCGATAAAAACTGAACCAATAAAAAGATATTGGTTTTTAATGAGAACCGAACCGAAAAAACCGAATTTTTTGGTTCGGTTCGGTTCGGTTCCTGACACCCCTATTAAATATGGCTTTAGGATTTCGATGTTGTGCAAGAATTATGATTTGAGTATTTGCAAGTTAGTTATGTTATCCATACGCGCATTTGTTGATCAGAACTAAATGGTGTGCTGTGAGGTGAAAATCATAGGTAGATATAACACTTCACAATGATGTGAGTGGTTGGGGAGTCAATGGCAACGGTAATTGTAGAGATGTCAATTTGTTGTCACGTGTCAATCTTTCCAAAAGTTAAGTAAATTTAGGCCTCTCACTTTTTTGCTTTGAGGTGAATTTCCCATCTCTCTCTCTCCCTCCCTCCTTGACATTGCAATGTAATGTTTGGGTAAGTTAGCTAAACATCATCTAAAAAGGGTATGAAAAACCAATCCTTCCAAGATAAAGTTAGCAGCATATCTAGCGACGAGGAAGTCCACCCTTGATCAGCAAACCCTAGACACATGAAACATTCCACTTATCCCTAAACCAGGAAACACCCCATAGGATGAGCATTACTTATAGCCCCAAGTTTGGCTCCCACATACAATTGCACCAGAAGAACCCCAAACAAATCGAACGACATGGTGCCATGTCTACAATTTCACTTCCTCAAATCGCATGCAACATAACGTTTGCATCTATCACTTTGCTCCGCATACTAAGGCTTAGATGGTGGGACTAGAACTTAGCTAAAAAATGCCCAAGTCGACGGACACAGCACAAGCTAATGTCCGGCAGCCTTCACGTGAAAATGCTTGCATCCGCATTGACTTGAAAAGTGAGCAATTATTCACCTCGACTTACCCTAAAAGGATGATTGCGAGTAGGCCGATATGAATTCCTAGATGCTCACGGATCACATCTGCATCCATATGAGCATATTATCACATGTCAAGTACGTGAATTTTTTTTTCCGACCAAAAAGAAAAAGTACGCAAATTTTTTGTTTACTCTTTCAAAAGAATAGCTCTTGCGATGTCAATGTTATAATTGTTTTGTCTTTAGAAGAGATCAAACTTCACAAAATAAGGGTACCTTTGTTACTTTTGTCTTAATAAAAAATAGAAATAAATGTTGTTATATCACTTTTTGTAGACAGTGTTCTTTTCTACTTCGGTTCCTGGTTCTTACCTAGGAATTAGGAACCAGGAACCAAACTACATAGTACCGGTTTCACTTTTTGGAAATCAAGAATCAAAGTGATAATCGCGGAAATCTAGAACCAGGTCTATTTCTATGACTAGTTCGGTCTGGTTCTCGATTATATTCTAAACCTATGCTCACCCCTATTTTCATCCACCAATTCAAGTTGTACAAGTCTTAGATCAAGGTTTTGTATTATTCAAAATCTCGCTTTAATTATTTTATGGATTAGTTGAGTGGTCTAATTGCAAGGATTGGCTCCAATTATTTGTCCTTGTTTTCCCTTTCATTAGCATTTGTAGTCAATGAGTTGCAACTGTGAATTTGAGCCCCATGAAGTTGATGACAATTGTTATGAGGCATAGCAAAAATATGATACTTTCATTTTTCAAGAAAAGATAATCAAATTTAAGTTAATAAGTTATTGAGCAATTATGATATTTTCACTATTTCACTTTACAATTCATTCATGATGTGAAACTTATTTCGCTTAATATCCTCATACACATGCACCTTGATAATCTCCTTCTTATGTGTCTAGTTTAGTGGAAAGCCAGAACACACCATGTCACCTCAATAGAGAGTCACATTCAAGATTCATTCTTTGAGTTAATCACTAAACCCACCCCACACATGTTTGAGTCTAACCCATTGAAAAACCACCAATTTTATAAGCCCGATACCTTTACTTAGGGAGACCAACAACAAAGAGTTCAAATTAGAATCTATGAACATGTGTAGTTAAATGCCCTTTTATTAAAAAAATTAATCCATTAAGTTACTGATCGACTATAATATATTAATCTCTTCACTTTACGCCGCACCCCCAATATATGATTTTCTTTTACCTGACACCCTCACATGGTCACCTCAATAGATAATTCATAGATACAAAATTTGCTATGTCAATCATCTTGTTGAACGTAAATTGGGAAATGAATTTGGTGTGTTTGTGTGTTGGGGGTGGGGGTGCGAGGGCGCGGGCGCCGCGGCAGTGGGGTTTGGGAGGGAGAGAGAGCAACGTGTTTATGGGTCTCACGTCTTAGGGAGAGAGGTATCCAGTGTCAATGAGGCCATAACGACAAAAGAGCCTGGCAATGTTGTTGTCAAAAAAAGAATCTTAGGCGACCTGACCATGTGCGGCTAGCGTCTAATCTAAGAGAATATCAATCCTTATCCTCACTCTGGGAATGATAGTGAGTTCGAGTTGCTTTTTCTTGTCCGAGCATTCATTAACACGCTGTACATCTCCTACTTACGTTGACATCAATACAAAGAACTCATACAGATACGTTGTTTATGTAAATGCTAGTACAAGCACCTAGAGGGGGTGAATAGGTGCGAAAACAAACTTTTGTGAAGTATAGTGTAAAACTTTACTTTTAACCTGAGTCTGTTTAACAGTAGGCTTTGAAATAGAAACGAGACTCTAACAAATGAATAAAGTTACGAGTAAAGTAAAAGAGTTTAGGGAAGAGAATAAGAACACAAGATTTATAGTGGTTCGGTTTAATCTAAGCCTACGTCCACTCTCCCGCACTGATAGCCCACCGGCTGGATTTCACTATGAAACAAAAGAGTCGTTATAGTATCACGTCCTTAATTCCATAGTGTAGAGACTCTGCTACACTTCCTCAAGGTCTCACAAATTTATAAACTCTCTTTTGAGTACAAGTTTACGCTCAACAATTGAATTGACGAAGAACAAGAAGCTTCAGACTTTGGAATTTATCTATCGCACACACACTCAAATAACTAGAACATCTTCCTTATATACTCCTCCATGCCTTCATAACCGTTGGCACTTTCCAAATGAGCTCTTCCAATCTACCCATTGGACATAATCAATTAGGGAGATTTTGAGTTATTTAAGGAATATGATGATAGCCCACCAATCCTGCTCGCCCATACAATCATGATCTAGGTTTCCATAAGTAGAACCTTCCAAGTATGCTTCGCCAATCAACGGATCTAAATTATCCGAATCAAAACGAATAATAGATTCCGAGATGCTATATCCAGCCGAGAGATCTTCTTTAGTCGATAGAATCAAATCCTTAAAAAAATACTCAATTCTGGATAGGTCTTCTTCAACGGTCTAGAAACTGTCAATGAGGGTAGACTTTGAATCTTGAGTCTGGTGGTTCGGTGGTCTTCGGACTTTGACAAAGGAGTCTACAAGTCTTCAGACTAGACTGATGGAAATGTTTTGTTAGTTTCAAAACAAATACGGAAGTTTTCTCCAATAATCTCCCCCTTTTTGATGGTGACAAAACTTTCTTGCAAATTTGGATATTTTTGACCTGCAAGACAATACTCAAGCAAACATGGATATCTTACAAAAGATAATTGGCTTAGTAAAGATAGCATTAAATCTGCATCCACAGGAAATAAATAAGTTAGTCCTATAAATAAACAACTATCTTTGCCATGAAATACCAACAGTGCTTAAGATACTACAACAAACATTTAAACAATCAAACAATCCAAATCCAAATTCAGTCACAACCAAACATCCAAACAAAAGTAAAGTCAATCAAAAGTCAAGTCAAACAAGAGTCAAATCTCAAATCTGCACCATCTCCCCATTTTTGTCAGCATTAAAAAAAGGTAGAGACGAAATGAGAATGAAATTAGGATTGCTTTGGAACACGAATAAGCTGGAAATCTCCCATCGACTAGACAATCCCTTCCAGCTTTTTCAAATCCTCCTTCAGTTGAGCTACTTCTTCACCCTTAGCATTTGCTTGAACTTGAAGAGCAAGGGCATGAATTTGATCATGCAAGGAAACTGAAGAGGTTTAACCTGCATTCTACAAGTTCTGAACTTCGCATCCCAGGGCATAAATCTTGCCTCACATCTCCATAAGAATATCAAGCAGTCTTCGAAAGTCTGCTAAATTATCAGTCTGAGTGCTTGCTTCTGCATGATCAGTAGGATTATTGGCAAATGATGGTAAGTCAACATGAGCGCCCAGATTTGGCGAGGAAACCTCATGACCTTCCTCAGGAAATTTAGAGGCATAGATGTCTTCTGGATCTGCAGGTGAACGGCTAACATCTTCACTAGTAAAAGCAATTGAAGAAGTACCTCTGTTCTCAGCAACTCCCCATGTTTCATTGCCTTCAGGCGGTGAGAAGTACTTTTCATACTCTGTTTCTTCTTGTTCACCTCTGCCATCTTCTTCTTCTGCAGTCCTTTCTTCCTCTGCTTCTTTTCTCATCGATTCTCTCTCTCCCCTACTTTGCTCTTCTTTTTCTCTGTCTTGATCCTCTCTCTCCTCTGTCTCTGGAACAGAATGGTGTAGGTTTCTCAATGCAAAAGCGGAAATGGTGATATCGTCCTCATCTTCTTCATCCTCCAAGATGAGTACTCTTCTTTTCTTGGATGGAGCTGTCATGGGCTCCTTCCCTTTCCGTTTTGCAGCTGAAGAAACTTGGTGAGTCTTGACAGGGGTTTTCTCCTTGAATCGCTCCAAAGTCTTGTTCAGCTCCTTCAAACGCATTTTGGAAACCATTTTCAGTCCCACCACCATTTGATCACAAGTTCAAACACACAGAATCCTAGGAAGCTGAATATTCAAATGTCTGAATAGCTTAGTAACAAGAGCTGAGTAAGAAAGTTGGCCATTGTCTTTCACCATCGATCTATACATGTGAAACATGATTGTGTGTGGAAGAGAGAATTTTTTGCAAGTGTTGATAGCATACATTAGCTTTGTTTCTAAGTTGGAGACATCAGTCTTTGAAGTCGACTTGGGTCTAAGGCAATTGATCACAATCTTGTGAAGCAAAATATTTGAGGCATTCATCCTCAAGTACGAGATTCGTCCTTTTGCATCGAATATTTGTCACAGCACCCATTCTAGGCTTAAAATGAGTGTACATTTTGTCATCATCATTCCCATCAGGTTGACTAAGACCTCCAACACGTGGATCACTAGGGATATTTGCAAAAGCTAGTTCTGTCGTCCCCACAGGAGCAACCCCCAATCGTTCCATTGTTCGCAAAAAGTGGGTTTCATTTCGATACCCTTTTTCTTTCAAAAATTCATCAATATAGTTCAAGGGAGTGCCTCCCTTCTTCAAGGCAAAGTAAAGCTTAAAGATAAAAGCGGGCTTTTGAGTTCTTATGGGTTCTGCATCTTCAATGATTTCTTCCTCCACTCTATGATCAATATCCCGAGGTCTAGCTTGAGGAGATTGACGCAGTTGAGAATGTTGTGGGCTCTGTTGCTGTCTTGGAGATTCTTATTCCTCGGTGAGGTCAAAATGCATAGGTCCCGCACGCATATGTTGTGGTCCCATGTTCACGATCCTTGAAGACTTTCTTTGGGAAGCCATTCTCACAATCTCTGAGAGATTCCAAACTCGATTCGCGAGAAAGATGAGATCTTTGAAGATTAAACTAGAGAGTAAAAGTAAGAAAGTGATGTTTTGTGCTTTTAGGGTTTGAGAGGAAGACGATCAGTAAATAAGGCAGTCGAAAAGAGGTATACAGAACGACGTAAAAGGAAAAATAGAAAATTCATTTTCAAAAATAACTGCATTTTTGAAAAAATAGATAACCGTCATTTCAAAAGATAACTTCTTTTTTGAAAAGGAATTATTGCAATAATTATGAAAACTGGGGAAAGATAACATCAATCAATTACAGATTAATAGATGAACGTACCTTTTCGAGAGTTCATCCGTAAGATAAAATTCTAAAACATAAATAACTTACAGTTGTGAATCTTGATCTTCTGAGTTTGATTATCTTTAGACTTTTATCCCTGAGTCTGAACTTCTTCAGACTTTAAGATATTGAGTCTGGAACGAATAAGCTCGAATTGACTTTTCTCCAAAGGCTTTGTAAAAATGTCCGCTAGTTGATTCTTTAAGTCAATGAATTGAATCAAGACTTCTCCATTTTGAACATGGTCTCTAATGAAATGATGTCGAATCTCTATATGCTTTGCTCTTGAATGGAGAATTGGATTTTTG
Organism: Eucalyptus microcorys; assembly: GCA_014182515.1. Classification (NCBI taxonomy): domain Eukaryota; kingdom Viridiplantae; phylum Streptophyta; class Magnoliopsida; order Myrtales; family Myrtaceae; genus Eucalyptus; species Eucalyptus microcorys. Next base: position 10,090,123 of record CM024569.1, read on the forward strand.
GTAAGATTAATCGCGTTGGTGTTGTCGCATTTGATCTCTGTGCATGAGTCTTCGATTCCAAAGTCTCTTAGCCGTTGTTTTATTCATAAGATTTGAGAACAACAATTTCCAAGCGCCACATACTCTAAAAGAGTTAGTATGAGCACCTAGAGGGGGTGAATAGGTGCGAAAACAAACTTTTGCGAAGTATAATGTAAAACTTTACTTTTAACCTGAGTCTGTTTAACAGTAGACTTTGAAATAGAAACGAGACTCTAACAAATGAATAAAGTTACGGGTAAAGTAAAAGAGTTTAAGGAAGAGAATAAGAACACAAGGTTTATAGTGGTTCGGCTTAATCCAAGCCTACGTCCACTCTCCCGCACTGACAGCCCACTGGCTGGATTTCACTATGAAACAAAAGAGTCGTTACAGTTTCACATCCTTGATTCCACAATGTAGAGACTCTGCTACACTTCCTCAAGGTCTCACAAATGTATAAACTCTCTTTTGAGTACAAGTTTACGCTCAACAATTGAATTGACGAAGAACAATGAGCTTCAGACTTTGGAATTTATTTATCGCGCACACACTCGAATAACTAGAACATCTTCCTTATATACTCCTCCATGCCTTCATAACCGTTGGCACTTTCCAAAGGAGCTCTTCCAATCTACCCGTTGGACAAAATCAATTAGGGAGATTTTGAGTTATTTAAGGAATATGACGATAGCCCACCAATCCCGCTCGCCCATTCAATCAGGATCTAGGTTTCTATAAGTAGAACCTTCCAAGTATGCTTTGCCAATCAACGGATCTAAATTACCCAAATCAAAACGAATAATAGATTCCGAGATGCTATATCCAGCCGAGAGATCTTCTTTAGTCGATAGAATCAAATCCTTAAAGAAATACTCAATTCTGGATAGGTCTTCTTCAACGATCTAGAAACTGTCAATGAGGGTAGACTTTGAATCTTGAGTCTGGTGGTTCCGCGGTCTTCAGACTTTGATGAAGGAGTTTGCAAATCTTCAGACTAGACTGATGGAAACGTTTTGTTAGTTTCAAAACAAATACGAAAATTTTCTCCAACAGTTTATTCTGACAAAGCCATATAAACTAAGGAATAAACAAAGACCCGCGCACCCACCAGACTTCGTCGTATCCTAAAATTTTGCATTGAAAGCTAGCTCGAGATCCAAGTGCTTTTTCTCTGAATTCCGTTCCAGTTGACTTCAAAATATTCTCCAGCTAGCAATTACAATACGAAGTCGACTATCTCTCTCCCCGTCTCTTTCTATAAAAGCCAAGGAAACTAAACCTAATCCACCATGTATCTCAACCCGCTAAACCATCTCTTCTTCCAGCAATGGCAAGCACGCCCACTTTTGTGCTGTTCCCTCTCCTTCTTTTTCTTCCATTCTTGGCCTCTCTAGGTTTGGTGGGTGCTGATACTGCCTCGACCGAGACGATATGCATGTCCACTCCTTACCCTTCCGTTTGCCGGTCCAACCTGCCGAGCAACGAAACTGGCGACATCTACCATTATGGCCGCTTTTTCATGAGCAAGTCCTTCTCACGGGCCCGCCTGTTCCTCGCCCTGGTTGACAAGTACCTCGCCCGGCAGGACTCCCTCGCAATTTCTGTCGTCCGCGCCCTTGAGGACTGCCGCTTTCTCGCCTCGCTCAACCTCGACTTCCTCCTCAGTTCCTTCCAGGCCATCACCGCAACAAGCTCGACCCTCTCGATTCCCAAGGCCGAGGACGTTCACACCTTAGTTAGTGCTATTTTGACCAATCAGATGACCTGCCTCGATGGCCTCCGGTCGACTGCCTTTGCGTGGAGGGGGAGCAAAGGCCTCTCCGTGCCGCTTGCCAATGACACGAAGCTGAACAGAGTCTCGCTTGCGCTCTTCATGAGAGGCTGGGTCCCGCAGAACAAGAAGGGCAATGGTGGTGCTGGTGCGTGGCAGCCGAAGAGCCGGCAATTGCCGTTCCAGAATGGCCGCATGTCGTTCACGATGTCCAGTAGAACACGAGGAATTTACGAATCGGTGACGAGAAGGACGATTCTCCAGTTGAAGAACGACAGTTCTGTCTTGGTCAGCGATATCGTGGTGGTGAGCCAGGATGGGACCGGGAACTTCACAACCATCAATGCCGCGGTCGCGGCGGCTCCAAACAACACCAACGGCACAGGCGGATACTTCTTGGTATATGTGACTGCTGGCATTTACAAGGAGTACGTGTCCATTGCCAAGAACAAAATGTATCTCATGATGATTGGAGACGGCATCAACCAGACGGTGATCACCGGCAACCGAAGTGTAGCCGATGGGTGGACCACGTTCAACTCCGCAACATTCGGTAAGACTGCACTTTGCATATGGATTTTCCGCAATCTTAGCCTTACATAAGCACTATATTAATTAATTGCATATAAATGATCGGAATTTCTCTACCAAATAAATATTTGATAAATAAGATTCGAAGTTTCATAATAATATATATTATTTAGAACTTTCCACGGCGGGAAACGGGACAGGGAACTCATTATTAAGCTATAGGGCGGTTCACTAACTAAATCAATTTTGACTTTTGCTGCCTTAAATGACATGTGTCCGCTATTGGCATTTGGTATGATTTATACTAGGATTTAATTAGTACATCCATTAAATGGAGCATTGTTCTTTGTCAAATATCAATTACAAGAATGATTTTGATTGGATGCTTTATCTTAAAGCATGTAAAGGCATTCGATATGCTGGAGCTTATTTTCAGGCCCATAAAAAAAAAATCAAGAGCTTGTTATCATAAATTTCATCAAATTTCTTTCGTCCAGTCCCTTCGAATTCCATTATAATAATAAGGATTGACATCATGAACCCATTATCACTATTGCAGCTGTGATGGCACCGAATTTCGTGGCAATAAACATAACCTTTCAAAACACGGCCGGTCCAGCGAAGAGCCAGGCCGTAGCCGTCCGTAGTGGAGCTGACCTATCGGTGTTCTACAGCTGCAGCTTTGAGGCTTATCAGGACACTCTTCACCCACACTCTATGAGGCAGTTTTATCGAGAGTGCGATGTTTACGGCACAGTTGACTTCATCTTTGGCAACGCAGCCGTCGTCTTCCAAAACTGCAACCTCTACCCTCGCCTTCCATTGAGCGGGCAATCCAACATGATCACTGCCCAAGGCCGAACGGATGTGAACCAGAACACGGGCACATCCATTCATAACTGCACCATCAGGGCGGCCGACGACCTAGCCTCAAGCAATACCTCTGTGCAAACGTATCTAGGGAGGCCGTGGAAGCAATATTCAAGGACAGTGTACAAGCAAAGCTTCATGGATAGTTTGATAAATCCTGGCGGGTGGCAAATTTGGAGTGGGGACTTCGCTCTGAGCACTCTATATTATGCGGAGTATAATAATACTGGGCCCGGATCAAACACCACGAACCGGGTCACGTGGCCCCTGTACCACGTGATCAACGCCACGGACGCGGCCAACTTCACGGTGTCAAGCTTCTTGCTCGGGGACGCTTGGTTGCCTCAAACGGGCGTGCCTTATACGGGCGGGCTGATATAACCGTCCTGCTCCGAAACGGAGGTTGAATGGATCTATTTTGAAAGGAAAGGACAGTCAAAAAGGACTCTCTCCTAAGTAGAGATAACAAATTAGCTGCATTTGTTCTTTCATTCTTGTTATTTGTTTTTATGTGCAATAGGATATGATCTTCTTGAATATTTAACAGAGAAGGGGATGAGCTGATTTTGGAGAGGCTGGATTGAGCCATGTGTAGTATGGATTGGAGTGTTTCTTTTCCTTATGTGGAAGTCATTGCTTTGCCAGCTATAGAGTCGGATCATAGCCCTATTTTATTAAACCTTTTTCCCAACAAGTCAAACGTAAAAAAGAATTTAAATTCGAAGCTTTCTAGGTAGATGAGGAGGATTATGAACATATTCTATTGGACACCTGGAATTCTTTTGGAGGGGAGAAAGTAAATCTATCAATTATTAAAAAAAAAGGTAGTTGAAGAGCTAGCGGGTTGGAGTAAAAGGAGGTTCTAAAATGTAAAAGCACAAATTTCAATGCTGAAAAGAGAGATGCAGACCATCATAAACAACTCAAATTCACATTATGACATACACATAATGAATTGGCTGAAAATGGAGATAGAGAGGCTATGGAGATAAGAAGAAGTATATTGTGGTATGAGGTCCAGGATCAATTGGCTAAGATGGGGGGATAAAAACTCAAAATACTTCCATGCAACCACAATGCAAAGGCGACAAAGAAGCAAGATAGTAATGCTGCAAAATGAGCAAAATGAATGGTGTCGAGACCCCATACAATTAAAGGAGATAACAGCCAAGTATTTCAAAAAGCTCTATACTTCTACAAGGCAAAGAAACTTCCAACCAGTCATTAACCAAATCCCATACCTTGTAACAGAGGAGATGAACCAAGTGTTGATTGAAGAAGTGACCCTACAAGAGGTTACTGTAGCAACTTTTCAGTTGGGTGCCCTCAAAGCTCCTGGACCAAATAGTTTGTGTGGAAAATTCTATCAACATCACTAGAAAGGACATTCACGAAGAAGTATTTAGGGAGGTAAAATCTTTCTTTAACTCAAGAACACTTAATCTTGAGTTGAATCACACATATATCACCCTTATACCGAAAATGCACAATCCAGAGAGGTTGGAACAATTTCACCCTATCGGCCTTTGTAACTTTGCTTATAAAATCATCTCAAAGATCATGTTGAATAGACTAAAATAGTGTCTACCTAACTTGATAGCAACGAAGCAAAGTGCATGTGACATCCCAAATTTCTGATTTTGTTTTCAATTAAATGAGACGGGCTTTTCATCGACGCGCTTATAGTTCAATTCTCCGAGCTGATCACTTATGAGATAATTAGTCTATCAGGTGCAGCCGTTAAGGAATTTAAAAGCAATAGGCTTGAGAATCTGACCATGAATCGGCTGCTCGACCGTATTAATCTGCAAGGATCATTACGACACTGTCAGAATCAAACAGAGATCAGTAATAGGTCAATTCAACTGAGATATGTGATTAGAGTGTGGGTGATTCCACTTGATTGCAATATCCTCGTCGACCGGCACTGAACTGATTATTATATCGTTTTGGGTACCATGTGTCCGTATTTGAAATCTCGAGATTTTCACAACAATCGAAAGTCGCCAATGTGTCAAAGATTATGTCATAACTTGAAAATAATCAACCACGGGTCAATTGCACTGAAAATTTCTAAAAGCTACCCGGTAGATTATGACACGCTCCAATCGCGCTAGATTGAAATTAATCGTGATTTTAAACTCGAATTCAGAAATTGAAAGTTCTGTCATGTCACAATTCATTTTAGGAACGTCAACTCATCCTTATATTATTTTTCTACAAACCGAGATTTTTGGTGAAAAAGCAAGGTAAGGCCGTTTTTGTTTGGGATTGTCAGAGGGCCGTTTTTGATCGAATCTTTGGGATGCAAGTTGGATCGTTTGATAGGGAAAAATCATAAGAAGGTCGAGGGCACATGGACCGATTTAATTGAGCTTCAATTGGATGGAATTGAGAGAGAATTGAATGGATTGAATGGGGCAATGTCCAAAATTCGTAGCTCCCATGGCACACAACATTTTGGACACTTAGCCAAGCTTGTTGAGGAAGCTAAGGAGAGGAAAATGGCTGAGGGTGAGGGCCATGGCTGGTGGGGGCAAGAGAGAGGGAGCAAGACAAGTGTGAAGGCCTTAGAAGCCTTGGGGTCCCCCTTTGCATCAGCAGCTCTTCTCCCTCCATGAAATCAGGCTTTCTCCATTGTTGTGGTCCTTGGAGAACTCAAGAGAACCAGAGGAAAACCGAGCACACCAGCCCCTCCACCGTCGCACACCCGCAAGGCCACCGTCAACCGTTTTCCCCTTGTTTTCTCCTTCTACCGGTTTATGCTCCAGCTGACCTTTTGCCAAAGATCTGAGTTAAAAGTTGTCTTTCCGGTTGAATCAGCCAATGATCCACCTATTTTCGTGACGAGGACATCCAAACCGTTCCAACAAGCCCAACCTCGCCCCGAACGGAGCCACCTTCCATCCTGTACGGCCGTCGCAAGCCACCGGTCGCCGGACCGTCTGGAAGCTGCCCGCCTGCACTATTTCACGTTTTCTTGCTGTTTCGCCCCTTTCCGACCCTTTCTTTGCCCATCTCAACCTCCAACAAGATTCCCTTGACCCCCGGGAGCCGCCGGTTGCCAACCACCAGCTCGCTGGAGCTCTGATTGGCCCGTTTTCGCTGTTGAAGTTGCTGGTCTCTTCTCTGCAGTTCAGTTTTTGGATGTGCGGAGTGTCTTCCCGGCCTCCATTTGTTGAGCATTCATTATACTCAAAGAGATTTTGTAAGACCTCGAGGAAGTGTAGTAGAGTCTCCGGCGTGGGAGAGCGGACGTAGGCTTGAATTGCCCACTATAAACCTTGTGTTCTTATTCTCTTCCACTGAATCTCTTTATTTTTGTTCGTATTTTTATTTAATTGCTAAAGTTTGATCTCGTTTATTGGTGTCGCTCGCTTTTATCGACCGCCTTGGTGTCATGGTCGCCGTGAACTCACCGGCGCGCAAAATCGGTGAGTTTATCTTCTAAACCTCGCTTAGTAAGTTAATTATGCTTAAGGGGTGTTTAGATTAGTCTAAGTAGGTTTAGGTGGTTAGATTAGATTATTTTAATGTAAATTATATTAATTGTATGATTAGTTTAATGGATGTTTAATTAGGGCTAATTGTATGTTTAAATTAGTGTAATCTAGTTTAAGCCCTCATTAATTTTTTCTATTTAATTAATTATTTCGAATTTTATAAATATTATTTTATTAAATTATATTATTATAATATATTATTTAATTATTTAATTTTCGGAATTAATTTTAATTATTTAATAATTTCAAAAATTTTGCCGGGATGGCCGGTCGTTAGAATTTCGCACTGATCGCAGTAGTGCGGTTAGTTTGTGCTAATTGTTTGTGTAATTGAGAAATTATGTAAATTGATGATTATGGTTAATTATTCCAAAGTGTGGAATTGATTGAAATTGGAAAAGTTTTGGTATTTAACTTGAAAATACCTAGTGTCGGCTTTTGGCACCGTAATTAGTTTGTATGACTAGTTTGAATCGATGGATGTTATTGGATTGTATATCCAATTCTATGGTTTATTGTTGAATGATCAGCTTTGGAGAGCGTTTGGTTTGTATATATATGTATCAACTTGGGCGAGCAATTATGATATACATATATATATATTGCAGCTTTTGGTGAGCTATTATATGATCTATCAGTTACAGCTTCTGGTGAGCTATTACCTATATGTTACAGCTTCTGGTGAGCTATTACCTATATGCTACAGCTTTTGGCGAGCTATTATATTATCTATCAGTTGTAGCTTTTGGTGAGCTACCATCTATATATTATAGCTTTGGAGAGCATATGTCGTATTAACAACTGGTTTGATAGACAGTATTGAATGATAGATAGTATGATTGAATTGAATTGTACTAACGTGCAGGAATGGACTGAGGCGAGGTAAGTCCTCAATCCTCTTTGTGTGGCTAGAGCGCCCTGGGGCTTATTTTCTTCCTAATCGAGTTTTAGAGGGTAGGACTCGCTAAGACATTGTCTCACCCCGTTGTGGGATAATATTTCAGGTCCCTAGTTGGCGGATCCTCCGGAGCTTTTTGGTAGACCAGTGAGAGTCGCTAAGAGGATTTTTGACTTCGCCCATCCCGACTGAAGAGCTGGCAAATGGACCTGTATAGCTGATCTTAGGACAGCTTAGTTTTTAAAGAATGATCTTCTATAGATCTTTTGTTAATAGCCTAGTCCTGTAATCAAACTAGTTTGATGTGTATAAAAGTGTGTGGTGTGGTTTTGAAAATGTGATCCTGCTTTTCTATCTCAATTGAGTTTTTTTCTGGGGATTATTTATCCACTTCCGCATGTGTAATTAATTGAATGGGTCGGCAATGTGTCTTAGGAAGTCGCTTTTCTATCTACCGCAGTGGGATATGCATATGCTCGAGGTTCGGGGCGTGATAATGCATTTGTAAATGGGAGACAAATACAAGATAACATACTAATAGTGCAGGAAGTGCTTCATCAGCTATGTATCCGAAAGCAGAAAAAGAAATTTCATGCAGTGCTGAAGGTAGATATGAAAAAGGCATATGATCGCGTGAAATGGGATTTTCTCAAAGCAAGCATGCTTAAAATGGGTTTCTGCGATACTTGGGTCTCCTGGGTCATGGAATGTGTCTCTACGGTATCATTCAATGTAAAAGTAAACCGGGAACCTACAACCTCTTTTAAGCCTACTCGCGGTATAAGACAAGGTGACCCCTACCTCCGTACCTATTTATTATTGTGGCAAACATTCTATCTATGATGCTGAAAAGAGAAATGGAAAATGGCAGCATTAAGGGTATTAAGCTTAATAGATTTTGTCCATCACTATCCCATCTACTATTTATAGATGACTTAATCTTGTTCTTGGAAGGAAAATTGGTCAAGTGTCAAAATGTAGCAATGATCCTAAACCAATATTGCTTTGTGTCTGGACAAGCTATAAATTTGAACAAGTCTGGCATGCTCTTTAGTAAAGACTGTCCAAGAGAACTAAGGAGTAACTTGACTAAAGAAATGAGAGTACCAAAGTTGGGAAAGACCGGGAAATATCTCGGGATATCTTTTGATTGGGGTAGATCTAAAAAGCAAATGTTTGACTGGATTATTGCACGAGTTAATATGAAACTAGAGGGTTGGAAAAATAATTTTTATCAAAGGCAAGGAAAGAAATTCTGCTTAAAACTGTGGTGCAAACTTTACCACAATTTGCTATGTCCATTTTTAAAATCCCCCTATCTATTTGCCAAGCCATTGAAAGGAAAATAGCAGCTTTCTGGTGGAAAAACAATGAGAACAAGGCAGGTTTGCATTGGAAAAACTGGGACATTCTTAGAGCAAGAAATGATGAGGGTGGGCTAGGCTTTTGAGATCTAATTAAATTTAACGAGGCATTATTGGGGCAGCAAGCATGGAGGCTAATTCAAAATCTGACTTCTCTTTGGAGTCAAATTTTCAAAGGACTATACTTTCCACATACAAATGCATTACATGCAAAGAAAGGCTCAAGACCATCATGGGGTTGGCAAAGTCTAATATTGGGAATAAATGCTATAAGTAATTCATTAAAGTGGGTGGTTGGAAATGGAGAAAAAATCAGTATTAGAAATGATCAGTGGTTACCGAGAGGTTTAATTGGAGGACCTGCAAATAGAGATGACCCATCACGGGTTTTGAAACTTATAACCAGAGACTCCACCACTTGGAAGAAAAATAGAGTACTAGAACTTTTTGACCACGACGTGTGTAAATAAATTCTAGCTACCCACCTTAACCCCCAATTTCCAAAGGACAAATTGGTCTGGAAGCCAACCAAAACAGGTCAATTCACAATCAAGAGTGCATATAACAAGCTCAAGGCAAAAGGAGAAATTCAGAAGCAAAACCATGCTTCATCGTCCTATAAAGTACCACGATCATTGTGGAATAGAATATGGAATGCCCAAATTCAGCCCAAAGTCAGATTTTTCCTTTGGCAAATTTGTCAAAATGCATTAGCAACAAAGGAGACTTTATATCGGAGAAATATTATACCTGAGGCCACGTGCACAATATGCAACAAATATCCAGAGTCAGTCGAGCAAATTTTCCTCCTCTATCCATGGACAAACCAAGTTTGGGATGGCGCTGAAATGAAGATACAAAGAGATGGTTATGGAATAACTCGGAAAGAGGAATGGCTGGCCAATTTTCAACATACCTCAGTTTCTTTCAAGTGATTAGCCCTGTTATTGTGGCAGATCTGGAAATCCCGCAATGATTGGTGTTTCAGAGCAAAACCGTTGAATTCTCAGGACATAATCACCTCAGCAACGGCCATGGAAGAAAATTTTAACAAGTGGATGAGAAAATAGAACAAAACAGAGTAGGTGCCGACCTCCCCATCTTAGATCTGGAAATCTCTAATGCAAGCTTTGCCTCAGACTTCAACTCCTTAGACGCACGGCTTGACACAAACCCAGAAGCCTTCGCTGCAATGCTCGCACCAAACCGAGAACCCCCCGACACACACTTTGTCTTGGATTGGGACCTTTTCGATGCACGGCTTGCCTCAGATTTGGACTCCCTCGACACACGGTGTGCTCAAAATCAACGTTGATGGTTCCTTTCTTCAAGAAATAGGGGAAGTGGCTGTAGCTTGCGTCTGCTAAGACAGCAGAGGAGTCCTCGTCGATGGATTAGCATGCACGATCAGAGCTTCTTCAGCAATCTAGGCACAAGCTGTGTTACAAACTCTAAAGTACTTTGAAGGGAAATAAGAAAAGTAGATGGAGTTGGAGTCAGATAACTTTGAATTGATGAAAGATTTGGTGGAAAGTACACCGTAGGTCAACTAGGAAATAGATGCATTAATATGTGAGATGCAAGCACGTGTTAATACTTTCCCAAACCTGAAAATAACCCATTGTCGACGAGAACGCAACAAAGTGGCAGATTGGGTCGTCAAGGCCCACCGAAGAAAGGCCTTTCCAGCTAACTGGTTTTATATCCCCCTTCTTGTCTTTTGGACTTAGTTATGTTCTGAAACTAGTTCATCTACTATCCAAACTTTTACTTGAATGAGAATGCTAAAAACTTCTTTTCGACCAAAAAAACAAATTGGTCATAACACAGGATTTCACGCGGGGGCCTACATAGTTTCAATAAACTTTTAATAATTATTGATTTGATCGAGGAGGATGGGTCTAATTAAATCTGTGTTCAGCCATGAAGATACTAGTTATTGGATGCTCTGATACGTGAGAATCTAATGACCAGTAAATTCTTACTTATATCAGAAGTAGCACGTGCTCATCCCCCATTCAATTTTGTTTAGAAAGCTGGTTTTATCTAAATGAAAATGGATATCAAGGAAATTATCAAAAAAGTCACAAACTTATTACACTTATGACAATTCAATTATAAATCTTTCAATTTAATCAATTTAAGTCATAAATCTTTTGATATTTTTTAATATAGTTTTTCCAACGAATTTTAGCTAAATTTCATTGAGGTGGACGATTGTTCTAGGTGACACGATTAGTGCTGACTTGGACATTTTTTCATCAAAAAAAAAAATATGAATTTTTTATTTTTCATTTTTTTTCTACTGTGGCCGAAGAGGGTCGCTAGGGCCTTCTCACCAGTCACGGTCAAAAAAAGAAAATAAAAAATAAATACTAAAAATAATAATTTTTAAAAAATTACAAAAAAAGATCCACATTAACTCCGGTCATGCGGTGTAAGACGATTGCCATCCACATCAGCAATTTCCTACTAAACAGGATTCAAGAGAGCAGTAGGAGTCCTCCTTTCAGTAGGTGGGACTTGCATGGTGCTGGCAGTGGCCAAACCTCTTGTGACTTCCATCCTTTACGTCGAGCAAGTATCTTGGCTTGCTGCAACTTCTGTCGACCCCTCAAGGTTTTGAGTAAGATCAATTTCAAACGAACGTCTAGGAGCGCGAGAGAGATCGGTGGCAACACAAGTTGATTTTCGCGTTCCAATGGGTCTACAGGTGCTTTGTGATGGAGCTTTAGGTGCCATTGAGTTAGAATTTTGAGGTGAGGAGTGAAAAATTTTCAAAGTATGTCGTCGAATGAGCAAGAGGAGCAATGGATTTTAAAGTGAGAAAATAAAAATAGACAGCTATTTGTGATCATACAATCGAGTAATAAGCTGCAGTGTAAATGCATGTTGCAATGGCAAAAACCCGTACAGTGCAACGGTAATAATTTCGAAATACTGCGTGTCTGTACGTGGCGGGACTTGTTACCATGAGCTATGCCGATGATGACAAATGTCTTTGAAAAGGTCGGCAATGGCTTTGTTGATTGTGAACATAAGCAAAGTGGAATGCATATACCAAGTTCATTTATAATGAATTCAAATGCGCCCTTTTCTAGTGGCTTTGTAGATAGGTCAGCTAGTTGATGCTTAGAATCAAGAATCAACAAAGTGTACACGGATATCACCATTGCTCATATGGTGTTTCGTCGGTTTCGGATATTGCAACGAAATATCTTTCACAAAATGTTGTATTCTGATTTTTATCAAATGAGACTCAAGAACTGTATTAACTTTGGACAAAGATGGTCAAATGCGAATGAGGCTATATATAATATAATCTCGAATCTAAAAATGTTGCTTGATACGCTTAATACGAGCTTAATACCAATGATAATCAATGTTGAAATCTAATCAACAGTGTCTTCTAAACTCACTTCAAAATAATAATGAAAGCCCATTAAAATTAAAGTGGTTTATACAATATCAAAGATGATTCGACAACACTAGATATTAACAAAAGTGCCTAGAAAGCATTGCTCTCTAATAAGTTCAAGGACACAACGGCAAAATCCAATCAACGATGCTGGACAATGATAACAACACCTAATAAACACTGCTCTTAGATGAGTATGATGGTACAATGTCAAAATCTAATCAACAACACTAGGGCAATGGATTAGCATTGGAATCTAATCAATAGCACTGCTCGAGATATCGGTGCTCACCGGAATTGAATCTATAACAGGAATCTTAAGCTACAATTAAACTAGACTAAGCAAAGATAAAAGTAAGAGTAATTTTGTGTGCTATTTTGCGTAGGGGGCTTCTCTGTTGGATTGATGCGGTATTTATAGGCCAATTTGGTAACCGCTGGTGGTAGGTTGCTCCTTCCTCATGAGTCACTTCACGTTCTATGCTAAACCACCTTATCCACATCTAGTTTTTGACTTGTTCAACAATGTTCTCATGGTTTGTCCAGCAAGAATTAACTGCTCCTCTTGAGTTTGGTGCTCTTTAACCGTTCCCACCTAAATTCACCGCCAATTTTATGTCTTCAACAGCATCTTTTAGGCTTTGACACGTGGCAACCTATTACTTCATTATGTATCTTTGCTTGTATGTCCATCAAAATTTAGACCCGAGGATTCTCAAAATCCTTGGCTATCCTTTGTTTTATAACCACTGTGGCCTAGACTGATATGAATTACAACCCACGTGCAACAATGAGGGTGATTTTAAAGTTTTCTACTCCTCATGACCAACACATGTTTACAGGAGTATTTTTGGGTGTCAACACATGATATTTGATGAACTGATGTTAAATCTCAATATGCTTAACTCTAGCACATGATTGGATACTTGGTAAACATTTATTGCATTGGTATTATCACCCCCGATAGCAACGTTTGAACAATTTCAACCAAAATCACTGAGTTGTTGTTGCATCCAAAGTAAATGAGCACAACAACTTTCAAGTGCCACATAATAAGTTTCAGCGATTGATGATGCCCTTTGAGAACCATGGAACGAGTATACATCTCATTAGTGGACAAGTATATGTGGTACTCTTTCTATCTATCTTACATCTTGCAAAGTCAACATCTAAATATCAAAGTAATATGAAATTTGAATTCTTTCAATAGCAAAGTCCTAATTTGGGAGAAGATCCAATGTATTTGACAATACGCTTCACAGTCTTGAGGTGTGACTTTTTAGGATCAAAATGAAGTCATGCACAAATACAAACACTGTAGCTCTTTTCATTTTGCAGAAAATATTTTTTGGGAACACATTTTCCTCATTTTCCAGCGTTCAATTACTTAGGAAAGTGAATTAATGGAAAATGTATTCTTGGTTAATGGAAAACTATGCTTAAATTCAAGAAAATAATCTCCTCTTTGAAAAAGTCAAAAAAACATTCTCCAATATATAATTAGGTATTGACGTTGGACTTGAAATTATACGTTTGAACACAGGAAACCCAACGTTGGTTCCCAAGTCTTTAACTCCGAGGCTGGGTCCTTCAAGGCCGAGCCCAAGTCCAATGAGGCCGAGACCAAGTCTTTGACGCACGGACACAAGTCTATCAAAATCAGACCTCGGTCCACTAAAGTCGGGCTTAGGACCCTAATTCACAACCCCAAGCCCTCAGCGCCCAAGCCCAAGTCCCCATTGCCCATGCCTGAGTCCCTCCAAATCGAATCCAAACCCTTGGTGCCCATGCCTGTGCCTTATGCCTTAGCACCTAAGCTTGCATCCATAAAGGTTAGGCTCGAGCCTAGATGCTCAAGCTCTAGTCCCCAACACTCAAGCACAAGTCCACAAAGGCCATGCATGAGTTGTCAACGCTTGGGCTCGGGTCCTTGATTAATAGAACATTTTTCTTATAAAATATATATTTTTTTAAATTGATTTTTTTGTTTTTTTTTTTTTTTTTTTAAATCTGATTTTTAATTTTTCCATTTTTCCATTTTTTGTTCTTTTTTTTTTTTCTTTTTGATTTCTCCTCACCCAATTGCCGACTGTGGCTAGCCACAGGGGAGGAATGAGTTTGCCGGTGCGTGGCAAGCTTGTCGCTCGCCAATCTAGCAAGGCTTAAGCCTCATCAGCCAATTGCCATGGTTGGCAATTGGATGAAGAAGAACAAAAAAGAAAAAGAAAAAATGAAAATAAAATAATTAAAAAATCGATTTTTACAAAAAGAAAAGAAATAATAAAAATTAAATGTTATTAAAAGGAGTGCACAAAGGAAAATCAAATGAGATTTTCCATACTAAATGGCGAAAAATATTTTCTAACTCTTTCAAATTTCATCTAAATACCGAAAAATATTGTCTTTTTTTTGGAAAATGGTTTTTTGAAAAACGTTTTCCAAAATTGTCACATTTTCCGTGAAAATAAACAAAACCTAAATAAAATATCCGGCCTAGAAGCAATTGGATAAAGTAATGGACCTATCATGCTTCCTTAGAGTTTAGAATCAACAGACTCACTTTGTCATCCTTGTCAAGCCTCATTGACAATGCATGGGAGCTTATATCTTATTACAGTTTTCCATTCCAAATTTCCTTACCAGTTCTTTTGCAAATTTTTCTTGAAATATGAAAGTTCTTTCCTTCAATTGTTTGACTTGTAACCCCAGAAAGAAATTGACCTCTCCCATCATACTCATTTCAAATTCACTTTTCATGATACTTGCAAATTCCTGTTAGTTGAACCAAAGATAATATCATTAACATAGATTTTAATCAACAAAATATCATTATCTTTTTATTGATTCGTCACTTCTCTTTGGAAGGCTGACATAATATGGTTTAAGTGACTATTTTCAAGTAAAAGCTTATTCCTGATTCGTTGCTCTTCGGCCATCTCCTCGTCGAATCGTTCTTTCTTACCCATCAGTGTATTAAAAGAAGCAATGTCCTTACGCAAAGCTCCTTCAACCTGAGCCATCTAAATGTCCCTAAATTTCCGTAGATGTCGAACTTCAACTCATCTTTTTTCCAAGATCTGTCTCTTCAGTGTCAAGGCCAGCCCGTTCATTCACTAGATTCTGCAGGGCATTTTGGTTGACCTTCATCTTATGACAGACTTTCTTCAGAGTATTATGAGGATATCAATAATCTCTCTCCGAGACTACACGAACGGCGATTCTCTCACAATTTAGTTGATAAGTCTCTACCCTAAGGAGAAAGTCAGTCAGGAAATCTTCACATTCTTTCCTGAACCTGAAGGACTTTGAGAACTGGATTTCACCACCACCTAGTTCATTGGCTAAAGCCTTTTCTTGGTGATTATTGGATTATTTGCAATCAACAGAAAGCCACCTTGAGAGAATTCAAGAAATTCAGTCCGTTTAGCCTTTGACTATTTCATCAGTAATGCCAGATGCTAACGAGGATTCAGACGTAACACTACTGGAGCTGGTGATCTTGGAGCGTAATATCCTTGCGGCATGTTCAAGAACAACTTTAGCTTTGACGGAGGAGCTCAAAGACTACCCCGCATTCTCAAACAAGGGTAAGGGGAAGGCTCAGAAAGATAACCACCTTGCCTTGTATACTTCAATTTGTCCCAATGTTCATTTTCCTCACACTTCCTCGAGTTCTGAAGGCAAAAATGAAATATCAAGCGTGAAGCAATCTGGTGATTTCAAAACAGCAATCAAATGACTCGTTATCAGTTTGGTCTATACTTATGCCTAGTCATGAAGGCGGATTCCAGTGAATATCAAACTAGTATACGCACACCCTAAGTCAATCCGAATTGCTTGGGGAGAGTATATCTCAAATCCTTGGAAGAATTTCCTTCTTTGACAATCTTAATGTAAATTCAACATGAATGAGTACATTGATCCAGAAATCTATAGACCTTCTTCAAGAGATAAAGGAATAGATACGAGTGTAGCTAGGAGAACTGAAAGCGCAAAAAACAAAATCATCTGAATCAAACAAAAACATCTGAAGAAAATGTTTGAATGCAGAGATACCCCATGGGACAGGCAAAGGTGAACGACTTAGCAATTGACAACCAACAGACTCACGAAGGTGAGGTCGAAGATACAATCTATCATGTCGAAACAGAGCAAAGACCTGATTAGAGAAGAATGATGGAAAATACAAAGCAATCCCAAGGTGCCGACCCCTTTAGATGCATAGCCAAAGAGGGATGTGTAATACCTCTATACAGAGCAGCGAGAATAAGTGGGCCTGAGGCAGTCGACCTACCTTCTGTTAAGCTGGAGGCAATACCAAGGAGATCTCTGGATAGTTTAAGAGAGGGGTGAAAGAAAGAGTACTTGGACAGCCAGAACAACAAAAGGGTTGCATGCGTGACATCGGAGATCATACCAGACGTTCGACAAAATTTGATTAGAAAGTTTCCACAGGAAAGAGCACCATTATTAATGAATTCAAGATGTTTGGGCGGACCAATGTCTCTTGCGGGTGTGCAAAGGAAGAAAACTTGCTATGACATAAACATCTAGGAGAGTGATCGACATTTATGTCAAGGGAAAAAGAAACAGTTGACTGATGGAGACCAAAAGCTAATTGCAGCGCTGAAAAGGCCCAGATTCAGATCCCAGTCAAAGCAACTAATCTGAAGTGCTGCAGCAATGCCAGCCTACTCCCAGGTCGGCAGCATTCGATCATTGGAATTTATCCTCAGATACCACTCCCAAAATTCTACACCGAAAGAAGGAAATCTCTTGAATCGCTGGGATTAGGCATTTCAGACGTCTATGATAGAAGGCTTTTGGCAATGAAATTTCTCTTCACGTGAACAAGGGGAACAACAACGGAGGATCATAGGAATCTAAAAATGTTGCTTGAAACAAGGACCGATAAGAACGTCGTCAATATACCCCTCAAGAAGGTTTTGAAGTCAAAATAGCAATTGCTGTCGTGCTCGTTGTCTCGCCAGCTGTGGAACTTAAAAACGTAATTTGCAGAAGAATATCTAGGAGGCTTGGGAGCCAAGGAAGCGACAAGGTTGAGGACAAGCGAATTCGGGAGGCCAAGGCATAGGATAAGGGTTTAAGGTCGCAAACAGAGGAGATAAAAACAAATCTTGGCCGAATAAACAGGCGAGATTCAAAGAGCAGCGATCCATAAATATACGATTCGTAATGATGGCGATTCATGAACCGTGTTGATTGAGGCAATGTGTCAAGATGCTTTGAGGTAGTCGCGCGCGCACTCCAGGCATTTCTACCTGGCACCTTCATTACCTATACCTGCCCTCCACCTTTAAGGAGGGATCGGCATCACGGGTTCCAGTGGGGCCCCTAACCCTTCCCTTGTGGGGTTGGGCGTGCGCGGGTAACCCAACGGTTAGGGAATTTTTATCGAGGTCCCTAACCCTCTATGCCGACGGAGGACTCTCACCCCAGCCAGGTTTTCCCTGGAGTCGGCTTGGGCCTTTTAAGGTCATGCTCAGGACCAGCAGTACGAAGCGTCAGATGAACAATTGGCACCTTGGTGTTCATGAGACATAAACTCGCACGTTTTGGGTATTTAAGTTTTTTAAACAACTACAGGAAAATTAGCAAAAAAATTTTAAACATATTACAATTGTATTAATTCAATCCTTATCAATTTAGTTCATCCAGCCAATTTTGGTCGATCGGCGCTTACACAAACATCAGCCATTTGGCCAATGCTAACATGGCAATTTTTAAATATTTTTTGAATTTTTTATTTTTCCTTCTCTTCGTCTTTCTTCTTTTCTTTTCTTTTTTTTCTCACAGGGGCCAACGAGGCTGGCCTCATGCCCAAATCACAAGGCGTGGCCAGCCTCACAATCTAGTGCGAGGCCATGGTTGCTTCACTCGCGTCGCCAAGTCCTCACCGGCCGCAAGCAAAGGCCTCCATGGCCTCACCAACTATGGGTAAGGGCTGCAACTCTTCCCGGCCATTGTGGGGAAAAAAGAAAAGAAGGAAGAAAAACAAAAAATTAAAAAAATACAACATCAACATTAGCCGTATGGCCAATGCCCAAGTTAGCACCAACCAATCAAAATTGGCCGAATAGATTGAATTGGCACAAATGTGAAAGATTTAGAACTAAATTGGCGCAAAAAAAAATTTAGGGTTGAATTAACACAATTGTAATAAGTTTAGAACTTTTTTTGGTAATTTTTCCAAATAATTATAATTACTTTTAATTCTTGTCGTGTGAGCTCAGAGGAACTAATTTTAGTCACATATTCTTGAAGACAAGATTCAATCGAACAAATTTTCATTAGCACTAACAAATCATGATGCTCTCATAGGAGGGAAAAATTATCAAAATAATTTTAAATCTATGGCAATTTTTTTTCTATCTAATTCTAAACTTTTTTTTTCCAATTCAATCATAAAATTTTTGCAATTATGTCAATTTAGTCCATTTGGCCAATTTTGGCTGGTCAGCGCTGACGTGAACGCCAATCAACATTGTGTGAATAATATTATAATAATATTTTATTTGTTCGATTTATTTTTTAATTTTTTTAATTTTTCTTTATTCTTTTGTTTTTATTTCATTTTGCTTTTTTTTTTTTCTCCTTCTTCCTTCTCCCTCCTTCCTCCTTCCATTGCCGGCCAAAGTCGAGCATTGGCAAAACGATGGTGAGGCCCCGCCAGATCTAGCGAAGCTCAACCTTAACCATGGTCGACAAGGCTTGCCCAAGCTAGAGGTCGCGCAAAGTCACGCCCTTCGACCTTGTGACCTCTAGCGGGGCATGAGCTCGTCGATCTAGCAAGCGGCCTGGGCGAGGTCACCAAACCATAGCCAGGCTTCCCTAAAGTCAACGAGGTACCATAGCCAGGCTTCCTTGAGGCTGGCGAGAGACCTCACCGGCCCTGCCTTTGGCTAGTCACCAATGGTGACAGGCTAGAGGAAGGAGGAGAAAATAAAGAAAAAAATAAAAATTGAAAAATAAAATATTATTAAAAGATTGTCCACATCAACATCGATCGGATGGCCGACACCGACTAGCATCCACGTCAGCACCAATCGGCCAAAATTGGCTAGATGACTGAATTAATACAATTGCAAAAAATTTAAGGCTAAATTGATAATAAATAAAAGATTTAGGAAGGAATTGTAAAAATTGCAATAAGCTTAAGACTTTTTGGTAACTCCCCCCCTCCCCCCTCCGAGGAGGAAAGAGAAACATTAGGATTAAATCCATGTATTGTAGGGATGACACATTAATTAAGAGGAGTCGGTAATTTATGCTTGAACCGGCACCGAAGCCACCTGCTAATAAAAACCTCGCCAACCTGTTTCAAGCCTCTATACCGAAGGCCAAACCTTAAAGATGTCAAATTTCGATTTATTATATATCATAAATATGTTTCCACCATAGTCAGGTCATTACTATGGATAAGGACATGACTGGAGTGTAGAGTATTATTAAGCACATGACCCATTATCAATGACCACAAGGATCATTATCAATATTAATGCACATCAATGACTACTACTAATAAGTTATTGATATATGATGATGGTTAATAATGCTCGACGAGATTATCAAGTAATAAGGGTAACAGATTAACAATTGAGACATTAGGAGGAAGTTGTATGCATAAGGGTGTCAAGATGCAGCTATGGATTTGAAGTCACTAGAGAATGAATCAATAGAAATCATGGAACAATTAGAATGCGATTTTAAAGGAGTAACCACTTGGTGGCAAGATCCTAGCATCATGAGAGTAGGGCACAAGATTTTTGAAGATGAGGGAACATGGCTACAATCGTAGGAAAACTGCTCAGATTTTTATGGCACAATTACTTTAAATACCATCATTTGTCTACTAGAGACCCCTCCACTAACACACAAATAGGCAAATCTACCATCTTCTAGTAATTTTTACTTTTTTGCATTGTACTTTTAGTTTCCAAACACGCGTCATCGATTAAATTTTGACATGTTTCTTAGTTGTAGTTTTCATATTTGCATTATCGATTAGATTTCCAAGTTAAATTTTTATCCTAAGTGTAACGTCGTCGATTAAATTCTAGAAGTAACATCTTTGCACCTCCAAACCATGTCATCGATTAATTTCCAACGCAGTTCATTTATGTTCAGCTCCATTGAAGAGATTGTATTTTCAAGCCATGACGTGGATGAAATTTTAGCACGGGTGTGTGGTTTGATTTAAAGAAAAGTCCGTGATATTCTTATTCACCTTTGATATTGCCTGGCCAAAATCTCCGCAAAATTTGTCTTCTTAATAAAAAACGAACAGCCACTTTTGATAAAAGATGTTTTGTCGTGAGATCCATTTCTGGATATAATATATATTATGTATTAACCACAATTTGCGCCTAACTTTTACACCTTCTTAAGCATTTGAAATCTCCCTTTGTTTTCTTCTCTATATTTTCGATGCAATTTTCATTTTAAAACTCTCTGGGTCGACCGAAACAATGCAATTTTCTGGATTTTTATCTTATTTTTCCTTTTCTTTTCTTTTTACTATTCCTTTTTTTCTTTTTTTGTTTTTCCCACTGCAGGCCATCACCTAGCCACATCAATGGTCGGCAGAGGCCATCGGCTCAAGCAAGGGCCACCCTCGCCAACCTTGGCAAGGACACCACACTTGGGCCCTCAACAGCCCTCCTCGCTAACTCGTGGCAAGGGTAGCCTTTGCCGAATCTAGCGATGGGTACCCTTGCCAACCTAGGCATGAGCTTCCCTCCCCAAGGCTTGTGACGATGGCCTTCACCCAAGGCTGGCAAAGGCCAACAAGCACCGACAATGGCCAATGGAGGGCAAAGGGACAAAGGAAAAAGAAAAAGAAGAAAAAGAAAGGAAAAGAACAAATTAGAAAATAAAATAAAAAATTCCATGTCAATACCGATCACGCAATGTGGATAGCCAATACTAACTTAACCGTGAGGTCAATGATTTTTTGTCAAAATTAGCTAGACTGATTAAATTAGTGAATCGTTAGTAGGTTTAGGACCAAATTGGCAAACACCAAAAGATTTAGGATTAAATTACCATAATTGAAATGTTTATAATTGAATTGATCACCGTATAATAAATTTAGGACTTTTTACACTATTTCCCCTCATAAAACCCTAAGTTGGCACTCTTGCTAGCTTCCACCCAATGAGAGTATCTAGGGGACGTTAATAGGATGAAAGAAGGCATAGGTATGTTGACAAATGATTAAGAATGATTTTGAGGTAAGAAAGTTTGTTCCTAGAGATTCTACGAACTTTTAAGCCATGATTGCATAACTTGAATGTTTCATTCATATGATGTCCATATGAGAACTTTCGCAATGCTTTAAATGTCAATCTCTCAACTGACACTAATGACTTTAGGATTATAAGGTTATAATTAATTAAAGTTCACGATAACATTTTTAAGTATGGTTCCAAGATTTCGATGTCTCGGGAGAATTATGATTTCATTACATGTATTCGTTGATCAGAAATAAATGTTGCGCTATAAGTTGAAAATTATAGGTGGAGATGCTGATATTGGTGGTCGGGGAGTCAATGGCAGTGGTGGTTGTAAAGATGCCGGCGGCGGACAACGCTGGTTTTGCTGGCAACGGTGGTGCGTATGGCAAGAGGTAGCAGAGGTGGCTGGTCTAGGAGAGTGAGGAAGTGATAGAGGTGGATAAGCTAGGGTCTTGTGAAAATTTTTATGTAATTTTCTAACATGATCCGACTCATCAAGTGTTAATCTTTCAATAGAGAACTCACAATAAGTTGAGTAGGCTCGAATCTACTTTATTTTTTGCTTTGAGGTGAAATTATTCGTCTCCTTTTTTTTTTTTTCTTTTTTTTTTTTGACATTGCAATGCAATGTCAAAAGTTGGTTCGCTAAACATCATCGTAAAGGGTGTTACCGAATATCGATCCTTCCAAGATAAAATTAGCAGCATTTTTACTGACGAGGAAGTCCTTCTTTGACGAGCAAACCCTAGACACACGAGACATCCCACTTATCCCTAAACCAGGAAACATCCCACAGGACGAGCATTACTTATAGCCCCTGGTTTCACTCACATAGAATTGCACCAGAAGAAGCCCCAAACAAATCGATTGACATGGTGCCACGTTTACAATTTCACTTCCTCAAATTGCTCCGCAACACAACATTTGCGTCTATGTAGAGTTTCACTTTGCTTCGCACGCTAAGGCTTAGATGGCGGGGCTAGAAAATGCCCAAGTGGCTGGATAGAGCACGAGCTAACGTACGGCAGCTTGCGGTGCTCTACCAACGATAGAATGCTTGCATCCGCATTGACTTGACGAGTTTGTAATCATCCAACTCAACGTACCCTAAACGGGAGATTGCAAGTAGGCCAACGAGGATTCCTCGATGCTTGCGGATCACATCTGCATCCTTAAAAACATATTCTTATAACAATTTTTATGTACGAGGTCCATTTCCACATGCGCCTATAGCAAATATAAAATAAACAAATTACGCAAGTGTATATAGATTTCCCCATTTCTCGAGAGATTTCTGGCTCCCCAAAATTTTTGAAAGCATGTGGTGCTTTTGGGTGCATTTGAAAGTTATTTTGAATCTTGTGACGTATTATTCATAGGAAAAATTTTAAAGAGTGTTCGTACAAGTTCACGATACTTGCTAATAATTTGAGATATATATCTAGTATGTGAACTTTACAATTAACGTGGTTATTATTGTTTTAGTAAAGGGTCTTGTTAATAAGTGATTTTAGGACACAAATTGAATTACCTAAAACTGGAAACAACAACATTTTAAGACATTTTGAAAATGAAAGACACATATTAATGTGGTCACTTGTTTTGAATAATAAATTTTAAGTTTCAAAACATATTTAAAAATCCTAACAAGCTCCTAAAGAGCACTACATTCAAACTCCACTGCATTTCTTTTTAACGATGTGATGAGAGTAATTAACGATGTTTTTTCCTATTATTTCAAGTAAGTGTTTCCTCTTCCATCCTCCAGTGCAAGTCGTACACGTCTTAGATCAATATATATATATATTTTTTGGTGCTGGAGGAACCGGCTTGCAGCCGACAGCCACGCCGTAAACTCCCAGGTGACACTTAAGCAGGAGAACCCACCACCCCTGAGTCACACTTAATACACCTAGCGCCTCCCCTGGGTTTTGAACCCTTCACCTCTGAGGTCAATATATTGTTCTATTCTAAATCTCGCTTTAATTATTTTATGGATTAGGATGGTGGTGTAATTACAAGGCTTCGCCTTCATTGGCTCCAATTATTTGTCCTTTTTTGCCATTTTTACTAGCACTTGCAATCAATGAGTTGCAACAGGGAATTAGACCCCCTGAAGTTGATAATGAATGTCAAGACGTATAGGAAAAATATTGTTGACACATAAATTTTGGTGACCCATTTAGTCATTTATCACATTAAAAAATTATTAGTTAATTTTATCCCTGAAAAAATAATTAAATGCATAGCATATAGTTTTAGATACATTTATTTTTTAATTTGCATTTATATTGGGCCGCTGACGGATTTGTTCGAATTGATGGTTCATAAATTTTAATTTGATGAGTCGGGTTAAGCCCATGAAGAGAGCAAATCAGTCTAAGCCTATATTCTTGGGAAGATTTTACGGATTTATCTTTATAAGATTTCAATTCAAAAGCAAATATTACTTTTGGAAAAGTAAATATTGCGTTTGGAAAAAAGATCTTTATGAATATGATTTTAGAAAATTAAAAACTCTAATCCGTGGCCTATAAATAAGTTAAAACGCGTAGGATTCGAATACACGGCCACATAAGCGCGGGTTTTTCTTCGTTCTTTCTTCTTTGGAGTAAAAAAGCAACACAAAAACAAAAGAAGAAAAAAGCTTTCGAAGGAAAATCAAGGTCAGCCACATAAGCGCGGGTTTTTCTTCGTTCTTTCTTCTTTGGAGTAAAAAAGCAACACAAAAACAAAAGAAGAAAAAAGCTTTCGAAGGAAAATCAAGGTCAGCAGAAAAGTACAGCAGCAGGAAAGACAGCAGAGAGGGAGACGTGCGGCCAGCAGAGGAGAAACACTGTTCTTCTTCCTCGCCGGTCCCTCCGCCGGTGCAGGTCCTCGCGCTCGGACCACGACGCCAGAAGCCGCCGCTCCCGCGCCTACCTCTCCGCGCCGCACCTCCGTCGCCCCCGCAGCAGTCCGCCTCCGCGCACCTCCATCGTCCGCGAGTGTCGACGCTGCTGCTTCTGTTCCGCCGGCCCGTGCCTCCTCCGTTGCTCATGCCGCGACGCTACCGCAAGTCCTGATCTTCCCGCTCGAGCGCCCCGACGACGGCAGATCTGAGCCGGTCGTCGCGTCACCGCCGAGCGAGCCCCGCACCGGTCCGCGCCTCTTCTGCTCGGTCTCGCCAGAAGCTGCCACCCTCGCGAACCCGCCGCGCCTCCTCCACGAGGCGCCCGCGTCCAGCAGACAAGCCCGCGCGCCTCCGCCTCTACTCCGACGACCCGACGCCTGACGCCGTTGACCCCGTACCACCTCCGTCGCCACCTCTGCCCGAGCACCAACGACGCCAGCAGTCGAGCTCCCCGCGACGTCACTGCTCGCCGCCGCTGCCCTCCGGCGCTCGACACCCGCAGCTGCCCGTCACCAGCGATCTGTTGATCGTCCACCGCGCCTGGCAGCCTCCGCCCAGCAGCACCGACGCCGCCGCCGCGCCCACTCGCCCATCGCCGCTGTTGGTCTGCTCACCCAGCCTCGCGATTCCAGCTACTCCCGTGGCGCTGCGGCTCATCCCAAGCCCCTTTTGGTAGTTTATTTTTATTTGGGTTAATACCTAAAAAATCTCAAACTGGTACACTTATGATAAATTTACCCAAACTATTTTTATGACCATGAAAAACCCTAAACTGGTAAACTTGTGACAAATTTACTCCGACTGACTATAAAAAACCTTAAACTGGTACATTTATGACAAATTTACCCCAAACTAATTTATTTGACTACAAAAAACCCTAAACTGATAAATTTGTGACAAATATACCCTATGCTAAATTGGATTAATACCACAAACAAATCATAAAAATTGTAAACTATGACAAACGGAGCGTAAAATCCTAAATTGGTATACCAGTTAACTGTCACGTGTCATTTAACTTAATAATTTGAGAATAAAATTTAACGAAAACTAACATATGATAAAATTGTCACAAGTGTACCAATTTGGGGTAAATTTGTCAAAGGTATACCAGTTTGGGGTTTTTGGTGGTCAAAAATTAGTTTTGGGTAAATTTGTCACAAGTGTACTGGTTTGGGGTTTTTCAGTATTAACCATTTTTATTTTTATTTTTCCTTTTATTTATTTATTTATTTTTTATTTATTTTTAAGTTAGTTATTTAAATTGAAACTTTGGATCTCTTGTTATCTTATTTTATTTATTTTGTTATTATTGTTCAAATTAGAATATTGAATTGTGATGCTGATATTATGAATATTTTAGATATTATCCATAGGCTTTTGCCCAAAATTATTATAATTATTAATTTGATTAGTAAGATATCGGATCATTTTTTTTAATTATATTAATTTTTGGGTATTTTGATAATATTTTAATTGTTAAATTATTATAATTATTAATTTGATCCATAAGACTTTAGATCAGATTTTCAATTATTTTGAAATATCGCGATGTTTACGGTTGGAGTAATCGTTAATTTAACCCGTGAGACAACATGTTATTTTTTCGATTATTTTAATCATTTATTTGGTGGATGTCTTGATTAGTTTAGATGTAATTTCATAATTGCTTGTCTTGGAAAAAAACACTAAAAAACATTAAAAAAAATCAAAAAGATTAAATCTTGCATGGGAATGTGTAGGTTTAGTAAATAGGGTTGCATTCTAAATTTGCACGTTTAGATGATTTTTGAAATAGATTATGGTTGGATCAAAATAACCTTTTAAAGTAAGATCTTAGATAATGTTTGCACATTTAGTAATTTCATTTTCCTAAAAGAATATTTTTCTAAGATAGGATAGGGTTTAAGTCAAATTAATTCCTAAAACATATTAGAAAATTATTCATTTTAGATAGTTTAATTAAGGTTTTTATTAATTCCGAATTTTAATAAGAAAAATACAAAAATATTAGGTGCATGTCAATTAGTTTGCATGTCAGGTTCATTTAATTAGAAATAGCTTGTTAGTAAAATTAGGTCATATAGTTTAAATGCATGATTTATGATAAGGTTCTAGTTAAAAGAAAAATCCAAAAAATACTTGCTTTAGTGTGTGGAATTCATTTAGTGCAATTTATTTTATTCAATGTTTAATAATGATTGAGCATATGTGTGATCAATTCATTGCAAGATAGTAATTTAGGTTAAAATAAATCCAAGTTGCATGCAAAACCATTTTTGAAAATTAAAAAGAAATGGTACCGAAAGGGCATTGGAGAAATCTAATGTAACCAAGTTCCTATACCCTTAGTTTCTGGTTCGTAGGAGTAAAATAATTATTTTACTTAAGTGTCTAATCGATCTACCGTAAATCAATTAGTGGTGACTTCTAGATTAAATACTTGAACTTTAAGTCGCGAATTAGTATGAGCTTGATAGAGCCCGGGCTAAATTTAAAGACTTAGTAGTCCATTAGTCTAAACCTAGGTGGTGCACCCGAAATTTTGGTCACGACAAATCTCATAGTGTAGATATGTCATAAGGTGAAACAGTTAAAATATCCCAATTAGTCTGTAATTTATTAGCGTAAATTAGATTTTCTTTTGAAAAATGTTCATATTTGTCGCGACCTAAATTTCGGGTGCATCACCTAAGTTTAGACTAATGGACTACTAAATTTTTAAACTTAGCTCGGACTCTCCTAAATCCATACTAATTTGCGACTTAAGGTTCTAATATTTAATATGCAAATGATTATTATTTAGGAGTTGCCACTAATCGGTTTACGGTAGGTTGATTAGATACATAAGTAAAATAATGAGAGAATTATTTTACTCCTACGAACCAGAGATTAAGGGTACGGGGACTTGATTACATTAGATTTCTCTAATGCCCTTTGTACCATTTCTTTTAATTTTCAAAAATGTTTTTGCAAGCAGCTTTGATTTATTTTAGCCTAAATTATTATCATGCAATGGGGTGATCACATGGATACTTAATCATTATTAAATATGGAATAAAATAAATTGTACCAAATGAATTCAACACACTAAAGCAAGTAATTAATTTTTGGGTTTTCTTTTATCTCAAAATTAAAACATGTATTCTAACTACATGACCTAACTTTACTAACAAACAAATTCTAATTAAATGAGCCTATTATACAAACTATGCACCTAATATTTTTTGTATTTTTTATTGAAATTCGGAATTAATAAAAATCCTAATTAAACTATCTAAAATGAATAATTTTCTCATATGTTTTAGGGGTTAATTTGACTTAGATCCTATCCTATCTTAGAAAACTATTTTTTTAAAGAAAAATGAGATTATTTAAATGTGCAAACATTATCTAAAATCAATCTTAATCTATTCCAAAAATCATCTAAAAATGCAATCCTAATTTACTAAACCAACACACTTGAATGCAAGATTTGATTTTTTTGATTTTTATGTTTTTCCAAAATAAGCAATTATATCTAAAAAATCAAGATATTCATCAAATAAAGAATCAAAATAATCGAAAAAATAACCTGTTGTCTCACAGTCAAATTAACGATTACTCTAACCCTAAACATCATGACTAAAAATTCAAAATAATTAAAAATATGATCCGAAATCTTACGGATCAAATTAATAATTATAATGATTTAACAATTAAAATATTATCAAAATGCCCAAAAATTAACATAATCAAAAAAATGATTCGACGTCTTACTGATCAAATTAATAATTGCAATAATTTGGGCAAAACCTTGTGGATAATGAAAAATAAGAATAAAAAATAAAAATAAACTACCTAAGGGGGAGGACAGCGGCGTCGACAGGGTAGCCGGAGAGAGGGTGGCCGGCGTCGGAGCTCCGGCGAGGGCTGGGCGGCAGCAGGTCGCGGGTGCAGAGGCGCGGTGGCGTCGGGCTCCGGCAAAGGGAAAAGCCGGCGTCGCAGCGGGGCGCGGGGGTCGGCACCCGAGCGGAGGACGGCAGGCAGAGACGCGGCGGAGGCGAGCTGCTGAAGCGGAGGTCCTGCAGACGGCGAGCGGAAGCGTCGGCGAAGGGAGAGCAGCAGCGGCAGAAGTGTCATGCAGAGCGATAGCAGCAGTTCCAGGCGTCGGGGTCGTCACGGGAGGAGGTCTGCAGACGCGGAAGCGTCGGGTCAACGCGGATCGGCACAGCGGCGACTTCGACGGACTGCTGGTGTGGCGGCTGGCGAGGATCGCGCGGCTTCAGCAAACGTCGGCGAGGGGGCTGGGCCAGGTCGCGAACAGAGCAGGGGCGTCGCTCGGGCGGCGGTGTCTCGGCAGCAGGGAGCAGCAACGGCGGGCGCCGAGTCGCGCGGCAGTGGCGGCTTCTGGCGAGACAGAGCAGAGCAGGAATGGCTCGGGCGTCGCCAATCGGGTTGCAGCGTTCGGCGCAGGCTCCAGGCGAGACGGAGCAGAAGCCGGCGGAGTTGGGAGGCGGAACGGCGATGCGGCGTCCGGCGGGGCAGCTACCGGTGCTGGGCTTGCGAAAAGCAGACGCGGGCGGCGAGTGTGGCTTCCGGCGGGCAGAAGGCGAAGCGCGGCAATTCTCTCTCTACTCCTGTCTCCTCACGTCTCCTCACTGTTCTTCTCTCTGCTGTTTTACTGTTCTGCTCTCTGCCTGCTCACTTTTCACTTTTCACTTTTCCTCAGCAGGTCTCTCTTCCCTTTTTTGCGTTTCTTTTTCCACCGGAACGAAGGAAAAAGCTCCCTCGACGGAAAGCCCTTTTTGTGATGTTTTCTTTTAACTCAAGAGAAAAGAAGAGAAGGCCCCCTTTTCTCACCGTACACGGCATCCTTTTATAGGCAAAAAACGTGATCTCCATGGAATACTTCGTCCCAAAGATTGCATATAAATTCTCGATCACAAATTTTTTTTTTTAATTTCCTCATCTCCTTAATATTCTCTACTGATTTTATCGCCTAAAGACAAGATTGCAACTCAATTTTCTTAAATTCAAAAAATCCACCATAATATCATTTCAAATCTCTATTTAGGTAATTTTTGTCATTAAAATAAAACGAGCTCAGGCCAATTTACTCGTTTCATAGACTTAGTCCGGCCTACCAAGTTAAAACTTAGAATCATTAATTTGAACCCATCCACCACTGGTCCAATAAAATGCAAAAAATGCAAATTAAAAATAAATGCACATAAATCTATATGTAATTAATATTTTTTCAGGGATAAAATCGATCCCTAATTTTCTATGCAATAAATAAATAACCAGATCGCCAAAATTTAGGTGTCAACAAGACTTATTTCACATAATGTCCTCACACCGCATCTGATAATCTCCCTCTCACGTGTCAAGTTTAGTGGAAAGCCCTAATACACAATCCATCACCTCAATAGGAAGTCACATTCAATATTCTTCACTTGAAATAATTATCAAACACAACCTACACATGTTTGAGCCTAACATATTGAAAAAGCATCAGTTTTGATAAGCCCAATACCTTTGAATAAGGAGCTCAACAATAGGAAGTCCAAACTAGGGGTGTGCATGGTTTAGGCGGGTGATTCCCAACCTAGAACTGAGAACCGCCCGCTAACAACCAGTTCCGAAAAATTGAAATCGGGAATCGCCTGTTAGTTCCATAGATCCACTCGGGAACCGAATCGCCGGTCCGGTCCGGTTCCGGATGGATCCATAGAACCGGTCCAACCTCCACGCCTTTCCCTTTTCACCCTCCCCAGTTCGGTCCGGTTCCCGGGTGAATCTATACAACCGGTCCAACCTCTACGCCTTCCCCTATTCGCCCTCCCCACATCTGCTTATTTTGGCTCTCCCGACCATGGTAGCTTTATTCTCCTCAAGTACTAGCCCGCGATAGTGATCACGACCCTCACGCTGTTTCCATCCTGGCCACCACCACCATCTTCGCCACCGCCTCCGCCGTCTCCTGCTCTTCCCTCGAGGCCGACAATAAGGAGGACAACGGGGACGATGAGTTGTTCTTAGACCTGGAGTTCGCCCCTATCCCCGAAGATGAGGACGATGGGGAGAAGCCTAAGGAGGGGGAGGAGGAAGAGGAAAGGTAGAAGAGGGACGAGCCCAACAATGAAGAAGATGATAGTGACAATGAATGTAGAGGTGGCGACAACGTGGAGAGAGAGTTCAAGTTCAAGGGGAGAAAAGAGAATTGACTCACTCTTTCGCCAAGTTTGAACTAGGACTTGAAGGGAGATAAGTAGATCCGGAGATGAATCGAAGAGGAAGAGAGAACTGGGGGAGATTTTGAATTGAGAGAGATGAGATGGAGTAGGAAAGTAGTAGATTTTAGATTTGTTAATTTCTATTATTTTTTAATATTAAAAATTAATAACTGGTCCGGTCTAGGTGGGCGAATCCGCTCATGGAACCGGGAACCGAATCAGTACCCACCGGTTCCCATAAATTGGAATCGAGAACCAGATTGGTTCCCTTAAGAATCACCGGTTCCAGGCGGTTCCGAGTGATCCAAGCGGGTCCCGATTCTTTTGCACATCCCTACTCAATACCATGTCCAGTTAAATGCACTTCTATTCAAAAATTGAAGCCATTAAGTTACAGGCTGACTAGGATGTATTAATCTTTCCACTATATGTCACATCCCTGATGTGGGATTTTTTTCGCCTAACAACATCACATAGTCACCTCAACAAATAATTCATCAAATAAAATTTACTCAGTCATCATTTTTTACTGCTCTCATTTAGAGATGTAGCGTAAAGACTCCCATCGACACTTTAGTGGCGATGAGGCGATGATTGCAAAGGAGTCTAGGCAATGTTGTCGACCAAGTAGTCTAGGTGACTTGAGCATGCGCAATTAGTCTCTAATTTAAGAGAGTCACAGTCATTATTTTCATTTTGATGAAACAATCATGTCACAAAAAATCATTTATCCCATTATGAAGTAACTGGGTGAATAAATCAATCTTTCGCTTATGTTAGATATGAAGTAATGTAATAAATCCTTCATAAAGTAATCTAAAAAGGCACTTGATATCATTTAAAAAAATCGCAAGTGTAATTACGAAAATTGAATATGCATACATTTCCTTTTTTGAATAGTGTTGGTAGAAATTGTTTCCATGCCTTGTGCACGCTATGAAAAGTAAAATCCTTGCAAGCAAGCTCTCGAAAGATCTTGATGAATCCTTTTTTAACTCGTCTAACTTCTTCTCCTCGAAACCTAGTACATAGATGTAAGTTTTAGGGAATGATAGTGAGTTCGAGTTGCTTTTTCTTGTCCGAGCATTTATTAAACCGCTGTACATCTCCTACTTACGTGGACATCAACGCAAAGAACTCGTACAGATACGTTATTTCTTCTGGTAAAACCATATAAACTAAGGAATAAGCAAAGACCCACGCACCCACTTGACTTCTATCTTTCTTCGTCCTAAAATTTTGCATTGAAAGCTAGCTCGGGATCTACGTGCTTTTTCTCTGAATTCCGTTCCAGTTGACTTAAAAAATTCTCCAGCAAGCAATCACAATACGTCCTCTCTCTCTCTCTCTCTCTCTCTCTCTCTCTCTCTCTCTCTCTCTCTCTATAAAAGCCAACGAAATTAAACCTAATCCACCATTAGTCACAAGACTCACAACCTTCTAGACCATCTCTTTTTCCAGCAATGGCGAACTCACCCATTCTCGTGCTCTTACCTCTCCTTCTTGTTCTGCCGTTCTTGGCATCTCTTGGTTTTGCGGATCCAATGTTGCCTCAACAAGCCTCGTCTCGACCGGGACAATATGCAATTCCACTCCATACCCTTCCATTTGCAGATCCAACCTGCCAAGCAATGATACCGGCGACATCTACTACTACGGCCGCGCCGCTATGCACATGTCCCTCTTGCAGGCCCGCAAGTTCCTGTCGCTCGTCGACAAGTACCTTACCCGGCAGGCCTCCCTAACGACATCCGCTGTCCGCGCCCTTGAGGACTCCACCTCCTGGCCTCACTCAACCTCGAGTTCCTCCTCAACTCCTTCTAGGCCGTCAACGCAACGAGCTCGGCCCTCCCGATGCTCAAGGCTGACGATGTTCAAACCCTACTTAGTGCAATTTTGACCAATGGGATGACGTGCCTCGATGGCCTCCAGTGGACTGCCTCAGCATGGAGCGTGAAAAACAGCCTCTCCGTCCCGCTTGCCAACGATACCAAGCTGTATAGCGTCTCACTTGAGCTCTACACACGGGCCTGGGTCCCGAAGAAGAAGAAGGGCAAGGGCGGTGCCGGCGCATGGCAGCCAAAGAGCTGGCAGCTGCCGTTCCAGAATGGCCGCATGTCATTCATGATGTCGAGTCGAACGCGACAAATTTATGACTCCGTGACAAGGAGGACGCTCCTTCAGTCGAGCGAGGATGATCCGGTCACGGTTAGTGACATCGTGGTGGTAAGCCAAGATGGGACCTGGAACTTCACAACTATTAATGACGCGGTCATGGCAGCTCCAAATAACACTGACGGCACAAACGGGTACTTCTTAATATATGTGAACGCCGGCGTTTACGAGGAGTATGTGTCCATTGCCAATAACAAGAGGCATCTCATGATGATCGGAGATGGCATCAACCAGACAGTGATCACCGGCAACCAGAGTGTGGCCGATGGTTGGACCACGTTTAGCTCCGCAACATTCGGTGAGACTAAATTTTGCATGTAGATTCTCTACAATCTTAGCGTAATGCACGTTCTATATATTTATCTGATCAATTGGATATTAATAACTTTTCTTTCTACCTAACAATAACATAGAAAAATGGAATTTGAAGTTTCATGATAGTTTATTGGGATCCCCATTTAGATCTTTCCATAGCGGGAAGCGGGACAGGGAACTCATTATTAATGGATTGGGTGGTTCACCAACCAAATAGTTCGAATTCTGCTGCCTTAACTAACATGTCTTTAAAAAAAAAAACTGACATGTCTCCACAATTGGATTCGATAGGGGCTGATTAAGGCCATGTTTGGTAACCGGCCACATAGTAAAAATTTCTATTCTTTTGTTCATGAGAGTAGTTTTGGAATAGAGTCGTGTTTGGTAAAATTTTTATTCTCGGGAACAAATTTCTATTATTTTTGTTCCCGAAAGTAGATTTGGAACAGAATCAAAAATAAAAAAATAAATAAAAATCGATTCTTGTTCCCAAGAATAATTCTAAAATCAAGTCTATATTTTCTCTTTTTATTTTTTTTCTTGTTCTTCTTCCCTTTTCTTCTTCTTCATCTACTACCACCGCCATCCGCCCACTGCCGCTGGTCGCAAGCAACCGGTCCGACGAGCTCGCCAGGCCAGGGCGAGGTCCCAGCCACTGGTGAGGCTTGGCCTCACCAAATCTGGCTCGGCTAAGCCTTGCCGAGGCTGGGCAAGCCTTGCCGGTGGCCAGGCGGGCCTCGCCCAGCCTCGCCATGGCTTGACCTAGCCTCGCCTAGCTGCCAACAAGGCTCGGCCGATGATTGCCAGCCTGGCCGAGGGTCAATGACGCTCCGGTGAGGTCGCCAGCCCTCGTCTGGCCGGTCGCCGGTCATCCCAAGGCCGGCAACCAGCCACTTGAATAAGAAGAATAGGAGAAAGAAAGGAAAAAAAAAAAAAAAAAGAAAAAAAAAAAAAAAAAAAAAAAGGAAAAAGTAATAAAATTATTTAAAAATTAAAATAAAATGATTTGGAGTAGAAACTTTGAGCACATTACTAAATGCAATTCTATTCCGGGAATTGAAATTTTAGACAGATACCAAACGGCTTAAAATGCTTAGAAATTATTCCCATAAATAAAATAAAAAAGAATCATTTATGATCAGAAATTGTTCCCGGGAACAGAAGCGTTACCAAATGTGTCCTAAGACTCCATTTATTTCCAAAAAATATATATTTTTTAAAAATAATTATGTGTATCATTTGAAATAACTAGTTAAAAAAAAGTATTTACATTATCAATAACAATTTGTATCTACATATTTGTACAGATGATGAAATTTTTTTTTGTTCATTCTCATTTTTGAAAATTATATAAGCGATCATTTTTTAGAAAATATTTTCTAAATCAGTCATTTTCCACTACACAAACGGAGCCTAACATTTAATTAGCATACCCATTATATGAAGCATTATTTGTTTTTTTGTCAAAAATCAATAATAAGGATATTCTATACATTTTCCTAAAGCATGCAACAACATTTCAATGTGCCAGAGCTTATTTTCGGGCCCATATAACAAAAGAAGAAATATCAGAGCTTATTATTATTAATTTCATGAAATTTCTTTGTCCGTCCAGTCTCATCTTCAAACTCTATCATAACGATGGAGATCGATCTCACGTATTCATAATCGCTATTGCAGCCGTGGGAGCGCCGAATTTTGTGGCAGTAAACATAACCTTCCGGAACACAGCTGGAGCACAGAAGTTCCAGGCCGTAGCCGTCCGTAGTGCAGCTGACCTGTCGGTGTTCTACAGTTGCAGCTTCGAGGCGTACCAAGACACTCTTTACACACACTCTTTGAGGCAGTTTTATCGAGAGTGCGATGTTTATGGCACAGTCAACTTCATCTTTGGCAACGCAGCTGTCGTCTTCAGAACTGCAACCTCTACTCTCGCCTCCCGATAAGTGGCCAGTCCAACATGATCACCGCCCAAGGGCGGTCGGACGTGAACCAAAACACCGGCACGTCCATTCATAATTGCACCATCCGAGCAGCCGACGACCTGGCCTCAAGCAATACCTCTGTGCAGACATATCTAGGTAGGCCTTGGAAGCAGTACTCGAGGACAGTGTACATGCAAAGCTTCATGGATAGTTTGATAAATCCCGCCGGATGGCAAATCTGGCATGGGGACTTCGCGCTAACTACTCTATATTATGCCGAGTATAACAATACCGGGCCCGGATCGAACACCAGGAACCGAGTCACGTGGCCTGGGTACCACGTGATCAACGCCACGGATGCAGCAAACTTCACGGTGTCGAGCTTCTTGCTCGGGGACAACTGGTTGCCTCAGACGGGCGTAACTTATACGAGCGGGTTGATATAACTGTGCGACTCCAAAATGGAGGTCAAAACGAATCTGTTTCGAAAGGAGAAAACTAGACAAGGAAAAATGGACTCTTGTAAGTGTTGATGACAAATTATCTACAATTGTTCTTTCATTCTTGTTATTTGTTTTCAATGTCCAATAAAAGGTTATGATCTTCTTGATTAGAGATGATTAATTGTTCCATTACAGAAGATTTGCTAAAGATTACATTCTGTTTTTCTAATATTTAGCGTATCTCATATTATCATTTAGGATCTACTCCTCTTTTTATTAGTTAGCATAATATTTGGTTTATTTTTTTATCATTAACTAGAGATTTTGAATAGATATTTTCTTTCTCTTTTCGGTTAAGCAATATGTTGTATCAATATTTGTACTATACATTAAGCATTAGAAGCAAATTATGATTTATCTCATGGTATCAGAGTCAGAGAGCTTAAATATGCTAAACATTTCGATCTGCATTGTTTGCGATATAGCTATAAAAGAGGCTACGGAAGCATCTGCAAAGAAGGTGATCCACGCTTCCTCACCATATTATCTCAATGCCTCTGACAATCCTAGAAGTGTACTCATTTCATGCGTGCTGGCCTAGAATAACTATGCAACAAGTTGAAGGCGGTGAGATGGGCATTATGGGTGAAAAATAAACTCAGATTTATCGATGATTATTTATTGATAAATCACTGGAGAAGCTAGATCCAATAGCACCCGAATTTAATGTTTGGGACATTTATAATTCCATGATAGTTTTATGAATTTTCAATTCCCTTGACAGGAGTCCACAAGGAAATGTGGAGTACGCAAAAGAAGCAAAAGTAAGATGGGACGAGTTGAAGGAGAGATTCGCTCAAGGTGACAGACCTCACATCCATGAGATGAAAATTGAGTTTGGGCTTCTACAGCAAGGAGGACTCTCAATGGTGGAATACTGCACCAAATTGAAGGCCTTATGGATGAACTCGATGATTATGATGATGTCCCAAAATGTACCTTTACTGCAGCAAAGAAGTATGCGGAGAAAAAGGAAGTGGACACATTCCACTAGTTTCTCATTGGCCTCAATGCTAAGACTTGTAGGAATATTCATTCTCAAATTCTCAACCTCAAGCCACTTGCGTCCCTCGGTAAGGTTTATTCTATGACCACTCGGGAGGAGTGCCAACTATGAATTGTCCGGGGGAGGGAAAAGAAGATTGAGGGTGCTACTTTCTTGGTTGGAAGAGCAGGGCCAAGGAAAGCATGGTTCGAGAAACCTAAATGTCATCATTGTGGGAAGATTGGGCACGAGAAGATTTATTGTGAGGAGTTAATTGGGTATCCTCCGAATTGATTGCCAAGGCGAGGTAGAAAGAAACGCAAAGGGAATCCTTCCACAGTGGCTGTACATTATGCACAGGCTAACAGCACAATGCTAACACTATTACAAATACCAATCGGGAAGCTCTGAAAGGGATTGAGACAACAACAACAATTAGCAATGATCAATATCAGCATTTGGTCAGACTGCTCAAGGCGATAAAATGGCCCACTTTGAATGATTAACTCACATGTAAGGTCAATTGGTTGAACAATACTCAATAGAAGTCATAAGAACGAATTGTTCAATCCCGCCGACAAGGGTTTCTATAAAATGATGAACATGACTAATCAATATGCCATGAAACGAGTACTTGTTTATCCGGCCTAAAAAGACCGACGTTCTATGATTCAATATTATTAACTTGATGTAATAAAACGGGTCACTTAAATTATTGCACATTCATAAACATGTAAGCTATCGGATTATCTAATACTAAGATCTCGTAAATCTAAATTTAGACATATCTCAAAAATATTACGTGTTTATCCACTCATTCAATCATTGAGTATAAAAGATTAGTTTAATTAAAATAATTGTAAGTAACATTCGACTGTTTCAACGACTCGGGGATCTACTAATAGAGTCCCAAAAGTTCCAAACTTGTTAAAATTCAGCTGATAAGTACGTGGATACACGAAACAGAATAAAGATAATTTCACTCAATTAAGGATTATCGCGTGTAGCAGTACTAACAAATTGGGGTTCGAATCTTACTACAACTTCCTAGCCTCCTTGTCTATGTTATCACCGGGATTGAATAAGAACTTGATCTATAACGAATTTTATGATATTAAAATAAAAGGATACCTAACACTCGACTGTTTCAATGTCCTAGGAATCTACAAATAAAATCTCAAAAATTTCGAACTTGTTAGAATTCGGCTGATGTGTACGTGGATCCTACTAAGGATCGAGACAACTTGGATAAAAAAACAAATTAATTATAATTTCACTCTGTTAAGGATTATCTCAAGGAGCAGCAGTACCATCGGAGTGTGTATTTTACTACAACTTCTAAGACTTCTTGTCTCTTTCATCACCATGATTGGGTAAGAAGTGGATCTCAGTAATTTTTATTTTTTTTTATATTAAAATAAATGAATACCTAATACTCGATTGTTTTGACATCGCAGGCATCTACAATTAGAGTCCTAAAGGTTCCAAACCTGTCAGGATTCAGTTGATAACTCAATGCATCCTCAAAATTCTGGAAGGATCAGCGCAACTTGGATACAAAAAACAAATTAAAGATAATTTAACTCGGTCAAGGATTATTACATGGAGCAGCGGTACTAAGGAACCGGATTTTGTATTTGACTACAATTTCTCAGGCTCCTTGTCTCTGTTATCATTAGGATTTTAAAAAACGACATGATCTTAATGAACTTTATGAAAATTAAAATTAATGGATATCTACTATTCAAGTCTTCTAACGTATCAGGAATCTACGGATAGAGTTCCAAAAGTTTAAACTTGTTTGGAATTCAGCTGATAAGGACATGGATACTAAGGGACTACGATTAGGACAATTTGAAATACACTTAACAAACTGATGATAATTTTACTCGGTTAAGGATAATCACGTGGAGCGGAATTGCTGAGGAATTGAAGTTTGTATCTCACTACAACACTCCTTGTCTCTATCTCGCTCAAAACCTTACATGCATATAAGTTTGTCAGAAACCCATGGATGCCTCGCTAATCATCACCACCTTCTCTTCCAACATGTCGAAGCCACACGCCTTCCTTGCTCTTCTTCTTCTTCTTCTTCTTCTTCTTCCTTTTCTTTTTTCATCCTCTAACTCTCTTGCCCTAGAAGATGACGATATCCATGCAAGGAACACCAGCCTCATCTCGGCGGAAACCGCATGCAACTCCACTCCCGACCCAGTCTTCTGCTTATCCACGCTGCCTGACGCTAATGCCACCGGCGACGTCCGCCACTTCGGCCGCTACTTCATGCAGAGATCTCTCTCCCGAGCGTGCAGGTTTCTCTCCCTGGTCGATGAGCATCTCTTGAGATTGCGGGCACACCTGACAGTGCCGGAGGCCCATGCCCTCGAGGATTGCCGCCATGCTGCGGTGCTGAACGTGGAGTTCCTTCTCAAATCTTCCAAACTGGTCGATGACAAGGCCAGGGAGCTCCCAGCCAAAGAAGTGGATGATGTTCGGACCCTGCTTAGTGCCGTCCTGACCAATCAGGAGACCTGCTCCGATGGTCTCCAGTGGGCGGTGGCCGGCTCGAGGATCAAGGGCGGTCTGCCTGTTCGCCTTTCAGAGGACACCAAGTTGCACAGTGCTTCCTTGGCGCTGTTCAACAAAGGTTGGTCCTCGAGGAAGGGCGAAGCGGCCACGCGATACTCTGAGAGCACACTAATGCCTCTTAGACTCAGCCACGTCTCATTGAACATGTCAAGCCTAACGCGCGCTTTTTATGCGTCTCTAAGCAAGAAGCATATTTTTGCCGCGGGTCAACATAATACAGTGCTGATCCGCGACATAGTGGTGGTGAAAAAGGACGGGAGCGGGAACTTCACCAGCATAAACGAGGCCGTCGGGGCGGCTCCTAATAACGTTGATGGATCCAATGGCTACTTCTTGATCTACATAACTGCAGGCATCTATCACGAGTATGTTTATGTCAACTCGAACAAGAAGAACCTCCTGATGGTTGGAGACGGCATCAATCGTACTGTGATCACTGGAGATCGCAACGCCCATGACGGATGGAGTATTTTAAGCAGTCCAACATTTAGTAAGGAAGCTCTCAAATATATGAATTACATGTCTTCCTTTTCCGTTTGTTTGCAATGATGTTTCTATTATGGCAACAGAGAATTTATTCAGAATCTCGCACTGTTTTGTGACAGCCGTGGAGGCACCCCACTTTATTGCAATGGACATGACCTTCCGGAACACAGCAGGGCCAGAGAAGGGACAAGCCGTGGCTGTCCGGAACAGTGGCGACTGGTCCACATTCTACCGGTGCAGCTTCGAGGGGTACCAAGACACACTCTTTACGCACTTCTTCAGGCAATCCTATAGAGAGTGCGACATCTACGGCACAGTTGACTTCATCTTTGGAGATGCAAACGCGGTCTTTGAGAAGTGCAACGTATACCCTCGCCGCCCCAAAAAAGGCCAGTACAATGCCATAACCGCTCAAGCGAGGTCCAATGGGGACGAGGAAACGGGCATCTACTTCCGAAATTGCACCATCAGAGCTGCCGATGACCTGGCCAAGAGCAATTACTATGTGGAGACATATCTAGGGCGGCCGTGGAAGGACTACTCGAGGACGGTTTACATGCATACGTTCATGGACAGTCTGATTCACCCTGCGGGTTGGCACGATTGGAATGGGACTGATTTTGCGCTGAGCACACTCTACTATGCAGAACACAATAATACCGGACCTGGCTCCAACACCACGAACCGAGTTACTTGGCCTGGATACCATGTGATTAGCTCGGACAAGGAACCGGATTTCGGCGGATCAAACTTCTTCCCTGGATGAATGAACCGGCACGGCGGATGAAGAAGACTTCTACACCTAATTATTCTTAGTTTGCTGCTGGACAAGCAATTGTCTTAGAGGGAGCAACTCACGTTGTAAGTTTGAGGGAGTAACTTTCCAAGTTGTGTTAGGGTTAGCTCGTTTTGATAGCCATTATTCTTTCGTTCTTGTTTTCATTTTAGGAATCGATTTCCAGCAAGAGGTCCGGAGAGATTTAGGATCCACATGCCGAGTAATATAACGAGGTGTTTTTTTTTCATATTTCTATAGTCGTCGAGGACGATCAGGACTAAACCGAAGACGGAAACTTTTCTCTTAAAGCATATTATTATTCTCGCCGCTTGCACAAGATCCAACATACTCTAATAATCTTACGGAGTAAGACCTAATGATTCGACATGTTGTTGATAAGATGGAAAGACCTACCCTTGTTCCCAAATCACGACGTATTTCGATCTTCCCATTACATGAAATTCAAGAACATGAATCGCATGCAGACTGAGCTCGGCCAATCTCAATCATGAGTCACAACAAGAGCCGACTGTATATAAGAGACGTTACGAATTTAAAGAATAAAAAGAGAGGCTCATTCCAACCTCCATTCAAGCCTTCAGGAGCTTGACGATGCCCAAGGCGTTGTTGCACAGCTGCCGGAAGATCAGGTTCCTACGAGACAAGAGGTTTTGCCCAGTCGCCACCTGCTGGAACACAGCCTCGCAAGCGTCAGCATCGGCTATGGCCGTCTCCACCCACGTGTGCACGTCACCGTATGCCTTCACGGTCAGCGCAGCGAGCGAGTCATCGAGCTGCTCGACCGCATCTACGTAGTGCTCGGCGCAGTCGCTGAGCCCCTGCTGGACATCGGGCGCGAGCGTGGTGTCGTTGAGCAGGCCCTGGATGTGCGCCGACGTGTCGCTGGCGTTGGTGGTCGCAAAGCGGAGAGCGGCGATGGCGAGGACGCCGATGTCGGTGGCCGAGCCGACCTCCGGGACAGACTGGAGGCTCGAGAGGCACAGGTCCTTGCGGTTCGACTTCGCGCAGACCTCGTCCACGAGGTTGGTGGTGGAGGCGTTGGCAGCGGTGGTGGCGTTGGCGGTGGTGGTGGCAACAGGGTGAGCAGCGTGGTGACCACCGCGACCGCCGTGAGCGGCGACGCCACTGTGGCCGAGGAGGGCGAGGCAGAGAGCCAGGGGCAAGAGAGAGGCGAAGAGCGAGGACATCTTCATGGTGTCCGTGTTATTTCTCTGTTTCCCTCCCTTCGGTGGGGGAGTTTCGTCGAACGGTTGGTGGGTGTGAGGAGAAAGGAGGGTTGGGGAGTGATAATGTAGAGATGGGTTTGTGGTTAAAGCTGTTCGGAGGAACAAAACATGGTTTGCGTACGGTTTGTATGAGTTGGGCTGAATCGAGGTGGATGGTTTGGAGGAGGAGAGAGACGCCAGCCAGTTACAGCAGGATGCGGTCGACCGCCGCTCCACCGTCCTTTGTCTGCCAGACATCCGCTCCCTCCGCGCGCTAAATTAATCCTCCTTTGACTATAATTTCATCTTCCAAAGCTTCTTTCACGGAGGTTTGGCAACGACTCTCGGACGATGGGTGGGATACATAGTTCGAAAATCCCAGCTAGCCCGAACGCCGGACCCGAATCGGCTGGTCTGAGGTCGGTCCAATTCCGAGTCCGAGTCTCGATATCTACTTTTCCTTTCTTTTTCGAAATGTGATGGAATTAGTTAAGTTTTCGATTAAAAAATAATACAAGGACTAATTTTGTCACTAAAACAAAGCACATTTGATCAAATGGATCGACCCCAAAACTAATAGAGAAAAAATTATGTGCAACTCTGATGCCAACTCAGTAAAAAATTAGTCCGTTCATCCTGCGACGCCCATTGCCGATCGCTGTTTCCCTCTCTCCTTCCTTCACCGTCTTGCCCCTCTTATCTCTTCCTTCTCTCTCCTCTGCTACACTTGTTTTTCTTCCTTTTTTCTCGCGCCCACAGCCATGAAGCTTGAGCCCAAAGCTCTCGGCCACCATGGCCACGGAGCTCGACCTCAAGTAACCGAGGTCGCAAGCTCGAGATACAACAACCATGGTCGCGAGCTCGTGCTCAAGCGACCATGGCTACTTTGACCTCGCGCTATTGGCTCAAGCCCTGATCCGTGTCCTAGAGTGTCTCAATCCAGCAACCATGGGCAAGAGTTCAAAGCTCGGGGCCACCGTGGCCACAAGCTCGAAGCTCAAGTGACCATTGCCATGAGCTTGAGGCCGAGCTCGAAACTCGAGCGACAAAGGCTACCCCAGGCTCTGGGTTCACTGCCGCCTCCACCTCCGCCTTTACCATTGCCTACGCCGACCCTGGTTGACCTTGACTTAAGCGAAATTCGAGGTCGAGCTTAGCTCTAGATCACAAATCTATGGCTCACTCCACCTTAGATCCAAAATCTGAGGCTCAAGTTCGCCGACGAGCTCGAGCTCGAGCTCGAGCTCGACGATAGAGGACTGAAACAGCAATGAGGTGGTGGTGAAAGGCAACGTACGTCTGTTGTCGTCCCGTCGGAGTGAAAGGAAGAAGAAGAATAAAAAAGGAAAAAAGAAGAGAGAGAAAAGAGGGGCGAGACAGTGAGGAAGGGAGATGAGGAGACAGTGGGTCCCGCGTGTGACACATGTCACAAGATGAATGAACTAATTTTTTTTCTGAATTAGCATGAGAGTTGTACTTAATATTTTCCCAAAAGTATGGGACCAAAAGTGTGATTCTATTTTAAAAAATTTTATGCGTAGGCACCAGGTGTGAATAGCCAAAGTTGACTGAACAATTTTAGACCAAATTTGATTGGTAATGTTGACCAAAAGATTTATTTTATGGCTGGAGAATAGTAGAAGGTTTAAACTTGAAACCAAACAATGGATAAAGACCAAAAGTAAGGACCTCCCAAAATTACTAGACCAAAAGTGTACAAACATAATGTGATTTGATTAGGGGTCAGTTGCCAATCTAGTCCTAGAAACTAAATTGGAGAATTTCGGAACTAGACTAGACCTAAACAAACCCAGGAACCGACTTTGGAATCGGGCCATGTGCTGTTGGCCTGAGAGGGGTGATGGGTGGGAGGTAGTGGAAGGTAGGGGTGAGTGATTCTAGGTTCCTTAGAGGTTTCGACTGGAACCTAGAATCTACCCTCGGGTACAGGTTCTTTATTTTTTGGAATCTGAAACCTATCCGTTGAAATCTAGAACTTAGAACTTACCCTGTCGTTGATTCCAAAGTCTAGCAAGTTCTTTTTTTATATTTTTTCATTTTAGTTGAACAAAATAAAGATGAACGCAATAATAATAAACAAGCTTGTCATTCATCAAAGAGAATACAAAACGAACAAAACTATCAATAGAGGAAAATGAATCCTTGGCAAGGAACTCAACTAAATAAAAGTAGAGGTGAGCAGTTCCAAGTTCCCTACATATTTTAGTTAGAACTTGGAATCTATCCGTAGGAACAGGTTCCTCATTTTTGGGAATGTTGAACTTACTTGCATGTTCTAGAACCTAAAGCTTACTCTATCACAGGTTTTAGGGTCTGTTCCAAGATCTATCTAGGTTCCACCTATATTATTATTTGAACAATTACAATTCACTAACCATAACTTATATTTAGACATATGAAAAATATGAATATTAATAAAGTAAAATTATTAGCCATAAAAATGGAAACTCGGACTAGTGTTTCCAGATTATACATCAATCATCAAACGATATGAAATATCGGAAGATCGCACGGAGACATAGACCAAGAAAAATATTAAAACTTATTTCAGGCTATAGGTTCTAGGTTTAAGGTTACGAGTTCCTCTAACTAAGAATTTGGAACCTATCCATTAAAACAGGTTCCTCGTTTTTTGGAACCTGGAACTTACCCTGCATATCTTGGAACTTGAAACCTACATATTCCCATTGGTTCAATTCTCAGGTTCTAGCTTCTATCCTGAAATCATGCTCACCCCTAATAGAAGGCAGCCTTGTGAAA
Source organism: Eucalyptus microcorys (assembly GCA_014182515.1). Classification (NCBI taxonomy): domain Eukaryota; kingdom Viridiplantae; phylum Streptophyta; class Magnoliopsida; order Myrtales; family Myrtaceae; genus Eucalyptus; species Eucalyptus microcorys. Next base: position 10,134,630 of record CM024569.1, read on the forward strand.
CATTTCAAACATTAGAACACCATTTCACAATACACAACACTACACAGTGTTGTGAAGAAAATGCACTAGCGCTTACCATCGAAGGACCTGTCAAAGAAGACCGTAAAAGAGGCTCAAAGCACTCGTTGAAGAAGATCATAGCAAAGGCTCTGAGCCAAATCTTGACCTGGCCAACTTGGATCTTAGCTTCCCGGAGGCAAAGCGAATCCCGAACGACCTACTCAACATGCTTGATGATTCAGAGGGCGTCACTGACCGAGATATGGTGATTCAAGTTCTTGATTTCGTCATCAAAAGCTTCGAGGAGGAGATGCTCGTCCCTCAAGCATCATGGGTTCTAGATCTGAGCTTCGAAACGGCCGTGACCACATCGGTCCCGTTAATTCTAGATCTGAGCTTTGAAGCAGACCCATCGATTCTAGATTTGAGTAATGAGAGGAGTACAGAGAGATAAACGAAAACTCTAAGAGAATTAGGGAGAGTGAATTGAGCTGAGCGAAGAAGTGAGAGGGAGACCGGCAAGTATGAGAGAAAAGAGGTGCATCAAGCCAAGCATAAGCAATACGAACGTTATTTCAGTTTGATCTAAGTTCTTCAGTTTTGTTCTACACCAAGAATCGAAAACCATACCAATTATTTTCGAACCGGTTCCTGCAGGAACTACCAGAACCGGCCTGCTTCAACCTAGGACCGGTATAGGTGCTCTTCCTAGATTTGATTGTACCCTGACAGTGAAAAAACAGAAAAAAAAAACCTGAAGTCTATACCGGACCTTTAGCCGTCGTACAAGTCCTTTACTGTAATACAAGAGAGGGTTGCAACGTGAAGGTAATGTCGAAATAAAGAATCCCTAAAGTCAGCCAATCATGAATCAAGTGGACATAGATTACGAGTGAGATTTCAAGGCTCTATCCACATGTACAAATTTCAGCAAACGTCGGTGGTCGCATCGTATGTGAAACCCTTGGTCCAAACCAAAATTCTCGGTAGATAGACGAGAGAACATGACAAAGTAGTTAGCTACCAACTTTAACGACCATTTTCGGGGAGGAAAATGGAAAAGAGAAAAAAACCATTATTTAGACGTACGATATTACAATACATTAATTAATCTTTTGGTATATGCATGACAACCAATATCTCATCAAAACTAAAAATTTTGCTCATTTATTGATTGATGATGAGAGACTCGTGCAAGTGCGAGTCCATTTATATCGAAGAGTTTAATATGGTATGGTGACCTGGGACAGGTCTATATGCGGAGTGAGAATATTCTTGTTCCCACGTTCATTTATGATCTAAAACATTAAAATGCATGGGTGAGGTTTTAGGTTGTCCTAATCCATTTTGGCTAAAAAGAAACGACTTGTAGCCCATTAGATTTACCAAAATTTTGCACAACTATGTTAGTAGTGAATTTTTTCTCCAATTTGCCCCCACAAATTGATAAAGATCAATGACCAACTATAGGAATTATCAATACGTAGTTCCTGTAAGTAATTACTATATAATCTTTGACTAGAGATGAAGTACTATTAAAATCGAAACATGCGTGTAGAGGTATGGAAAAAGAACATTCGCTAAGATTTCAACTCATATTCATTCGACTAAACAAAGGCCCCGGTTGTCAGAACCCCCTCTTTGGGTCACAAAAGAGGAAGGGCAAACCGCCGGGGGGGCTTCCAACTAGGGAAGGTTTCCTTCCCAAACCCCCGGGCCTGAGGAGGCTCTACTTCCCCTGGGTTGCCAGTAGTCCTCTCGTCCCCTTAAAATTGCTGGCTCGCCTATTTTAGAAGAAAGCTAGGGTTGGACAAGAAAGTCCGGAGTTGCAAATCAGCTGTCGGCCCTTGACCAACTTTAAGGTTGGCCTGTTTCGCGTCCGACCACCACATGTCCCACTGCACGTCGATGACGACCTCGTACAATTGAAACTCTGTTCCGATGCGCATGAAGATGAAACGGTGGCCATGAAATACAGCTTGATTAAATAGCTTCAGTAGGGACAACGTACCAGCCACGGCAAATTACGGTAAACCCAGTACATGTAATAACTTAAATCTTATCAAGCAGTTCAATTTCTTCGAACTTCAGTCAGATATATACCTTGCGAATTCGGAAAAGAAAGTACAAAAAGAAGTGCATGGCAGATATGAGCTGCATGTACCGACCAAAAAAAAAACATAAGATATGAGCTGCATGCCAAGATTAGAGAGAGAGAGAGAGAGAGAGAGAGAGAGAGAGAGGCTGTTCTGTAATGGGAACGTGATAAGTCATGGACAAAAGAAGTGGGATCGAAGTTTCGGTAGTTGTATGGCATGGACTTTCTGGAGCTGGGTCTTGTCTTCTCTCTTCTTGTCCCTACTCGCTCGTGGCTGAATGATTCTTGAGCTGTTCCATGTCTACACAGGTCGTACCTATTTTTATATTCTTTCCATCTGTTGGATTGGCGTGGACTCCATCTAATAAATACACCAACATCTCTTCTCAACTTCCTCACATCTTTTCGTTAGTTTTAATCCTTGTCCCAGTTCCTCTCTCTCTCTCTCCGGTGCACATGTTCCTGCACCGATCAAGGCCCCTGAAAGGACTGAAGATAAACGCGAGGAGAAATGAAGGCCGACATCGGGTTCGCTTTGTTCTGGGCAACTTTGTTGATCGGGTATTGAGCTTCTATCGCAAAGCTTCTGACAGATATCGAACCCCTGCAGAGGAAAATAGTTTGTCAGAAAGCTTTACAGTTTTGATAGGAAAGGCTTTGCGATAAAGCTCAATACCCTATCGAAGAAGTTGAATTGTCTCTATTTTCCCCGTCTTCTTTCCTGCCTCTCATCCGCTCGTCCCTTGTCGACTGCTGCACAAGGTTTAAAGCTTACTTCTTTAACCTCTTATTGTCTTCTCCCTCATATTTTTACAAGTACCGCACAAACTCGCGTAGTTGTTCTTTGAACTTGTCTTGGCTGTTTTGGGTGTGAGGAAAACCAGGGGCTGATGGCTCGGCGGCGACTGCAAACCTGGTCACAGAGGCAACTGATCTCTCAAATATAAGAATCAACAATACATTTTTATAAAGTTCGTTTCCCTTTTTCCTACCTTATTTTCTTCTCATGTGGCTCGCCTCTGAGTTTCATCTTTTGTCCTTTTTGGTGCTTGGATTGATTTTGCAGCTTACGGGGATAGAGTTGGAGAAAGTCGTGATGAAGAGTGCCTAAAAAGAAGGATCGTTTCAGAGGCTCGCTTGGATTACGACTATCCTAGAGAGGCGATTGATTATTATCAGTTTATTTACAATTGTATTTTGCATCTTCTGGAGCCTTAAAAAAAAAAAAAAAAGAAAGAACCGAATGGTTATGGGAAAATCCAGCATATGTCGTGTATCCTAAATCTCATTAGACTTGAAATTCTCGTCACGGGACTCGTCCTCCTTGGGGCTTTGATATGGACGGGCACAGCCTTTTAGGGCATGTACGCTAGCAATCTAGCGTCTCGAAGACATCCCAACTTGTAGATGTTCCCCTTTGGTTTGGCGAAAGCGGTGGACATCACGCGATGTGACCTCTCCAATCCACAAGATGTGGACATTCTTGGGAAGACAATAATTTCTTTTTTTGGTCGGTGGGAAGACAATAATTCAACGGTGGCCATTTAGTTCGAAAGAAAAGAACGAAGTGTTACCTAATTTTACTATTTTAAGGTATCAATACCTGCATAATCTATTGCCCTGATTACCCCGTATCTTTTTCTTTCCGAGAGGTGAGAAAACCCTCTTCTTGCTTTGCATCACAAGAACTCAAGGTCTGAGCTAAACTGTGGACGGAGCTATTTAAGGTCCTTCTCAAGATCATAGATGTTAACCTAAGCTTGACATGAGTTTTGCCTCGGGGGTTAGTAGGGGCTCTCCCGTACTGAATGGTGGATCTTATAAGAGACTCGTGTAAAGAAGAGTCTATTTACATTGAAGAGCGTATCTACGTTCGCTTCTGAACATTAAAATGCACGGGGTTCAAGATTTTTAGGTTTCATTAGACCATTTTGGCCTAAAGAATAGCGTCTGGCCCATTAAATTTCTCAACGGATTCAGAACCAACTCAATAATAGATATTGTCATTTCATTTTGCCCCACAAATTGATAAAGTTTGATACCCAATTATAGAGTTTTGAAAATGTAGCTTCTATAGACAAACAAAACCAACATAATATTGATTACGGTTGTACTTTTAAGCGCTAGAACATTGCATTAATTACTTAATAATCATTGATAAATTTTTGTTCCCACTTAAAAGAAATTTTTATAGACCTGTATCATCGTGATTCTTTTTATTATGTATGAAATATGATCCAAATCGAAACATACATGTAACCGTACCAAAAGTATACTCGGTAAGCTTTCCACTCATATTGGTTAGAGCTTGTTTAGTAATTAAGGACTTAGAGTAAAGATTATTAGTCTTCTCCTTGAAATGAAATTGCTAACTTACTTATAAAGAAAAAAGGGGAAATTTACCAACAAAAAAAAAAAAAACTCTAAATTTATTGCATTCACATCAATTCAGTCATAAACCTTGTAATTGTGCCAATTTAGTAATAAACAATTTCACTCTTTTCCAGTTAAGTCCATACAGCTATTTTTGATCAGAAATTGTTATCATGGACATCAATCATTTTACGTGGCACGGGTAACGCTAATGTGAACAATTTTAATATTTTTTCGAATATTTATTTATTTATTTATTTTCTTTTTTGCTTTTGTTTTCTATTCCTTCCTTCCCTTTACTCTGATCGTGTGACATGGCACGACAACTATGTCATCAATTTCCATCTAAAATTGGTCGGATGGATTCAATTGGCAAATCATGAAAAGTTTAATGTTAAATTAGCACAACCGAAAAATTAAAAACTAAGTTGGCACGAGTACAATAAGTTTAGGACTTTTTAGGTAATTATACCAAAAAAAGAAAAAACAAAAAGAACTTGAATTGAAGAAAGAAGCTGGTGAACATAAAAGCTTACATCATTAATAAGGGATAGTTACTTGCCGATGCATAAAATTGGTAAAAGATCCTTCCAGAAACAACTTATGGAGAGCTTGCCAATTAAAGAGTATGCGATTCAAGTGATAACTGGCAGGTTGATAAATGCGAGACTGGGCTCTCTATGGGCGATGAGTTGGAGTTTTCCTTCGATGATGAGGCCTTTGCAAGTTTTCCTACATAGGCGTTGTGATCTGATGGTGCAAGCACTGCGAAGCTACTATATATACCGATCAAAGCGCTGCTCATCTTACGACAGGTTCTCTCAGCTCCTGTACAACGCACGAGAGACATGGAGAAGAAGAGTTCTCGCCAGTTGACGTGCGTAGTCGCGGTGCTGCTCGTCGTAGCATGTCAGTCTCTCTCTCTCTCTCTCTCTCTCTCTCTCTCTCTCTCTACACCGTAGCCATGTCGTATTCACTTTTTCATGCATTTGACATTCGACAGTCGTTCCAAGCGCTCGAGGCAAGTGCAGATCGGACGACGACTGCGTATTTCAATGCCCCACGGACACGGACCAGGGTTTCTGCCGGAGGCAGATCTGCTCCTGTTTGCGGAGGCCCGGACTTTCTGCGGCCAACGACCTCCGAGGACACCCTTGCGCCGGCGATCAGGATTGCGTGAAATTCTGCGACTACTTCAAATGCCCGGTGGCGAAGTGCAACAAGGGATTCTGTAACTGCACTTGTCCCCGCTGAATGCGGAACCCTCCTCCCCATCGCGGTCCACGTCGCCACGATGCGATGAGCATTATGAAATTTCTGCGGTAGATTCGAATAAAATGAAATGGAATCGTGCAAGAATAAAAGATTCAAACGGTTGTTCTATAAGGCAGTTTAGATTGGTCGACTCAATGTGCAAGTTTTGCTGCACCCCGCAAGTCCTTGAAAAATTTAACAATGTTTATCGGGAAAAACCTGAACTAGGAAACTTGCTCAAAACATTTTTTAATTTTTTCTTTTATCGAAAGTGTCGAATCCATCATCTTGTCGTTGAATTCGTTCCAAAGTGATGTCTGTGTCGTTGTCAACCTTTTATAATAATTAGATCAACGTGAATCAAACTCAAACAAGGCTATTTTATTAATAAAGAGCTTGAATATAATGTGGATGATCCATTTACGTAAATTATTCAAATTGTGTCTATCCGACACCAGCACAAACCGAAAGATCGACGTAGCTGCTTTTATCTAAAGATTAGATTAGATTAAATACCAAAGTGATGCATTTCTAAAATGAAACAAAGTGGTAGCAAAAAGAAAAGGTTAAAATATTTTATCACTATATGTGGATGGATTATTTGCATAGATTGTAAATAAGGAAAAGCAAAATATTGATGTGAAAAGAAAAATCATATATACACAGGTTCTATTTTTTTTTACGAAAATGAATACTTTAGTAAAATAAATTCCCAAAAATGATCAATTATATCAATTAAAATAATCAGCTAAATGAGAAATATTTGCATTATCAACAACATTTTTTGTCTGAATAATTTCATAAAATGATTCATTTTTATAGGCGATACAAGCACTTATTTAAAAAAAAAATTACAAATCATTCATTTTCGCATACTTAGGTTGGGCCACAATGATAGGATGTGGTCAGGCTTGATCAAGCTTGAATTGGTGGGCCTCAGCCGAATAGGATATACTCTCGCCCGGACCTATTTAAAGCATGTGTCGGGTTTGGTGGGCCCGAACTAGTCGATCACGCTCATGATCAGGCCTTATCGCAGCCGCAAACTCAACTTACACAATGAGATTTCATGATTCCTATTTCGGACATAGCAATGGAAACATTTCCATTCTTTGTCGGTTCACGATTGAGATTGCGATCTCTGTGCCCAAGGTCGCGGCCGACGGACTCGACGAGGATTCAACGGTGTGGACGAGAACAGCCGAGCGCTCTCTCTCTCCCCCTCCCCTTTGATGTGAATTATTCGGTCGAGAAGGTTTTCTTATTATTTGGAATAATTAAGCTTGTCTTTATTTCCAATGACAAGAATGCCACATCAAAGGCTTATCGGTTCTTTGGAGGACCAAAAGGGTGAGTGTCCGTCCGATTCTCAATATTAGATGTGGAACCATTTACTCAAATCAATACACGCGCATGTATATATGTATATGTAATTTTTTGAATTTTTAAATTTTAACTTTTTAGATCAAAATCCTAATTTCCTCTTTGTCTCTCACCTCACTCATCTCGTGGCCTTACGACCTCGTTGATTCTTCTCTCACTCTCATCATCTGTCACCTCTAGTTTCCAATCCCGTCGCTCACTCTCAAGTCTCACGCCTAATCTAAAATAGGGACATTTGATCGGTTTTCGAATGAGTTTATACAATTAGTGGGCGGTCCCCGATTTCCGATTTTGGGGTCTAAGTAACGGGCAACCGAGAGTAGCTTCAAATCAGTAATTCTTAAGGCTGGTATAGCGTAGGTCCAGTTCCAGCTCATGTCCGCCTCCGGACAACTCCGGTATCTTCGCCGCCGCCGCCGCCGCCGCCGACGCCCGACTCTTCTCCCTCCTTGAGTCAACCCGCACCCCCACTTCCACGCCGGATGCGTCCACCCACGTCGAAATTACCACTCTACCCATCCTCATATCCCCCAAGATTGCCGCATTCGAGTGTCATTTTGGTCAAACCACATCCAACCCATGTCCTAATAACCAAAAAAAACTTCCCCTTTTTCTCTCTCCTCGTCGCTCCCCAGAAGAGAGAGAGAGAGAGACTCTCTCAGACACGGCGTTGAAGTGGTAGAAGACGACGATGCAGTCCGCCACCAAGCCGCGGCGCAAGGTGGCCGCCGCCGCCGCGGACGGCGGGGACTCCGCCGACAAGCAGGACCAGCTCCTCCTCTCCTCCGCCATCTGCAACAACGAGGACCTCGGCCCCTTCATCCGCCGGGCCTTCACCTCCGGCAAGCCCGACAGCCTCCTCCACCACCTCCGCCACTTCGCCCGCGCCAAGGAGTCCGAGATCGAGGAGGTCTGCAAGGCCCACTACCAGGACTTCATCCTCGCCGTCGACGACCTCCGATCCCTCCTCTCCGACGTCGACTCCCTCAAGTCCGCCCTCTCCCGCTCCAACTCCACCCTCCAGTCCGTCGCCCTCCCGCTCCTCAACTCCCTCGACGCCTTCCTCGAGGCCCGCACCGTCTCCGCCAACATCGACCTCGCCCTAGCCTCCGTCGCCTCCTGCATCGGCCTCATGGATCTCTGCTCCCGCGCCAACCTCCACCTCTCCGGCGGCAACTTCTACATGGCCTTGAAGTGCGTCGACGCCCTCGAGGCCCAGTTCCTCGACAAGACCCCGTCTTCCACCGTCAGGATCATGCTCGAGAAGAAGATCCCCGAGATTCGATCCTACATCGAGCGGAAGGTCAGCAAGGAGTTCGGCGATTGGCTCGTCGAGATCCGCGTGGTCAGCAGGAACCTAGGTCAATTAGCGATCGGTCAGGCTTCCGCCGCGAGGCAGCGAGAGGAAGATCTTAGGATTAAGCAGAGGCAGGCTGAGGAACAGAGTAGGCTCAGCTTGAGAGACTGCGTTTATGCCCTGCAAGAGGAGGACGACGACGACGTGCTCAGCGTCGGGAGCGAGAGTGATGGAAAGTCCGAGAATGGATTCTCCAGTTTCGATTTGACCGCGCTTTACCGAGCTTATCATATTCACCAGACTCTAGGGCTCGAGGATCGGTTCAAGCAGTATTATTTCGAGAACAGGAAGCTTCAATTGACGTCGGATTTCCAGGTATCGTCCATGACTCCGTTCCTCGAATCGCACCAGACCTTTTTCGCGCAGATCGCCGGATTTTTCATTGTCGAGGATCGTATTATGAGGACCGGCGGCGGGTTGATCTCGAAAATGGAAGTCGAGAATCTGTGGGAGACCGCGGTCAGTAAGATGTGTTCGGTCCTGGAGGATCAGTTTTCTAGGATGCAGACGGCGAATCATCTTTTGTTGATAAAGGATTATGTGAGCTTGTTGGGAGTGACTTTGCGGAGATATGGATACCTGGTTGATTCGTTGCTCGATGTATTGAGTAAGCATAGGGATAAGTACCACGAGTTATTGCTGTCCGATTGCCGAAAGCAGATCACTGAAGCGCTCGCTGCCGATAAGTTTGATCAGATGTTGATGAGGAAAGAATATGAGTATTCGATGAATGTGCTTTCTTTTCAGTTGCAAGCTTCAGATATCGTACCGGCATTTCCCTATGTCGCGCCATTTTCATCGACTGTGCCGGATTGTTGCCGTATCGTGAGGTCTTTTATTGAAGACTCTGTGAGTTACTTGTCTTACGGAGGGCAGTTGGATTTTTATGACGTGGTCAAGAAGTATCTAGACAGGCTCTTGGGTGAGGTCCTGGATGGAGCTCTATTGAAAATTATAAATACGTCCTCCCTTGGGGTTTCGCAGGCGATGCAAATTGCTGCTAATATGGCCGTATTTGAGCGTGCTTGTGATTTCTTCTCCCGTCATGCAGCACAGCTTTCGGGCGTTCCTCTGAGAATGGTTGAGAGGAGTCGGAGGCAGTTTCCTCTGATTAAGTGCCGTGCTGCAGCAGAGGAAATGCTGTCTGGGTTGCTTAAACAAAAGGTTGATGGGTTCATGTCATTAATTGAGAATGTGAACTGGATGGCTGATGATCCTCCGCAAAGTGGGAACGAGTATGTAAATGAGGTGATTATTTATCTGGAGACTCTGGTTTCTACCGCACAGCAGATATTGCCTGCTAATGTTCTCAAGAGAGTATTACAAGATGTCCTATCTCACATTTCGGAGATGATAATCGGTGCCTTATTTGGTGAGTCAGTGAAAAGGTTTAATGTTAATGCAATCATGGGGATTGATGTGGATGTACGATTACTAGAATCTTTTGCCGATAATCAAGCTCCACTTTTCTCGGAGGAGGAAGCAAACCAGCTGAAATCAGCACTTGCTGAGTCGAGGCAGATGATCAATTTGCTTCTAAGCAATCATCCAGAGAATTTCTTGAATCCTGTCATTCGGGAGAGGAGTTACAACCATTTGGACTACAGGAAAGTTGTAACCATCTCAGAAAAGTTGAGAGATCCTTCAGAAAGGTATTTCTCTTCCTTTACAACAAGAGGAACCAAGCAAAATCCGAAAAAGAAATCTCTCGATGCATTAATAAGAAGACTCAAGGATGTCAATTGATTCAGACATGACTCTGCTTGTGATATTTCCTTATTCTGAATTGTCTCTGTCGATTGTTACTTTGTAGAAAATCATTTCTGTTATTGTTAGTGGTAAAGGTCCTTCAGGTTTTTCAGTTTCTTGTATCAATAGTTTCATAATTTCTTTTTGGCCGTATAATTGTCTCACTTGCATGAGTTGTATCAATTCTTTTAATTATAAGAGCATCTGTCAATTGTGTGCTTCCAGCATCCTTTGGAGAACTGATGCTGCTCTTGATAAATCACATATGAGTAGATGCAACATCGTTCTTTCAACATAGACCATCATTGAACCCTTAAATCTGGTTATAACTCTTTATTCATATGGTATAAACATTATCAATTATCAGCTTATTTCTTGGCTCTCTCAACCACAATACCAATTAAGAGAAGAAACTTTCCTCTCTCTTAGTACTTGTGATCTCTTGCCTATTTCGGGATTGATTTGTCTTTTTTTGCGTTGTCTTCTTTATGATGATCCTCTTATTTTGCATGATATAATCCTTTTGGTTGTCTGGAACTATTTTTGGCTTAATAAACATCTGTCACTTGCCATGTATAAAATGTGAAGAATGATTGGTCACTTTGGAAGAAACAGGATTCGATCCATTAGGTGGCTTCTGCTTGCATAGACCTTAATCATGGACTTCCATGTATTATGAAGCATGGTCTGCTAGATTCATCTATGGTAGCATGTGCTGGCTAAACCCCCATTATCTCAGAGAGCATTATGAGGCAGGAAATATACAGTAATATGTCTGTAGAACTAGCAAATTAGGGATAAATAAATGAGGTGGGTTCTGCTGAGAGCTATGCAACCATAAACTTCTGGTTCTTCACAATATAGGACAAGTTAGAGTTTTTAATGTTTCAATAATTTTTTACTGAGGAAAGTTTTATGGATTCAATTATTCTGGGAGCCCCAGTATGTGTTGCACGACATCGTACCATGAGGAAGCATATTTCCAGATCAGAGACTGCTGAAGTCAATCAAGTTTTTCCAGTTGGAAATTTAGAGATTAGATCAGATGGAAAAGTAGGCTTTTTGGTAGGAAACTGACTTGAGGTTTTACCTTCTCTTTCACAATGCTCTGCATGCAAATCCGTTGCTCACCCCCACTGAGGCAGGTTCCAACTGAATACAATAAGATGGATATTTTTACCATTCGAACATGGTATATTGAGGTATCCCTAGAGACCGTTTTAAGTTAAGGCCTTATCCTTAAGCTTGTCTCTTCAAGGACATCTTAATTGTCAAGACTAGCAAGCTTGTTTTTCCTCTTATATAGTGTCAAGAAGAAAAGTAAATAAAAGGCTGTGTATTTGCTGCTACATATACTATGCCCTCTGTGAAGGTCGGTGTCTCAGCTATTTTTCTTCAATCGCTGTGACCTTGGTCTTCTCATGCTGACATGAAATCATCCATTTTCATATATTTGGATACAACTTATATGAGGATTCACCCATTCTTTATAAATGAAGTGCATACCTTCAAGTCGAGTATATATGAACTCTTATGAATCTCTCTCTCTCTCTCTCTCTCTCATGGGCGCATTTGTATGGGGCTTTGAGTTTTCTGATCCTTGATTTCTGTAAATCTATGCCTCGCAAACATCGGTAGGATGATCAATGAATTTATTCAAAATCTGTCTTCCAGAAGGACGCTTCCAGTGTTTGATGTCAGATTATTCTTGGTTCATTCCGTATCTGAAAGGAATGCTGGCCAGTCTTGCCGTCTTTTATTATTTGGAGAAACTAATTAACCCGGTGGGTTGTCCGTGACTGATTAAATTCCTTGTCTACTTCAAAAGCATCCGCAAGCTTCCAAAACATGCATACCCTAAATTCTAGCCTGGACGAGAGTAGCTCGTGCCGATTTACAGATAGGACTCCTCCATCTCATGGGACAAAACTGGCACGGTGCCCTCAGTTCTGGACCCTATGGTGTTGCTGTTTTTCCTTTTTTGCCTAAAATTCTCTGAGATGAAATTTTCTTTTTGCATCTAACCTAAACTCATCTTTTCCAAACTGCCTAGCTCATGTTAGAGAGAGAGTGGTCTGTCCTAAAGTAGACAAGAAAGAAGGGAGTGGTTAAGCGGCCAATTGTCATTCTTCTAAGAAAATCTTTGGGAAAGATACACTTAACACACCGACAGGGTGGTTGCTTTATGGCACCTAAGGGCATTTATCAGTCTCACAGGGCCCAGACATACCACTGAAACCGAACAGTTGTTCTCATGTTCCGCGCCATGGCTTGGATGTATGTCTTCAGCATCGATTTTAAAGCCACTGCTCTGATGCTTGCTTCATGCTTAGTGTTCTTTTCATAGGCTGTGCGGGTCATGTTTCTTGGCTTTTGGTGAAATTTTGTGCAGATTATGACGAGCTTGTTCTGAGATCTATTTAATTGTTATCACTTTCTACCTGTCGACCATCTTATGATCTGCTGTTTGTCCAAAAATAAAGTGTATGAGTTGAGAATTTACCGTGGTTGGATGCCTTCTTTGTACATAGCATCTCGTTCACTGATCGTATTGCGGCTTGGAGTGAGTGACTATTGTTGGGTCGTGGGCAATTTCATGATCTGTACTTGGAAGAGCTCGGGGTTAAGTAGATCCATTGTGTCATGATTTTGAATTCATTCTTTGACTTTTCTTTTCTATCCATGGACAATTGGACATTCATCCTCCGAGAGTTTGTTCCTCTCTATCCTCTCGAAATCGAATGGATTCGGTCTTATACATACGCGAGGCGACATTGAGCATAAAAGCGAAATGAGATAGAATGTTAAAAAAGGTTTGGTATCTCCTTCTTTAGAACCATGAGAAAATATTCCATGGGTGAAAACTATGCTTCCCATGAAGACTTGGCATCCAAAATGCTAACCTATCTAAGTCATAACCAAAACTCAATAAGTTAACTGGTCTATGATTCAACTGACCTTACAAAGGGCATCAAAATGGCACATTCAGAACCTCAACCGTGATTCGTATGTACATCAGCACGAGTACATAAAAGATATACAGATCTGTTAAGATGGCAACTTCAAGTAGGTCCACTCTTGGTGAATATGCCATTATCCACTTCCATAATCCCCATGTCATCTTCTTCAACCAGACTCAACTATATAGTTTCTCTACCACCTGCCTCTCAAAACCAAACAGTCAAAAGATGTCACTCCTCTTTAAATCAATACACAGAGAAGATGGCTTCGCATCATCTCCCAACCATAGAACACATCAACCATGTCCCTGCCAAAACATCTCCATCTCCATGTCCATCCAATCCTCATCTTCGTCATCCTCTTGATCTTCTCAACCCCAGCATCACATTCCTCTGCCATTACCAACAACTCGCTGACCGCCTACGAGGTCCTCGAGGAATATGACTTACCCATCGGCCTCCTCCCCAACGGCGTCCTCGGCTATGAGCTGGACAGCTCAACCGGCGAGTTCACGGTGCACCTCAATGGCACGTGCACCTTCTCAATTGACTCCTATGAGCTCAAGTACAGCTCGTCAGTCACCGGGGTCATATCCACAGACGATCTCTCGAGCCTGAGTGGGATCAAGGTGAAAGTGTGGTTCTTCTGGCTCAGCATTGTCAAGGTGGTCCGCGATGGCGATGAGCTGGAGCTCTCCGTCGGGATAGCGTCTGCAGACTTCCCGGTGAGCAACTTCGATGAGTGCCCGACTTGCGGATGCGGGTTCGATTGTGATAGCGTGGGGAAGACGAGGAAGTTCAGGGTCAAGAAGCCCTCTTGGGCCTCATCCTAGGGTAAATAAAGAGAGATATTTCAAGATCTTATGGAATAATTGAGATGTGGGAAGGGTTGCATTGGCCAAGTATGTCGACGATCTCTTAATGGTGTAAAGCAACTTTTTAGCTGCTTCTTGGCATCACGAGGAATTTCTAGAATACGTTCTTGTCCTTGCAAAACGTATGTTTTTCCTTTTTTTTCTTTCATTTTGTAAGTTTCGGGCTTGGGTTAATTTTGCCGGTGTACATATAGATTGTCAAAAATGTTGGGGAAAAGTTGTTCGTGTCTCGAAGTTGGGTTGGCTTTCTCCTTTGAAGCTTTCTGGGCGTGTTGGGGACCGAATCATTGTGCAATTGATCATCGTATCACATGTGGCTAGGTTTGAGAGGCCTGTGGAGTGGATCAATCGTGGATTTTTTATTTTAGATACCGTTGATTGGATGAAGTCCAATCCTAGGGCGGTGGAGCCATTGGTATGAATCACTACAAAGATTGTCCTGGCGAGGGTTGACCAAGTGGTAATCGTCCTTAGCCCCATTGTCCCATTGGAATACTCGGACTAGACGCGAGGAGTAGACTGAATTTTAGGCCCTGATTGCAAACCGCTCAATTCTTAACTATTTATGTTTTTTTTTTCCATAAAAAAAAAAAAAAAAAAAAATCAAATTGATAACGTCGATTAATTTTTCTATCCTTGAGAACAGATACCAGAGAATACATTTGGAACATATAATCAAGAGGTGAAGAAAAGTTATTTCTGCAAACCAAGAATAATTCTAGAAACAAGTCATCGGCCAAAGACGAGGCCAGCAAGGTCGCTGACTCTTGTCTTTGGCCGGTTGCCATGGCCATTCTGAGACCCGGCGACCAGGTAGAGGAGGAAGAAGAAAGAAAAAGGAAAAAAAAAGGAAAAATCTTATAAAATTATTAAAAATTTAAAAAAAATTTTACATCATAAAAAAATTTGAAAATTGTATCAAACACGTTTATTTTTTTATTTTTATTTTAGAGAATAGAAATTTTGTGTAGTTATTAAACACGTTTGAATGCTTAAAAACTCATTTAGAGAAATAAATTGAACAAAAATTGCTACAAAGAACATAATGGTTACCAAACATGCCTTCAACTACTATCATGGTGAGGATTGGATATCCATTTCGAAACCTTTATGCACTTGAGTTTTCTCAATGTTATTCAATTTTATCATTGGATGGAATTTTAGAATAGACAAGAAAAACTCAAGCTTGAGCAAACAAACTACGCTTTATCAAATACTATGTTAATTAAAAATAAAAAGTAAATCATCTTTTTTTTTTTTAATTGACTAAACATAAGAGATACACCAAATATTTTAAAAAAATAGGATGTCAATCTTTAGCAAATCTTTTTTAATACTCCCCCTCAAGTTAGCGCATGAAGATCATGAATGCCCAACTTGCTTATACAAAATGTAAATCGATCTCAACTCAATGCCCGAATAAAAATATCTGCCCTTTGAAGTCTAATGGATATGTTCTTGGTTTTAATGGTGCCCGATTGTACATGTTCACAAACAAAGAGGCATTTAATCTCAATATGTTTTGTTCATTTGCGAAATACTAGGTTTGCTACAATGTGTAAGGTAGCTTGGTTGTCGCAATAAAGACTCATTGGTTTGTGGTGAAATACCTCGAGAGATGCAAGTAAAGTGCGCAACCAAATCAGTTCACTAGTATTAGTTTCCATAGCATGATATTCAACTTCAATTATTGAGAAATTGTGGTTTGCTTCTTGATTCTCTAAGACGTAGGACAACCACTGAGCATGACTAAGTAATTTGTAACTATTCGTTGAGTTATTGGGCAACTTGCCCAATCGAAATCACAAAAGGCAGTCAAATGAAGCAAAATTAGGACTACTAACAGAATCCTTTATCCTGAGTTTTTCTTGAAATATCAAAGAACTCGTATAACGGCTTACCACTGCCGCTCCTTTGATTTCTTCAAGAACTGGGAAAGTATGTGGAAATAATAACACAATTCAAACCAAGTGATAGTGATATGAAGTAGATGTCCACTAATCGACGATAGCGACTTAGGTTTGTCATGGCAAGTCCAGTCGCTATAGCTAACAAGTGTTGCTAGTCCACTAGAAAATTCGTCAATTAGCTGCTAGCATGTCACATTTCGATTGAATATCAAGTATATAATTTCTTTAGCACAAAATAACCTGAAGTCGTCCTCACTCCAATTCCCAAAAAGTACTTCAATCAGCCAATATCTTTAATACGAAATCATTCATCAAAGTACGTTTGAGCGCTGCACATTGTTTTGATATTAACATGGCTAAAAAAGTACCGTCGTAAAATTACGTGAACAACGAGTAATCCACTAATAATTGATCAATTTTGCGCTGGCAAACTCCTTAATATTTTCTCATAAAAAATGTGATGCAGCGGGCTCTCTTTTCTTTTTCCGCTTTAAAATAATACATAGTTGTTTGCCCATCCCCACCGAGCTCAATTCGAATTTGACACAGCACTCGTCGTATTCCACGTTCGACAAGAAGCAAATGAAGTCTAGCACGCGTGTAAAATTCTATGATCCGGGAATAATTCTACAAAACAAGTGGTCGGCCAAAGACAAGGCTGGCGAGGTCGTTGGCTCTTGTCTCTGGCTGATCGTTGGCCATTGTCGACGCCTGGTGACGAGCCAAGAGAGGAGGAAAAAGAAAGAAGAGAAAAGGAAAAAAATGAAAAAAAAAAAAAAATCTTAGAAAATTATTAAAAAATTAAAAGAAATTCTACGTCATCCAAATGCATTCGTGTTCTTTTTTTTATTTTGAGGATAGAAATTTTGTGTAGTTATCAAACATGTTTGAATGCTCAAAAACTCATCTAAAGAACAAAATCAAAAAAAATTATTTATGAACCAAAATTGTTACCGAGAACATAATGGTTACCAAACATGCCTTTAACTATTATCTTGGCAAGGACTAGATATCCATTTCAAAACCTTTATGCACTTGAGTTTTTCAATGTTATTCAATTTTATCATTGAATGGAATTTTAGAATAGACAAGAAAAAAAAAAGTCGCTTTATCAAATATTATGTTAATTAAAAACAAAAAGTATATCCTAACTAAACTTAAGAGGTATTTCAAATATTAAAAAATAGAATGTGAATCTTTAGCAAATCTTTTGTAATACTCCCCCTTAAGTTAGCGCATGAAGATCACGAATGCCCAACTTGCTTATGCAAAATGTAAATCAATCTGAACTCAATGCCCTGATAAAAATATTTGCCCTTTGAAGTCTAATGGGTATGTTCTTGGTTTTAATGGTGCCGACTGTACATGTTCACAAAAAAAGAGGCATTCAATCTCAATATGTTTTGTTCCTTTGTGAAATACTAGGCTTGCTATAATGTGTAAGGTAGCTTGGTTGTCACAATACAGACTCGTTAATTTGTCGTGTAATACCCCGAGAGATGCAAGTAAAGTGTGCAACCAAATCAGTTCACTAGTATCAGTTTCCATAGCACGATATTCAGCTTCGATTATCGAGAAATTGTGGTTTGCTTCTTGATTCTCTATGACTAAGTAATTTGTAGCTAAGCATTGAGTGATTAGGCAACTTGCCCAGTTGAAATCACAAAAGGCAGTCAAATGAAGCGAAATCAGTTTTAATAGCATAATCCTTTATCCTGAGTTTTTCTTGAAATATCAAAGAACTTGTATAACGGCTTACCATTGCCGCTCCTTCGATTTCTACAAGAACTGGGAAAGTATGTGGCAGAATAACATAATTGAGAAAATGTCACAAATGGTATGAATCACTACAAAGATTGTCCTGAAGAGGGTTGACCAAGTGGTAACCGTCCTTACCCTCAATGTCCCATTGGAATACCCGGACTAGACGGGAGAAGTAGGCTCAATTTTAGGCCCTGATTGCAAACCGCTCAATTCTTAACTATTTATGTTTTTTTTATTCCTTAAAAATATATCAATTTGATAACTTCAATTAATTTTTCTATTCCCAAGAACGGATCAGTGATTAGAGAATAAATTTGGAACACAATCAAGAGGTGAAGAAAAGTTATTTCTGTGAATTGAGAATAATTCTAGAAACAAGTCGTTGGCACCGTTGTGAGGCCACGTTCGACGAGGTCAAGTCACGCACATGTACTCTTATTTCTACAAACAAGTCGTCGCTGGCCATTGCCGAGGCTCTGGCGGTTGCCAACCATTGCTAGAGGAGAAAGAAGAAGAAGAGAAGGAAAAAAAGAAAGAAAAAAAAAAGAAAAATCTTAGAAAATTATTAAAAATTTTAAAAAAAAATTATGTCATAAAAAAATTTGA
The DNA here is from genome assembly GCA_014182515.1 of Eucalyptus microcorys. Classification (NCBI taxonomy): domain Eukaryota; kingdom Viridiplantae; phylum Streptophyta; class Magnoliopsida; order Myrtales; family Myrtaceae; genus Eucalyptus; species Eucalyptus microcorys. The sequence goes on from CM024569.1 coordinate 10,152,959, forward strand.
AGATCATATCAAACACATTTCTATTTTTTATTTTTATTTTAGGAATAGAAATTTTTTGTAGTTATCAAACATGTTTGAATGCTTAGAAACACATTTAGAGAACAAAATTGAACAACAATTGCTACAAAGAACATAATGGTTACCAAACATGCCTTCAACTACTATCATGCTGAGGATTGGATATCCATTTTGAAACCTTTATGCACTTGAGTTTTTTCAATGTTATTCAATTTTATCATCGGATGGAATTTTAGAATAGACAAGAAAAAACTCAAGCTTGAGCAAACAAATTGTGCTTTGTCAAATATTATCTTAATTAAAAACAAAAAGTAAATCCCGATTGAACATAAGAGATACACGAATATTAAAAAAATAGAATGTATATCTTTAGCAAATCTTTTGTAATACTCCCCTCAAGTTAGCGCATGTGATCACGAATGTCCAACTTACTTATACAAAATGGAAATCGATCTCAACTCAATTCCCTAATAAAAATATCTGCCCTTTGAAGTCTAATGGGTATGTTCTTGGTTTTAATGGTGCCTGACTGTACACATTCACAAACAAAGAGGGATTCAATCTCAATATGTTTTGTTCCTTTGTGAAATGCTAGGTTTGTTTGCTACAATGTATAAGGTAGCTTGGTTGTCACAATAAAGACTCATTGGTTTGTTGTGTAATACCCCGAGAGATGCAAATAAAGTGCGCAACCAAATCAATTCAATAGTATCAATTTCTATAGCATGACATTCAACTTCAATTATTGAGAAATTGTGGTTTGCTTCTTGATTCTCTTAGAGGTAGGACAACCACTAGCATGGCTAAGTAATTTGTAACTATTCGTTGAGTTATCGGGCAACTTGCCCAATCGAAATCACAAAAGGCAGTTAAATGAAGCGAAATCAGTTTTAATAGCATAATCCTTTATCCTGAGTTTTTCTTGAAATATCAAAGAACTTGTATAATGGCTTACCACTGCCGCTCCTTCGATTTCTACAAGAACTGGGAAAATATGTGGACAGAAGAACATAATTGAGAAAATGTCACAAATTGTCTCTGAACTTTCATCTAATGTTCAATTTCATCCATGAGCTTTCGATTTGCTCAATTTGGTCCATGAACTTTCATCTAATGTTCAATTTCATCCATGAGTTTTCGATTTGCTCAATTTGGTCCTTGAACTTTTATATAATGTTCTATCTAGTCCTTAACTATTTGAAAATTGACCAATTTCCCTTTTTTTTTTTAATACCAAACTGTTTTTTAATCAAAAAAAAATACCAAACTATTTTTTTTTGGTCGAAAAAATACCATATTTATGCAAAGTAATAAAGGTCAATATTTATTTCCTTTCTCCATATTAAAAACAAATGGAAAAAGAAACAATAATAATAAACAAAGGTGAATCTTGCATTTTGATTTCTTTTTGTATATGCAAATTACTTGAGTAATTTACAAAAACCCATCAATCAATTTTTTTTATGGACTTCACCGAAAAGGGAAAAATCGATTGATGGGCTTTTGTAAATTATTCAAGTAATTTGCATATATATAAAAAAAAATCAAAATGCAAGATTTACCTTTGTTTATTATTATTGTCCCCTTTTCCATTTTTTTTTAATATGGAGAAAGGAAAAAAAATTGACCTTTATTACTTTGCATAAATGTGGTATCTTTTCGACCAAAAAAAAAAACCCAATTTGGTATTTTTTTATTTATAAAAAAAACAGTTTGGTATTAAAAAAAAAAAAGGGAAATTGGTCAATTTTCAAATAGTTAGGGACTAGATGAAACATTAGATGAAAGTTTAAGGGCCAAATTGAATCAAATCGAAAGCTCGAGATGAAATCAACATTAGATGAAAGTTCAGGGACCATTTGTGATATTTCCCCTAACATAATTCAAGCCAAGTGATAGTGATGAAGTAGATGTCCACTAATTGACGATAGTGACTTAGGTTTGTCATGGCAAGTCCAGTCGCTGTAGCTAACAAGTGTTGCTACTCCACTAGAAAATTCGTCAATTAGCTGCTAGCATGTTGCATTTCGATTGGATATCAAGTATATAATTTCTTTAGCACAAAAATAACCCTGAAGTCGTCCTCACTCCAATTCCCAAAAAGTACTTCAATTGGCCAAGATCTTTAATACAAAATCACTCATCAAGGTACCATTTGAGTGCCACACGTTGTCTTGATATTAACATGGCTAAAAATGTACCGTCACAAAATTATGTGAACAATGAGTAATCCATTAGTAATTAATCAATTTTGCGCTCACAAACTGCTTAATATTTTCTCAAAAAAAATGTGACGAAAGAGGCTTTCTCTTTTTTTTCTTCTTCTTTTTTCCGCTTTAAAATATACATAGCCGTTTGCCCATCCCCACCGAGGTCAATTCGAATTTTACACAGCACACGTTGTATTCCACCTTCGACGAGAAGCAAATGAAGTCAAGCACACGTACAAAATTCTACAATCCAGGAATAATTCTACAAACAAGTCGTCGGCAAAAGACAAGGCTGGCGAGGTCGCTGGCTCTTGTCTCTGGCCGATCGTTGGCCATTGTCGACGCCTGGTGACTGGCTAGAGAAGGAAAGAGAAGAGAAGGAAAAAAGAAAGAAAAAAAAAGGAAAAATTAAAAGAAATTCTACGTCATAAAAAAAAAATTGAGGATCGTACCAAATGCGTTCATGTTCTTTCTTTTATTTCTAGAATAGAAATTTTGTGTAGTTATCAAACACATTTAAATGTTCAGAAACTCATCTAGAGAACAAAATCAGAAAAAATTATTTTTGAACCAAAATTGTTACCGAGAACATAATGTTTTCCAAACATGCCTTTTAATATTATCTTGGCGAGGATTGGATATCCATTTCAAAACCTTTATGCACTTGAGTTTTTCAATGTTATTCAATTTTATCATCGAATGGAATTTTAGAATAATCAAAAAAAAAAAAAACTCAAGCTTGAGCAAACAAACTACGCTTTATCAAATATTATGTTAAGTAAAAACAAAAAGGGTATCCTAACTAAACATAAGAGGTACGCCAAATATTAAAAAAATAAAATGTGAATCGTTAGCAAATCTTTTGTAATACTCCCCCTCAAGTTAGCACATGAAGATCACAAATGCCCAACTTGCTTATGCAAAATGTAAATCAATCTCAATTCAATGCCCTAATAAAAATATTTGCCCTTTGAAGTCCAATGGGTATGTTCTTGGTTTTAATGGTGTCGACTGTACATGTTCACAAACAAAGAGGCATTCAATCTCAATATGTTTTGTTCCTTTGTGAAATACTAGGTTTGCTACAATGTGTAAGGTAGCTTGGTTGTCACAATACAGACTCATTAATTTGTCGTGTAATACCCCGAGAGATGCAAGTAAAGTGCGCAATCAAATCAGTTCACTAGTATCAGTTTCCATAGCACGATATTCAGTTTTGATTATCGAGAAATTGTGGTTTGCTTCTTGGTTCTCTATGACTAAGTAATTTGTAGCTAATCGTTGAGTGATCAAGTAACTTGCCCAATCGAAATCACAAAAGGCAGTCAAATGAAGCGAAGTGAGGACTATAGCAAAATCCCTCATCCTGAGTTTTTCTTGAAATATCAAAGAACTCATGTAACAGCTTACCACTGCCGCTCCTTCGATTTCTACAAGAACTAGGAAAGTATGTGGACAAAATAACATAAGTCTAGCCAAGTGATAGGGATTTGAAGTAGATGTCCACTAATCGACGATAGCGATCTAGGTTTGTTGTGGCAAGTCCAGTTGCTATAGCTAACAAGTGTTGCTACTCCACTAGAAAATTTGTCGATTAGCTGCTAGCATGTCGCATTTCGGTTGGATATCACCTATATAATTTCTTTAGCACAAAAATAACCCTGAAGTCGTCCTCACTCAATTCCCAGAAAGTACTTCAATCGGCCAAGATCTTTAATACGAAATCACTCATCAAGGTATCGTTTGAGTGCCACACACTATTTTGATATTAACATGGTTAAAAAAATACCGTACAAAATGACGTGAACAATGAGTAATCCACTATTAATTGATCAATTCTGCACTCGCAAACTGCTTAATATTTTCTCAAAAAAAAAAAAAGTGACGAAGGAGGTTCTCTTTTTTATTTTCCTGCTTAAAAATATATGTAGCTGTTTACCTGTCCCCACCGAGCTTGACTCAAACTTGACATGGCACCGTTGTATTCCACGTTCGACGAGAAGCAAATTAAGTCACGCACATGTACAAAATTCTACGATCCGGGAATAATTCTACAAACAAGTCGTCGGCCAAAAATAAAGGCCGGCGAGGTCTCTGGCCAGTTGCCAGCCATTGCTGAGGCCCGACGACTAGCTAGAGGAGGAAGGAGAAGAGAAGGAAAAAAGGAAAAAAAAAATTAAAAAATTTTAAAAAATTTTAAAAAAATTACGTCATAAAAAAAATTTGAGGATCGTACCACACACATTTATATTCTTTTTTTATTTATTTCGAGAATAGAAATTTTGTATAGTTATCAAATACATCTGAATGCTTAGAAACTCATCTAGAGAACAAAATCAGAAAAAAAAATATTTATGAACAAAAATTGTTACAAAAAATATAATGATTACCAAACACGCCTTTAACTATTATCTTGGCAAGGATTGGATATCCATTTCAAAACCTTTATGAACCTGAGTTTTTCAATGTTATTCAATTTTATCATTGAATGGAATTTTAGAACAGACAAGAAAAAATTCAAGCTTGAGCAAACAAACTACTCTTTATCAAATATTATGTTAATTAAAAACAAAAAGTAAATCTTAACAAAGCATAAGAGATACACCAAATATTTAAAAAATAAAATGTAAATCTTTAGTAAATATTTTATAATACTCCCTCTCAAGTTAGCGTATGAAGATCATGAATGCCCAACTTGCTTATGCAAAATGTAAATTGATCTCAACTCAATGCCCTGATAAAAATTTATGCCCTTTGAAGTCTAGTGGGTATGTTCTTGGTTTTAATGGTGCTCGACTATACATGTTCACAAACAAAGAGGCATTCAATCTCAATATGTTTTGTTCATTTGTGAAATACTAGGTTTGCTATAATGCGTAAGGTAGCTTGGTGTCACAATAAAGACTTATTGGTTTGTCGTATAATACCTCGAGAGATGAAAGTAAAGTGCGCAACCAAATCAGTTCACTAGTATCAGTTTCCATAGCACGATATCCAGCTTCAATTATCAAGAAATTGTGGTTTGGTTCCTCATTCTCCAAGAGACAAGACAACCACTGAGCATGACTAAGTAATTTGTAACTAATCGTTGAGTGATTAGGCAACTTGCCCGGTTGAAATCACAAAAGGCAATCAAATGAAGCAAAGTGAGGACTAATAACAAAATCCCCTATCCTGAGTTTTTCTTGAAATATCAAAGAACTCGTATAATGGCTTACCACTGCCGCTCCTTTGATTTCTACAAGAACTAGGAAAGCATGTGGACAGAATAACATAATTCAGGCCAAGTGATAGTGATCTGAAGTAGATGTCCACTAATCAACGATAGTGACTTAGGTTTGTCACGGCAAGTCTAGTTGCTATAGCTAACAAGTGTTGTTACTCCACTGGAAAATTCGTCGATTAGCTACTAGCATGTCGCACTTCAATTGGATTTCAAGTATATAATTTCTTTAGCACAAAAATAACCCTAAAGTCATCCTCACTCCAATTCCCAAAAAGTACTTTCATTGGCCAAGATCTTTAATATGAAATCACTCATCAAGGTACCATTTGAGTGCCGCATGTTATTTTGATATTAACATGGCTAAAAAAGTACCGTCACAAATTTATGTGAACAATGAGTAATCCACTAGTAATTGATCAATTTTGCTCTCGCAAATTGCTTAATATTTTCTCATAAAAAATGTGACGAAGGAGGCTCTTTTTTTTTCCTGCTTAAAAATATACGTAGTTGTTTGCCCATCCCCACCGAGCTCAATTCAAATTTTACATAGCATGCGTTGTATTCCACGTTCGATGAGAAGCAAATGAAGTCAAGCACGCGTACAAAATTCTACGATCCGGGAATAATTCTACAAAGAAGACGTCGGCCAAAGACAAGGCCGGTAGGGTCGCTGGCTCTTGTCTCTGGCCAATCGTTGGTCATTACCAAGGCTCGGCGGTCGGCTAGAAGAGGAATGAGAAGAAAAGGAAAAAAAAAAAAAAATCTCAGAAAATTATTAAAAAAATTAAAAGAAAGTCTACTAATTAAAAAAAAATTGAGGATCGTACCAAATACATTTATATTCTTTCTTTTATTTCAGGAATAGAAATTTTATACAATTATTAAACACATTTGAATACTCAGAAACTCATCTAGAGAACAAAATCAGAAAAAATTATTTAAGAAAAAAAATTATTATCGAGAATATAATGATTACCAAACACACCTTTAACTATTATCTTGTCAAGGATTGGATATCCATTTTGAAATGCACTTGAGTTTTTTCAATGATATTCAATTTTATCATCGAGTGGAATTTTAGAATAAACAAGAAAAAACTCAAGCTTGAGCAAACAAACCATGCTTTATCACATATTATATTAATTAAAAACAAAAAGTATATCCTAGCTAAACATAAGAGGTATGCCAAATATTAAAAAAATAGAATGTGAATAGTTAGCAAATCTTTTATAATACTCCCTCTCAAGTTAGCGCATGAAGATCATGAATGCCCAACTTGCTTATGCAAAACATAAATCAATCTCAACTCAATGCCCTGATAAAAATATCTGCCTTTTGTAGTCTGATGGGTATGTACTTGGTTTTAATGGTACCTGACTGTACATGTTCACAAACAAAGAGGCATCCAATCTCAATATGTTTTGTTTGTTTGTGAAATACTAGGTTTGCTACAATGTGTAAGGTAGCTTGGTTGTCGCAATAAAAACTCATTGGTTTGTCGTGTAATACCCTGAGAGATGCAAGTAAAGTGCACAACCAAATCAATTCACTAGTATCAATTTCCATAGCACAATATTCAGCTTCGATTATCCAGAAATTGTGGTTTGCTTCTTGATTCTCTAAGAGACAAGACAACCATTGAGCATGACTGAGTAATTTGTAGTTAATCGTTGAGTGATTAGGCAACTTGCCTAATTGAAATCACAAAAGACAATCAAATGAAGTGAAGTGAGGACTAATAACAGAATCCTCTTATCCTGAATTTTTCTTGAAATATCAAAGAACTCGTATAACGGCTTACCATTGCTGCTCCTTCGATTTCTACAAGAATTGGGAAAGTATGTGGACAAAATAACATAATTTAGGCTAAGTGATAGGGATATGAAGTAGATGTCCACTAATCGACTATAGCGATCCAAGTTTGTCATGGCAAGTCTAGTTGTTATAGCTAACAAGTGTTGCTACCCCACTAGAAAATTCGTCGATTAGCTGCTAGCATGTCGCATTTTGATTGGATATCAAGTATATAATTTCTTTAGCACAAAAATAACCCTGAAGTCGTCCTCACTTCAATTTCCAAAAGTACTTCAATCTGCCAATATCTTTAATACGAAATCATTCATCAAGGTACGTTTGAGCGCCACGTATCGTTTTGATATTAATATGACTAAAAAAGTACCATCACAAAATTATGTGAACAACAAGTAATCCACTAGTAATTGATCAATTTGGCACTTGCAAACTGCTCAATATTTTCTCATAAAAAATGTGATGAAGGAGACTCTCTTTTTCTCCCTCTCTTTTTTTTTTTTTTTTTTTTGTCCATTTAAAAATATACATAGCTATTTGCCCATCCCCACCGAGCTCGACTCAAATTCGACATAGCACGCATCGTATTCCACGTTCGACGGGAAGCAAACAAAGTCACGCCTACGTACCAAATTCATTGCCCTCCCCCACCCACTCCAACCCACCATCATCCGCTACGGCAAGCCAGACCAGACAATTCACGATCATCGCTACCATCGTCGCCGTCCCCACCTCGTACAAATTCTGTGTCTCATCTCTCTCGATCCTCGCACATCCTCCCTCCAAGGGCGTGACTAAATCCGCACAATATAAATTCCAGTATTTCCATGATCGGAGACCTACCCGATTCTCCTAAAAGCCAAGCTAAAACCGGGATTGGGCTGGTCGAGAGTCAATCTAAAGTTGGCCTTAAAACAATCCTCACCCCTAATATAAAAATGAACAGATGCACGCAACATCAGCAGCTAAAATTGACACTCCCAAACCGCTCAACATTTTCTCTCATAAAAAAATGTGACAAAGGAGCCTTTCCTCCGCCTTTATGCAGCGGTGCGTGCCCCCACCTCGACCGAGGTCGACTTAGATTCGACACGTGCGCGACCGAACGCGGTCGTATTCCACGTTCGACGGTACCAAAACGAGAAGTAACGTACGTGTACAAAAATCCATTGCCCCGCCGCGGTCCAGCCCACCGCCATTCGCTACCGCTGCAAGAACCTCGACCAGACAAAACTCGTCGTCGTCGTCGTCGTCGTCCCCACCTCGTACAAATCCTCTGTCTCTCTTTCTCGCTCCCCGCACAGTCAAGACAAACCAGAGCCGTCGCACACTCCACACGAAGAAAAAACGCCGCCATGTCTCCCTCTCTCATCCTCCCCCTCTCCCACCTCCTCCTCCTCTGCTTCGCCGCCGCCGCCGCCGCCTCCCCTCTCGCCCTTGTCGGCGGCGGCGACGAAAGCCAGTCGGCATACGAGGCCCTCGAGGTGTACAACTTCCCGGCGGGCATCCTCCCGCAGGGCGTGACCGGGTACGAGCTCGACAGCTCCAACGGGCGGTTCCGCGCCTACCTGGGCGGCGCCTGCAGCTTCTCCCTCCAGGGGTCGTACCAGCTCCGCTACAAGTCCACGATCGGCGGGTACATCTCCCCGAACAGGCTCGCCAGCCTCACCGGGGTCAGCGTCAAGGTGCTCTTCCTCTGGCTCAACATCATCGAGGTCGAGCGGGTCGGTGACGAGCTCTACTTCTCCGTCGGGATCGCCTCGGCCTCCTTCGGCATCGACAACTTCTTCGAGTCCCCGCAGTGCGGGTGCGGGTTCGATTGCGTCGGCAGCGGCGCGGGGAAGATCAGGATCAAGGGCCTGTCTTCTTCGATTTAGGGCTTTGTTCGGTAGGTGGAGATGATACCGTTTCTCTTTCCTTCCTTTTGTTCCTCTTTTGGATTGGGTGATTGAAACGGATAGATCGCCATTGGAATTCGAATTGCTTTTACTGGTTGGTGGTGACTGGTGGCTGCTTGTGCTGATGTATTGTGATGAGTTGATTAGATTCGTGCTTTTCGGTACACAGTGCACTCAATAAAGAATAGAACGGATCAAATTGAGCAGATTGGTGGTTGAATTACAAACACTGACGATAGGTTGGAACTAAAGCCTTGGACTTGCAGGTGTGGTTTCAATCACGTTGTGCGGATCGATTCTTGAACTGTTCGTTGAGATGAAACGAAGATTATAATCTGAAATGGGTTGTGTGTGGAATATTCACCATTGTTTAGCACTTTATAAGTGCATAATTTAAGAAATGTATGTAGAGTCTGGGCTCCCTGTCAGGGTATCACCTGATACCAGATTGCCATTGATTGGCAATGATAATATTCTCTATTACAGTGCATTTGATCAGACTGACAAAGTTATATAAATTCTACCCTTGTATATCTATTGCGAGACTTTACTTAATGTCCTTTGGCGGCATGAAAGTTCATATGCACTTGACAACTGATGACAATCTGGTATGAAATGTGATATGGGCACCTCTAGTGTGAAGTTATATAGTCACTTTCCTTGTGCTTGTCTCGAAACTTTTTTTTTTTTTTAAGGAGACAAAATCTCTTTGGATGAATCCAAGAAATAGAGCTCCTGATGAACTAGATGACTACTTGGATCTGGTTTTTCGAAGTAATGATTCTTACTACTGCATTAGGGCAAGTTATGGTCCTGCTAATTGATATCCACACTGTTAAACTGAGACAGTTCCATCTTTAGTCAGTAGAGTATCTACCTTATGTATGCCACAGAGAACCTAATCAGAAAAGAAAGCGAAAGTTTTTGACTGATCTGTGGATTTTGAGCACATATATCATTTGATTTCAGGATGTATTTTCCTAATTTTTAGGGCTTCACATTGCGCTGAAGGTTTTCTTACCAAACTTCATGTAGTGTTCTTGTGTTGAAACGTAGACATTGAGCGCTCGAAATGAGCAAGAACTTGTAATCTTAGAGATCCTGGCAATGACAGGACGATGATGGGACTATTTTATGTTGCCAATGAGATTCATGTTGACCATATCTGATCTTGCAATTCTTATTCTCACATTCTCTAAATGGCATGCTCTGTTGTTATGCTCCAGGGAGATCATTTGGCCTCTTTGGCTCTTTTTGGATGGAAAACTGTGTGACAGTTGTAGTGCTTAACCCAATATCGAACTTTGAATGATGACCGTGATCAGCTGGAGAGTGCATAATGATGCTGTACGAGTTGTGAGGGAGTAGATGGTTCCTGAATAAGCAAACTTTATAAGATTGCCTATATTATGTCCCTATTACAATACAGCTCCACATTGAGAAACAGTAAACTTAACTTCTCTTGGAAATGCCAAAGTAATGAGACACTTCATTTATTCAGCTGAAGTGTTTTTGGAAGCTTGGCCTCTTGAGTATTGTATTGTGATACAGAGAGTTGACCTTGCCTTCTAGTTGTCATCCCCTGCAGGGCTATAGCAGGGGAATAATGCTGAGACTTTCTTATACCGTGGCATGCAACTTGCTTAATCCAGCAAAAAGGCGAATGATAGTCATCTGCAGGGCTGTAGCAGTAACATTGAGAGTTTCTTATACTGTAGCTTTCAGCTTACTTAAGCCAGTAAACCTTTAGATGTACACAAGATGTTGCTTGATCGAGGATTGACCATGCAATGTTATCACCCTTGTGTTTCATCTTGGTTGAATGTAGGATGAAGCCTTGGAATTTGACTCAAAGAAGCCACAAAGAATTGCTTTTTGACCAATCATTAAGTGCATAATGAGCGTGGTTGAATCTTTCTAGAAGAGGAAAAGAATTCGGAAATATATTTGGACTTAGTTGTTGTGATTCAGGCACCTCCAATGACCAAAAGCATTGCATGCCTCAGGCAGTCACAAAGATGTAAATCATGGACTTGTCACATTTTGGATCGATTGACAGCGTATGTTTTATTCTCCTGATTCATCTGAATGACTCCCCTGTTTGTTAGGCAGCATTGGGTGAAGTTGGTCTGACAAAATGCTTTGAGTTGCCAGGGCCACCATTATTCAGAAGTCCATGGGTGTCTATGATTTGAGCAGAATTAGAAGTGGAGAGAGTAGCCTCTAATATTTGGGTTGGTTCAAGGTCATAGTTCCTGGCATGCTCTCTTTTTGGCATGAGATGGCTTACCTGTACTCTCCTATGAAAGATATCCTAGAGATAGGCAGGCTGACAAGGTCAGAATGAGTTAGATGGTTTGCAGTTTCTGATTAGATTAAGCTAAATGTCTTCAGTCATGAAGGTTAATGAAGTTGTGTAACTAACAATTTACTTTGCATTTGAGAACTGAAGCAACTTTTAAAAAAATTCTCGCTAGCTTTATCTAATTTGCATCTTAGTACTTCACTGAGAATAGCATTAGTCATCTTCACCGAAACACCCAGAAAAAATAAGCCTGAGCATTGAAGAGTGCTGGAAAGTTAGAAAAGGATAGGCATTCTAGATATAGTTGCTTGCTATTAGCAGAATTGTCTGTGAAAGAAATCAAGGAAGTACGTGACCAGAAGCACTACTTCATGATGATACTCAAAGTGTAGGCCATTGACATATTATTAGTTGATCTACGAGATAAATGGAGCTGATGTTGATTTATGCTCAAGGCTTTTTACCCCCAGTCAGTCATCTTTTATTTTGGTTGTAATAAATCTCGCTCTCTCTCCATTATTCTCTATCAATTGCTATCTTCACCAGGCAGTGTCAAAATATTTGATGCTACTCAGAAGGCCAAAGAGGATACCTGCTGACTGGCTGCTTTTCTCATATTCTTGGAGCATCTATAATAATCCTTTGCTGGAAATAGAAATTAAAAGAGGAAAAAGATCGATTTAGAAATCATTTAATGAAGATGCAACTTTCATTCATCCTCAAATTTGGCTGAATGGAAAGCATCTGTCCCACACCACCGGTATTCTCGCTTCTGTGAAGCGATGTTTCATTGTACATTCTGTACAGAATTACATTTGTTTGGCATATACCATACATCGAATATGAGACTCAAATGCTTTATCTTTTTTCCTTGAATTTCCCACTCTTGTCCTTTGTCTTGACTTTTTTTTTATCTTTAGTGGCTTCTCTTATTGCTGTTGATTATTGTATATCCCTCGTGTTTTTGCCTCCTTTCGTCGCAAGTTCGCTTTGCAAGCCCATTGTCCATCTCATCCCCCATTCCCACCCCCGCCCCCCCAAAAAAAAAAAAAATTACTTGACCTACTGATAGAGGGCATGCATCGAGCATGACCCCAAGCTTGAAGGTTTTTACTTTGCATATGTGAGAATATTTTTTTGGACACCATTGCTGTTGATGTATTAAGGTATTCCGCCAAAAGTACGACTCATCTTCGATTTTGTTTGGTCCACTCGACTTTTATTCGCGAGTGGCGTTGCTTGTTCAGTACTATTATAGTATCATTGACTGTAAGGGAAGGGTATTATGAAATGGAGTTGCCGTTGTGTCATCAACCGGCATTTGATCTCCTTCATTTGAATGTGGAAACTGCTGCTCAAATTTGGGTCCATATCCAACTTAGCAATCTTTGATCTGACCCTTCTCTCTCTCTCTCTCTCTCTCTCTCTCTCTCTCTTCCCTCACCTCTGCAGTCAAGCCACCGTCATAGTTTCTATTTCTCCACCTTGCCACCAACGTCCACGAGTCCAACCTGCAGCCACCGTTTCCTCTCTCTGTCAATCTGTCACAGCGATCACTGTTCTCCTCCTTTTGTAATCCACACCTGCTTCATTAGATTGTAGAACTGCAAATTTGTGATCATGTCATAACTTGCAAATTATTAGCAGTTGGATCATGCTTATTTCTTTGTGTAAGCAACACTTCCTCCTCTGAGGTTAAGTCAGCTAACGTCTTTGCTGGCGGCCTTTAAATGTGTTTACGAAGGTGGTTGCCATCAAGCTTGATGGTGACACCAGATCCAGCTGGCTGACGTGGACAAGCTAGATCTGGCCTTAGCAAGTTTGTCCATTGTTGACCACCATCAACAATCAAGCTAATTATAAGAGACAGAAGTCTACCTATTGATGGAAATGAACAGTAAACCAAAGAGAGTAACTATGGAGTCAAGCGGTGGCTGGCAGTGAACAGAAGCTGTGTAACGGGTGGATGCTCTGGCATTGGCAGTGATCGGAGGTGGAGGTTTTGGCATGTGGGGGCTGTTTGATTGACAGACGGTGGAAGAGAGAGATTGAAGAGAGAGAGAGAGTGGGTCGATGGGAATGGTGTCTTTTGGGTTTTATTTCTGGCGCGCATGAGTTTAGTTAGATAGATGTCTACGTGTGAAAATTTTAATGAAAGGCCTACGTAAAGTCGGGTGGGCCGAGAAGTGTTATAGAACATGCCCTTCACAAATGATTAAGAAAACTGGAGAACTACATCATAAGAGAGTCGTGTACTACATGCTAGTTGGTTACAACAAATGACATTCTAACTCAATCCTCCGACTGTTGGCTCCGTTCGGGAAACCAGGGAAAGATGGAGGATTAAAGCAGATGTACAGAATAAGGAGTATATAACAATTTTCCTGAGAGTAGTATGAAGGAGCGGTTTAATGAATGTGTTGGTTTTCATCCTCCTTGGATCAGTCATCTGGCGCAAAGACATTCAATGAATCTTGATGAAACAAAGGGCTCTGGGGTCCAGGGAAGACTGATTCGCTACTATAATGGCAGTTTCTGAGCGACGTACAGATTCTTCAACTTCATGTGATTGTCCACCTCGTCCGCCCAGCTTTCATTGTTCCGCGATTTGTCTAGAATGTTTCTTGTATACTCTACTTGTTTCCCTAATGCTGTTTCTGGAAACAAAGCGGCGAAACCTAATTCCGTGACTTTATACTTATAAGTTGAACACTTCCGTGACTTAACACTCTATGAAGCATCGCCTGCATTTCATAGTTAACCGCGAGTCATAGCATAAGATTTGCCAAGACAGGTACACTACCTACGGAGTCTTGTTACTCATGACTCAGACAAAAACTAACAGGTGGTCCTAGAATCCCCCTAAGCAAGGCCATGACAGTAGCACCCATGTACAGCAGCGGATGCAGAGAACTGTCGATTAGTTCTTCTTCGGCGGAAGATGCTTTCAAATCATGTCCTAACAAGACCTGTTACCGGACCTAAAAGGACAACCACCTAGGAAAGCTATTCTCATCTCTCCTTTCGAAAACATATCCTTCACGTTTTTACAGTTGGTGCTTTCAAAAGCACTTTGAAGTTTACAACTTGAATTGAAACTCTTTTAATAGTGCACGACGGATGACAACGTAGAAAGGGGAATCGTGTCGTGCACACGCTTGCGTGCATATTGAAGTCATCGGACCAAAGCCCTCGACCCCTTGTCGTTTAGGCATCCCTCTGCGCACAATGCTACAAATGACAGCGACTTCAAGGATACTCCGCATGTCGCCAGATGTCGGCAATGCGACACAGAACTTTCATTTCAGAACTCGGGACCAGTGGACTACATCAATCACAATCACTGATGATGCAAATCCTTGATAAGCGCCGCCAATGAATATGAAAAGATCGGCGATTGTGATCTCACCAAGTTCATGAATCTGGGTCGACAAAGTTTCCTCCGGGACAACTTCATGAGTCACGTACGTGGAATCTGGCGTTGTAAGTAGGTATGCATATTCCAGATCCTAATAATAGAAATACTATTTATAGGCCAGTGCTGGTCTCTTGCTTACGCAGGCATTATTGCCATCTTAAAACGTCTCTCTATACAGCTGGTCGAACAAAAAAATAATGTTATCTTCAATGCTTATCCTTTCTCTCGATGCATTGGAATAGAAATATATGGGTCATCTCCGTTCATAGTTGACAAATTTTATAAACTAATAGATACATGGATTATTTCGCGCATCTTTGTCGGTTCGTCTCTTAGGGCACGCATCTAATTAGTTCCTTTTGACCCTTACGAGACACGTTATGAACCAAACATGAAAACTTAAGAGCAGGTGTTCGATAAAAGTGATTTTAGTTCATGTAAATGTTCTTGTGCCTCTAAAGGTCCTTGTGCTAAAGTTGAGATAATTGCTAACTCAATTTCAAAGGCCTCTAAGCCAAAGTTTAGCATTTTCAAGGTTCCTAAACCAAATGCATTCCCACCCAACATTTGGGAAATACTACTATTTAAGTACTTTGGGCACCATCCATCGCTCACTAGGGATCCATGGTCGACAAGATCGAGGCTTGCCCAAATTAGGGCTCACTTGTCACAAGCGTGACGCTAGGCAAACTCAAGGCTCACCTAGTCATGCATCGACACTCATCGAGGTTGAGACTCGCCTGGCTGATGGTCGCGGCCAATGTTTGCGCAGTAGTCATGCTCTCTCAGTTTTGCCTCTCTCTTCTTTTTACCCCAAAATTGCTCTATAACTAATACGCAAACAAATAAATTATCCAAACGCTTTTTGCTATCAGTGAATACAACTTGAGTCAAAAATGTTTTTAGAGATGGCTTTATATTTCTTCAAAGCTCTCCCAAATGCACTGCCCTGCTGTCATACGAACTCATCAAGTAAGCCCCAAAAAAAAAAAAAAAAAACAAAAAAAAAGAGGAGTCTCTCTACTAGCCCCACAAAAATCAAATCTGGCTAGATCTTTGTAATTATTTATAGATGTGTTGGAGTGAATCTTGGCTCCTCCCAAACGACACTTTGACGTCACCATCTTTGCACCATAAAATTAAGTCCCTTCCCCTTTTATATGAGCGAACTCGAAACGATTCATCGCATCTTTGCTCCAAGTCCACGTCACAAAAAGTAAAAAGATCAAATAAAACGCTTACTTGTAATCTTTTGTGATTCTGTATGACGACAGCACTGCCTCGTCGGCATTATAAAACAAGGAACGATACTTTGGCGTAGAATAATGACATGGAAAAAAGACATTTGACAAGCAAACAAAAACGTACAGGACATTGATGGGCGATGATGGTGGTAAATCCTCTTGATTGTGTGGTTGAATTCTCTTCACTTTCTCACCATCCATCTGGCCATTTTTTTCTCCCCGGATCTAAGAAAATCCAATCCTACCATATCCATGGTTGAAGCATGATTACCTGGGTTAATGGCTAGTACAGCCTCTTTCACGTGCAAGTTGAATTAGAAAAAACGGGAGGAATTTTTCATGAACAAGGCCGCGCACACCAAATAAACCAAGCCAAAATCTAGTTTTGATATCATATCCAACCTAAAAACTTAAATTGATAGGTGTAGCAAGATTATCTATACAGAAATAGCGTATAAAAATTTGGTTTTAGTCATGCTTACACACTTATTCCACAAGATGAGTAGATTTATATTTTAATTTGAAAATAAGCCGGTGGCGTAGGCAACTTCTTCACCGCAAATAAAAAGGAGGGTTTCTGTGAAGAGGGTAGTGGAACTGGAGGACGCTTTCGGCACACACTTTCATCGTCAAACTCCGAACGGGCCCAAAATGAAGACGAAGACAAGTCGCAGCTTCTCTTCTGACCTTCTTTGTGGAAAGACGTAACAAAAAAGTTTTTTTTTTTTTTTTTTTTTCATGCTCGTATCTGCTCGAGTCGATCGCAACATTTCAATTCAAAAGAGAATTTAAAAGTTCACACAACATCACAAGCATGTGATGATTAATTTGCATGGATAAAGATGTTGTGCTTCGAAGAAAAACCTAAACATTTATGGTGTTTGTTCGAACGCAATTCTCTTCAAATTGATGATTGGGGATACCATTTCCTAGAATGAAATATACATGCAATACCGATCAAAAAATCTTTGTCTAGAAGAAATAACACGTATTCAAATTTTAGTTTAGGAGTTTTCTTGGTAAAATTGAAATAACTCTTCTTCTCTTACACCTTAGACAGGCCTTTCTCAGATTGACACACCAAATTTACATGTATGTACTACTATGGAACTAGAGTGTATTTTGTGCATCTAATGTACCCCATGACAAAGAACCTACAGGACGTTAAGACCTTTAAAAATGTATACGCCGAGTCGTTTGATGTGCACGAGCAATATAATTGATTGACTACATCGCCGAGAATATATTCTTGCAGTTTATTGGAGGTCCCTTAGCACAATAATGGACCAAAATATGTGACTTAGCATATCTAGTGCCGGATCTCTATTGAAGAATTCCACAGGATGGTCATTGGGTAGGTACTTGTTCCGAAAGGTAACGACAATTTGTTGCAAGTTCGAGTTAGCAACTTCATTAATACGACTTGAATACTAGGTACCAATCATAACACTGCATTATTTATGATTAGGAAAATTATCCAAAAAACCCTAAATATATTACAATTTTGCTAAATCAGTCTTCAACTCTTCATCTTTATTAATTGAGTCTTAAACTTTTTCATACTTTTCCGATTAAGTCCATCCGGCCAATTTTGGCTAAAAATCATTAACATGAATGTTAGCTATCGTACATGAAATAGCCAGCATTGAAGTGAATAATTTTTTATAATATTTTAAATTTTTTTTTTTTTTTTTTTTTTTTTTTTTTTTTTTTTTGGTGCCAATGAGGGTGCCGATGATAAAGATGGAGAATGAAAGATGGTGTAGAAAATAAGAATATTGTAAAATTTTCATGAGAATGGTATGGAGAGGAAGTTTGAATTTACACCTAATGTCAACCCCTCCACCTTTCAATCTTTCTGGCCTCTGTTCCCAACATAGCAATATTGCAGATCGTCATTACTTTTTGCTGTTTCTGAGCAACGTAGCACTTCATCTTCTAGTTATTGTCCACCTCGTCCGCCCAACTTTCCACTGGTTCAAATTCGTCTTGAACGTTTCCTGTATACCACTTGTTTCCCTCGTCCTGTTTCTGTAAACAAAGCAATCGGAACCCTTTTCCGCAACACCATACTACTGTTCTCAGTTGAATTTATGATGCGTCGCCTTCATTTCATAGTGACCACGACTCAGGAATCATCCCGTAAGATATTCGAAGACGAGCGCGCTACATGGAAATAGCACACCAGTACAGCAGAGCAGTCGATGGAGCGAACTGTTGGTGGTAATCTAATTGGTAAGTCTTCTTCGGTGGAAGGTGCTTTCAATTTTCAAATCATGACCTAACAAAACTATTCTCGGACTTAAAAGGACAGCCACCTAGGAAAGTTATTCTCTCGAAAGTAAAAACATGTTCTTCACGTTTTTTTACAGTTGATGCTTCCAAAAGCTCTTGACGTTTACGAGTCAAAGTGAAAGACTCATTTGAACGTGCATAACTGATGATAGAGAAGCCGTGTCATGCACACGCTTGCGTGCATGTGGAAGTCATTGGACCAAAGTTGTAGGCTTGCTAGCGTCAATATAAGCAATTTTCAACCAAAAAGAATGACTAAATTGGCATAATTAAAATTGAAAAAATTTACATAATTGAAAAGTTTAGGACTGAATTAACTGTGGTACAATAATTTTAAGACCTTTTAGACCCAACTCCTAACATGATTCCCCTGGGGACAACTTCATGTGTCGCATACAAGAAATTTGACGTTCTAAGTTAGGTATGCATATTCTAAATGCTAACAACAGGGATATTTTTATTAATAGGCCAGTGCTGGTCTCCTACGCAGGCATTATTCCCCCATTTTAATACGTCTCTTACAACAGCCAGTCTCAAAAAATAATGTTGTCTTCGATGCTTATCCTTTTCTCCAGATGCATTGGAATAAAAATTTCATGGTCAACTCCGTCCATGATTGGAAAAGCTTTACTAATAGATGCATTGCGTGCAATTTGTGTCGATTCACCCCTTTACCCTTGTGTCTAATCAGCTCCTTTTGTGCCTTTATGGTGAATCTTGCTAATTCTTTCAAATTATAAATTTTGGCTGGCATTTGTAATAAAATTAGATGGATTTTTTTTTTTTTGTGGATATGTCCTATTTAACTCGCCTCTTTCTTTCTCGAATTTTTGCGCTGTCTCTTTGCGAAACATGAGAGTCAAACCTACCACCAGAAAGAAAACGTCCTCATCTTTGCATTTTCTTATATGAGAGGAACTCAAGACAAATTTTGATCTATCCTACATTAAATGCCTTTCTCTTTCTCGAACTTTTGTTCTGTTTTTTTGCGAAGCGTGGGAACGTTCCCGAACTCGCCACTTGAAAAGAAATGTCCCATCTTTGCCTTTTCTTACTTGAGAGGAACTCGTGACAAGTCATCGCATCTTAGGTTCACGTCAAGCAAGGACAGAACTACACGCGCTCTTTGTAGTTTGGAATGACCCAACACTGCCTCGCCGACAATTCTAAAACAAGCAACGAAGTTTTGGGCGAAGAATAATACAACATGGCGAGTAGACATTTTAACAAAAGCAACCAAAAGGCAAACAAGGATGGATGGTGATGAGTTCTGTTCATTGTGTGGTTGGATTCGCTTCATCTTCTCACCACTCATCTACCCATCTTTAACTCCTCCGGATCCAAGAAAATCCCTTCCTACCATCTCTTGATCGAGGTACGGTTGGAGGCAGTTTTCCCTTACCTGAATCGGAGGAGAACATCACTGTTAGATACCCGATCTAAAAGCTTCAACCGATGGCCAGAGGTAGATTGGCTTTTCAGTCTGGTTAAGCAAGTGATGTCGGATAAATTACCATCCATTTTCATGTGCAAGCTGGGTTAAGAACGACAAGTGGAATTTGACGAACAGAGCTGCACGCACAAGATAAACTTGGGGTACAACTTGGCTCTTATTTCATACTAAAATGTCGGACCCAAAAGCTTAGCTCGGCAAATGGAGAGATGCGCATTTAAACTCTATGAAATACTTTAATGATGGCCTTTTTAATCGAATAATTGACCTAAGACCTAAAATCTATCTGCTAATCCTAGAAAAGGAAAAGATGAAGAAGAAAGGTTGGGTTTTGCTCATAATTACAGGCTTATTCCACAAGATAACTAGGTTTATCTTTTAGTCTGCGAAGTTATCGGGTGGCGTGGGCAATCATTTCACCGCCAAATAAACAAGCGATTTCTGTGGAGGGTAGTGGAGGACGCTTTCGGCACACACTCTTATCAACTACGAACGGACTCGAATTGAGGGACGCACACAAGTCGCAGCTTCCCTTCTAAAGTTCTTTTTGGAAAGAGTAATCAATGCCAATCGTATTAAAGAAGTCCCTAATGCCGTGCTTCGAAAAGTTCATCCAACGTTTACCAACGCGTGATAATTTAACTTAGGGGGATAAAAGTATTTTACTTAGTAAAATCTGAAATTCCCTCGTGCACATGTCGAGTTATTTCCCTCTCAAGTCGATGACTTGGGGTCGTACCTGTTCATATTTTCGTCTCAAGCTTTGTCGGTACAATTTGAACAATCTCAGGCATGCTTTTCTTGGATGGACACGTCGACAATCGCATGTATTTCTGATCTAGCTAGAATGCCTTTCTTTGCTCACCTAATGCTACTCGTGGCAAAAAACCGATGAAGAAGCTGAGGCGATAGGACCTTTAATAATTCAAAAGCCACAATGTTGTTTGGTATTCACAAATAAAACAATCGATTTGGTACATCACAATGGTCATATATAATTAAAAAAATATATCCTTGCTTTTGATTAGAGGTCCCTTAGCACCGTCTAATAATTCGATTGGACATATCTACGTGACTTAGCATTATCTAGCCCCTTGCCTCAACTAAAGAATTCCTCAGGAACAAAGCTCAATTGATTATGGCCATCAAGTTAGGTTCTTGTTCCCAAAGGAAACGACAAGTTGGTCGCAAGTCCCGGATCCCCAAAATTCCATTAATAATACAACTTTTATGCTACGATAGCAAGATCTTGTCATTTATGATTTGCCCCCGGTTATTTTTGCGTTTTCGAAATCTATCTAATCTTGGAAAATTATGGGTTATTTAAAATCAATATTTAATTGATAATCCCACAAGAAAGTTCTAAGCGTTTCC
The DNA here is from genome assembly GCA_014182515.1 of Eucalyptus microcorys. Lineage (NCBI taxonomy): Eukaryota > Viridiplantae > Streptophyta > Magnoliopsida > Myrtales > Myrtaceae > Eucalyptus > Eucalyptus microcorys. Next base: position 10,174,209 of record CM024569.1, read on the forward strand.
CATAAGAACACTCAATTCCCGAACCCTTCACCCTTCATCGTCCCACCAATGCGCCCCAAACCCCGGATCAAGTTAAAACTTCCATTGCCGCGTCGAGATTGTTTGGCCAGCGTCATGCACGAAAGATGTTATGTCGGATTTTAATGGTCGTTATAAATTTCGGATTTTTCTTACGTTAGTGTAGAATTAGATGTTCTTGAAGGTGACCCTCCAGCAGATTTTGTCTCTGGGGCATGTATAAGGTTGTACCGACGTGAGGTCCAATCGAATCGATGAAAGAGAATCAAGCGTTTTTGGAAACTTAGTACGAGATCTTCACAGGTTAATTTGAGACGTCGTTATTTGAACATAAAACACGCATGATATTAAAACGCAGAATAGCAAATTTAATCTGTATTTCCCATCAATAACGGAAACAGGGTACAATAAGATCACTTTCCTAAAACAGAGAGGGGATGCAGGTCCCCACTTCCAGTCCGATCGAGTCATATCGCGGGTACGAACGCGCCCGGAAACGATGGCGTCGCCGCAATCACGATCAAATCTTGGGGACCAATCATGGGGAGGCTCAGTTCTTGTTCTTCAGGAGCGCCGCGCGCAGCTCGGCCACGTCGATCTCCTCCGCGCGGTTCTCGGGTCTGTAGTACCCGGTCTTCGGGTCGGGCACCCACGAGACGCGCTCGGTGGGTCTGGCCGTCTCCTCCCCTGTCTTCTTCGACATCACGGCGCTCCTGGTCGCCCCTGTTTTCGAGACGCTCGAAGCAACCCCTTGCGACGCCGCCGCGTACCCGCGCCTGAACAAGAATCACGTCAAGCGGTTAAGGCAAAATAAACACGCGAACAAACACGAGGTTAAAGATAGAAACTTTATCGAACCCGTTTAGAAAAGAAGGGGAAGGAAACGGAGGACCAAGAACGCTCTGTCAACCCCTGTTTTCCGGGGAGAAAACATAGAACGAACCATCGTCTGAAACGAGAAGGGGGAGGCGTGGAAACGGGAAGTACCTGGCGAAGGAGGCGGAGATGCCGTCGACGAGAACGGCCGAGAAAAGCTTGGCGTTCGAGAGCGAGCGAGCCATTGCTATGAAGGTTGCGCAAAGGAATCGAAGAGAGAAAGAGGGGGTGGTTTCCTCTGCTGCTGCTTCTCGACGCTGCTGAGCGAGAGAGGGAAAGCTGCTTCTTGGTTTCTGGAAGCTCTCTCTCTCTCTCTATCTCTGCGTTTCAGATGGGTTGGAGAGACAGAAGAGGCGATGGGCTTGTATATATGGAGGTGGTGGGGGACGGATGAGAGAGAGAGAGAGACGTTCGTGAAGGAGAGAAGGGACGGAGAAAGGAGGTCTACAGGTAGGGGCCAGGTCAAAGACGCCTTTTCTGCTTGGCCACTTGGTGATGACTGATGACCATGTCGACCGGTTTTATGAAGTTTTTCTTATTTCTTTAATTCGTTCGTGTTGATCTAAAATGGAGCAATTCAAAAGGAAGATGTTTTTTGAAAAAAGAAAAAGTAAGATATTTGGGAAAATATGAAAAAAAATATCTCAATTTTTTGACTCAGCCATATTCAAAAGGAAGATATTTTTTGAAAAAGAAAAAGGAAGAAGATATTTGGGAAAATATGAAAAAAATATCTCAATTTTTTGACTCGGCCATCCATATATATATAATTCACATGGCTCTAAGTAAAAGGCCGTATCGAAAAGACAAAATTATCTCGGTCTTGCAAATTCATTTGGATATTTTGGTTAGGGTTTGGGTTATTGTGGTTTTTAATGGATTTTGAGTGCTTTGGGCAGGTAAGAGAATTTAGAATTTGGGAATAGGCATTTTTCAAAGACAAAATTTTGCGTTTTCTTAAATAAAGATGTAACGATAAGTGATGCAAATGCATGAAGTGGTCTCCAAAAATAAAACTTTGGCCTGCTCATTAAGTGGACTCTGGGCATGCTCGAGCTCGAACCTCTTGAGGTCGTATCCATGCATGCCCAAGGTTGCCCTGCTAAGGGAAAAAATATGTGCAGGCTAGCAGGGCACCTTCTTTATATTTTTAGATTTTTTTAGCTAAAAAGATTAATAGACATGTAAATAGTTGGAAAATATTTTTAGGTGGGGTGTGTTTTTTCATATTTTTCTTAAGATACTCAATGAAATTTTTTGTTGCAATTATGGGGTAACTAATTATTACTCAACCATGTTAGGAATTGTGTGGACATATAGATTTGTGATCATGTTTGTGCACTTTCACTTCTACTATGTGAATAGCGAACGAGCATGTTTCCACACCACTTGTGCTAAGGAAAAAAACATATATCTTATCCCGAGTGCAATCTTTATGGAGTGCTTCTAGCTCTTCTTTCTGAGCATCGAAAGCTAACAAAAAAGCATGGAAAGTAGGCGAAACTTCATTGTATCGAATATAATCCTGTATATAAAATCAAGTAGAATGATAAGTGGTGAAGTCAAAAGTTCAGTTGATGGCTGTAAAACCCGAAAGATCCTACGAATAAAAGTAGGAGCGGTGGGAGCAAGTGTAGGCTCTTCTATCTCAGCAATTTCATCCACTTGCTTTGAAGCAATAGCAAGATCGCTAATATTATCACTAATGCGATCAATCACAATCGGCAAGGGAGCAACTTAAACGTTGAACCCACTATAGTCTAATTCAGTATCACTTTTCTCCCTCTATAGTTGATCCCTGCTAGAAAAGACATGCGAGTCTCATTGAAGACATTATTACGGGAGATGAAAGCCTTCTTCATAGATAGATCAAAACATTTATACCCCTTATTGACAGAGAAGTAACTAATAAAAACACACTTGCGAGCACGGGCATCAAGTTTTACCCTTGAGAGCACAAAACAAACGCTCCCAAATAATTGAAAATGTGAAATATTCAGTGGTAACCCGATAATCGCCTCCATTGGAGATTTGTAGCGTAAAATCTTATTGGGGAGACAATTAATCAAGTAACAACTAGTGAGCACTATATAAGACCAACATGTCTTGAGAAAGTTACCATGAAATAACAAAACTCTTGTCACTTCAAGTATGTGACAATTTTTCCATTTGGGTACCCCATTTTGTTGAAGGGTGCCAACACAGGAAAAAAAAAATTCACAATGGGCTGCTGGCAGTGCGCTATTACAACAACAATAAAGAACTCGGATTGTCTTGCTCTAATACCATGTTTTAATGATCATGTATGGAAGATATATAAAAGAAGAGAAGGACACTCGATGGTTAACTTGGTTCGAGCGAGCAAGAATACAATCCCTTGGAATCTTACATCCACGGTGGTGAATATCTCGTTTCCTTTGAAGAGGATTCATTATCCTTAAATGGAGAGCAATACAATGAGTTATAGTAATTGATTTGGTAGATACGACTATCACATAATCCATTTAGGCCCTGCATGTTTTCGTTCCTAAAAAGTGTTTCTGAAACACTTTTTTTTTTTTTTTGTTAGAACAAAAAAGAATGCAAACGCGTTTGGTTGCGTTTCTTTTTTTTTTTTTTGTTCTCGGAACACAAAAAGAACAGAAATGAGAAACAAAAAAAAAATTGTTTCTTGTTCCGAAACAATTTTGAAGAAATGCTTCTTCTCTCTCTTCTCTCTCTTCTCTTTTCTTCTTCTTCTCTTCTTCTTCTTTTCTTCTTTTTCTTTGCCCGGTCGCCGGCCTCGGCCATGGCCGGCGATCGGCCGTCGAGGGCGGCGACGCCGTCGAGGGTCGGTGACCTCGTCGGAGCGTCGCCGGCCCCGGCGAGGCCGAGGCTCGCCTTGGCTGGGCGAGGCCGAGCGTCGCGGAGCTCGCCCGGATCCGGCGACGCTCGGCCTCGCCCGGCCAAGGCGAGCCTCGGCCTCACAGTGCGCCGGCGAGGCCGAGGCTCGCCTTGGCTAGGCGAGCTCGGGCTCGCCCGGATCCGGCGAGGCCGAGCCTTGCCATGGTTGGGCGAGCTCGAGCTCGCCCAGATCCGGCGAGGCCAAGCCTCGCAGTGGGCTGCTGGCCTGTGCTATTACAACAACAATAAAGAACTCGGATTCTCAATCACCAACAGACAAATGGAAGCATTGATAATGGAGCCGATCTTAGGATCGTGCCTTAATACCATGTTTTAATGATCAAATAAAAAATAAAGAAAAAAATGAAAAATAAAATAAAAATATTAAAAAATTAAAAGAAATAAAAAAGAATAAAATTTACCAAACGTGTTCTTGTTCCATTTTTGATTCTCGTTTCAAGTTTGAAGAGGATTTTATACTTAAAAGAGAGTTCAGTACAATGAGTTATAGTAATTGATTTGGTTTTTGAGATACGACTATCACATAATCCAATTAGATTTCGTACTATATTGGAATACGGACAATCTCACATCTTCATCTTTCCAACAAAGACTTTTTTTAAACGTGCTTTCAAAATTATAAACTATAAATATCTTAAGTAATTTGACCTAATTGAAAGGTACAATATTTGCAATTTCAATAGTGTCTTGAGAAATGTTATTAGGACTCTATTCGTTTCACGGAAAATAACTCCCAGAAAAACATTTTCCATATTTTCCGATATTCGTTTCAAGAAAATGAATTAGTTGAGGAAAACATTTTCCATGAAGGGAAAAAAAAATCTTTAAAATCTTTTAAGATGGAGGAAATATTTTCCGTTTTTGAAAAAGGGAAAATATGCTCACTTTTTCTTCACATCCATGTTAACATTTCCATCTTTTTTTTTTTTTTCTTTTTTGAATTTTTATTTCTAAAAATTCCAATTCTTTTTCTTTTTCTTTTTTTCTTTTTTTTTTTTTTTTTAAGCTTTGCTCGCCCAATTGGCAGTGAGCTAGGGCTCTAGGCTCGTTGATCTGGCTCGCCTCTCGCCTTCAACTGACTGAAGACAAAGAAGACAAAAACAAAGAAAAAGGAAAAAAGAAAATAATTTAAAATCCTATTTAAAAAAATAATTAAAATTAAAATTAGATTAAAAAAAAAATAAAAAAATAATTGAAAAAGAGTTTACGGCTGAAAAGATTTTCCTTGCTGAACAATAAAAATAGTTTTCACTTCTTTTCATGTTTTGAACAAACACAAAAAAATAATTATATTTTTCTAAAAAATGACTTTTAAAAAATAATTTTTAAAAAAAAGTTACATTCGTCGCAAAATGAACAGAGCCTAAACTTACCTTTGTTTGCTCTTGAGGACCAACTTTTTCTTGGGGGGTTTCGTGGAGAATGCAATGAGCATTATCGTTTGGGAGTCTTACATCATGCTTCTGGAAGCAAGGGGAGGACAGAAGGTTCGGCCGAGCTAATCAAATGGACGGGTGTCTGGACAAGCTGACTCGTTCTCCGGTCACCATCGGAGCACGTGAAACGAGCTCTTTTCTTCACGAGGAATCCACGGCGTTGCCTCCGAAATTTGACGAAAGCGACGTCGACGGGTGGGGATCGTGGACGCACACGCGTCGAGCAGAAATTAGAAGGATGGCGGCGTCGGCGAAGACGCTACCGTGTTCCGGATGGTCCCCGCCCCGACCGCCCGCCCCTCGTGAAAGCAAAATGCTTTTCACGTCCAACGTTAATTTAGGATTAGCAAGAGAAAAGAAAATAAAAAAAAAACATGTAATGATTTTTCGGGGCATTATATGTGACATAATCATTACTTTCTTTTTAGGTTTCACCGACCGAGATTGTCCTGGGTACTCATTAAGCAATTAATTGAAAAAAATTACAATTTCCAATATTAAAGCATGTTCGTAATGAGCATGTAACAGGTCTCTTGGGGATGTTTATAAGGAAATTCAAGTAAGAAATATTATATTCACTCGTTTTTCGGTTATCATGGACAATAACGGTGTGTATGGACTCGCACTTTCTTTGTGGTGTGCAATACTATCACTTCACAATATACTTACACGTAAATGTATCCATCGATGAGTGACATGCACTGTTTTTATCTTCATAACGAGTCGTGAGACTTTCATGTAAAATAATATGTCTCGAAAAAAATAATTAAAAAAACAATTGAAAACATTTTCGTAAATGATTTTTATTAACGAGTACCTCCCAAACATTTGTTAATTATATATTGCACATGGCATGAGAAAGATAATGAATTTACAATTACTAGTATATCTTGAATGAGTTTGAACAAGTGTCTTAGCACTCTAGTTACCAAATTATTTTATAAAAATAACAAAAATAAGTCATGAACTCCGATTCAATGTGTTATATCATTTTAAAATTTTTAATTTATTCAACATGGTTAATAATTTTTTAGTATATCATTAATTTAAGTTCAAAGACGATACTTGACATTTTGATATAGTTTATAGATTAGATTGAATATCTACAAAAAAAAAACAAAATTATGGGCCACACTAAATAAATTAATATTTTAAAGATGATATTATATATTGAATCGAAATTTGAGAATTATTTATATAATTATTTCGTAATCAAACGGAGAGAAGCATTTGGGATCCATATTGGTCACAGCTTTTGCCAACTGGACGCACCTGGGATGTTTACGGGTCACAGCTTTTCGCCAACTTGGCGAGCCGCCGGTGGAGCCAATGAGCGCAGAGCGAGGCTGGTTCTCCTCCCGTGGTCAATTCTGCGCTGCTGCTCGTGTTCATATCTGATATGCGCCTTTTCCCCCTCACGAGCTTTTTCCAAAAAATTCACGAAAAAGAAAAATCGATGGTTGCCCACATTCTCACACCTCCACGCTGGCCATATTCCAAAATAAATAAATAAAAAATGATTATGTTGGCTTTCTGACATGGCTAATGACGGCGACGTGCATGATGGATGCGTCGGTCGAGCCCCATCGATGCCGTTGTCGACTTCAACTAAAAGCAAGGTTTCATTTTAATAGCGTTCCGACTCGTTCAATTAATATAGACAATTTTTTACCATCGACACAAGTGAGTATGTTCACATCGAACCTAATCATATCAATACCTAACGAAAAACGATCTGCCACTTTATATCATGAATGAATCGATCGATTATATAATAGCTCTCTAAACTGATTATAATGAGTGTAAAAACGTTGTTTTTAGTACAACTTAAAATGTCTTTATCTACTTTTAAGGCACATATTCATGAAAATGATACGCGGCATGGTTATTTAACTGAGTAGGACACGCCAGAGGGTTGTGGGATGTTCGGATGACGCCATAGCCAGGTTACATCGTTTCAATTACCACCAACGTCTGACAATCATCGATTAAGAGCTCCTCTCGAATTGATTTATCTCTGTCTGTCCACCTACCCAATAGCGAGAAAGAACCCCCATGGGCTTTGTATCTTCTCTAGAGCGGTCATGGGTTCTTCGGATCCACCGCAATGGAATGGTTTTCGATATTACTTTGTTCTAATCATCTAATTTCAATTTTGTCGATCGAAGCACGCGAGTTCCTTTCGTCTAAAGGAAGGGAGGCTGCTAGAACTTAAAATCAAGACGAGGAAAGATGGAGCATAGAAAACACCCCAACATGGTTGGATTAAACTTGATAGCGATGGAGCGATGGACACGGAATAAGGCTAGGAATTAGCAGGAGGACTGTCACGAGACCATGTCAAGAAAGCTCAATCTTTAATGTTGTGCTTGCCTTAAAACAAAGCAGTTCATAATAATCTCTTGTTCGAGGCAATATATTACTAACAATTTCCTAAGAAAGTGGAGAGGGGATGCAGATTGCCCCCTTCCAATCCAATCGAATCAGTATCGCGGGACGAACCTCGCCACAATCGCGATCGAATCATGGAGATCGATTAGGATCAGTCATCGTTAGGTGGGTTCAGTTCTTGTTCTTCAAAAGCATCGCGCGCAGCTCAGCCACGTCGATCTCGTCGGCGCGGTTCTCGGGCCTGTAGTACCCGGTCTTCGGGTCGGGCACCCACGAGACCCTCTCGGTGGATCTAGCCATCTCCTCCCCTGTTTTCTTCGACATCACGGTGCTCCTGGTCGCCCCTGTTTTCGCGAAGCTCGAGGCAACTCCTTGAGATGCTGCCGCGTACCCTCGTCTGCACGGGAATCAAGTCACGCGGTTAGGCAAGATAAAACATTCAAACGAACACGAGGAAAGGATCGAGACTTTGTCGAACGCCGTTTCAATTCGACGCCAGAGACAAAGGGGAAGGAAACGGAGGAACAAGAACGCTCTGTTCAACCCTTTTTTTCGAGAAGAAAACAGAGACCCGTCATCTGAAACGAGGAGGGGACGGCGAGAAAACGCGAAGTACCTGGCGATGGAGGCGGAGATGCCGTCGACGAGGGCGGCTGAGAAAAGCTTGACGTTCGAGAGCGAGCGAGCCATTGTTATGACGGTTGCACAAAGAATCGAAGAGAAAGAGGAGTTTGCTCAGCTGTTTCTCAACGCTGCCGTTGAAAGAGTCCTCTTTCCTACGGAAGCGAGAGAGGGAAGCTGTTTCTTGGCTTCTGAAAACTCTCTCACTCTCTGCGTTTAATATGGGTTTGGAGAGAGGAGGGTTGGGGCTATATATACAGAGGTGGTGAGATAGAGAGAGAGAGAGAGAGAGAGAGAGGAGGCGCTGTGAAGGAGCGAAGGGACGGAGAAAGGAGGTCCATAGGTTGGGGCCAGGTCAAAGACGGCTTTTGTGCTTGGCCAGTTGGTGATGATTACGTCCAGCCGTCCTATGGAATTTTTTTCCTGTTTCTTTTACTCGTTCACATTGACCTAGAATAGAGCTGCTTCAAAAGGAAGATACATGGGATAATATAAAAAATATATACCTCTTTGTTTTTCCTTATATTATGCGAAATGCGAATGGACATTGTTCTGGCTCTACGACTATTAGAGAAAAAAAAAGGCATCATATTAGTTTTCAATATTTTTCGTTCTCGAAATCATCAAACTAATAAAGTTAGAAAATTCCTTGTTGAATATTCATTAAGTCCTGTCAAACGTTATTTGAAAAATTTAAACTTTACTATCCAAAGTAAGTAAGTCTAAACTAAAATATATGATATATAAAGTGAGATCTTTGATTTCAATTAACTTAACTAATGCCCTACGATCACTTGTTGATGGGACTTTCTTTTGCATAATTCACCCAAAATGTGCTCTATTTCAGTAAAAACAAAAAAAAAAAAAACAATCGACCAATCCGTCTAGAAAACAAGTCAAGGCGGAGGATGTCAGTGTATATCAGCAAGCATCATCATCATCATACGAGAGAGTCTTCACGTTGCTGGAAAAGCAGAGCGGAGGAAAGCAGAAGCTTCTGCTCGAGTCAAGTCAGTGCGGTCCTAAAGGACTCGCACGAGAAGTTGACTCGTTCTTTCTTAGGCCTGTCCCCATCCGAGCACGTGAAGCGAGCTTTCCTCCTCCGCGAGGAATTAGCGGCGTTCCTTCTGGCTCCTGTGAAAATCCTCTGTAATTCATAAAAGAAAGTAATTCGCGGCTGTTGATTGGGTGGAGCCAGCGGGGATCGCGGGCGCACGCGTGTCGAGCAGGAAGAGATAGGATCGCGGCGGCGAAGACGCTCCCGCGTTCTGGAAGGTCTCGAGTTAAAAGCAAAAAAAATGCGTTTCACGTCCGATTGTTAATTTAGGATTGCGAAACAAAACAGAAAAACATTGTAATGATTTGAATGCTTTCGTGGGTTTCACCGACCGAGCGTCCTGGGTACTAATTAACATTAGAAGAATTTACAATTTCCATTGCAGCTATTGGCATCACATTATGCATTAGGGATGAGTATGCTCCGAATTGACAGTTTCCACTCTAAAATCGAGAACTACTCACTAAGAACTGGCTCCAAAAAATTTTGAACCAGGAACAATCCATTGGTTCTGTAGATTCACTCAAGAACTGAACCGCAATCTAATCCGATTCCTAATTGGGTCCATGGAACTAATCCCATCAAGCTTCACATACTTAATGTAATATTTTCTAGCCAGCCAAAGTAAATCAAAAAAAAAACTTTCATATTCTTAATTGCAATATCAATAAAAAGATTGAACTCATATTAAAAGTTGAGAGTCAAGATCATGAGTCAATAAATGTGGAGCTTAAGAGTAGAGGCCGTCAGGAAGAGATAGAGAGGTGACTTAGACGAGATGAGAGTGAGTCAAGACAAGACGAGTACTAAGTTAATGAGTGTTGAGTTCCGAATTAGGGGTTTTAGGGTTTTCATTTTTCTCAAATAGTTTTTTGGTCAAAAAATTTCTTAAAAGTTAATATATATTTATCTATTACCGGTTTGGTTCGGATGGGCAAATGGGTGATTCCACACCTAAAATCAAGAACTAGACCAATACTCACTAATTCTAATAAATTGGAATCGAGAATTAAACTAGCTCCCTTGAGAACTACCGGTTCCAGGTCCAGTTCTGGGCAATTTCCATTCTTTTACACACCCATGTTATGCATAATCATTTTTTTAGGAAACTTTATGGTTTTCAATATTAGATTAAGCACGTTCATGATGAGCATATAACACGTCTCTTTAGCATATGTATTGGCATATTTAAGTCAAAGATATTATTTGTAAAAATAGACTCTGAGTTTGAGTATGAGTTTCACTTATCCTTTAACTCTAGAATAACATTTGTATTTATAGAGTTTATGTACTAAGTATTACAATAATTACATGGACTAATTTAATAAATATATTGAATTTTGAATTAGTCCATTACAATAATAAATACATAATAATTACATGAGATATGAATGGACTAATTTAAATATTTTGAATTAGTCGATTACAATAGTAACTACAGTAATAATTGAATGATAAAAGCATTAGCAAATTCAATTTGAACAAGTCATGCATTGCTACCCTTAACAATAACCATTTGGTTCCTCGGAACAATTTCTGCTCATAAAGGGTTTTTTCTGATTCTGTTTCTTAGACGAATTTCCGAGTATTTGAAGGTGTGTGGTAACTATTCAAAATTTGTATTCCTGAGATAGAAATGCATTTGGTATGACACTCAAATTCTTTTGTGACTTATAATTTCTTTTAATTTTTAAAATAATTTTATTACTTTTTTTTTTTTTTTTAATCTTTTCTTCCTTTAGCCAATTGTTGGCCTCCGCCATCACCAGCAACCTCGTCGGCCCAAGCCTCGCCTTGGCTAGGCGAGGTTGGTCTCGCTTAGATCTAGTAAGGTTGAGCTCATCTAGCCATTGAACCTCGTCGGGGCCACCACAAGGCCGGTGTGCTCGGCCAAGGTAAGGCCACCCCTCACAATGGCTCAACGAGGTCGAGTCTTGTCAGTGGCTAGGCAAGCTCAACCTTGCCCAACCATTAGCAAGGCTTGGCCAATGAGGTTTTGGCAAGGTCACTAGCTCTCGTTTGGCTTATCGTTAGTGACCAATGAAAGGAAGAAGAAGAAGAAAACAAAAGAGAAAAAAAGAGAGTGGTCTTGATTCTAAAGTTGCTTTTCAAATAAAGAAGTAATTTTTTTACCTATTGATTCTATTCTAAACCTACTTCCGGAAGGAAAAAAGTTATCAAATGAATTTATATTCTTTTTTTTTTTTAGGGAATAAAAGAATATAATCAGATATTATTTGGCTGATTATCAAACATGGCCTAATTTATCCATTGACAAATGACATCTGTATTGTTTTGATCTTCTTAGAGAACGATAAGATGTTGATTTATTATAATATATCTCAACACGATGATAAAAGATAGCACAATTGAGGACACTTTTTGTAAGAGATTTCATGTTTCCCGAATATATTTAATGATATAATATTTTGATTTATGAAGCACCATTGAACATAATACGAGGAAGGCGATGCATAAAAACATTACTATTTTTTTTCTTAAATGGGCGTTGAACAAATACCTCCAGAACTCTAGTTAGAAAATCATTTTATAAATATGGATATGGAAAATTAAACCTAAACGGAGACACAAGGCAATTGGGATGATGTCCGGATCAAAGCTTGTGGCCAACTTGACGCAGCTTTTTGCCCAACTTGACAACTCGGCCGAGGGAGCCAATGACGCGATGCCAATTCGCCTTAGGCGGTCACATCCTTGTCGTTTTAGCTTGATGTTCGAGAGGAAACTCTCTCATTCTCGGCCGTCTCACTCACGCGTTGATTTTTCACTTTGCGAGCTTTGTGAGAATTCGCAAAATGATAAAAAAAAAATTGATGGTTGCACACTCACATTCGCACATGCCTGCTAGGGCCAAATTGTCGAAATAAATTAATAAATAAATACCCATATAACAATAGGGATAAGTGGTTCTAACTTTTATGATCTACTTGAAACTTATTATCTCAAATATGTTCCTTAGATTTTGGAATTTAGAATCTATTATGCATGCCTTAAAATTTGAAATCTACGTTATCATAAGTTTCAAAATCGGTTTCAAATTCTAATATAGATTCTATTTATATTATTAATTGAATATTTGTAATGAATCATTAATTTTAATGATTATTATTTATTATTACAATTTATTCACCGGTTCTTTTGGATCATAGCTTTTTTGCCAACTTGACTAGCCGCGGGCAGAGCCAACGAGCGCAGCGCGAGGCCAGATCACCTCCCGTGGTCGCGTCTGCGTTGCCGCTCGTGCTCAAGCCTGCTTTGCGCCTTTTCCCCGTCGAGAGATTTTACCAAATATATCGTGAAAAAGAAAAATTGACGGTTGCCCACGTTCACACGCCCAAAGCAGGCCATCCATTAAAATATATAAATAAATAAATAAAAATCCGCACAGCAAAAATAATCTCATTGTCCAAACTACACTAAAAAAAATGATTACGTTGGGTTCTGACATGGCTAATGACAGCGACGTGCATGATGATTGCGTCGGTCGAGCCCCGTCTACGCTGTTGTCTACTTCGACAAAAAGCGACATCATTTTGGTGGCGTTTCGCTTGGCCTCGTGTTTTCAATTAACACGGTCAACTTTCGACGGCAGACAGGATTAAGTATGCTCACGTCGAGCCTAATCGCATCGATACCTAAAGAAAAAAGTAAAAAGGCTGGTGGCTAAAGACTGGTGGCTTCATATCCCGTGTGAATCCATCCATTTATATGTAAATATATAATAGCTTAAACTGTTTACGACAGTAAAAATATCTAGGTGTGCATATTAGCATGGTATTTATCATGTCGCTCCCACACTTTTAACTAAATTTAACTTTTATGACACATTTTCACAAAACTTATATGTCGCCTAGCTATCTAACTTAGTAGAATGCAATATTCTATGAGATTCGATAGTATGGTAGAAAGATTCATATATTTCTTTCTATCATATGAGCTATTATTCTTATTGTAATTTATTGAAATGTAATAAGTTGTATAAATATAAATAAATATATATAATCTTAATCTTAATATAGACTTGCTCCCATTAAGAAATAGAACTGACTAATCCTAAGACAAAAGATCGATAAACTCAACGCCACTATTATACTATTCTTGAACAACTTGGAGCCGGGCCTTCATTTCACACTCTTATGGATACGTAAATAATGGAAAAAATTGGATTCAATTTTCAACTGCTCCTATCGGCAATAGAATTACGGATTCAAGCCATAGCATACAGTTTTATAAAACCATACAAATTTCCCAATCTAAATCAAGCAGGTATATATCCTAAAGAAATCCCACTTCTATTATATTTGGCTCAACATGTTCTATTATATACGAGTAGGAAAAGTGGTATTCTTTAAACACTAGAGTATATCCTAAAGAGATCCCACTTCCTCATGAATTTATCTTGAATTGGGATCTTTTGGCTCAACTTTGTCCCAGTTTTGCCGAGGGAGCAACCCCAATTTTTACCTTAAATTGGTCAACAAAAAATACATTAATCCATCTCTCCATTGGGATGTAAAAAGAGATACAAATAAAATAGTCGAATTTCATTCCCAACAGGGATTGTTGATTTCTCTTATTATTCTTTATTTTGTCTTTTCGTTTTGCTACAAAATGAATACGCTTATTTTCGAATGATTCATGTTGTCAAGTGTACCCATTCCGAATTTCATTCCAATCAAATGATCCACAACTACCAATATATCCCGCGGTAACAAAATGTATTGTTCTGAGGTATATCAAGATTTAGTCTCCGATTAATATTTCATCAACTAATCCTTCCTAATTCACATCTTTGTTGAAAGAATTTTTTTCATAATTCCTTACATAAGGATTCAGAAAATACTAGATCTCCACCTACACAAGCAAATTGTCGATAAAACTCCAAAATGGCTTTTTCTTTTGACCTAATTTTTTTTCTTTATCATTTAGGAAAGATAAGAAAATTTCAAGATAGCAAACATTCTCTAAAATTTCTCTTAGATTCAACTCAAATTTATTTATTTAACTATTTATAGAGCTTTCTATTAACCCTTAGGCCTTAGGTTGGTTTTTCGTATTGTAAAGAATTTTATTCAAGATTTAGAAAACTAATTCGATATTAGCCTGAACTGAACATCTTGTCTAAGAAAAAACTTTTTTTTGTAATTTTATTTATTTATTATGATGTGACAGATAATTGTATCGATAAGGAAAATAAAAATCTCCACCGAATAAAACATATTAAAAAAAAAAGTGAAACCTTGTATCTTTTTTCATCATAAATGATCCGCTTGCCTCGAAATGACCTGGCCTAGTAGGGAAATCCCAATGACTTGGGCATTTCAATACAATCAATAGAAAGCCCCAAGGGCGCCATATTTTAGGAGCCCAAACTATGTGATTGAATAAGTCCTCATCTATCTGTTGCGGGTTGAGGACTCCTTCTCCTTTGAACTCGAATCAAAATGCTCTAGCACTGCTTCCTAAGGGCAACATGTCTACCAATTTCACCATAGCAGCGTACTCGAAACAATAATAATCTATTATTATTTAATTGTCAAGATTGAAGGAGTCAATTCAATATTTTTTTTTTCATTTTCAAATGGATTTAGATTTAATATGTTCGATGATATAAAGACATTATAATCATAAAAAATATAGAGTTGATATTTTTTTAGCACTAAACTGTTTCATGGATTCTATTATTCAACAAATGATTCGCATAAAAGAGAGATACTTTTATTTTACCTTTTTTTTAGTAGAATACGATTGAAGGGCATAACATAGTAATAAAGTTTGTATTTATTAACCATGTGTAGATAGCAAGAGCACGGAAAATTGAGTGTTTCTTATCCTAACCCTTTTTCTTAGCAGAAGTATTTACCGGTTCCCAGGAAATATGATGGTCTAGTAGAAACAATTAGAGGGTTTAGATTGATTCTTTCTAGAGAATTAGATGATCTTCTTGAATACTAAAGATTCGAGCTATATAATTTCTCAATTCTGACACAAGGTACTTATTCGATTGGAAAGATGATGACTCAATGATTATTCGTTCGCCGAATCAGAAGTCAAAATTTTGGTAGATAGGGATCCCATAAAAACTTCTTTCGAGGAATGGGCCAAACCGGGTCATTTCTCAAGAATAATAGTTAAGAACCCACATGTTAATGCTCACGATTTCGATAGCCATACCAATGATTAAGAGGAGATCTCTTAAAAAGTATTTGATGCTCATTTTGGTCAACTTTCCATTATTTTTCTTTTGTCAAAAGAAACTCTATTCCTTAACTGTCCAGCTATAAATTCTACAAGAATACGGCTATAAATTCTGCAAGAATATTAGAATGCCCATAAGGGTTTGTAATTCTTGTGATAGCAACGTTGAAATAGCAAATTCTCATAAATTACGATCAATTCATTCTATATTTCCTTTTTTAGAGGATAAATTTTCAAATTTAGATTATGTGTTGGATGTACTGATACCCTATCACATCCATCTAGAAATCTTGGTTCAAAACCTTTGCTAGGGTAGTGGTATGTCCGGATGACACCATAGCTAGGTTATATCATTTTTAATTACCACTGACCCACGACATTCATCGATTAAGAGCTACTTTCGAATTGATTTATCTCTG
Source organism: Eucalyptus microcorys (assembly GCA_014182515.1). NCBI lineage: Eukaryota > Viridiplantae > Streptophyta > Magnoliopsida > Myrtales > Myrtaceae > Eucalyptus > Eucalyptus microcorys. The sequence goes on from CM024569.1 coordinate 10,190,150, forward strand.
TCCGTCCACCTACCCAAGACCAAGAACCCCCGGGGGCTTGTATCTTCTTCTCTGGGGAGGTCATGGGTTCTTCGGATCGACGGTAATGGAATGGTTTTCGATATTTTACCTTGTTCTAATCATCTAATTTCAATTTTGTCAATCAACGCAGGCGAGTTCTTTTCGTTTAATGGGAAGGAATCTGGCTAGGAATTAACAGGATAACTGTCGCGAGACCATGACGGAAAGCTCAATCCTTGATGTTGTATTTGCCTTAAACAAAGCAGTTCATAATAATGTCTTGTTCGGGGCAATAAATCACTAACAATTTCCTAAGACAGCGGAGAGGGGATGCGGATCCCCCCTTCCAATCCAGTCGAATCATATCGCGGGACGAACCTCGCTACAGTCGGGATCGAATCAGGGAGATAAATTACGATCACTTATTATGAGGGGGGGCTCAGTTCTTGTTCTTCAAGAGCAGCGCGCGCAGCTCGGCCACGTCGATCTCGTCGGCGCGGTTCTCCGGCCTGTAGTACCCGGTCTTCGGGTCGGGCACCCACGAGACCCTCTCGGTGGATCTCGCCATCTCCTCCCCTGTTTTCTTCGACATCACGGTGAAGCTCGAAGCGACTCCCTGCGATGCCGCCGCGTACCCGCGTCTGCACGTGAATTACGTCATGCGGTTAGGCAAGAAAAACATTCAAACGAACACGAGGAAAAGATCGAAATTTTATCGAACGCCGTTTCAATTCAACGTAGAAACAAAGCGGAAGGAAACGGAGGAACAAGAACGCTCTGTTTAACCCTGTTTTTCGAGAAGAAAACAGAGACCCATCATCTGAAACCAGGAGAGGGACACGAGAAAACGCGAAGTACCTGGCGATGGAGGCGGAGATGCCGTCGAAGAGGGCGGCCGAGAAAAGCTTGGCGTTCGAGAGCGAGCGAGCCATTGATTTGACGGTTGCACAAAGAATCGAAGGGAAAGAGGGGTTTTCTCTGCTGTTTCTCGACGCTGCCGTAGAAAGAGTTTCTTGGTTTCTAGAAACTCTTCCACTCTCTGCGTTTCAGATGGATTGGAGAGAGGGAAATTTGGGCTATATATAGAGAGAGGTGATGAGGGGCATACGTGAGAGAGAGGGAGAGAGAGAGGCGCTGTGAAGGAAGGAGCTAAGGGACGGAGAACGAAGGACCACAGGTTGGGGCCAGGTCAAAGACGGCTCTTCTGGTTGGCCACCTTGTGATGATTACTTAGAGCCGTCCTATGGAATTTTTTCTTGTTTTTTTAATTCGTTCACGTTGATCTCGAATGGAGCAACTTCAAAAGGAGGAAATATGGGGAAAAAAAAAAATTGTCCTCTTTTTTTTTTTTTTTGTACTAAGTGAACTGTGAATGGATGAAGGATGCGTTTGATTAGATTTTTGGGGAAAGTTTTTGAAAAATACAAAGAATTTTGAGTTAAAATGGGTTTTTCAAAATGTAAATTATGCTTGTTAAATTGTAATTTGAAAGTTCATTGTAAAATATCTTTATGTAAAATAGTATTTGGAGAGAGATCTAATTTCAGTTAGATCAACTAACATGTTATGGTTACTTGTTAACCGGACTTCCTTTACATAATTCACCCAAATATGCCCTTTCTTACTAAAAAAAAAAACTGAGCGTTCCGTCTAGAAAGCAAGTCACACGCGGAAGATGTCACTGTCTATCAGCAAGCATCATCATTTGAGAGAGTGTATTCACGTTGCTGGAAAAGCAGAGCGGAGGAAAGCAGAAGCTTCCTTCCGCTCGAATCAAATCCGCGCGGTCCAAAAGACTCGCACGAGAAGTTGACTCGTTCTTAGGCCTGTCCCCATCCGAGCACGTGAAACGAGCGTTTCCTCCTCCGCGAGGCATTGACGGCGTCCCCTCCGGCTGCTGTGAAAATCCTCCGTAATTCATAAAGGAAAGCTTCGCGGCCGTCGATTGGGTGGAGCCAGCGGGCATCGCGGCCGCACGCGTGTCGAGCAGCAGTAGAACGATCGCGGCGGCGAAGACGCTCCCGTGTCCTGGAAGGTCTCCAGGAAAAGCGGAAAATGCTTTTCGCGTTCCCCCACGTTAATTTAGTATTTACGAAACAAAACAGAAAAACGTGTAATGATTTGAACGCTTTCGTGGGTTTCACCGACCGAGTGTCCTGGGCACTCGTTAAGCTATTAATTAAAAATAATTGCAATTTCCGTTGCGGCTATTGTGCTTGTATTATGCATAATCATCGGTTTAGAAAACTTTCCGATTTTTAATATTTATTCTCACGTTACGTGTATTAACTTTATGAAAACATGTAGTATTCAGAATTAAGCATGTTCATAATAAGCATATAAGGGGTCTCTTTAGGATGTGAATTGACATATTTAAGTAAAAGATATTATATGTATTCATTTTTCCAATAATAGGGATGGTAATCACGTGAATGGTGAATAAGAACTTGTGCTTTCTTATGGAGTACCATATTATGACATCACAATATACTAATTTATCCATTGAGCTCGATCTTCTTAGGATGATCAAGGACATTTTTTGTAAGAGACTTCGGTGTTTCCCGAACACCTGTTAGGAACAATTACGAGAAAATATATCGATTTTATAAAGCATTGATTGCAAGCAACACGAGGAAGGCAATGCATAAAGAAAATACTATTTTTTTTTCTAAAATGGGTGCTGAATAAGTACCTTGGGAGCTCTCATTAGATAAATCATTTTATAAATATGGGCATGGGTAGATGGATAATTAAAACGAGAGAGAAGAAGGCAATTGGGATGATGTCCGAATCACAGCTTGCAACATGAGTATCGTCTTGATCTTTTTAGAGAGCAATAAGACTTTGAGTTATTACAATACATTTCAACGAGATGGTAAAAGATAGGACAATCAAGGGCTTTTCTTTTTGTAGGGGATTTAAGTGTTTCCCGAACACCAATCAGGTATATTTAATGAGAAAATATTTTAATCAGCAAAGCATCGATCCACGTAACATGAGGAAGGCGATGCAACCAAAAAATTACTATTTTTTTTTTCTTAAATGGGTGTTGAACAAGTACCTCCAAAGCTCTCGTTAGAAAATCTTTTTATAAATATGGATTATTATAATAGTTTGTTTGTATGGATGGACAACTAAAACGAAGAGAAAGAAGGCAATTGGGATGATGTCAGGATCACAGCTTGTTGCCAACTTGATGCGGCAACTGGGATTACGTCTTGGTCACTGCCTTTTTCTGCCCAACGTGACAAGCCGGCCGCGGGAGCCAATGAGCGCCGTGCGATGCCAGGGTCGCCTCCCGCGGTCACGTCCGCGTCGTTTTAGCTCGACGTTCGAGCGGGAACTGTCTCTTTCCCGGCCGTCCCGCTCATGTGTTCACATGTGATCTTGCACCCTTTCCCCTTGCGAGCTATGCAAATATTCAGAAAATGAAAAAAAAAAAAAAAAATCGTATTCACGCACGTGCGGGGCCCAAGTTGCCAAAATAAATTAACAAATAAATTTCTGTTCGATAATAGAGATGAACGATTTCAGGTTTTGTACAAGTTCCACTTGCAACATAGAAACTACCGACTAGAATATGTTCCTTATTTTTTGGAATCTGGAATCTACGTATTATGAAATCCGAAACCTACCAAGGTCATTTCTTGGTTCTACTCAAATTTCACTTGTATTTATTATTGAATGATTGCAATAAATTATCAATTTTAATGACTACCACTTGCTGCTATAATTTACTGATCACAATTTTTATTTAAACATACAAAGAATATGAAATATTAATGAAGTAAAAGTCTCAGCCACAAAAATAGAAGCTTAGACTAGTGGTGTCATGGAATATTATAAGATTGTCTATAAAAAAAAAAAAAACACAAAAATTTATTTGAGGTTTCAATTTCCACCTACTTAAACTTGGAACCTACCCGTCGAAGTAAATTTTCAATTTTTTGAACTTGGAACCTACCCTACATACTTTGAAATCTGGAACTAGGTAGCTTTCCATCGGTCTAGATGCTCACCCCTAATCATATCGATACCTGAAGAAAAAAGATTGATGACTTCATGTTATAAGTGAACCAATCCATTTATATGCAAATATATAATAGCTCTAACCTGATTATGACAGGCTTAAAAATGAGTTTGTGTCCATGTTGACACGTCAGTTATCATGTCAACACCACACTTTTTGCTAAATCTAAAAAGGGGTCGTATACTCTTAAGACATTTTCGTAAACTTTTTTTATAGTTCACAATGATTTCAATTGTGTTGCGTAATCTCCATAAGAATACTAATTTCGAGTTTCAAGTTCATGATGCAGACATGTCATTTAACGTGTGAGCCATGGATTATAACATGTCATTTCATGAAAGTATTAGATTCAAACATAGAATATGAAAACCGCCAGGCCTAAACACATATTGCCAACTTCTTAAGACAAAATCTCGACATTAGATTTCACGGAAAATATGTACTTATTGGCACGAGCTTATTCGGGATTCCAAAAACCGATTGCTCTTGTCTTGTCGATTGGGTGCTCGCTCACTTGCAAAAAGGACTAAATAATATGTCAATGATATTCTTGCACTCTATAGAATCCAACCATTTTCTTCTATTCCTGAATCCCGGAACCTTAGCATCGTCATTCGAAATTCTCTAACGGATGCTTGGTTCGAGAAGGACGGGAAGTTACCCCCAAGTTTCTTGGTCAAAGTTTTTTCCTTCCCCATCTAGGAAAGAGTACCCTTGAGTTTCACATTCTAAAATTCAGACAAAATAGTTTAGGGACTTACTCAGGTTAAAAAAATGACTAAATAATAAGTCAATGATATTATTGCACTTTATTGAATCGGCAAACCTCTGTCATCTCTCGAACCGAGTGTCCGTTGATGATTTCCGAACGACCGTGCCAAGGTTTTGGGATCCGGAAACAGAAGAAAATGGTCGGAAACCGGCGGCGCCGTTTGAGATTCGTGGCTTGGTTTCTGATAGCCGCAATTCGTAATTTTTTATTTTTTTGTTCATTTTGTTTTGTTTTTCTAAAAAGCATTAGACACCTTTTCTTTTTCTTTCTTTTGCTGTTCTTGTTTTGTTTTTTTTCCTTTTGCCGGTGATGCTTTGGCGAGCTTGCGCAGCTGACATCCACAGAGATCATGCAATAATTATTTTTCATTTTATTTTATTCCATTTTGCGATGGCCGGCTTGCCTACGGAAGGGTCACCCCTCTGCGCCCGCGTGCGTATCTGCCTATTGCAAAAAGGCTACGCAACAACAGCCACAAGTGATAATAAACAAGAATTTTGTGATTTCGATTTGTATAGGGGGGATTTTGTCAATTGAATAAAGAAATTTACCAACAGCTCTCGTACGTGTCGTGCGCGATTACTATTTTGGAAAGTCCAATGATTCCGAAAGTATATTCAAAAAGTGACCTCAGTTCGCGTGACTAACTCTTTCGGTGTGGATACAATTGTTTTAAGATGAGGAATATTTAACTTGATCAGATGTGCCGGAAGATTGTGGGATGACGTGATAATGAGCTTGCATCCTTATAAATTAGGAAAAACGACATAAATGATTTTTAAATTTTGACTAAATATGCAACGTAGCCTCCAAATTTTTAATTTGTTCAACGTGATTTTTTTTCTTATTTTCTTTTTTTTTGACCAAAAAGAAAATAAATGTAACCTAATGTGAACTGTGGTCCTGAATTTTTAATTTGTTTAAAATGATTCACAAATTTTTAGTACAAGTTCCATTGAATTTGAATTCATGAAAAGATAACATTGAACATTTTTATATGATTTATGGCCTAAGCTGGAATTGTACAAAAAAATTTAGGGATCACATTACACATTGAGTTATAATTTAAGGGTCATATTGAATAAATTAAAAGTTTAAGGACTATACTACACAATCATTTATGTCATCATCACTAGTGTATGACCAGTGAATTATCATTTTTTTTTTTTGGTCAGTGACCAGTGAATTATCGATTAAGAGTTACATTTGAATTGATTCATCACTAGTCTGTCCACCTACCTGGCATTCTTTGCCTTGTTTAGCGAGGACTGTTTTAGCTGGATCAAATCCAATTGCAGGAATTTCCCCGGCTGAAGCCCAAGACCTAGAACCCCCATAGGCTTTGTATCTTCTGTACAGGGGGTCAGGGGTCCTTTGGATCCACCGCAGGAGAATGGATTCTTGATGTTCTACCTTGTTCTAATCATCTCATTTCAATTTTGTCTATCAGAGCAGGCGAGTTCCTTTCGTTTAAAGGGAGGGAAGGCTGCTAGAAATAAAACCCAAGACGAGGAAAGCTTGAGCATGGAGAACACCCCAACGTGGTTGGATTAAAGCTCAATAGCGATGGAGCGATGGACAAGGAATCCAGCTTATCAGGAGTGGGAGGGCTGTCGCGAGACCAGGACGGAGAGCTCGATCCTTAATGTGGTACTTGCCTGAAAACAAAGCAGTTGATGACAATGTCCTATTGAAACCCCTTTGATTAAAAATTGCAGGAGGTCGATGAAAACGTTCTAGCAGGTCAGAAAGTAGGTGTTGTTTAGGTAAGGCGGAAATGGGAAGCGGACCCTTTTGGAGTGCATAGGAAAAGGAACTCAACTCGAGACTTTCTTGATTTCGATTCGGCCCCTTTTCCTTTGTTGGGCTTCTTGTAGGATCTGTAGGTTCTCCTGTGTTAACGTATCGTCCTAAAATTCAGCAACTCGATCTCTTCTGCCTCTCTCAAAATTTTACATTTTTGAATTTTAATTTCTTTCCTCAATTTAAGGATTCTTTCCTGAATTTAAGGAATCAGTTTTACTCTTATCATATAACTATGTATCTATTTAAACTCATTCTATACATCAATAGTAGCAATATGGAAAATCAAAAAAAGTTAGGCTACGTTTGGCAATTAGAATAAAATTCAAGATAGAACAAAATTTATCCTATTCAGTATTTGGTGCTTACTCAAAACAGAATAAAGTCGGATATAAGAGGATATAGACCGAATAAAATTATCTCATGGAGAAAGTATGATAAATGTGGATGAAATTTCTAATATCCATAATGTGAAAGTTATTTTTCTCAAATAACTAACTTTTTAAATTGATAAAATTAAAATTATATTTCATTTATTTCTTTCTTGCCCTTCCATCATTTTCAAATAGTGAATTGTACTAATATAAAGAAATTAATTAAAAAGAGAGGAAAATAAAATAAAATAAGTAAATAAAAAAAAAGTAGGTAAGAGTGTTGCGAGAGATTTTTACCATATTCGTTTGTAAATTTTTTTGTTCATTTATATTAATATGTCATTTGTATCAAATAATTTATATGATATAATATAAATATATCCGAGTTTATTATTATAAACACCAAATAATTGATAGCATATAACAAAATTCCAAGATTTCATATTATATCTTATTCAGTCCTATGCTAGTTAAAAATCTAAATGACCAAACGTAACCTTAAATTTTCCTTCACAATCTTCATGGAATATCATTACTTGTGATCTTGCTTCTTCATCTTCATGGCTCCCTCCAATTATGAGGCTACTAGCGCTATTAGGTTGCGTTTGGATATGGCTTTTCGAAGCCACTTTAGGCCTCCAAAGCCCTTTAGATAAAAATGAGTGTTCAGCAAAAAATTTTTGTAAACACCCTTGAAAGAAAGTAAGCCTTTTGAAGGTTGAAATGCCTAAGGTAGGGGGATGACCCTCCCTTGGGCACCTGCCTTGGGCATTTTAGCATTCTCGGTAAGCTGGGCTCCCATTAATGAATTTTGTACAATTGCCATTGTTGCCATGATAACTTAATGAAATTCCAAGTTTAACCATTTAGTTGAAAACCCTAGATGATCTACACATGCTTTCGCCTCTTCCCTTTGTGAGCCACCCAACTATCCCAAAGTTTTAGTTTTCTTCTTCTCTCTCAAATCCACATGCACACACCAAGAATCGTTGTCAAACCGAGCTCCCCCATAAAACCCGAAAGCCACTTCTCATTATGCTCCTTTGTAATTTGCCTCCGGTTTCACTATGCCTTTGGTTTTGCTGCTCTTCATTGCTCGCCTATCTAGTCACTGCTTGGTCGTCTTTCGTCTTCGCTCATTAGTCACTAGTGCTCGCCTCTCTCTTGGTGTTTGCTTTCTTTGTTGAATCAAATCGCTGGTCTCTCTCGTGTTCGCCTCCCTCTTCGCTGAGAACCTAGTTGCTCGTCTCACCCTAAATCCAGGTTCTTTTGATTCGATTCCTTCTTATTATGCTTTTTTAGTTGTGATTTTTAAGCATGTGGTGATTTCATGAATGATACTTTCGATGCCATGCTTGATGAGTAGAAATTTATATGCTCGAGTAATAGAAACTTTTTGAGAGAGACTGAGAGAGGACAAGGGAGATGAAAATCGAGCAAAATTTCAAGGTTCATTAGAGAACCCTGCAAATAAAGATGGGAGAGAGACCACTTTAGCCGAAGGGTTTAACAAAATTTTAATTTGTAGACACTTTGCTCATTTGTACATTAAGGGCGTGCAGATATGTGCAGGGCCAATTAATTTCTTATCAATAAATTGTCTTGCCAAGATCAAGCAATCATATGCAAGACTACATATGGTTCTACTAGATCCTCACCCTTTGTTTGACATGTATTGGCTTATTTTGACTTATGCTACTTAGGAAACAAAATTAAAAATGAGAAAAAAAACAACAAAAAGTTTTACATTCTTATGGGTGGGAAAAAAAATAAGAAGCTTGGCATTTAGCAGGATGAATGATTGAAATTTAACTAGTCTTTTTACTTTTGACTTTTGAACGATCCAATTCTTCCTTAATTATGATGCTTTAAAAACTCTAGGTTGCGCCTCTTGTATTGACAGTTTGGGAATCTATCTATTTGAATTTGTTTGTGCCCATCTATAGTTTTCATTGTCTAAGGAGTTATTTGTGTAGTGTTTGCCGAATTGTGTTGCATCCTTCTGTCATATCTCCATTTTTTTACCCAAAACACAACTGCATGGGTACGGTCCTTGCTTCTTCTCTTGTTGATGTTTGACCTCATAGTTCATATGTTGCCATGCCAAGCATTATGTGGGGAATTGATTTATGAAGAAATTGGATACATTTCCTTATCTGAAAGGTTTGTTCAGTCCGACAAATGTTTTTGATGTAAGCTATAAGGGCCTTTTAGCAAGTATTAAATGAGGAGAAGATTGACCTTTTTGGCTTCCTTTTTTGGTCCTTTTGGGAATACTATCATCCCTGTTTTTTATTTGGGATATGATGTTGGGTTTATCGGGCATCTTCTAACTTGAAATGCTTGTAGCCACTTTCACGGAAGAAGCATAGTTATGTAAATCTTTAGGGTGATCAATCTCATTAGTGCAAGAGCTGATAAATCCTTCAACTAGACTTTACATTAATCAAAATAGCTCCAAAATAAAGGAATTCATATGTTAGAATTTTCTGTGATATGCATAGTTCTGTCTGTATACATATGTGTTCATTTACCATTAGGGAATTAGGTCATTAGTTAATTTCATTTGTTTTCATTTTTCAAATATGTTCGTATTTATTTTATTGGAAGATGGTGAGTTCATCAAAAGAAAAGGCATATTGGAGCTCGAAAGATGTAGAAACTTTTTATCAATTGTGCATTGAACAAATTGAAAAAGGAAATCATCCTACAAGCAACAAAAGAGATAGATGAACATTTATAATTAACAAGTTTGAGGAGCTAATGGGCAAAAAATATGATAAAAATCAAATGAAGAGTAAGTGAGATAATTTAAAGGAAGAATGGAAAAGATGGAAATAATTGGTTCAAAAGAAAAATGGACTAGAATGGGATCCAAGGAAGAAAACTATTGATGCGAGTAATGAATGGAGTGAGAGAAAAATTCAGGTGTTTATCTCTTCTTTTGTTGCATTTCTTTTTTTTTTTTTATAAGTTCATCTTTTATGATATAATTCATGAAAATATCTTATTATAACAAACCAATCCTAAACTTAAAGTCTTTCGAACGAAAGGATACATCCTGATATTGAAGTTTTGTTGGACACAATGTTTGAGGGTACGTTTTCTACTGGAAGTGTTACTTGGAATTCTGCACAAGATTTATGCAATATTGAGAATCTTGAGGCCACACAAGCTGATATTGGTGGTTGTGCCGGATCTACTGATGATATTTTAAAGTGTGATGTAGGTGAAATGAATGTCCAACCAAGTCAAAGTAAGAGCCATGAAAGAACAGTACAAAGTTCAATGAAGCAAGCTCGAAGAAAGAGAGAGAGAAAATTGACCGGACCTGCTAAGTTAGCATCGCAAATCGACATACTTTGTTCAGCAGTTGAAAGTAAGAGTAATGTAACATCGGTTGCAAGGGAGTTTGATCCTTACAAAGAAATTATGCAAACATTGAAAGCCATACCTGAGACTAAGCAAGACAGAAAGTTGTTCTTCTTTGCACTCACTCATCCTTTTGAAAAAAAAAAAAAAAAAAAAAGACAACATGCAGATTTTTATGAACTTGGATGGAAATAAAGAAAAAGTTGAGTAGCTAAAGTATAAGTTGGAAGAGCATAATAGTCATCGCTAGGATACTAGTTACTTGTTTGAGTTATTTCATATTAATTTATGTTGTAATGTGAGACTTATTTTGATGGTGATTTGCACTACTTGTGAACTCTTTTTTTGAATTATGTTTTAATGTGAAACCTGTGTTTTTAGTTTATGTTCTTTTGATTGGGTGGAGTTTGTATATATATTATGTATGATAATTGTTTCATTGATGGATAATTATCCATCACTTTTCTTACAGTTTTATTACTTTAAATAGATATGAACGATTCTCCTGAAAGAGAAATCCATGAAAAAAAGGACGAGAAATATTGACAACTTGTGGAAATTACTGAAGTCGCAATCGCTTATTAGGCAATATACAATCACAAAAAACCTTGTAGGACATCATCATATACAATAAATGCATTATTAGGAGAGTTGATGGGCGAAGATGTTAATCTGATAAAGTGTTATCAAATATTTAAAATGGATAAGATTGTATTTAATAATTTAATTCATGATTTAGTAACACGCTATAATCTTGAAGGAACTAGAAATATTGATATTAAATGCTTCGAATATTTCTTCATATTTTAGAACATAGTATAGATAATAGGTTAATACAAGAGCACTTTCAACGCTTTGGGGAAATCATAAGTAGGTACTTTAGCTTAGTATTAGACAAAGTATGTGAAATGGGAAAAGATTTAATCCAACCAGCTGATTGGCAATTTAGGGATGTTCCAGAGAAGATAAAAAAAAATCGAAAATTTTATCCATATTTTAAGGTATGTTTCGATTATATAATAGGAAGAAAGAACTAAATGCAAATTTTGATTATACAATAATATTTGCGTTTTTGTTTTCGGATTATAATTAATAGCACTCATATCCCAGCGGTGATATATACAAAAGATCATATTTGTTTTATTGATCGAAAAGGTACACCGACTCAAAATATTTTGGCGGTGTGTAATTTTAATATGTAATTCATTTATGTTTGGACTGGTTGAGAGGGACAAGCCTATGATACTCATATTTTCTATGAAGTTTTAGGGAGATGTGATGTGCAATTTCCTCATCCTCCTTCAGGTTTGTTAATTAACGGTTTTTGTACATTAATATGTATTAATATGGCATATGTTGGTTAAATTTATATTATATTTGTGCAGGTAAATATTATTTAGTAGATATTGGATATCCAAATCCGACGAGTTATTTTGGACCATATAGAGAAGTTAGATATTATTTGTCATAATTTTAATAAGGTCACGCCCCTATAGGCTATCGAGAGGTATTCAATCGTGCTCATTCCTCACTGCGATCGAAAATTGAGCGAGCTTTTGGTATGTTGAAGAAGAAGTGGAAGATTCTAAAATACGTGCCAAGTTTTCCATTTGAAAAGCAATTAAAAATTGTTATAGCAGTAATGACTTTGCATAATTATATACGACGAAATGCCGTCAATGATAGACATTTGGGATAAATGTATTATAAGTCCTAAAACTTATCATGAAAATGCAATTGAGTCATAAAACTTTCAAAAAGTGCAATTAAGCTTTAAAACTTGTCACAAAAGTTCAATCAAGTCCTACAACTTGTCTCGAAAGTGCAACCGAGTCCTAAAACTTTTAAAAATTGCAATCAATGAAAGGACTTAAATTGAACCACTTTGATAAGTTTTAGAACTTGATTGCACTTTTTGAAAGTTATATGACTTAATTGTACTTTGTGACAAATTTTAGGATTTAATTGTACTTTTTAAAAGTTTTAATAATTAATTGCATTTTCATGATAAATTTTAGGACTTCCAATGCACTTATCCCTAGACATTTTGTAAGAGTAGATTTGGATCTCAATTATGGATATTCAGTTGACCTTGATAATACAAATGATGCGGCCAGTACTTCAAATGATAATTTATTTTTTGACATGGCACGTTTACGTGATCAAATAGTAATGAGTTTAGTAAATACTTAAGGATACTTGTAATTTTCAATGAAAACCTATTTCTTTCTTCGATGTATACATAATCATGTTTATTATAATGAAATTACTCTTTCTTTTTAAATTGTGAAAAAGTCCACTTTGATGCATGTTTTAACTTATGAATTTGTTAATATATATTTTTTACATTACATCTTAGTGCAAAAATATAAAATAAAGTCATTATTTTTATTTTCAATTAAAAAAATAAAAAATAAAAAACTTAAATCGGTCTCGCTGAATGACTTCTCAAATATGTGTTTACCAAATGGCATTTCCCCAAAGTTGCTTCTCAAGGCACTTTTCAATTATAGTTTATTAAATAGTTTTCGTATTTCATGAAAATCCTTTAAATGAAAGTCCTTTGTATTTTTTTAAAGGCTTTTTCTAAAAGCTTTCCCAAACGCACTCGTAATTCCCCAATTCAATCTCCACCTATTATGATTGCTCCCATTAAATTTCTCAATTTCAGATTTCCTCTCAAACATAATTACAATAACATAATTTCCAGATAATAATCAAACAAGCAAAAGCTCCAAATCACAATCAAGAAATCTGATCCCAAGTTCTTATATCAATTGTTGGAATATAATATGCGGAAACAACAAGATCTTATAACTTACGTTAACGCGAAATTACTAGAGAAATAAACGAGAAATAATAAGACACCAGAAATTTACGTGGTTCAATCCGAATATCGGTACCTACATCCACAGGGAGAGTCAGCAGCAAATAATCCATTATAATTGAAGAATCAGAGTTTACAATCGCTCACACGCTCGAGTGTTTCTCACACCTAGATTTAATCTCAAACCCAAAGTGCTTATAAATAAACAACTTACTTGAACATAAACTCACTACACAAAATTACCACACGTTCAAATTCAAGCAAAACGTTCTATGTACTCCACAAACAATAAAAATCGTCTGCTTGTTCTTCTTTATACAACTCTGCTGTTCTTCTTTTTCTTGTGTGTGGCGCTCCTCAACTTTTTTTTGTGACACACTCTAAAGAAAGAACCCCCGTTAGGGTTTTATATGTGTGCCCAACACCTTTTTACTTTAACGTGAATTAGGCTTTTATAGGGAAAAAAGAAATCCTTGCTTTTTTTTACACGCTGTTAAAGATAACTTTTACTTTTCAATAAAGATAATAAAATATTTAGATCCATTTTTTTTTTGTCTTTTTACGGCACACTCTAAAGAAAGAACCCACATTAGGGTTTTATATGTGTGCCCAACATCTTTTTACTTTAACGTGAACTAGGCTTTTGTAGGGAAAAAAGAAATCCTTATTTTTCTTTACACGATTCTGTTAAAGATAATTTTTACTTTTCAATAAAAATAATAAAATATGTAGACCCTTTTTTTTTTTTTGTCTTTTTGCGGCACACTCTAAAGAAAAAACTCACGTTAAGGTTTTATACGTGTGCCCAACACCTTTTTACTTTAATATGAACTAGGCTTTTGTAGGAAAAAAAGAAATCATTGCTTTTATTTACACGATTCTGTTAAAGATAACTTTTACTCTTCAATAAAGATAATAAAATATGTAGACCCTTTTTTTTTTGTCTTGTAGCTGCATATGATATCTTCCTTACTTATTTGCATGTCTGAAAGAAAAGTCGATGAAGGAAATTGTTTCTTCTTTCTTCATCCGATTTCTAATCCTTGGAAGAAAATCTTTATCAACAAATTCGGTTTAACAAATCGTTATCTGAATTCAAATTCAAGACATTAATTTAACAGTATACCCATTGCACATGTTGGTTCCATCACCATCTCATCCTCTTCATCACCTCTTCACCTCAAATCTATATTTCACTGTCCCACAATTTCACACAATTTACTCTCCGTTCACTACTTTTCCAAAGATAACTTCGACGTCTCTAGTTTTTGTATTAAGGATAGAGCCATGGAGAGGATACTATATTAAGGGTCGATTGAGAATGGCTTATACCCAGTTCGCACTCCAACATTATCCACCACTCCAAAGGCTCATTAGAGTTCCTCCATCACCACGGATCATTGACACGCTCGTCTTGGCCACTCCTTTCATGACATTCAACGGACCATTTTCTCAGTCGATTATATTTCCAATAAATTGAGCTTATGTATTTGCTCTTTATGTTACTAAGCGAAGAGACTCAAGCTACATTTTTCTAAGTCTCATTCTTCCTCTAGTTGTCCTTTAGAATTATTAAATTGTGATGCATGGGGCGTTGTTCCACATTATCTAGTTCTAGTTATTTTTATTATGTTCTCTTTATCAATGATTTTTCCAAATATTCCTAGTTATTTCCCATGAAATTAAAATATGACTTTTATGACATCTTTGTCTGTTTTAAGAAGCAAGTTGAAAATTTTTTTGCAAACATCATTACCACATTTTGCTCGGACGGTAGTGATGAATTCACAAGTAATACCTTCAACAATTTTTATTAATCACATCGCATTACACATGAAATTTTTTAGCTCCACACACCCGAACAAAATGATGTTTTAGAGGGCAAGCATCACCACATAATTAAAATTGGCTTAGCTATGATGGCCTATGCACATATGCCTCCCAAATTTTGGCTAGGAGACTTCATCACAACCATTTACTTGATTAGCCGCATGTCCATACTTCAAAATCACATTTGCTCCCCATATCAAGCTTTATTTCACACCTTTCTTGATTATTCACACTTGCGAACCTTTTGTTTTCTTTGCTTCCCATGGCTTCAACCTTACAATGCTAACAAATTGCAATTTTGATCAACCCTCTATCGTTTTATAGGCTATAACTCTAGTCATAAAGGGTATTGTTGTATGGATCTTTCATCTATTTGAGTATATATTTCTCGTTATGTCATCTTTGATGAAACTAAGTTTTCTCACTTGCACTCATCCTTCCTATCTTTTACCTCATAGCCTCGATTTCTTTGGAGTCATTTAAACCGAGTATGTTAATTGTAGTCCTTCCACCACTTCATAGATCGTTTTCATATCCAACAACACCTCCCCGATGCCTTCATCATTGACTACTTGACCTATCTTCTAGACCTCTAGCCAATCCTTCCTCCACCTATTGATAATCAACCTGTCATTCTTTCTTCCACTCACCTAATGCAAATAAAGTCTAAGTCCTATATTACCAAATGAAAGGTCTTTGCCCACACCCTTCACCCACTTCCGCTTGCACTTACCATTAATTATATCTCCAAATCAATATGTTACTCCCAAGCGGTGTTTAAGAATTTACGTCTTTTCAACAACAACAAACATGATGTGTGGTCCCTTATGATCCTACTATGAACATAGTGGCCTGCAAATGGATATTTCAAGTTAAACGAAATTTGTATGGCTCAATTAGTCATTACAAAGCTCACATTGTTACTAAGGGCTTCCATTAGCATTCGGGTGTTGATTTTGTTGAGACCTTCAGTCCCATGGTCTATTTTATCTCTTGCAGTCTCTTATAATTGGCCGCTTCAATAATTAGATGTGGGATGTGCATTTTTATATGGTGATTTGCAGGAAACGGTGATCATATCCCATCTTCTGGGTTATGTTGATTTGAGCAAACCTAATCATATATGTCACATGAAAAAAACCATTAATGGCCTTCGTCAAGCCCCTCGAGCCTGATATGAAAAGTTTAATTCAAATTCTATGATTTTGGATTCATTATCTCCAACTCCAATCCATCATTGTTCATTTTTCACCAACGGCATATCACTATATATCTCCTCCTGTACATTGATGATATTATACTCACCGGTAGTGATACTTCAGCATTACAGTAGTTAATCTCATATCTTGACCATCATTTATGCATGAAAGACCTTGGACCTCTTTCTTATTTTCTTGACGTTCAGATAACACGTAATTCCTAAGGCATACAACTCAATCACTCAAAATATATTTATGGATGATCATAAGCATGCAAGTATGGATGGATGTAAACTAGTCTTAATGCTTGATGTATCTCAAAAACATGGCCAAGGTGATGGCCTTCAACTATCGGATCTCACTCTTTATCGGAGTCTTGTTGGAGTATTGCAATACGTTACTTTGATGCATCTTGACATTTCTCTCACTATTAATCAAGTTTGCCAATTCCTAAAGTCTCCCACGGATGATCATCTTGTGGTAGTCAAACGCATTTTGCATTATTTGTAAGGCACGATCATGCACAAGCTTTAACCAGGCCAACACCAACTCACTGCCTACTACGGATGATCATCTTGTGGTAGTCAAACGCATTTTGCATTATTTGTAAGGCACGATCATGCACAAGCTTTAACCAGGCCAACACCAACTCACTGCCTACTGCAACGTCGACTGGGCAGGCTGTCCCATTGATCGAAGTTCTACTTGTGGGTTTTATGTATTTGGTTCCAATCCCATTTCTTGGAATGTTAAGGGCGCGTTTGATAACGATTCTGTTTCCAACAACAAATTTTGATTAGAAATAATTCTTTTTTATTCTGTTTCTAGGAACAATTTTTAAGCATTTTAAGCCATTTGGTAATTGTCCAAAATTTTTTATTCTGAAATAGAATTGTGTTTGGTACCGTACTCATTGATTCTATTTCAAATCAATTTCTTTTAATTTTAAATATTTTTTTTTACTTTTTTACTTTTTTTCCTTTCTTTGTCCTATTCTTCTTCTTCAAGTGGCCGGCGACCTCATCGGAGTGTTGCTGGCCCTCGTCGGTCGAGCCTTGCCTGGGGTTGGGCGAGGCTCGCCTGGCCTCACTAGATTGCAAGGCCCGCTTGGCCACCGACCGGGCTAGGCGAGCCTTACCGATGGCTAGGCTTGCCTCCAGCGAGCTTGCCGGACCTCGCCCTAGCTTGGCGAGCCTCCAACGAGCTCGTCGAACCAATTGCCAGCAATCGGCAGACGGCGGCAAACACAACCGCGGCGGTGGTGGTAGATGAAGAATAAGAAAAGGGAAGAAGAAGAAGAAGAAGAAGAAGAAGAAGAAAAGAACTTGATTTTTAGATTTGTTCCTAGGAATAAAAATTTTACCAAATGCGATTATGTTCCTAAACTGCTCCTAGAAACAAAAAATCAGAATCAATTACTATTCGCATGGTTAACAAACAGCCTCTAAGAAACAAGCAACGGTGGTTTGTTCTTCATTTGAAACTAAGTACCAATGTCAACTTCACATTGTAGTTGAATTAGTTTGGCTATGCTCCTTATTACGTGAATTGCATTGCCCACTTCTCATGCCACCCATCATCTGGTGTGATAACATTTCCGTAATCTCTCTCGCCTACAATCTAGTTTTCCATTAAAGAACGATACATGTCGCCATTGATTTTCATAATGTCAGGGAACTAGTTGGGCATAAGATTCTCATTGTTCAATTCATCTCTAGCACAGATCAAATTGCCAATGTATTCACAAAAGGTCTGAATTCTAATCGCATCAGATTCTTGCAAACCAAGCTTCACCTTCAACCAACCGTACTTAGATTGCGAGGGATAATATCATATCATTCTAAAATCCAACAACGTGATCTCTTCCGCCTCTCCCGAACTTGAATTTCTTCCCTCAATTTAAGGAATCAATTTTTCTCTCGTCATATGACTATGTATTCATTTATACTCATTCGGTACAACAATAGAAGCAATTAGGAAAATCAAAAAAATCGAAAGCTTCCTCGACAATCTTTATCCTGCAGACGGCGTAAAACCCCCGCCAAGAATCGTGCTTCGCACACCTTGGCTTGGCTTCCATCAGCCTTTCTTCCCTCCTTTAAAAACTTCTCCATCTTCCTCCCGCTTTCTTCACCTTCCAGTTCCAAACACACACACTCTCTCTCTCTCTCTCTCTCTGCCCACCGTAAAGAATGGCCACGAACCTCAAGGTAGACGAGCTCAGAGCAGAACTCGCCCAACGCGGGCTCAGTAACACCGGAGCAAAGCCCACCCTGGTGAGGAGACTCCGCGCGGCTCTCGCCAAGGAGAGCAAGCGAGCGGCGGATTCCGTGGATTCGGCCGTCGATGGAAAGAGAGAGAGGGACGTGGACACCCCGAATGGGGATTCGGACGGTCCGTCGAAACTCAGAGCGCTGGACCAGTTTCGGGAACTGGGCATTCAGCAGCTCCGCGAAGAAGCCCGGAGGCGGGGCGTCTCCTCATCTGGGTCGAAGAAAGAACTGCTCGAGAGGCTCTGTGGCGATGCAGAGGAGGGCTTGGCGACTGCAAATGGAGGTAATCGGAACGGAATTTGTTGTGGTGTATTTATTTCTGTTAAAAGCGGCGTCTTTTTGCCATTTCCAACCGTCAATTGCGAAAGGGGAAGGTCTAAGATGTAGAAAGTTTCATACTTGAACGGTTCAGTTTGCTGGTAGTGCGACATTTTGAAGAAATTCGAAGGACGCGCGAGTCAATGATGCATAGTGTCGTTTGCTTTTATTTGTTCGATTTAGTTCTACTGACCAGGTGTATGTGTTGCTTCTTTCTTGGCCTCTCATTCTTCTCATTCTGTTTCTTTGCCCTCATCATTCAATGCTGTGGTGGCCGTGGCAGTGAAAGAAGAAGCAGAAGAAGAAGCAGCAGCAGATGAAGTGAAGACAGAGAAGATAATTACTGCAACCAAAAAGGGTGTTGCGGTTTTAGATCAATGGCTTCCTGACCACATAAAGGCGAATTACCATGTTCTACACGAGGTAAGTCCTCTGCTTTCAACTCGCTGTGGTAGCTAAAGTGGATACATGCCATGAGATCATATTGAACAGATCTATCGTTTGTAATGCAGGGTGATGATGTATATGACGCTATGTTGAATCAGACAAATGTGGGGGATAACAATAACAAGTTCTTTGCAATTCAGCTACTAGGTTACATCCCTGAGTTCTGGTTTTACATATTTGATTCTCTTGCATATAGGTAGAGTCCTAGAAAATTGATTTTGGTTGTACCTAGCAGGTGCGACTGCTGATATGTAGTTGGAGGAGCTAGTGATGTCCTTTGAGACCATGTTAACCATGTCTATTTCCTAAATCAGTGAAAGGGCAAGAAGTAAAAAGGAAGTACGCCGTATCCACTGGAGCTTTTTTTTGTTAATAAATGCCATATGGCATGGGGATAACATATTGAAATACCTGCACAAATACATTATTTGCATGTAAAAATTTTTCTGTGTCTATATAGTGCTTGGCCATCAAGAGAACAAACTACCATTAGATCTTATAGCTATGCCTGAGAACTTTGTCGTCCTTCATATTCGCCAGAATTACATGCTTTTGAAGTACCTAATGAATCCATGATAATTTGCTTGACCAGTCTTACAGCTTCCTTTTATATCATGGTCATGTTTCTCTGTGACAAAACAATTGCCAATAAGTTAATAATTCTATTTGATTTTTATGGTTATAAAATTGCTTGCAGAATCTGATGATGGGGCTGCATTCATGGTTTATTATAGATGGGGGAGAGTTGGTATTAAGGGTCAAGATAAACTACAAGGCCCCTATACATCACGAGATACTGCCATCAATGAGTTTGTACAGAAATTTTTTGCTAAAACGAGAAATCATTGGTTCAATCGGAAGGAATTCATTTGTCACCCTAAATACTATACATGGCTGGAAATGGACTATGGTGGAAAGGAAGAACAAGAGGTGAGTATTTGCATCCAAAAGCACGGTGTTCTTTCAGCTACATTAACCAAGTCTACCTATGTCCATGTGCAAAAGAAGGAAAAGTTGGGAAAGATATTTGATCACCAGAGTTTGCTGGAGAATCGAGAACAAAAAATTGATTAAAGAAATCTTGATCTCAACTTTTCATCTAATCTTTTCAACATATTCTACGAATGCCATAATTGTTCTCAGGTCATTAACAAGACTGCTGTTACTACGACAAATCAACTGTGGGAAACAAAACTTGAGCCTCGTATTGCAAAGTTTCTCTCTTTGATATGCAATATCAGTATGATGAAACAGCAAATGATGGAAATAGGTCAGTTCTTCAATTATTTCATGTCTTTCAGTTCATAACTAAGTGTAATAGATGCCTTAGAACATCTCACATTATCCCATTTATTCATATCATAAGTATACATCACGATCTGTTTAGTTTACTTTGTTTGGTTCTTTGTTTCCTCAGTAACTTTTTTACTGGATCTTTAGTTTGTTTAATTGTTTATCTTCTTGTATTTTAGGATATAATGCGGAAAAGCTGCCTCTTGGTAAACTTAGCAAATCGATGATATTGAAGGCGAGTTTACAACTAATGCCGTGGATAGTCTCTCTTTTGTTACAATTCAGCTTTTTGTCTTTTAAGTTTTTTATATTTAAGCGTTCCTCTTTGTTTGATTTTTTGCATGATAATTTATATTGTGCACTGGTTGCAAGACCACTTTAAAGTTGTGTTCTCCCGTAAGTTTCATTCTGCACTGTTCTGGTATCATAATCCTTCTAGTTTTCTGTCCGAGAAAGTGCTATTTGCAGTAAGGACATGTCATTCATCCACACGGCATTATCTTGTAATATTGTGTGTACACATTTGGTCCTATTTGTGAATAAATTTCGTTAGAGATTTTGATGAGTGGAGTCCCCAGAACAATGCCACAAAAAAATTCATTTTCTTGTGCACCTGAAAATTGATGCTGTGAGGTGCATGGAGAGGTGCATCTGTGCTTCAGAACAAATAGGCAATGCAAATCTGTTTCACCACGTGCTTTATGCTTTCTTGCTAGCCTGTGAGGGCACAAGGAACCTGTATGCATGCCTCATTGTCCACACCTTTCTACAGCAAACTATTAAGCGTATCATTGTGAAAATTTAGAATTTATGAGAACTTCCACTTCCGCTCCTAGTTATACCTCTAAATATACTAGATGATGCTGATCCATTCAATCAATACTTGCTTCTTGTCCATCCATTCCCTGTGAGATTCATCCCTCTGCTTATTTTGTATCAAGATTATATTAATCTTCTAAATGAAGGGCTAGTTGTCTTTTCCCCTCTCTTGGCGATTGTAGTTTTTTAGTTGCAAAAAAGGTCTTAACTCTACTCCTCCACTAGTTTTTTTCATTGCAATTGTTCATCTTCTGCAGGGTTATGATGTATTAAAAGGATTGCTGATGTGATTGGACAATCAGATAGGAAAAAGCTCAAACAATTAAGCGGGTAAAAATCTCTCTCTCTCTCTCTCTCTCTCTCTCTCTCTCTCTATATATATATATATATATATATATATGTATGTATGTATGTATATACACACAGAATGAAGAGTTTTTTTTTTTAGTATTGTTTATTGGATCAAAATGCATCTTCTTTTATGCATCTGGCAAAGCTGAGGCTCTTCCCCCTATTTTTGGCAGTGAATTTTATACTATTATACCTCATGATTTTGGCTTTAAGAAAATGAGTGAGTTTCTCTTTCTTTTCCTGTCATACATTGTCACTTCTAGAGTTTTACCGACTGGTAGATAATTTGCTTGATGAGGCTATATTAATTGCAGGAGATTTTGTCATTGACACCCCTCAGAAATTGAAGAGAAAGTTGGAAATGGTAATTTATTATTTTGTAACAATTTTCTGGATACTTCTGGTGACATCTTGATTATGCTGTTTTGATCCCATAGGGAAGCTGCCAAGGGTTCTCTCCTTCCAACTACTTTGTCTCTTTCCTCGTTTCCTTATGGTTTTCATCATGTGACCTGATCTCTGCCATTTGGTTTGGTTCTCTTATATGTTATCCTTTTGGAAACTAAGGAGATAAAATCTTCTTTTAATACTTCAATTTATTAAGATTGTCTACATTCTGTAAAGCTCTGTTGAATGCAAATGCTTATTTCTGAACAAGTAATTTTCGCAGCAGGAGTTTAGATCCATTTATGGCTCTTAATAATCCATAATTTAGATACTTCTCAATGAAATAATTACTAAGTGAAAGGCTGAACACAAATCATTTCTTTCCAAATTTGTTTGAAGTTTCTCTGTGACACCATTGATTCTGCGATACATACTTAGCTTAGCTGATCTTGCTTATGCAATTTCCTACTACGTGGTTTGGAAGAGCTTTGTTCATAGTTCCATCCATTGTCCATCTTGGTTCAAGATGAGTTTGTTATCTATGGAATTGTTGTGAAGAATTAACTTGGAAGAGAACGGCAGAGAAGAAAGACAAATGTTGTTGTTCTTGTGTATATTCTACAATAGACTCCTAAAAAATGACTTCCGCTCAGTCACTTTCCATGAGATTTTTCGTTGCATCATGGATCAAAGTTCTTTACCACTTAAACCCCATGTGAAGTTCCTTTATTGGAGTAACTTTAAAATTAGTGTTGCTATTGTGTTATCCCACATCGCTTGAATATGAAATCTCAATGGGCATTATATGTATGTAGCCTCCCTCTACCTAATGGCATAAGCTCACAGTTGGATTTTATAGCAAAGTATTAAAGCCAACATTTCTCATCCTTCATGCCCTGTTTAAGTTTATTACATGTGTGGTACCTCATTCTTCAGTTCCATTTGCATTTTTTATATGTTGTCAGCGCAGTTTACGTGTGTGATACCATATCACTTGCATGGTGATTTCAAAGAGTCTTATATACGCATGATCTTCCTACACTCAATGGTTTGAGGTTTTGGTTTTTTTCCTTAACAAGTTAAAATTCTCTGCAGTTTATCGTTTTGAGATTTAACCTTCTGTTTATGGAAGTGCCCTTATGCTGTCGTTTGTAAAAAGTAAAATGATATATCCTCAACTGCTTACAATTATTGAAGGTTGAAGCTCTGGGTGAAATAGAGGTTGCATCCAGGTTGTTGAAGGATGATATCGGGACAGAGGTATATTTTTTATGATTTCCTACTCACTGACTTATAAATTTGCACTAATCTGCAACTGAGTGTAGGGACACGAGTTTGGATGTAGACTAAAAATCCTTATTTAGGTACCTTAGTAGTGTCTATGCGTGTGCTGGTTGGTTCGCTGTATTTTGCGATGTAGGTGAATGTTAGTATGTGTCCTGCAGAAGCATACAGGGCATTGAAGGATGGTGTTTTTTCTTGACCTTTATGGTGAGGAGGTTTAAAGTGCTAAGTAGGTGTCAATCCTGTAGTAGAGAGTTTTCAAGATCGACACTCATATCCAATATTTTGAATTCTTGTGATTTTGCGGGAATATCGTGCTTGTGCTTTGTCTATATGTTGATTTGGCCCAAGAAAGAAACAGGTTTTCCATCAAAATTTTTTTCCTTTCCTTTTTTTTTTTGGTGAGTTTCTGGAATTGGAAGATTATCTCTGTGGGGCTATTGGCAGAAGGATGTTAAGGCTGCAGAAGAAATTCATGGAAACTTTAAGGAAAGAATTTGAGAACTATATTCACCATGCAGTGAACCCACTTATTATAAAATGTTTTCTTTTATTGTTGTCAGAGTATCTACAAAATTGTAAGTGCAAACTAAGTTCTTGAGTTACTTGGACCTGTTTGCGTAGCTTCCAGGCAATTATAAGTGCAATCCGATTTCATAGTTATTTGGAACTATTTGTCTTTTTCCCTTTTAAGGGCTAATGACATGGAAAAATGTGTCCTCTGGGATAATGCATCAAGTTCAATTGCTAATTTATATACTCTGCACTTTTTTTAATTCTCCTCCTCCTTTCAGAAACAAGGATACAAGATAGTACCGCATTTGCCTTCTTGAAGACTTGTTTTGCTTGCTTAATCCTCTTTTAAAGGGATCCGCTGGTTCTTATTTTGATAGTGGCTTTTTTACAATTATTTTTTGCTTTTAAACCATCTCAGTTGCTTGTTTTAGCTCCTCACAGAGATGTGGATGTATGTACTCTTTCTGTTTGAGTTGTTTTTGACTGATTCCGATTTGGCTGATTTGCATGTCTTTCATCTTATAGGAGGATCCCTTGTGTGCTCGCTATCGACGTCTCGGATGCAAACTAATGCCACTTGAAGTGGGTTCTCAGGAATATTCGCTGGTATCAATGTTACTGTAAATGATTACTTCTATCATTCCCTTGCATGATTGCTGTCTTCTGCACTCGGAACTGTTCATTTGCTCCTGCTTTTGCCTCAGTACCCTGTATGTCTGCCTGATCTGATCCACTTATGTATTGTGTCAAGTGCAGATTGCAACATACATGCTCAACACCCATGCAAAGACCCATTCTAGTTATACCGTTGATATTGTTCAAATATTCCGAGTATCAAAAGAAGGGGAAACTGAACGCTTCAGTAAGGTCGTCATGCATGGACCTAGAATATTTATTCCTCAGAGCAATATTAGCTTTCATCAGATTCTTTTAATTGATTTTATAATGACGTATGATTCAGCAATTGGGTGCCTAGTGCAAGTAGCTGACTAACAACTACTCTGTAATTCTTTTTCAGTTCTCCGCTACCTCAAACAGAATGCTTCTGTGGCATGGTTCTCGTCTGACAAACTGGACTGGCATTTTGTCCCAAGGTGAGTATGGTTGGCTGTTTGTCTGAGAATTCTATCCATGTATAGTACCATACATACTGAGTGGAATTTCCGTGCAACAACAAGGCTTGCGAATTGCTCCTCCTGAAGCCCCTGCAACTGGCTACATGTTTGGGAAAGGTGTTTACTTCGCAGATATGTTCTCCAAAAGTGCTAATTATTGCTATGCCAATAGTGCTGCCACAGCTGGTGTTCTGCTTTTATGTGAGGTATAAATTTGTCCTTTTACAGTTTGCACTTAACGAACCTGAGTTAAAAGCACAGTATCAGTATTTGTCCTGATTGACCTTAGAAGCATGCCGGTTGCTTAACTGCTTGAGTGCTGCTTGGGAGGTGATGAAGAAGCTGAATAAATTCAATGAGTAAAACCTTGTCTGTACTCATGCATGCAATCTGAGTAGAAATCTCCTGCATATATCGTTGAGAACTGGGTCATAGTTTATTTTTGGATACCACCCTTTTTTTTGGCAGTTTCAGAAACTCCGACACCTAATTACACAGAGAACTAGTTGTGGGAAAGTATCTTTTTTACCATCTATACACTGGAAAGTCTGGCTTTCAGATATAACTTATCCTTATAATTTTTTCCCATATCTGGAAGGCGCAATTTTTTGGCAAAATGAACAAAGAGACAGAGACTCGAAATTTTCAATTTTTCTTGGCTGGAATAACATGTATGTGGCTGCAAATAGCTTCTCTCCTTTCTCTTTCTAAATCTATCAAATGCTCTTCAGGTTGCACTTGGTGACATGGTTGAGCTTCTAGATGCGAATTATGATGCTGACAAGTTGCCAGCTGGAAAGCTAAGGTTTGAATGTGAATACAATTTCAATTACATAACATAGAAGCAAATACCTCAAGGACAACGTAAAAAGAAAAAAAATTTGTGTTTTGCTAAATAACACCACAAGCAAGACCCTCGGCAGTCGGACTAGTGGTCATGGGTGGCTTGCTGGGGTCGGGGCGTTAGTGGACAAGTAATTTCCTATTAGATTATGAAATCCATTTGCAGATAAGAACCAGTAACAAGTTCACCTTTCAAACACTAATGATCGAGAATTTTGTCATATTAACATGCTCTCTCTCTCTGCTAAAACTGATGTGCAGGTTCCATATATATTTGCCACTCTTGACTTATTTTGCTTTTGCACTCCATGATATCATCTCATTGCTTTCAAATTAATTGACCCAGCTAGTTCAGAACTACATAAAGTATTTGAGGTTTGACCTAATATTCCCAATATTGTAGTACCAAGGGGGTTGGTGCCACTTCACCGGATCCATCAGAAGCTCAGGCACTGGAAGAGGGTGTTGTTGTTCCCTTAGGGAGGCCAAAGAAGCAATCAGACCGTAAGGTAGATAATTGCATACTCAAGCCTTTTCTTTCAGGTTAAATTACTGGTATACATGTGTAATGCATGCCTTTGGAGGAATAATAAGTACTGATACATAATTCGAACTCAATATTTTCTATGATCACTCTGGACTTTCTGTTCCTTGCAGGGTGCCTTGCTCTACAACGAATACATAGTTTACAATGTTGACCAGATTAGAATGCGTTACCTTGTTCAAGTTAACTTCAATATAGCATAATTTCAATGTTCCTTGTTAATAATCAAGTATGTGTCAAGAGAAAGTGATAGTTTTTCTGATGAATGAGAGCAGATATTTCACTTAAAATGTATCATAATTGTTTGTGTATGGGGAAAGTTCCAAGAATTTCTACAATCTCACGCTGTGTATATAGCTAAGGTTTTTGTTTGGTTGGCATAGCCTATTGCAAGAAAGGCACAAGTATCAGCACAAGTATCTGTTGACTCTGAGCAATAATAAGGGCGTTGTAGGTTGCATCTTCAAAAGCGACCACAACCGTTGCAGTTCTAAACTAACAGCCACAGCTTCATTTTAGACTTTAAGGGCACGTTTGGTAATAATTCCGTTCTCGGAAACAGATTCTGATCAGAAATGATTCTTTTTTATTCTGTTCCCGAGAACAATTTCTAAGCATTTTAAATCGTTTGATAACTGTCCAAAATTTTTAATTTTGGAATAAAATCAAGGTTTGATACCGTCTTTCATTGATTTTGTTCCAAATTATTATTTTTTTTAATTTTTAAATATTTTTTTCTTTTTTCCTTTTTTTTTTTCTCTTTTTCCTTTCTCTCTCATGTTCTTCTCCTTCCAGTAGTCGGTCACTAGTCCGACAATTGGCTAGACGAGGGCCGGCGACCTCACCGAAGCGTCACTAGCCCTCATCGGCCGAGCCTCGTCGGCAGCTAGGCAGGGCTAGGCGAGGCTCGCCTGGCCACCAACGAGCCTCGACCTTGCCAAATCTGGCGAGGTCGAGCCTCGTCGGTGGCTGGGCTTGCCTTTGGCGAGCTCGTCGGACCGGTTGTCGGCAACCGGCAACGAACAACAACCGTGGGATAACGGTCAATGAAGAAGAAGAAGAAGAAGAAGAAGAAGAAAATGGAAGAGGAAGAGTTGGTTTTGATTCTTAAATTTGTTCCCGGAACAAGAATCGACTTTTTTTTTTTTTTTTTTTTAATTCTTGATTCTCCAAATCTACTTCTAGAAACAAAAAATAGAAATATATTTCCGAGGGCAAAAATTTTACTAAACGCAATTATGTTCCCAAACCGATTTCAAAAACAAAAAATCAGAATCAGGTACTGTTTGGATGGTTACCAAACAGTGCCTAAGTAACACTTTTTTAACTTCATAAACTTTTGTTCCTTGCATCTGTTCTCTTATGTATTGGTTACATGGCTGACGTGGCATAATCACCTACGGCATTGCCTTGCGAGATCTATTCCAGCCAACTTTGCCCTTGAATTTTGAAGGTTGCTTTTCGACACCACATGTTATGGCCGAGTGGCATGATCGCCGCACAACATACTTCATCAGTTTCGATAAGAATCCTATCTCGTCACTTCATAAACTGCCTTTTTCTTCAAACTTCCATCTTGTAATTTATATCTTTCTCCGGATCCGGTAGCATCTCAATGTGTGGGCATCATTTTCGTTTTGATCTTCACAGAGGGTCAAAAGAGGCAAAGCCAAGCAAAAGATAGCCTGCCTCCTGTCTTTGCAGTTTCTTACTCTGTTTCTTTAGGAGATGGGCTTCCTTAAGCAGATACGCCATGATCACAATGCCCTGGGCAACGTGATGACTTCTGAAAACATGGGGTTGGCTGAAAATGATGAATCGATGACGGCAATGAAGAAGCAGAGGGACATATCTTTCTCTAGCTTCAAAATTACGGTAGAAAGATGTAGGTGATGCTGCTCGCAGAAAATATCACTTCTATACACAACCAATTGAAAATGCACCCCGACAGAGTTCTGCATTAATGGTTATATATTCTTCTACGTCATGTCAATTGCATTTAATTCGTCTTTTTTCGAACAATGTTAGTTGCCATCTACCTCTCAATATAGATCATTTATTGCTCAATATGAGCAAACTCTAGGATCATTCTTCCTCTCGTGCAACAGATTATGCTGAACACGATCTACCACATCAGCCCTAGAACAAGCGCATTTAATCGTTATTCATCCTTGCCATGCTTTGAATCTAAACCCAGGCAGAAGATCTTCATGACCAGTTTTTTAAGATACGAGCGTACATCACCATTTGTCGGGTTGCTGTTCTTGAGCCGATTAAAGTCAAAGGTACGCATCGAGTAGGGGTGGAATTGTGGAGGTGCCGGAGAGGAGCATGATTGAGCCTCGAGAGCATTTTGAATAAGCAAAAGCGAAAGAAGAGTTGAGTGACCAAATAAAGCATTTACGATGCGCTCTCCTGCACGTACATAGTACGCAGGATCGTATTTATGTCTCTAGATTTGCATGATGAAATCATCCGAGAATCTATGTTCTTCCTCCGCAAGACAACGGTGACGACAGTTTGCCATCAATTCGGGGCATAAAAAAAGGAAAGAAAAGGCAGACGTGGATCTACTACTACTCATGTTATTGCAGTGAAAGTCAAGGCAAATGACCAAAGTGCATTCAAGGCTAGGGCTAAGCTTTTCCTTTTAGTTTGGCCATTTAATAAAACTTTTTGAGGCTCAAACAGTTCAGCACCTTAGATTGCTTAAAAAGTCAGGTTCGCTTTATTTTTGGCAAGTTGCTGACCGGTGGTATCGACAACGATGAATGCGAGATCTGTAAACATGAAGCTATATAGACTGTGCAACCCATATCGATCCGTGACTTGAAAAGTACTCGAAAAGAAAGAGCCTTTTTCTGTTTTGTTTTTTCCCTTCATTCTTTTGGCAACCTTGGGCTGGAGGGACACTGAATCTCTTGCATGATATATGTTGGAGGAGAAGTCTTCTAAATGATCAAACCACCATAAATATTGGGGGGTGGAAAAGAGGCTGAACACACACCTACCTCTACTTATATGCATAGGGAATCATGCCCTCCATACTCCTAGCTTTATTTCTCACCAAGAATCACAAGCACAACACTATCCCAACATACTCAAGAACCTTTTATGCCCAACACGCAATGTCTTCGTGCACTCCTCTGCATTATTAATATTCCCTCCTTCTCCCCTTCCTTCCACTTTCCTTGCCCTGTGGTGAAAGGTTGTACTTCCCAGCCACGCTGGTGTGTATGATTGATGTCATGCCGTGGAAATGTTATCATTTGGGTCCGAGTTCAATTGGACAGCAAGATCAGAGACTCCGGGTTTCGATCAGGGATCAATGTCAAGCCATGAAAAATTTGCCGCCTTAAACAAAGGCGACAGAGCAAACGCTGCAAACGGGAATGTAACAAAATTCGGACCTGAGGCAACAAAACAAGACCATTGTTTCTGTAGCGCAGAGAGAGAGTATGATATCTTTTCCCCTGCCAAGCGAATCTCAATTCATTTGAAGGATCCGATAATTCAAACCGCCATCTTCAGGACTAGAACTTGAATTTTAACCCCCACGTTCAACATATACGAACAATAACTAATTTCACATTTATGTATTGAAATCTACTAAGGATATGTCAATTTAATGAATGCAATCAACTCATAAAACTGAAGAACAGTCATGTCATGACTCAGATCGATTAGCTAGTAAACCGTCCTCACGTAATTATGATGAAACTCACCTAAATCTGCCCACAAAGTAACTATGACAACCCGCATATGTGGTTGGAATAGTTTTGTCTCTCTATCTTACTAACGATACATAATACAACAGTCATACACGACACTTTTCACACTAATAGCAATGCCCTCGTACAAATCCTACCCTAGCATTCGAATGCAATTATGACAACTCGCCTATGTGGGTGGAATAGTTTTCTCTGTCTTCCTAACAATACATGGTACAGGATTAACGCAAGATACTTTCCAACGCTAATAGCCATGCCCTCGTCCAAATCCTACACTAGCATACAAACGAAGAGATTGGCAATCCATGTCTGTTGCAATGGATCTAACCTAGGATTCCGGCGGTTGATGCTTGTCTTGGGGTGTTAAGGAGAGGGTGCCGAGGGGGACAAAGGGTCGGTGGCTTTGGGACCAGTTGGGTTCCCATTATTATTAAATTGTCTTGGGATGTCCCTTCGCATTAAGAGGGTTAGCTCCCTCTGTCTCTCTGTCTCGTACTAAAATGATGGTATAGCATGGTTTTGGAGGGAAATATATTTCTCTTTTCCTGTTCTTTTCCTTTTGTTTTCTCAACCTCGTCGCGATGATTACATGTACTCGATTACCATGCCCATCCATGACTCTCGTTGAACCCCAAATCTCTCTCTCTCTCTCTCTCTCGCTTATAAATACCCACCAGCTTCAAGCTTCTTCTGTCGCTCATAACTCATCAGCAACAGAACACATCCCGCACGCACGCACACCAAGTGTCGAGAGACCAGATCTATCTCGTATATTGCAGGCGGGTAGCTTTCCTTGCTGGAGAAGCAGGGCACGTGCAAAAGTGCAAAGCTCCTTCGCTTTTGCAATGCCATGGCTTTATTTGCACGTGCTCCCCTTCTCCAACACGGGTTCCCCGCCTTAGGCGACTCGAATCCCGAACTCGATCCCTTCGACAAAAATGGAGTGTTCGAGTTTACTGATCTTGCGTGTTTTAGGTAAGGTGTCTGCCTCGTGGCGTTTCGTTTGATATAAGTGTTCGTTGTGGTGTGCAGTGACGATAATATGTTTGTTTTCTTCAGCTTTGTTTAGGCCTGTCATCTATGCATAATTCCGGACGTTTAATCAGTACTTAATACTAACTTCTTGTTCCACAAAGCGCTCTCGCCAGATACATCAGAGCTTTACAAGAGAGAGAAAGAGAGTATGAGTCTCTCCCAATCTCCTCATTGGCAACGTCTGTCATGCCGGAAGGTTCCTACGCATGCCCTAACGAAGGTTGCTTTGTGTAGCTGCTGATGATGTGCCAGAGCGACCGATTATTTAGAGCTTCGGAGAGGTTAAATAAGTTTGTATACATATACATACTCACCAAAAGAATGGACTAACCTAGGAGTGACAACTCCGGCGTCCATTTTGAATGGTCCACTCTTTTTGCTCATATACATGTATACACGACATTCGTGAATTACAGTCTTATATTAGTATTCATCCGGCACGTGCATTATGCTCAAACATTTATCGTTAGATGAATCATACACGTGCTCAGAATCAATTTTGTAAACAAAAATGAATTTATACTCGGAAAAGGCTTTTTGCCTCTCAAAAGACTGGTCCCCCTAAAATCTCCCACATTTCAATGATCCGAGAGTGAGTGTGTAAAATTGATTTTTACATCTGCAGTGAATCTAGTAAAAAAAAAAAAATCCTTGTTTTAGTATATACGTTTCCAGATACATCAAACTAAAGCAGATCAAACATAACTTGATCAAAGTTATTGAACCCAAGTCAAAACATAAGAAGGTTTATAATGTTTTCCATTCTTACCAGTATATTGCGTAGCAACGGTCCACTAGGACTGGACTGGGCTGGACTTTCCCACTTATAGAAGGAGACAGTTGGGGCTAGCACTTTCTATTAACATGTCACAATGTGTTTGTAATTACTGCAGGTTCGTGTTAGCATAATTAGAACGTTATCTTTTCTAAGTCTAATAAGACAGAAATGGAAAACAATTTTGTATGCTGGAATCGTGTTGGATATTACTAGCCCTAGAGCAACTGCACGTGCACCGGATTAATGTTGATCGGCATACTTATTGATGAGAAGAAAATTAATATTTCGTTGCTAAGGCTGTTGTATTTGTATGATATTCGATTTATGTATACAGAGAATTATCAACAGTCACATTTTCAAAATGGATTATTTGCAAATATACAAATGCGCACAAGATATGGATAGGTCCAATCTCGGTAGTGATCCATGACTCAGTCAAGTGTTTACGAACCATACCTGATGTTTCACTTTTTACTTTAAGTTATGAACACCATCTGGACCGAGTCCAATGGTTGCATACTGTCTGATCACTCAAAATTCTGGAGGGTTCAAGAACAATCTAGAGAACATACTATCATTTACAGCCTCCTTGGTTGCGATTGACCCATCTCAAAACAATTCTCTGCTCAAGATAGTTTTGAATTTCGCATGTAGAATCCGTTAAACCTCAAAACTCCAAGCATTTTTTGGCTATAAACGGGACTACCTCGGCTCCCCTGTTTCGAGGTACGCTGTTGCAAGAGGGAAAACGTTATTGAGAGTTGGATTCACGTGGATCGGTCCGAGTCCCTGCACATGGATCGAGTGTTTAGGGATCAGCCCAACCCCATCTTGGGCAAGGCAAAGGTTCAATGGGCCAAAAATCATAGCAGTGTCATGGGCTATCCTGATCAGCTGGCTCGCTACGCTTCGATTGGATTGGGCCAAGCCCACGAGAATGCATGTACGTATTCACGTGTGTATTGCTTGGGAATCAACTTGAGGACATGACCGGATACATGTCTTCACACTCCAGTGCCGACGCTCTTTCTTCTCATCCTCCTCAGCGTACCATCGCCAGCTATTACCTACTACCTTTTAAGAGTTTTGATGATCAAATGCAACCACAAGACACTCCTAATCAATCCATCAACGCGCTAGCTCGTCAATTATTATTGCAAACCAACCGGAATATCTCGTGTCGTATGGCATTTACCTTTCCAAAGGCTACAGAGATGTACATCACATGCTGCGCATCATCGAGTCTCTAATACCCTTTTATGATCATGGCGGCGAAGAAAGGATGTGGAGCAGCTAATGTTTAGTGTGACCAGCAGGTTCATTGCAACCGCAATTCGCATGCAGAGGACTCAAGCTCAACGCCAAGAGTCCCTTGACTGATCTGCTTCCCCAAAATAAAATAAAGAGTGCAGCCGAGGCTCTATCATAGGTACCCTCAGCTACAAAATTGTTAATATCTGTCTGACTCAAGGTTTTGTTTTTGCATACGATTCGAGAAGACTAGGATTGCCCTTTGAAAATTAGGTCTGTACCATGAGCGGCAAGCTCTCAGCTTCCTTGTTAGGTGGGACGTATGTTTGTTTGTTGGCTTGCCTCTAGAGATTCCGGAATCTGTACTGCCGTGTCTGGTTCTTGAAAGTCAGGTGGCACTTTTCTACTGAAATCTAATTAAGCTTTCCATATAGCAATATAGATCAGATGACATTGTTTCTCTGGTCTGGTGGTTAACTACCGTTCCCTCTTCCCCGGTTAGGTGGTTGCTCCTACTCCGGTCCCGGCAGGTCCACCATTTTTACTATTAGAAATGGGTCTCTCTCTCTCTCTCTCTCTCCTGCCCGCCTTCCTCGAGTGGAAACTTACCCCTTTCCCAACAACCATTAGATCTTGTGGGACAGGCGTGAGGCCCGCCTAGTCCCAAAATGCTTAAGCAAGCCATTGGAAAAGGGAAGGTTCAAAACCATACTTCTTGTGCTATCTTGAAATCGAATCCTCTGGCAGCACACAGCATGTGCTTCCTTGGCTGGTGAATTGCTAAAAGATAAAGCCGTCGAGGAACTAAGCCGCAAAGGGAATATCATATGCGCATCCGCTAAATAAAGTGGTATGCAACTATTTCCCACCGATAGACTGAAACATTTTCACCCTCAAACCACAAAGAGAAAAGAGACAAACTTTACCAGATGCAAACATCTGCTCAGAACGAGATAAGAGGAACTCAGGAATCCCCTAAAACAGCGATCTTCCAATCGCAACCTACCGTTCAATGACAAATGCGAATATTGGCCTTCTTCCATAGGACAATGAAACATAAATTCGACACTGCCATGTGTTTGTTCACTTCACATCTTAAAATATTCTGCATACTTAACCAAAAGGTTAAGAAAGGTATATTGACAAACACATCAAAAAGTAAAGGAAAAAGAACAAACATTATATTTCTAATAATAGCAGAGGGATTAAGATTGCTTCTTCATCTCAAAATTCCTCGAATCCTTCTTCATCCCCTTCTTCCTCAACTCTCTGGAATTCTCTCCTCCATGTTTCCATCTATCATTGCGTGTTAAATACAGGAGAGTTAGAATTTACAATCTAGTCAAATCTCAACATGAAAACAAGGAAACCACTCATATAGTAAAATTGACCATTCTCTTGTCTCAGGTCCTCAGGCTCTACGAACTGAAGAAAGCAAAACAGGATGGTTTACGAAGTATTTGTCCACTGAACATACACATATTTGCCAAAAGTATAGAAGATGAATTCTATGGACCTGATCAGAAGCCAGATTTCCAAACATCTCAATGACAACGTGTGACCCTATGAAGATGCATAGTAGGGCAACCATCGGACTATTGTCGGATTAGAACTCAACATTTTTAGAGGAATGGATGATTCAATGCTATTCTATTCTCCAAAATATTTGTTCGCTCAGTGTAATTTAACAAAATGAGTCAATGAACACACTGTTTGCATGCCCCTCCAGCATATAAACCACCATCCAAAGCACATATTCTTATTAAAGAAAAATAAAATTCTCACAAAGCAACGATTAATTGTTGTGGATGTGCTTTCACAAAATATTGACTTCGAATGTTGAGAAATAAATCTAGAGAATGCTCATATTACAGCTGGAGATGGAGGAAAAGTTGGTCTAGGAGACAACCCATCTTACCTGAGCATCAGAAAATTGCAACTGTTCTGCAACAAATAGTATCTTTCTGTATTCTTCCGATGTCAATTGCTTGCCTAAGTTCCTTGCAACTTCGTCATAGCTAATTATGTCCACTCGAAAACCATTGCTCATGAAAAGCTTGTCCATCCATTTTCCAGAATCAAACTAACCAGGAAAAACCCTACCATTTGAGTGTCTCACAGAGCTATATATATAAACTGTGAAAGTAGGATATATGAATTGCACAAAC
Source organism: Eucalyptus microcorys (assembly GCA_014182515.1). Taxonomy (NCBI): domain Eukaryota; kingdom Viridiplantae; phylum Streptophyta; class Magnoliopsida; order Myrtales; family Myrtaceae; genus Eucalyptus; species Eucalyptus microcorys. Next base: position 10,225,510 of record CM024569.1, read on the forward strand.
GCATAAAAAAAGTTTGAGACCAGCATCAGCCTCTTAGAAATCTCACATTTCTTCTGATTCCAGTCTCTGCCAGCCAGCGAGGCAATTCTCCCAAGAAAAGGCTACCCTTCATGGCCATACTACTAACAACAAACAAGATATCCTCGAAACTTGCCAAATTTATAAGAGGCAAACCCTGCAAGAGTTTACATAAATGAGCAACTAAATCCATTCCACTACTCCACTCCACCATCCCGTTATCAACTTGAACAGTTCCAAGGAGAACATTACCTGGATGACCCATGTACTTGGCCGACTTCCATTGAAGCCCTTTGTGTGTAAAGCCTGCTGCAAATTGGATGATGCCAAGGGGATGTGATAGAATAAACAACTTCTTGAAATTTTAGCCCCAACACCTGATAGTTTGGACCTCGAAACAATGGAGATTATAAAGAAAAGACAAGTCTCTGTAATATATTAGGAATTTGTGATAGCGGGAAACCAAAAGCCAACAATATAACTCTTCACACCTATCTCATAGCTTAAACCAACCTTTTGTAAGTGAATATCGCATGGTTTTTTTGCATAAAAATCATTTATGGCCTATCCTTACACAAACTAATTAATATGGGAGCTAATGAAGAATGCGGAAAAGAAAATCTCTTGCAGCAAAACTTTAGTTTGAAATTTCATAAACCACCAATCCAGTAAAAAAGGGCACCTTCAAGTTTTTCAGCCGCTTCTTTGTATAATTTGTCTGGAGAAATGTCAAATATCAAGGTTGACCTTGGCCAATTAAGTCTATAAGGACGAGTATCCACGCCATCTGTTAGCAAAACAACCTACGTAGCATAAGTAGAAAGCAATAATGTTTTCCAATAATGACCGTTGCTTAGTTTGTCTTGACATGACGAACAAAATTTACCTGCTTGAGCCCATCAATATGATTGATAGTTTGAAGCAACTTGTCATCAATATATTTAGTCGCAAGACAATAATGATGTGTCTGCTTCTTCATGTCCACTTCATCATCAGTAGAGACAAAACAACCGGCATATGGATCGACAAAAAGAGGCTCTACAAATAAAAGCATTAGTCAATCTCAAGCTTGCAAGCGCAATGTCCACAATATTCAAAAGAAAACAATCAGGCTTAGATATTAACATAAGAAAGACCAATTAGCAATCACAAAAAGGGCATGAAGATTGGCCTGGAATCGCGATTCTGGTTCTATTATTATTTATCATGTTTTTCCTTCATTAAGACCAAACATAAATTTGAAAATCTGCATTTCATTTTCTTTCACTCTCATAGCCTAATATCCTTATTTCCTCCGTTCCAATCCTGTTCCATTACTTAACATCATACACGCAAGAGAGACCTCCCTTCGCAGCCAAGAAATTCCTTTTTCTCTTCATTTTCCCACTCATTTTTCAAAGTCCAGCGTTATAACCATGAGAAAGCAAGAGGCCAAAACTCACGACACCACTGCCACCACGCCCTCGCCATGTTCGATGAAATGCCTAGCCGAACATGAGACCGAAGAGGAATCTACTTGCCTGGTTGAAGGGTCTCTCGGAAACGAAGAGACGCGGCATTGAGGGCGGATTGGAGAAATGGGTCGCTCTCGCCGCCGAGTTTCGCTTTCATTCGAACGCCACAGCGCCCATCAGCTTCGCCGGCCGGACAGGAAGGGCCGGCGCAACTCCGAACCGCACCAAGCGCTCCACACTCGTCATGGGTCACGCGGCGAACCGAATCGAGAGCCTCATCGTCCCCTCGTTCGGCTCTCCATACGCGCCTCTCTACGGGGCGGAACTCCTGCGACGCCCGCTTGAGCCGAGTTCACTCCGCGGCCGATCTCCTGGTTGCCCCGAGCACCGAGCGAGCGACGAGCGTCCTATCTTCTGCGGGACGTCGTTTCGGCGCTGAGGCGCATCGAACCGGTGGATGAACGGAATCAGGCCGACCGGATCGAATGTGCGGTCCGAGCTGCAACGGTCCGAACAGAGCGTACCGAGTTGACAAACGACACGCTCTCGGACTCTTTAGGCCGAATGATTGAACCGACTGGTCGATGCGCCCTTTACCGAACCAAGCCAACAATAGATTTGCGTTTCGTAAGCAATAAATTAAGAAAAAGTTCTCGACTTAGATCGTTGGTATATAATTACAAGATAACCTTAACAAACTGCATAGAGTTTGATCACTTATATTGAAGTCACATTGCCTACTTGATAATCTAAGTGAGTTGATAGGAATGTGTTCTTTATTTTAACGTGTTGATACTCACATGTCCAACACCTTCTCAATTTCTCTTTATATATTTTCTTTTCTCGAAGATGAGGGAATAGCACGGGGTCTCTCACCCAAAGTTAATCTCTCGTATGTTTCCTCCTCTCGAATTTTTTAAGGACATGCCCAGATCAAATAGATTTGTATTTTGTAGGCTAATGTGAACATAAATTAAGAAAAAGTTCTCGAGAAAATTGTGAAATTAGCGCAGCTTTGAGAGATAGATGTGAAGTGCATAGAGGTGTCCTCGAGCATGCTAAAATGAGAGGTATAGACAACCTCACTTCCCGTGGAACAAAACATACATGCAGTCTCGCTCGTGCGCGCTTGAGCGATGCGGCACTTTGTCTTTGCCCCCAGCTACATCCGTTCTGTTTTTAACTAGTGATCAACTTGAAACAAATCTAGTAGGCTAAATGTGCGCGTGCAGTCATAATTTATTTTCTCAAGTTTCTTTCTTGGCTTTCCTTTCCTGTGAATTGAGTTTAAAAACACAATGTAGTTACACCTGTCGCAAGCTTTGTAAATAATCTAACTCAGACCCATCAAAATGGGCATGTCAGGTCAAGTCGAATATGGCTTGAACCAAATAAATTCATTTTACGTTATTATTGACTCATTTTCATGCAATATAAATTTAATGATTTATACCCAATTTATATCCGACCCAACCCATATTACTAAAAAATTTTCATATTTAACTCAATTTACGTAAATTTATATTCGGATTGAGATAAGAATACGAAGTGAGCGAACGTGAGATCGAATAAAGGTGAAAGAGAACAAGGAAAGAGTCATGAAAGTGGTTGGGTAAACCCATTTACGACCCGTTTACAATTCATTTATGATCTATTTAACACTTGTATTATGTTTAAACATTTATGATCTATTTAAACCACATAATAACTCAGATGATTATATATGAGTTAAAAAATGGGTTTATGACATATTTTGATAGATGTGTTATGTATTCATATGACATATAAGTTCACATGCTTTTTTTTTAATCTATATGCATTTTTAAAAATGTTTTTAATAATACATGATATCCGAGCCTTGACACGATTTGTTCTCAAAAATGCACATAAATTTCAAATTTCATATGCGCTCGTGATGAGTGTGGCCCTGAGGTTATTCCATGCATGGTGATTTGAAAACAAAATCTATCATATATCAAATCAAGTGTTTATAATTACTCAGCTAGTCTCTTTGAGAGTAGCTTATTTATTTATTTATTATTCATTGATTTGGATTTGGATTTACAATATCAATAATCTCATTGATGTAGGGAAATAAATCAAGATTGCTAGGAAATGGTTTCCTTATTTATATCCAAGGATTGCTATACCGTGTATTTTCGAGAGAAGAAATAATTTCCCCATTATCGGCGTATGACCTCTTATTTCCTTCATTTTATTTTATTTATATATTGTCAAGGTTTCTTTACTCACCTAATTTTCCCAATATAATAAGCATTTTTGCGGTGTAGCCTACGCGCCTTCAGTGCATTTGTCATTCTCAGTCACACTCGCAGCTAACGTCGAGGGGGGCTACCGAATTTTTAAGGTGCGGGTTGCCCTTGAAGTACAAGGAAGGAAGTTCGGATGGTCAAATGGTCAACGGGAAGCAATCGGAAAAGATCGTGCACGAGAAAGAATCTAGTAGCATGGCGAGGGTTACCCTTTATGCCAAACCCACGTTGTCCATGTACGCATCATGAGTACAAAAGGCCACCACGGCCAACAGGCAAGAGTGGCCCTGCTAGTAAGGCAATTGACGGTTGAGTCAGAGAGTATCCAAGATTCGATATCCATTAATGTTTCGCATATATAGAAAACAAGAGTAACATCTTAAAAAAAGGAGTACAAAATGTCAATAGACTGTAATATGGATGAGTTGCAAAAGGACACTGTGGTATAGATAGTGGTCTTCAGATCTCATTTTCACATACGTAAGATCTAATTATATAATGATTATATCACTCCACATCACGTAGTTGGCTTTGGTTGTGCACAAGTCCTTGATTTATTTTTATTTTTTAATGAATTTCGTGGCTCGACTAATCGCCAATGACATATGCTGAAAACCTATTCATCTGTATTGGATAAGTCTTCCACTCGAATTATAATGGGCGTGGCTCTCAAAGTTAATATGAATGGATGGATCTATGGTATCCAAATCAAGCGCTCAACTACTCACGACTGGTGTTGTCAATGCATCTCTCACTGTGTGTGGACAAGGCGGGGTGGGCGGTGGCAGCACTGGAGCGGTGTCAAGACGGTGGTCGGGACAAAACCCGAATTGAGTTTTGGCCGAGCGGGCGTGCGCGGAAATTGAGGATAGGGTGTGCAACGGTAGGAGCGGCAAATTTGTACAGCGGGGTTTGGGTCGCAACCGGTTACTCGGGAGGAGCGGCAAATTTTTTACCACAATCATCTGGCCGATTATCCATGACGTCGTCAGCAAGCCACGCGCGAGAAAGCGACGATCGGGGGTACAACGCACCACACGCCACACGCGGCACGCGCTCGCGCTAACGCCCGGCACGACTGACCGGGGGCGAACGGCCACTGTCAAATTACCCCTACCAAACCGAGGGGCCAAAGCCATTGAATTGAAAGTTAGTAGGGAGAAGGGGAGAGCAGCCAGGAGCTTAAAAAGGTTAGGTGGTCAATCGAGTGGAGGAGGAGATAGAAGAAGGACAGAGGATTTGGGAATACTTTAAAACCAATCCCCACCTCCCACCCCATTCTCACCTACTCTCCCTTTCCAATCCTCCATCCTTCACTTCAGTTTTCGCTTTGCATTCTCCTCATCTCCTCCTTCCGTCCATTTCCTCAGTGTGCCACCATGGACTCCCGCCGCCAATCCGCCGAGAAAACCCAGGAGAACGCCGCCCCCGAGGAGCAGACCCAGCAGCTCGCCGTCGCCGCCGCCGCCCCCTTCGCCACCGCCCCATTCGCCACCGCCTCCCTCTCCCTCTTCGCCGCCGCCCAGCCCGCCACCCACTTCTTCCAGCAGCCCAAGGTCGCGTCTTTATTCGCCGCCGCCCAGCCCGCCAGGGCCCGCGTCCCCACCCAGGCCTCCTCCCTCGCCCACCTCTCCCTCTCCGCCTCCGCCGGCGCCGCCGCCCCCTCCAGGATCTCCTTCAAGTCCACCATCTCCGCCAACCCGCTCCAGAGCCCGCTCACCCTCGGCCCCCACCGCCCCCTCGACCCCTCCGGCGCCGCCGGCCTCCGCCGCGCGTCCATCGTCTGGTTCCGCAGCGACCTCCGCGTCCACGACAACGAGTGCCTCAACGCAGCAAACAACGAGTCCATGTCCGTCCTCAACGTCTACTGCTTCGACCCCCGCGACTACGGCAAGTCCCAGTCCGGGTTCGACAAGACCGGCCCCTTCCGCGCCTCCTTCGTCCTCGAGTCCGTCTCCGACCTCCGCCGCAGCCTGCGGGACCGCGGCTCCGACCTCGTGGTCCGGGTGGGCCGCCCCGAGGAGGTGCTCCCCGAGATGGCCAAGGCCGTCGGGGCCGAGGCCGTCTACGCCCACCGCGAGGCGTCGCGGGAGGAGGTGAAGTCGGAGGAGCGGATCGAGGCCGCCATGAAGGAGGAGGGTGTGGAGCTCAAGCACTTCTGGGGCAGCACGCTCTTCCACGTCGACGACCTGCCGTTCAAGCTGGAGGACATGCCGATGACCCACGTCGACTTCAACAAGAGAGTGCAGGGGGTGGAGGTGAGGAAGACCATCGCCGCCTTGGACCAGCTCAAGGGATTGCCCAAGAGGGGCGACGTGGAGCCCGGCGAGATGCCTACCTTGACGGACCTGGGTGTGAATCTCAGTGCCTCCATGGCTCAGGTTTGTCTTTTTTTGCTTAGCGAAATTGATCTCATTTCGGTAATTCATCATGTCCGATTCGAAACGTTTGACGGGTTCGTCGAGATTGATCTTGGTCTCTGCATAGTGTAGCGTTCCTCTTGACCAGTCCATTGCATTGTCCGTTTTGAGTAGATTCTGTCTTTGAATTGCTTAGTTTGAACAGGTCGTGTAGCTGGTAATGTGTCGCTGAAGTGAAGTAATGCCTCGGATACAATATTTGGTTGGATCTTCTGGTAGTTGCTTGTATGATTATACAATTCGAGCTGGAGCATTTTGTCTTTTCTTATGTGATCTTGCGCCGTTTATGTTGAAGAAAGATGTAATAGAAATGGATGTGACTACAAGCGTGAAGCTTAACTGTAGCGTCCATTAGTTTTTTATTTTTTATTTTTCAATAGGTAAATTTTGCTATCAGCACTTGATAAATCATTTGGTAATCACTAGAACGAATTGGTTATGTTTGATTTTGGTTTCTTGGGTATCAGCATGATGGTAGCCGTTTAAATTTATGCAGGGTGGTAAGGCGCCTTCTATGGTAGGAGGTGAGACTGAAGCTCTTCAGAGGCTCAAAAAGTTTGCTGCTGAGTGCCAGGCACAGCCGAACAAGGGGACCAACGATAATAACATCTATGGAGCCACCTTTTCTAGCAAGATGTCTTCGTGGCTGAACAATGGATGTATCTCTCCGCGTGCCATGTTTGAGGAGCTAAAGAAAACTGCCTCTAAGTAAGCGTCTAACCCAATTAAGTTTCGTTTGGCTGTGGTCTTACGTCAGATAAATCTCAGTGATATGATGAGTACTCACTGCAATTGAATTACTTGATGGACAGTAAAATCTCTGGTGCCAACAAGAATGACGACGGTGGCTCATCTAGCACTGGATCTAACTGGTTGATGTATGAGCTGATGTGGAGGGATTTCTTCAGGTAACAATCTTGGAAGATCTCAATTCTAGTCTAGACCGAGTTGTGTTACAGATCCTACACCGGTCATTTTTTGAATGCTTCTGCTGAGGGAAACTTATGACCAAAGGATCGTAACTTTACTCTTACCGCCTTACTGAAATTGTTCAATTGCTGGGTTACTTTCAGATTCGTCACCAAGAAGTGCAGTTCACCAGTGCCACAGGGGTCTCCGGCTTGCACAGGTGCCCTTGTTTGAGCGGAGAAGGGTCGTGGAGGTTGAGATGACGATCTGCTTTGGGGATTAAAAAAATTTTATGCTGTCACTATTGCGAGCTGTAGCTCTTAGATGTTTTTGAGTAGAGGCTTCTACAAGATTGGTGGTGGCTGTTGTTTGTTGTGATTTACTGCAAATAAACTGGTGGAAACTGGAAATCATTTCCCTTTAATAGATGGTGGGCCGTGAGCCCAAAAATTTCCAATATGTCCGTGTCTTTCATTTTTGATGACAGAGCAGAAACATGGGACTCCTGGTTCAGCTCTGCTTTCTTTCAATCTTTCCCACTTTATAGATCCATACTCTGAAAATTATTAATGCTTCACTTCAAGATCTATCTATTTATTAGCCTTTGCTAAATGATAAAATCTTCACTTCACATTATTCCGAAGGAAGATGATCATAATTTGGATTTGCAGACTGCAACTTTTCTGTCGTGAAGACTTGTAATGTAACCTGCATAGGGGGCTTGAATTGGAAGTGATGAGTTACCATTATTCGTGCAAGAAGCTGCAATATAACCCAAGACATATACCAAAACATTCGTTCACCGATGAATTTGGGAGATAGTTGCTTTGTGGGTCTTGCTGTGCTGAGGCACCCGCTAACGTTGCAAATGCATTTCCAGAACTCCTGGTGCAATGTGTGTTCGGCAATGTGTGTTCGGTCTGTAGATCCATCACGGGCATCAAACGTGGCTTGGTGCACACTGCACACTACACAGAATCGAATGGTTTTGAGGAGGTGTACAGGATCCAATCACACCATATGATCTCGAACCCTTGCCCACCGGTCACGAAAAGGACGGGCAATGGTCCCTAACTCTGTCCCACGCTGGGGACAACAGGCTGGCTCTGGGGTTGGGGCCATCTACTGTTGAGCCTCGCCCTTCGACAAGAAGGGGCAGGGCAGGGCAGGGCACTGCATGTCCCTTGGACTCGTGTCCAGCCTAACATTTGGGGATGTATTATTTTGATTCGGACTGTCACGATATCCAAAATGGTCTTTGCATCAACACGAAGATATTGGAGGGGGAAAAAGGGCTTGATTCAATATCAGGCGACACGGCTTGATACATTTAATTGAAAACTAATATATACATTGATATGTCTTCACTCGATTTTATTGAAAATCACATTTGAACTTTTTGACAGTGACACCTAAATGACGTGACTAATCGAAACATAAACGATTACTCGACATGAATCACGAATTCTTATTTGGACAACTAATCCTCAATCAACATATGGGGTTGGTAATTTTACCTCATTAATGACAGTCACCTTCCTAAATTGAGATCTCTCACCATAACCATCAGCAATGACGTGAAATAGACTTTACTTATAGCATTTTGTTATATTTATATTTGCAAATATATATTTGATATTAGTTTAACTAAAAGTCCGAGAACTTCATAAACTTTGACATTCTGTTGGTTCTGCTTTTCTTTAAATACATTTTGCCTTTTCTACATAATTTTGTAATGGAGAAAAAAAACTTACTTTGAAGATTGAAAATATGACAAAAAATACCAAATGACTCGTCCACGATTTACATGTTCCGAAAGGTTTCAAATGATTTTAACATTGTCACGAAATAGGGAAATAAAAGTGCAAATTACATGTTCGTTCAGCTTTAAGCCAACCAAATAAACCCCATTATTATTTCCCATCACAATGAAACATACTTTCATTTGTAAAAAAAAAAATTGCGAATACATTTGGAGTGATTGTAAAATTTTAATAGATGTATCTTTGAAGATGTCTATACCCTTTAAATGTAAATAGGAAAAAGTAAAAATTAACAATGAGAAAGATAGAGAAGATTGTTTGTTGCTTATATATAATTCAAGCCAAGCAATTGTAACTTGACTCAAACGTCGAATCAAGATGGAGATTGTTAAATATGTCTCAAATTTGAATATGAAAAGGAAAGTTTATAATTCAAGTCGCTTTCCTATTTTGAATAAGTTTCCTAATTGAATGGTTTTCATAATTGGAGAAGGTTTCTAAATTTGGATTTGATTAATGCCTATATATAAGAAGTTGAGATAGAAAGAATAGAAGTTTTTCAGAGCCACATTTTTTAATCCTTAATTTTTATAATGGATTTTGCTTCTCCTTTTCCCGTGATTTTTTCTTACAAGGGTTTTTTTACATGAAATCCAATATTATTTTATTCTTTTCAATTTCAATTTTGTTATAGTTTCTGCATCTGCCATAACACTTTCATATCTATGTGATCAATTTCTTATAATTAGTGAAAATAATATTTATCTTTTCCTACCTTTCTCAATTTCTTCTCCTTGGCCAATTTTTATTAGCAACAACATCAATGTAATGACCTCTAGGGGAAATTATACTCTTGGTCCTTGTAATATGCGAATAGGTAATATTGTTTTTCCTAAGAGATGTTCTATCAATATCTTAATAAGACATTTTCATTATATTTCAAGTGCAAATGTCACGAACCTATCTAAATATTTGTTCAATAATAACGAAAGAATTAGTTCCTTTTGGCCATCTATAATATCAAGGATTAGTTATTTCAGCCCTTGTATTGTGCAAGGATTCATTTGGTCATTATGACAAAAAGTTAGGATTGAAATTGGATATCTCTAAAAGCACATGGACCAAATATGTAATTAACCTATAGTCGGAAAATAGTATAATGACTATAATTGAATGCAAAATTAAAAAAAAAAAAAAAAATATATATATATATATATATATATATATATATATATAGGTTGGAAAAATGAATTCCCCAGGAAATATAAAGACGACAGACAAGAATATACCTATGCAAGTCCGAAACCGAAGTCCCAACCCAACCGGGTCCTCGTGCGTACGGTCCGGATCTTCCGTCGGCGGCGAGTCGTCGGCGCCGTCGTCGTCGTCGTCTTACGTACTCGCGGTTGCTTCCCAGCTAGAGCCTTCCCCTCTTCCTTCTTCCGCCCTGCGTGCGCGGCTCCCATGTCACTCTTTGCTGAATCGCGCGGCGCCCAGGAAAATGAGAGATGAAGGACGAGCTCAGCGACGCCGTTCCCTGCTCCTCCCTCGCCGTGGATTCCATCCTCCGCGTCGGCACGGTGAGTTTTTCCCGAACATCGCTCGCTCTTCTTTTTCACCTTCCGGCGAACGGCGCCCGCGACGAGCAAGATTTAGATTAGAGGCAGCTCTGTTCATTGATCGCGCGGGCAGAAGAGAAAAGGAGGTTTTGACTCTGGATGTCTTCCTCGTGTCTCTTTTTCAGGCAGGTGCGATCTGGGGGTTATGCATAGGTCCATACGATGCTCGGAAAAGGGGTATACATGGCTTCGATCAAGAACCCATTTTGTCGCAGCCCTCAAAATTTCATCTTTTCTCCGTTTTTCCATTTGCTTCTCTCACGTTTTTTCTGGTTTATCTTGTGCAGGCCTTTCTGGGATGCCTCGGGCGTCTTTTGTGGTATGGAATTGTGTTTTAACGTCATTTATATGTAATGTATTAGCTTGCTTTTCGCATGATGGTGATTTATACAGTTTTCGGATTGCCAGGTGAAATCGGTTGGCAAATTGAGCTTCCAATGTGGTAAAAATTCCCCGCGACTGCATTTTGGACAGGCACAAGCATCGTGCTCTCTCTTTATGAATTGAATGAATGAAATTGCCAATTGTTTTTGGCATTTGTATTGCTCCTCTGTGAATGGGAAGAGAAGAGAAGAGAATTGTTTCCGTCTTTTGCAAGCTCTTGTGGCATTGAGTAGTGTTTATGGCAAAATTTTCCTCATGCATAATTGCTGCATTCTTGCAGGCAACGTGATTGCATCAGATTAGGAGATATGCAAATGTTGTGATGACAGTCTACTGTCCCGCGGTGTTATACTTGGATACGTCATCTTAGCATTCCTAAAAATGAACGAATTTGTATTATGGAGCTCTCTTTGAATTTAGATGTCGCTTTGCTTGAAAAAAGTGTCTTTCAGACTAGTGAAGAAATAGTGATGCATGCTTTTTTTTTTTTTCTTCTTTTACCCTGCAGACCTTGAGGGAAGCCTCCTGAATTAAATTGATGAGATGCCTGGTTTAGCTTATTCATGCTATCACGTAACAAGCTTTATCTTTCCTTGTCCTTGGTAATTGAATTTGATCTTGCTCATATTCTTTTGAGTGGCCGATTCTTATTAGTTTAATGACCGTGTCTCGACTTGCTTCTCATTTTGACATTTTCTTTTGATTCTGTGAATAAAAAATTCGATTTTTCTCATGCTTGTAATCTTGTTTGTTAGGACTGGTTGCTGGAGTTTTTACAGTGACACGCTGTGGAATACAGAGATACCGAAGGAGGGATGATTGGGTTAGTATCATAGCAACATGTTTTCCTGTTTTGGAGCTGATATCAAAATTGAAGAAATTACGCAGTTATGAATTAAGTTCTGTTTGTATTTACATGAATTTGACCATCCATATTCCTGTAGAGGAACTTCAAAAGTTTTGATGAGAGCATCTGGTGTTCATTTGCTGTTGTCATCGCAAGGATTTCTTTGAGATGCTTGTTAACGTGTTATAGGAGTTATGCTGCCATACATGAGGCATATGATGATTTTCGTGTTGTTTGTTAAGTATGGTGACACAGCTGCGATGGTAATCTGCTAAATAATGGACAGGGTTGGGAAGTTGATTTGGCTACCTTCTGTAGCCTTGGATTGATATCATGATGTCTTTCTTGGTGATGATTAATGCTTGGCATGTAGTGCTCTTTTGCTTTCTAGTTTTCTAAATTCCTTGGCATCATTTTAGGGCTCTTGGTCCTTATTGCTATTAGGCATGTGAAATGAATCCTTTAACGTGGATACAGTATATTCTCTTGTGCTGGGCAGCCTTTGAGCTAGCTGTTGAACTTCAAGGACATAGTGGACATCATCAATGTAGATAACCTTTAGTGCCTTAGGGTGTGCATTCAATGTCAACTGCACTCATGAAATGCATGAATATGGAGTATTTGTCAGTTTCATTTGACAAGTGGTTTAAACATCTGACATCAATGGCCGGAGGTCATGATATGGCTGCCCCTTGTGGAGTCAAAGTAGATTGATCAAATGGTGTGTCGTGACTAGAACAAGCTCCTTTCCCCCAGAACTGGCTAACAGATATTGGCATGAATCTTAAGGTGAGTTTGGGAAAAGTTGGCAGTTTTCCACTTCTAAAGTCCTTCAACTGAAAATTGTGGTGTTTGGTAAATTAATTTTGAAGTACCTTGAACTTGAATCCTGCCTTTTTAAAGCTCCAGGCTTGAAACAGTCACCCAGCTCCTTCACTCAAAAGTCTTGCTGTGCAAAGTATTTCCAAACTCACCCCTATAATGGCCTTAGCAGCCAAATATTTGTTTTTCTGATGTAGCTTCAGCTGCAATTCAGATACTAGTTCTTAGTATCTCACCATGCCAAACAATGCATGATGCTAGCTTTTCCATTTAAATCTGAGTATTTCCTTGGTTTCCTTTTTGCAAATGTCTAAGAGGAAAATTTGAAGTAGAAAAACGACAGTATCATGTCGCGCCCAAGTTAATACTTCTGACAAGATCTTCGTGCCAGTCATATATAATATATTGAAATAGCTCAATGTGTAAATTCGGTGTTTGTACATTTTTCCCCCGTAGAAAATTTTAACTGCTTGACTCTTTGCATATGCATTTTGGGTCTGGTCTTTATCTTTTCCTCCTTTATCTTTTGCTTGAGAATAGGTTTGGACTGTGAGAGGTGCAAAGATGCCCTGGATTTCCCATATTGTTGTATTCTTTCTACAAGAGACAGCAGTCCCTTTTATTCTTCAGATATACAAAATTTTTGTAGTGTATTATTTGATAAGAGGATTACACAAGAAAAGTCTTACACTTGTATCATGGTGGAAGATACCATCTGCTTTTGCATATATGTTGCTGCTAATTTAAGCCAGATTGGTTCGAGGCTCACTGTAGTCCTAAAACTGATAGAGAAGGTTATAGAATCACATGCAGCACGATGACATTTAATGGGTTATGTTTCTCTGTCATAAAAAGTGTCTTGGGACAAGTAAGCTTATTGTTGCCCGTTAGAGTTGATGATGGTTAATTCCTTTATGCTATTTGTGGAAAGAGCTCAATGTCAGATTGAAATTACAATGACCTCTTGTTCTCTTCATACAGGTAAATGGCCTGGTTGCGGGAGCTGTGGCTGGGGCAGCTGTTGCTGCAGGGACAAGAAGCTGGACGCATGTGCTTGGGATGGCTGGCCTAGTTTCTGTCTGTAGTGCTGCTGCTGATTTTTCCAGAACAAACTAGAATCACCAGGTCAGATAAATCCTTGGTGCCTAAGAAATAGGCAATTTTTCCAGTTCCACCAAGGGTAGTTGTCCGTATCTTTTGGTTTTCAAGAATCATCTAGGATAAACAATTCTCAGGCTGATTTTAGATTTGATTCTTTTGGCAATGAAACAAAGAAGGGGATAAGAAGTCCTCTTGTCATCTGCTTACTGAGTTTGATTGTAAAAATCATAAACTTTCTCAAAGTGCAGGGAAACAATTATTTATGTGTCTTTACCAAAAAAAAAAAAATGCTTTACCAAAAAAAAACAATTATTTATGTGTATGAAATTTCGCGTATACGTAGTGGCTTTATGATTGTTTTATGACACGATCTTCAGATTCAATCAGCAAGAAAGAATGAGTCAACTGAGGTAGAGTTGGCATAAACTTAAGAAGAAAGCTGGTCTGCTGCTGCATGCATTCTGTACGTAGTTTCATCGACCGGCAATTTGTATTCCGGCTTTAGTTGTACTGTATGACTTGTACGAAGAAATGATGGGGGTGAAAACTGGAGGTTGAACAAGAGCACGAGTGTTGAAAGTGGTTCGAACCGCATTTAATGAAACATTTCCATGAAGAAACAATGAAGGCCGTACCTTCTTTAGGCGTGCCTCTGCTGTCGCTGAACGAATGTATTAGGCCCACAATGAATGGTCACCATGATAGGAGTCTCCTACCATTAATGAAACTTCAACCAGAGTGAGGACTGCAATGGTGTGTGTTTGGCTCAGTTGGTGCTGGGACAAAATCATTATGCCAAAGTCTGTCTAGGCATGCACATGAATCTATCTTTGATACAAAAAAAGGAATATCAACTGCTAATTAAAAAAATTGTGTTTTTTTAAACATTATGACACCATGTATACGAATTATGAGTGCTTTCGTTTGGGGAAAACCTCCATGATAAAGGAAAATGATTTCTCTAAAAAAAAAAATGATTAGTTTAGTGATTGAAAATGTTTGTCTTTTCATTTGGAAAATGAATTCAGTCTCTTAAAGACATCTCACGAAAGGCATGAGCCCTTATTTACAATCTTGCCATTCCCTCTCTCTCCCTTCCGGACTATTCCATGTGCCCTCCATTCCTCCTCCTTTTTCACCATCTCTTCCTCTCTCATGCTCCTTTTATACTTCTCGCTCTCACTTGCCCCTTTTCACCGACATTCCAACTCTTGCACCCTTGTGTCATGGGCCGATCGATTGGGATTGTGACCACGGCGACTCGGGCTATTTTGGATCACCCAAGCCAAGCCTTGCTCGATCAATTGCACACTCGCTTGCACACCTAGATCGTAGAGAGAGAAAGCTTTTAGAGAGAGGAGCTCTGGAAAGAAAGAAATGAGCTTTGTATTACTGAAATGATTGGATGATTACAAATGAGAGGAGGGCACCCCTTCTTATACTTGAGGCCCTCGGCTTACATCCATTGATCTAAAGTTTAATTTGCGGACGAGATCGCACCGCCTCAACTACCGACATTAATATGAACTATTATCTACCGATATAAATAAAGCTAGAGACTTCTAGAACCAGGCGTAATGATGGTGTCGCCCGCCCTTGAAACTTCAAGAAGAAGACTTAATGGGAATCCGAGCGAGCACAGGAGGTCCTCCACGGATGAGTCACGGCCGTCCCCTAGGAACCTCTTGGATTGGCCTTCTTTTGGGCCGTGACACTTGTCTCTGTGAATCATCCTTCCCTCTCTTGCGACCATTTGCGATCCATGAGAAGAAGGAGAATATCTTTAGGGGCACTGTTGAGATCGATTTCCTCGGCGTGGTAGAAAAGGAGATTGGCTTCGCCTCAAGCCTTGACCTTAGCGTAAACTGAATTGGCACAAATGTAAAATGTTTATAACTCAATTAGCCAAAAAAAAAAAAAAAAGATTTGGAAAAAAAAAAGAATTGAGACTGAATTGATACAATTATATAGGTTTATAACTTTTTTTGGTAATTTTACTCTTGAGTGCTCTCGAGCTTCCGAGGATGGTTTGATGTTGCAAGTCTCTACTTTTTCAACATTATTGCATCGATTAGGCGGCTCATTCGTGGCGGAGGCGAGAGGTAGTGGCAGTGAATGATCGGGTGCCACTTTGAACACTTATAGAAGGGACCATGACAGGAGGTGCAGCTTCCACAACTTCGGTTTAGGGACTAATTTGAACATTTATCAATATAAGGGATTACATAAAGCAGATTAAAAGTCTAGGAAAAGTAAAGGCTACAGATCTCTCTACTCTTTGTGATTGCGCCATAGCTTTTGAATTTTGTCTAAAATTTCAAAGATCACATTATATATTGTACTAAAATTTATGAATCATTAGTGATTTGGAAAAGTCTAGGAAAAGTGAAGGTTGTAGATTTCTCTCCTCTCCGTGATTGCACCATAGCTTCTAAGTTTTGCCTAACAATTCAAAGATTGTATTATATATTGGATTAAAGTTTATAAATTATTTATGTCATTTTACCAATTATCAAGGAATGGATTTCAGACATCATTGCATTATGTTGATCACTTCTCTTGGGGATCTCCTTTGCAAATGATGTGCTCTCTTGTTAACTCGGGCTTTAGCCAATGTACGGAGGAAGGGGAACAGTGGAATGAAGAAAGGTTAGCGGGGATCGTTGAGCAGGAGTAAAAGTGCATCGGTCGCAATAAATTATCTTGTCCGCTGGCAGTTGGAACTACCTAGAATTATGGTCGATTGCACCATTCACACTACGAACTACATCGCGTCAGATTTACATCACTTGATGCGAGGACACTGACTGTGAAATAAATGATATTTTCATGGATATGTACCCTCGCGAATTTGATATAGGGAGCCCAGAAAGAAATACTAGATTCCAAGATTGTAGATGTCAATGTTTACAGGATGTACTTTCTGTCTAATTGGACGGGGGAATTCGTTTATAAGCGCTTTGGCAGGTCCATCTAGACGACTCTTTTCCGCGTCTTTGATAGGACTACCGGCACATTTGGTATAGTTTTGTAAATGGACTTTGGATGTAATGCAAATGCTGAAAGTTAAAACTATTTGGGAAAATACAAATTGTGTTTGATTAAAACATATTTGCAAATGGATTTTAAGTTGAATGTGTGTTTGGTAAAAAATCTTTTACAATGGGTTTTGATTATATATATTTTAAATGACCAAACCCTTTGCCGGACCGGCGAAGGGCTACAATCGTTGGCTAGCCAGATTTGGTGCTGATGGCCTTCAGTCGATGTTGCCTGACGTTGGGCAACCTTTGGCAAGGGTCGTGCGAACCGACCGATGGCTGCTGGTGCCAGATCTGGTTCACCGGCGACCGTAGCCCTTCGTCGGTCCGACAAAGGGTTTGATCCTTTTTTAATTGAAAAAATAATAATGAAGGACGAAATTGGAATTTTGAAGAATTGGTGGTGATAGTTTTGGAAGAAAAAAAGAATTTTAGTATTTGACCAAATGCTAAAAGTCCAAGGTTAGTCTCTACTAGTATTGGATTTTCAACCTTCCCAATGTTGACTTTGAAGTGAAAGTTCATTCAAAATAGTTGTCAAACGGTCTATTATTTCCTTAAGGAGCTTTGGAGGCTGAGAGCCCGTTGAAAATGCTAAACCAAACGCACTTTACACTAAAACTCAAATGCTGAAAAATGTGCAAACTAGCTAGCCCTCGTGACCTTCATTCGGATGAACCCGGTGAACAAGAAAGATACATGTGCTGCATCATCTGATACCGTTGATCATGTTGGTTCTTACTAGATAACATTATCATTGTCGACTGATTTTCTTAATCGACTTTCACCCGGCGATCAATTACAATCTTCTCTTGTGCTCAAATTGAGTTATGACATTGAAACAAACATATTCCTTGCTTGCCCCATCGCATGAGCTATGATCTGTTAGTGCAAATATAATTGGATTTGGTACAACTAATCGTGAAATTACTCAAGGATCTTTGATGAGAATCGCTGATTTTTGTTGGGTTTTCAGGCGTCATGTTTATTACACGAAATAAGTTATTTCCACCCAACAGCCGAAAGTTTACGTGCCGCCATTTTCCGGTTTGATGATTCTAGTGAAGTCCATTAAAGAATGAGTCAAAGAATTGACATCACACAATGAGGAGGACCGATGTTCTCGTCTAACTCCAGTCAAGAGAATAAATGGCAATGAAAAATAGAATGTTGAAAATATAAAGAATATGAAGTAGCAAAGATCAAAGACAAGAGGAGGGGAAATTTAGGGGGAAAAAGAGGAAGAACTTCATAGAAAGCAAATGTTAATATCATTAATAAAATAGTGCAATGAAAGCACCCATGGAGCACCTATTAAGCAATCAAATGAGAAAATGCAGTAATTTTCAATAGACTAACCCAGTGAAATTTGGGGTTCGTTTGGTAACACTTCTGCTCCGGGGAACAATTTCTTTTCAGAAATAGTTTTTTTCTATTTCTATTATTGAGAACAATTTCTGAGTAAAATAAGGCGTTTGATAACTAAAAGAAAATTTTATTTTTGGAATATAAAAAGAATATGAATGCGTTTGGTACAATCAACAAACTTTTGTATTTTTTCATTTTTTCTTCTTACTCACGGACGGCCAAATGCTGATTGTTGCCCGCCGCCCGCTCAACCGCTACCCGCTCTGATACCATGAATGGGCCTAGACCTAGAACCAGGGAGGATGAAGTTAGTTTCCTGCAGGTATGCCTTCCCACAGTGGGCGAACCTCTCCCGTTCAAGCCCTTCAGGGACAGCCTTTTAGCAGAAAACCACTCTGACATTTAGTTCAGAGCCTAGAAACACTCAAAAATGCCAGAATGATAACATTTCTAACTATCCGAACTGCATTTCTTAGAGGATTCTACCAGGCTGGAGAAGAAGAATGAGTTTAGAAAGCCATTGAGAGTTTCACAAAACACTCACTTTACTTTAAGGGCATCTGCCAACACATTATATCTTTCTTGCCTTTTATAGACTTTAAGAGGTCACAAATAAACAAGGACCAAGCTCACGGGTCCTGAAACAAACAGAGGCTCCAGAAATTTTCGGTAGGGAATTATTTCGATGATATAAACAGTGACAGTGAATAGTGATTCCCTAGCCTACTGCTACAGTAATACTATAGTGACTTACTACAGTGATCTGCTACAGTCAGCGGTCTCGTTCGTCACGAGCATTGTAGTCATAGTCTGAGTCATCAGAACTATGCATTATTGCTAGAAGATATTCTTCATATTTTTGCTTGAGTCCTGCAAATGAATTTGGTGAGAGAATCTGGTTTGACAAGGATGCTTCCTCTTGATTATGGGATGAGCCTATAGTGTCGGCATGAATGTTTGGCTGAGACCAATTGGATGGCTGAGCATAGTAAGATGTGTTCATGCCTGGAGATAAAGAAAATGTTCTTGATCATATGGGTCTTGAGAGAACTATGCAAGGTCATCTGTATCTGTCATTTCTTGCTCTTGTGATGATGCAGCTTGTTTGAATTCCTCAAGTGCTTCCTTAGCTTTTGGTGCTAGGCTATAATGATCCCAAATGCAGTGGATACATTATAGTTCCATGCATTTTCAGGAATAGTTTTATTTTCTTGACACAAAACTCTTTGGTGTTCTTGATACTGGTGTTCACAACAATCAACAGGTTCTGAAAAAGATTTGTAAATCCGAGCTTTTGTACTATGTGGTTGAGGTTTATAGGATGTGGTTCCTATAGCTTGTGGGGCATTGGTAATGCTGCCATTATTTGTGACAAAAGCCCATGGACGTCGGAAAAACAAAATAGTATGGACCTTAGGGTTTAGTTGGGTGATTCTTAGTTTTTGCTGCAAGAGATGTCTCCAGTGAGTAGGAGGATAAAATCAATTAAGGAAGTCTAAGAGATTTCTATCACTCTTCCTTTCAATGTTTCGACCGAGTCGGAATATCCTAGTGAGGTTGGCAATGAATATTCTGGTTAGAATTTCAATAGCTATTAAGTACTTATTGGTTAAGTATCATTATAACCATCGAAGTTGGTTAGGAAAATCATCTTCCTTCCAGACTAGAGGATGTATGAACGGATAGTCTAAATTTAATCCATAAGGATAAAGAATCGAACATTCATTGAGTGTGAACAGATCTGTGTGGCATTGCCGCATGATATTTTCCAGATTTTCAGTGAAGGCTGTCATTCTAAATTTGTTCAACAATCTCCTAGGGGTATCGCCAACTTGGCCAATTTCGTATTCTTTCAATCTTATACTTTTCATTGTGATGAAGAGTATGGAAAGCATGCCTCATGATGTACATGTTGATTTCTACTGGTGCTTTTGGTCTTGACAAGAAGTCGGCAAGCACATTCTTCTTCTTGGCAATATTTTTGGTTTCAAAAGAGTATTTTGAAAACCATTTAACCCATCGAAGCAGTTGGGAATTTGGAATTTGCTTCTGTTTGAACTTGGTCATCTGAAGGAAAAATGCTATGTCTAATTCTACTAGGAAGTGATGGCTGATGAGATAGAATTTGAACTTTTTTATTTCATTTTTCACCGCCAAGATTTCTTTGAAAGTGAAGTGATAATGCATTTCATCCTGGGAAAACTTACCAGCACATAGATGTCTCTTACCCTTAGTTTCTTCAAACAGGATGGTTGCCCAGTATTCATCACTAGCGTCAGTCTGGAGAATTCTCTTTCCTATTGATGGGATTTGTAATGGAGGAAGAGTCTGCATTATCTCCTTAAGTTCACAACTACTTTAGTTTGAGATTTTCCCCAAGGTGGGGGATTCTTCTTAAGCATTGATTGTGATGGAATCAGCAGTTTGGCGATGTTTGGAATAAAGTCTCTGAGATAATTAATTATCCCAAGAAATTGCTAAACTTACTTTGTCATAAAGTTCTCTTCAGGAAATTTGAACAATTCCTAAGCAATGTGCGGCCCCGGATATTATATGTCCCTTTGTTAAAGTGTATATCAAAAAAATTCAATTTTCGTCCGTGCAATATTCATCTTTCTTTGAGAGGGCATAATCCCATATTTTTTCACGATTTCTGCAAACTGCCTAAGAAGTTGGCAGTGGGATTCCTCATCAGGGCTGTAGAGCAGGATGTCATCAATGTATATCGTTGTGCTTGACAATATTGGTTGGAAAATTTGACACATGGCATTCTGGAAAAGGGATGGTGCCACCTTTAGGCCAAAAGGAAGAACTTTTCATTGGAAATGTTGATTTGGGATACATAATCCTGTTTTGGGTCTGTTTTTAAGATGGATGCCCAATTGTCAAAATTCAGCTTTAAGATCAAACTTGGAATAGATATGGACTTTTGATAATCCAATAAAAAGAGAATTTCTAAAAGGTAGATGAAATTTGTCATCTTGGAGAAAAAGGTTAAAAGGCTGATAGTTTATTACCAACCGCATCTTTCCTCTGTTTTGCTCGGCTCATTTGTTGACATAGAAATCTTCACAAGCCCATTGAGAATTTGAAATTTCGATAAGGCCTTGTTGCAGCAGTTCCGAGCATTCCTTCTAAGCAGCAATCAGATGCTTTGGGTTCATTCCCATGTGACTTGCCTTGATTGAATTGATGTCTTCATTTTTCTTGAAGGGAAGACGAACAAAGAATTCCGGATTTTTCCATAAAGGATGAGAACATTTTTGAGCGAATTCAGAATGAGATTCAGAACAGGATTCTAACAGCTTCGATATGATTGGATCTAACAAATTCATTTGAATGGAAAAAAGTCTTTGGATATTAACAAATTCAGAGAATTGGTCCTTATACTTAAGACATTTTCCAAGAATGATACAAAGCTGAGATTTCTAAGTCATGATGTCACAACCAATGATCAAATCTTTGTTGGGGAGACTGAATCCAAAGATTTTTGTGGTTATGGAATATTGGGGAAAAAATTGGATGATTACTAAGGTGGTTCTTACATTGGTAAAAAAAAGTATCTCCTGAAGCAGAATTAAAATATTGAACATAGGAAGTCTAATATTCTTCAGGGAGAACTTTAGTGTCTAAGATTAAAGAACTTGCTCCAGTGTCTATAAGAGCAATGCCAGTGATAGGCTTATCAAAC
The DNA here is from genome assembly GCA_014182515.1 of Eucalyptus microcorys. Taxonomy (NCBI): domain Eukaryota; kingdom Viridiplantae; phylum Streptophyta; class Magnoliopsida; order Myrtales; family Myrtaceae; genus Eucalyptus; species Eucalyptus microcorys. Next base: position 10,247,220 of record CM024569.1, read on the forward strand.
TTTGAAGTGAAGATTTTCACAGGAAAATTGGGACAATGAATTTGGCTTGAAAATATGTCAGTGCTTTGTTCTAAAGAAGTAAGAGATATGTGAAAAATATCTTTAGAATCTAAATCCGAATCAGTTTCACTGGGGTTTGGTAACAAGGGATGACACAAATAGTTTGTTCAGATGGTTCTTCATCCGTAAAGAATAAAGATTCGATATCATCATTTTCAAGAGAAATGTCAGTTTCATTATCTATATGATGTATCAGATGATTCTGACATTTTCTTGCTTGGGGATAATTTTTGGCAAAATGTCCTTTCTGATTGTAGATGAAGTATCGGGTTGATTTCTTGTAGCCTGAGCATCTTTCCGTTTGCACAAATATTGTTATTTCTTCTTTCTCCAAAAGTGCTTAGATCCATGTCCGGATTTCTTTATCCAAAGCTTCTTAAAATGCTTCTTCTTCCTGAAAGATTTTTCACAAGAACCATCACAATCTTTCTTAGAGCACTTGATCTTTAGCTTCTGGCGAGAACAGGCCTTGTCGAGTTCTTTGTTGTCTATGAGATAGGTTTGGACCATATGGCGCTTTAAGCACAAATCATCAAGGCACAAATGGATTTCTTGTTATATTTCTCCCAATGGAATATCTGCAATTCTCCTTTGTCTATTGAGAAAAGATCTCTCAACCTATTAGGATAATTCTTTGGGGATGAAAGTCAGGAAAATATATTTCAGGTTTGGATCAGCTCCAATACCATAGAAGAGTTTGAGCATTTCTCGATAATGCTTATCGAGATGCCTTTTTTGGAGAAAACAACATTTTCTTTCAAAAAATTCTCTCATTTTGAGCTCATGGAGGTAAGAAGGTTGTCCAATGAAGAAATGATATAGAAGGGTAATGGCATGGCCAAAGTCAGGTGAAAGCAAAAATTGAACCTAGTCTTGTTCTGTCACAGATTGCCACCAATATTTGAGGCTACCTGTGAACCTTGTGACAAAACAAAAAAGGACAGCATACTTATCCTGATTGGTAAGCACTTGAACATTTAACCAAGTATGAAATTCCTCAAATTTTTCTAGCCATTTGGAATAAGGAATGTCATCAATAGTAAAAAAAACTATTTAGATGAAGTAGATACATGCTGAGGAGGATTGTTTGGCTGAACAACCTTGGGTGATTCCATATCCTGGTCCGGAGGACCGGCCATGAATATTGACAAAGTTACTTGTACAATATGAAATGAATCAATGGTAGGGATTGAGAAGGATGATGAGGATGAGAGTGATACTGAGTCTGATTCAATATCAAAGTTGTCTGGAAAAGCTGGTTTTGATGGAAATAGAACATGATCTGTTGGAATGACAGGATCGGCCTGTTGAATGATAGGATCAGACTATGGTTCCTGGTTGCCCAAATCTTTCGAGAATGCTTCTAATGGATTAGATAGCATCATCTGGTTTGGCTTTTCCTTTATGACAAGCGATGATTCTACATGCATCTTCTCCTTTCCCTTTTTCTTTCCTTATTCAATCCAATTCCTTGAGGCGATTTCACATCTCTACCACATATGTCTTATCTTGTTTGAACGAGCATATGTAAGGGCAGTAAAGATAGATGTCTGAGGTGGTGGAGGAAGCGAATGTTCTGTTCGTAATGTAGTCGGAAATGGGTTGAAAGGATTGAACCTTCTTTTTCAAGGAGTTGGATTTGTTTTTTGAGCTTTTCTATTTCCGCCTTGGGACTTTCGAGATGATCTTGTCCGGATTCCAAGGCATGAAGCCTCTTTTGGAAGTCCGAAAGCATTTTCTTGGTGGTTTCATCATATCTTTGAAAATCTTGTTGTACATTCACAATTTTGGAGTCAATTGCTTTGAACGCATTGTTGTGTGCTAAAAGAGTCTCCGATTGCCAATTCAAGACAGTTTCAGCAACAGAAGTTCTTTTCTGTCTTCCATGTTCGTCCACATCAGTGGGGTAGGTATCTTGGGAGCATGTCGATATCTACCTTGTGGATCGATGAATTCTTCAGGAGCAGGAAACTAAAGTTTTGAACTTTCTCAAACAAGAGAAGGAAAATCTGTTTCATGGAACATGGCGATGGAAGAACCTGGTGGTGTTTCTTTCGGAGTCTCGAGTGGAATCTCGAGTGGGTAGGAATGTTTTTTTGCCCACTTTAAGATTGGCTTGTAAAACAGGGAAATAGTTGGTTTCTTTTGAGGAGGAGATGGAGGAGGTGATGGTGGTGGAGTTGGTGAAACAGAGGGAAGAGCAGTGAACTTTGGTGGTGGAGTTGGTACATAGGAAACCATAAACTGGAATTTATCACATTCACCAAGAGTATCTACGAAGGAATCTCCGTTTAAGTATCTTTGATACATAGCATTCTTTGGCTTCTTGTGTTTCCGTCGAGGTTTTGCATATGGATCCACCTCGTCGGGAGAGTTTGTGTAATAGGAACATTGACAAAAAGAATCCCAAAAGCAGTAACCATACTAGTCCTTGTAGTAATGGACATGGTGTCCATCACTTTTGAAATATTGAACAAGTTTTTTTGGACACGGAAATTGACTCAGGAACACATGGTTCAATCATAAATGGTGCGTTTAATTCAGCATTTCCAAGAGGCTTTCAGCCTTCAAAGCCCCTTGGGAAAATGCTGGACTGTTTGGTAACCATTTCGAAGTAGTTTTTAAGTGAAAGTCAACAATGGGAAGGTTGAAAGCCTAGTGCTAGTAGGGATTAGCTTTAAGCCTTTTTTTTTTTAGTACTTATTCTTCAAATTTCTAATTTTGCCCTCGTTATTATTTTTTTAAATGTCAAAATAATGCTAAAAAAATCAAAATTATATAAATACTAAAAAAATAAATATATTTTGGTCTTTTAAAAAAATATATTTATATATTTTATTTTTTTAGCATTATTGTCAAAATTTATATTTAAAAAGTTACATACATTATTTTTTTCAATTTTAACAAATAAAAATTAAAAAATTCCAACGAAGTTTGGTTTTTTCCTTTTTAATATATATATATATAGGTATTTGATTTTTTAGCATCATTTTCAAATTTAAATTTAAAAAGTTGCATACATTATTTTTTCAATTTTAAACAAATAAAAATTAAAAAATTTCGACGAAGGATTTGGTCTTTTTAAAAAAAAAATTATATATATGTTTTTGATTTTTTTAGCATTATTGTCAAAATTTATATTTAAAAAGTTGCATACATTATTTTTTTTATTTTAAACAAATAAAAATTAAAAAAATTCTGATGAAGGGTTTGGTCTTTTTAAAAAAAAAAATTATATATGTATTTGAATTTTTTAGTATTATTGTCAAAATTTATATTTAAAAAGTTGTATAAATTATTTTTTTCAATTTTAAACAAATGAAATTAAAAAAAAAACTAATATTAATCATGCAAAGGGCTTTTCAAATGTGTTTTCTACCAAATGGCATTTCTCTCAAAGTTGCTTCTTAAAGCATAGTTTACCAAATGACATTTGTATTTGCCTAAAGTCCTTTAGGCTAAATTGCTTTGCATTTTCTTAATGGGCTTTCAAAATACTGAACCAAACGTACTCAAAGAGGGTTTGAAAGATAGAAGGACTTTCTTCCTTTTCCTTGCCAAATTTGATGGAAACAGTTCCATCTTTCTTTCTAACAAATTCGAAGTCCGAGCACTGCAAAGGCTTGTTGTTCTGATGCAGCTTTTCAAAGTTGGTGATCCATGTCTCCGGAAGGAGTTTGGCCAACTTTTCTTTCGAGATCTGTCTGGGAATATGAATGTAGGATGCTTGATCATTTTGCATGGAAATGAATAAAATATCTTCATTTCCATTGTGGAAATTCAAATCAAGAACATGGTTCTACACTCGATAAACCATCTGATAGTGCAATGTTGCTACTACAGAATCAGCAGTTTGAGGAGCTCCAGTGAGCTGGACTTGGACTTTTAGAAAGGAAAGTAGATGGGGGTCTGAAAGAGTGATATTGAAGTTTGGATATAAGGTTACAAAGACTATTCCAGCATTCAAAGTGGTTTGGACAATACCAATACAAGCATGCTGGTATTCTAGGAATCAAGTATCCAATAACGCGATCATTGCCATAACTGGCAAGCCTTTGCGACTATGAAAAGTAAGAGCAATACTAACAGCCCCATAATGGACATGAGAATATCCTTATTGAGTCCATTGCCTGGGAAACTTTGGAGAAATTTAGAGAGTAACAAAATATTCCTTCTTAGTGATAGGAATAGGATGTTGGTCGAACTTGGAGGACTAGACGTACTCATTGACTTCCTTTGGAGTTTGGTGGATAAGTTGTCGAATAGAGCGGATGGGAGAAAATGATGAGATGGGTTTAACAAAAGCAGAATAGGGGTTCACAAGGGGAAGTTGGGTTTCAGAGATCTTGGTTTCATCGCTAAGAGAGACTTCATAAAGATAATCTATCTTAGAAACATTGGAAATATGGAAATCTGAAAAGGTTGAAGAAGATGGAGATGAAGTGAGAGAGACAAGTGCTTCTAGTATTTATGGATTAGTCATGATGTGAATAGATCTTCTCAACACTGGATTCACTTATTGAGCACATGGAACAGATCTTGCTATAAACGAAACCATGGCTCTGATACCATGAATGGACCTAGACCTAGAACCAGGGAGAACGGAGTCAATTTCATACAAGTATGCCTTCCCACAGTGGACAAACCTTTGCCGCCCGACCACCGCCCATAGCCCATTGGCCGTCGGAGGCGGATGGGCGGCCGTAGAAGGGGGTGGCGGCCGGTGGGCTTTGTGTGACATCTTGGAATTTCGATTTTGTTTTCAATTAAATAAATCAGGCCTTTCATCGATGGGCCTATAGTGCTATTCTCCGAACTGATCATTCTTGAGATAACTAGACTATCTAGGAAAGCTATTAAGGGATTTTAATGCAATAGACTTGGGAATTTGACTAGGAATCGACTACTCAACCGTGTTCATCTGCAGAGATCATTACGACACAGTTAAAAGTCGATTAAAGATCATAAATAAGTTAGTTCGACGGAGATGTGTGGCTAAACGTGGGTGATTCCACCAAATTACAAAATTTTGTCAACCAATACTAGATTGATTTTTCTGTCGTTTTGGTACCTTGTGTCCATATTTGAAATCTCGAGATTTTCACAACCACCGAGAGTCATCAAAATGTCAAAGAGGTTTATTGTGGCTCGAAGAAAATCGATCACGGGTCATTTGCACTAAAAATTTCTTAAAGCTAACCGGTAACTTAGTTACGCTAAAATCGCGCCAGATTGAAATTAACCGCGAATTTAAATCCGATTTTAGAAATTGAAAGTTTTGTCATGTCACGAGTCATTTTAGGAACATTGAATCATCCTCCAAAATTTTTTCTGCAAACCGAGATTTTTGGTGAAAATTCAATATATGGCCGTTTTCGATCGGAAAATTGAGAGGACCGTTTTTTATCATGTTTTTGGGATGCAAGTAGGTTCCATTGGCATGAAAAAATGTCAATTTGATCGAGGACTAGATGGTGGGATTTATGGGGATCGAATTGAACTAATTCAAGTGAGGATTGAAGAAGATTTGGGAATTTATGCCCAAAATTCGGAGCCCCCATGCCCCTCAACTCTTGAACCACTTCCAAGGCTTCTAAAGGAAGCTTTGAGGCTGCAAAATTGCTGAGGAAGCCAGAAGCCATGGTGGGGTCTTGGTCAAGGGGATAAGAAGATAGATTGGAGACCAAGGTGGCCCTCTTAAACCTTGTTGTTCCTTCCTCCTTCCCCTTGCCGTCTTCCCCTTCAACCCCCTCAATTTCCAGACTAGAAGAACTCCAAAAATTGCAAAGAACCGGCCGAAACACCCCTCCCCCTCACCGTCCACCACTCGCTAAGCAGCCGGAGTTGCTCGCTCGTCGTTGCGCCTCCACACAAATCCGCACCCCTGCTGCGTCGTCTAGCCCGTTCAGCCACCGTGCCGCCCAATTTGAGACTCCTCAGGCCATGCTAAGCTTAGCCGAAGCCCATCTAGCTCGCCTCCGCCGTTGTGGAGCTTTGCCATTGCCCGCCTGGACCCACAACAGCTCCGCATGGCCCTGTCTCACTGTTTTGGCCCCAACTAGCCGTTTAGCCTCCTCCTTCGGCCCAAGAACAGAACCGAGAAGCCCTAGGTTTGCTGGGCATTGTTTGGCCCGCTTTGGACCCCTTCCGGGCCTCGCTTGGTGCACCCGCTTTGGAGTTTGTAGACCGTCTTCGCGTCCCCGTTGAAGTGAACTCACCGGCTCGCAAATCTAGTGAGTTTACTCACTAAGATCCGCTTATGGAGTTAATTATGCTTAAGAGTTGATTATTTTAGGTTAAGCATGGTTTATGTGATTAGTTAGAATAGATTAACAATTTAATTAATCATTATTGCATGTTAGATGGTTATAATAGCGTAATTAGAGACTAGATAAGCTATAGTATTTATCTAGATAGATTCGAAAATTTTTCGAGCCCCTTTCAATATTTAATTAGGCTTTTCTGGCCTAAGTTGCATTTATTGGTATTTAATAATTAATTTTGATAATTATTTAATTAATTAGTATTTTCTAGAAATTAGACTGGGATAGCCGGTGACCAGAATTTCGTGCTGATTGCAATTGCGTGATTGGTTTATTTAATCGAGTGTCGGTTTGTGCAATTTGAGTGTGAATTGAAATATTGTGGTATTTATCCAATAATTTATTAATTTCAGTATTTAATTAGAAAATCGCCGGGCGTCGGTTTGTAGCACCAAAAATGTTTTTATCAACTATATAATTAGTGGGAGTTTATAAAGTAAAGATATTATATTTTTAGCGGAGGCCGACTTTGTATCCACACAATTATTTTTATCGGGTATGATAAAAGTGGTGAAATGATTGGTTTGGTAGAATGGTATATTATATCAGCTTGAGGGCTTTGATATATCAGATTAGAATAAGCACTATACCCTAAGTATCGCATAGTTTTTGTGAGCAATTAAGTACCGCACAACATAACAAGTCAGCATCATTAAAAAAAAAAAAAATACGACGTTGTTTGACGCATGATTACCTCAAATTCAGCCTCTTCTTCAAAACCTAACTCACAATCAAGGATTTGGGGCAAAATTAGTAGCTAAAACTTGCAATGGAGGTATGCTGCTTCATTTGTGTGATTTCATTTTTTTTGGAATTGAAAATATAACAATAGGTTTTGAGGGTGGATATTGGATAGTAATAAAGATGAAGCGATGAGAGTAAATAAGGAGCCGGAGGCAAGGGAGTCAACGAGCGCTAGAGTTCGAGGAAGCGGATGTGGAGGCTGAAGGAGGTGTCGATGAAGGCGGTGTAGCTGCGGTGGGAGCAAGAGGAGATGACAATGGTGATGTCAAAAGGGGGAGGAGGAATGGCTTGCATTTCTAAGGTGGAGGTGGAGCTGCAAAAACCGCTTCTAGCTTCAAATTGGACCAGATTGGTCCCATTGGAGAAGAATTGTGACTTCTTGTGAGCTTAAGCTTTAGGAGCCGTGATTGATCTATTTTGGCATTAGAGAGGGAAAAAGGAAGTCTTGGACTTCCTATTTTATAATAAGGCCATGTCGATATTAAAAATTTATATAAAAAATTATATAGGACGAATTGTCGAAACTTATTATTGGATGTATTTAAGTAGTCATTCTTCTACTGACGTGATATCAAAATGATCACTCAAAAAAATTTTGACACAAAAACGAAAGTAGCGTAGCAAAGTTTCGATATTCTTAATACCATTTTCCCATTGCATAGAAATGGCATGAAAATTACTGTTACCAATGAATTGAGCGTTTTCATTATCGGTCCATTTCAATATTTAATGACAGACCCTCACCTCATTTAGTTAAACAGTTTTTGTAAAGATTCCGAGGTAGCTATTGCTTTCTTCTTTTCTTTTTCCCAATTAAATGAGGTCAAGACAGATATAGAGAGAGAGCCCATACATATTGGGATACGTGAGATAAGGATGGCGGGACCGGAGGGGATAATGATTTTTAGACTTCGCTCGGTCGCGACCCCCAAAACCCAAAATCTCATATAATCTTTCCCCCCGGTACGACAGGCGCCATCACCCTCTCCATTTCTCCACACCCACCACCACCTTCTCTCTCTCTCTAGATTCTCTGCCTTCGTGCGTTTATTTAAGCAGCTTTACCTCCCCCACAAAGTTCCCATTTACTTTTTCCTTCTTGGGCAAAAAAGCACTCGTTGATAATCTCTCTCCTTCCAGCCTCTGAAATCGCTCATCCAAGACCCTTCTGAGAGGAGTTCCGAGCTCGGTTCTCGTCGCCCCTGCATTTTACATCGGCCGCTCGATCCGCTCGATTTTTGGATTCTGACATAATCTTTATGTTACTCGGTCGCACATGAAGATGAAGGAGATTGTGTACCAGGAGGTAATATACATAGATACCCGCTTCATCGCCGACTTTCTTCGTTGTGTTCTTGCATTTAACCGTGTCCCATGTGTTGCAACATTGACATTTTCGGGACCAACTTTGTGAGCTGATGCGAGTCGTGTTTGTGATGAAATGTGGTGGGGTGGTGTGTAGGAGTACATAGAGAACGCCAGAGGGGTTCAGCTCTTCACCTGTGGCTGGTGGCTATGCTCGTCCTCCCCGAAAGCACTGGTTTTCATTTGCCACGGTCTCTCTCTCTCTCTCTCTCTCTCTCTCTCTCTCTGTGTTTGTGCCTTGTCTGTGAAATTTGGTTGGTGGGGTTCGATGGAGTGGATCAAATAAAGGCGTCATTTAATGGGTTTTGCAGGTTATGGCATGGAGTGCAGTGGCTTCATGAGAGGTAATTTAATGTGAATGGTGTCGCTGATCAGAACACCTTTCTTCCCCTTTCCTCACGGAAACTTTCTTCCCTCTTCTCTCTCTGCTTGTGCTTTTCTTTCTCTGTTGACGATTAGCTTGTTTAGACGATCCACATGTCTGCATATCTCTGTTGATCCTTAGAAAAAATCTGGTGCGGTTGTTCTACGCGCACGACCTTTTGGTCCTAGCTGGAGACAGATTCTCCGGAGGGTAGATGGATCTCGGTGAATATCTGAACACGTCACTATGTTTACCACCTTGGCCTTGGTAACCTTTTGTAATTTCGATACTAGCCCCAGCCCTAGACCTGGCAAACCTGCTAGAATCAACATATAATAATAACCTCGATGGCCACGGAAAGGAAAACGCAATAAAATTGTCTTGTTCTTATCTAGACATTTCGTTTGATTTGCTTTATGATCTAGGACTGCCATTGTAGCTTCGACTAGACCACAACCTACCCCTTGACACGTCAAAGGAAAATGTCTTAATTCCTGCGCAAATAAAGAATTTTGTTCACGAGTATTCTACAATTATTAAGTAATTAAATGCATAATGAATGCTCTATCAATAAAAAAAACGTTCATATTAAATTCGAGAATAGTCGATGCGACCCGATTGGTCTTAATTGGTTCGAGAATCAACGATCTTAAAATTGGGTCCATCTTTAGTCACAGTCAAGAGGGAGGGGAGAACCGAGAACCAACCACTCCCCATTTCTCCTCCTGGAGAAAAGGATGGTTTGTTGACTGTCGCCCAACTCCCTTAATCATCCACGTTCACAATTTTCGGTTTGGCCATCCGTCGTACGATGTTTGTTCACCCACATTGCTCATCGGCCTCTTAGATTTCTTCAAAAAGAAAGGTCTGATTGAAAAGTCAAGATCTGAGTGTGCACGTTTAGGTTGAGTTACCATCGATTATTCAATAAGCCCGTGATATGTCGTTTTTATCGGGTTCAATTATCGGAATCGACTCATTTTCCTACTTTTTACGGCTCATTCAAGTCCCTTGCGTCGTGCTGGGTATGGCTTGGGCCACTAGAGGAATAGTCTCTCGAATGTACCTCGGTCGCCGCCGGTGTCTCGATTGATGTCCAGTCCACTGATGTAGCCATTCAAAACTACCTTTCCAGGTTCATCTTCCCCGACATCTCCTTCACCAAAACCGAACAGATGTGATAGGATATGTTATCTTCTTCCGTGGCATGTTTGGTGGGGCTTTCGAGGTTGAAAACGAGAAGGGTCTATGATTGGTGTCCTCATCTTATAGTCCTCGTCCTTTTTCTGGTCCTGCTCGGCCTGTCTCCCGGGCATGGGCATGGGCATGGGCATGGGCATGGAGCATGGGTGCTGGTTGTCCTGTTCTTTCTCATCCCATTCTTGAATGGGCTCTGTACTTTTTCCTGCCATCATTCTGTCACTTTGTTCATCATCTGCCTCATCCAATTCAGAGCTTTTTCTGTTGTACTCTTCCTCATAATTTAGACGAACCCAATTGGCCTTAGCGATCCGAACCTAACTGGGACTTTTTACTCTGTCTAACGTCGCGTGAAGATGATCATATTCACAAGCCGACTGGTTATAGATGTTCCCCCTTGAGTTTTGAGATGGAAACGTAAGTACAGACTAATTGGGATGACTAATTGGGATGGTGCGGCTGGACAAATCGTGCACTCCCTGGTTAACTGATCTCCTGTATTAAGCTATTCATGTAGCTGAACTGTGCTGGTCTAATTCAGCTCAATGTTAAATATAGTGCAACGAAATTTGTCAACTACTTAAATCAGAGGAAACTCATATTTTGGCCATTCAATTGCATAAGAAAGTTCCCCCTTGAGTTTTGAGATGCAAATGTAAGTACAGACTAATTCGGATGGTGCGGGTGGACAAATCAAGCACTCCCTGGTTAACTGAATCTTCTGTATTAAGCTATTCATGTAGCTGAACTGGGCTGGTCTAATTCCATTCAATGTTAAATACAGTGCAACGAAATTTGTCAACTTCTTAATCAGAGGAAACTCATATTTTGGCCATTCAATTGCATAAGAAAGCATACCGCAGATGTTAATTAAATAGGTGGTTTTCTCTTTCGTTTCTGTTTAAAGATATGTGGATTGTAATGTGCACTGCAAGTGATCTGAAATGGAGATGCTGTTCTGGAGCTCAATCCATTCTGCGTGGTTTTGGTGGATATGATTGGTAGAATGCGGAACGAGATTGGCCAGAGCAGGATACGGGGTGTTCGGGATCGACTACGAGGGTCACGGCCGTTCCATGGGAGCCCGATGTTACATCAAGAAGTTTGAGAACATAGTCAATGACTGCGACGATTTCTTCAAGTCCGTTTGCGGTAAAGGCACAATCGCTTACCACTTGGTTCTGTTTGAATGAGGCCTAACGCAATGCGTCCTCCTCAACTTTGGCCAAAATCTGTGACGTTGTTTCAGCTCAAGATGAGTACAGAGGCAAGAGCAGGTTCCTGTATGGAGAGTCCATGGGAGGAGCTGTCGCGCTGCTTCTACACAAGAAAGACCCCGCCTTTTGGACCGGTGGCCTTCTCGTGGCACCTATGTGCAAGGTAATGATAAGTGCTCGCGTGGATGACCATTATAACTTGAATCCAATTATGCATGTATCGGGTTTCTCATCGATTCGGCCAATCTGACATGGTGACGCCTCTCTTGTTTCGGCGACATTAAAATGTGCAGATATCAGAGAAGGTGAAGCCGCACCCTGTCGTAGTGAACCTGCTCACGAGGGTGGAAGAGATAATCCCGAAGTGGAAGATAGTCCCAACAAAGGATGTCATCGATTCCGCCTTCAAGGACCCTATCAAGCGAGAACAGGTCAATACCATTTTCTACTTCCACTTCTGTTCATTGATTTTTTTGTTTCGGTTCAGTCGAGCGGATCAGCAGTGACATATGCTTGTGATTCCAATGACGCTTGCAGGTGAGAAGCAACAAGTTGATATATCAAGACAAGCCACGGCTGAAAACGGCATTGGAGATGCTCAGAGCCAGCATGAGACTTGAAGACACCTTACATGAGGTAACATCTAACATTTTCAATTTCGCTGCAGTCTCATCATACTTAGTATGTCTCTCTTTCTAAGTCATCCATAACAGATAAACAGAAGTTTAGAATCATTTCCGCTGAACTCGGACATTCTGCGCATTCATGTCCAGGAGGCGCTAGCCAAAGTTGATTAGATAGATGACTTTCGTGTCTAATTTGTAAACAGGACATTTTCAGACTTGTTCTGATGTTAATCAAGATTTTGAAAACAAGATGCACTCCGAACGGTAGACATGTCCACCTCTCGTTATGTCAATAAGACCCGTGTTTTCGCAGGTTGCGGTTTTAGAGAACCTCACAAAATATGTCGTGGTATATCGGTTTGAAATAGCGATGCGGAGCGCGCAAAACTGCCTTCTCTGTGGCTGCTCGAGCTTTGATTTGGGTTGGTGATTGACTCTTTGCGATGCAGGTAACTCTGCCGTTCTTCGTGCTGCATGGGGAAGCGGACGTGGTGACGGACCCGGAAGTGAGCAAGGCCTTGTACGAGCAGGCCAGCAGCAGGGACAAGACCATCCGGCTCTACCCGGGCATGTGGCACGGCCTCACCTCCGGCGAGCCCGACGACAACATCGACATCGTCTTCTCTGACATCATCGCCTGGCTCGACAGGCGCTGCAACACGGACACCAGCGTGGATTCCTTCCCTGCAAAGCCCATCCTTCCATCGAGCAACAACGGCTTCATCGAGAGATTTGCGACGTCCTCGCCAGCAGCAGCTGCGATGATGAATGGCAAGCAGAGGCAGCGGAACAAGAGTTACTTGTGCGGATTGAAGGGACGGCGCTCGTTCCAGCACTCCGCCATGTGATCTTTGTCCGAAACTCCGGTGCTCGGACAGAGAGACTTGCAAAAGACTTGCAAAGACGTTCACAGAAATGTTTTCCGTGCGAAACCCGATCCGGCTCCTCCAAATGCGACTCTGACTTTCGTTGGTGATGTTAACGAATAATGAGGTTGTATGATCTAGACGAAAACTTGGAAAGCGTTCTATCGGGTCATCGGTGAAGGAGCATGAATTCTTCGTAGCTGATTGAGTTTACACAGAATTTCCAAAGTTTGACCAATTTGACATTTCCTTACAAAGAGAGTTTTACTAGGATGGAGTATGGTTTCACGATAGAATCAGAAAATCGGATAGGTGAGAACTGACCTGGTCTAGGTTTTAAGGTGTCTTGGTTTGGTTTCACTTTTTTAAGAACCGCCGATTCCTGGTTCTTCGGGGCACCGAATTGGGCACCTTTGGTGATGCACTTTAGACCAAATTGGGGTGGATAGAATTTGGGATAGCTTATTTTGACTATAATGTTCATTTTTATTTTTTTGGATAACTGGAGCGGTCAAGAATTGATCAACGGGTTAACTAGATCTGCCCTAAGACCTTTTGTTTACATGTTAACCTCGAACCATAAGTCGGACCGATTCTTTGGCTAAGTCCAAAGTCCTCTTGCTACATGGGTGGATAAGGGTGCGTTTGGTAATGATTTTGTTCCGGGAACATATTCTGACAATAAATGATTATCTTTTATTCTGTTCCTGAGAACTGATTTTAAGTAAAAGAATGCGTTCGGTAACTGTCCAAAATTTCTGATTCTGGAATAGAATCGCATTTGTATTAATTGATTTTGTTCCAAATCAATATTTTTTAATTTTTAAATAATTTTTATAATTTTTTCCTTTTTTTCTTTTTTTCCTTTTTTCCTTTTTTTTTTCTTTTTTCTCCTATGCATCTTCTTCTTCAGGCCGGTCGCGACGAGGGCCGGCGACCTCACCGAAGCGTCGTTGGCCCTCGGCGAGGCCAGCCCTTGTCGGCCGAGCCTCGCCGGCAGCTGGGTGAGGCCTGCCTAGCTACCGACGGGGCTGAGCGAGCCCCCCCAAGGTTGGGCGAGCCTTGCCGAGGCTAGGCGAGGCCCACTTAGCCATCGGCGAGGCTAGGCGAGCCTCACCGGTGGCTGGGCAAGCCTTCGGCGAGCTCACCAGTAGCTGGGCAATTGGTCTGGCGAGCTTTAGACCAATTGCCAGCGACCGGCGGCGGCGGTGACCAGCGACAGTGGCGGCGGCGACCAGCGACAGTGGCGGTGGCGGTGACCGGCTACAATGGCGGCGACAATCAGGGGATAGCGGTCAATAAAGAAGAAGAAAAGAGAAGAATAAAAGTTTTGATTCTCAATTTTGTTCCCGGAACGAGAATCAACTTTTTTTTTTTATTCTTGATTCTCTTCTCAATCTATTCCCGGGAACAAAAATTTTACCAAACGCGATTCTCGTCCCAAACTAATTCTGTGAACAAAATATCAGAATCAGGCACTGTTTGGATAGTTACCAAACAATGCCTAAGATCATTCAACGGAAAACGGAAATTTTTTCCCGTAAAGGAAATGGATCCAATCCCCCATGTGGCCCGACTAATCAGAGGAGCAAGATGAACACAAATGGTAACATATTGAGTTTGTGGCTAAAGTGTGCATATCCTGGTAATAAAGGGTTACAACTTTCGATTCCTATCTTGTTAATCCACCTCAAGTACCCATTAGAACAAGTTATCTTGCTATCTTCCATAGCATCGGCGAAAATAACATAATTCCGAACTTTACTTCTTTTTTGTCAATGCAAAAGTCTCAGAATTCCCCCAAATTCCCCCTATTCCCTCTGAATTCCTTAAATCATTCGAACAGAGTTTGGCAATCGTTAAATGAAGGTGGTAGTACTACACATTCCGTATCATTTTTAGCAAAATTCAACTGGCCACGCACGCTCATCCGCAATTTACTCATCAGTCTTTACTTAGATTTTCTACAATCTAGATAGTATAAAATGTTTACGCCATAAGCTTAAGGTAGAAATTCAATTTTTTCAGAGCGTTTGCTTCGGGTCGGGCTCGAAAGGCCCAAACCGTCCCAAATCGGGCCCATCAGCTGCTTCGCCCTCCAAGGTAGGAGCAGTTGTCCGCCGTCGGATTCCATCACTGGCTACCTCCATCCACTGTACACGTGCACAGCAACTAAAACCCTCTGATTTCAATTTTCTTCGCCTGGGCTTTTCACACTCGCTCGCTCTTCTTCTGCTGCAGTAGCCTCTCCTCTCCACCGCCTCGTCGGAGATCGAAAGCTCCCCCGAGAACCTCTGCGCAAAACCCTAGCTGCGGCGGTGATCTCTCTCTCTCTCTTTCTCTCTCTCTTTCTCTGTCTCTGTGTACCTTGGCCTTGCCATTGGGTTTCGAAAGATCTGATTTTTTTTTTTTTTTTGTTTGAGCTTCGTTGAGTCTTCCGCGCCGTCGAAAAACCCTAACTCCCGGTCTTCTCTCCTCTGCAGGTACGCTCGGTTTTCCTGAGCCAACATGAGGTACGTCGAGCTTCCTGCTGCTTTTTTCGTCCGTCTCGGTTTCGCGATCTTCGATTAATTTCGTTCGCAGCCGTTTTGTCGCCTGAAACCCTAGTGCGCTTGCGGTCGAGGGTTTAGAGAGGGCACGGTTGGTCGGCGAATGGTTTCTTCGCTCAGGGAGCTTGTGTTGTTGAGAACGTAGAGCTGTGACTAAATTGAATTATTTGCCGGCGCTGCGGGTTCTTTCTTCACTGGATGGTTTGCTGCGTTTTGTAAATTTTTAGTCTTTATTTTGAAATTCTTGCTTGCTCAAGAGCCTTGACTAGGTAGCAATGTCGTGGTAGCCAGGGCTTAGTGTGGGAAATTGTGAGACTTGTTTTGGGAACCGATGCATTGCGGTTGAGAGTGTGTCTGTGCCTAGAGAGAACACTGTCGGGGTGAAATTATTGGTGAAAAGTGACTCCATTCGATAACATGCATCGCTGGTGTCGAGGTCCAGTAGTCTTCTAGAACTTGATTTTCCCTGTTTAGTGGTTATCATAGGTTTACTTTGCTTACCAAGTTCTTGTCACCTGCTGAGATATGGACGAGCTAATGTGCATAGATTGAAAAATAGACGGTGGAATGAGGGACTCCTGCTTGTTTGTCATGCACCAGAGTTTCGTTTGTGGATCCATCCACAAAAGCTTAATTTGAAAGTTCAAGGCTATGGATTCATTTTTCTCTTTGTTGTCAAATCTGCAATGTCATCATCCCTTGACACGTTGTGTTTTGGGCAAGCACATATACACGTGGGTGCACCTACCTCCTTTTGACCTGGTACAGATCAATTTGTCCATTTTGTTAGTAAACCAGTCCAGTCCCCTATATTGTTGAATAAGATGGATACTAAGACTTCAAAGATATTTTTCCTGCATAATTCATTCGACCATGTGTCAGTTTTTATTCCCAGTCAGCCATCTCATTTGTCCTGTGAAGTTCTCTGTCAGCAGCATTAAAAAGTACTTCATGTGCAGTAATGAATTATATTGCTGATTTCCTCTTTTGAGGGCACTTGCCCTATTTGTCAGCTGTCACGATTCCGATCTTCTTCCTAGGGATGGAAATTCATGTTTGCCAGCTGTGTTTGTGTAACATTCTACGTAAGGGTATACTAGAACAGGTCACCAAACCTAACAATGATTAGTGTGCTTACCGGTGAAACATCAATACGACCTGAAAATTTTCAATACATTTCCCTGTAATTAATTTTTAACATATATAGATTACACACTCGTTATGTTAATTAAAATCTCAATCATGAATAATACGGAAATACTAGTCTTTTAACTAATTATATTCAAATGGGTCATAGACAGGTCGTGTCAATAACTGTCAACAACCCATTAATCTAAACGGATGGGTTGATTTTGTGCTTCTTCCTCCTTTTTTTGTGTGGGATGGGGGAGGGATTTGGGGGTGTTGCACTCGTTAGTTGTTTGTAATTCCTAATTTGGGGGTATCTGCCTATTGATGAACTAGGGGTGATTGGTTCCTAGTCCGGTCCAGTTCCACCTAGGAACCTGGAACTGGGCCATCACATCCTGGAATCGGACCAGTCCGGTTCCGTAGTGGGTAAATGGAACCAGTGAGGAAGAACACTGCAGGAGAGTATGCCTGGTGGTGATCGTTTTAGTTTCTGTGATTCAAATGACCAATTCTTGGAGGCAAAGAACTTTGACCATTTTTAGCTTCACGCCAAATGAGTTCGCCTTATTTCAGTTCCTTCATCACGCATAAGCCAAAAATTAAGGAAAAGATACCAGAAATGCAAACTAAAGATTGACAAGAAAAGAAGGGAAAAAACATCGGTTTGAGGGTTGTACATCTGTTTGAGTCTCCAGACCTTAGCTAGTGGATGGACTTAATCAGAGCAAGCAACTGCCGCTTCGTTGATAAAGAAGGGGAGGAGAGTCAGTCTCGAGATGAGACCACGAGAGGGAGGCATCAAGCTTGAGAGAAAGGGACGCAAATCGGGTGAGAGAAGGTGGCGTCGTTGGAGAGTTGAGCGAGAGCCGAGAGGGACTGAGAGTTGAGAGGATAGAGAGGGAAAGAGGCATGAGTTGAGAGGCAAGACGCGAGAGGGAAAGAGGAGGCAGAGAAGGGATTAGGGTTTATTTAGTAAAGTGTTCTTTAAGAAATAAAATAAAAGTAAAAAGAAATAAACTGGTACGCCCCCCTTTCTTTCTCCCAGGGGAACTGGGAACCAGATCGAAAATCACCAGTTCCATAAATTGGAATAGGGAATCAGACCGCCACCCTTGGCAATCGCCTAGAACCGGCCGGTTCGGTCTGGTTTGGGCGGTTCCTGGTTCCAGTGGATCTTCATACACACCCATATGACGACTGCAATTTACTCAATTTCCTTTTAAAGCAGTAGCCTTTTCTTGTAGTAGTATGATCTCAATGAAGTCCCCCTTTTAGTAGGATTTCGGGTTCCTTCACTTGTTTCTTATTTTTTGTCAACTATAGATGTTCCTCTCTGTCATCTTTTGCATTTTTGTGCAAGAGGGTAGTGATCTATTTGTTATCAAATTTTTTCTACTTTGTGCATTTTGTAGTAGTAATCAAGGATGGTTATTGACACATTATTTTTCCTGCTTTCTGCTCTTGCAGTAGAGCAATGGAGGAAGATCCCAGTGTAAGTGATCTTACAAATCTCTGTTATCTCATGCTTTTGATTCAACTTGTCTGTTCTGCTATCCTTTAAGGATTTTCTGTTTACTGTAAAATGCTTCTGCACTGAAATTGTTTATGAGGCGATTTTGCGATCTACGTCAATAGTAAATAATGAGTCGTGACAGGATTCATGTGTACTGTGAACTGCACATTTGTCAGATTGAATGCTTGTTGGAAATCATGAGCTTTATCTTCATGCTGTTTTCCAGTGAGATAATTTGTACATGCATTATAATTCCATTTAATGGATATAACTGGAGATCTGCAAGAAAACATAAGTTCATAATCTCCCCTTCTTCTGAATGTTTAAAGGAATGTGTGGACGTCAGCCTGACAAAGAGTTTTAAAACTTGTTGCTGTTACTAGAATTTGGTTATGATATGATGATTTGGTGTTGAGCACACTGTGAGGGGAAAACTTAAAACTGTTTCATCTCAGTATTTACATTTGTTGTTTTAAATTTGTGTTTGATTTGACTTTTGGGTGTACTTGTTATTATGAATATAATTGATAATGACCGAGCTCTTATCTATACCTTCTGGTACAGGCTACCAAGAACGAGGAAGAGGAATTTAACACAGGCCCACTGTCAGTGCTGATGATGAGTGTCAAGAACAATACACAGGTACAATATCTTAGTGGCCTCACGTCAGTACTTCATCGACATGTGATGTTTTCATAGACTTGATATTTTTTACCAAATAGTAAGGAGTACTGATAAGTAAACATAGCTAGACATTTTAATGGAGAATCTTTTGTACAGCAACTAGGATGGTAGAGAACCTAATCTTGTGAGGCTGAAATACAATTTCATTTTTTTTTCATTCAGCAAGAAGTACGCTAAGGTAAGTGGTAGTTGCACGTGGATTAAGTAAGAGGACTATACTTCGGAATCATGATAGAGTACTGATCAGTAAACAATAGCTAAACATTTTAATGGAGAATCTTTTGTGAGACAACTAGGATGGTAGAGAACCTAATCTTGTGAGACTGGAATACAGTTTTCTTTTATTCTTTACAGCAAGAAGTACGCTAAGGTAAGTGGTAGTTGCACATGGATTAAGTAGGACTGTCCTTCAGAATCATGATAGTTTCTGATTACTAGGTAATATAGTGCACGTAAGTCCTGGTGTTATTGATCTGGGAAGCACCTCGAAGATCTGTTTGCGTTCATCAGTCTGTATTAATTGTATGACAAACAAAATTCTTGGAGTGAATGAGTTAAAATTCATCAATCTGATGCCCGCAGCACCGATGTGGCTTTGAGTAAGTTTTTGATGATTCATTGTCTTTTCAGGTGCTCATAAATTGCCGGAACAACAAGAAGCTCCTGGGTCGCGTGAGAGCTTTTGATCGGCACTGCAACATGGTTCTTGAAAATGTTAGGGAGATGTGGACTGAGGTTGTCTTTCCCTGTCAATTAATTTATTATCTGTTTTATCCTTTTCAAGCTGTTAAATTTACTCATTTATTGTTCATCAATTTCAGGTGCCAAAAACAGGCAAAGGTAAGAAGAAAGCCATGCCTGTCAACAAAGATAGGTTCATCAGCAAAATGTTCCTGCGAGGAGACTCTGTTATCATTGTTCTGAGGAATCCAAAATGAGGTTTAGCAGATATTTCTTGATCTCCCGGCACTGCAGCGGCTGTGATAGTAGTTTTTGAACTTTTATTACCTTGAAGTAGTGCTTTTAATGTGTTGGAGAGAGTGTTTTCATCGGTGTAATTCTTGTGACGAGGTTGGTAGTCTGACTTTCTGATGTACAATGAAATGCTTATCGCTCTAAACTTTCAATCATCTCATTTTCGATATTTTGCCTTTGTTTTTAGCTCCTCTAGCTGCGTTCATGGTTCCGTAATCTTAGCTGCACTCTTGGGCCTTGTTTGATAACATGTCAAACATGCAACAAACAAGGCCTGATTTTATTCTTTTGTTCTCCAGAATAAAATATCTGGGGAAAAATTTTGAAATAGAATCAAGAAATAAAATATATATATATATATATTTTATATATATATTTTAGAACAATTTTAAAATCAAGTTCAAATTGTTTTTTTCGCTCTGTTCTTTCTTTTTCTCTTCCTCTCCTTCTTGCCAGAGGTCTGGCGAGATTGAGCCTTGCTAGTTATCGCTAGTCATCGGTGAGGGTCAACCTCGTGGCTGATGATCGCTAAAGGGAGAAGAGAGGGAAAAAAGATAAAAGATAAAAGTGTCATGAAATTATTTTAAAATGTTAAGTCTTAAAAAAATTTAAGGGTAGTATAAAATGTGTTTTTATTTTGGAAATAGAAAATTTGTGCCATTGTCAAATACTTTTGAATATCTAGAAACAGAATTAGAAAAAATTATTTCTGAATAAAAATTATTTTGGAAAATATGATGCTTATCAAATACATCCTAGTTTGTTAGCATCAGTCTGTTGTTTTTGCCGTGAAGTTGTGTAGTAGGCATCGTTCAGTGTTTCCATCGGAGGTTCTGATGTCATTGGATTTGGTCTGGCGGGCTTGTTCGTGCATCCCAAGTTGGACAAAGTTGGTGCAAATAGAGGGGAGATTCACTCGAAACTCTCACTTTTTCTTACAAGGCTTGGCTATAGCAGTTCACTTGAAACTTGATCCCTGGGCCGTTGAGGATCCATTGGCCCGAGAATCCTAACGTCAACAGACTAATAATTGCACGAGTAAGGTCCAAACATGGGACCATCCTTGTAGATGGTCGCATGAATCTCTTAGTTGAGTGAGGCTCATCAACGGCAGGATTCGCAGTATCCGGCTGAATCTATTAGTTGCATGCAGAAGGTTTTCTTTTCCGATTCATTTTGGGACCACGAAGTTACTTCTGGCTTCCTAGTCATTCAAGCCGAGTTCCTAACATTTGAAACTTCGTGGGAATTCGGTTACAAGTTGCAATAACAGGTTTCCTGCTTAGAAGATTGTAAAGTGCATGACAACAATGTATTCTATTTCGGGTGGTTGCAAAATGGAAAGAATTTAAGATGGAGAAGTAACAGGAAACTCGGTCATATATTGCTGAAGCTGAAGAGAAATACAGGACTAGCTGTATCATGGTGTTCCTCAGATGCGCAAGGGAAGGGCCAAAGAGGGGAAAACAAAAAAAAAAAGAATTTAGAAACTTCATCTCTATTAGGCCACGGTTGATAATAACATGAAAATTACAAAGGTGGTAAATATATTGAATCGAGATTATGCCTCTAAAAAAGCTAGTTCCATAGAGAACGTAAAAGACTCTTGTGCTTCTCTACCGTCTGTGCCGGTACTGAAGATTTCTAGGTCCAGGGAAGTTCCAGCGTGTCGTCCCACACGATTTCTCTCAATCCTTCCCCTACCATCTCATTTCACTGTATAATGTGCTCCGACCTAAGAAGACGAACTGCCAGATGCGACTCCTTCCTTGTGGTCTCCGAAGACGCGCTGCCTGAAGTCTGATACCATAAGAGGCAGACCCTTGCGGAGCGCAACCTTGGGCTCCCAACCAAGCAACTCCTTGGCCCTTGTGATATCGGGCTTCCTCTTGTGTGGGTCGTCCTCTGTGTTTGGCCTGAACTCGATCTTTGCATTCGGATCGATTGTCTCCTTCACCACCTGCCAGCGTATGAATGACAAAATTATCATGTCATGTTCCATTTCGAGAACCAGCAAATCTTATTTGATTTTCTATAGTCTCATATGCAGCTGATGTAAACATCGCGAGCAGATAAGTAGTGAAAACATTGCCTTAAGGATGTCGTAGGAGAATTGTTCACTTTACCTCAGCAAGTTCAAGCATGGTGAATTCACCAGGATTTCCGAGATTGAAAGGTCCCACATGCTCGCCTTCCATCAGACGCATCAGACCCTCAACCTATTGTCACATACAGCACATTGTAGAACGAGAGATTACTGCTAAGTTAGTAGATAAATAAGGTACGCTCGTGTTTTATACAGTAGCAATCAAGATGCAATGCCAATGCAAACAAATCATCTTTTGCCCACTTTGGAATTTTAACTTAGTTTATCGATCAAGTTTTTCAAGAGTATAGCGTAGTGTCTGTTCTGCCAATGGCAGAGGCACTTTGATAGTATGAAGGTAACTTCAGATAACCGACAACACATAAATTTTGTTTCTCACAATGTCAATAATGCTGAAAGAAATACAAAGATCCCCACCCTCATTTATGAACGTACGGTTGGCACCGCATGCCAAAAGCACCCATTCGACTAAATGTTAGCTAACCATGGAACGTCGAAACGACCTAACCATATCTGATCAGCAATCAATATATGTGGTCGAAAGTTGTCCTTACAAAACTAAAAAGTGGCCCAAATAGAACCATAGCAGTGAACCAAGTCACATGTAGCTTCGGTGCCAATAGACCAAGTCAAGCTGAAAATGAAGTATAAAAGGTACTGCCCGAGGTCAAGGAAACAAAAATGCAAGAATTTTGCAGATTCTCCATGATAAAAAAGAAAATCACTTTACATCCAGCTGCGGTTTCACGGTTTTTGTTAATGGGTACACTCAATTATAGCGCATTCTGGACATATTCAATCACACGCCATGTGCTTGCACGCTACTTGTCTTGGCTTTTACATGGGGCAAACACGTGAGGAAAAAAGGACAAGCATGTCTCAGTTTTTACTTTTTAGTCTGAATGTCCCTCTCAGTCCCCTTTCATCGGTAAACCAGATTTGAAAATTCAAATAAAAGAGAAAAGAAGAAAGAAAGAAATAAAAGAAAGTGCCTTTTCAGATCTGGTCGAGCTTGTTGACCTATTCGAGCACAGAAAAATTCCAAGTTGATCGATGAGATTAAATTAAGCTGAGAATGACCCGTGCTTACCAAGTCAGAAACGTATTGGAAGCTCCTTGTCTGCTTCCCGTCCCCATAGACGGTCATCGGTTCCTTCCTCAAAGCCTGCATCATTGCCGCAAATCATGATTTTCCACGCATATTCCGCTCAAAATACACACACCCATCAGCATCAAACTCTCTCTCTTTCTCAAGCGCGACGACGATGCTTCCAACCCAAAAAACAAGGCCGATCCCCAAAAAGCTCCAACTTTTACCGAACAAATACGCGTTCACACGAACCCAATTGAAAGCTTTTTCATTCTACTTGTCCAGCGCATTAAATAAACCAAAAAGGAAATGTGGGGGGAAAGGAGGAAAAAGAAGAGTAGTACCTGAGCAACGAAGTTACTGACGACACGACCGTCATCAATGCACATGCGAGGGCCGTACGTGTTGAAGATCCTGGCAATCCTCACCTATACACAGACACACAGAGACATGCATTGGATTTGGACCCCTCTTCCCTCAATTCCATAAAATTATACTGAATTTTTTACAAAAAATTAACATCTGGGGTGGCCCCATTTTCTCATGGTTTTTTATTTTTCTTTCTACAGTGACCGAAGGAGAAGAATTTTGTTTTTAATCGTTTTACCTCGACACCGGCTCCTCGGTGGTAGTCCATGGTCAACGTCTCGGCAGTCCGCTTTCCCTCGTCGTAGCAGCTTCGGACACCTGTCTCGACCCAACAACCAAAAACAAACTTCTGTCAGATCTCTCCCCATCTGGCCCCACCTGCCTGCCCAACTCTGACCCCTTGATTTAATCTCGGCCGTCCGGCTCTCGGACCACAGGTGGCCCACCTACACCTTCTCAGATCTCTCCCTCTCTCTCTCCGCGTCAAAGCCCAAGGCTTTAACTAATAGCCATGTTCTACGGGTTGAACTTTGACAGACCCAGATGGGACTTCTTCAAAGGACTAAAAAGAAATTGCTCTTCTCCCAAATGGAGAGTTGAGCTCCAAAACCAGATCCATCAACTCGAGAGTTAGGACCCTTATGACAGCCGATGATTCAGAGTTCAGACAAAACGAAAAAGAATTGAACTTGTAATGACCCTTCTTTCCATTTAGGACAGTAAAAAGGAATCTCATGACCATAATGACTCCCCCCTCAATTCAGCTCATTACGACAAATTTTCGTTTACAGCCAAAGATTCACCGTAATTGGCACAAATGGGTGATTGGCCCCAAAAGGACAAAATTAGCATGAATGGTAAATCTAATGCTTTAGAATCATGCGCCGCTTCGACGGCTGCCGAACTCAGAAGCCCGATGCAAGAGAGAAGGGGAGAGAGGGAGAGAGGGAGAGGGTGTACCGATGGGATTGACATTGCCCCAGTAAGTCTCGACCTGAGGGTGCTGGAGCGGATCTCCGTACACCTCGCTCGTGCTCGTCAGCAGGAATCGCGCCCCGACCCGCTTCGCCAACCCGAGCATGTTCAGCGTCCCGACCACGTTCGTCTTGTGAGATCACGGAATTAAGGACTCCAAACTCACCCGAGATGCAAGAATACGATGAACCCAAATAACAAAATTCAAAATTCAAACTTTCGAAAAGGGTAAATCGACGGAAAAGGGGAGGTTAAGATTGGAAAGGATATGATAGTCTTGACGGGATTGAACTTGTAGTGGACCGGCGACGCCGGGCAGGCCAGGTGGTAGATCTGGTCGACCTCCAGGAGGAGCGGCTCCACGACGTCGTGGCGGATCAGCTCGAACCGGGGGTTCCCGAAGTGGTGCATCACGTTCTCCTTCCGCCCCGTGAAGAAGTTGTCGACGACGATGACGCTGTCGCCCCTGGCGATCAGCCGGTCCACCAGGTGCGATCCGACGAACCCGGCCCCGCCCGTCACCACGATCCGCAGCCCCTTCCGCTTCAGGCCGAGGGGCACCTTCCCGCTCACCGACCCGAACCCGGCGCGCTGCTGGTACAACGCGCGCTCGCTCTCGAACCGGTCGAAGCCGCCGCCGTAGTGGGCCACATGGGCGCCGGGGATCGGGTCGTAGGGCCTGGATCCGTACCCGGAGCGGCCCGAGGGGCCACCGGGGAAGACGGTGAAGAGGACGGTGGCGATGGCAATGCCGACGAGGACGAATAGGAGGCGCTGCTCCCGGAGCAGGTAGCGGATCGCGCGCGCCACGGGGAGCCACGGCTTGTCGGGCTTCGGCGAGTACGCGTCCGTCACCGGCTGCGCGCCGTGCCCCCGGTAGGTCAGCTCCGACCCCATCCCGATTCCGGCCGTCCCTCCCTCTCTCTCTCTTCCTCGCGCGCTCCCGTCCGTCTTCGTTCTCTCGAGCTTTTCTCCGTTCTCTCTTCTCCCTCCCTTCCTTCCGGCGCCGATCTCAGGGACGATCGGAGGCCGGAGATTTCGAGATCGGAACGAGAGAAACGAAGGATGATTTGCAGAGAGAGAGAGAGAGAGAATTCGGGTCGGGTCGGGTCGCCGGAAAACTATTCGCCGGCGAGGGGCGGTTCTGAGGAGAGAGCGTGCGGCACGGGGAGGTGCTCCTTCCTCGTATTTAAGCAGCTCGGGCCGGGTAAAGAAGGGCCGGAGTTGGGTTTATTTACGGAAAATGACATTGCCACGTTTCGAAAAGTAAACGGTTGCATTTCTTTTCTCCATTTTGGTTTTCTCTTTTTTTTTGGGGGGTGGCGGTGTTGTGATTTAATTATTTAACTTGAAATTTGAAGGTGGGAAGATTAATTAATTAATTGATTTATTAGTAAAAAAGCGTTTAATTTTGATCATTTTTTAATTTTAATTTGCCCATCTTGATTATAAGTTTGCTCCTAAGTTGGGGGTGGGGGTGAGCTGTAACGTGTTGGTGATGGTTAGCTTTTTTCGAGATTTTGTTTGAATCTTCCTCCCTCTTCAGTAAAAGTTCATAATTGGAAACTTGACATTAATCGCTTTTGATGGGACTGGGGTTTTTATTCTCATTTGTAACTTTGATCGCTACTCATTACGTGTGCATGCGTCATGTATTCACACCCAAAAATCGACTACATTTCATGGATTTTGTGGAGATGTTATTACCTTTTATAAAAAGACAATAAAAGAGGAAGAAAATTAATAAATACCAATGAGCATCAGATGGTACGCACATTACAAAAACCCTTGCATCTATACAATAATAAAGACGGAATCGAAGGAACGTAACGAACATCCTTGGTTTTTTCGCTCATGAAACGTTCTGGTTGGTTTCATCCTGCAAGATTCTCACCATTCTTGGATGTTTGCGCACCCATTTCCAAAAAGAAATTATAAATTTGGATGTCTAATCTAATTTCAAACTTTTTAATTTAATCAATTTAATTCAAAACCTTTTAACATTTTTTCAATATAATTCTTTCAGCCAATTTTAATCATAAATCACCACTAGGGATGCCACTCATCTTATATGAATGGTCAACGTAGATATGAAATTTTTCTTAAATTTCTTTTTAAAAAATAAAAATGAAAAAAATACATTTTTTTTTAAATCACAAGAATTGTCCAAAATGGCAACAATTGTGCCACGTATTGAACCCACGTATTGTTCAAAAAAAAAAAAAAAAAATTATGCCACGTAAAATAACTAGTATCAACATTAGCAATTTTTAGTCAATTTTGGCAAAAAGAATTACAGTATTAGATTGGCATTCGTATAATAAATTTAGGTCTTTTTCGAGAATTATTCCCCTTTTGCCTGCACTTTCCTTCCAAGTAAGGGGATACAAGCTCAATGGAAACACAAAGGTCACGTGAAGTACGAATGCAAATCGCCAGGCACGCTTGCCTTCTTGCTGACGAGCTTTAGGTATTGGATTTCTTAGGAGCGTTACCCATTTATCAGCAGGAAAAAATAGCACTCGCGATCGCCTTTACACGATTCATGTGACGAGGATTCGATTGCGCGAGTCGATCCGCATGAGAATTGTCTACGAACTTCCGTCTTCAGTCGGGTAGAAGCGTTCGAACGTAGCAGCAGTTTCATTTCTCAGGCTATGCAACCGTCTGTCATTCATGCTATTTTCCCCCCTCCCTAAATTGTCGAAGTGCGGTCACGGAACCAAACCCGCAACATCACGAAAAAAGGCAAGATATTGAAGAGTGCTATGGAGCATGAGAATCCGGCGTATCTCCTTTCTTACATTATGTGAGTCTCACGTGAGGCTAAGTGAAATTAAAGGCATAGATGCATTGAGCTCACATGCACCCGGATCATTTAAGAAAATTTTCCATGGGGCGACTTGGTGAAACTATATTGCAACACAAGCTTTACATGACGTCTTGATGAGGGATTCGGCCCTCGAAAATCTCACATGAAAAAATGGGGAAAAGGAGTACTCATGAGCTCAGAACTCTTACACGTATAGTCGACACTACTTTTGTCATTTCAATGCAAAATTTATCTTGCTTCAAACAAACAAAGTTTCGTAAAACTTTGGTACCAGCCAAAAAAAACAAAAGTTAAACCCAATATTTACTCTAATAGGATCATGTTAATATTTTCAGGTTTCTGGTTCGGTTCAATTTTTTTTTTCATTTTGACCCGGTCGGATCCGCAGGTTTTCTTAAACCGATTTAAGAGGGAAACAGAAATGCCATGGTCTTTCAAGAACTTCTAAATACCGTGGTAAAGCATAAGCTTTCCTACGAATTCAAAAGAAAAAAAAATTGATGCCATTAATATAAACAAAAAGAGGGCCGCTCGGTTCAACTGAGAAACCAAATTAAAAAAAAATAAAAAAAAAAATTCGAAGAGAGGGGAATAACGATATAATGATGATTAGTCCGTCATAATCAAACACGTTTGGGAGCATCGCTTTTGAATAATAATGAAATTGTCTTATAGGTTGAATTCATGGGTCCGCAAGTTGGCCATACATATATAAAATAATAATAACAATAATAACAATTAGGTTAACAAAAAATATCATTACCACGACAAGCTTTGCATCCCCATATAGAAGTTTCCAAAACTAATCTCTAACCATCTGTCCGACGAAAATCGTGATTTTGGCTTTGCATCCATCCCTCATCATCCGGCTGCGCAAGCAAAACTTCAGTACACCCACTCTCAATAAACAATAAGAACGACCCCATCTCTCTCACCTACTTGGCTCGTGGGACACCCTAATTTTGCTCTCCTGATGGCTCTCAACCCATCGATCTCGATCTCGATCCAACAATATATAATAAAAAAATAAAATTAGGTTAACCTAGCCTACTATATGCTCATAGACATGTCGGTCGCTGTAAAAAAAGTCGGTCCTGCTAAAGACGAAATGGCGCTAAGGTAGTGTGTCACCATCGCGGCATTAACCATCTTTTGATATTCCCGTTTCAAGCACCAAAGCGGGGCAATCTCTGGTCATTATCGGACATCAACCCCCCAATCATCATTCCTAACTACCCAATTATTAGTGTTTATCGATGACGCTGGTAGACACCGGTTCGCCAGGCTTAGACAGAAAGATTTCTCGATATTCTAATTGAAGGTTTCGACTTTGCCAAGCGGGATTGCAAGTGTAGGAATGAACCTCGATTACGGTTTTCCTCTAAATTGGAATTTAAACGCAGTTTCTGTTAGTTCTCCGCCATGTGAATGAGTCTGCTTTTGATTGGAATCCAGCGGGAGAGGAAAAAATGATAATTTTAGTGGCTTTCAATGGAAGTCAAGGTTTACTTTGTCAAATGATAATGATAGATAGTTTATAACGAATAAACAAAAAATGGAACCTTCCCTACCAGTAGGTGACCCCGAAGGAACCGCCCCCGGCAATTGCCCATCTCGAAATCGACCAAAACCGAAAGTTCTTTCTAGCTTGGTGGCGAAAGCATGGAGTGATTTCGAGCTCGTTTGCGTTAATTTGACTTGGCCGATGTGCACACCGCTTTGAGTATTTCGGTTTGTTAGAATCCATCATTAGGCATGTGGATCGGTCTTGTTCTAATTTGGGAACTGGAATGTACCGATCTAGCTAATTCTGGATGATTCCCGATTTCAAAATTTTGGAATCAAGAATAACCAGTGCAATTCCTAGTTCCACATGAAGAACTGAACCGACGGACCGATCAAATTTTTTAATTTTAATTATTTTTTTATTGTAACACGAACTCTAACTAGTAAATTATCTTCTTCTTATACTTATACTGTGGGGAATCTCCTAGCTATAAGAATAAAATAAACATGAATAAAATCATTGGGATTTTGCAAACTAGTAAATCAATCCAGTTAGATTCAATTTTAAGATGGGAATCAACCACCAAAGTTGGAAACGATCACCCCTATCCATCATCACTCTCCCTTGGGACCTCCTTTAGCTTTTCTTTGTTTGAAAATTCTCATTTTTAAAATATATAAATCGATTCTTTTAAATTACAAGAAGCTTTCCTTTTTATCTTTTCTTTTTTGGAATAAAATAATTATAATCTGGTATACCGGGAGAATGCAAAAGGGTTGCTGCTTTTGATGAAAGGTCTTTTGGGTGTGTGTATTACGTCATCATCACTTTTTCGAGTACAAGGCAAACCATATACTAATACTCGCAGCACATTCAATGTATTACCTTTTCATACTATGAAGGAAAGGATTTGACCTTGCACGTGTTCTTCTTGATCGAGCATCCATCAATATTTTGTGCAAGGGTCTACTTGCCCCGAAGGGAAAGAGGGAAAGAAAAGGTCCACCTAATAAAAATTTATTAATCTTCATTTAAGACGGGATTAAACTCGAGCTTATTTGAATTTCACCAAAGCATGGCAAATTGTGACTTTATATCTCTCAATTCCCTCAAATTTCGCAAAATTTATCTATGGGGGGATACTAGACCAACCCATTTGATAGTGAATTTCATTCTCCCTCTTTCTTTCTTTTTTCTTTTTTTCAATAGAGTAAATTCATTTTGTTAAGAGACAGGTTGGGGACGTATATTTTGGAATTAACTTATAACTTTTCTTGCCAGTATAACCCCGGCCCTAGGAATTATGAAATGATATTTTTTTGATGTCAAACATTATATAGTACAATGATTGGTTTGATAAAGCATTGGCATTGCACAGGAGGGGGTGGACCATCTTAGGTTCGAAAACATCGTATTATTATTACCTCCCGGGCCACCCATCAGACTTCGACATCGACCGGAGACAAGTGGACAAATAGGCACTAGACTCCAAAGACATTTTCCTGTCTCTAAATTTTTCCTCTTTCTTTCAATAATTTTCAACAAGGTCCATTTGTTCTATATATCTCATGGCACTGAATATATATCTTGAAGGCCAATACCCAATCACCGCATGCCATGACGGCTTCGTCTTGTAAAGCATCAAGTCTCGAATCCAATGAGAATGATCTTTTCTCGAACAATTCGTATAAATAAGACCCACTCTCAAATTGTCACTTGAATACTTTTTTTTTTGGAGATGTTAGTTTATATTCTACGAAATTCTCATGTAAACTCTCTGTCACTCGAGACCCCCTCAGTTGTTCCAAAAACATGTAGGACAAGCCGGCTCAACTCGGTTACAATCCTGCTTCCTTCACGGTTTTTTGGCCAGATCTTTGTTTTCCCGGTTCAATCCGGTTTTGGCTTTGTTTAGGCTTATTACCTCAAGTTAAAGTTCTAAGTCCACTGCTGTCCATGTCAGTCGGGAAGACTAAACAGCAAAGATCTGTCATCTTCTCCCTCGATCTTGTCTTTAGAGTCGGTCCCAAGTGGCAAAGAGAGAGAGAGAACGACATCTTCAGTCGCACGTCGCAGGAGCATTGCTTTAGAAGCGACGTTGACCCTCCTCCTTCCCCCACGTTGCGCTTTACCAATTCCCACGTTTCCACACCAACCCCATAAAACCCCGTGATCAGTAGTAGATCTAATCCCGTCGGTACGAAGAACACACAGCGGGTAATCCAATGATCAAGCAGCGCATTATTGCGCAAATAATTGGTGCGCCAAGAGATCATCTGAATTAGAGAACAAGGGAGGGAACGTGCATTTGACGACGTTCCCTTTTATTTCACGACGAACGAGGGGGACTTTTATTGATCGGATTATCACGTAAATCTTACTGTCGGCTGAATAATGGTTGACTTTTCCCCCATTGATTATGGTAGCTGGCCGTTGTCAGATCGGTGTATCCGTTCCTTACATACACGTACGGTGGCAGATGATGAGCTTTGCAATCCCAGCTTTCCGACGTATCTCGGTATCTCTCCCGGAAGAACTTCTAGTGCCATCATAATCGCCGTTCTCAATTATGTGGATTCAAGTATGAATAGATCGTCAGACCACAAGAAGAAAGTATGAAGAGATTGATGTACTTTAATCCATGGACATGTTTAGTACTTGGTCAGTATAATAAGAAGTTATGCCTTTGTCGTTTGTGCCCCATTTACTAAATCTAGATCAGGGATATATTATATTCCGTGAGAGACTAGATTGATAAGCTTTTATGCTGCGTTTAATTAGGTTCTTTTGAGGTAAACTTTTAAGAAAATGCAAATGATTTTAGATTAAAGGGGTTCTCACAATGCAAATTATCTTCAATAAAGTGTACTTTAAAATTGTATTGAAAAGCAACTTTACTTTCCACATTGTTTGGAAAAATTATACTTAAGGAATTTTGCAATTAATTTTTTTTTTAAAAAGAACTCAAATCCTTTGTCAGCATTTGATGAAACACCTAAGTCAGCAGAGAGCCAAATCTGGCTCTTGCGGCCTTCACTTGAGGCCATGCAACCCTTGCTTGGGGTCATGTGACCTCAAGTGAGACTTGCTAACACTAGATCTAGCTCATTGATAGTTAGATCTGGCATCGCGCAAGGCATTTACGGTGAGGGCAAGTTTGAAATTTCAAAAATTTAGCAACGGCATAACCAAAAGGAAAAAATAATGCATTAATATTTCTGAAATGCTAAAGCCCAAAGTTCCTATAGACCTACCTTGTGCTAAGGCATTTTAGAGGACTTTGAAAATATAATGCATTGCCCCAAAACTTAAAAAAAAAAAAAAAAAAAAAAAGGTCAAATTCCTTAGCATTTTGGCAAGGTCTTTAGAGTCCGAAAGACTAATGGGAAAGCCCTTCTCAAACGCAGCCTCTTCGTGAGCGCGGGTTGCTATGTGAACCATTCACGGCTTGGTCCAGGAGTTTTCACATCGATCATGCTGGGCGTACGTGGGGCGTGCGTCATTTGTGGCTTGGTCTTCATGTCCAAGACATCGCGCGACAATTTCTTCTTGGTCGGCAATATCCGAACAGCTTCTTCACATTGATTCCAATTAGATTGGTCATCGTCAAGACTTTGGAGACGGGGGGAATAGCGGAGCGATGCTGTTTCAACCCTCCTTTGATTTATTTCTATCGTGGTCTCTAAATTTTCTTCTGCTTGATGTACTCTCTAATGTAACAAAAGTGAATGGCGCAATCTGGTTCTCTTTTTATGACCCAAAAAAAAAAAAAAAAAAATCCAGTGCTCTTTGCATAGCGCCGACCATCAACTGTGCGGCGATCGCACACAACCCCACCATACCACCATCATCACCTCTGGAGTCATTGCTATAAGGCTTGCCATCAAACGGATTTCGAGACTGCCCGTTGAAGTTGCCCGTCCTTAGATCGGACGTCACAACTCCGCGGTCGGACATGGAGATGGTGTTCATGCGGTGGCGATGATGGCATACGCGTTTGTGGTGGTGTAGTTCGTGCTAGCTACGATGTCGGTGGTGGTCAGGTTGAGTCTGGCGGCAGCGGCGGTGTTATTCAAGTGTGGCGGCTGGGGTGGTTGATTTGCTCACGCGGGTTGAAAGTGAGGATTGATGCTATTTGCCTAAATAGCAAGACCTGCACAAAACAATAATTGCTCTTTGTATCTAACCTCCATGTTATTATTCTCGCCATGTCAAGAGAAAATATTTGGCGGTATCAAAGCGTCACGTCAGCTGTGGACATAGTACATTTATCCAATTGGACCACTCACGATCTCATGTGTGACAAAGTATCGTAATTTAATAAAGAATAACCTGCAAAAGCTGAAGATAGGAATCATAAATGAAGGGCGACTTCATTTAAAAAATTTGGGCGGGTCCTGGCAAGGGCGAGGCGCTGAGGAGAGGAAGGGGAGGCGAGAGCAAGAAGATGAAGGTAAAGCTGGGGAAGGAGCGTTCGAGACGGGAAGGGAACAAAGCTGTGATGTTAATCATTCTCTTGAAAAAAAAAGGTGGGTTGAAGGAGGAAAGAGAAAGCCGAGCGGCCATATTAAATATTTTAACAAAGCTGCCATTCATTTATGATCTCCATGAGTTGTCCGACCGGATAAATGCGCGCCGCGCATCAAACAAAGCACCATACATTTACGTCCTTCCCTGGCTTTCGTTCGTGGTTCAATTTTGAACGAGACTTTCGATCAATGGTTGGTCATCCCCAATGGACTTGGACTTGGATGTGTCGAGACAAAACGGACAGCTAAACACCACATGATGTGGGAGTCATTTTCACTAGTATTAGCTTCCTAGCCTTAGAAGAGCCATCAAATGATTGACGTATAGCCTTCGAGAAATGCGTCCACCGATCATTCCCATCGATTTCCGCCCCAGAAAAGAGACTTCCCCAGCGGAATTTTCTCCTTTGACAGCATGAGAAGAGAGCAGAGCAGGGGCCTAACTTCCCATGGTTCGCCTCCATTAATGACTGCGCCTGATGCGTTTTTCCTGTCCCCTCTATTTGAGCGACCGATGTCCGTGGAGAGTTTGATTCTCACATCAGCTCTTTCCCAATACGCATCATTTTCAGAGGAAAAGGGAGCTCTTCGAGGCCGACCACGCTATATATATTAGCAGTTAGGCATGAAGTTTGGCATGGACTTTGGAGAGGTCATTGCAATGACATCGATCGCGGTGATAAAACGCCCGCCATCCACGGTTTTACTATTCAAACCAATTCCCCCCACATAATGTCAAAAGAAAGATTAACATACATGCCATTTAACCAAAAGAGTCCTAATCATGACCTAATAGAAACCCACTGCATCACCTGGTATATGTTAATCAAAGAATTTGGTTAGGTTCATTACAGTAGACCAAACCCGTTTCACTACTAGAAAATTAAGAACCACACTTGATGCCACTTGAAATTATATACCAACAACTTTAGCAATAGAACGGATCCACAGGATATTTGTTGTCACTAGAATTGCTTCTTGAGTGGGCGGAGACACTAGGCTAAGAGAAAAAAGCCACATTTCATGGAGATGCTATTGGATAACTCAATCAAGCGCTAAGAAATCAAAATTAAAACATTCAATAACTGATGATATTAAATCAACTAATTTCTAGAAGAAATAACTAATGTCCATCCTTATCAATGTTTAAAAGGTGTTGTGGGTATCATTTATCATCTATAGAATTCCTAAACATGAAACCATTCGAACCATAGCAAACTCACATGGGCTCTTTAAATTTGTGAAAATTTCAAAAAAATGTTCTAGGCCCATTGCACTTGAGCTAATTTAATCATAATTTTTTTGACGATTTATCAATGTAATTATTCCAATCAATTTTAATTAAAAAATGCTGATGTGATAATTTAGTTAGCATCGACCATCGTTTGTAGTGTGATCGACATTGATGTAGATAATTTTAAAAAAAATTCTAATTTTTTTTTCCTTTCCTAATGGCTAGTCTTAGGTGATGGCCGCAGCCCCAATAAAAGTAATAAATAAATAAATAAATAATCAAATTAGAAAAATTGAATTTAAAAAAAATTAAAAAATTATCCACTTTTGTGCTGGCGATACCAAGTAGGACAATTGATGTCCATATCAATGAATTCGGTTCCAAATTGTCCAAACGAACTCTATTGGCATATTGTCAAAATGTTTAGGAATAAATTGACTAAATTAAAAGGTTTATGACATAATTGACATAAATGTAATAGACTAAAATTTTTTTGGTAATTTCTCCTCCAAACCCATTGGTGGTGGGCTCTTGGACAAGCATATGGGCTCAATCGAATCCGCAACAGAGCTTCAGTGGCCCTTTGAGGATTTGGGAGAACCTAGTCATGAGCTTATTTCATCTGATTTATAGCTTGAGATCATCCACCAAGTCACTATCTCCCAACATCAAGCTTCAGGGGAAGGTACAGACTTCGCTCAGATCGATAAGGATCGTGATGACGCTGCAGGTCTTTGAATTTTTCCTCATTCTAATTGATATTATCTGGGGTTTCTTTGCATGGCATAAAGCATCAACTGTGTGTAAAAATAGGACTAATTCTGAAAATTCCAAGTCGCAACTCGATCTAGGTTTCCCGTCATGATTTAGCGACATTCGGCTGGGGTCAAGTGTCCTTGGACTTGAATGGCATGAACTCTCAATTCAGCAGCGATTGGATACCAGACGATGATGTTCTTCTCCGTATCTAACTTCCACGGCGCTTTCCACATGTCAAACCCCGCACAAAATCGCTTACATTCCCTTAGTTTCGTTCGCGATTCCATTTGAACGAGACTCGCCATTCGATAGTTGGTCCATCGGTGACTCTATACACGACTTTTGAGAAACGTGTCCATCGATCATTCCCATCGATTTCCGCCCTAGAAAGAGACGTCTCCAGCGAAAGTCATGTTGACGAAACGAAGAAATGAAAGCAAGGCAGGCGCCTAATTTCCCACGGTTTGCCTCCATCAACGCCCGCGCCTGATGCGTCCGTCCCGTCGCCTATACAAAATTAGAGTGACACATGTCCGTGGGGAGTTGATTCCGACACCGGCCCTTTCTAAATTCACATCATTTTCAGAGGAGAAAGTAGCTTTTTTGAGGCTGACCACACTTGTATTTAGCTGTTAGGCAAGGAATTTGGAGAGACGTCATTGGAATGACATTGATTGCGGTGAAAAGAAGCCCGCTAATTATGGTACATTATTCAGACCATTGTCCCCCCCCATTGTCAAAAGATCGATTAATACGTTCCACGATAGACACAGTGGCGTTTAATCAAAGGAGCCTTAATCGTGACCCAACCAAAAGCCCGCCGCATCATCTAGTATATACGTAAATCAGTCCTCCAATAGTCATTATATAGTGCACCAAATCTATTTCGATATAATAAGATTAAGAAACACAGACAAACTCCATTTATTTTATGAAAAATAAATAATTTAAAAAATATTTTCATTAAAGTAATTGTTTATATTGTCTAAAGTAGTTAGTAATAATATATTTTCATGAATGATGAATTTTATTTTTTCATTCATTTTTATAAGTGATCATTTTAGAATAATATTTTCTAAATTATTAATTT
Organism: Eucalyptus microcorys; assembly: GCA_014182515.1. NCBI lineage: Eukaryota > Viridiplantae > Streptophyta > Magnoliopsida > Myrtales > Myrtaceae > Eucalyptus > Eucalyptus microcorys. Next base: position 10,283,330 of record CM024569.1, read on the forward strand.
TCCATGAAATAAACACATCATAGATGCCACTTATAATTCTATACCAACACTTTAGTAAAAGAGTAGATCCACACTAGATTTCACATCTCATGGATATGCTATTCAATCACTCAATCAAGAGCTAAGAAAACAAAATTAGACACTCCATATCTAATGTGATTAAGCATGTATGGTGACATCAACTAATTTCTAGAAGGCATAACTAGTGTCCAACCTTAATTGTGCTTAAAAGTTGTTTTGGGTATCGATTATCATCGGCAAATTTCCTAGACATGAAACCATTTGAATCATAGCAAACCCATTTTGTGGGTTCTTAGACAAGCATGTGGGTCGTTCACTAGAACCAACAATGGAACTTAAGACTATATGGTAATGTTTTCGTTTCTCCTAATTTTTATTATTTTGTTCTTCGGAACAAAAATTCATTTGGTAACGTGAAGTAATTTTTGTATTCTTTGGAATAGAAAAGTCATTGGAGAATAAATTTGGAACAAAAACAAAAAGTATAAAAAAGTAACTTTTTAATCTCGGGAACAATTCTTAAAAATAAAATTTTCTTTTCTTTTCTTTTTTTCTTCTTCTTCTTCTTCTTTGCCAATCACCACCCCTAGCTGTCACCTGCCACCTGCCACTGACGGCCAACCGCCATTGTCGCTGTCGGCCAACTGCAACCGTCGACTATTGCCGATGATCGTTGATGTCGCTGCCACCAACAATGACCGGTCGACGTTGATGCAACTAGTGTTGGCCATAACCAATCGTCGACCGCAACCAACTGGCTGTGAACCACAACTATCGGTGGCAGCAGTGGTGACGTCGGCGGTCATTGGCAACGCTCGGCGACAGCAGCAATCGGCTACTATCGATAGTAACGACAAGGAAGAATAAGAAAAAAAAATTATAAAAAATTCTACATTACAAAAAAATTTTGTAATTCGTACTAAACGCATCCTTGTTTTTTTTTCATTCCGAGAATATAAATTTTATGTATTTACTAAACGCGTTCTTTTGCTGAGAAATTATTTTAGAAAATAAAAATAAAAAAAATATTATTTCTAAAAAAAAATTATTTTTCGGAACAAATGCGTTGCCAAACGGACCTTAAGAGGTCCTGCGGATTGTGGAGAACCTTTAGCATGAGCTAGCTAGTTTCATCTGATTTTTTAGCATATGATGTCATCCAGCAGAGTCACAGTCTAGCAACTTCTAGCATCAGGGGAAGGTACAAACGTCCCTCAGATCAATAAGGGTCACGATTAAAAAAAAAAAAATAAGGGTCACGACAAGTATCCAATTTGACAGCCCACCACGATACTTTCTGACTGAAATAAGATGCAATAGGTTCATACCTGAAGTCAGGACGGGCATCAATCTCCAATGATTCAAAGCCTAAAGAAAGGATTCACCATATCACAACTACAATCAAACAGTGTCTTTGACATGGAAAGAGGAGGGGGTATTGCAGCTAAGCAAGCCTAATGTGCTTAAAATTTCCTCAGCGCCCGCTTGGCTCGGCGATCCTCGGCCGGTACCCGATTTGCTCGACGAACTTTGAAAGCCGGACGTGCTTTGCAGCCCACTGGTCAGCCAGCTTCTGCTCTTTAGCCTCCGCGTCCCTCCGGAGACCCGCCAGCTGCTCCCTGTATTCCGCCTCGATCCTCTCCAAGCTCACCTTCTGCTCCTCCCTGAGGGCGTTGATCTTCGCCTCGATCTCCTCCACTTTCTCCCTCCTCCGCCGGGCCCGCTCTGACTCCAGCTGCATCTCCGCCCTCCTCATCCCCCACGCCGCCTCCTTCCTGTGGGCTGCCATGGCGCGCTGTACTTCCTCCAGCTCCCTCGAGCACTCCACGAGCTCGGAGAACAGCGCATTCTCTCCGGAGGCGGGGCCAGGCCCACGAGAGAGGGAGTTAGCTAGAGTCAAAGAGGAAGCATGGGGTTGGAGCCACGGGATTGGAGTGGCGGCGACTGTCGAAGGAGAGAGGCTCAGGGTGACAGATGGGGAGGGTGGCCTGAGGGTGGGATTCTCGTTGGAGTTGGAGAGCCATGGAGGAAGTAGAGTCGGGGAGGGGGCGGGAGGATTGTTATTGGCATGAAGATATCCACCATTCGAAGTCGCCATCCCTTACAGCTTTAATAGAGCAGTTGAATCCTCAATGTACAGGCAGCCACTGATCAACATTGAAGATGACAAGTTCGTCACACAAAATCGACATTGTTTATGATGAATCGAGCAAACAAAGAAAAAGCAGGTCTCGAAATAAGAGAATTTTTCCACTGGTTTCAGAATTATTGCATATACAAGCTGATTGAACTTGAGGCACTTCAGTTATCAAAAAATACATTGCTCTGTTACCATAAGATCGATCTTTATTATGGTCTCACTGATCTTACTATGTTGAGGGCATTTAACATGGCTTCCTCGTCCTTTGCGATCTATTAGGCCTTATAATTCGTACCAGAAAATAGTTCTGAAGTTCTCTGTGTCATCTCTACAACTCGGTCACCTTTGAATTTGTTATATATGCAATCAATTATCATAGTATAACATAAAAGTGACCTGAATGTTAGGAGTCACTCAACCCAAAAACACTGAAAAGCAAGTGGAATTATATAGGTTATGACTAGTGAGCAGCAATTAGAGCAAATTCATGATACTCACTTGTTTATCGAGCAAAAGAAAGGGAAAAGGATTGTTTAACAGACCGAATTCTCATCTAACAATTTCTTCATGAAAAATCCTTTATCTTAGAAAAGATCCATCGTCCCTTATCTTCTTTTTTGTTCTTTGGACAAATAAAAAAGGTTTCTTTAATCTTGAAAATCACTTACCCTGTCAATCATGCGTGTAGAAATAAATTTCCCACAGGCAGCTTGAACTCTAGGTAATTTAGATGTAAATCAAATTCACGCAATAGGAAGCTTTTCGTTTATCTTTTTCCACTGATAGCAGACAAATACTACGAGAGGTTTTTCAAGATCATTGCAACTTTTGTCTCTTCCTAGAGTTCTATCACTCTCGTCTCGAAGTCATCAGCACCTCCAAATAAAACAGGAATTAATCATGAAGTTCTTGGCTCAGAGAGAGAGAGAGAGAGAGAGATTGAAGAAGCTCAAGTACAGACAGTGGGGAGAGCACATAAGAGACTTGTTAGAGCAAGACATGAGAGCATCTATAACACAACACATTACACATGCAGGCTACACGCATGAAACAGCAAACGGGGAAACGAGGAAGAAGAATCTTCTCAACACTCCCAAACTCGTCTCTTTTAATCAAGAAAAAGGGAGAAAAGGAAGAGCAGAACCATAACTGCAGCAAAAGAAACTGGACTGACGTTCGGAAAAATAGGGAAAACATAAATGGTGGTGAAAGCAAAGACTGCAGGAGCAATTAATAGGGTCTTACGCAGATGCCCATGTCCAGCTTAACGTCGATGAAGATCGTGAGGAAGAGATCGGTGCGAAATCTGGAACGAAGTAAGAACGGGAACGAACGAAAGTGGGTTCGATGGAGGGAGGGAAAGCAGAAAGAAAGAGAGAGAGAGTGGGGGTCTGGTTTGGTTTTAGGGGTATGCGATGAAACGAAGCAACGGGGGAGAAAAAGCAGTGGCCAGTGAAGGATAGAGAGAGAGAAAGGGAGAGAGAGAGTGAAGGAGTCCGCGTTTCGCGGCACAAAGAGACGAGGGTGAGGGCGACTTCACCTTCGGCTCTGCCATTTCTGCAACCACTGCTCCCAAACAGAACTCTCGCTCTCTCTCTCTCTCTCTCCCCTTCCCGTGCAGGTGTCAGTGATGCGTTACATCCACTCTCTCTCTCTCTCTCTCTCTCTCTCTCTCTCGACTTCTTTTGTTTTCCTTTACCTTTTTCCGCCCCTCAGGACAGTCGCATCCACGGTCGCTCGTGCTGCCCATTTCGCACTTCGTGTGCGTTTTTTTTGTCTTTCCACGAGATTTTTACTTCTACGCCGTGTAATCAATGCCCTCTCTTTCCACATCGTCTTTGGCGTTCCCGTTACTTGAAAGCAGTCGAACGACCGAATCACCTTAACAAAGCCTTCACCCATTTTACATTAGTCAACGTTTTTCTTCCGAATAGATTCACCTTATACATCATCTTCTTTCACGTGCCCATAAACGTTAAACGAAACATTATGGTCTCCACCATATGCACCGTATGCGGATGTTAAACTTTGGGAAAATTTCCTTTGAATATCACCAAACGCGCACTAATCTAAATTTACTGTCTATCCTTGGAAGTCTAGTAAAGGCAAATGAAGGAAGGAGGGAGAGAGGATGGGGGGAGGAGGAAGGTGCCGAGGGTAGTGCCATGGCTATCCATTGCGAAGGATAAGGGTATTACTACCGCTGGCAGCCATGCTTGCCCGACTGCATAATGCGTCCACGGATCATGCCCACTTCCTACACTTTTATTGTATTATAGGCAAAAAAAAGTAGTCATAAAATGCATGTTTTTGTACTTTATTACAACCTAGTTATTTATGTTGAAATATGATCCTACATTGATTGACAATAGGTTTTAAATACTCTTTATATTTATGTAATCTCTCTCCACCTATGAGTTTAAACTTTTGGGTTGAACTTTCTAACATAATATCAAAGTCAGTTATTCTTTACACAAATGTACAAATTTCCACATGCAGTTCATGTGGTCTTTATATTTTCATGGTCTTCCTCTACTTATTAATTTTAAGTTTTTTGGTTGAATTTTCTAACAATTTAGATACAAGTGATGATATTTATGTAATTTGCAATCATTAGTTGACCTGCTGCTTTTGTTAAAAAAAAAAAAAAAATTATTATGAAGTTTTCAGCAAAACAAATATACATTTTTACAATATTTTGGTTGGCGAAAAATGAATAATTTTTAAAATATTTTTTTTAAAAAAATTGTTAGCCCATATAAAATTATTTTCGTTAAGTGTTACCTAGCTTTGAGCTTTTAATGCATCTTTGGAGACGTTCGATATTTGACATTCAATGGTGAAACGACGGTAAACTACTACATGTTTGAGGAATACAAATTAGTTGGGCTTGCGAGTTGTCTTGGAACGCAACGCAAATCTGCACGCGCAAAGTTGTCGCCTGTCCTACTGGAAGAGACAGGGAGAACACGATCGAGCCAGTGGACGGGACGACACCAATTACAGATGACAGCGGCCGGGGGCTTAGGGCTTGTAAAGGAGATGGAGCAAAGGTGGCGACGGAGGAGGCGGCGGTCTCGGGCTGCTTAGGGAAGAAGAAAGGGACAAAAGGATAGGACGCAAATTTCTACGGGTCGGAATCGGATTGACGTTGCGGATTAGAAAGCTCTCTCTCTCTGGTGGATGGACGAAAGAGTTGTCGGCCAAATAGTCGTCCTTGCGCAATATGGCACCAAAAAGTCCCGACATTATCCCATGGCAAAAAGTGCCTTCCTCTCTTTCGTGCGTGGGATGGATAGCGAGCGCTTTAGCAAAAGCATTACCAAGTCAAGAGGACTAAACACTTATGCAAAGGATACTGTTACCAATACATTTCGAATGAGGTAATGCTAACGTAATACACCCATCCACTCCATACTAACGATGAACCTCGAGCAGGCCGAGTTCGATTCTCGAACCCCACCTCGTCGCGTCACCATATTTCTCTTTATGTATAGCTACGCTTAGTTTATCTAGGTGAGCAATATGATTTAAGGACTAACATAGACCCTTTCACGGGATTTTACAGGTTTCTGTTTAGGCAGGTTCACCGGTGGATGCAAGCTTGTTGGCAAGAGCCAGGGCGTTGCTGGTGTAGTACGTGACCCTCTGGACCCTGTTGTGGACCGCCCTCACCACTCGGCCTCCCGTCTGCCCATCGAACCCATCCAAGCAGGTGTCCTCGTCGGTCAGCGCGGCGCTCATCCACGTCAGGAGATCGCTCATCCGGTCATTGAAGTCGTTCCTGGTCAACATCCTTAGCAACCCGAGCGACTTGTGGAGGTTGTCTACGGCGTCCTGGAAGCACTCCAGGCAGTCCGAGAGGGCGACTCTGTTCCTCCCTCTCAACGACCTGGAAGTGTTCACCTTCTCCAAGTACCGGGCGGCGTTCTTGACCTCGCTCAGCGACACGGAGACCCCGGCCCTCGCCCACCTGCTGGGGCTCCTCTTGGCACTGCTCGAGAACGATGCCAGCGACCGGATGCAGAGGTCGCGGTATTGCGTCACGCTGCACGCTTCTTGGACATAGCTGGGTCCACGACCCCGCGCAGCGACGTTAGTAAGCCAAAGCAACAATAGGAGAGCGACGAGGTTACTCATCACACTGGCCACTGTCATCCTATACGGATTCGGTTTCGGACCACGTCTTGATTGTGGCAGAAACCAAAGCGTGACAACACCGTATAGTATCGCCGAGTGAGGTGTGATGAGTGATGTGAGAATGAATATTTGCGTGGAAGGTGCATCCTTTTATAAGGGGCTGAAGGCTTACCTGGAAAGTTGGGACTTTTTGACAGATGGGTTTTGTAAACGGACGAGCAAGAGGGTGGTGTGTGAGTGCAATAAAGAGGGGGAGGGAGAGAGAGATGGAGGTGAGCTGAAAATAGTAGATACAGGTTTAAGTATAACTGATGGACATGTGAATGGGCAGGTGAGCTTCTCATGAACTTTGGGGATAAGGAGATCCGTCAGGGATCTTCTTTCATATGGAGATATCAGGTGCCTGCAATTCCAGAAATATTAGCATGAAATCAGATCGAGTGGGCAACATGTGATAGCGATATGCATCGACTCATGGATTGCAATGCTCTTTTTCTTGAATCTTCACTTCCTATTCTTGGTAAAATGTTCGGGTGGCAATGGCGAACATTCAACAAGTCGAAAAATTGATGACATTGTCAAGGCAATGGTAAACATTTCGCTGAGTGAATATGTCTAGTAAGTTCAAGTTGGATTCGCATATCAATCCGTGACTCGATCCGCTCAGAAGGCCAGTGCTATCAGTCATGTTGCTCTTTCTTTTCTCTGTTTTTCTTTCCTTTTATTTTTGGTCAGGGCACTCTAAAACCGTCAAGCAATAATGGTGAGCACATGCCAGGTTCCATATTAGAAGGTACAGGTGAATCGTGACATTTCCGTAACGAATGATGTATAGTATATGCTTTTGTGGGTACCCGGTTGGCTACTTTCCTGACAGATTGCTTGTCCGAGATGCTAAACGCAGTACTCTCCACGTCGTTTTTACACTTTGAACTCATGCGTGTGAGACTTCATCACTAAATGATAGCTCGTGTGGCCAAGGAACACACAGAAGTCACCGCTGGTATGAAGTGACAGACCTTCTGAATAAGAATGCAAACCAAACTTGCATACAATAAAGGACCAGTTTTAGAGCTCAGCGAGCTTTATAGTTGTGGACCTGTGACTCATCTGAAGAGCCGGTCTGGGCGTTTGGCGTGCTTAAAGAAGCTCATCTAACCACTCCAGTCTCCAAATTTAATGGCATGGAGCGGCTGCCACGTCTGAAAAAACCCAATTCATCCCGCATCAAGCTTCACTATTTAAAATGGTTTAACAGGGCGCTTGCAATCTTATGAAACATCAATCGTAAGGTCCAATAGTGCGATCATTCAGTGGAAAACAAGCTAGTACTTCATCACAAGATGAGCCCCACGGGTCTCCATAAAGTTCTTGAAATCACTCGAGTACAAAAAGAGAAGGCTCTCCTACAAAACATACAGGGGTTACAACTTGCATTGATTTTCCAGTGTCATGAAATTTATTAAATATCATCTCCTTAAAAAAATTCAAGTTGGGTGTTAATGTCCTTATGAGAATGAAATTCTTTCTCCTTATACTTTCTTCTGCAAGAGTTCTTCCGAAGGAATTTCCAGGGTTGCCCCAGCATGCTCTTTGGATGGTTTCACCACTGCAACAAACAAAAAAATAGTAAGTGGTTACACTTTCACATATGCAACTTTTTAAACTTCACTTTCTTTGCGATGTTTCTAATTCTGGAGAGTGGGTGGACAAACTTTAGATTAGATACTAGAAGAATCACACAGAAAAAGTAGAGAGACAATGAGTAGACCACCAAATACGGATTGCTCAGCTCAAATTGAGGGGGAGAATACCAAAAGCAAGTACTACAATCTTATTTATTCGTACAAAAGAGAACAATCCATACAATTCCTCGTCAATAGGCAAACAATACCGCTGTTGTGAGATGGTAAATGGCCAATCTCAGCTTTTTGAATCTGACTTAAAGCATCGTATTTGAAAAATCTTGTCCTCGACTCATATCTTTGTTTCACCAATTACTCATGGCAATCACTAAATTTTTTTTATCAAGTACAGGGATCCTCTCAGTTTAGGGGATGATTTAACATTCTGTTTACTCCTTTTTTGAGAGGATGTCACATCTACTTCTTAGCACGCATAGTTCATGTTCAGCTAATCCACTATACATGAAATCCCCCAGTCTCCAAATCATAAAAATCCTAGATCTCCAGATCCTCCCTCATGCACTAGTTCAAATACATCTAATCCAACAACTATCTCCAAATCATAAAAATTCTTACTCTGCAGATCCGCTCCCTCCCTCCCTCCCTCCCTCGTGCAATAGTTTAACTACATCTAATCCACCAACCATGAAATCCCCTAAAAATCCTTACTTTCCAGATCTGCTCCCTCCCTCCCTCCCCCTCTCTCTCTCTGTGTGGGAGGTCTTCATTGATAACTGAAATCTGTCAGGCATTCTATGATCTAGAATCTGAGGGCTAGGTAGATACAGAAATATGGCGCTCTCGATGACCCTGGCTGGAGCAAAGAGGCGTCATTGACATGGTGGCTTGAGGATTGGCGGGTCTGCGGTGCTGGAAAGCTAATCTGAGGTGGGGTCATAGCTGCCAGAGAGAGATGAAGAGAGGGTTGAGTAGCTGTAGGTTGGGTTTTTCTGTGCTTCGTTCATACATGTAAGTCCAAAACTCTAGTTCTAACAAATCTAGATACTCTCTAGTCCTTAAATATGTATTACCCAGCTCACAGTGGAAGATGGGCGGGTGCGCCCCTTAAAATGTTAAACTTTACTGAATCCCACCTACATGAGAGATGAAAGATCTGGCTTTCTATCTTTGCATTGTTCCGATGGTCTTCTGTTTTCCTCTTCTGCTCATTTAATTACATTTTCTTTGCTTTCTATCTTAGCATTGGACAGATAAAGCAAACATTACCATCCCCAAGACCAAATGGCTACAAGCCACTGTCTCTGGAATATCATCAAGCATAAGAGGAAATGCTTTTTGTTGAAAAAGAAATTACTCCTATAGTTCCAAGAGCATCCTAACCATGTAGCCGACATGGTGAAGGCAAACATTGAGGTGTGGGTGTGTGGAAGCTATTAAGGTCTTGCATGTTAGCAGATACAGACGCATGAGCGGGTAATCGTTGCAGCTAATCTGTCTCGCTATTCATAAATCGTCGCAGTTTTCTGTGTATGTGGAAGACTCCAATGCTCAAGAGAACCCAAGATTGACAAGTTGAAGAAAATGAAGAATTGCACAAGTAAGAATGGCCTAATTGGAAAAATCATCCCTAGTGTCTATCATACTCGTTTTCTATCGATTTCGAAGACAAAAGGAGCGATCTTCCGAAACGATATCCAACAACAGTTAGCATTTGATGCGAAATCTATGGTTTACGGTATAATTCAACGAAGATAGTAAACAGATAATGACCAGAGCCACACGAGCATTTCATCGAACGGGTGGACGGCACAACCAAACGAGATTCAAAACATCGAAGGAAACCGAAGGGGCTCGCATCAGGGATTCAAAGTCGCGAGAGGGGAGAGCCGAGAGGCGGTACCGTAAGCGCCGTTGGAATCGAGCTTGGCCTGGACGATCATGGTGGAGATGAACCGAGAGGCCTCGCGGGCGTCGTCGAGGAGGCGGCGGATGTCGGCCTCGGAGGCGACGTGGCGGTTCGCCTCGAACTTGCCCCGGATCTCCGCCGCCGACTCCGACAGCATCAGGGCGTCTCCGGGGAACGTCCGCCTCGTGGCTCGCAGCAGAGCCCTGTACGCGCTCAGCGCTTCTCCTCGCAGCATCTCTCTCTCTCGCTCGACGCTCGAAGACTCTGCCCCCCCACGAACTCCGACGGAGGCTTTCCCGGTTGTGGGTAGTAGCTCTGCATAGCAAAACGGCGTCGTCGGCTATGATTTATGTGTTATTTTATTTAATAATTAGGTAAAAAAATTATTTATTTTCGAAAACGATTATTTATAATGTACACCTAAGTAAGATCTCAAGACCTCTAATAAAATCGAGTTTATTTTATTTTATTTTATTTTATGCGAAATGCTAACATAACATATAACTTTTGGCGTTTATGGACAAAATTCTAAATAAAGGTTTGAAGTTTCTCTGTTTTTTACAAATAAAAGTTCGAAGTAGACTTTGTTTTAAATAATGATGTAAAGTGATTATATCAGTTTCAAAAAAAGGCCTAACCTTTCGGATTGAAAGGCATTTTTGTCTTTTACTTAAAAAAATGTGGCTTAACCTCTTGGACTGAATTGTATTTTCATCTTTTACTTTTAAAATGTTCCCCGTCGGTCATGACGAAGGTTGTCGAGCTTTGATGAGGGCCACCCTCGCCTGAGTTGACTCTAGCGGGGGCTGCAGGTGAGGGCCGCCCCTGCCTGAGGATAGCGGGCAACCTTTGCTTGCCATTGACAACGATAGCTGAGAGACAGAAGAGGAAAAAGGGAAAAAAAAAAAAAAGAAAAGGAATTTAAAAAAATATATATAATTACAATTTTTTTTTACCATAATACCCATTCTCTTATGGTTGGAATAGTCACTGGCCTGCCAAAAACTTTTATTTGAGATGATTTAGCCACTTAAAATTCTTATTTGAGATGATTTGACTACTTTAGGTCATTATTTCAAGGGAAAAAACCACAAAAAACCCCAAAATTTGCCAAAAGTGACAAATTTACTCCAAAATTTTTTTTGTGACATGAAAAACTCCAAACTTTGCAAATTGTGACACATTTACCCCATTAAGAGCATTTTCGTCTTATTTTTCTGTTTTTTTTTTTATTTTTCTTTTATTTTTTAATTTTTTTTTTCTTCTCTCTTCCGTCCACCGGCCATGGCGGAGCCCTTGCCTACGCCGGCGAGGGCGGCCCTCGCTGGACGCCGGTGGAGGGAAGAAAAAACAAAGAAAAAAAATAAAAAAAATAAAAAAAGTAAAAAAAAGTAAAAAAAAAAGTAAAAAGACCAAAAGCCCCTATGATTTGGGGGTAAATATGTCACACAAATGAAAGTTCAGGGTTTTTTGTGTCACAAATAAAATTTTGGGGTAAATGTGTTATGGTTAGCAAATTTTAGATTTTTCATGTCACAAAAAAATTTGAAATTTGAAAATTTGTCACTTTGGACAAAGTTTGGGGTTTTTGGTGGCTTTTTCCCATATTTCAAACAAAGTCCACTCTACCTTTACCTTTCTTAACCCCAGCATGGACCCGTAGCACAACCCGACGGCTCCTGCCGTGCCTCCGCAACAAAGAGAACAATCGTTTCCGCAATGCTTCTCGCTTCCGCTCTGGAGCGATTGGAATGGCGATAGCTCCGGCAGAAGACGAGCAGCGGCGGCGACGGAGGGGCGTGGGAGTGATCTCGAGCGTTCGTTTGGCTCTCGCGGGCGCCGGGGACGGGGAGCAGAGGAGGGAAAGGAACCTCATTCGAAATGTCGCCCGAGCCGCACGTGCGATGCTGGCGCTGGTAAGAGCCAAGAGGGGCCACTTCCGTTTGCGTTGCTCTCTTCGAATACATGTGGCTGTCGTTCGTTGTCGCAGCCTCCCGTACCGACTGGCGAAGCAAGTGGATCTATCTTTAGGTGAAAGTCTGTTGGGCAAAATTGATCCCAATCCCATCACGCCCCGTCCATTTTGTCTATTTCGCGGGTTCATTTTGTGGGTTCCATGTGCGGATTTCATGCGAATCTCGCTAAAAAAATGAAAGGGCACGATGGATTTTAAAATAAGAATATGCGACGATAAATGAATTAGATTATCACATATCTCTATCTCACCCGACTAGAATTGAAAGTTGCCCGTTCGTGGTCCGATGCTTAGCGATTGGCTTTAATTTATCGCTTCTTTAATAGGATGCATTTTTTTAAATACATGGGACGACTTAAAATCGCCTCAAGTGTGTCCTAATTTTTCCTGTCTAGCTTCTTCAAAGTTTTTGGCATCCCTGATTTCTCGGCACGAACATTCTTAACATACGCAAAAAGACCTTGATTTGGCAAATTAAATAAACAGCGATTGGAGAGACATATTACAGTGCACGAACATCCTTAACCGATGCCAAAAAAGGCCTTGATTTGGCAAATTAAATAAAGAGCAACTGGAGAGATAAGGATCCAGATGACAGATTACAGTTCAACCCGGTACCTAATATTCCCTAGGGCTAGAGAAGACAGCACAGCCGTGAATGTATTGGTGACTGGAACTCTAGCCACAGAGCATCTCACAGAGAGAGAGAGAGAGAGAGAGAGAGAGGCTGCACAAAAAGCGCCCATCCTCCATCGAATAGCTTGCTCTATCTTTCACAAAAATCCAACCTTTAATTCTTTTTCATCCCTTCTCTCTCTCTCTCTCTCTCTCTCTCTGCCAGAACAGAGCAAGATCTTCTCTTTAGGGAAGCAAAGCAACCGGTCGTGATACCCATCAAGAACCGCCGGAGCCGACCACCCCAGAGAGAAAAACCAAGGAACCCAGATGGCGGACGCCCTGTTCTCGAGCCTCTCCGACGACGTCGTCCTCAACATCTTCTCCAAGCTCGAGGACGACCCCCGGCACTGGGCACGCCTCGCCTGCGTCTGCACCAAGTTCTCCTCCCTGGTCCGCAACGTCTGCTGGAAGGCCAAGTGCTGCGCCAACATCCCCTCCGTCGTCGCCGACCTCGCCGATGCCACCGACGCCGCGTCCGCCTCCTTGCCCCCCGGCGGCTGGTCCTCCCTCCACAGGCTCGCCGTCTGCTGCCCCGGCCTCCTCCACGCCGGCGTCCTCCTCGAGAACTCCGACTTCGGCCTCGAGCGCGAGCTCGGCCCCAACGAGGATTTTCCGAGATCGGATCGCCCCCAACCCGACTCTTCCTCCTCCTCCTCCGCCGCCGCCGCCACCGCCGCCGCCGCCGCCTGTAATCGCCGTGAGAATTCAGAACCCGTCGATAGTTGTTCTTGGTCTCTGTACGATGATCTGTACTTTGATACTGTTTACGATACGTCCGAGTCCCAAAAGGGTGTGCAATTTGGGGATGGGGTTGAGGATGAGGATGTGGCTGTGGAAAGAGGTGACGTGAAGGAGGATGGAAATATCAATGTCTGCAAGAGGAGGAAGATTTGGCGGCCGATGCGGTCGCATTTGGCACCCGGGGTTTGGAATTTGTGCCGGGAACAAGGGAATAAGCTGCTTGCGAGCCGGTTCCGAGGGGACTGCCTGTACATCTGCGACTGGCCTGGGTGCGTCCACATCGAGGAGAAGAGGAATTACATGCTCTTCCGTGGGGTGTTCAAGAATTTCAAGCGGTCAATGGTTTGGAGGACGATAAACGACGGGAATAGGAGCAAGATCAACTTGAATTGTGCCTTCTGCTCGTGCAAGGAGACTTGGGACTTGCACTCTGCCTTCTGCTTGAAGCGGATCTACGGGTTCCATGACGATGGCGAGCCGGTTGTTCGAGCTTATGTCTGTGAGAATGGACATGTATCTGGGGCGTGGACCGAGTTGCCACTTTATACTTGATGGCAACCGTCCTGTGTCGGTCTCTATTCCTGCCTTAATGTCTAAGATATTGTATTGTTGTTTAGCAGTACTTAGCTGATTTATGTTTGCTTTGTGTATGATTGATCATGTCTGTTGCAGTTTGATCTTGTTTTTGTCGGTTTGATTGGTATGACTGGGCTGCTAGTGTCCGTGGTGTGAATTTATAGCAGCAATGCTGTTGTTTTACAAGTTGGTGGGTTAATTACTGTGACAACGAGTCTTGAAGTTCTCAATTTTAGAGATCAATGCACGAATGCACACAAATAAGGATAGGCTCTGCTGGTTCGGAAGTCCTACGTTTATTATCATGATCTCACCTCTAATTGTTGATGAATGTTTCTATAGAGTACACAGGTTTTGAAAGAAATGTATTTTCTGCTGAATGTTGTTGCTTCCATGTTGTTAACTGAACCTCTGTACTATGGATAATTTTTACATTACTGCCTTAGCAATTGCATGTTTTGGTTCAAGGGTGTGATTGGAGAAATGGAAGAAGCTTATGGTATTCTCTGGTACTAGGGAAAAATATTGAGCGTTTCCTATTTCCTGAATCTAAGAAGGATGCCTCTTAGACATGAGTTTGCGCTTACATCCAAGATGAAAGCAGAGAAAGAGGAATCACAGTTGTGGGGTATCAAATGGATTTGTTGTAGGCCAAGGATGGTCTTGCTTTTATGTCCATACTGCTGATTTGCCTGATCTGCTGAGTTGTATGCTCTTTTCATAGCTAGAATCAACTGGTGGAGAACTCGCTGCGCAATGAGAAATTTTGATGTGTTCAAAGGCGACGCCTGCCTAAGGTTTTATAGCTTGACAAATTCGAGTTTCAGAAGATTATGGTTATTTGCTAGGGGTGATTCGGTTTGCTTTTCGGACAGAGAACATGGATGCTTTTGTTGGTAATCATAGATTCAACATCTCTCTGTTGAGGAATACTGCTGGGCTTCTAACGCATGTGATTTTGGTTATGAAGCTCCAGCAGCATCCCAGTGTTTTGTGGGAGTTGCATGTTAATTCATTATGATATCATGCGATCTGGGACTTTCGCAACGTAAGATTAATGCATGGAACTAAAAAATAAGGATACACTTTGCTGCTACAGAGGTTGTACCTTTGTTGTCACGATGTCCAGTCTGATTCTTGATGTTTGTGAGTAAGCGGTTTTTTCTGAAGACTTGCTTCCCTGTTATCCAATGAACCCTGCAACTGTAGTATCTTTTCATCATCTTCTTCTCACTCGTTGTGGTATAGTTGAAGGGGTGGTTGCAGAAATTAAGAAACTGTGTTCTTCCGTGCTCTGAAACACTGCTTCGAGCGAATCCAAGGAAGTGGTGCAGCGGATGCCTTGAGATGTAAGTTTGTGATTTTCTCGTTGGCCAAGGATGGTCCTGAAGAGATGATGTCAAAACAGCTGCTTGGAACTTTTTTCGATCGCTCAATGCTGCTTTTGAACCTTTTTTGTTTTTGCAATCGAGTCTTTAATCATTCTGTTCGTTTGCTCAAATATGATTTTCCCGTTTGAAATGCCGACTTAGTGGTTCAGTTGCTGTTAAAGGCCACGCTTAAGCGACAGTGTCGTCGACCTCATTGTTTTGCACGCAATCACAGGGAGGGGAGAGGAGGGAGAGAGAGGGAGAGGCGTGAGTTGTTGCATTGCCTCGCAACTTGCCGGCGATATTGCCTGAAAATTCGCCGGCGAAGGTCTCGCTCGAGACAACGAGAGTGGCAACTCTTTGCTGTTGTGTGCAGAGCAGAGGGAAGGTGCCCCGCACGCGATAGCAAGGGTGGCAACCCCGCCGGCGCATTTACGGCAAGGTTGCATCCTCGGCGATTGGAAGCACAGCCATGATATTTGCTATTATCAAGTCTAGAAAGGAACATTGCTGAATAAACCAATGTTGGAA